>OZ023222.1:15238968-16567321 GCA_964006125.1 Cryptus viduatorius
GATCCCGGCGATGACCGACTCGGCGTCAAGGGAGGGAAACCCGAAGCGCGGTGAGGTTTATTGTTTGTATTTACGAAATTTGTTATACTCTTTTGTCGACGACAGAAACGAGATGGAATGGCCGCGAGACGCTCGCAATATCAAATTAATTAATCATATTCGCGCTGCGAGATTACAAGACAGTGAGAAATAAATTAACGGGTTGTATATTTATTCAAAGATCAGAACGATACACCGGTAGGTTGCTAAGCAACCGAGTTTATAAACTGTGGTCACTTTCAGGGCGAAATTTTCCACACGTGACACCGCACCGTCATTTGAAGGTTATTTGAACAGTGATGAAAATGCTGGGGAAAATTACCGGTACGATAACAAACACGAAGCACGAGGTCAGTATTTTTTTTTTAAGTAGTATAAATTCGTCTCATTGTCTGAAAACGTATGAATAAAATAATAAGGGAAGAGATCGAGAATATTTCAAAAAATAAAAATCTCATGCCAATCTATGCTAAAAGGATCCAAACTTTTTATTAACCGAGTAAAAAAACGTTATTTGTATAGCCGTCGTACTATCCATGACTTTCTCCAATGTCGAAAAATAAGGGGCTAATTCTCCTAAAATGTAAACATCAGGTAGAATGTTACATCAAAATGAAAACTGAATCTTGTTCAATATTCGGTAATTCACGTACTAAATTTCAGCTCTTTAGCTCGAAGCTGAAGGTACGGCGATGTTTTTAGAAAATGTTCAATCTCATGAAATTCAATGTCCGAGGTACTCGATAAAATGCGTTATAATTGTGTAGATTTTTGCAACGCCCAGTCGGCATATAAAAAAGTTATAGTCGACATGGATATTTGATATTTTCGAGAAACCGTAGAGAACAAATAATTTAACCGGCAGCCGAAGCCGATTACGAGTTATAGTGCTTTTAAATTATGCAATTCCATCACACGCGTGCATCAGTATTCGAGCAAAAAATGGCATGTCACGACGATTTAGACTATTTTTTTATTTACGAAAACGCAACTTTCACTATGAAGATGAAAACTAATAAAATTCTTTTTAATATTTTTTCATAGCAAGGGGTAAATATTGAAGTTTAACAGCAAAAATAAATTAAAATAAGGAAAAATAATTTTCAGATAATAAAGATAGGAAGAAAAAAAAACAAATTCTTCAAACTTTTTCTGACAACGGAATTTTTTTAGATATTTGTGTCGGTTGAAGAATTAACTAGAGTTGTGCGAATATTTAAAATGACGAATTGAATATGTGTAATTCAATACAAGTCTTTACGAACATTCGAATAATTCAAAATGTATAAATATCCGTAAATATTGAATGTACTGAAATTTTCGAATATTCAATTTAAATTATAAATTGAATACTGATATTCAATTCATTTCGAACAGTATTCGCACAACTCTACCCAACACCATACATTGGCGAATATCGCCACAATTTCGCCAACTCGACTTTCTCAATAGAAAAAGATAAAAGGTGAGAGAAAGAATATATTGGAAAGCTTTGTTTACAGCTACATATTGAGGCTTTCGATTGATATATATATATATTTAATGTCGGGATAAGGAAAAAGAGGTAAAATTGAAAGAAAAAAAGCTTTATTCTCTATATGTTTTTTCGCTTTGAAGTAAAAGCGACCATTGACCGGCGAACGACACCGGACGTCAAGTCGAACGCAAAAATGCAAAAGTGCGCACAATCGATTTAAATATCGATCGATACAATATAACAAATTAATGTCTCAACACTGCAGCTACATCGTAAGTGACTTACGAAGACGGCGTTATTTTGCACACGTCTTGCCAATGATATTTTCATTGATCTTAAACAGAATAGTCGGATGTGAAGTCCCTTTAATATAGTACGGTAGTATTGATCTCTAATGGTATTACGATTCTCAACTTCAATTTGGCAGAGACGTTCTTGGAAATGCGCAGCAAATATTTTCGAAATATCTGAGGAAAAAGCGTCGAACGAAATTTTCAGGGAAAATCTCTATAAATGTTGAATAGCTCAAGCGCGGTAGGTGGGAAGAGGAAGGTTCTTTATCGAACGAGTTCCATTCGAATGACGAGAGAGGAGCCCAACAGAAGCTCGCCTTGGCGCGTCTGCAAGACGGAAATTAAAAGTCATAAAAGACTGCCCTTGCGAGAGAACTAGACGAAGCAGGTTTCGTCGTAAAGCTTGGATAAGAACGTGAAGCGATTACCTAACCCAACCTCCCGCAAAATGATGGGAGAAACAAGAGAAGCAGCTGAATAGAGACCGTTCGAAGACAATAAGGGGTTGAGTAAACCTTTCCGGTTTTATCGCCGTCGGCATCCAGAACGCCTGTTAACGCACCTTCCCGTTATTCGTGTATGTATTCTCTCGGTTTTTCGTCGATTTATACTTTGGTTTTCCCACGTTGATTTGCCAACTTCCGTAGACCAATGCAAAACTTCTTTTATAGAATTAATACAGCTTTCCACCTAATTATTTTTACAACATTTCAACATGCGCAGGAAAAATAACGTTTCAACATACAGCTTTATTATACTTTTTCATGAAACTGTCGATTAGGGAAATTAATTTTTTCAACCTTTATGCCTATAGAGCTTTCGAGGGTGAAGGTGAGGAACATAAATTAAAACGGGAAAAAAGAGTCAGTCTTACAATTTTTTTTCCGAAGCTCCAAAACAAATATTTTCGCAGCTTTTGGGGTTTGTATTACATATTTCCGCATTACTAAACTATTTTACGTCACTGCGGCACGGATCGTGAGGTTTTTCGTGCGCTTCGCGCTAACGATGAATTAATCGAAAATTCATAAGCTAAACGAATTCCTAACATATAACATAGGAAGCACACGTATACGAATCAAGTTATCATTTTTTTCTTGAAGCGAAGTAAAAGGCGGTTGAATTTAAAATTCAGATTACTTTTCAAACTTTTGATCGTTGTTATTTATCAAGAAAAAGAAAGAGTTGGACAAAAAAGCTCCTACAGAACTGTGGAGGGAAATCGTAGAGGTTGCTTATACTTCGTAAAAGTACTTCAGTTCTTCAATTATCGAAAAGTATTCTAATAAAAATAACCCGGAAGAGTTCCAAGTTTTTTTCGATTGTCCAAAATTTTATATCAACAGTACTTTGATAGTTCAAATATCAATACTTGAAGTACTGACAAATATCAACAAGTACTTCAGTACTTCAAGTACCAACAAGTAGTTCGGTACTTCAAGTACCAACAAGTAGTTCGGTACTTCAAGTACCAACGAGTAGTTCGGTACTTCAAGTACCAACGAGTAGTTCGGTACTTCAAGTACCAACGAGTACCTCGGTACTTCAAGTACCAACGAGTACCTCGGTACTTCAAGTACCAACGAGTACCTCGGTACTTCAAGTACCAACGAGTACTTCAGTACTTCAAGTACCAACGAGTACTTCAGTACTTCAAGTACCAACGAGTACTTCGGTACTTCAAGTACCAACGAGTACTTCGGTACTTCAAGTACCAACGAGTACTTCGGTACTTCAAGTACCAACAAGTAGTTCGGTACTTCAAGTACCAACAAGTACTTTGGTACTCGAAATACCAAAAGATACTTTGATTCTGCCAAACTATGGTACTGTTCTATGGTGCGTTCAATGCTGAATGGGATTTGTTACCCACTGTTCCGAGCCATTGCCGAGATGCGGTCATTCCTGTCGCAAGAGGAAACTCAAAGCGACGAACCGGCGGGCAAAGGGGGGGAGGGAGTGTTAAGAGGGGAGGATCCCACTATGAAGCTCACGCCTCACGACGCTCCTGATTTAAACACGGCTGGTCACAGAACTAGTCACTGTGGCGACGACGGTGAGAACAGCTATAGGCAAGGTCTCCACTACCATTGTAGGTATTCAAGGTCGTGTGGAGAGTGCAAAGCCCAGATCTATCCCCACTACAGTGAACAGTTCTTCTGCTGCTGCGCTGGTGAAGCGAAATGTCTTCGTTCCTCTTCCAGCTGGACTCTCGTCTCCTTGCTTTTCAACGTCTATTATACGTAACTTGGTTGAGCTCCAGCAGTAGCGATATGTATATCTATATCTATATATATATATATCCCTCTCTTCGTTGTATTGCGTTATCCTCCCAAGTTCTGATACCATACTGTGCAGGATAAACGGCACAATCGTTGGCCATTCACCTTTCCTGGCCGTATTTGAAGCTCAAATGCGGCCCGAATTTTTTTTTTGCCAAAAAATATCCCTGATTCAGAAAGTGATACATTTATGATATGAAAACTTTGAGCATCGAACATTTTTCTTTTCGCTAACTATAGTTTCTGATAGGTTTTCGACTTTTTTGGAATTGAAATACTTAATCACTTCCGCAATTACTGAAATATATTTACAGTATTGTAGATAATTTATAATGTTGTAAACAGGTTTCCCGTAAACTTAAACGGTAATACATTAATTAATTAATTAAGAAATAAATGGTCTTATATGATTGGGTCATTTTTTTAAATTTCATATGCATTTGACGCGGTTTTTCTAGCGAGAATTATTTGTTTCGATTTAACTCGAGGCTGAGTTTGATGGATGTCAATGAGATAACAGATTCACGAATCGCTGAATCATCTGTGAAATTATAATAAAAAGACAGTTACTTCGAACGCGTGTTACAAAAATGGCCAAATATGTTATATATTATATTAAATAATAGAATTACAGGACAGACAGGTAGAGCATTAGCTTTCACACTATCCCCGTGATAGTGGAGAGCCAGTGACTGTACCGTTGGCTCTTTACAGTAGTACCGTACTATACATTTCGTCGCGAGCTCCCGTTTCCACTTCCTGTGCAGCGCGTGCAACATCGATTTACCCATAAAAATTCCCCGCTCTCTCGCGACTCTATCACTCCGCTATTACTTCCTGCCCGGGCTGTGCTTCATCCTGGGCTCCTGGATTTCAAATGCAATTCTCAACACCGAGCCGAGGTACCGAGTGAGCGAGGAGTTCCGTCGGAGCGTACGAGACGAAATCAGAAAAATATAAAGGATCAGAAGACTGTTTCCTTAAAGAAATTGCCAATATCCCCGACAAACGTTGATGATTTTGACACTTCTGACAGACTAGAAAATATCTGGAGACATAATAGTAGAATGAACACCGTTAATGGCTCTAATTGTAAGGACCAACGGGGAAAAAATGCCACTTTACTGACCGAGTCACAAGCGCTAATAGTATAACGGAGAAAATGGCTCATTAGGGGTAAAATGATATCGGGTGGGCGGTCGATCCCCATAGGAATAGAGTATATATCAAAATATTATAATGATGTACCTTCAATGAAGGTACATAAATCTTCATATATAACGGCGGAACGTTTTACATATTATTAATTTATATAATTTTTATATTATTATCAATTTTTTTTATTTTTTATTGGTATATTAATTTTGCGGTTATTTTAATATATTATTAATATATTTATCGCACAGATTCATTATCATGTTTTATCTTCGAATAATCTATCGATATATTTTTTTCGATAAAATACGTTTTTAAACATTTTGCTGATAGTACTGTCATTCTCGGGAATCCGTAGCCGTCGTGCGTACCAGTGGCCAGTTTATCACGTGTTTTCGACATCATTTTACATGCATCTCGGAATGTAGCAACGAAAAAATATATGTATACATATATACATCGAGCAAAATGCATAATTTAATGTGTCTGTTGGGAGTTGAAAAAAAATCTCCTCCTCTTTTATATCTCATATTATATTTATGATTCTATGGTCGAGAGTGCACGAGAAAGCAGAAAATATATTGCGAAGTAAATACGAAACCTAAGAACGAGATGAAAAAAAAAAATAACCCAACAACCGAAGCGTCCAAATAGAGCGTGTTTGCATGAAATGCTGTACTTGAAAGGGGCCGCGAAGGGGGACCGCGCGTAGTCGAAAGGAGAGAAAGCGTAACGCGAAAGGACTTAACCCGGACTGCGCGATGCAACCCGTAGAACTCGCTAAATCCGCGTTGGTGTTTTCGCAAAACTGTGCAACCTCGAGCTGGGAAACGGCTGGAGCGAGAGGAGAAGGAAGTTTTAGTGGTAGCAGAAAAAGGTTTGAAGGAGGAACCCGTTTACATTTTCACAGGGTGCTTATTTGGCTACGGCATCAGTGCACCCGCGTGTACAGGATGTTTCAGATTTACTTCGAATCCCCGACGAAAAGATACGAGTCGTTATCAAAAATTACGAAGTAAAAAAGAATTCCCTCGTTTAACTTCGCAGGAGTCGGGGATTGAAGAGCAAAAAACGTGTTTTATTTTTTTTTATCGGTACAAAAAAATCTATAGAAAATCGCGTGCAATTGATTATTCGGTTCGAGCGTCCGGATCATGTAGAAAAATTCCCAGATCCGAATATAATAACGCGTGGCAGGCATGCAATTGAAAAAGAAAGACTCGAAAAAAATAAAAAATTTCACCTCTCGTACAATATTTAATATTCGGAACTGCGGATTTTTTTGTATATCATCAGATCCCTACCATCGAAAAGTAATCGCATCGGCTTAATGGCACGGCTTTTTCGTCTATAAAAAAAATAATATACGCTGCTTTGTCTGAAATGGCAAAATCCCCTTATGGATAAAATTCAACAACTGTAATTCAAGACTCACGTGAGTACTCGAGCTGAAATTAGGCATGCAATTGCAGTGACCCCATCGATATCAGACATGAAAAGCTTTTACTTTAATTGATAAAATATCCTTTACGTTTAATTGTTTTCAACGATTACTTCTGATGTTGTAAAAAAACTCGCAAATCATAAAGGATATCGATATAATAAATTATATAAGTAATTACCATTTTACCAACAGAAAATATGAAAAAAATGATTATATTGATAAAATGAAACTCCTCTTGTAATGTTCGATAATCGAACGTGGGCATTTTTTCGTTGGGGATGATGATTTCTTTTTTATACAATTTTTATTCAGAGAGAAAAAAACATCGAATTTTTTATCGTGAATATTAATATTGTTGGATGTATGTTGAGTAATCGGGTATCTTAATACAGAAGGATGGCAAAAATATTAATGTCCGGAAGCACTATACATCACATTATTACATTGCCTCCACCGTTACTTTACAAGTACATCAAATATCCTTCCACGGTAAAGTAACGATCAACGGACGGTTGGTAAACGTTCTTGTAGAAAAGACTTTCTGCAAGGTAAATAATGAAAATATGAAGTGCGAAGTGTATTTGCAGCTTTAACTTTTTATCACCTTCAGAAATCAAAGCTAAGCTAAATTATTCGTAACTCACGAATAATATATAATATATAATATATAATATATAATATATAATATATAATATATAATATATAATATATAATATATAATATATAATATATAATATATAATATATAATATATAATGTTCTCTAAATTCGTCAGTCACGTTTTAGTTTTCGCCGGCAAAAGTCTGTTACAAGAGTCTGTGTGTATCTGAGACTCCACAGATTTATGCATCACCCTGTACAGTGTACTGTTTGCTGTTGTACACGCAGGTATATCGTACAGTTATACGGTGCAATGTACAATACGGTATATATCTCGTAACGTATAATATATATATAGTAATATGTATAGGCATATTAGAACGTCCCAAGCAGAAAGGAGGCCGAAGGGTGTGTCCTTGTGTATACATCCAGCTACATAAAAGCTTGAACACATATTTCTGTCTGTATACATACGGATAGGTAAGACACGTCGACAAAACTAAGCTTGACACATCGTGAAATGTGATAAAAAAAATAAAATCAGTAACTATTCTCGATTTGTGTTTATCCCGCTTTCGTATGAAGATTTTGTCACTGAATAACACTCAATTATCATTAAAAGGAGATGAGATATATCTATACAAAGTCAGACTCTTTCTGTCAATGAAACTTAATTATCCTTAAATTCCTCCATTTTTTTAATGGAATGACGTATCGCGAAGTAACATCCACAATGCTTGCAAATTTTTTTTTTTTTTCATGATTTACGTAGTTTTTACTATGGAACAACCATCATTTTTGTTACGGACGGTGTATTGCATTTCCTGCGAAAAATACGATGCAGTTATTACTTGGAATACTTTCCAAAGGGATAAGAAAAATGGACCACATAGAAGTTGCTAAAACGTTAATTTTGCCCCATAATAATGCCAAGAAGTCGAATGGAATTATCGTATACCATTGCACGCCGGACGTCGGTCATTCATTGCTAGGATAATCGAAGTATCGCCGGTGTCTCGAAAAAATTGTGTTGACGCAGAGGTCCATGAAAGTATGATAGAAATGGATATATTTGATAATCAAACAGTATGATATGTGAGAATAAAAATAAAAAAGTGTTTCTGAAATTTTATTATTTATTTTGTATGATTTCGTGAAATTAATTTCCGGTTTTCGGCGTACGATGCAACTCGAAGTAAGCAGCCAAAGTTGGGTCTGTCTTCTTCGTCTTCCTTAGGGGGGTCGCTTTGGTTGACACACATGTCATGCGACTATTTAGTCATCACTGTCAAGCTGGACCAGTCGTATCTCTGCGCTAAACGGTCTTAGTATCGCAGTACTCGCGTAGCACTGGGGAAGTAGATTAGGCTGTACGAGGCCGGCGGCGCCGACTCAAGATCGACTGCCAGCATTGGCTCAACAGTGAAATACGGAGTCGGACCGTTGTTAACATTCCACCCTTGTGCCGTTGGTGTACCGATATTGGTCTACGGACAAAGTCGAAACCTTGGGAAGGATGCCTGACCCAGCATCGCGCCACTAATGAAACCCCCCCATGGATTGTTTTAATTTGCAGTGAATATTTGTATTAATTCGAAGCGTGAAATTTATCGTATCGAAAACACACCGCGCTCGATTTATTAGATCGAA
Organism: Cryptus viduatorius; assembly: GCA_964006125.1. NCBI lineage: Eukaryota > Metazoa > Arthropoda > Insecta > Hymenoptera > Ichneumonidae > Cryptus > Cryptus viduatorius. Next base: position 15,247,908 of record OZ023222.1, read on the forward strand.
ATTCCTTTTAATTGATGTGTGACCAACCTTGAAATTGTATAGAATTGATATTTTGTGCTTTAACCGTTTGTACAAATGAATTCACGTATCCCTGCAGCGATTTGAATTGTTGATAGGATGACCGTAAGCGGACAGGGAAGTGAAATACAATTGTGCGCAGTAAGTCTGCTGGTCGCAGCGGCGCCAGCAGTAGCATTAGTATTATTAGGAGAACGAAGAAAAAAATGATTTTATTTAATCACATAAAATTGTACGATTCAATACATAATTTGATATTCAACAATCGTAACTTGATATTTGGGACCATATATGGCTCTATGAAACTCTCTGAGACCGCATATTTGAATAAACTGTAATGACCGAACGAATGAACAACGCGAGTATTTGGTTTCGTTAATTATCCCGATCATGAAATGACACACGTCCATTCGCTTTGAAAGTCCAGTAAAGACTGTTTGTCATGACGATCGATCTCGCATCGATCGGATTTCGCGGATATTGATATTCCCACTAACTGTTAGATGCGGCAACGATGGGGAATTTGTATAATGCAGACAGAAAAAACGCATGCGAGCGCCGAGCGCGTGAGCCCTTCGAACCCCTAGTAGTTATATGTTAGTGTAAATATTATACTACCGATATTGTATACAAAGTGTTAAATAATTACCGAAAAAGCAATCGAGAATAGACCGCCGGGCCGAGAAAGCAAAAAATTATTAGTTTAAAATGTTTTCCGGTCAAAATTGACTGAGTTAATAGCGTTCAGAGTTAAACCAATAGCAGTGGAGATATAGGAAGACGCAGCGACAGTGTCGAGACGCCGTGGAGTTGGCTACCGGGGGTGCAAGTGGCGAGAGTCACTTGTCTAACACGAGCTTGTCGCGCGAATAAGTACGAGCAGACCGTGTCGCTGCTCGGTGCCTCTTGGCTCGATATCGATCATCCTCGCTGACGGAGGATCAGCTAATAATGTCTGCAGAAAACGAATCCATCGGATTCTTATCGGTGAACGAAATTAATGATCATTTGTTGCACTAATTAGGTACTAACGATTCGATTTTTTTCAAATAAAATATTTTTCGAACTGTTAATTAAAGAAGCAATTGATGAGTGTTTATAGATTTGTATGAAATCAGATATGTTCCATATATTCATAATCTCTACATGTTTAAAAAGATTTTGCAGCTGTTACCTGTGCGGCCGCTGCCGCCGCAACGTGCAAGAAAGGGGTCTAAATAATATATGCTAAGGTAACGGCGGGACTGAAGAAGGCTGAGGGGTTACCATCACGACGGGATTAGTGTCACTGAAAGGTTGGGGTTACGAAAGAATTAAAATCACGACAGGTCACAAAAGTCGGAGGAGTTGAAATCACAGCGAAGGCAATATCATGGATAGCTTTGGGTTCCGACGGAATAAAAATCTCTAAAATCACGGAATATGCAAATACAATTTTACTGTATTGGTATTTAATTGATTTAATTACGAATCCGATTTAATATAATGAAATTGTTTACAATCATAAATGTTGTTATTATTATTATATAATATACGATATTTTTTTTCCCAGATTTAGTATAAAAAGTTGTTTTATTATCGTAATAACGTAGAGATTTGGTTTTTTATTTCCCTTCTGATTTTTTTAGGATTTTTTTAGCTGATTTTATACCACATGTTCGACACCGTACCTCTATGGACCACGCGTCGGTGCTAAATCGGTGTTAAATTGTACCTTTTTTTTTGTACAGTGCGGAGTTATTCTGCGGTCGGTGTACACGTTGTGGGCTGTCGTCCGGTATACATGTATGCTTTAGAGTGGGTCTCACCCCGCATTAAAGTGTGTTGCACAAAAATGCATTGAGTTTTACCTCAAATGAGGGAACTGAAAATCGACCAAATAGTAGACAAAAACCAGCGTACCACCCCGCCATCGCCCGTCCTGTTCTTCATTAATCCCTTTTCGCAGTCTGTAAAAATGGGAGAAGAGATTAAAATATAACTGGTCGGAGGTAATGGGATTTAGAAAAAAGAGGTGAATTCTGATTTCTTAAATGGTTTGAAGACCGAATGGAAGTGCTAGGAGTACTTACGCACTAGTCTAGCTCGACCGACCGATCCTGAATGGGATCGATGAATTATTCCCTCGGTGAGCGACACCGCGGGCTCGCGTAGGGAGGAGACCAGAGAATAAAGGGGGGTGAGAAATATAGCGGTTTATATAGCAGGGGGAGATGGGTGGAGGCGATGGTATCCCAGAGTGCAGCCACCTAGTGAGAAAGAGAGAAGGGAATGAGGGATGAGGTAGGGGACAGGACGACAGGTAGATACAGAGTGTAGAGGAAAGGGTGGGGTGTGAAGCCATCGGTTGAAATTTTCATCGGCTTTCGTGTGTTCGCATCGATTATTTATTCACGAGCTAACGAACGAACGAACGAGCGAACGGACTAACGGGGGAATGTGCCGGTATGGTATGTACCGGGGGAGGGGAGGGGTTGGCGGAGTGCTATGGTGGATTGAAAAATGGAAATAAAAGAGTGAACCAAAAAATGTAGCTCAACAAGCGAGGTAGATTGAGAAAGACGGAAAGGGGACGAGTGAATGAAAAGGGGTGGGGGAGTGGGGAGAGATTACAAAAAACAAACTTTTTTTTATTTAAAAGTAAAGAAACGAATGAATCGTCGGACTGACGGGACTGAAGCTTGCGTTCCGTTCCGGTAACGTTTTGCGTCGTTTCGCTTTGTTCTTCTTTTTCCTCCCGCGGAACCGACGATATTCCCGGAAAAAAAAATTAAACAAAAAAAAACACGTCGCGAGTATTTGAGGCTTTTCACCCTTACGCTGGGGCGCGAGGGTGACCGTTGCCACTTTATGGCAGAGTCGGTGGGTTGTTCGTTTCCGTTCGCACGCCAGCCAGCTAGGTGGACAACATAGTAGTTGTTTCTCTCTATTTTTGCCTCCCCTTTTCCGCACTACCTCTTCGTCCTCTGGATTTTCGCACGAGATTGCTTGTATCAGATTTCAGTTTCCGTTTCCGCTTTTCTCTCAAACCATCGGAGAAGATCGAAAAACGGAGACGAGGACAGGAGAAAAGAGGAATAAAAGAGCCCTCGTAGAGGGAAGAGGCAGTGTACCATAGGACGAGCGCGAGATATTTGGAAACATGCCAAAATCAGAAGTGAAAGAACCAATGGACGCAGAGAAGTGGTCGCAGCCACCAAATCGTTTCGCCCCCACGAACAATCCGGTAAGTTTGTTTTTCGTCTTCATTGTGATGGCGACCCGAAATTTTCTCATTCTCTTTACTTATCCCAACGTCTGTCCTTCCTTTTATGCTGCAGTGAAACTTTCCCTAACTCAATTTGTCTCGATTCCTCAACCGTTGCTCGTGTAACCGAATCGAGTAATAGCGGGGGTCTTGTCTGTTCCTCGAGGTTCAAATCCGCGACCATATTGACGCGTCGCACATATTCGACGGAAGACTATTGGTGCAAATGGTTTCAGTAGTGAGATTAACCCTTTGTAACGCATCCCTCTTTGCAATTGCAAAAACGTAAAAAAAGCATTACGGCACTTTCGAGAAAACGTGAAACAAACGCAATGTCCTCAAAAAGTATTACGGGTCATCTAACGCAAAATCCGGACTCCAAAAAAATACATATAGTTATTGTAACCAACTTTTACAGTTATACTGAATATAAACGATTCTTACATTCTTCTGTAAAAAAAATTACCTCGCGCACTATTTAACTGCGAACCTGTATCTGCCCTCAGCATTTTTTTACTCAGTGTGACTTGTTTCGTGTTTCGATCAGCCTCGATTTTTATCCCGGTATGCTGCGTCGTCATTGAACATCATTGATTCCTCGAAACAAACGACTACGGGAATTGCTATAACGCACGTGTTGCAATGTACCCCATTACTTTTGATACCCGACAATTATCAAAATTATGTCAACAATCGTGCAAACGCAATAATGCGTCTGGATATTCGCAGCCATCCGTTGCAAAAGTTTTCCGGTGCCGTTATCGGTCTCCTGTCGACGCTATGCTATCCGGATTGTGCGTGTGCGTATCGTTGCGCGTGCGTCAGTATGAAGGAATCGATTGAGGCATTTAAATTTTATGAGACAGAATAAAAAAATGTCATATGTCACTAAAAAAAACATTGTTGTTTAATGCATCTTTAGCATTTTTTGTTTCCATCAGATCGAACATTTTTTCATTGATGGAGCCGAAAAAAGCGATCACTTTTTACAACCCGTGAATAGATTATTATAAATGATCATCCATAATTAATGAAGTAAATATATTATTCTTTTTATAGCTATTTGAATCATCATTAGGCTAATGTGCAATTCCCGAACTCGTATTCAAAAATCGTGACTTTTCGTCAATAAAAAAACATCAATAGCAAAAGAAAAATTCTGGTAACAGAAAAGTTAGGTTATCAACTGATTCGTACATTTTTTTAAAATCTAATTTGCTAACAAGTTTCCGGCATTATTAATATACAAAATAAATGTTACTAATACCTTATATAAGGTTGATTTTTTTCAGATTTTTATCCCATTGGGTATTTCAACATTTTTTTGAATCTCACTTTTCGCTAAAAATGTCACGATATGTCACGAATGTTAACGGTACATCCTCCTTGACGGTGACCGCAAGTCACAAATATCCGATTATGTATCATCACTTTTAATGCTAAGCATAGAAAAATATTTGTGAATTGCTTTGCTGGTTTTCACATAAGTGGGCATTCAAAAATTACGGTCACCGTTGCGCGCAACGGTAAAGTGGGAAAATTGAGTTATCTCTGTATACTCGGTCGTGACTTAAAAGAAATTCAACTGTAGATGAAAGTTTGCACGAATGTAATTGCCGTTCTTCATTTCCATCCCTGCGGTCTATTCCCTTCGGGTGCAGAAGAGAAGAGGAGAGAACCAACAGCAAGGCAAAACGTGCACCTCGGCTATAAGTCGGATATAGGGGCAAAATGGGTATCAAGCCTCAAAATTCGAATGGTCTCGAACACACATTTCATGCATAATTTTGGCGTTTTAATAACCAAAAAAGAGCTCTTCACAAGGAAAACACTGTTATGAAATTTTCTTTCCTCCAAAGTCATGTTGAGATAACGCGTTCGAAATGTTCTCAAGCATCGGACAATCTCATTTAGCAGAAATATCTAAAGTAGATACCTGTTTTGGCTCCATCTCCTCTAAATATCGAAAATTCCCAGTTTCAGCAGCTAATACTGAGACAATTCCCGTGCAATTGAGGGAAGGTGATATGTTGGAAACCTACCAGGAGTGAGCAAACGTTCGTCTGGCGCCAAATGTTGAGTTTACTGCTGACTTCCATACTTCCCTTTTCCTATTCCTCCCCCACGTGAAATCGTGATATTTTGCGAATTGGAGGATGCGAAAGAAACGAAGAACGAGGCAATGAGAAAAAGGGATTGAAAATAACATGGTGCATGAAAGCGCCGACCTACATCCCTTGCAATTTGTAAATTCGCGAAATTCTAGCGCTATGGAATGCTCTCCCAGTCTGGGCAATGGGGGAAAATAGCTATTTACTACTGTCTCTATAGCGGTATTTCCTTTAGTCTGTACCTCGGCGTCGATCGGTTATTCTACGTTGCACAGCTTTACACGGATCTCTCTGTACCCTGTGCTCCTACTCCTACTGCCGCTACAATCGTAGCGAAGTATATGCGAAGCGGGAAAAACAAGTCGTCGACGAAGCCAGGCTTTTCGAGAACTGACCTACATCCCTTAGAACAGGCGATGGCAGTCTATTCGAAGTGTTCCGAGGCCCCAACCACCCTCCAGATCCCGCAAGAAGACTGTTCGCTCGACCATTCTCTTCGTTTCTCCCCCCATGTGCTCTTGCGGCTCTTGTGCATTTACGAAAAACCAGAGGGGGAGTGAAGGAGACGTTGGATTTTGGAGAAATACCAAAACCGCGAATTTCCCCTTCTCGTTCCCCCGGAGACGCCTGAGACGCCAAACGTTCGGAAAAGCCACTATTTACTGTTGTTTGCTGTATTACTATGTCCTCCGTTTCTTGCTTGTGTTGTGTGTGTGTGTGTATGTGTGTGTGTGTATGTATATATATAGAAAAAGATATGGTAGAACTGACGCTGGTGAAAAACTCACCCCGACGCCCTGCAAGCCACCGACCTACATCCCTTGGAGCTTTCCGGTCGTTGAGCGTCAGACGCTCAGGGCCGGGGAAAATGCATCTCCGTTGCCATGAGCAACGATCGATCAACCTTTTGACGCCCTTTTTTTACGTAGTACTCACACGGGTTGCCGAGAAAATTTAGCCAACTATAAATTATTTTATAATTAAATGTCTATGTTACGCACTAATGCGCGTAACCCTTTTCGCAGTTTACATACAGACATCGGATTGAAAATGATACCCGAGACGTTATAATCTTAATTTATAATCATTATAATCTGTAAGGTATGTCTCAGACGAATGATATCGAATCACATGTGATCAGATATGGTAAGTGATATTGTTTTGATGATATGATGATATGGCGAAAAAGAAAAAATTCCAAATAATAGTACGAAATTTTATATATTTTTTTTCGAAAGCTAAATCTTAATTATTTAATATTGAAATATACCACTGCTAATCAAGGATTATTTACGATTTCACTTGAAATAATGTACTGTACAATTTGACAATTTTTATGGAGATAATATTTAGCACTGGATCATCGATCTCAACCATCGCGACCTTCGAGAAACACGTACGTTTTTTGATAAAAAATTACTTATTGATTTTCTAACGCTTTTTTTTTTTTTGAGAAAAAAAAAGTTTTGCGCAGAAGAGTGCTTGATGAGCAACGATATTTAAAAAAAATGCAAGAATGAATTTGCGTTTGCGTAGCTGAGTAGTACAGAAAATCGTGCTGACCTCCGCTTTTACAACATCGCTTCATTTACCGAGAACAGCATAAACGAAGAACGATGATTTCGGGAAAAATGTATGTCGTTTTGTAGAAATTGTCAAAATTTTATTAAAGTAAACGTTCATAACAGATGATGTACAAAACTTCAGGTTCATTTAACAAAATATGGAGCAATTAGGGTCTCCACGCGCTTGTTATTTTTTCTATAAATTTTAATTCCGATGTCCGGGATACTCAATTGATTTATTTAAAGGGTTAAATCAACTAAATTACAGCGATAATCGCCAAAGTACAGTTATTTCTTTAGCCGACATAAAAATTTAAAAAAATTCTATCATGTGAGTAAAAGTCTAAACAATTTTTTCCGCTCGTTGAAAAAATGATGACGAACGGTTTACTTGAAAATCGGGTTTACGTATTTTTCACGTTTTCATCTACACAACGTCACTTGCGAAAGAGAAGGATGAAGAGAGGCTAAATCTGCGTCTATTCTGTTTTATATATCAACATTCTGCAACAGTCCATAAATAGCGCAGTATCCAATTTTTCTCTTCAAACGTCTTCAGTGTGATTGAGACGCATCGAGATCCACAGAGTTATCACGTCTCCAATAATATTTCAAGAGGTTGGAACTCTCGCATGAGATATTGCCGACCCTTCAAGGAGACAAAAAAGAAGTCACTCTAAGGTAGATAGACTTCTCGACACTCTTTGGAGATGAATAATTGTATTAAGCAACGTGGCCTGTCAGGGAAGGACGAGTTAACAAAATACTCGGAGCACATCAGCCTACGGAGCGCAGGCAGAGCAGAGGACGATGAATACGAGTCAGCACACTCCATTCCCGGATTCCGGGGGTATGGCAGGTTGCGAGAGCTAGAGGCGATTTATCTTCGTGTAACGGGTAATAACGACAATTTGGCCTCGTTTATCACCACTTGTAGCTCTACCCCTGGTTTTCCCCACACAGAGGAACAGAGAGTTGGCGATCGCTTCTCTCTATATTCTTCCGCGATCCCGGATATCTTTCGTCTCGCTCAATGCCGGTGCATCCGCACGTAGCGAACCCTCTCGCTTTCTCGAGACACGTGTACGCCGCCCAACCCCTTCCGCCACCTGTCCGCGAGGCACGAGCCTCACCCTCCCGACAACAAACCCGACCCGGAGTTCACTACCGTTACGTTCCTTCAACAGTAGACATTCTCGTAATTTAACCGCTATCGACCGGTGTTGTCGCATACATTGAGAAGAAGCGAATGGGTACTCGATATGCTTCATCAACGGCGATATAAATTAATCACGGTAAGAATAATGTACTCTGTGTCAAAGTAACTTTGAGAGAGAAATTTATGCAGTTTTTTAAATTATTAATTTGATATGATTTTCGGAAAACGACTATATGGTTACGAAAAAAGAGGCTAATTAAAAGAACACGTGGTTTTACCATTGTTTACTTGTCGTTTGCAAAGCTCCTCTATGAGAAATCCAGTAACCAATGTCTGGTTTCCTCGGAGAGGAAGTTTTGTAAACGTCTATTTAAAAATGATGAAGCGATGTGGAAATTTAATGTGCATCTTTTTTTGAAACCTAAAAATCAATATGACCAAAAAAAATGGCGGGAATTCACAAAAATTTACAAAAGATGTGACTTTATGCAAACCGAAATTTTAATGAACCAATGAGAATGTTACACCCTACAAATAAAATGCTTAGTCTAAGAAGATATTCTTAGCCCTAAGAACAGACATTCTCGTCCTCCGGCATGTTTATCCTTAGAGCTAAGAATATATTCTTAGACCAAGCATTTTGTTATCAGGGTGTTTACTCAATATACATCGCATATATCGATCGCAATTACGTCATATCCGAAATATCATAGCAACTATCTTCCGCAGCTAATTTTAGACTGCTGTATTCCGCTCCCATAGCCAATTTCAGACCGCACGATTAACATTCCGTAGCTGAATTCACAAATCAAAGGTCCCTTCGCAAGGTTCGCAAATCGAGGTCCCTTCAAAAAATACTTTAAACTTTTTCCCACTCGTAGGCCCCTATTTTTTCAAGTCCCCTAGAAGCATCTTATCCGAAATCTAATCACTTATGGACTTTAGGCTTCAACTCTCTCCCCCCCCCTCCTTGCTCAGGCTTGTTGAAAGTTCCTACAGGAACATTCTCCGAGCGGTGATTATTAATTAGATCTTCTCAGGGGTTTTCCCGGCTTCTGATTATTCCTTAGGGCAGCTAGCATCGAGCAAGCCATGAAAAGGTATCTCAAATTAAATGACCTCACAAACAATATCATCGGACAAGTCGCCGGTGACGCGTCTAGCGCCCAAGCCGAAAAACCTGCTAGTACACGGAGAGAAGGTTCTATTAGAAAATACTATGTCACTCGGCAAAATTCGACTGTAGCGCCACCTATCACGAAAATGATCGCTATTACGCGAATTTTTACCACATTTATGGGAATTTTTACCATATCCTATGGTAGAAATTCGCATAGTTCTCGTATTTTCGGCAAGTAGCGTCAATGAATCGCATTATTAGAAATTTAGGATATTTTTCTTTCTCTTCGTGGATCTAAAAATTCTATAGTTGCCGACCGAGGATGAATATCTGTAAAGAAAATTACAAATAAAGAAAGGTGGCTTTTGAATTAAATTTCTGCGGACAGCGTGTCATTCAGCCCCTATGCGGTCAACCTGTGTCTTTCATATTCATATTCCAATAAGGAATATTTCATATTCCAATAAGGTTTTGAAGTTGTCACGCTGTTATAAAAATGTTTTAATAATTCAAGTATACCATCGAAAGTCTTGAAAAACCATGTCTACGGTGGACATGTTTTTGCTGGACATGGTACGGTCGATATATAAGGCTGATTTATTGCTTCAATATTTTTTTTTATCATAAGAAATTATAAAGTACGAAAAAGTGCACGTTAAATTATTGATTGGCGGAATTGCAAAAATATGATTGAAATGTTGTTTTATCGAAGGTCTACTGTACAGTATCTGTGCTATCCTTCTGTCGCTCGTAGAATTAGGCGCGGGGGGCCAAGTGCGAGAGCTGCGCCATCCCTCTGCGCGCTGCTATCTCATCCAACACCGACCTCCCTCTTTACACCACCGCTCGCACTTCGAGGGTCTGCCACGCGCACACCCCCATCCCTCCAAGGCGCCATCCACGATGCTATTTCAGCCCATTTCCACCTTCAACGGGCGTCGCCAATGCGATAACGCTGGGTCCCTGTCTGTCTCTGTTTCACCCCCTGGAGTTTTGACGGTCACATCAGACGACTGACTGGCAGTGGAAGGGAATATAGGTTAGGTTGAGGTAGGACACTAAGAACGTCGTGTGGAGACGGTTCTCACCCTAACCGCATTTTTGCCAGCCGTAGGTCGTGGGGAAAACGGACGACCGCCGAAGGGTCGGAAAGGAAGAGAAATAGAAACCGTTCAACCCCCCTTTGCTTTGTCGTTTGCTTTGCTCAGTCGCTACGGATGGACCATACCGAACTCCTGCCGATCGACCCACTTCTCACTTAATTATATTAACCTCTTGAGACGACTCTGCTTCTGGGCCCTTCTCGACCCCCAACCCCCTTCTCCGCTTCCTCTTATCGACTCGTGGCGACTATATATGTATTTAGTACCAAACTGAACTCTAGTCACTATCACTAGCTCTAGTGCTGTTGCCGTTACTGGAAAGTGGAAGCCACCGAAGTAGTCTCCATATCTAACCTTGCCGCTGTCCTGTTACATGCTATAATACTATGCTGGAAGAGTCGCAAAGTTCAAAGGATCAAAGTTCCGATTGCTTTTCGTGAGCTCTTGCTTCCACGACTAAGCGGTGGTAAACTCTTTTATACGGACCAATAAGGGACGCGTGAGACACGATGGGCACGCGGAGCACAACGCTTCCGGGAAAAACGACGAAATTGCTGAAATTTTTTTTATTTAACGTAATTTCCAAAAAATTTGGATACGTATTGAAAAAAAAATGTAATGCGAATTGCACGTTATAAATACGATTTACTGTCTCTTCTTTTTTTCGAACTTCAATTTCAACCCAATTGTTACAAATTTTTTATCTTAAATTTTTCCTATCGCTTTGGGGTCTATGTGCTCATACAGTGTGGTTCTCAGCGAGAAAAATAATCATTGGCCGCAAAACGATGAAATTTTATGTGAAATGTTATATTTATTTTGTCAAGATTTTTCGGCATTTTCGAATAGCTATTCTTATGCCTCTCAAATCAATTTCGGAAAGTTGCACATTTTTCGACGGGAAAAAATACATAATATTGTCGAAGGTTCGTCGAAATTTTCATTTGCTTTTTCATAATTTTGCTTTCAGCGTAATTTTAACTTTTTACATGAAAACAAATGTGGAGTTTTTTAGATTTTTCATAGAAGAGACAATGTGGAAATTTCACGTTTTTCTTAATGATCTCAGACATTTAAAACATTTTAGCTAAGCGTCATTTTAACTTTTTACATGAAAACAAATGTGCAGTTTTTGTAGATTTTTCATAGAAGAGGCAACGTGGAAATTTCACGTTTTTCTTGATGATCTCAGACATTTAAAACATTTTAGCTGAACCACTATGAGAACCATATTATGTATTAACTTTCCAGATGCCCAGTGTAAAACATTTTGCTCGACAAACACAACTAGAAGCAGTATCCTTGAGTTTGGATGAAAACTTTATTTTCAGTTACGCAATGATTCGAGGGCGTAGGATAAAGATACATCGATTTTAGACGATGCGCCGGCTGTGGTCAACTACGTTATAATCGCTTTCAATATGTTTGCCCGCAATCATAATTATTCATTTAAATTGATAAGAAAAATTGTACAAATATAGATTATTGAAATTATTGAAATATATCAATATACGATTGGTATTTAAATTGCCGAAAAATTATTAACGAATTTAAATTTGATGTGAATTTGAAATAAATCTTTTTTGGGAAACCTATCTTTGCCGTCAGGTCGGTTAGCATGCAAAGGGACACGAAAAGGGACACGAACAGCTATGACTTTTTTTATATACTATTATACGTACCAATAACGTACGGTATTACGTACTGGATGCAGGAGAGTCGTGCTTCCGCATCGTGTTCTTTTTTCTCTCCCCTCTTTGTATCCCGTCCGCGCTTCTGTCTTCGAAAGATGATGAAGAAGCGACTAAAGTAGATAAGAGGGAAGGTCGATCGTCGACGGATCCGAGGAACTCGTCAGCTCTGACTCTCCTAGCTGGGGGCAGATGGGCACACTTTCGCGATGCAGCGGAGCGCCGGGCTATAAAACGGATGAGATCGAACGCTGCACGCTCGCGAAGATGGGCGACGGGGTGCTCCTCGTGACGAGAAGAAAGAGGAGAATGGACGAAGAGGGCGGTGGTTGCCGATACCTCGCTGAGGAGAGAGAGCGGTAGGAAGAGAATAGAAAATGGTTGACTATCTATGCACTCGCAGAGGGTATAAGTTATATATGTGTTGAGCCGCAGACGCTGATGTCATCGCACGACGATGAGGCAAAGGGCGCAAGGGGAAAAGGGACACGCGCAAGAAAAAAAAAATGTCTGCGTTCCAAGACGAAGAACCGAGATAAACCAACTCTGGCTTCTCTAGGTGCGGATTCTACTGGGCTGGAATGGAGGAGGGGCACGAGAAACGTTCGACGCTCGACGGTGGGAGGAAATTAACGACTCGGTCTCTTTCTTTTTCTCGTCAATTTTATTGCGGAAGCTCCCGCCCGTCGCTGCGACGCTGTCGTACTCCTCGTCGCTATCTCCCCTTCTTCCCTCTCGCCGTGCAATTTTAGAGGCAGATCCGAAGAGGGAAACGACGGGCTCTTGATTGGCAAGAGGCCCGTCGCTACTGGTAGCTCTTCTGCACCTGAAGCAAAAGTCCACGCGCTTAGCTCTACCGTACGTCAGACTGCCATCGTAAAGAAGACCGAAGGAAGGATTTTTCTAAGAGGACGGAGCTCCGGGAGAAAAGGGAAAGATACTCGATAGTATTTTCCGTTTCGACGCATTTTAGTTAGTTTCATGCTTCATATTTGTACTATCGCTACTCTGTGAGTTCTTCAATTCCATTGTACGACTCCAACAACCAAACCGTGCGTAAGTGGATACCCGCACTATGCACCCGTCTTTCTAGGTAGGGCATCGCTTGGAATTGCATGAGGCTTCCGTTGGTGAGGATGCAACGAACCAACATTCCCTCCGTCTCGCAAGCCAAACCTCTCTGTTCTCCTCACTGCAGAAGAAAAAAGACTCCGACGCAATGAACGCGAAGAATCTGTAGCGTTTTCCTTATCGAATCCGGAAAAGTGTTGAAGAATGAAAAATACTTACCCTGAAAATTCTTTCTATACATTTTTTTCCACCCCAACTATCATTTTTTATTGCACTGAGAAACCTTTGTGCATTGATGTCATATTACTGAAAACTGGGAAAATAGAAAAATTATAGTTTTAATATTATATTTCGCAGTTGTTGGTTGGGTAATGAATAAGAGGTTTCTTTTATCATTGTGTTATTTTCCGATAATTAATCGAGCCATTGAGATCAAATTTTCTGGATCGATTTTTTTTTATATTACAAATTCAAAATTGTTTTCTTAAACCTCTATATTTTGAAAATACTGGATCAACCGAAAAATGTTAGAGTAAAAAAAGTTGCCGTTTCGGAATAGAATTACATTTCTTTTATCGGAAATTATGTTGACAGTATGAAATTATGTTACAAAGACGCAGACATAGCTTTTTTCAATTAATACGTAATTTAAAAATTTTTCTTATAAATTCACAGAACGTAAATTCATTTATATAGAGTCATCATATATTTTTTCTCAGACGGCTGAAGAGCCATTTTGAAAGATATGCTCCGTGTACTCTCGATTTTCTTTCCACCTCTGCAAGTGTGCTATTTTTGAATGAATCATCCCGATTTTTAAGATTTGGATTTTTATTAGAAATTAGAAAAATCAGTAAAAATTCATTAAATCTAAGAAATTTCGATAAAATTTCGGCGAAGTTAAGAAAAAAAAAATTCTGTATTGCGAGAGACGGAAAATAACGAGAAATTAATGTAAAATTTTAGATGTCCAGGGCTTTTAAATTTTTTAATCAATTACATCGTGGCGGAATCAATAGTTTTTTTATTTATATCCTTGCAGAAGAATATCCACCATTCTAGTATATCAAAATGTTGTAGTCGTCAATAAAAATACCTACGACTGTATTAGGTGAATGACAGAATACTAGTAGTTTCAGATAGAACAAGTAGACCGCATGGCCACATATTTTCGTTGATCGGGTATGCGCCACACCACCATGGCAGTGAATTGAGGGTCCCGCAAACATCCCCTGATTGCTCTGCTCGTTGATATCTCGTGCTCTTCGTTCGCGGAGCCCTTGTTCAAACATTCAGCAGCTCTGCGGCCTGCTCATCCACGCTCTATTCTCTATCTGGCCCTCTCTGGCTTGTTGGTCTCTCGCATTCTCAATTGCGGTGTAAGCGGCGTCACATTACCATCGGCCAGTTATAGGCGTCATCATCCTGAATACTCATTTTCATTATCTCATATATACTTTGGATAGTGGTTTGTCTGTTCCGCACTGAAATTCAACGCGTCATCGACAAGAAAAAAACACGCAAATCATTTTTGCACATCGCTTCCTCATTTTTTCAAAAACGTGATAGCAAAGCCCCTCCATTAACGAATCAGTAACAGAAAAACTATCACATGTAATTTGTTGGCTTTTTCAAATAGGAAGTTTTGTGAGTAAAGAAAATAATTGAAAAGCAATGTGAAAATGTCTAATCTTTAGAGCTTTTTTGCATTCGTGAATTACAGATGTTTACAAATTCATTCTCAGTTCTTACCAAGCGTCGTTTTCCTAGATTGACAATGTTTTATTTTTACGAAGCTCAATTCGTTCGATTGGTGGCTGAAGTAATTTGTCTTCCGTGATTTTTTTAGTAAATCCGAAATTTGGTAGAAATTTACACAGAAGTGTATCTCACAAGTTTTTCGAAATCCACAACGTGTTTCCGTGTTATCCACGACGAATGAGGACACCAAAAAATACCATCCATCGATATGTTTGGATTTGGGAACAAAATAAAGACGCCTGTCAGCTCGTTATTCCGCTTCTTTTTTTCGCTTCAACTATATCTAGTACACTTTTTTTCTTTCCGATTTAAGTAGCATTAAGTTTACAAAGTACTTTAAGAAGTATTTACGAATGTATTTTAAGTACCAAAAATATTTAATATTTTTAGTATTTCGCTCGACTCCGGTCTGAACTATGACGGTAATGTCGAATGTTGAATATGAGCGACGATGATAAGAGGATCCATTGAACCATATTTATTCAAGTGTAGCACCCTTCTCGACTGACTCTCCTCCCCTCTCTTATTTTGGCGATCATTCTTATAGCGATGAAATTAAAAGATCTGAATAATTTGTTAGCGCTGTTCAACGAAGCGCGCTCACCCCCTCGCCCACCCACCCCCACTCTTGGATTCCGGTTTACACGTACTTACGAGCGGTTAACTTCCGCTTCGCTTTTTCGCACTCGCCATCCCGGGCTCCGACTTTCACTCCTCTATATCTCTATAAAGCTCCAACCACACTCTACTCTTCTCAGCCTAAAGCCCGCTGCAGTTGACGGCTGGAGGCACTCGACTCGCGCCAGGCGGTAGTCGAGGCAAGGGATCCTTTGGAGAGAAGCTTGCGAAGTTTATTAAAGAGCACAGTGCACGCTCTGTTCTCTGATGCGCTATATGTACTTTGCTATAAGAGAAAACGCCGAACGAAAGATTTTGGCTGAACGTACTATCGAGTCTGTTGCATCAACGAGCTATGCTCGACGACGTCTTGACGCTGTACCCGATATTAAAAGCGGAAGTTACATCTAACGCAGCACGAGTAGAAATGGTTAATATTAGTAACTTCTAATATTCACGTAAATACACATAAAATCTATATACCCGTAACGCATATATAACTACTATAGTAGAAACACTTAATAGTAGTAGTCACAGTATACGACGTTATAAGGCGCTTCGCGCCTCAGTCGCCTCAATCCCGACATCGTAACTCGGCCACTTAGCAAACCACCCCATCGCTCGAATGCATTCTGAATAAGTCAGTTCCTCCTCTTCCTTTTCTTACTATCTCTATAGTGTGTATAGGCAGAAGCAGCAACCCTTTCCACGAGCTTCCTCCCTCCCGGCACTCCTTACTCTTTTGCTCCGCAAGCTTTCCTTTAGCTTTAGCACTGACGAATTTAATATTAAGGACGCGGTAGAAAGAGATTGAGTAAGAGCGAACGGCTTCGCCTTGCCGGAGCCTCAGCGAGGCAAGCCACAACTCGAGACCGAATACTTAATGTAAATGCGAGACAAAGCAAGGGCGACGATTTCTCCATACAGGACACCAACCGTGCACGTCACCGCCTTAATCTTCGACACGTCCCGGAGCTCGTTCTAGAAGTCTTCGTTCGTAAACGAATTTAAATTAAAAAGTTTAAAACAGGCCCTGGGCCGGGACCTGGCTTTGTAGGCCCAGATTATGCCCCCTTTCCGAAACTGATACCGCGGGATTTAATTTTAATCATTCTAAAAGCCCTGAAGAAGCTGAATCAAGAAAATTGAAGTTGCCAAAGTAAAGAGAATCGAACGATGTGAAGTTAGTCACTGATCAATATTTTGAACATCCAGTTCGAATACGAAAAATAATTGACCAGTAGTAAACAGGATAATGTAGAAAGAAGCTAACCGGCATCTCCGACCGAAATTCACAAAATTGAATAATAGTAATAAAAGTAAAGGAATAAAGAGGAAACGATCAAAATTTTAAAAAATTGATAAAGTAGATAACCTCGAAAAAGTAATTGATCGGAGAGTTTGCTCAGGAAAGAATGAAGGCTATTATATTTCATTTTGAAATTTAAAAAATGACACAAACTGCACAGCTAACAGATCAATAAACTTTTCTGCCGAGGATGCAAATTAGGGATGAATCGTAAAAAAAAAACCAAACAACGATCCTTCATGTTGAAGTTCCTTAAAATGTATGAATGCGAGAAATACTTCCTGAGAAAAAGACGTGAGCTCGTACGACTCCTAGGCGATTTTTCATTTAGCAGAACTTCCAGAGTTTTATTCATTTTCAAACCTTTTTTCCGTCTTCAGCGTTTTTTCTTTTTAGTTCTCTCTCTCAAAGATGCGTTGTGTTTGGTAGCTCTGATGTTTATTTAGATGGAACGAGGAAAGCTGAAAGAAACGGAAAGAGGATTCAGGAGGTGGAGGCTTCTAAGTAGTCGGATGATTCGTTCGTGGATAAATATTGTCCGATCCCCAGGCGCGATCCCACGGGCACTCGAGTTTCAATTGATCACTGGGTTGGTAGCGAGCGAGAGAGCGAGCGAGAAACGTATATAAACGGAGAGCTTAAGGTAGTTATGTCAGGAAGGATTTTCAAACTCAGGCACCTGAACTATTTACAAAATGTAGCTTCAGTACTTCCTTTCCCTTGTACGAAATGCCAGGTCACGTTACCGGGTATCGCCAAATGAAAGCGCACATTAAAAGTTGTGTTATTAAGACGACGCCTATTGGATAAACGCTGAATTCCATCTTCAAACCCAACGCGCGAACATTTTTATGTCGAAATTAAATATGTTTAAGAAGATAAAAATTTGTTGCTATCACAGAATAAACATGCGTGTTTTTGGTGAACAGTTTTCGGATATCCAAGTTATGTTTATCTGCAAATCCGTTGACGGCGACGAGCAGTGACTGCACTAGAAAGTAAATAAGCGTAGACACTGCTCGTCGCATCCTCAATAAGACGCCTACGAACGCCACTGACATTTAATGGAGCTTGCGGACCTCTATGTAAGACTGAGTCTGAGACAGTTATTCTAGCAACAGTTGTTTTAGATCGCGGCTTTGAAAGGGGTGCGTCATTAATCGGGACAGGGGTTGTAGACGATGAAGGCAGACTTATAAACTATAGCGACTTGGTAGTGTTTTTCGTAGAAATCGCAAGCATGCGTACCGCGTAAGCTCGGCGAAACCGTAGTTTGATGAAAATGCTAAATCGTACTTGCAGGTAACGAAAGCCGACTCTATAGGTTAATACTATGATAGTCTTAGATTGCCCATGCAGGTAGTCGGTAGCGTAATTACACATTGCCCGCGGAGAATTTAAATCTTGATCAAACGTATCTAGAGTATTATGAAAAGCCCGCTTTCGACCTATTTGCATTACTTAATCGACCTTCAACCCGACCAATCCCTTTGAAGAATGAAAACACTGCAGCTGGTTGGTTTCGGCGCAGTATCCTGAAAATCCGCTCATAGCAGTACGCTCAGACCTCGGTGAAGCGACTAGCGGCAGAACTGAGTCCACATCGGTAATACCCAAATCGAGGTTACGCAAGAAAACTCACGACTGCCGAGATCACTGGGTAATGTCCCAAATGTCCCAAGGTTTGCTTCGCCGTGCAGCTACGTCGATCTATATGCGAACTTTGGGGAGAACCGAACCATCGAGATCCGGGTGAACCGAAGTTCGAATTCCAAGATTATGGACCCTGTAAATCTGGCAAAGGTTTCGCCTGATTTTGTTCCCAAACCGGGCGATCACTCGCCATGCTCTACAACTTGTCTACAGCGTTCTGTATTGAAAATAATGGCACTGCGAAACGGCTTTAAACTCCGCTACGAAATGTAATGTCCAAATATTTTCATGATGTCCAAAGCTTTAATGCATTAGATGTTCAACACAATTACAGCTATATTCTTTATATATTTCAGTAATACATCCCCTATACGCCATTAAATGCAAAATGGTGTATGTGTGAGTAAAATAAATGATTCAAGATTTATATAGTTCTTCGTTGCAATGCGCAAGTTACTTCGGTAGTTAAAGTTACTTGTATAGATATAAATTTGTGTGGAAACTACCGGAATTGAACGAAGTAGCTGAAAGCAGGGCAATGTACAATGGGAGATGTCTCTGGGACGTCGAAATTCCTAACTGATATACATGTATATACAGTACCACCATTATATGTAGCTATCTCCATTGAATGCGAAACGTTGATGTTCAACATGAGCGAGGAGAGCGAGTTCTAGCAACCTCTGGAGGAGGAAATACTATGTATAGTCGTGTAGTACTGCCATACTATGGTTCCAGTAAACCATCGGCGATCCACGAGTTTGCGGAATCGAGTGCCACGGGTTCCGCAGTGGATTTCAACCGATGTCGTTGGCGTTCCACAAGTACGCGTTGAGGTGGTCTCAGTTTGTAGAGCTTCCTGTGGCTGTTCACTGTTCGAACATCTCAAGGAATCGTCAAGATGAATTATCAATGGTGACACAATGATCCGTTGATCCTGAAACGGATGCCCCGAAGAGATTCAACGATCAACCCATTCTCAACCCATTTTCGCCTCCGGTTACATAATCGAATAATAATTCTCAACATCGAGAAATTTCAAAAAGAAAAAGCTGATTGCATTATTCGGCTTGTAAAATGTTGAAATCTCAACTATGTAACTTGCAGGTCGTAGCCAACTTCCGGTCGCGGTCAACCCCAAGTCTTTGCCGACGTCAGGTTCCTACCAGCCCCATATCTTTGCGAACTTCAAGTTGTTGCCAACTTCATGACTTTGCCAACTTTCGATTGCGGGTGTCACAGCAACGCTTGCTTTACCCTACGATGATGGCCTATCTGTGAGAATTTCAATATTTTGCCGAAAACCAGTCTTCATGTCTACCAGATATAAATACTCGGTAACCAATTTTTTCCAGCAAGTGCAGCTATTTCTTTACGGTTCATGACGGACTCTCGTTACATCGAGCTCACCGCGTTAAACGTAGGGAAGGGTGGGGTACAGTGAGCCACTTTTTTTTTCCGAATTATTGCATTTTACAAGCGATAATAACGAAAAAATTAAATTCGTAATTAGTTTTTATAGTCGCTTGGGCATTCAAAACAGCTGCAATGGTTGCTGAAAACAAATACAATATATTCGAATTATTTGAATGAAAATAATTTGACAAATGGCTCATTGTACCCCACCAGTGGGGTACATTGACGCAGTTAGTGGGGCACATTGAACCACCTATTTTAAAAGAGGACATTTTGATGAATAATTATATTTTATTAAGAAACATTGTTTATGAAAGCATCTTTAAAGGTCCGGTAGCTTTGAGCAACGCGTGAATTATTAAGGTCGTTATCGCGCGGTATTGATTTTCTTGAGGGTATCTTCAATTTTTGTGTATTTATTATTTAATGCGTCTTCGATAGACGTCTGAAGTTGCAGCACGATTTACCACCCAGGACCAGAGAAAAAAAATGATTAAAAAAAGGGTTTATTCTCGGCATTCCCTATCAAACAACATGGTGAATTATATTTTCGATTACCGTAAACGTATCCTTCTTACAATTTTGAAGAAACTTTTTTGACGATTAGACAAATGTCTAATCCTTACTTTCATGAAATTGCGAAACAATCGACCACGTACTTTGAAAAATTCAATTTTGCAACGATTAGTTAATAACATTTTGAAATTATTATTATCCAAAATCCATAATTTCATCACCTCCAATATGCTTGTTTTTTTTTTTCAGACATTTAGACCACTGAGAAGTGTTTGCAATTCCCTCTCATTTCTCCGAAACTTATGCGTAGTCAGACTGTTCGCACGATAACGACTTTAAATACTCAAGTATAACCAACAATTGCACTGCTTCGAAAAGTGAGGCTATAAGATATATAAGATACTTTTTAACGAAAAATAATTATTTATCGAAGTAAATTGACCAAAATACTGACACTGCGCATTGCAGAAGCAGTTCAACTATCATTTACGACCGAAAACTCGGACTAATTTCGAAAGTAACGTGAGATATTACATTTTTAATAAGAGCCGAAACATTGTTTTTGAAGGGTCTAAATCAATTTTTTTATTATTCTTATTATTATTTATCTTATATTATATATCCTATTATTATTATTATTATTTATTGTATAGGAAAAAACTACTATTTATGAACTTCAAACTTACGAGAAATTTCAAGTGGCTCACTGTACCGCACTCTCCCCTACAGCCCCACTGTTTTCACGTTGTCCATCGTCCGTTTGGAATACGTTGTTTCATTTTGCACGTATCCAACACGTGTCCAATACAACTTCATTTTCAGCGTGCAACTATTCTTCGAACATTCCGCCACCTACAAGACGAGTCGAGGTTACTTACAGGTCCGCTTTTTTTTCGAGGTCCATTGGCTAGCTGACGGCCCGAACATCTTGGTATGTTAAACGCGTTTATTACACGTCACGAGTATATGTGGCTGCAGCCACAGCATTAATAATACGCCCGCCTAATCGCAAGATCTATCATTCGCAAATATTCGGCCCCTTTCGGGAATTCGGCAAAGTTCAGTGGCAAAGCGTTAGCATGATTGTCGCGCGAGAGAAACAGGTGACTCGTCTCGTAGTGATTACTCAGTTTCCACTGAACGAGACCGTGAGCGATGTAATTGCACCGGATAGCAAAGCAATTATGTAACTCGGCGTTTCTGCTGCTGCCCTTCCGAAGGATGGTACGCTGCAGAGATTTTGGAACAGCGGTAGTCTCTCTAATCGTCTCGACACCGATTTGAACGGCGAGGGCATATCGCTCGGTAGCGTCGAAGTCAACGGCTTGAAAAACTCTGGCGACATACGATCGGCACTTAGCGAACACTCGCGTCGGAAAATCCGCCGATGAATGATGAATCATTTCCGGCAATTTCTACATTTGTCGACTTAATCTCTCGCTCACAACTCGGACGAACATGCAAATAATATTGTATCGAAAAAAAATTGATAATACGCCCGGCATTGTAAAATGAGGCCATGTGACATTTTCTCGGGCGCTTATGCGAGGAAAACGAATTTTCAGTAACCGATCGAATTTTGCAACGTTATATAAACACTAAAGTATTTCGTACTTTGTACTTAAAAGTTTAAAAAAGTACTTAAAACACTGTCCATATCGGATCCGAGTATCCTGTCGTTCACCGGGCGAATTATCTAACAACAGTAGCAGTTTTCATCGCATCTCAGGAATCCATTGCAAGTCAACAATCGGAGAGACTAGAATCCCCGAGGGTCCAAAGTCCGGAAGGGTCTGGGAGCCTCGGAATGTCAGAACTTCACATTTCCGAAGTGTCTACATTTCACAAGTAACAGAGGAGCGGAGAATCAACCCGGGAGAGACAGACGGAGACGAGACGTAAGAAAATAATTCGCCGGGGGAAAAATATCTAACTAATGGAACTTCCGAATTTTCCGGTTTCCGCATTTCAGTAAAAAAAATTGTACTACCGCGGAGTTTCTCCACCGAATTTAATCCTACGTTACTTCGCGTTATCTAATCCTACGATATTGCGCGACGACGCGGCCGTTGTAAAGCGCGTGAAGCCCTTTTAACTTATAAAGTATCGAAACATAAAATGAATGAGAAAAATTATTTAGCCCGACACAGTACGAATGTTGAGGCGGGTAGATCGAGGAATATGAAACACCGTCGCTAGGTAAGCAGTAATAATAAACCATTAATCATTATCCAACAATCCGGGTGTGTTATATTGGATCGAAATGAGTGAAAGGCGCGCAATGAATGCGGAGCCGAGTCTGAGGATAGTGCATCGAATCCTGCTGGCTGTTGCCGAATACCGGTGGCAAATACCGCCGACGCCGCTGCCCGCGCGGGAACCGCAGCAGCACCGGCGTGTGCAACGGGAAGGGCGGCATGAGGCGCGTTCTCCGGCCGCGCGCGCGACGGGCGCGTTCAGGATCGGAGGGTGGAAGTGGTGGAGGGCGGGAGGGAGGTAGCAGCGATAGAGCCAGAGGACGCAAACGCGGAAAGCGCCCCATGGTTGAGAGGGTTGGGTGGGAGAATGACGTTGAGGAAAAGGGACGACGCGAGGGGTAGCGAGGATGAAGCGAACAAGGAAGTGGAATAGAGCGTCGAAAAGGAGGTGGGTGGTTCTTTGCCCCGCCGTTCGTCCCGTCCCCGGTGGCTGACGGCGCGCGGGGTCGGGGGGGTGGGGCGGCGGCGGCGCCGCCGATCGTCGAAACGACGGCGGCAGCGGCGTCGGCGGGGACTCCGGTGGAGGTGGTGAACATAAAATCCCTCGCACATGCCTGGTGCATTCATTAGGGGGGATGTGCCCGTGCAGCGTACACGCAGTCCTGCATAAACGCAGCAACCCTCGTTGCAAGACGGCCACCCTTGGTCGCGTCTCGCGTATCACTTAACAGTACTAACGTTTGCGAGTATTAAAAAAAACAACAAAATTTTAACGAAATCTTGTGTTTATTATTCTCCCACCTCGATAAGTCTCATTTGCTCATCGTAAATCGTTATCGCCGAAGATTCCTTCATCATTGCCAATCCGACGTCATCGATATAAAAAGACCGTTTTCGGGCACCGTCGGTAATCTCGCGCCTCAAGTATCAACATTTAATCATTCGTTCTCTTTGACGCCTGTGTCAAAAAATAGAAAATAAAATAAAATAATGGACAATCGTAATTGATTCTTATGATAGTCGAAAGTGTGATTCCTCTGCAATATATCCCATAAATACAAATAAATATTAACGATAAGCCAATTTAAACGCTTCTACGAACTGTCACAGATCGCAACTCTTTATCCTGCTCAAAAAATAAATAAATAAATAACAGAAATAATATAAATAAATAACAAAAATCGTATAAATCGTCCAACGGGCCATTTTCCGGACGGCTTCGAGTATTCGATCCGCGTTTTTCGGGTGCGTTTAGGATCAATCGACTTTCGCAACTAACTTTGCTCTCGTCTCTTCGAAACCACAGTGATTAAAATTTTTTTTAAATTCGTCGCTCCTCGGGGTGTTCTTCGCTTGAATCTCAGAAGTTTGGCTCTGTGCTTCTGAGATATAATAATCGAGAGACAACGATAAAAGACAAGTACGACTTCTGTGATCCAGAAGATTGCCATGAATATGCGGAGAACGGAGGACACGAGTGCGCGGTATTTATTTCGTGGAGCGATGTGAAAATTCTCGCTAGTGGTGTCTAAAGACAAAAAAAACAAGTGTGAACGAGCCGAAGAAAAGACAACAAAAACGAGAAGGCGAAAGGAGGAAGCTGCATCATCAGCGAAGATACCTTCTCCGTGCGCGTCGCAAAGAATTCGTCGCGCCAACTGCGAGGGAGGTCTGCTACTCGAAGATTACATCCGGCAACAATCATCGCCGCCGAAGACTCGTTTCCGGTATCTGCGTGTGTACAGCCCCCGAGACCCTCGTTCATCCCCGTAAATTATCATCGGCAACGCGTCCATCGACGGCCTTCGCGGCACCCGAGAAGATTTCATGTTCACGAATTTTAATAGACCAGGTAACCAATGCTAAGCTCCGAATACCAAAAAAGAAAATATCAAATTTGGCGGGCAACGCGTTGATTTTCATATCTTTAATATCCTAAATATAATTTTTCCAATTGTAACTCTTCACACGGAGTTTCTTGCTTGCATTATTACACAGTTTTGCCGTTGCAAATAGAATTGTCAGTTTTTGTTTATTCATACCGATTTATAACGATCGCAAGTAGATCGCCTTAATTACATTGACAATGACATTTCGAGTCATGCGAGAGAGCACGTGACTCTGAGAGATCGATTCCGTATCGTAGCGACTTTGAAGATCACAACGTCCGAAGATATTGCAATATTTGTTTCGACATCCGGACACGAAGAACCACTCGACGCGGGACGAAGTCTCTTGGGACTTTTTTTTTTCTTTTTATTTCTTACTCCCCGATAATCTCGCGGGGAGCTGAAATATTCAATAATAAATAAGGCATCACGGTTAAAAATGATTCTTGGAAATTTAGATCGAAATAGATCGAGTTAACGATACGGAAATTCCGAAACGGTTGACTTAATTTTTCCATTAAGTACATTTATATTTCGATCGTTGTTGTTAATTAATTTATCGGTGCCGAGTGTTGACACGTTGACTTCGAAAATTGCCGTCGACCGAAGAACGTCGGACTTTTATTCAATTTTATGAGGAGGAAAAAGAACAGAAAAAACTTATGGTAGTGATAGAAAAAACAAAGCTTTTCAAAGGGACGAGAATTTATCGTCCCTCATACGACTATAGGTCGCTAGTTCCGTCATCGTAGTAGTCAAGCATCGTATGTATATGCAACGGGCGGTGTTTGAAGATCGTACACTCAAAGCGCGCTCCTCGCTCCTCCTGTTGCACGGACAGAAACAAGATCTTTCGCGCGCAATGGTCGGATGCAAGTGGCGAAGAGTAGGCGCAAGGGAGCACGTAATATCCGTAGGGTTTGTCTCCGGCAGCTCCCGACAGTCTGGAACTCTCGCCCTCCCCTCTGTCCTCTCGTCTTCGCGTCTCTCGCAAAGCATGGAAAATTAAAACCCGCGTTAAAGCGACGAAAAAAGTCTCGAACAGGAAAAAAAAAAAAAACGAAAAAATGAATAATAATTTTGAAGATGTTAAAGCCTGACGATCGCGACAATGGGCGACGTCGTTACGAATTCATTCTTTACATTCGTCTTGGAACCGCTTGCGGAAACCTAGAAAAAATAATGGCGAAAAAGGAATGTTTAAATGTCCGAACGAACAGTACATGTTACGGGTACAGTTAATAATAACGAGTTCAAGAATTGTTGAGCGGAGAATGCCGTTCTCTCAGCCGAGGTCTCAATGGAACGCTTCCCCATGATGTCAACGATAGACGGAACAATTTTTTTTTCTTCAACATACAACAAAATATCTTGTTGTACCTCGGCTTTCTTGGTTCGTATAATTCGCGAGACGAAAGAACGAACAAAAGCTCGAGGATTGAAGAGACGCAAAAACGGAAAAAAGTCTGAAATGGGAGAAAAAGAACGAAAAGCGCTTACCAGGAAGGGAATAAGGAAGAAAAAGTCAAGCATCGCTTCGAGTTGAATGCGTTAGCTTTCTTCAGTCAGCCAAGTCGGGGAGTCATGGCGAAAGAAAAAAAAACATGAAAGTTACGAAAGAAAGAATCGCGACGACGCGCGATTTCTTTCCCAAAAGGGTGGAAAAAAAAATGGTAACACGTAAAAATTCGTCGTACTCGTTGCTTAGCCACGGATATATCTGTACAACGTTTTGTAGCGAGTTGCCTCTTCCTTGGTTCCTTCTGATCTATCCGTTTAGGAGAGGGAGGGGGGTTGAAGCGTGTGTTGTCGGAGGAAGGTCACACTCGACAAACGGTTACGGAAGAGACGAGAGAACGAGAGGCCTCGATGGGGTGCAACAACGACGAAGTACGTTATCGTCGACGTCGTCGTCGTCGTCGTCAAAAGCCCACGAGGATGAGGGCGGAGGGGGTGAAACGGGACGGAGAACTAGCTCTTTCGAGCCCATATCGACTTTTCACTCGACATCGAAAAGTGGAAGCCACCACCGGGCGTTGCAGCGACGTTGGTATAAAGTTGGAAAATAATAAAAATCACGGATTTGAGGGTACGGTAGAAGGCAGAGAGAGCTCTCCCCCGCTACCTGACTCGTTCTCCCACTCAACAGTGCAATGCCTGAGATTTATCGAATTTTCACGTCGTGTCGCGCGCGCGGAGGGCCGCTTTCGCTGTTGCCGCTGCTGCGCCAAAGTGGCTTGGACGTAGCTACCCACGGTGATGCCAGTCGCGGAGGGCAAAAGAGAGGAAGGGCAACGCGAAAACGAGACACGCGAGCCAGAGCTCATAAGTGGATAGCTTATCATGCCAACGGAGACGCGACGACAAGGACGAAGAACAGAGAGGACTAAACCGAGATGGTGAAGAACGGACGGACGGACGGACGGACTCCGGGGTAACGAAAGAGTGATGAGGGATGAAGCTCCGCAGCCCCCGACGGCGGCTGAGTGGGCGAGGGATGCAACGAGGGACTAGAGATGAGGTCTCTTCTGCGCACTATGCGCCGCAGCCCGCTCCTACTACTCTCTTCTCGGAAGATCCCGTCTTTAAAGAATCCACCATCATCTTGAAGAATCAATCTCGATGAAGAAAATGGAAAACATCCCCTTGTCGTTGACGAGAGTTGGAAAAGGTGAGAATTAAATGATATAGTTACCCCAAAACGCCGAACGAAAAACAACCCTTGCGCTAAAAATGGGATGACCTTAATACCCTGATAATTACCGCCCGGTGATGGGTAAATGTTCACGATAACAAAACAGCCGCGTTCAACACTTTTAAAATTAGGTACTTGCGGTTTTTAACCCTTGGTGGGCCGCTCGATAGACGTAGAATTTTCCTACTACCCGAATCATTTTTTTAATCCCTGATATTCAGTCTCTTATCCGAATATCACATGTATTTCAAAGTTCCATGATTCTCCGTTTTAATTTTCCAGTTTAAAAAAAAAAATCACCAAACGATCACTTTGTGCAGTTTTTTTTTTATTCCGGTAACGGAAAAAAAAATGTTTTGTCGAAAACAATTTCAAAACTTTTCAATGAATTCTATTTGGTTCCGATGTACATAAAAAAAAAAGAAACAGAGAAACTGAATCGAACCAGGAACGATGAAACACATTTTTCGAATCCCCCGAGATCGCAGGCCTGACAAAGCTTAATTAAGCGGGAAGTAACGGACATAAAAAACGCCCGAGTATTAGTTGCCACATTCTTCTCGGTCGTGTGCATATGATCGGATATTCAGCGGTTATCACGAAAGCATGTAGGAGCTTTGGCGAATCAGCGACGGCTAGCTGAAAATAATAGGTCATCGATCGTCGAATGCTGTCGACGGAGAAGGTATGCGAGAAACTAGCAGTTGCCACTGCTACTGTTGCTGCTGCTGCTGCTGCTGCTCCGGCTCGGTTGCGTTTGAATTCGAGAGAACCTCGGCCAAGGTCGATTTAACAGGAGCGCAAATTAGATAGATACGATCGAATATCGGTTGAGCCAGGAAATCATAGATTAGAATCTCTTCGTGAACGGTTTATATCCAACTATCTCACCGATGTATAGGTATATTTTCCTCTAGAATATTACGAATGAATATTATTTCAACCCTTCAAGGTGAGGTGCAAGACCTTCAAAGGCATTAATCGGAGTAGATCGGTATTATTGCCGATGTTGCGCAGTTGTAATGTAAAAAAAACAATGCAATCTGCTTTTTTGTCACATTTTCTTAGCCGAGATAAGAGCTCATCGGCAATCTCGATTAAACGTACCGTGGTATATGTACTAAATTTTTTATTTTTCATAACGCCCGAGCTGAGATAATTAGATTTTCAATTATATACGAATGCGGAAATAACAAAAATAAGGGATGCTACCATTTTCAAATAAGCAGACTGTTTTAACCAAAACAGTTTTAATTTATTTACCATTTTGACGAAAGTTACGACGACGATTTTTTGAAGTACTGTAGTGCATATGAGACATTTTATGCCTAAAAGTATTAATAACCAGTATTTCATCCCTATGCGGCATCAGTATTAATAAGCATTTTGAGTAAAGGATACTGAGCTATCGAATTAATTGATCAATTAAATTTCCTCCAGCATAATATGGTTGTCGTTCTTGGAACGTCGCCCAAGTTGAAACGGAGCGATATTTTAACGGTAAATATTGTAAGAACGTTAGACGTTTCGTCACTTAACAAGGGAATCTCTCCCACGATTCTCCTCCGTATCTTTAGGAACAATCGTCTACCGATCTTTTTAGACGCAAATGTCGAAGTATCGATAAAATCTGTCGGACTACGGTGAGCGCATAACCGTTGCAAGACAAAAACTCTAAAAATAGTAAATATTCGGATTGCCCCTACAATTTTTTCGGGTTTTCTAGAATTTGCAAAATTCTACAGTCTAAAAATAACGGTTCAAAGTCATAGCAAGCGTCGATTTTTTTAATTCGTCAACGTTTCATAAAAATTCAGATAGAAACTTCGTCGACGTATATAGGGGAAAAACGTTTTTTTACGAATGCAGCAATCACACGAGCCGAGAAAACGTTTTTCCACGAGTATCGTATGCGATTTTACTTCACAAGGCGTGAAAAGTAAGGTTTACCCCCTCCACATTATCGATAACAATTGTCTCGGGTTTTTTAGTTCACAGACAAAGAACATTTTTTGGCTATATGCTTTTTACATATTTCGAAATATTCTGAACACGTCGACATAAAATGCTCGATATTTTTTACGAATTTTTCACGAGTACAAAGATTCCTCTATGCCAAAACCCAAAATCTCTCGATAACAAACGTGCATTTTTTCGTAAACTACAGCATTTGAAAATATCGATTGCCTAGAAGCAGAAAGTAAATCATTACAGTTGAATATTCGCTATTGAAAGATTTAGCATGCCGCCCTTTACGTTGCACTATACGATGCGACAAATGAAGCCAAAAAAAAGAAAATGTCCGAGTACCGTAGAGTGAAAATAAGCGAGTAAAGGACTTTTCGCGGACTTCTGGAAATAGAGTCTCGGGATTATTCGTCGACGTGTGGTCAGGCAACGGGGATTAGAGGGGATGAGCGAATTTACTTTTCTAACGAGAATAGCCCCTCCCGTCCGCCCCTCACCAGCCCCGGCAGGATGACATTTGCGATCAATCACAAACGTAATGCGCTCGACTCTCAACAATCGTTGGTGCGGCGCGCTCTCGCGTTTAATCTAATTTCCCAAAGTTATTCTCCAAAGTTAATCACACACTGTCGCGACTGTACAAATAATCATGGGGCTCAATGTAACAACGTTTATATAAGATGGACAGCATTTACTCAGACTGCAAAAAAGTAATCGTAAATTTAATGTACTCGAAAATAAAAAAAACTGACGATTATCATACATTAATCGGAAACTAAAAAATTATAAACTGTAAATCTACAAACGATACTTAAAATTAAAAAAAGGAATTACATTAAAATTATCAAAAGTATAATCGAAAATTAAAATAACTTGTAAAAATTCTGGTAATTTTTTTGCAATCAATTTTTTTAATTTTAAGAATGATTTATAAATTTACGAACTGCGGTATTTTATTTTTCAATTAAATCACAATTTATTGTGAGTACATTAAAATCCGAGTACATTAAAATTATCAAATTTGTTCGCAATATTGCAAAAACTTGTTTAAAAATTCAACACATATTTATTTGAAATTTATTGGTCGGTTTATGCATAAAAGCTCCCAATACCAGCATTGCAAATTAATTTTTCAGTGTACGAAGCACAATACCGGGCAAACAACATTTTTTTCATATTGTTACATAATAACGGGGAATATTTTGGACGAATAATAAAAAAAACATTTAAAGGTAATTTGGTCGCACCTTTTGAGAATTCGTACCGACGAGACGAGCATCGAAGAGCCAAGATATTCTCGTGACTTATTTGCGGCTCAATTATTAAATCATCGCTCGATAAAATTCTCAATTCTGCCGTTTCGCAGACTCCCCCTCGCATCTCGACGATGATATCGCTTTCATGACAACGTTATATCAGCATCGTATTAGTATTAATATAGTGCAACCCATCAATATTTCATGCAACAAAATCAGATGCGGAATGTCAAAGTTCGCGTGAAAATTTCAATTAATATTTTCGGTCGTTTGAAGCACAAAAACGATGAAGCGCCTTGCCGACGGTGCATACAGCCCCTGATATTCAATCCGCGCACGTATGCCACGTTTACTTACGCAGTGGTGGACTCTTTGGAACCGCGACGTTGCCACATCCCGCGAACTGCAGTCGCTAATAACTATAGACGGAAAACGCACAAAAGATCTGCCCTTAAGGATATTAAGTAGTCCTCCTACCGTAAAGAGGGATTGTACGTTAAAAAAATTGTTCCCGAGAATTTCCGATGAAGGAAATCTCGAGTACAAACATAAACACTGAAGTACTTTGTACTATGTACTTAAGAATCCAAATGGTACTTAAAACACCTGAAACATATTTTGATACTTACGATACGTATTTACAGCAACAAAAAAGTAGCAAGTACTTCAACAACTTTCCAACTCTGCTGGTTACTTTATGAATCAAGTAATGTGAAATTATCTCAGTCGGTAACATGAAATGTCATTGATTTTTTAATGATAGCGATTATTCATAGTTAAAAGTTACTTGCCGCATGAGTTTGAAGTGCGATCAGTTGCATTCAAGTCTTCGAATTTCACCACAAATGATTAGTAACAGTTAAATAACATCAAATAGGGTACATTCAAGTTGTTTTTATCAACTAGTCCACGATTGCTCGGGGGAGGGGTGTCTATTGGTAACAGTTTTTGTAAAAATACGTTTTTAAAAGAGCGTGATGATTGTATCAACTTGTTCAAAATATATCAAAATATCCAAAAATTACATTTGGAAAAATGATCGGTGATCAAAAAGAATATTGACGCGATAGTTATTGTGAATTATAAGAAAATGAGCTAAAATTTGTCACATAAGTTTTCCATTTGTCTCACGTATGTTGGTGTGACCACCAAGGCTAATTAGTATTGATATTGAGAGATGATTTTTGATTTTTTAAAAATGATTTCTTGATTTTTAGAGAGATTCGAGAGTTAAGCTTTTTTTTTTAAATTTCTTCGTGTTCTCATAAGCGATTCCGCATTATGCAATTTCTTAGGTAAAACCGTATGCGGGGGATGACGGAGCAAAGTACAAAAAAAAAAGTTAAAATTGTATTTTTTTTATTTAAATGAAATTTAACAAAAATTAAATTAGCATTTGAAAACCCATTAAAAATACGAACACAAACCTTTCTATATAATGAAGTAAAAATCAATTATCACTTAAATTGTTTTTTTTTTATTTTCAGTCGAGAAACTATAAAATAATTTTTATTTAATCACAATTTGTTTCAAACTGTACCTCAATGTTTTTGTATCTTTAACTTTTATTTCAGTTGATTTCGTCAATTCATACTGTTCCTATGTACCGATCTTTCCCGAGTTCCAGTGTTACACCGTTCTCCTGTATTAGTGGGAGTAGCATCAATGACATTTGACATTCATCTTGACAAGAATCGATAGAGCGGTTTAAATTTTATGGAATTCCGAAAATATCGACATATGACTGAGATACCTTTCGCTTCAGTCTATCTATCGAGCTAAAGTTTGATAATTTGCACTGTAATTAACTAAAAACTTCATATATCAGTATAATTAATGCTCATTATAGCCGGGAGGGAATTTGATTCAATATTTTTAATATCCAAGATTTTCCGATACAAAAAACCCTGAAAACTGCAATTTCTTACATTGCTTCCTCATCGAATTTTTTTCGCTCACAACACAGAATGTGCTTTGAAATGCATGAAAAAACAATGTAAATATTTTTAAGTGTCGGGTTTTTTTTTTTTTAAAGACATCGAATATATGGATATTAATGCAAATTTTTAGCATATGCAACTAACAGATCCGTTGTCACTAATCATTTCCGTGCACCTATAAAGGCTTAGCAACGTTTGGAAAAAAAATCGATTACATTTTTTGTTGGCGACAAACTCGGATGGAGTAATAATTTTTTCGATATATCGATAGTGACTTATAAACGATCGTGATAACAGAAACTGTAGCGCAATTGAGATTATTATTATTTTGTTTTTTTTTTACTTTTTTTACAACTGATAAAATATTAGTAACTTCGCTTCATGTTTATTGGTGATCGGCGGAACATGTTGGATTCATCGGTATAAATAATTATAGTTGAAAAAATTGCTGATAGATAGATCATCCCGCGTAAGGTTTTGAGAAGGATGAATCAACAATAATTGGTGAAAGATTGGAGAGAGGCAGGATAGGTCGAAAAAAAAAGACGGATAGTTCATCTTGCTCAACGTCATTCTCGCCTAATGTGGGACAGGTGAAATAATTGAGACAAGTATAACCGTGGCCCAGTTTCCGTAGTAAGAATGCATATATAGAAGAGTTATAGGTGTACATTTCTATATCCATAGTGTTGCAAAATACGGTGGTAGAAATTGTGGCGAACCATTTGGGAGGAGGTAAAAGGGATATAATAATAAATTGGCAAAAAGAAGTCCGTTAGAGTTTCTCGATTTGTTCAATTTTCCAACAGATCAAAATAACTATTGATCGCAGCGTCGCGGGCAGTCGTCCGATCGCCAATATCACTTCTATTTCATCTGTCGATGATATGCGGACAAAATAAGCGCATAAAAACAGAAATAAATAAACAATATTGAGATGAAATTTTTTAAAATATGAAAATCCAACTTACGCGCGGCTTCGTCAATTTCAAAATGGCATTTACAAACCTTCTCCACGAGAAAGTAAATAACTAATTTTTTATGTCCTCGCAAAGGAAGCTTTGTAAACGTCAATTTTAACACGAGGCCCGGAAGCCATGTGAACGCTTAATTTGCATATTGTTTTATCATTTGATCCAATCCCCAATACGAACCCAAAATAATTACAAGGGCTATCACTCATTTATGATAAAATGAACATTTTTAGTCAAAATTGTAATGAAAAAATTACTACGTATACTCCACCGAAATTAAAAAAAGAATAACAATTAGTATTATTCTCTCGATATGTATCGCATATATAAATCGCAATATGATCGATTCAGAAACTTTGCAGCATTTTTTCTATTCGAAGCCCGAAAATCCGAAAAATCCAAAAAACTCAAAAACGCATAGCCTTTTAACGGTTCAACCCATTTTCACCAAATTTGATAGGGAACACCAGTCTGCTTGTGTATAAATTTTTTTCCCCAACAAATAAAAAATGATATGAATTATCTCGCAAATCGATATTTTCAAAGAAATGTATATATTGATGAAATTTTAAACACTTGAGATTTATCATACGTGTAGACATTTTTCACAAAATTCAAGATCGCGTAAATAAGAAACAACTGAATATATTTTGCTAAAAATAAGGAAGCGATAAATACAATGCAATATACTTGATAGATTTCGGCTTAATATGTGTTCTCAAGTTATAGAAGTTGTGATTTCTTGGTTCGGGTTTAATTTCTCGGCTGATATGCAGACACACAAATATCTTTTTTGATATAAAATACGAAATATGAAATTATGAAAATATGATAATTAATTTCGACTTCCTTTACCTAATTTTGGCCCGCAAGGGAACCTTTATGAAAAGCGAAAAATAATGTGAAAGTAATATGCAAAATTGTTCTTTGCAATCTATTTTTTCATCCGGATTTTTGAAAAAAAAAAAATGATTGAGGCATTCGGTCGCCAAGGAAGTTTTTAAAGAATGATGAAAAATAATGAGGACATTAATGTAAAATGTTCTACTTTGCAATCATGCTTTTTCCGCAATTATTTAATTTCAAAATTATGAGAGTCATTAATGATTCAGTGAGTCATAGCACTCGTAACCTTTTATATAGTAATGAGCCTGAATAGTAAGAATTTTCTCGTATCTCATACATAATTAAGATGACGCGAAGCGTCGACCAAGTCACCGCGCGTACATAGAAGACAGCTATACTTTTTTTCCACCGTCAATTACTGGAACCTGACACACAGCGAAATTGTTAGACACTCGTAAAAATGGCAATGCTACGTGAGGTAATTCCTAGAAAATTCAAAAATGGCCGCGTAGCATTTCTCTAAAATCTCAACGATTTCAAGGATTTAAACAAAACTTGAAACGAACGATCAGAATTGACTTCTCTGCTCGTCTTGTAACTTATAGTGGATCAAGTTTTTTAAACACGATGCGAACGCACAAACTCATCCGGCCATTTTTCCAAAATATGATTTTTGGCTTTTTATCTTCGGAAATCAAAGGGCAAAAAAATTGAATTGTAAAAAAAATATATACATCTACTTACGCGTTCTTTGCGGGGTCGAGTGCGCATTCAGATAGGTCCCCGGAAGCGTTTACGATGACGTCTGGGGCGTTTATGGACGATGCGCAAACGCCAAACTTTCCGGGGATGCATGGCGCTTATTCGTTTATCGTGCGCCTGGCAGAGTGGAGTTAACGAAATTAGAGCAAAACACCCCTTTCATTACATGACGTAGAGGCCACTGTTCGCCAGCCTGTGTGGGCTATGTAGAGCCGGTTGACTGTATGTACCGCAGGGATAGAATATACATCGAAAATGTTGATGGGAATGGGTGGGGAAGAGGCGAGCAGAGGAGAGGAACGAAGTGTTGAATAAAGTTACTATGACCATCGAAGCCCAAACCCGTGTCTGAATGAGCTCTCGGGCCGTGGGACCGAACTTTGC
Organism: Cryptus viduatorius; assembly: GCA_964006125.1. NCBI lineage: Eukaryota > Metazoa > Arthropoda > Insecta > Hymenoptera > Ichneumonidae > Cryptus > Cryptus viduatorius. The sequence continues at coordinate 15,283,178 of OZ023222.1, forward strand.
CAGCAAATAGAATTGCGAACTATCAGTGTTCTCTACCGCCCTGCCATCCGTTTGTTTATCCATTCAACTGAATCCGCGGATAGAAAGGGACGATGTAGAAGGCAACTGCGGCGTCGGGAGGGGAGACCAAAGCTTTCACCTTGATTGGTTGAAATTTAATTTATATATCAATTATCGATTCGCCCGCGGGGGGGTAACGTAAGACGTATATATTTGACGTAATTTATTCGCCGCTACAGATGAGCAGTGATAGCAACAACAGCAGCAGCAACTGGCAACATCACCAACGAGATCTCTCTCTCTCTCTCTTGGTTTGGGCATTGATTTTCCGCGAGCTATCTAAACTATTATCCTCGCTAGTACGCCCCCCGACCGTTGATAACCATAATTTAATCTGTGTGCACGAGGCTCTCGGTACAATGCAAGTACCCCTCCACTCTATAGATATAGAATGGATTAGCAGGCTACGAACTTACGCCAGGTAGACCAGGGGACAAATATATATGCACCAGTGGATGGAGACGGAAGCCTGGACGTTATGACCCAATGCCAATAAGTGAAGAGGAAACAAGTGGAAACCTAAACGGGGGAGAAATCATGATTCGCAGCGGTGGAAACCAACCCCGACGGAGGACACCGACTCGGAGGATTATTGAAATGGAAAATCTCTGAGAAAATACGAGACCATTATAAATACTATATTAATCGTGAGCGACTCGGAAGACTGAATGATAAAAAACGAAATAATGGCGGATTTCACGAATATAATAAAATATTAATAAAAAGCAAAAGAAAATTTCATTAAACGTCGTGTGTAAAGAAAGACGAATTGGCCTTGTGAAAAAAATGTATATATATATATAAAAGTTTACTACCGCTGGAAGAGCGATGACCGAGTCCTTTGCAACGCGACTTCCCGTGAAGATAAATCGGAGATGAAAATGCTCTGTTCCGAATATGTAGCGTCTTGACGCTTCGAGCAAATCACAGTGAAATTTTTTTCGCAACGTCTGTGCGCGTCGAAAAACCGAATCGGGATAAGAAGAAAACAAAGTGAACGAGAGGAATATAAAACGCACGGTGAAAATTGTACAAAAGTTTAAATTTTGTGCGCCAACGTCGAGCAACGAACTTCGAAAGGTATTTCGTGGAAAAATTATCCATTCAGATGTACGCATCTTTTTTTTTTCTCTTCATTCTCTGGCATCATTTTGAATCAGAAGAAAAATCTTTGGCTCTGATCAATGATTAATTCGCGATTATTCGATTATGAAAGTTCGGAAATACGTGGTATATCGTGAAACTCACATTCGCAAAGACCTCTTGTGAGCGATGATTTTTATATCTATATCATTTATTTTTCTTAAACTCCGCCCGAGAAAGGTTCATATCTATTTTTCGTCCATTAATTTTACACAAGTATTTCGACAATAATAACGCGCGATCACAAATTATTGTATTATTAACAACTTAACGTGCCTATTACCACTGTACCATTTATGGCCATTTTGATTATTATACTCATCGAATAATTTTTTACTCAAAACCGCATATTGATTCTTCAAAAGTTCGCATATAAATTCACCGAATGATCTATTCGAATTTTTTTTTAACTTCAATTATATTTTATTCTGTTGCTGCGAATATGATGGCCACAATCGAACCTAAAGTGGCCAAAAACGGTACCTCTACCCTATGTGAACGACAGTTAACCAATTTGTGGTTTTCTCGTAGCTTTGCAAACGGCGGTTAGAAGAAATATTCAATCGAATTGAATTTTCTATAGCAAACGACATTGACCGTACGTGACAGAATCGGTGCATAAAATTCTGTTAAGTCATTTTTATCCGTTTTCGGGAACATACTGGACAATGAAGTCGCTCGTCTCCGCGAAACGTATAACTCCCGTCTTTTTATCCTGGCGAGCAGTCGGGAAATAAAAAACGATCGACCATCGGTGTCTCTCGTCGTCAATAATTTTTTCCCAAACTAATTTTGTAAACGGTGTCTTTATATCGAACCGATAGCCGAACAACGGCACACGGAGAGTATTTTTATCTCGACGATGTTGACCTAATTTGCTTATCGACAGAATTTCCGTCGAGTCTTAAATAATACGAGTCTCCGATGGTATGTAATGGTTTGACTATTTCGTGACGTTCGGATGATTTCTGAGTGATTCAAAATTTTCACGTAGATTATAATGAAATTATTGGACAGTTAAACGTTGCATTGATACTATAATAGCAATGTGAAAAAAAAAAAACAATTATATTTAATCGTTTATTTTATTTTTTTTTTCACAAAACTGCCTCTATGATGAAGCAAAAATTAATCACCATACTTTCTTAAGAAAGGAACCCTGTCGAGGAGGCAATGCGCAAACTTTTACTTTGCAATCTCTAGTTTTTTGCTGTCTATTTGTACAAAAAATCTCAACCTGTTTCGTGGGAATTCATAAGAGTTAATGTGAAATGACATACCGCGGTCGGTAACAAGAACTGTAATGCAATTTTTTTAAAGGATTGCAATTTTAAGGTAATGTGAAAAAAGGATTCCACTGCGGGACCGACAAACGCAGTAGAATCTTCTTTTTGATTGACCGTAAAATTGCAATCCCTCGCAAAAAGAGCGTTACAATTGCAGATACAGTTTTTGTTACCGATTGACAGCGGGTAGCGGCAAGGGATCGTATAACACTTCCACTTGAAGCGCAAACCAAGATTTAAAAAAAATCCGGTGGTTACAAACTTTAAAACCCCGACAGATTCGACATTCAACATTCTTTTACCCGTAGTTCAAAATTAAGTGCGATATTTGCTTTTGCTATTTGCTAGTAAATGGTCTCGACGAAAATCTAAATTCTGCATCAACGTTACATTTTCGTTCGTATATTGCATCATCTTAAAACCACACTACGCAGACTTAGTCGGCACCAAATCGCCTTTCGTATTTTTTAACTGCCGACTGCCCGCCAGGGGCAAAAGACAGGAGCTATGTGTTTGACGTAGACGAGCGATTTAGTTGTCCGGTATGTTCTCAATAACGGATAAAGATAACTTAACGAAATTTTCCGGAATTTGCTTTGCATAATTTGTTTGTTTCTGCCGTTTGCGTGAAAAGTGCGACTTTGAGTGCCCTAACCTCACTGGCTTGTGCGCAGAAAGACACTTTTTACGCGCTAGTGCGTATAAAGTGGTGAATATTGCGCGCTGCGCATGCGCCGCATGTCTACGCACGCCGGCACAAAATAATACTTTTTGTAACGCGTGCATGACAAGTGCTACTTTTCATGCCTGCCGAGAGTGGCGTAAGTGGCGTGTTATAGCAGGCCGTACGGTAATGTCACGGCGCATACGCACTTCCGCATGATTGTACTTCTCACATTCTGCGTGCGAGAAGTCAGTACTTCTCACACGCGTTTTGGTATTTCTGGCATGCTGTGGTGGCGCCACAATCGGCAGGCACGGCAGTAGCACTCCGCCTGCACTTGTTACAAACAGCATCATGCGATACTTGAACGACAAAGTGGTCTTCCGACGGCAGTTGTGAAGTAGCCGCACTCGTCTTCTCTCGCCCTACAAGCAACACTCGTCTTTGCCTCGTGTTCTTGTAGCGCTCCATCCGATTCGTGCGTCCACTTCCTAACCTTCGCCGTAAAGTCCGCCTTCTCGTACTAGTATCGCAAAATGATATTATTTCACACCTTGTGAATTAAAATTCTGTACGATTCTAGTGCGAAAATCTATTTCTTAACTGGTGTGATTGCAACAGTCGCCTTCTGCTCGTGCTGCAAACTCACACTCGTCAGAAAAAGTTATTTTTTCCCAATTGTGCTAAAAAGACCATATTTCATGCCTGCCCCGCGGGTCTAGAGTTAGCTATTCTTGACCGGCAAGAATAAAAGTAGCTGAGCGGGAATAAAAGTAAAAGTATCCGTGAATAAAATAAAATAAAAAAATGAATGATTAAAATTTTTTTCGATTTTTTTAAATTGATTTATTAATAAATAAATAAATAAATAAAAATATGGTGATTTTTAGCACAGTCGGAAAAAAAAGTATCGTATGCCACACGAGAGATGCGGATTTGTACCTCGTGTGATAGCTTCGCTTCGCTCGGGCAGTACACCTCACGTTCGGTGAAAATCACGCACTTACTTACCTTGTGCATAATGAACTATTTTGTGGCAGTAAAGTGTGGTGAAAGCGCACGAAAAATAATCTACGCGTCAACGCGGCATCTAAATAATCATTTGCATGTTATAAATACGTGAAAAAAGTAACTAGCGCGTTATAAATACAAATGCGCGATTTTTGCCACACTTTACAATGACGAAAAGGAGCACTTTTGTCGCATGTACTACAAAAAGTGAATTTCTATGCATCGAACATAGGCATGAAAAGTCGACCTTTGCGCGCAGGCAGCACCAAAAATGGTTCCTCTTCAAAAATTCCGTGGCTGAATTAACTCGCATTCAAAAACTTAAAAAAGAATATATATCTCGCTATTTTCATTTATTATGATTACAGTAAAAATGTTTACTTACGAAATTATTTCATTGTTTCACGAAAATGTTCTCGTCTGCGAAGCCAAACATTTTCATTATAATGAACATCGCGTTATCCACATTATAATTCTTATTGACTAATAATATTTTCAATGAGAAAAAAAAGTATCATGAAATCGCTCTAAGGATTTGTTTTTATTACAAATTTTCAATTTAATACTTTCATATAATCGTGAATTTTCCGATCTTAAAAAAAACGTTTAATCGAACATGTCAGAATAAATGGAGCCAGAGTGTGAAAAAAAAAGAAAAAAAAAAAGTCGTAAATATGGTGAATGAAGAGGAAAAAAAATAAAAGTCGAATGCGCGCTGGGAAGCACATGGACTCTCTTCGATTTTCTGCCTCGATGACGAATACCAGTCAAGATGGCAGTGTGTTCGTCTCGGGTAGAGAGCGCACAGCAGCACGTGGCGCCGAGTACGTCGCGTGGTCGCTCCCTCCGTTCGATAAAATGAATGAAAGTAAAGAGACACAACGCGCGGTCTATCGAGCCATTCGCCCAGAAGAAAGTACGACGAAAATGAGGAAAGAAAATAAAAACAATCGCGTACGCACATCACTATCGAACGCAACGTTGTCTCGCATCTCGCGTCGTTCGCACATCACAGATTCGAATTCGGGCGCCCTAAGCGCCCCCCTCCGCATCCGCGGCAGATGCGCGAAGGTCAAAAAGTATTTGAAAAATAAGGCCGTGGTAGAGGCATCGGCGTGAGATTGGTATGGCAGTGGATGTTTAAGGGTCGGGTGGCGTTGTAATGGCAAAAAGTTTGCAAAAGGTGAGTAACAGTAGGGAAAGGATAAACAAAGTAATTAAAATAGGAAAAAAGTGCGTAAAACTAAGTGTGCTAATAAAACGAAGCGTCGATTGATCGAGGCGCGAACGAGTGAAGTCCGAGAGTAAACGCGTAAGTGGGAAAAGCCAAACGCGTCTCGCGTACACGGAGAGAAAAATAGGAGAACATTTTTTTTCTCTTTCTTTTTTTTTTTTTCGCGAGGAGGTCGTGGCGACGGCGGTGTCGTGTGAGGCACGAGCGACAATGGCGCCCAAGCCATCGGTTTCACGGGAATATTGACGTTGCCGAAAACATAATCTCCGGTGTGTGTGTGTGTGATATTTTTTTTTTTTTTTCCTTTTTTTCCGTGAGCTATTAGCGAAACGCGGTATACGCGGGTTGGGCCGTCGTAACTGCGTCGTAATTCACGGTTTTCTAACCTAATGAAGCTATTGCGCACGGCGAGAAGCGAAAAAGGCGGGCACATCCAACGGGAAATCGTCGAGGATCATCGAATGTTTATATTTGTATTATGATGAATCGGTAACGAAAGAGCCGCAGGGGGGACTCGGATAGCGCGCGGACGACGAGGTTATGCGAAAAATAAATGTTTTTGCGACGCGTAGTAGCGTCTCGCTGAACCCTGAAGGGTTTTACAGTTATACTGCAATGTGGCACATTTGCAGAAGCGTAGAGAACGTTGTGACGGTACTAGAGTCGTATGTTTCACAATCTTCGTTATTTCACGACGAGTTATCGTAGATAGGGCGTTTATCGTCGCGACGATATTTAACGGTCAGTAACCGCGGTACGTAGGGTTATGCAGGCGACACTTCGCATACCCCCCCAATGTTTTTTTTCAACTCCGCCGCATTATTCGTCTTATTTACTATCGAAAAGAGGAAAAAAAAACAAAAAAACCTAATTTATTTATACATTTTTTGCTCCGGCAATTTGCGCGACCGTACAAACAACGAAAAAAAAAATAAAAAATCAAAAAAATAGTGCGAAATTTCTCGAATATAAAAAGCCTTAAACGCTTTGCAGGAACACACTGCCGACGGAATTTGAATTTTCGATTTTAAGACGAAAAAAAATGATTAAAAAGGCATTGAAAAAGAATATTAAAAGTTTTTTGGCCGGTCGTTGCTAATAAAAAGGAAAGTGAGGTTGTAATTGCATTAATGTTTGTTTTCTGTTTGACTCCGATCTATTCAGGACGAGAGAGTTTGGTTGTAGGGTCGGGATTGGCGATAGACAAGATGGACCAGCAGTATTGCTTACGTTGGAACAATCATCCGGCCAATTTGACGGACGTCCTAAGCTCGCTATTGGCCAGAGAAGCCCTTTGCGACGTAACGCTCGCCTGCGTCGGCGAAACATTTAAGGCGCATCAGACGATACTATCGGCGTGCAGTCCGTACTTTGAGAATATATTTCTTCAGAACATTCATCCGCATCCGATTATATTTTTGAAGGATGTTAACGATACCGAGATGAAGGCATTGCTGCATTTCATGTACAAAGGCGAAGTAAACGTCAGTCAGCATCTTTTGCCAATGTTTTTGAAAACCGCCGAAGCGCTACAGATCAGAGGACTCACCGACAATAGTGTAAATAACAAGACGGAGGTAAAGAGTCCGTCGCCCGAACCTGAAACTCAAAGTGGCGCCAGACACGCCGATTCGCCTAATCTACAGTCCCATCCGGAAAAAAGGAAACGAAAGGTCTCAGGAAGTTACGACGTTTCACTCACCGGACCGCCAAGCGAACGTTTCCTGTCCGATTCTCAGGTATTTATAGATCTATATATAACTCTTAAAATTCAGGAAGGGAACGATATCTCAATTATTTACAAGAGATAATCATTTTTGTAAGGATATTTTTTTACAAGTTTAAGAAAATATAGGTGTCAACGAATTCACAAGAATTTCTTGTATCCGTTGCAATTTTCATGTTTTTCACGATTTTTTTTCAAATATAATAATCGACTTTTTTTTCTGTCGACAGCAAATTTTTCTATATTTTTTGTAAAAAAAAAAAATATATATGCAATCAACGATACTATTTAGAATCAATTTTTTTTGTTAAAAAACATTTGAATTCGCGTACGACATTTATCTGCGATGAAAAAAATTGCGAGTTAAAAGAACAAATTATCGGTTGGCACAAATCATTTTTTTCTATGTGTACAAAGCATTTTGAGAAAAATTTATATGTACATTTTTTATTAAAAAAAAACCGTTAAACGTAGTGCCATCAATTTTTTTTTTTTCATTTTTTCGTTAAGAAAATTTTGCCAATCGGCAATGACATTTGTCGATGCAAAGAACTTCGCAAAAATTTCCATACATTTTTTATTCTCATATTCTTCAAGATTCTCAGATTCAAAATATCAGAAAATTATTGAAAAATTATTATCGACAAATTTCGAATGATTAACGAGTATTTAATCCCGTAGAGAACATTTCCTGGTTAAAAGTTTATTAAATAACAATCATTGGTTCGATGGAAGAAAAAGAATCGTCGAGAAATAATCGTCCGAAAAAGTACCGGTTCTGCGTCGCATCCTTTCATTTTTATTAGCGATATAGAGTTTTTTCTTTCTTTTTTTTTTTTTTGCACGACGGGACAAAAATAGAACAAAGTAAACACAGTCGTCAAGGCCCTGCAGTGTTTTATCTTTTTTTTTATTTTTCCCCATCTGCCGGAGGTCCGGTTTAGCCGTTGAAATCATCATCGTCAGTTAATACAACATTTTACGAATCCTTTTTAATTATTTTTTATTTAACCGAAGCAACGTACATAAATGGTCTTTCGCTTACAAAGAAACGAGGAAACGAAACCTAACGTTTTCCGACGAAAATAATCCCCAATATATATATTTTTTTAGTTAAATTAACTAAACGATTTCTGTTTCAAGGTCATTATCTCGCGACGTAATCCGTCGGGTCTCTTAACGCAAGCTGCTCCAATAATGTTTTTTTTTTTCACGTCGCGTCTTCTTCTCACAATCCGATAGACCCGCGGCTAACCGAGCGCACCAATCGTTAGCTAACATCTGTCGAGTAATTATGATACCGTATCGACGGGGTATAAATTAATCTCGAGTGGAATTTGATTCTAGCCATTGGATTAGATTGTGCAGTTAAATACATCGGACGTAGTCTTATCGAGTAATGATGTTCTAAAGGTATTTCTCTTTCCTGTCTATTCGCCTGATTCACTGTACAATCGAAATGTTTATTCCCTTATCGCCCGAGTCTCCGGACTTTGTTTTCAGCCACAACGAGCCGCGAAATCCCCTGACAAATATTGTCCTTTGAACTTTCAAAAACTTTCTCTTCCCCGCCGTCGCCTCCCTCTGGAGAGGTCCTAGAAATAAATACATTTATCGACCCAGTTACGAGATCGGTTACGAATTCCTTCGCCATTGAGTCACCAATTTTTGAAACGTTTCCCTTTCTCCGGGAGAAGCCACTTGAGCCGCAGAAGCTAAATCGCTTGGGTTTCGCGTCCGCGCGCACTCGGCGCTTATGATAATTTTCCTTTTTTTTCCGATTCTCCTGACGGAGATTTGCAGTACTCGTTGTCCTTGAAAACTCCGGGGCCCGTAGAACAATGATGCTAGAAACTAGTATGCAGGCTTCGGTAATACATCACCCGCGCTTGCCGCCTGCCCGGACGCTCGCAAATGTTTTTCCTACAAATTTCAAGCGCGATGTATTTTTTCTTTTTTTTTTTAATTACATATGTTGCTTTTTTTCTTCCACGTTGTCGATGCTCGATACTTTGCGAACTTAGATTCGTTGTTCTTATGAAATTTGTAGATCGGAGGGAAAAAAAATTAGCTATGAAATTTTACATTTTTTTCTGTCGAATTTTATCGCAATTATAGTCAAATTTTTCGCGAAATTAAAAAAATTCTGAATCTTTTTTCCGTTTTGTACGATTCATAAGTATTTCACGTATTTTGCAGTTCAAAAAAAAATTCATCTCGATTTTGCGCAAAACTCACGATGAATAAATTATTAGCTCAAGCGTCAAGTCTGGTAGAAAAACGAAAATTCAATAATTGTGTCGTTTTATCACAATGATACCCGTTATTTAGGGGAGAAAAAAAAAAGATGAACAGACAAAGGTGCAAACATCCTTCGACGATTGCCGTTGCCTCTCATTTCGCGTATTGAAGAATTTAATATACGGCTGATTACTCAGCTTTTCAAATAAATGTTTTTTATAACCTTGGAAATTGGAGCTACGAGTCCCGACTACGCATAATCATTTCGTACGCAAGCAAATCCGCAGCTGTCTCGGAGTTACCGAGGGGCCCTTGCATACAGGGATTATTTTTTATTCTCATTCGATAAATCCAAGTTGCGAATTGTAAAATTTGAAACGTCCTTGTATCGAGCACCGAAATAGTTTCAACACGATAAATCAATAACGATCATTCGACTGTGTTATATTCCGTTACATTCGTCTTTTTTCTTTCGTTTGGAAAGTTTGTTTCGTCGACGAACGAGACAACCGGCGGAATCGCGATATCGTTTGCACGCGTCACACACGTGCGCTGCAATTTCAATAGCGTATTTCAATCGAACGTTCAAACTTTTCATTTTTAAGGCAATAAGTTTTTTAGTTTTTGCCGTTATTTTACAAAAGTTGTTGAAATATATTTTACGAATTTTTTATACCATTCTTAATCACGTTTAGTTTAATTTCAAAACGAGGAAGCGTCATGTAAATTTAATTTGCTCCCTTTTTTCAATACCAATGTAATACAAAAAAATTAATTTTTTTTTGGCAATATTAATAACCAAAATTTGTGCATAGATTTCATAAATGAAGATTCTCTGAAATAAATAATTCAATGCAATTGCGAGATTTAAGCTGTTCCATTCGGATACAGATTTGGTCGATTTTAGTGTAAATTCAATCGCTTTAGACCTTTGGGTCTGTCAAATATCTGTGCTAATGATCACGCGGATAATTTCCAAATTGTATGATTTAGACATTTTTATTGAGTTTTGGAAAATTTTAAATCCCAAAAAATGTATACATCTTCACGATTTCTCGATGGATTTAATACCGATCATTCATCGATGTTATCGGTCGATTTTTAAAAATTGATCCCTCGTCGTATTCTCAATATATTAGAACGTTCATTTTTGTCATCTTTGATTATGTGCACATCCGGAGTTTTTTTTTAATACGTTGTCGTTAAAATTTCTACATTATTTTCGTTTTGCATGAAATCGAAGTTTCCTCACCGAAGAAAAAATAAAATGCATTAAAGTTTAATAAGTCCGTGCGATGATTCGTAGATCAATTATTCATAATCAAGGAGACTCGGAGAGTGAAACTCGTTCTTCTTCCCGTAGTCTCCTCATGACAAACGATGGTATAATTGGGAGAGATCTTGAAAGTTCCACAGCATCCTGGAGCGTAATTGTCCGAAACTATCATAGCGCATCTATTCAACAATGAGAATACATTTTTCATCCTCCGCGTGCTCCGTCTTATCTTTAAAACTATTTACAAATTGGCGTTATAAATGAAAAATGTCCTCGTGAAATTTTTTTCAACCGAGTGTTGAAAATGGCAAATGAAAAATGTTAAGTTGCGCGTCTCAACACTGATGTTTTATCGAAGAAAAAAAAACGAAAATTCGTTCCGAGAAATATTTCGAAAAGCTTACACCGCATTACAATTTACTTCTATTATTAACGAGCTTTTATAAATACGATGATTAACAGCGTAGCGACATTTTTACGGTAACCCTGATGAAATAGTAGTGCTCGACAACGGACAACCCTCCATTTACCGCCCCCCCCCCCCCCCCCCCACTAGTGGCGAAAGCTGTTAATATAAATTATAATTAACGTGACGACAAGGCCGTCAGCGGTTCGTGCCAAAGAAAATATTAAAGAATTTCTAAACCGTTAAATAATGTATGTGAACATTGCTTTTGTACTTTTTCCAGGCATCGTCTCAATGTAGTTACAAATCGAGTCCCACAGTGATTCCAAAGTTAAACAATACACTAGGCGGCGATATAGAGGATGGGGGACGAGCAATGTCCCCGTCGACTCAAGCGCAAGCTCCGATCAAACAAGAGCTCGACCACCACATGCCTGACTTCCATGACAACATTTCACTCCCTGTAAGTAAATCATCGATATCAACCACATATATCTTGTAATGCATATACACTGGAAATTCATTTGTTGCACGTTCAGTTAATTCCTAACGTCCTATACAGTAGAAACTTATTTGTTGCGCACTCAGTTACCGCGTAATGATACAGTGGAAACTCATTTATTGCGCGCTCAGTGATTGCTTAATGTCCTCGATACAGTGGAAACGCATTTGTTGCGCGATCAGTTATCACCCAATGTCCCCTATATAGTGGAAACTCATTTGTTGCGCACTCAGTTGTTGCCGAATGTTCCCTATATAGTGGAAACTCACTTGTTGCGCACTCAGTTGTTGCCGAATGTTCCCTATACAGTGGAAACTTATGTGTTGCGCACTCGGTTACTGCTGAATTCCCCGTATATTCTCTCAGTTGATGCACGCCATGGTCCATAGTGGTGCACAGCACGGCACGGAACGGTCATTGGTTTACCGTACAGCGGAGTGCATCTCTCATTGGCCGTGGGACGCCCTCGATAAATGCACTTCCTCGGTTAAAGCGGATCTAAAAGTTGTGCAGCAAATAAGAGTCGACTGTATATACATTATTTATTTAATTTCATCGAGTGCAATAAAGGTATACCAGTGAATGCGCGGTTACCGTGCGACTTTGGCGTTCACCCAAGTTAAGCGGTATCAAGATGTCAATGTCAAGAGATAATCCATCACGAACATCGGTACTCAATGCGCAAAATCCCTTATGACGGCACGGATTTTCCGTAGTTTTTCGATGTCTGCTATACGAATGCGATACAGTAATGGGGCTGAGGGAGTCGAATCAACGAAATTATGACGATGTTCGAAAAAGCATTTTTTTTTCTTCAGCTCACATGAAAATCTAAAAAAAAATCTATTCCGTTGGAAAATGTTTTAAATATTTTTCTGCCAATTGAAAACGGATATGGCATATGGCATAGTGGAATTTTTCAGATTTTCCTGTCGGCCGATGATAAAACCATATTTGGACGAACACCGCCATGATTCAGCTGAGTCGATTCCTTTAACGAGGGTGCATCCGCTACCTTCCCAAAAGAAAGGGAGATTCAAAGGGAATTTTCGATCCTTCCTAATGGAAAAAAATTTGTAAAAAATCAACCATATAGACAGCGCTAAAAACATTAATATTGCATAATAATAATGAAAAAAAATTTCAAAAAATTGTGTAAAAATAGGAATCGAACTTTTTTTTTTGCAAAATTTTATTCATTAATTTTTCTGAACATAATTTAAGTTTACATTTTTGTTATTTTGTTTCTAATTGTCGAAATTTTTTCTTTTTTTTTTTGCATAGATGAAAAGTCACATTTTTAATATATTTTTGCAAAAATACTACGCATTATAGTCGAGAAGTTATCGGGCATTTGATCGAACATATTCCCTAAAACCGATTGAACGTTTGTTAAAAATTAGAAAAAAAAATTCATATAATTCTTGACATTATTATTCCACAAAACTAATATTTATGGGACCAGCTATACGGTTGATTTTTATCAAATTTTCATGCCATCGAAAAGCATTCGAAATTCTCTGCGAATCACACGATTGGCTGCGAATGCAACAAAACACTTTTCTTAAATTATTTTTAAAAAAGTGTAAAAAGTTGTTACCAATGCCAATGTTGTAACGTCCGCAGGCGATGGTGATAAAATTATGACGTACGTTATAATTCTATCGAACGAGGAAAGTGTCGCGTGCAATTGCGCATTACAATGTTACATTCGACCTCTGCCCGGCGTTTCTCGTGGAGTACCGCGCAGCACTGTTGTCGATTGAGTACTTAGAGACCACTGATTTCCGTTCGCGATAATACACTGCATACTTTGACAAATCAGCATATTCGAATTTGATTAAACGGCGGGATAATAACGACTCCTATACCACCGTTAAACTTTTTTCCGTCGTCCAGAAGGAAGGTAATTGCGTTATTGCACTTCCTGCAGAGATTGCCATGCGGAGACAAAAAAAAACGGCTCTGAGAAGCGCGCAAGGCGCGCTACGGTTGTATCCGTCTTGACTCGGCGAGATCGCTTAGAGGGGATCGAGACGCAGGCCGAGACACGTTCGAAACAGATCGCGCAGTGTCGATCAACACCGGCGTGCTGTATCGCGCGTCTTTAAACTTTTTTTTTAACAATTCACTATTTCGATATGACTTCCAGGAACGGCAAAAAAATAAAAATAGCCGAAAAAAGTCAATAAAACAAATAGAAGAAGGAATGGATTGTCGAGAAAACTAATTTGAAAACATAAAACGATAGAGGAATATAACAAAAAGATATGACGAAAAGAATGAAAGTTCGAGAGTATAAAATAACGAGAGGGACGCTCAATCGTCGAATCTCGAGCTATCGGAAAATAGCGATTGCCAGCGTCGTCTTTTATCTCTGTTTCAATTTGTTAACCGGCAATGAACGCGTTTTGTATTTTCTGTAAAAATTCATCGGTTCACTACAGCTTCGATGTGTTGTATAGTGAAGACTTTTTTTTTTCTTTCTCGATGTCGTCATGACATTACCTTGGCGCGCAAAGATGAGTAGACAGTTTAATTTTTTTTGCGGAAACTGATACTTCTTTCTATTCCAATCGTTACTTTCAATACGTATGTATTTTTTCTTATGTCGCGGCTGACCCCGCCTATGACCCTATGTAATAAATCGTTAAACGTCTCATCTGCGGGCCAAAAGTTTCCCGGGCCCAATAAATCTGTAATTTCCGCAACTGACGGAAGGGAACTCATCACCTTTACGATATAATTTCGAATTGATTGGCAAACTTTTTAATTCCAACTTATTGATCCGCGGCTTCAGAGTCGAGTTCTCTCCGCGCGCACCATAAGCGCAATCGACTCTGATTAAGAGCCAATGCCACTCCTGGGTCTTTAAAATGATCGCTAACTTCAGAATTTTTTTCTGAGCTATGAATTGTTTTATTTTAAAAAAACCCTTTATTCTTCGTGTATTAATATACATCCTTTGTTTTTTTTTAACTCATGTTGATAAAGAATGGTAGTGGAAGGGCACATTTTCTCAGATAACTTTTTTTTTTGTTTTCATTTTGTTTCCAAAAATATTGACTTTCGTAAAATACCAGCTATTTTTAAAAAAAGTTCAATTTTTCGGGTCAACAATAGAACGCATAAATTGTTATAGCAAAAAGAGTTTTCAATATTTTGTCAAAATCCTATACACTTTTTATTGTTTATGAGTAAATTAAGATCGCGTTTTGAAAAAAAAAGAGTTAAACAATTTTGTAGCGCATTTTTGGTTAATAAGATGAAATTGTTATTTCACCTTAAACCTTCGATGTTTATTTCATAAAGCAGCGTATATTTCTAAGACTATAAAACTAAGATTTGCGGAGGATAAAAAATTATTTTTTAAAGCCACACGGGTGGCGTTGGTCCTTAAAGCGTCCAATCGGTACCGCCAAACAGCAAATGAGGACTGTGACGGAAATCGTAGATTTTCTTTTAATCAATTCATAGTTTCGTTACGACTCCCACAAAACAATAAAAGATTTAATCAGCTAAAAATCCATGTGTATAATGTAAGACACCGACAGAAAAAAAAAAGAAAAAAAGAAAGTCTGCAACTACGAGACAACTAAAAGACTTATTGCCAGTCTGAAAGCAAAAGGCTCAAGCCGCTTTTCGTTGAGAACGCAGAAGGAAGGGATTGTTGAAAGAAAAAAATATATGAAAAGTCCACAGATATGAGAGAGAAAAAAAAGAAACAATTGTCTCTATAGAGAAAAGAAAAAGCAAAGACTAAATTTGAAATGTGTTGAATTAAGCACACATCCTTTCCTTCTCTGTTGACAGACTAGTTTGGAGAGGGAGGTTCAAAGAGGTGGGAAGAGTGATGAAACTATGGATGTACAGAGCATGTCACAGCCCGATCGTCATGGCGCGGTTCCATTGCAAATGTCTCGTGAAAGCGCCATCATGGCCGGCGGGTCGCTATGTATCGATATGTCATCAACCCTTCCAGAGTACGAGCAGCTGCGTCGCGTCAAGTTGCCTCACAAGAGAGTCAAAAGTCTAACTGACAATCCGAAAGTCTCGTTGCAACAGCAGAGTCCTTATGATGCTGGGAACGTTGACGATTCGTCATATTCGTCTCGTAACGCGTATAAAAATTCGACTGTCGATAGAGCGATATCGTCTGATTTTGAAAGCACCGTTAACGAGCCGCTTATCGGTTCTCGTAACATATTTCGCCAAGGGACATCGGTCATACAGTCGACGCTTTCGCAAACGGTCGTGCGTTCCGTTGCGCAGGGTAGAAAAGCCGGTAGATTCAAGACTTCGTGGCTCGAGAGTTATCCGTGGCTACAGTACGATCAACAATCGAATCTAATGTTTTGCAAGTATTGCCGAAAGTGGAGCGAAACAATACCCGAGATACGCACATCATTTGCCGCGGGAAACGGCAATTTTCGGCTCGAAATTGTCAATCATCACGACAAGTGCAAAGCGCACAATTTATGCGTCATGAAGGAAGGCGATACTAAGACGGGCTTTACTTTTGTCATTGAATAAAAACCCCATTTTTTTCGTCTTTTTCGTTCGATAAGGAACATTTTTATTACAAACCACAGCAATCGCGCCCGCAACTTTTCTCCTTTCTTGTACAATTTATTAATATTTCTAATTATGTATCCCGGTATCGCGCGATTGCATCTCGTGCTGTGCATCACAATCGTACATTAAGGCGATTCGAGCGAATGTGATATGTCCGCGCAGGTCTATGAGAGTTCGGATAAATGGTCTCATATTCGCCGCGGTTCTCCGTACTACTCTTTTTTTCTCGACGAGAAGTTCCTATCCCGAAAGTCCTTGAAGCGTGTAATGGCTCTCCGTTGATCAGTGATGCGTTATTAAACTTTTGTAATTTTTGTATTTACCGTTATGTTTATTACGTACGATTATAACGAAATACCGGTTATGTAGTCTCAGGTTAATACTTTTCAGTCAGTGTCGTAATGCTTAGCGCATGCGATGCCTTATCATATTTTTGTTTCATCCTTCGCGGCTAACGTACATCTTGCGAACTCCGCTGGTCATCACCGAGTTATATTCGATATACAAAGTTGAAAAGAATTCTGATCTGTTTTCGAAAACTTTAGAAATTGTAGCCAAATTCTTGTTTTCGTTCACATTTGGAGTCGACGTTTCGGCAACAATAGTAGAAAATCAATTCCATGTCTCGATATAACTGCGTTTATTCAACGTGCGAATACGAAACACGCGTAATTTCAACATCGTTAGTTCAGTATGCGTTGTTTTAACACATTAATAATGCAGATATCCGAATGATCATCGACTTTGAAATTGTAAAAGATGCGAAAGAAAATTCTTGAAAATCTGAAAATATATATCGAAACCGCAGAAATTTAAAAATGCTCAAACCTCAAGATTGTCAGGTTCGATGGGACAGTGTTAAATATTATTATCTCATAGTTTCTGCATTTTTCGGCGCGTTATTCCAAGCAAAAACGAAAATGGCCCTCAATGAGCGGTGATTTTTTGCAATTTTTACGAATTAGAATTTAACATTCGAAAATATTTTAACAATCGTGTATTTTTTTTATTTTATGAACGTGAATTTCCTTCAGCAGCTGGAAAACTAGAAAGAATTATCTGCAGAAAAAAAAACACCGAAAAAATATTTTTGGAAACATATGGAAAAACTAACGAAAAAAAGACCTAAAATCACTCATTCTTGGTCGAGTCGCGGTCGGCATCATTTCTTCTACACTCTTCACTCTCAACTACTTCCTTATCCCGTTTTGCGAAATTATACCAATTATCTCAAGATTTCTATACGTAACAGCGTCCACGTGCTTTTTTTTTTTCTTTAAAATCGTATTTAATTTTCTTGAGTACTTGGAAATCGCGCCTTTTCGACAATCCCAATTTTGTACATTTCATCAAAGAACAGATTAATAAACGGAATTTTGGAAATTGCATTTTGTATTCGCGTTATCAGCGTAAGGGGCGATAGAACGAAATATACGCGAATATTGTCGGTAAATTGAAACTTAAGGGCAAACGGCACAGAAAAAATTGCTTATTTGAATTTTTTTTTTGCGTTTCAAAGAGTGTAACGATTTTAACTAATTGCGTATAGGAATATATATATAGTACGGATTCACAGAGCTCACGCGCTAAGCGCGCCCGCCGCCGTTGGCGTCGTCGCCGCCGCTTTCGTTGGGCAAAAAAGCCCCAAAAAGTTGAACTTCGAATATTCGGGGTCAAAGGGACTTTGAATCTTTGGGTCGATAGGATCTCACGGACCCTTAAGGCTCTCCAGACTCTCCAGTGCATCTATGCACTTCTATGCTCCTCAGTGCCCAACGTTCGAATCTTTTACACGACGGCGCCGACGGCGACAACGGCAAAATCTTTTTATATATATATATAGAGATATTTTTTTTACAAATCACTGATTGATTTCGACATTTTTTCTACGATAAATTGGTTTCTGCAACGGCATACATGGAAAACGACATTACGATGCTTCATGCGCGTAAAACTCTCGCGAATTCTTCCGCATTTTGGAATACTTATTTCACATTGCATTTCCTACGAATTTGTCGCTTTCAACGGTGTATCGCAAGCCTTACGATGCAGTAAAGTCAATCAAGTGTTAGAAATAATTACAAAGTAAAAAAAAAATGAACATTTTAACGATGATGATGATGGAGAATAATTAATGGAGAATTTATCATAAAATACAAATTTAAAAGATAAAAACATACATTTATGAATATTTATGAATATTCGTATAATTCAACATTTATGAATATTTATGAATGTTCGGATAATTCAAAATTTGTGAATATTCACGAATATTCGGATAATACAAAATGTATGGATATAATTCCAAATTTGTGAATATTCACGACTATTAGAATAATTCGAAATTCGCTAATATCCATAAACATTCGAATAATTAAAAAAGTCCGAACATTCAAGATTATTGGAATTATTCAAATTTTCGAATGTTTAATTTGAATTATGAATTGAATGGATATTCAATGGAATTTAATTCAAACGATACTCGTATATCCCTAATTATTAGCTCTGTGCTTTCGGAAGCGTCCTTTTGAAAATGTTGCTTTTTCTTCAACAATTGGAAGCAATTTCACGCGAATAAATGTTTATTTGTTTTTTTCCGTGAAAAACAAAGTGCAAAAAAATATATTTGCTATTCTACGACAATAGCTGCAATTTTTTTTTTTTAACTATTATCAGTGCCTTGCAAATCGATAGTATTTTAGATAAACAAAATCTACTTCAATTTTAAACACCACACACGGAAGTTTAATTATCGCAACCAAAGCTACAACAGATTTTTAAAATGAAATCCATATTCATTACTCGGAGAGGAATCGTAACAAGTCGCGAATAGCTTCGCATTCTATTTATTACGAATTAGTTTTAAGATAGGATTTTCCTGTGCCATGTTTCACTTAATGTACTTAATACCACATTTACCGATATCGATTTTGTATTCCTTACATTACCATTTTCCGACCAATTTTTCAAAATCCACGTTATCACATTTTGCAAGATAAATCCGTATTTTCATTTGCTCGTTTTCTTTTTATATATTTTTTTTATTTCTTGTTATCTATGAGGGATTAGAAGAGTCATGGAATGACTAAAATATAAATATATATATAACAGACAAACAGAGAAAGATATTCTATCGGTACGTCAGGTTATAGTGTTACGCTGCTGTATAAATCGAATAATTATATACAATGTTGTAAAATTTTCTTATGTCGCCGTTGAAATAAATTGTTGTTATTTTAGAATCTTCCGGCGAAATTTTACTTTATTTTCAAACCAAAAGCAAAAACAATATTTTCAACACGACAGTGTAATCTCAACGAGGAAGAAAAATCGAGTCGCATTTTGCAGTCAAAAAAGTTATTAACAATTAAGTTAAAAATAAAATTGTTTAACAAAGCATCCGACAGCGGAGCATTTTATTTACTAGAAGTTAATTCTTTAATTTTCCTGAATTTATATTAATTTTTTTAAAAATTCAGGGAAATCGTTTTTCGAACGTCTGCTAAAAAAAATGATGTTGTCGGATTCGTTAAACATTTTTTTCCAACTAACTTGTAAATTTTTTGGCTGTATTATTATGCAAAATGAATGTTCTTAGCGCCTTCTGTATGGTTGATTTTTGTCAAAATTTTATCCCATTGGGAAGTATTAGAAGTTCTCTCCTTATTTCCCTTTTGACTGGAAATGCAACACATCCTCTTTAATACACGAGAGTCCCTGCGTCAGCGATGCAATGCCATTCGATAACCAATGGCGCCGATCAACGGATCGTGTTTAACACGTTATCGTAAACATATATTTTTTTCAATACGCTATTCGTTATGTTTAGGGACATCCGGTCGGATTGTTAGGGGAAGACGGTGGACCAACGGCAGGGGCGCTGAGCGACGGTGTGCCAGGAATCGAAACGTCCGAACACCACAACCCACCCGAAATGCTCGACGGACTTGATGGTAAGATTTTTAGAAATTTTTAATTGCACAAACTTCGGAGTTTCATCGACGTCCGACATATTTTATCTGACCGTCTCGTTTCACTAATTTCACTACGCAAAAAAAAAATTGCCTCAAAATTTATGCAAATCAACAGTACGAAAAAAAAGGAAAGGAACAAATATGTTGGACCGACGAAATCTCGAGGACGATGTGAATGCACGTTTTTTGGAATGATACCGCGAAACTGGCGTTACTTATTAGTCGTTACGAGACGAGCATCCCGAAAAATCTATTTCTAAAATGTGTTTTTTTTTTTTGGCGAAGCGTAGCCGAGTGTACAGATTGTTTAAGAACGGAGAATACCTTTACCCCAAACCACCCCTACTCTCCGATGTATAGTATATATATTTCCACGAAATGAAAGCAAAAAAAAAAGAAAATATATATACATATGCAAATTATCCACTTACCACATAGGCCCTCCCCTCACCCCGCCCCCATCTCTTTAGTGTTGTGGTGATGGTATCGTGCATTTGCTATGTCATTGTCGTAGTAACAAACAAAAAAACAAATGGTCTCTCGCCCTTTCGCTCACTCTCTTCTTTCATACCACAAAAAAAAATGTTAAATAAGTAAAAAATAAATCAAAACAAAGACCATGTGTAGCCGAAGGCATCGTGAGAACGATAATGACGATGATAGATGACGATGATGAATCGAATAAAAAGCGCACTTGATGACAAACTTGGTATTGGGAAAAAAAGTGCTGTGTACAAGCAAATGGACAGTACTCGATTGTGACTGAAGGGTTTTTTTATGCGTGGGTCTTGTTCACGCCTACGACTGGGATTGGCTCTTTCGCGTTGTTGTTTTCTTGTTTTTTTTTTTCTATCAACTTCGATCTGTTAAATGAATTGAAGATCACAGGAATCGCGGCATATCGAAATTTGATTTTTTTCTTAAAAAAATTGATTAAAAACAAAGTATTATTTAATTAATTATAATGAATAAAAAATGTGCTAAATGTTAAAAAAAAACAAAAAGGTTTGAATACGTCGATGCAATGCTAAGATGCGCCGCGATTCTGATTAGATATGCTCCGCGTCACTTGTGCGCCCAACAGGAGTCGTTTGAATTCGCAATCTATTTTGCGTGTATATATTATATTTATAAGAGCGATGATTTATATGTATATATATATATATAATGATATTATATATACATATGTAAGGAATAACAGCGGGGGTTTCTCTATGCATGTCTTGACATTTGTTTTTTTTTTCTCCCTCTACCATCTTACATTCGCACAAACCTCACCTTCTCGCGTTCACCGTCATTACCCGCGTCTGTCGCTCAGACGATAGTTACACTGATGATGATAATCAAGAAAAAGAAAAATCGTTTTTTGTCAATGCCACGACGACGTTGCGTCGCCCGACGAAAAATAAGTCGAAATAGTCACCGGTTCCGTCGCTCCTCTTCGACGTTTCTGCTGTTCCTTTGCGCACGACGTATATCCGCCAAAATCCACGCTGGCATTTTTTTTACTTCGACGTTGTCTCTATCACCCCCCCCCCCCATCCTCCTCCCCCATTTGACGGTCGACAGTGGCGAGAAACCAAACTGAGAATCTTTTTCTAATGAGAAAGTGGTAATTCGCCAAACCGCGGCTCTCGCGCTGCCCCTCCTTTCGGAACAATAGAGTGGCGTCGCTCGCGCCAACAACTCGCTCTATGTCTCCTTAAAGTGCCAAAGTGATATTTTGTTCCAACGCGAGAAAAAAAGAAAACGAATGGAAGAGCCAACTTAATAAGAAGGTATCGCACCGAGTTTTTTCTCCCCACCACCGCGCCCCCCACAACTTTCAGCGTGTTTCTACTTCTTTGGATTGTTTTTTTTTTTTTCTTTTTTTGCAATCTTCCTTTTCAGTAGTTACCGCTACGTTTCCTCTTTCCGACCGAATTGAATTGAGATTTACGAGACTTTTGCGAGTTGGAATCTTTGAGGAGGCAAAACAACGACAGAACAAAATCGTAGGTGTGTGCTTATCAGAAATTTGCCAAAAACGTAGAACTACTTGAGAGTGTGGTAATTATTTCGTTAGAGAGATATATACTTGCATGGTATATATTTTTCCTAATTGTTTGAACGGGGCGTGACGAAAAAGTATAAGAAAAAATGTGAGAATTTTCCATACACCGTGCAACTCGAGATCTGTTTCTTTCGAGTTTCTTTATTATTCTTTATTAATTTGCTTTGGAAATTGTTTATGTTATGACGAAAAAAAAAGTGGCAATTTTTCTATAGACTCGAATTTCTTTCGTGTTTTTTTTTCTCTCTCTTAATTTGCTTTAGAAATTGTTTACTTTCGTTGTTTTTTTTTTTTTTTTTTCTTCACTGAACTTAGAGAGTGAAAATACCGTAGAAACTAGTTGGAGTTGTGTGCATACGAACAACAGCAAGAAAAAAAATAAAAATAAAAAAAAAAAGAGAAAAAAATTGAAAGAGGAATCCTTGTATTCCAGGATCAACGGGAAACGAAAAGGATTTAAAGTATGACTTTCACAATAAGTTAGACCAACAGATCGGGACGGAGAGTTGTAGGCTATGCGGCAAGAGCGTTGCGAACATAAAGAAACACATGAAATCACACTTTCCCGACAAGTATCAGTGTCACATATGCATGATATCGCTGACGAGATCGGACAATCTAAAGAGGCATATCAAACTGAAGCACGGTATACGAGCCGAGGGATCATTGTTGTCGCCGTTTACCCGCTTGGAAACGAAACACTTCCTAACTAAATCCGAGAATTACCTCACCTAACAGGGGGTTAAGACACGCGGCGGGGAGGCAAGACTCGACGCAATTCCGTGGCCAACGCGTCACGCGTTAACGAACAGTTCACAGACATAAGAGAGAAACTTGCGCAGCTTCGAAATAATCGCTAATTCCAGTACAACACACCAAATAACACCGCCGTGGCGAAAAATCATCGATCTACGCATACATAACAGATATTATTATATATAACAGGCGCAAAAGTCCTTTTCCCCCAACGTGTTCCTAATCATTAAATCCTAACGAACAAACATCCTTCGAATAGATTATTTTTTTAATATATATATTATAATAATTATATTTAAAAAAAAAATACTTTAGAATAAAATAATTCGCCGCCCGTCGGATAGAATCGCGCCGCGCATTTAACGATTCTTAATCTTCGTTCTACGAAAAACGATTGTGTATTTAATAATTATTTATTTTTCAAATTTAGACTTATCGCATGTGTGATCGATTTAAATATTACACTTAAGTTAAAGCCAAAAAAAAAAAAGAAAAACAAAAAAAAATACAAAAAAATAAAGGTATTAATCACTCGCGACTCGTCGCCAATGAGTCATGAATCTTTCGATAACTTATATTAACTCTATGATAATATTTATATTATTTATATCGGACGTAGAGGAGACCGAAGAAAAATGCGCGTTGGGAGCGAAACGCAAAATTGCTGGGAATAAATTTGAAAAATCTGAGTAAAAATTCAACGAAAATTGGACTAAAATATAACAGAATATTTGAAAAGATAAAATAAATAAAAAAAAACTTTCTACATTGCACTTCAATTTTTTTCGTCTCGAATTTTCAACATTTTTATCGCAAAATTTTAATAATTAATCTCAATTTTTCAAATTCTTTCAATTATTTTTGTTTCTCTTTGCCCCTTTCGCCCCGAACGCCCATTTAACCTCTGTTTCTTCTACGCATAGCGATCGAAAGCGTCCCCCGGTGCTGGCCTCGCTATCTTGGTATCCGAGGCTCGCGCCGTGAGAGACAGGAGTGAGCGTTGCCTCTTCATCGTCACAGTCGGGTAAAAGTAGCGGATTACGACGCCGAAGGAACTCTCTTCTCTCGCGCGCGTTTTCCTCCATTCGCGAGAGACCTCTTTTCTCCGCTCCGTTTCCCCGAGAGTAAAATATCTCGACCGGGAAATCGCGGCAAACCGAAAATCTCGCTCTTTCACGTTAGGAAAGGTGTTCGCAAGTAGAGAAGCTCACCAGCTACGGGCGAAGGTAGGGATGAGTTAGCAGAGATATTCGCCCGGAAAACGTTGAAGCCGCGAGAGTAGAACGCAGACGTCGCGCCGCCCGTCTCACGGTATTTCTCGCATCTACTTCTCCCTTTTTTTACATAGTGTTTCATTCTCGTGAGCGTTACTAGGCGCGCACTTCGAATATCTCATAAACTACACGGGCTGAGGGGGGAAGAATTCCCGCGACTCGCCGCGGCATTCCAATTGTTACCTATTTTCACGTCTGCTTTCCACCCGCGGCGAAAAATATCTCGCGCATATAAAAGAATCCTTTGCTCCTGTAGCCTCGAGTAGCGATATGCATCTCAGGTAGTATACTGTTTTATGGAAGTCGACATCATTTCCTTTTTTTTGTCTCGTCGGGAACCCTTGATCCGGTAACCAGGCGGCAGCGAGTCGCGCGTCAAATAAGCGAATGAAAAGTCCGTCGACTGTCTGCCGGATCCATGCACCTCGCGCTTTTTTATTTACTCTCGCAATTAATGGCCACTCGTTTAACGATTCCCGCGAATTCGGACAAAATATTTATTTACTGGTCGAAAAGCCCGCGTTCGATAGAGACACGAGCTTTCCGCATGGTTCTCGAGTACCCGCGAGAAGCCCGCGACGCCCGTGACTGTGCATCGTTATGGAGAGTTCCGCGCGTTACTCCCTCGACTCTTACTCCCTCTTTTACGTATATATATATAGACAGGTACATGTTACAGCTTTGAGTTCACTCAGGGATACTAATATTTCCCTCGTTCGCCTCTCCTCTTTTTTTTTCGAGCCATCAGTATTAAACGCTCTTCGAGCGACGACGACGCTCGGGAAAAAAAAACGAAAAATTCTGGATGAAAAAAAAAAAAAGGTGAAAGAAACCGTGGAATACTCGGAAAAAAAAGACGAAATATAAGGAAGCGAATCTGAGGCTCGAAATACAGTCATAAAAAACTAGTCTCAAAGCCGAATTTTTTTTACTGCACAAGGCTAACGTTAAAATTCGGAGGGTTTTTTTTTCTCGCGATTTTTCTTAAAGTACAAAATAATGATTCAGCGTAAAAATAGGTGACGAATGAGTAGAAACGCCGATGACGATAAATTTGTAATAATCGTAATAATTTAATATTTATGTGAATTTTATATTTACGTATATACGTATATATCTTGTAAGGTATATATGTATATACTGCGCCGTGGAAAGCCAATACTGCCGCTGCGAGTTAATTCCGTGCTTCACAGTGCGACACGCCTGTCGATCATTCGATAGAGCGCTCCCTCCGTTTCCGAACCCTTTCATAAATATCCCTCTCGCTGTCATCCCCTCCGCCGCCGCCGTCCTCCTCGTTGCACAGAATCACTGCGATCGACCCTCTCGGCATACGCACCCACCGACATCCCACTCCTCGATTTTCTATGGATCTCGCGCTATCTCTGTCGACGCACCGTTTCCCTAGATACAACGCCCCCAACCTCTCTCATGCGTCGAGCGCACCACACCTATTTTTTTTTTTTAACTTCACACTTTTTTCGTTTCTTTTTTTTTTTTTTTTCTCTGTTTTGCAGATTCGTCATTTTTAAATCCTCCGACGTTAAATGATCTAACGCCCCCGCGGTTTGCCGATACTTTCGTAAAGTTGCCAAAAACTTACACAAGTATGTGCAAAATTTGCGGAAGAATCGTGTCGAACGTTAGGAATCATTATTTAACTCACAATCCGGGGAATTACGTCTGTCCGATATGCGGCTGCCGTAGGACGAGATTGGACAATCTGAAGGTACACATGAAACAGAAACATTCTGACGTACAGATACAGTAACATACACCTACCGAGAGAGCCCGTTGCCGCTCGGGCCACGCGATACTCGGCTGAGAAGTTCATATTTCCTGGCCGTCCGCGAGAGCGATAGCGAAAAGCTTTTACACTTCCCCACTCTGTTGGCGGCGACAGCTTCCTCGTGAACCTCGTCGCTTGTCCGCCGCGGTGTCCTTTCCAACTCTCTCTCTCTCTCTCTGTCACACATACACGCGAACGCACACACACACATTCACAGACACAGACGGCAGTCGACACGTCGTCGCCACCTCGTTCTCAGGGCTCTTTCGCTCATAATTTTGTCGTTTCGCAGACGTTTTCTTCATTCGCGCCTCCCCCCCTCTCACGGGTGTCGCTTGCACACCGGCCACCGGTCCCTTCCGCTTCGCGAGTTCTCCTCGGCATAAAGCGTATCGTGAAAGAAGGTCAAAAAAAAAAGGCACACAACAAATTTGACCGTCCAAATCCAGCGAAGCGACCAGTTCTCACTTTGTTTTTATTTTGTTCTTTTTTTATTTTTATTTTTTTTTACTTACCAACGTGTAAGCTCGACTTTCCCGCGCGTATAACGCCGTAACCGCGACACCCCCTCTTGCATCATGCATGTCCTCCAATCCTATCTCTTTGCCCGCGGTATCCTCTTTCTCGTCGCTCACTGCAAACGCCACGGACAACTTTTACCTCTGGCGCCGTATCCTTTCTTCTATTATTATAATTTTTTATTATTAATGTCATTATTATTATTATTATCATTATTATTATTATGATCATTAGTAGTATTGTGACAATCAGACAAATGTGTAAAGAAAAAAAACGGACAAGAGATTGAATTATAGAAATCGGAGATAAAAAATTGTAAAGATTAATAATCATTCTGCGAATAATTGACTCTTCGTTTTTTTTTCTTCTCATATACTAGTCTTACGAACAAGAGAATTCCGTATTGGACGCTCAAAAAAAAAAAAAAAAAACAACTAAAAAAATTGAATGAAAACAGGTGCCGTTCATCTTTGTAATGAGTTTCTCTGCGTTTCTTCCGATACTGTCGTCTACCTAGCGTGCCAAATTTCTTGAATTATAGGATGAATAATGTATCTTGTGTATCGTTAATTTAACTTTTCGCTATTAATCGTTAGTTTACAACACCTTAGATATTAATTTTTTTTTTCGCAATAATTTAATTTGTCATCGGTGAGTGAATGCTGCGGAGTCGAACTTTTCGCCAATTCATCGACCAGTGATACGAACAAATAAATGATTTAAAAAAAAAGCAAATCTCCGTAGCAAGGATCGAGACGTTTCGTTGCGTCGCAGAATTTGCATGTTGTTCGCTGGCAATGAAAAATTATCGAAAGTTTGTTGTCGAATGATACTTGAAACGAAAGCAAAAAAAAAAAAGTAAAACAAAAATTTTGCGTTTGGTGAAAATTGTTACCAAAGCCCTTGATGAGTTTCGGGATAAAGTTGTACTTATCCGGCGCTCGATGTCCGCGGGACATTCGGGCGATGCGTTAACGCCCCGCCAGCCGTGGAGCAATGAGGAATTATAAGAAGTTTACGGTCACACGTGACGAAACTACGCCGGAGGGTACGCGCCAAAGCCTTTTGTCGAGCGCGGCACCGTTATTGTTTTTTTTTTAACTTTATTAACGGAAAAATTGTGCCTTCGAGTCTTCGTGCCTCTCGTATAATAGTTTGGAAAAAAATCAAGAAGCATCCGCGTGGTCCGGAGGAGGCTGCGTTTCGTATAATCTCAATGAGGTGCGAAGGAGGCGTCTTTCTCATTCAACGAGATGTAAACGATAAAAAACAATAACTATAGGTGCGATTGGTGGCTTGCGGTTAGCGTGTTGTTGAGCGGTACGTCATTTTCAAAGACTGTCGATTACTCTATACGAAGATCAGTGTCCGTCGAAATAACTGACCGTATGTCCAGATGGCGATGCACGACGTGTGTTGCGCGTCGATACTTCAACGTAGCAAAATTCCTCTCTCCGCAATAGGTTCAGCATATGTCGAAATATTTTTCTACCGCTGCATAGTTTCGCTATAAATTGGGAAATTCGGGATTTTTGTTGACGTGTACTCCTTTCGGGTGACGTAGCAGTGTGCTAATGCAAGACGGTAAAAGGGTATGTCGTCCGCGGACACAATCGGAACGCTAGAAAGGCCCTGTAAAACGGGAAAGGCGCACAAAACTCATATAAATACTAAGAACCAACTGCTTGGTTCGGAGGGTGCCGTGTGTTACGGTAAATCTCTGCTAGACGCGAACGAGAAAGAAGTCAGTCCCTCCCATTCAACGAGAAGTAGAGAAACGGAAATATTTTTTTTTTTAAATAGTCCCGAGATAGAAAAAAGGCTCCACCGCGAATTGAATGAACAAAAGTAAAACGAGAGCATAGAGAGAGCATTAATCGCAACGGCAGAATCCTTTGAAAGCACAGACAACACACGACGAGACCCGCGTTACTCAACGTTATCTAATAATTCTGTGGAGCCGCGCGCGCGCGGGCGCGTCTCGTTGCTGCCCCGGCAACGGGTGCCGTAGTGCGCGACCGGTACGAGACGAAAAAGCAACGATGACGAGTATATACGCTGCTTCGTTTTTCTTCCTCATCGCGAAGATAAGCTCCTTAACGTCATCTAATCTTACCTCCTTATTACAGTTGCCGTCTCCTCCTCCTCCTCCACCTCCTCCCACCCACCCACGGTTACTCGATAAGAGGATCAACGATTCGTGACAAAATCCCGCAAAGAGTTTGCTGGTTGCTGTATCAACGTTTTACTTTGCACCGTTTCTCCACCACCGGGTTTTCGTTCCTCCGTTCTCTTTCTCGGTTCTTCGGTTAATTTTCCCTTTCGTGTCTTCCACCAGCGGGAGTCTCGACTCCAATCTCTCTCTTGGCATCTCACTGAAATCTTTCGAGTACTCGCGCTACTTCAGACACGAGGTATCGAGTTCACGATGTTTTGCACCTTCTTCGTTCGTGGTTTGTCCTCCCCCTCTCCCCCCACCCCCTCTGCCCGCCCAGCCGTTACTCGCTCGCGCTTCGAGATTCTCTCTTCGTTGCGGATAGTTTCAGGACGCGAAGATGCTACGGCAATCGCTGCGGGACCGCCGCAACCGTTTGCTCGGTGAACAGGAATAAGTAGCTTCCGCGAAACTCCTACCTTCCGCCAAACCCCGCCGGGCGTAAGAACTCCTCGCGTGTGACCAAACTAAAGGCAAGCGTCGAACGAACGCCTCTAACTACACCGTATCTACCTTACCAACTACTACATATGTACTTTGCCTGGGCAACCACTATTTTCTATATATGTATATTTATATATATACACCTATACTGTAAACATTGAATAGATTACTATAACGTTATATTTAACGACGGAATCATAACTTATACTTATTGCTGCAAGTACAAGTGTATTATGAACGAATTTATCATTTTTTTGTCACTATTTGTAATAAGCGTACTTAAGGAAAACGATAAAATAGATATTAGCGTTAAAGGTCGAAGATCTGGTATGGGATTCCGAGAGTTTTCGTGTCTTACTAATAGCCAAATCCGAAATTTCAACCGAATTTCAACATTCTGAAAATATGAAAAAATCCTCGAAATTCGATTTCTTTTACATTGCTTCCTCATTGTATTCCTTCAATTTAAAAAGATTCTTCTGTAAGAAAGCTTTCCATGGAATTTTATTCATTAACTCGCGAAGGAAGCTTCATTTTCGTGATTAAACGCTATTATTGTTGAGTTTTACCCAATTTTTAAAATTAAAAATCAAGCAATCATTTTTCCAATGTTTATATCTGTAACATTTGTCGATAGTAACTTGAATTGTGTGCTAAATTTCAATGCGATTGTTCTCGCTAGAAATTTTTTCTAAATGCTATTTTTTTTATGTTTTGGAATATTTTTAATCCGTTGACATGAAAATTAAAAAAAAAAAACATGTTTTTCGCGAAAACGAAGCGCGTCCTCGACGAGAAATAAAAATGCAGAAAATCCCTAAAAATATAAAATATTCACGTTGCTTTCATCATGAAGCTTCTGATGTAAGAAAGCGTCGGCTGCAATTTGCTCGCTTTCTCATTGAGGAAACTTTGTGGGCAAAGAAAATGAATGAGTTCAACTTTCAGGTTCTTTTTTATCGCAAGCGGACAGCGGATTTTGATAGTTTTTTTTAGAAAATCCATTTTTTGTAACTATTCCGAACGTTGAACCACTGTGCGTAATCTGTCCGAAACATAACCTCAAAATTTGTGTAAACTTGAATAATGACGAAAAAATGAAAAAAATATGGCCGGTATTCTGCAACTAAATAGATGGAAATTTTCTTTTGACATTTCGTATGAATCGAGATAAAAGAAGCGAATAATATAGCATCGCTGCAAACCTTCCGATAACTCGCTCGATCGTAATGGAGAGCCACATCGATTTCCGACCAAACGCACGGCATCAACGCTCGAGTTTAAAATCTCGTCGAGCGTAGTATTTCACGAGCGAGATTATCCTCGCGTCGCTTCACCTCTGTCTCCCGATCCACCCGGTACACTCTACATTACTTTTCCTTTTAGCCGTTTCTAATTTTTCACTCATCCGTCCTCATTCGCATTCCCCCCCTTTTATACGTTTTTATTTTTCATTCTTTTCTCGGCTCCGGCGAGATTCCACGATGGCATTGTGACACCGGCGCGCCGGTGCGACGGAGGGAAGGGATGGGAACGGGGGGCTCCGGTGATCGATGGAAATGAATGCGAATGCGTTGTCAGGATAACCGTTCAGGGAGGAGGGATATAGAAATAGCGTAGCAAGGGTATGAAGAGAAAAAAAAAAAGAGAAAAAGGGTCGCCTCCCTTTCGTCATACTCGTTTCGTTGTCCCTCCGCGTATACAAACAAGTCGAGGGGCAACAAACCTCTGCGTGACTCGTTTCCCCTCCCCACCCACCCCTCTCTTCAGCCCTTTCTGGCGCTCTCTTTCGGTCTCTCTCTATCTCTCTGTTACAGTGTTGGCCACTGGTGTCTCACTGAAGAGAGAGGAGTTTGTCCCAGAAGGTCAGGCTGCAGCGACCGAGCTACAGCTGTCCCGCTGGATGCCCTCACCGCGTGCGATGCCCATACTCCCAGCAGCGTCACCCCGAGACTCAAGAGATTCGGGGGGTCTGGCGGCTCGCGGTCGTGGCGTTAGCGTTGATGCCGTCACCGACGAGCAAGATGATCATGGCGGGAGCACGCTGGACCCTACCTCTTCCTCGCATCGTCACTACGACATGTTCGTACCGGTGCCCGACGACGGTTACCGTCGTTCACAGCTTTACAGCTGTCTCCATTGTGGCAAATGGGTCAGTAACCGATGGCACCACATACGTTCGCACCGTTCCCAAAACTGTCATTGTCCCTACTGCAACAATGTTTTCACCCGCAGTGACAATCTCAAGGCTCATATTAGAAGTAAACACTCCGATTTCCTTCGTTTTTGAATTTTTCTTGTATTCTATTCGATTCAATTCGGATTCAAATGGATCGGTTACCGTTCACCCTTCTTCCGGGCACTGACCTTTGCCGTGGGGCAATGTTCCGAAGGTTCGAAAATATCGTGCAAGCAATTTTAACTTTTTTTATATTCATTACTTTCGACGGATCAGTTCGGATAGGGGAAGCCATTTTACCCCAATCATTTGGTTTTTTTGTTTTTTTTTTTTAATTCGCGGTAACCCATTTCGCCCCGCATTGACGTTGCGTTTACCTGGTTCCTTTGACTCCGGTAGTCCATTTTACGCTCGGCATACCCCTTTTTTCTTGCTGCTCTGTAATGGTAATCGTTGAAAAAAAAAAACCTTCGGAAAACGCAACCACGATACCCCTAATTACTTGAGATAATCTGTACTGTTGGGGGGGAGGGGGGCCACTTGTTGTAATAGTCAAAGGGTTCAAAGAAGTATTGTCGACATTCACTGAAAATGGTATCATCTCCAGACACTGTGTATTTCGTGCGACTAATGGGTCAGCTAACGATGGCGCCACATGCGATCCTCATCGATCCTGAAATTGCTCGTTGGGTTGCACCCGTTGCAATAACGTTTTCACGCATAGCGACAACCCAAAGGCAAACATTGAAACCGGGCATTCAGTGTTGTTGAATCGGTTTTCTTCTCTTCTGTTTTATTCCTTGTGTCTTGTTAACCGAAAGGACCATTACCAATTATCTCTCATTATTTTACAAATACTTGCGAATTCTTCAAATAGATCGCCCAGCGATACCGTTAAATTTTATCTCTGGTATATCGGAATTGCCTTACCTACCGTATTATGCACGACACAGCACTTTGCAAAAGATTTGCTTTTGTTTTCTTTTTTCGTTCCGCAAATCGCGGATCTAATCGCGTATGCAATCACTAATGGAATCTCGACGATGCTAATTCCTCAAGATGAGAATCGCAACTCTGCGTCTTATACATCAACGATCACACGTCGAATTTTACGCAAACTTTTAAACTAATCCCATCGGTTGTTAAAAAAAAAAAAATCGGCATAATAATCTCGAAGTATACAACAGTCACGAAAATTCTGAAATCCCGGAAATGTCGCACAATCTCATCGATCATTTTGAAACAATTTTTTTTTCCAAAGCTTAACAACTTTTTTGACGAATAGTTTTGTTGATAATTTCCAATCTGTCTTTACGTTTCTTTTTTTTTACGCTATATCGATCGAATAAGTCAATGAAATTTTCCTAATTCGAAAATCACTGATCAATTATTCCGACGTACCCTTGTGAAATTGCATTTCGATTATTCATCGAGATGCGAACATTATCTCGAACGATTCGGATTTTTAAATGTTTTTTACCGATTTACTCCTTTTGATACGACTATCAAAATGATTTCTGAAATTGCATCCATTCCCGTTCGCTGTGTTTCTCCGGCTGTGTAACGTCGCTTCTATCGCTCAGACAAATAATTTTCCATCTCACTTCGATATTCCGAAACAATGTGTCTTTCCCTCCCTTTCGCTTCTCTCATTTCATTCGTTGTCTCAGAGACCAAACCCTCGGGCGATACATTGTTTTCCGTTCCCTTCGTGTGTTTCTCTTTCTCTCTTTATCTCGCAATTCAGAAAAGCCGTCGTCATCGTCGTGCCCTCTATGTTTTACTCCCATGGTGTAGAGACCCCTCTGAATGTTGCATCGAAACAGTGTGTTAAACGTAGCATGTATGAGTATACGACGGAAGGGAGAGGAGACGAGTGGAGATACACGAGTTGCTCCCGATGAGCAGATGTCGGCCGCGAGACGGGGAGAGAGGAGACGGGGAGACGGCAAGAACCCCCGGTCGCATGCAGCGGCGGCACATCGAGCATTTAAAGACTCGCCCTAAACTAGGCCACGTCCGGGGAAAACCCTCTTCTGCCTCCGGCAGCATCCCCGTTCTCGTCATGTACTCTCAGCGCTTAAACATCGTGCACTTCGACACATATATTCAACTTGGTCGTATCTACGCCCACAGCTCCGTAGTGTGAAACACTCGAAATTCTTGATGGCGAGAAAAAAAAAAAAGAATATCCCCGTTGGCCCTTTATAAAAAAAAAAAAAAAAGTTCCGTCATTACATCGCGATTGCAATAAAGAGTAAAACAGAAAAAATCGATAGCTATAGGAGAGAGTCAGGCGAATTGGTATTTTTTACCGATGGTATATAATTTTTTATGAAAATATCAATTTTTATGGAAAATTCAGACGAAAAAAATAAAATAAAGGTCCGAAGCGCAAAACTTTCAGAAAATCTATCGTAGGGATGATCTTTTATAAACTTCAAACTCTTTATCGATAAGTTTATTAATAACGCGGTTCTCGGGTCGCTTCGTTGTATACAACTCCTTTTTTTTTCAAAGCTCGTATGTGAGGAATGAAAAAAGGAAAAAAAAGTTGCAATACTCATTCGAGCAGAATCGAGCGATCCTCTTTCGGATTAGAGCGTAGCTTTCCCATCGGATCTGCAGCGACATGCCCGATGAGTAAAGGGTGTCCGTTACCGACTGTTATCCATTCTGGGCTGTGGTTACGTGTGTGCGAAAAAGGCCAACGAACACAGACAACTCTGATCGGCATTGCCGTCTCTGATCGTGGCCTCTGTGGCCCTTGTCGTCGTCGGGAACTGTTACACCTTTAGCGACGACCCTCTCCGCTCGGTTAGCCACCGTCGTTCGAGGGACACGAACCTCGTCGTCTGCTCTCTCGCATAAACACGTATACCGGGAGGAGGGAACAAACACCCCTTCTCCCCCCCCCCCTCACCCCTTCGATAGTTGACAAGCCTTCGGGCAGTGTCTCTCGATCTCGTACGGTTATCGCGAGAGCCGAAAGGCCGGCAAACCATACGACCCATTGCTACCCCTCGGCTTGTCCCTTAGCGTTTCCATAGATCCCTCCGCCCCCGCCCCTTTGGGACATACCCAATCGCTGAGAAGCGAACGCTTCACGCTTTTACCATATAATATACGGGAAACGGGGGAAGGTCCAGCGAGGCGCGAAGGCCAAAACGTGGAAGTAAGGATCAAACGCGTTCTCGACTGTAAACGAAGGATTACGTACCGAGTGGTCCATTGTACGTGTGCATAGAGAGGCTGTAAGTTCAATCGTTTCCTCCATCCCTCAATCTATATACACACACACCTAAACTATATATCAATGTAGCGAAATATGTAGAATGAGTCTGGAGTTTGTGAAGCGAAGGACTTGCCGGGGCCAAGTGTTTGTGGGCGATGATAGAGTATGCGTGTGTAAGAGTGTCTACCCCCCCGCCCCTCTTCCGTTATTCCGCCAACGTTAGAATCCGTCTGTGCGCGAGGCTGCAGAGCGTGTACGCGCCTCGGCTCGAAGATTGTTACACGCCCGATTGCATCCTTCGTACGGCTCTTCCACGTCGCCAAGTATATACGTAAGGTCGTACGGAGGCAGCCAGTCAGGGCTTTCCTCGGAGTTATACACCGAGAGGGGAGTTACGGCCACGGGGTGTGTGCTTCTGCCTCTGCTGCTGCTGCTGCTGCTGCTGCTAGTGCTGCTGCTAGTGCTGTTGGTGCTGCTGGCGACTGCTGCTAGCTACTGAGGTATTGCCGGCGTTGCGACGCCCGAATTGGGGTCGATCCGCGCTACCAACGCCCCATCACCGGCAGCTGCAGCAGAGGCCATGAGAAAACCGCGATGCAGCCCAGGGGCTTCGTCGATGCGGTGAAAAACCGTCGCGCCCGTTTCTCCCTCACGGGCAAAAGCCTTTCCCGCCCCTCTCACCTCTCGCAACCCAACCCGACAGCTTTTCCTCACTCTCGCCACTTCGACGTCTCGAAGTTTGATCGACTCAATCTGGCATCTTCAACACTGAGTTCCATTGAGTTCTTTTTTTAAATTTCTTTCACCCTCGACGAGTGCTTTTCTTGTTTATTTTATTTCACGTATTTTTCATCCTATTTCTCGTCGATGCGCGCCACCCTCGCAATCGTGAAGCCTTTTTTTATTTCAAGTTCCGGTTTTTCTCGATGCCATATATTTCAGTTTATTTCTCGATCTTTTTTTTTCGGCAAGATGAAAATTGGAAAACTGTGGCCGACAGGAGATTTCAAAGAATTATTCCGAAGTCTGATAATTACCACCTGTGGGCGTTGGACTGAATTGTATCCAATTTTGGTTACGATGGAAATCGAAATTTTTTGCGAAAAAAAAAAAAAAAGATAACACCTTTTTTTCACTTAAAAACGATCTTTGAACTTTTGAGTGAAAGGGATTCCGAGGAACTTTGAGTTACAGTAAAAAATAAAATTTAGAAAAATTGTATTTATATATATTTTTTTTTTTTCCATTATTCGACCATCGCTTATGGTCTCATTCCGAGCAACTATAGTTCCTTAATATCTCACATTCTTTCGATAAAACGTCTATTCAACGCCCAACATGAATTCTTTCGCAAGTGCAAAGACTTCCTCTCGAAAATCTTTTATTTTTATTGAATTTCATCCGTCTCTCGGGCGTAATGGATCGCCGCGTACGCGATCACCCCACGACGAAGAATATCTCAAGTATTTACTTATTTATTATTTTTTGTTCAACCCGAACACTCGACGAATCCCTCCAACGATCCGCGAACACCGTGCCATACAAATGACAATGTTAAAAAAAACCCTCTAATTAAGCTTCCTTACGAAAAATAATCGACGTTTCCTTCGATCTATTCGATTATTCATTCGATGAATAATACAAATGCGTCGCCTCGTCGAATTTAGGAATATTTTACGAAATAAAAATTCGGATAAAACCAATAATTATGACGAATTGTATATGTATATTTTGCACATACGCAATTAGGAATGGAGAATTTTAGAGTCTATATGATAGAATTTAAGAGCGATTTAAAATGATATGATTGAATTGTAATATTTTTGTACTCGAATGGAATTTTTTGTGGAAATAAATGACGATTGAATATAATGAGATTGGGGAACAAATTTGTGCAGCTGGTAAGAGGAAAGAAAATGTTTGAACGATTACGAGATTTTCGATCGATTAAAGGACTTTTTTTTTTACAATACGAATTCGATGGCCGTGCGGGCGGACATCAACTCAATTTTAAAAATGATGACAAACCTTAAAAAAAAAAAAAAAAAAAAAACGATAAAAAATTCTACCCAGTCGCAAAATCACCTAAATCACCAAAAAACAAAACGTTCTCGAATCGCAAAGTGTATATTTTCGAGAAGCCTTCGTCTTTTTTTTTTATTATATCTCTCATATAACGCCGCCTCTGACTCTCTTGTAATGTTATTCCGCATTATTTATTTTCCGTATTGCAAAAGTGAATAACGCTGAAGTACAAACGTTTCCGTCGGATGAAATATATCGCGCGTCGAAATCTACACCGCCCTGAATTTTCTCAGTGCAAATGCGTCCGTCTGTGCGTGGAAACGTTTTTTTTTTTTTTTTTCCGCTTGTAAAAAAACAGCTCGAATATCAACGTCGATCGTCGACGTTAACCGAGAGGGTGAGGGATAACAAAACACCCGTCGTAGAGAGTGACGAACGCACGCGTCATCGAACGGCGCGCACAGCGAAATGACGAGACGCTTCGCAGCATCGCATCGCACGTACGACTTTTTTGTACGGCGAAATCTCATTACTTACGTATGCAAAAAAAAAACAAAATCGGGATCGTCGCTCTTGCCCCCCCCCCCCTCCCCCTTCCTCCCGATATTGAACAATTGCTTTGTACAAAATTTTTTTTTTTCACACACAAACACGCAGACACATTTTTCACGGACATCCACGTTTCGTACTGAATATTTACACGCAAATATAACCCTCACGTCCTATCGTATGATCTCGCCTTCGTCCTTCTAATCTTCTTTTTCTTTTCTTTCTTCGTTCATCTGTCTTTCTCTATCGCTCTCACAAGTAATCACACGCAACTGTCAAACATGTATATATATACATAAAAATAAAAATAATAAAAATATTATTTTATTATTATTATTATTATTATTATAAAGATATCTTAAATTTATAAAAATATAATAATAATAGTAATACACATATATGTATAATATTTTTATTTTCGTATATGTATATACTATTTCGTCGTCAGATCTAACGAAAATATATAACAATTATATAAGAGAAAAAAAAAATACCTAACCGAGAATTCCCACTCTAACAAAGGTACTCTTTATCGTTCCGAATTTTGTATATATAGATATAATATATAAAAAAAAGGATTT
Organism: Cryptus viduatorius; assembly: GCA_964006125.1. Classification (NCBI taxonomy): domain Eukaryota; kingdom Metazoa; phylum Arthropoda; class Insecta; order Hymenoptera; family Ichneumonidae; genus Cryptus; species Cryptus viduatorius. Next base: position 15,320,895 of record OZ023222.1, read on the forward strand.
ATCTATATTGAGGGAAATGTGTTACCGAACTCGATGTTCGTCAGCTTGTCGAACGAGACCTATATATATATATCGTTTTTATCGATGAGTATATCGATACTCGCGTTTTAATTCAAACGACAAGTTGGCATACCGAGCGGGTCACGTAGCTCAGGGAGCCAAACTCTATCCGGGGATATATAATGGTTTTATGCAAGAAAAAAGTAAAAGGGGGTGTTAGTCGGTGGTCCCGCGTAACATGAACCCGCGCGCTCGCTCTCGTACCGCTGTACAAAGTATCGTCGGGGGCTCTGTATAAATGAATGAAAAAGTTGGCTCACGGGCCGAAGAAAAAGGATACGACAGGGAAATGAAAAAAAAAAGGAGGCTTTCAATTGACGCGCGGGAAAAGGTGGTGGGGGTTCGATATTTGCAAAGCTGACGAAATAGAATTTTTTAGAGAAGAGATAAATTATTCGTGGGTGGTACGCGGCAAAAAAAAAAAGAAAAAATTAAGAGGTGAGGAGGCAAAGGAAAAAAAAGGAAGGGTTGAGTCAAAAAAGCGCAATAGAGAAAAAAAAAGAAAGAAAAAAGTAAAAGGAAAGTCCCGGGCCCGCGGAGGAAGGAATGAGGAGGGCCGGGCGCCTTTAGGGGGTCGCGGGAAGCATCAGTTTAGTGACTTGTCTTGTGTTGATGTTGCAGGTTCAAAAGCCTGGCACATGCGGCTGACCTTTGACCGGGTGCCAGGCGGCTGCAACCTTCACAGGTGCAAGCTGTGCGGCAAGGTCGTGACGCACATCAGGAACCACTACCACGTCCACTTCCCCGGCAGGTTTGAGTGTCCTCTCTGTCGTGCCACCTACACTCGTAGCGACAATCTGCGTACGCACTTTAAATTCAAACACCCCGAGGCAAGAAAGATCGATCTAAACGACTTTATGGCCGGTTCTTTGGCACTGTCCGCGACAAATAACGACAGCATGAACACCCTTTCATAAGCGAGCGTGCGTGCGTGCGTGCAGCGCGCGCGCGCTCCCAACGATCACAATACGGCAATATCGTTAGCCGATTATTACGATAGCGGTAATAGCGACGCTCGTCATCATCGGCTCGGCCCGTTACTATCCTCCGCAGCGACGGGACAGCTACGTTACTCTGTTTTTTTCAATCAATTCTTCTCCGAACACCAAATCTTGTAGATTGCTGCGCTTTAAGATGGAACAAACAAACAAAAAAGAACAACAGGAACGACTTACCAACTGCTACGATCGACGAAAATTAAAAAAAAAAAAAAACGTACGTTTTAGAGGGTTTCCGCGGAATCTGTGATGTCTGACGACGAAATCGACCAGAGCTCATCTTAACCCGGCGAATATAATTGCGGCATATGGGAAATAATTTAAACACTTTGGTGCTGAAAGAAAAACAAATAAGTTTATCCACGAAGAAAAAAAAAATCGTTGAATTTTTAATAGATCGTTTTGTCGTTGAGTCGATTTTTATATATATATATATATTATTATTTTTTTCTTTTTTCGCAATCGCGAGATAACTTACTTTTCTTTCAGTACACACACATATATTTATATATATATACACGTATATGAATAACATACATGTATATATATCTGCACAAATACACACGGAGAGAGAGTGCAGCGACGCTAAATGATTTTAAATACGGCGCGGTGTGTGCAAAAAAAAAAGAACACGCGGATGGAGCGTTCGTCTCGTTATATTTTCGGACGAATAAAATGGTGAAAGAGAAATTCGCGAGAGAGGATTATAGGACGTTAGGCCCGAGTACTTGCGTGCGTGTTAACGGAATCGCTCGGGGGATGGAAATGGTAATTTTTTTTTTTTTTTCGATGGTTGTAGTCTTATTTTTCTGCTTGGATAAAGAGAAGAAGAAAAATCCATAAGCCGCGCCGATCGCGGAGCGTCGCGGGTTGGGGGGGAATTTCTGATAGTGCAGAGAGAGGGAGTGGCGGTGAGATAATGAAGGCGCTTCGAATCTAAAACACGAAGTGCGGATTTAGGTCGTATGTGAAGAGGAGAAGAAAAAGCAAAAAAAATGAAAAAGTGGTGCTCGGTCTCGAGAAAATAAGAGGAGATGGAACGAAGGAAAGAATATTAGATGGAATTATTACATTAAAATGGGAGCAAATGTGGTGCCAATTCCTCCCGTAGTTCGCTGCTGAGTGGGCGTCGGCAGGCTGTGCGGCAGCCGAAAAAAATAAAACTAATAATGAATTATTAATTAAACTAATAATAATTAAAAATTTAAGAGACAAGAGAGGAAAAACGATGCAATCTCTCGATTGCGAAATACGCAGGGTGAGTCGTATTAGTTGTTGAAAGTGTATAGTTGGGTTTTCATATTAGATTGTAAAATGAGAGTATCGTTCGCGAGGATCAATAATGCCAATCAATTTTGATTATTTTCTTTATTTCTTTTTTTTTAATCACAATATCGCGACACTTTTCGCGGTCGGAACTTGTTGCACGAATTATAAAAAAAAAATTGGCGGACACTATTGACGGAAAAGTGTGGTAGTAAAAAACATGAATGCGGCAAACAATTGACTCTCGAAAGGCAATTCCGAGGATGCGAGACAATTGTCATGTAAAAAGCTGTTCGACTCACAACGAAGTTTTATCTCTTGTAACGCCAATCGTTTGTAAAAAGTTTCTCAATGCGATGAATGAGAGGTTGAAAAAAAAATCAACGATAATATATATACGGGGGTCAGGCGAGGGGCAGTGCGACAGAGAATTCGGAAGAAATTTTTTTTTTTTGCAGCTCTAATATGAATTCTTGACTATAAAGAAAAAAAAACGTTACATAATTGTTGAATAACAACCTAAAGTCTATAATATTATCGATAAAAAAAAAGAGAAAAAAAAAAAGAAAAACGGGGAAAGGGAAGAAGGAAAAAAATACACTGCACACCGCGAATGTAATGCAGCAGAAAAAAAAACACAGAATAGTGGAAAATATCACGCGATGAGACATTCCACGGGATTCGGGACTTAAACGACAAAAAAAAAAGAAAAAAAAAAACAAAAAAAAAACACAAGTAATAGGGGGCAAAGGCAAAACTAAGGTTTATCGTATCGGATGATTTATAGTAACTATATTTTATACTTTATATAATCTACCCGTTGTAATATTTCCCATCCGTATGGTTGGCTTATTCAACGTTTAAACGTTTATTTTACGTTTAAAACACAATTTTATCCAAGGGAAGGTTTCCTGGTTTTTTTTTTTTCTTTCCGACGCGTGACGCTGGCCCCGCGTCGTTGCACATTTGATATTTAATCGGTTGGGGGGCAATCCGTTTGTTCTAATTTTTTTTATGTGTAGTCCTTCGTTTGTTTTACTTCGACGTGGAAATTACCCTTTATTTTTTTTTCACACGCCCAACAACCTACGCAATATATTATATTATAAGTAACGGATGATTTACCGAAGTAAAAGAACGAAAAAAAAAAAACACAACAAAAACCAAACAACCAAAAACACACATACCCATTAAGCAAATACACTCTACACGCAGTTACAGTTGCAACAAATTCGATGAAAAAAAAAAAAAAAAAAAAATGATGGAAAAAAAACCCGAAGCCGAGTCCGCTAGCTATTGAAAGAGCCAAATCGCTTAATAATGTGATCAATACTGATATTACCGGTCGATCTATCTCTCTCTCTCTATCTCTCTCTCTCTTACTCTTCTTTTTTTCTCCTAAAAAAAAAAAAAGAAAAAAAAAACATCGACGAAAAAAAAGATGAACCAAGAAAGAAAAAGCAACAATAATGGGGGAACTTTGTATGGTTAAAGGCTTAAAAAAAACACAAAAAAAAACAAAAAAAAAACGATACCTATATAATTTGATAATATATAACTCAAAGGAAAAATAATGAAAAAATGGAAGCAAATATATTAATATATTACGCAGATTATTAAGTATAAATAATATATTGGATAATTTATTTTATTTTTTTTTTCTGTTTTACCGTTTTATGATTTTTATATATATATATATATATATACACACACACACACACAATATACTGTTGTTTAATGTTCGACGTGATCACATCAGCGTTGCAAAGAGTCGTTGCGCGGTATGAGTCGAAATATATTATTTATTGACGATCGATGAAATATATATATATATATATACGTACACAATTATATATACACATAGTTTATCGCGCGTCAAGGTGCACCGTAGGCCTATGCCCTCCACAGAACAGAATCTTATTATTATTTTTTTTATTATTATAATTATTATTATTATTATTAATTAATTAATTATTAATATTATAAAAAAATTATACATTATCTAAATGCAGAAAGGAAAATGCCGGTCTCTCTCTCTCTCTCTCTCTGTTTTCTTGATATCGATATGTTGATTTGTTTATATATATATATTTTTTTTTTTCAAACTCAGATTCTATTTACTATTTATATTGTAAATACGAATAATGTGAATCCCCCCCCCCCTCCCCCCACTCTCTTACCTTACCAAATATGTCGCATGTGTTGTTTATTTTGTTTTTTTTTTTTTTGTTTTTTTCTCACACGTTTCATTCTACTTCCTTTTTTTTTGTTATATACAGCTTTCGTTTTTTTTTTTTTTTTTTTTTTTTTCGTAATGATTTATTTACTACCTCACGCGAGAGTCACGGCAGTGGGGACGAGCGCAGCTATTTGCTCTGGTTAACTGGGATAAGTGGGGGGACAGAGATTGAGAAACGACAAGCCCCCGAACGGAAAAAAAAATCGTCCACGTTTTCCGCGGAGTTGACAAGGTTCTAGACTTTGCCTGGTTTTATTATTATTATTATTGTTTTTTGCGGAAGGATATTCCTGACGTGGCGGCAGTTACAGTATACTGCAACAGACACGACAGCGAGAGGCCGAGACGAGCGTTGTGTGACGAATAATATCAACGTCAAAGCGAGAGAGGTTCGGGGTGTAGGCAAGGGAGGGTCAACGAGGGCGGATGGCATAAAGGGTTTGAGGAGCATTCGCTCGATATTGCCGAACGGTGAACTGACTAACGGGGCAGCAGCACAGCGCGCATCGCATAGAGCACTGCCAATTTCTGGAATTGTCCACAAAACGCATTCGCGCGGGTGGCCGGTGACCGCGAAGCGTTTGGGCTCTCCTTCTCCCTCCTCCCCCCTCCCCCTCTCCCTCTCGCAAAGCAATGCACACATCGTAACCTGTCGGGAGGGGGTCGGGATGCGGTATGCACGTCCGGGAACGTCGGCCGCAGCAGCCTCCCTCACCGCACCCCACCCCTAGCTATTTGATCCCCGAGGGATAATCGACTTTCTCGAGTAACGGGGCGACACATGAAAATCCCCGGCATCAGTGACTGTCGCCTATGCGCTCGGGATCCCACCGGCTTCGACAACGACGGAATTGCCATTTCGATCTGTTACTCCCGAAAATCGACCGAGGTTTCTGCTCTGAGCTTATAACCCGACGAAAGAAACGGGACTATTTCACTATTTCGAGAAGAAACAAATAAATTTTTTCATTTTTTTCCTTAATTTTTCGTATTAATTGTTGCGCTGTCTAAAAAAATTAAAACGCATTTTATCGCCGCTATAATGCTAAATGAAAAGCTTCCCTCGGAACGGACGAAGGCATGAACGCGATTTTTATTTTTCGTCGCGCGTCAACTACCGCACGATCGACCGCAATGCTTAAAATTGCATAAAGTAAACAAATTTCGTTCCATACAGAATTCAACGAGTATATATTTTGGCGGCCCTTTGTGCGTTAGCGCAATGAAATATCTAGCGAAGTTGATTAGCGGTCGAAACCCTCTGTACTGAAAATTCGGCAAAATCAAATTGTTTGCGGGATTTTTTTTTTTTTTTTTAAGAATTTTCCAACGATTGATTTACGTTATCGTTCTAAAAAGGTGTATATAAAAATAACGTTTTATTCCGATATCCGTCCCAGAAAAGCGCAATATCTATCTTTTTTTTATAACCGCAATTTATTAGCACTTTTTCGATAAAACATCAAAACACGCACATTTTTTTTTTTTGGTGACGATTTTTTTTAATAACTCAGTCGGTAATAGAAACTGCAATTGCTGTATTTTTCTCGAATGTTTTTTAATACACGCAAATCATTACCATTTCCCATGGACATTGGTGATTTGATTTTTTTTTTTCGTGAAATTGTTGCGCGATCGAAAAAAAAATGGATTACAGTTTTTGTTATCGACCGTTTGTGCGCGAAAAAATTGTTTATAGCTTTCGCGACGAATCGCGGGTTTCGTCGATTCCAAGATAGAGGGAGAAAGAGAGAAACACTTGGCAAACACCTTTACGAAAGAATTAAACCGTTAATACGATCCGCGCCTAAGAAACACCTCTATAATGACATTTTAACAGAGCCAAAAACACAAAAAAAAAAATAAAAACGCAAACACACAGTTGGAAAGTGGGGAATTACAGAAAAACCAGAGAAAGAAATAAAAAGCGAACCGAGACACTGCTGGGGCCGGCTGCCAGGCTGTTATATTGAACCCTTTCATAAATTAAAGAAAAAAAAAATTACTCTTACCTATTACTACTATTTACTATTACTACTACCACTACTACTACCTACTATTACTACCACTACTACTATTGCTACTACTACTACTACTACAATATAGGTATTTATATATTTACAACCGCGTGGTGTGGAGTGGAACATTGTGATATAATAGATTGGTGCTAAACACCTTATTGAAATTGAGATAAATTTAAAAAAAGAAAAAAAAAAACAACATAAAAAAAAAACAAAAAAAAGCGGAAAAAAAAATGAAAAGTCGTGCAATATTGCGATAGTAATGGAGCGGGGAGGGTATCATTCATCGGGATATGTTAAGTGTTTTTTTTGTTTGTTTCGTGGTGCTTCGTTGACGAGCGACGATTATTGGGGTGTATTACGAATCGGTGGGAGAAACGTCCTACAAATACCGGGCGCTATATACAATTTGACGTTTCGGTGACGACGAAAGACGAAAATCGTCCAATTGGCAATTGTAAAAAAAAAAAAAAAGAAAAAAAAATCGAGATTTCGAAACGTGGATTAGATCGAACGAGCGAGTTAATGTCGGGAATTGACGGAGTGTGTCTTTTGAGAAAAAAAAAATAAAAAATGATACACTACCCGTGTAAGAGGCACAGAGAAAAGTAGTGAGTGATCGAAGGGGGAGTGAAGAAAACTATGGCTGTGCAAGAGAACATTACGAGTGTAGTTAAACAATAGGCGTTAGGTGTTACCTAGGGATATAGGTCTTAGCTGAAATATAGGAAATAAGGGCACACGTTTTTAGCGTTTCAGTTTTTGCGAATGCGCTCCCTTTTTTTTGTCCAACGACAAGGGTGTTTTTTCCCCTCCCCCGCTGAGTGATACACAGCCTCGCTCCCTGTACATTGTTTAACTAAAAAAAAAAGAAAAAAAATAAAAACAAGAATTTAAAAAAATACTATTATTAATATCTCTTTATATATTAATATATACAAATTAAAATTAATTATGAATATATATGTATATACACACACAACCAATATATACATATATGTATATATCTAACTTCAAAAACATGTATATATATATTATCTACATATATATATATAAATTTTGTTATATCCTTTTTTTCCTGGGAAAGCTGTGTATGTATAAAAAAAAATCGTACGGGATTATTCCTACGAGAATCAGTGCGTTCGACGAAAAAAAAAAAAAACGGAAAATTTTAACACAGTGAACAAAAAAAAATCGTAAAGTAAAGGGAGAATCGTTGTGGGATAAGGTACGAAAAATTAGTGACGCAAATAAAAAAAAAGGTGAAAATGAACAGCGAACGACCATGGATGAAGGTGCGACGGTTGGACCGAAGTTGTGATCTAACACAGCGGAGTTCATACCTCTCGTTTTATATATATAAATGCGCTTGCAAATGCGAGAGTTATCCGCGGGGATGCTATTCACCGCCTCCCTCATGATTTTTATATTAGTAAAAAAAAAAAAACAAATTAATACACAATGGTTGCGTTGCATTTTTCGTTTGTAATGAAGAGAAAGGGAAAAAACGCCAAATCGACGCCGGCAGGCATTTCTTTAATGTTGTTATACCGTTCTACCTTATTACTCGTTTCTTCTTCTCTCCTACCCTCTCGACCCTCACAATTTTTTTTTTTTTTTCTATTTCAAACCTCGTGTGACGGTTAATCTTCGATGCGATGTCTTGCGTCACCTCGACTTTTGTTATTAGTTCTATCGTTGTTATTCTCTGTTATATGTAATTCAACTTTTTAAATATTTTTTTGTACCCTTGTCTCGACCTGGAAACTCGATTGTGCAACGCTGATTGTCATACAAATATCTATTGTTCTTCGTTGAATAATTTGTTGCTCACTTTTTGGTATTTGTTTTTATTTTTTTACAATTATCTCGAAGACCGAAATTTTCTTAAAATTAAGTAAAATTCGAGAAAACCGCAAAATTTGAAAAAAAGTAAATTTCTCAATAGAGACCTCAAAATAAACGAAAGTCAGATTGCTATTTTTATTCGTTTAAAAAAAATCGTTATTTCATCTCGACACATATTTTCTTTAAACAATATTAGATTCGAGAAATTCGTAAAAGTAAAAAAAACGAAAAATTTGAAAAACGAAGACGGAATTTCCTCTTTCGAATAGGAGAAAAAAAAAAGAAAAATCGACATTATTGTAAACTTAAAAAAAATATGATTCGTGACAATTACATTTTGAAAAAAAAAAAATTTCGAAACAAAACTAAATTTAAGAAATTCGTCAAATTTGAGAAGAAAAGTCAAAACTTATTTTTTAAATAGCGAAAATAAATGAAAAATCGATATTTGTATTCGTACGAATGAATGACGAGCAATTAAATTGCGCCAACATTGAGTTCGTGACACAAGCATATCCGGGGCCTTTGCCTGTTTCGTTTTTCGTATCATTTTTATTCTCAATTTGTCTCCCGAACCCGTATTTCCCAATTCCCCGCTGTCGAGTATTTCTTCGTATGCCCACCTCCCTCTCCCCCTCCCCCTCTCCCTCCCTCTGTTCTCTACCAACCCGCCTCTCTGCTATTTCCTCGCGTCTCCTCTGTCTTTGTATACATAGACTTCTTGAAAAGAAGGGAATTTTTCCGACAATGCAGTTACTTACGGAAAAACGTGCCGTTGCTGTTTCTGCCGCGTTACTTGCCGCGGGGGTGTGAGGGCTCTTTCGGCAAACACGTAGTAGTGAGAGGGTGGAACGGGCGCGCTGGGGGTGGGAGGCCGGTCCGTGTCGCGTCGAGCATCGGACTAGCCTCGGCCTCTCCGCCTCCGCTTGCCACGCGGCTCTCACAGCAGCGGTATCACTGCGGCACTATACATAACATTATTGCGAACTGCTCTATATCATAGAGAAACTATAGTTAAAAGAAAAAGAAAAGAACGCTACATTTATACTACAGTTACGAATTAAAAAGAAAACTTAGTGTTAATGAATTAAACAAAACACGGATAATCTTAACGATTATTATAAACAAAAAGAAAAATAATCTTTTTATCACCTATTGTGGAGGATCAATGATTTTTTTTTGCCGTCGATAGCGCCGCGTAACTCGTTCGTTTAATCACGGGGACGATTAGGCGCGTAGTGTCGCGTCCTTGTCGCGCTCTCTCGTTCGCGTCCCTTGTAATTTCTTCTCGTTAAAAAAAAAACCAAATATATAAATAAATATTCGACGAATGCTGATTAAAGACAGTCGAGGACCACGATTGTAGAATTGAGAAAAAATATACCACGGGACGGCGGCGAGAGCAGCGCTGACGAGAATACTTCGGAAAAGATGAAAAACGTTTTTCCGAATATTACGAAAAAAAAAGAAGCGAAATACGGACGTGAATCGTTTTACTATAAATAGAGGAAAAGAAAAACCATTGTATAATTCCTTGGCTCGAATCGTACAATAGGCATAAAACTTTCTGACTACGCGTAGCGGGTCAACGAGAGGAGAAACGAGGGGAGGAATGAAAGATAATCATTTAAAAAACAAAGAAAAAATAAGAAAAGTAAGAAATAAATTTTGAAAAATTCATCAACGGAGGAAAGCTATATAAAATAAATAATGGGAATTTATAAAAAAAAAAAGAAAAAAACGACGAAAAACAAAAAAAAAATGAGGAAGTAATCCGAGTTTCATTACATGCGAGAACAAGCAGAAAAGAGTTATTCTTATTACCCTTTGTCGTTATTATACGATTATTCTTATCCTTATTATGAATTTATTCTAACATAGAAAAAAACAACAACAAGTCTTATGTTACATTGCATTATTATAAACAATCTTTAATTATAGTATAGATAATATGGATGATGATGATATAAACAAGAAAAAAAACGGATTTAATCACATGTGCATTTAATGTATTTCATACTAATTTTTTGATTAAACATAATTGTGTGTTAACCGATCGTACCAATTTCTTTTTTTTTTTTTCCAGATACTCTCACGATATACATGTAAATAAATGAGTTGTTTATTCGTCGTCGTAATGGGCAAAATATGCTTTTTCTCCAATTTCGTTTCAACGCAAATGTTTTTTTTTTGTTTTTAATTCACATTACCGAAATGCTTCTCGCGATATTCTAGTAATAAAAAAAATGTTATTGTCCGCCTTGAAACGAAATTGGAACATATTTATTGTACCCATTTCTAGTTTTACTATTAAATATAACGATGCGACAAGAGCCGAAGCGAGAATTTAGGCGTTGTGCTCGCGATGAGAACAATCTGCGAGTATGAAAAGGCATTTGTTGTGTAATAATCGTTTTCTAAGATTTCTTCTTATCGGCGGGAAGGGGCGAGGGGCGCGCGCGGGCTTGGAGGTCCTCTTCCAGTTCATCACTGATCCTTTATCGTTTATTAAAAAAAAAATTATTCATAATTATCTAATTATTATATTATTAAACAGAGTTCGGCAGTATTTTAAGCACTCGATACTTTTTTTGGTACTTAAAATACGTATTATGAATACTCAAATACTTTTCAGGTATTTTAAGTACTTTTTTGCACTTTAAAGTACAAAGTACGAAATACTTTAACGTTTATTCGTACACAACATTTTTTTCATCGAAAATACTCGGGAAAATGTTTTGACGGTACACCCCCCCCCCCCCCCCCCCCCTCACTTCCTCAGCAACGGTCCAAAAAATATTTTTATTTGCAAATATCGCGCACTCATGGATGCGACATTCCTTATCCGATAACAATTTTGAAAGAAAAAGAAAACGTCTATTTTTTTATACTTCGGCTCATAGAGATTCTTGTACCCTTTCATTACTGTTTGAAAATGTTTACTACTGCCTCGTTGATTTTGGAATGCGTAAAAAGTGCGATTTTCAACGTATTGAAAGTACAGAAATCCGACTACTCATCGAAGTCTATGTTGCTTTTAGTCTAAAAAACGATTTTGAAAAAGCAGCGTTCTGTACGATCTTTCTGCTTCATCATGGAGGAAACTTTGATAAAAACAAAATATTTATTAAAAATTTTTGATTTTAAAATTTTATTAAACATTTTTTATGAAATTTTTGAGGCTTTATTAAAAATATGTTAAGAATGTTCCAACGCGCCCGTTGTTTCTTCTAAATTTCAGTTACACATATTTAGTTTGTTTTTTTACGCGTCCTTCAACTTTCTCAAAAATATCTGCACGCATGCATAACTCTTACCATTTTTTGCCTGTTCGGTTTAAAAGTACAACTTAATGATTTTTTTTTGTACGGAAGTTCGGTGATATATCTCGAAAAATTTTAAGGCGTTTCACCATTCAGTTTCGATGTTGAAAAATCCTAAAGATCGTTTCATGCCGTTCTTAACGCTCGTAGGTCGCGCCGTCAGTCGCAACCCCTCGTCGCGCGACCCGCGTCGCCCATCCCCTTGAGTCGAAATTATCCCCTGGCGCGATAACTACCGTAAATAATGTCAATTTCCATGAAGCAGTAGTAAAGCAAATTATACTGACTTTCGGTGTTACGCGATTTTTTTATTACTGGAAACAACATGAACTTCATTAAGCAACGGATATCTGCATTCCGAAAATTTTGAAAATTGCGTTTTTTTTTTTCTCATAATTCGCATTGATAAGGCAGTAGTAAATATTTTCATACAGGTCTTTGTTTGTGGAAAGATAATTTTTTTACGAATGAGTTTAATAATCTGCGTGAACATCCGAATAAAAAAAATAAAGCGTTTTTTTCTAAATTCGCAAGATTTTTCGAGTCCACAACATGTCTCGAATAAGTACACCAAAAAGTACCGTCCATCGATGTGTTCGGATTTTGTAACATAATAAAGACTCCTGTCACTTCGTTATTCTGCTTCTTTTCGTCGCTTCAACTATTTCTACTGAACCTTTTTTTCTTCACGATTTACGTAGCCACGAGTTTGCAAAGTACTTTAAGAAGTACTTAAACGGAGTATTTATGAATATATTTTAAGTACTAACAGTATTTCGTATTTTAAGTACATGGAGTATTTTCTACTTTGTATTTTGAGTATTTTTATGGATTTTGCTTAACTCTGTATTATTATTATTTATTATTTATGAATTTTTATTTTTTTGAATTTTTTTTTATGGACATGTAATTATTATTATGTTTTTGTATTTTAACCTTGAATTGGAGAAAATAATCGCGTCATGCAACTGAATCGCGCTGATTTCTGCAACGTGGACTCTCGGACGGGGGTCCTCGCGCGCAGAAGGCTATAGGCAACACACAATCGTTAGCAACAAGTGGTGTTAGATAGAGCGAAAGGAAAGTCGAAGTGGGGGGTGGGGGGAGGGGCTAAAGCCTGTGTCCGCGTGCGTGCCGGAGTTGCGAAGCCGCTTCGCCTCGGAACGAAGGACCCAACGGATAAGCACGTACCTCACCAACGGAGGCCGAGCCGATCGATTTCTCTCACCTACCGCCCCGCGAGTCCGTCTATTTCGTTCGTCGATTCCTTGGCTTGGCTTTGCGATACGCGAACTCCCAACGCTCTCGCGTCATAAACCCATACAAAATAATGCGCAACGAACACACAACACCGGTGAATATAAATTAAATAAACTTTCCGCGTTGCTCTCGACTTTCCGAGGAATCAAAAGTTTTTCGCCGATATCCCGAAGCCAAGGAAAATTTTAATAGAAATGCGCTATTTCGACTGATGGCGCAAACGAACCCTTAAACGCGCACAGTGCAATGTGGCATAATTTAAAAGACAAATGTCAGATCTAAAATTATCTTTCACATTTGTTCGGAAAAAAAACTAAAATATAACATAACGGGAATTAATCAGAGAAAAAAAATCACGCTTGTGGCGCTTTTTTTTTTGAATGTCAATACTTACATTTTTTTTACAATTTTCAAAATTTCAAAGATTAAAAAAAATCTCTAAAATGTTCAATATTTATCTAAAATTTGGAAATTCTAGAAAAATCACAACTACAAAATAATTTCAAAGATTTCAACAATTTGAAAATTCCAGATTTCAAAACTAAAAAAAAATTTCGCACATTTCAGAACTAAGAGAAAAATCCAATTTCTTTTTTAATTTCAAAATATCAACATTTGTGAAAATATTGAAATGTAAAAAATGTTGAAAGTTTTTTTAAGAGCCCAAAATTTTTCCAAATGGCAACAGTAGTTACTTTTTTTTCAGTTTGGTCATAAAATCGTATTAAAAAATAAATGCTAGAATCTTGAAATTTCGATGTTTCGAGACTTCTCTCGCGTTCGCGGAAAGATCCAGAATCTACAAATTGTGAATCCGAAATTAGTTTCTCCCAAACCACGAGAGTTCAATACTGATTTGGGAGGACAAAAACAATTTTTCACCAATTCACATTGCAATGTTTACGAAGACTTTGTTAACCCTTTGTCGATTAGCGCGCCGTAAATGATAACGGAAAAGGCGCGACGGCTGTCTGCCTGAACATCATACCGGGAATCATCCCCTGAACCGACGGAAGATTGAAAAAAAAGCTCCTCAGAAACGCAATTCGATCTCTTTTAGTTAAATAACGAAATTTTATGAATTTAAAATGTTTTTTTTTTTAGTACCGTAGTTTCGATCAAGTGGCTTTGCACCCCGGTAAACCCCGTCGTAACGCAAAATAAGTGAAATCATCATATGAAAAATAACACATGAATTGGTACGGGTTGAAAGAAAGAGAGCGAGCGTGCGAGATACCCACCACCCTCGTGACGTAGGGATAAACGGGCAAAAGGAAAAAAAAACAAAATCGAGTCTCGAAAGCACCGCGATCGGAGCGGCCTGCTTGGCGTGGCGCCCTGCTGACACTGTGGTTTCTGTTGTTGCAGAGCTCAAAAATTGGCGGATATCACAGATATTTGAGAGACAGAATAACATGGACGAGAGGAGGCGTTGCTCGTTGTGCGGTAAGGTCGTGACAAACGTTCGGAATCACTATTACGTGCATTTTCCGGGCAAATACGCCTGTCCGCTGTGCCCGGCTGTCTATACACGAAGCGACACACTGCTAACGCACACGCGGACTAAGCACGGCCATGTTCAATAGCGTACGAGCTTCTACCGTCCTTATTACGGTGTGATCTAGCGGCTTTAAAAAAAATTATTTCATTTGTCTTTTTCTTTTATTTTTTTCATTTTCCGTCTCGTTTATTAATAATCTTTGTCATCGTCGTCGTCGTCGATCGTCTCGCGCGTTCCGGCCCGGCGTCACAAGCTTCTGGGTACTCGTCGTCGCTTCACGGAATTTTCGTCTTTCAACATTAGTCATTCGACACAAAATCAATTGTTATTATTAAAACAAAAAAAAGAAAAACACGAAACACAAATGCAATTCTGTAATGCCTCGACCCTTCGCTCTGACGATTTGTTTCCTCGCGCGAAACAAAGAGCAGCCATTTTTTTTTTATTATCCATTATAAAGAATTATTATATATTTTTTGTTTTATCTCGATAATGTCGTAGATAGATAAATTATTTTTTTAATTTTCCAATTCTTGGAAATGCCTCGCTAGGAGCGAAGACATTACGAGGCACGTGTCGTTCACTAAGTTTTTTCAAAATTTTTATTTCGTCGCGTTTCCCCACTAAAATCTAAAACCTCAATATAATTTTAACAATCCAATCCCCCGTCATCGGCTCCTCCCCGATCCGTATATCTCTTTCTCGCTACAATACGAATTACACATTGAAGTTGTTTGCAACGAAAATTTATATCCCTGTATTCCGTCACTAAAATTCAACTCGCGTCAATTTCTCTTAGTTTTAGGATTAATACTCTAGGAAAAAAATAATAATAACAATACAATGTGTCCAAGGAATTCGTCGATTCGGTTCTCCGTCGTTTCTATCCTGCGCGATAATCGCGATGAGATAATTAATAATATTAAAAAAAAAACAAATTAGACACGAAGAGTGTTCACGTGAGCGCCCGTTCCGGGGTGTCGCCCGCTTTGTCCACTCGGCAATAAATGTGTGATAGTGCCTTCGAAATTCTTGTTTCGGTTTGTAAGTGATAAAAAAAAAGAAAAAATGGGGATCGAAATATCAAACGGACGAAAAAAAAAACCGAATCGATGGGATCTCTTGAATTTGAGATAAGCGCTTGTTGCTCTATGAATAATGTGCGAAATCGTCGATTATATTGAGCGTCGATGATTTAAAAAAATTTTGTATATAACTTCAGGCCGTCAACGCTATCATCGAGCTTTCGTTTTCGAACGAATTTAACATTTAAAAAGAAATTTCACTGTTAACCCCCAACACCCTCGCGGTTATGCGTCAAATTTTGAATACTTCCATTTAATACATTAGCTCTTCGCGCAACTGCAAGCTAATCGTAAAATAACCCTTTTTCCTGCATTGTAAAAAAAAAATTACCATTGTGCTGTACATGTGTTCTTCCATCGAATGCCAAAGATGAGACAAATCTTTTTATTCTTTTTTCATTATTGATTTTTGCTCATACCACGGATTGGCGGGAGAACGAGAAGAACTCGGGCTGCAAGCGATATGATAACCAATCGAGCAATAATCGGATGCAATAAATCGAAAAAAAATTTAATAATAATAATCATAACGATCTACGATATTTTACAACGACGCAGATTTTTTTCCTCCGTCGTGCTCCGTTCTCTCGGCCTATCGGGTACACAAAGTGTTCTCATTCCATAAAAAAATATTAATAAAAAAGAAAAACAATGTAAATAGGTACGCTATCCAGCAATGATTATTTACGGTAAAAAAAAAAAAACTAGGTGAATGTGAGATAAAGGAGAATAAGGTCCAAATCGTGAGAAAAAAAACTCTATAGAGGCTCTAAGTATATGTAATTGAAAAATCTTTATGGGAGATGTATTATATAAATAATATATATATGTATACGCGTATGCAGTTTCATACGTGTGTATATGTATGTATATATTCATTAATAAAGGATTATAATGTCCCGCACGTGCTGAACTTGCGGAAAAAAATGAATATATATAGTATAATATATATATACCTTCGAAGAGCGTGAAGAAGAAACGATCGAAAAGGAAAGACTGAAAGCGCCAGACACGCGTTATATAGATAATAATGATAATGATTAGCGGGGTGGATACCATGTAACCATATTTTAGTTTTTTTTTCTATCGCTCCGTCATTCCTTATTTTAAGTTAATTTTAATAACGGAAGAGCCAGTCGCCAGAAATCTGCTGTAAGGGCAATTATTAACGCGGCCTTCGTCACCGGCATCATCCCCTCTCTGCACCCACTGCCCGCCACCGATCCATTTGTTGATTTACTTGTTGACTGTGAGGCTGGAGGAGTATGTTTGCTGTTCGGCTGTTCGGTTCCTCCGCCCGCCCGCCCTCCCTCCCTCTCTCCCTTCCTCCATCCTTCCCGCTCGCTAACCGCAAGGCATTCTCACAGAGCAATTCATCGATTCCCAAACCCAAAATAACGCAGTCATCCGTGACTGCAATAGCACATTGATCGCGTTGCATTGATTAAGTCACTGATCGGTGATGCGTTCGGAGATAGAGAGCAATTATCCTTTCCTCCCCTCCCGATTGCCCCGAATCGTCACGATTATCGAGTGTGTGCGCCAGGAATTGTTGTATCAACGCGCGCGTGTGTGTGGGTGTGTGGGTTTCTCAGTGTATATGGAGGTATCTACATAGCAAACGTCTATCAGTGTTTTTGACCCTTTGAAGGCTGATTGTTCACTTTTTGAGAATCGACTTTATTCGTTTTATTTTTCCTCTTTTTTTAATGCTGAATCGCACCGATTGCTACTTTTTTTTACCAATTTTACGATGTGTTGACAAGCCATTTCCGGCAAAACGTTTTAGCAATTTTTTTCTCGATCTTTGGCCTTTTTGCTTTCTCACACGTGGGATTGAGGGGAAAATAAAAATATTTAATTTTTTTTTATTTTTTTTTTTGTTCGGCTTGTCTCCAAAATGATTGATGCGCGATTTGTTTTTTGCGTGTTTTTCATGAAAAATAATAGAAATTGATTTGTTATATTGTTTGGGTTATATTAGTAAAAAGACATTCGCTTCGTCTATGAAAAATACAATTACTTTTGTTGATTTGCTGAATATTTGAATACAGTTTAGTTTAATGAGCAAATTAATTTTTGATCGAGACGATTTGACGCGCGCCATTTTTGCGGCTCCAACGGCAACGAATTGCGATCCGAAAAAGTGTTGGATTAAAAAAAATTACACTATACTAATCACATTTTCTCTAAAACAGTCGAACATTTGACCAAAAGCAAATTAGGTTTTCATGAATCTAAATATTGACTATAAAAACATAATTTGCTTTCGATCATCTTAACAATAATTTTGGAAAAAATAAAGAAGCCGATCCGTAACCGACTGAGTTGGTACGACATTGCTTTGAGATGATGGGACCGCACTCAGTCGGTATTGAAAACTGTAATCGATGTTTTTTCAAAAATCACGAACATTTTTTGGCTAAACGCAAACTATTCGTGTCATTGGATAATACTTGCGTGGATTTGATTTATCTAGTGAAAGTTCGCTATCACATTAAAAAAAAGAATTGCAACTTTTATTAGCGATCGCGCGTGGGTGGAGAGCACGTAAACGAAGACCTTAATAGTTTGCATATATTCCAAAATGTTCCAGAATTTTGTTTGTATTCCAGATTACAGTTTATATATTACCGAGCGATTCTTTTCACATCGTTTCAAAACCGAAATCGTATCGCGTCATCATTGGAGCAAAGTTCTGTTGGTGCCGTTTCTCGCCGCGCGAGATCTTGAAAACAATGTGTTGCGAAGTAACAAGCCTCATTTAAATTCATTCAACAAAGTTTTTTTATTTAATATATGAAAACATTTAATCATTAAAAGCATGCGAGATACAAGGGTAAATAATTAAAAGTGTAATCAACTTATTTTACGCGTGCTGACATTTACAGGTTACGGCGATGTTAAAAGACTCGGTTGGTAACGATAACTGTATAATGTATACCATTTCGGCACGATATACATTTAAGGAAATAGCTAATTCTGTTTCCATGCGGAACAAGTTGACGTGGGGAAAAACCATTTTTTCCTTCGAATGTTTGTCGTTTCAATATGGCATTCATTACAGTTTTTGTTACCAACTGGGTGTGGGAGAATGTTTGACAACCCCTTAAAGAAAATTATTGTCGAATGCGGTATCATCTTAGCACTCGATGCGATTTTCCTTTGAACTGTTAATGGCAGGACGCGTGAAAAAAGATGATTACAGATTCTGATACCGACTGAGCCAGTATATGGTGACGGTTGAGACACATATTTGAAAAAATGATATCGGTAAAAAAAAAGGCAACAAAAAAGCCACTTTGATATCGAGAAAATTTGTTCGAAAAGTCACCGCGCTCTCTGCTTGTCGTTTTATTTTTTCTCTAAAGGGCCCTAAATATGACCTTATGTAACGAAATAAACTTCAAAGGGTTAATTCCAGTCTGCTGAATGTCTTTCCGCGAACCTGCCAACAAATTATCAAATCGAGGATGGCTCTTTCTCTCGCGTGATTGAGTAAAAAAAAAAAGAACGGAAAGAGAAGAAAAAAAAAGGGCAATATTGAAGCGGCCGGTGTGAAGCGCGCATGTGAAAAGTAAAAGAATTGCGGGGCGTAAATCTCGAGACACGTTAGAGCATGAAGGCTTTGGGTTTGCAGGTACGATGCCGAGCGTCCCGGTCGGCCTCTCATATCACGAGATGTTCGCCGTATCGCTTGGCAGCCCGGCACTATGGAGGTGCCGTGCGTGCGGGAAACAGGTGACCAATCGTTGGCACCACTTCCACATTCACACCGCTCAACGATCGCTCTGCCCTTACTGTCCGGCAACGTACAGCAGAATCGACACCCTCCGTTCTCACATACGCACCAAGCACAGGGAGCTACTCTTCACCAAGGGTACCTTGTAGAGGATGGTCATCCTCGGTAACAAACGCCGTCGACGTCTCGACGCTCCGGTCCATCCGACCGCGGTCTAAATGAACTCTAAACAAATCTAATTAACGATTTAAACCAACAACAGCAACAACAACAGCTACAAGAAAAAAATACAAATAGCCCGCCGTCTTCCGCTTCCTCCTGTTTGCGGGCCACGATCGCGCACTTCCATCATGGCGACGTTCAACCGGCAATATCCTTAATCGCGTTTCTTTATCCGGTTAAAAAATCGTCCGGTACAAAAAACCTCGTCGAATCACGACTAGTGATACGAGATCGAAATGTTCCAACTCGAAAAATCGTCATATTACGTTCACTTAATCGTCAAAAAGGCGATGTGGTACAAACTCTGTCGGTAACTAATCGCTTTCCCTGTTTTTACCCAAATCTTTGTTGTGACGACCAAAAGCAAATTGGGTACTCAGAGTCACTGATTAATCACCGAATTTGCCTTTCGTTGAACAATCAACTGTCTCGACGAAAATCGGAAAGGCGATTGATTACCATAAGAGCATTTCTCAACAATTATATACCGGATGCCATTATTACTTTCAGAAAAAAAAGACCATCCAATGATGAGAAATGTGCATCATTTATCGGTAATTTTGACGCTTAACTAATAATCACAATTTTACGATGACTCGTTATAAAATTAAATGACCGTAATATGCCGGTAATTTTGCATCGGTAACCACGACAATAGATTTTGAGATAAAATCCTATTCGTCCGCGAATTCGTTCTGCACGAACGCCAAATATCGACTTACCGAATACTCACGGAAAGGTGTGACATTTTTTATTTATTTTTTTCACAATCGTATAATTTCTTCCTCGAGCGAATCGCGATCGAATGATATATCGGTAAAAATCAATTTCCATCCTTTCGTTGGATACCCACTTTCAGCGTTACCAGAAAGAGGAAAATGAGACTTTTCAATATCGTGAACCGAATGTGCTCTACCGGTGCGAAATAATTGTCAAGAAGAGAGATGAAGACAAGATTAATATCAAACTTATTGCGGAACATTTTGTTCGCGTTTATTCGATGAGGATTTTTGTCGGATATTTTTACACCGGAAGCTTTTCATTCCTACTGTGAAATCACGTTTTCGACATGGATCGGGGCGTCCAGGGTGTATTTTTTCCCGTATTTCTTCCAATTCGCATTTCCCCGTCCCCCACATTCGGTGCGCAATACCCGAACAAACGGTCCTTCCTTCTTCGCATCGTGTTTCCACTCGAGAGGGAGGATGGGGAGAGGTATCCGCCCCGCAGTATCCGGGAGGGTCCGCTACCGTCACCCCCTCCCCGCCCCCCTTCTGTCGCCCCGAGAGCGCGGACGATATTGCCAAGGTCAAGGTCGCCGAGAGCCCGGAGGATTGCCGGAACTTGGAACGGTACGTCTGAGACGAGATGAATTTTAAAGCTGGTGTACACAAGTCAACGAAGCGAATCAAGAAAAAAAAACAGCGTACGTAAGCGCGTACATAAAAAAAAAAAATTACGGCACTTTCGTAATTTCCGCGAGGAAGACTCGCCGGACTTGTGTACCGGTGAAGAGCTAAGCCACTGATACCGAGGACTCGTAATTATTGTGTATACTAAATATTAACTGTTATTAATCGGTGTTGTGCACACCGGACGAAGACGATACGCATACTATATATATATATATACATATATGCATATATATATATTTATGAAATTCATCCGAAAATTATATATACATGGCTATATGTACATATATAATTATATATAATATAATATATTTATTATTATTATTATTACATTCTATATAATTATATATGTAATATATATCTATATATATGAAATTCACCCGTACATTTAACCGTAAGAGGAATATATCGCATATCCTCGAATAATACAGGTTTCCTAGTCACCGGGGGTCTACGCAACCAAAGTTATTTCGATAATAACGCCGTTGTCCAAAAATCATGGAGAATTAATATATATATTCTCGTAATCGACTGGGCGTCGAGAGAATTAATGTAATAGTAATAGAGAGTCGCGACTCTTTCCTGAACTCTTTCTCCACCCCCCATATCCCCATCCCCACCCGTCCTTCTCTGACAACCGAATTAATAAAGATAGGTATTCGCGTACTTATCTGTATAAAGTTAAGAAGAAAGAGAATTCGAAGCCGGAAATAATAACCGGAGCTTTAGTATGGAGCATCGAATTCACGTTTTTAACGGTCTAAAGATGGGAGTTTTAATAAAGTGAGCCAATGAACGTTTTTGCGATCGTTCCCTCCGATCCGAGAGAGTGGATATCGTCGTTAAAAAAAAAAAAAAAATGACAAAATACCGAGAGATATTCATCGGGGACGAGAAGGGAAAGACTGCTGTACTGAATCCCACTGGGGTTGAGTATTTATTATAATGGAGGATAATCGGGATATTTGATAGTCAAGAATTGGGTGGTTCCTTACAGAGATAAATGAAGGAAAATAGCCCCTCGTCATGCGAACGAATACTCGTTTGGTACGAGACGTTTCGTGCCCAATGGAGACTGTGTACCGCGCTCTCCTACATACATCCCCCCTCAACCCACCCCCCCTGAATCAATTGTAAATAGCTAATATAGAGAGAAAAATGAAAAGAAACAAGAAGAAAATGAGTTATAACGAGGACAGATTTAAGCAATGCAATCGGACGATCAGAGGGTACGAAATGTAATACCACCAATCCATCTCAATTTCAAAATTCTTCTGCGCACGTTAATTCAATGGGGAGTTATTGCGAATATTAGCAATTCCCTCTCGAAACGATTTATCGCGTGTCTAACGTCAAAGGAACTCCATCTTTTTTTTTATTCGCCAACTTACGACGGCGAACGTAGTTTTATGAAACTTACCTCAATTCACCTACCTCTCTGTACAGTGAATTTGTGATTTTGTTTGTTGTTTTTTTTTTTTTTTTTATTAAAAAAACTTGTACATACCAACTTTTTTTGTAAATGTCTGTAAATCATCGTAAAAATTCGATTGAAACAGTATCTTTATTTGTGAAAAGGGGAAAAAAAATTGTAACAATGATTTTTGCTCCTACATTCTTTTTTTTTTTTATTTCAAAATTTTTTATTTTCTAAAATAAAGAAATATATTTTTTTCCGACATTTTTATCTGTTATTTTGATTTTGTTAGAAAAAAATTGACTTCCAACGCAATTTCTTGCAAAACTTCGCAAATTTTTTTTGTCGCGCTGCGTATAAAAAATTCGACTTCCATAGTAAGCGACGATTGGCCTTAAACGATCGACGACAAAATATTTTCCATGAATAAAAGCACTTATGCGATTAAATTTCGAGGTAAGTGCATTCGGCAAACTTCTAATCTATGTCTGGTCATCGATCTACGAATTTACTAAATTTTTCTTTCTTATCGCCAATTTGTGATAAATAACTATCGAGATGGGAAGCTTTGATTTCCTTCGAAAAGAATTAATTTAATCGATTAAATGAAAAAAAAGGTAAACAATTATCGTGAATTCGGGTGTCGAAAACTTATTCGTTATCTATATCGATTTGTTTTCTTTACTCCGGTGGTATTGGAAACAAACGTAAATAAATAGAAAAACTTTTCTTCGTCAGATAATTTTTGATACGTTTTTCATTAAATAATTAATTGCAATTTGAAAAAAAATCTTTCGAAAGTACGAAAAATTTACTTAAAGACAACCGACAAACGAAGAATCAATGTAAATGTCGAGAAAATTCAAAAATGTATTAAAAAAATTAACAATTTTTTCGTACGTCACCGGCGTCATGTATTTAGGTCAATTTGGCGTTAGCCACGCGATATACATTATTGCAATGAGATTAGGCGAACGCTCTGTCCCCACAAAACGAACAAAAAAAAAACCCCCCACCGAAAGCATTTGAAAAATTAGCCGAGAACAATCGAAAGACATAAGTCGCTGTCGGGGCTTTGGTTGAGGTACGAAAGATAATGTTATCGGGGGATATATGCCTGGTGGCCTGCAACTCTCGCTCAGCAGCGACTTTAACGAAAACTTGCTACAACACAAACAGGGATATAAGGCCGATGTATTTGTAGAGTTATCCGTGTACAGATTCGAACGGACCAGCATTGAAAAAAAAAAAAACGCATACTAAATAAATAAATTAAAAAAAAATAATATAAAGTAAATTAAATAGATAAACAAACAATTATATATCAATCATAGCGCGGGCGAATGAGATGTGCGCAATTGTTTTTTTTTTGTTTGTTTGTTTTTTCTTCGAAATGTTTTAAACAACGCATTTTTCTCTTTGGACCAAACATACTCTTCGTGTAATAAACAAAAAATATATATATTGCAGATTAAGCAATAAATAATATTGTAATAAATATCTTAGGTGTTCGATCGCCTTGTCGCGCGATTTTTACAATCGGCGATGATCGGCACTAAAGTCGAAAGCGGTTACTTAAGTGTACGCTGTATGTAAAACGGTTACTTCGATGCTCGTAAATTATTTTTTTTTCGTACGAGCTTATGATAGACGAAAAAAACGAAAAGTATTGACCATAGGTCGGTCGGGATGCCTCAGCGGGTGGGCGCGCGCGCGCGCCCTTTCAGAGTTATCCGCGCTCGCCGTGTGCGGGCGGCTGGCTACATAGCCAACTTTAAAGCGGAACTCTTCGGCTCCTCCGATTAGGCTGTATCAAAGATACAATCCTTTTTCGGCTCCGCGCGAGATGTATATTTCCCGAAGGATCCGACTAATATGTATCGGAACATATTATTCGAAACGACTGTTTTATTCGTCGAATTATTATCGAACTTGAGTATTACTGAAGAACTACTCGGCGAAAACTCAGTCCGTCGTATATCGCGTCCCTGCATCAATCGCCAAATATTAAAAAAAAATTCAAAATCGTCTAAAAAGCATTTGAAAAGGGATTTTTTTTAATCCGAATATGATACGAAATTTTCTATGCACGTAATGAATTTTATAAATTTTAGACGAATTAAAAAAAAATTAAAACTTTAATAACAATAGTAATTGAATTATTTCGATTATATTATTTTTTCTCTGATTTTAAAAATATTCCATCTAAAAATAATAATAATTCAATTCAAGAATTACATACAATTATTATTTTTATGTTTTGTAAAAAGCAATTTTTAATTGATTGTTTTTACTATAATTTTCTTTTTCTCCGTTGTAAAACATATTCATGTTTAGCAAACGAAGAAATTAATAAGAAAAGTCTACAAAACGGAAAAGAAAAAATCTTTTTTTTGTGCAAAATCAATATCGATAATTCGTGCGCGATTTGCGAAAAAAAACAAAATAAAGAACATGAATTTGTCCGATTTATTGGCGAGTCCATTGAAGCGGGGAGAGAAGATCTGCGTCGTCGATAACTGAGTCTTCACCGGTATTCCGAAAGCTACGCGATCCTCTTCCTAAGAGCACCCGTGCAACAATGCATCGGTTCCATGGGGCCTCGAAGATCCATTTACCAAGTTCGTCTCCCGTAAAAAGCTCGATAGTTTCTTGAATTTGTAAGAAAAAAAAAAACGAAAAAAAAAAACGGAAAAACGAAAAAAAAAAAAGAAGAAAACACAAAATCCTCTCATGCTCACGACACACATATATTGTTAAAAATAAAGTAATAGCGATAAAAGGTGAAAAAAAAAGCTGAACGCAGAAATCTACAAATATAAATTGTACAGAAAGCGCGTGAAAGGGAGATGATTGAAGGCGAGTGTACGGCGCGGTTCCTGCAAATTAGCATATCAAGCGCTCGTCGAAAGTCCAGTATATAAAAAAAAAAGAAAAACACATCGAACTTCATGTTATCGAATCCGAATTGAATTTCCTAGATTTAATATAAAAAAAAGTTAAAATTAAATGAAATAAGAGAGGGCGATAGCGAACGCTCGACATTACGCGACATTGCGAACGAGCATTCGCGATCGTCGATGATGTTGGTAATTGTTTGACCCCGGATTTTAAAATACGAGATTCAAATCTTTTATCTTCTATATAGCCAATGCCCTTGTGACTCGCTGAATTGTCGCGACGCTTCGGCAAGCACACGAATGCCTTGCAGCGCACGCAACACTCCGGGCCCTCGGCCGATATCGTTGTCATATTACATTTGCCCCTGATAAATCCTATTTATCGGAGGGCAATGCAAATACAGTTATTGCTCATTATCGAGTTGTCGTAAGTTTTGTTATTTTTTTTTACACCATCGATATGCAGAAAAAATTATTTGGCAGTCGATATCATTTTTTTTAACGCCGCCGATATGTGAAAAAAATAATTGGCACTCGATGTATTTTTTTTTACTTTATCGATATGTACAAAAAATAATTTGCACTGCATATAATTTCTTTTTTTTTAACAACAAAAGATTTTTTCCAATAAATGTGCTAAAAATGTTTAACACATTTTTTTCCCGCATATCGAAAAATAGAATCCGCGCAAATATCAGAGAACGCGCAATGATAACGGTCGACGGTTCGAGTTGCAGTCCCGTTTCCCACCTGCCCCCTGTGCACTTGGTGTAATTTAACAATTTATATCGATATCGAAAAAAAAAATGTCAATCTCATGTCTCTTGATGGTACTTAAGGTCAGTATCCCGGGCAAGCGTTATAATTAAAATATAAATCGCAGTGCCGCAGATAAATAACAAAAAAAAAACAAAAAAAAAAAAACAAAAAAATACAAAACCTAGAATAAACATAAACGTGGAGGAAAAACATAAGTAAACTTAAACAAAATTTATCGTCAAAGCCGAACTTAATGTAATTGTTAGTTATTAACGTTATATGCACCAGTTTTGGCCACTCTGTCGGTTGTGAATTTTTTCTCGTGTTGATAATATTTATCGTCGATTTTTCTCGGTTTTTCTTTTCTTTTTTTTTGCCCTACACAAAGCGATGCGAAAAACTTCCGTCCCGTCGTTTCCCGTTGATTCGCGGATTGATCTTCGTTTTATAGTAATACTGAATAAGACGGAAGTGATTTATATTTTTGCAATCGTTCGCTGATCGATATATATATATTCATATATATATATATATCTTGTTGCCGAGACTGTACAAATAAATTAATAAATAATCGGGCTAATTAATTTTCTTCGATTGAAATTGACGAAAAAAAAATTGTTATCGAAAGAAAAAAAAAAAAAAAGAAAAAAAAAGTAAGAGTCCCCCTCGAACCGAGTTAATCCTTCTCGCGTTGTAATTTGAGTGGCTAAAACGGGTGTGTGTTTATCCCTTTGTATATTATTAAAAAAAAATCGACAAGCGCATCACAACGCAACACACGCTCATCCTCCGCCGAATTTAAGAGATCGTTAAACGCTTCGTTACGCTCTCAAATTTTTTTGTACAGTAATCGGTGTGAATTGTCCCCGAGAGCGTCGAGGCGCAACGATCTCTCAAATCGGGGCCATTTCCGTCACGTCCTCTTGTCGACGGGGAGCCTCGAATTTTCGATAAAAAGAAGAAAATGAAAAACAAAAAAAAAAGAAAACGGACTATTCGGCACGTGCTAAAGGAGCGTAAAACGAGCGCGTCTTGCCGCAACTCGAGTTCTCTACTTAAATTATAATTATTACCATAATATATGATAATAATGATTATTATTATTATACTTATTTATATGCGATGTATTTTTGTGAACAGTATTGAAAGTGCTACTGTTGTACAGTTAACTATAAACGATAAGTGTACTATGATGTACTTATAATGTATATAGATATATTTAATTAAAGTGAATATGAATTTGTGTAGCCGTTCGAGTTATATTCGCATTTATAAAATTCCCGCCTGTCGTTCACAAATACGGGAGTATTACAGAACCTCATAAGTAAATTTAACAATTGTCGTGTAAATTACTTTTATTGTTTTTTATTTGTTGTAATCTTTAGTTTTTTTTATCAATTTTTAGTTTTTCATTTTTTTTCCGGCAATTTGAAAATAGCTGCAGACCTCTCTAAAAATCGAATGTTAATTTGTCCGCGAAGTACTCGAAGTTTTTTAGTTTTTTTTTAGTACCCGTTCTGCCAGACACGGGCCTTCCATTTGAAAGACACTTTCGGTAGGAAATCTCGCCATAATATTTCACGGTCGAAGCTCAATGATCAACTGTACCAATTACGAAATTGCGTCGCGTTCCAAGAGCGACGACATCGCCGATGACTTGCTGGAATGAGCTTCTCTCGCATTATGGCACCCCGACCTCGCGTCTATCTACTAACCGCGATACGGCCAAATACGCATCGTTCTTATCGCGAACGATCTATAAATTATAATGGAGCAAATATTTTTTTCTTAGATGATTTTTCCATCGGAATCGTAAACGCGTTCAAATATTATTAGAACATTTTTTGGTCTCGATTCACGAGTTTCAAGCATCAAACGGAATTTGTTAAGTGAGTATTCTTCAATGTCTATTATCCATAAGAATACGATTGTAATTAATACAACGTAAACAGCAATATTTCTCCATTTTCAACGCACGGATAAACGGATGGACGTATTAAGTTCAATATTTAAATAAAAATAATTACGATAAGATACTTAAGGAATGAAATTCGTTCGCATTGGTTCTGAAATAGCCGCAGTGCTCATATCGCTGCTACTATAATATTTTTGACAAACAACGGGGCAAAGTGGAGACAGAAACAGAAATCATTTTAAAACGAACGTACGCATACCGCAGTCACGTGACAGCCAACAAGAGTTTGGTGTACGTGCGCCTTAAGTTGTTTTATCACGTGAGGCCGAATCGCGTTTGGACACGCTTTTTCGCCGAGTATTGTCTCGTTGCGAAATCGCAAACGCGTTATCTGTTTACTGTCGCACGTGAATCGCTAACGATTTTTTTTTTTTTTTTTTTCGTTTTAAACCATTCGTCGGAGGCAGGCTGAGAAATCAGTTATAACCAAGTAACGGTTGGCGGTGGATGTCTCGTCGTACTTCGTATATTGCTTATTGGTCGTTCGCCGGCGAATTGATATATATATATATATATGTATACCATAATATAACGACGTTCTCGAGCCTCTAGCGACACACACGCGTTTTACCAACACCTACCGGCTGGCTGGAGAGTTGCGCGTGGTGCGAATACTTTCCGCTATTTCGCTAGGCCTCAGGAGTCTCAGGATCATCTCCGTGTGCGCCGGTCGCAACTCGGAGAAGCAAATAAAATTTGAGCAATTCGCTCAACGTAAATTTTTTTTGGAAAAACGTCGATATTTCGTTTGTTTGAAATTAAAAAAAAATACTTCGCCGTCATCGGAGAGACAAAATGGCGAGTCTGCAAGCGATCAAATGGCAAAACGGCAAATTGGAAGTTTTGGATCAGATATTATTGCCGGCGATATCGAGATACGTCGTCGTCAATGGTGTCGAAGATGGCTGGAAGGTTATCAACAAGATGCAGGTACCGTTCCCCGCGTTATACTATCCACTTAACTATCGTTTTGCGTATGAATCTATTTATGTATTAATCACGGAACAATCAATCCCAACAAACATCCAATTATCGTCGACATTATTTTTCTTGATAAAAAAAAATTGGAAACAAGTTCGACTCTGATCGGCATTACTTTGCGACACGAGTAATAATTGAAAAAAAAAAAAAAAAAATGGGAAATAATATCAACTTTCAATTTTTTTATCATAATGTTCCATTTGAGGTTAAAGTGATCGTGTTGCAATTGTTAGGAAAAATCGCTGAGTATTATGGAAGAAAAGTTACAATGACTCAGAGTACAAAGATTTTTAGAGTCTCCGATAAGTGAGAAAGCATTGAGTTTGAGCGTAGGACATGCTGAGATTGTTGCACATATTCTATGCTAGACAATAGTTGCGATTTTTAATGCGAGGAGAAGAAATTTGGGGCTATCGGAGCGATGAAGATAAAAATACGTAGAGATCAAGATGCGCAACCAACATGCAATGCAACGCCCAAAATTTCAACGGAGCAATCGGATCTTTAGTAGACATTGGCGTAAAATATAACTGTATCATCCGAATGTTCTTTAAAATTATGTGCAAAATTGCTTTCTCACATTGTGATTTACACAGATAAATTCGTATCGTAACGTCGTCTAACTTATAGATTCGCTCAGCTTCTCATTTTTTTTTTTTTTTCATCGATTGGGGATTTGGATGAACGTAAATAAATTTGAATGTAAATTGTAACTGCAAAGCACTGGACATTTTTTTTGGGATGCAAATATAATATTACAATACATTTGGGTAAAAAATATGCAGATTTCAGAATCAGATTTCAGAATTAAAATTCATTGAGAATTAAAACAGAATTCATTAAAAAATCGTCATTCAGAACTCAGAATTCATTCGTTCAAAATGTATTTAATTTTTCGGCTAAGAAAAAAAAATTTTATTAACAAAATAATATAATTGTTGCTTAAGGTACTTTTCTTTGAAGCACAAATATCATTGCAATGCATTTGAGTAAAAAAACTGAGCAAAGATTTTAGTTTTAGAATTTTTTTGAATTCTCTTCTCAAAAAGACAAATTTGTATCGATAATAAAATATGAATGTTGCTTACTTCTTTGAAACGCAAATATTATAATCTAATATCATTACACAAAAATTGAGTAATTTTCCGTTTCATTGTTCTTTCTGAATCATTGTTTTCGTACGTAACGAAATTAATCGATCGAAAAATTCGTAGGTACGAGGAGCACCGGCGATCGCCATCGTCGGTTGTCTCAGTTTGGCGGTCGAACTGAGGAACGAAGGTTTCACGGACAAGAGCAGTCTGCGACGAGAAATCGAGGGAAAACTTAACTATCTAGTATCGGCGAGGCCCACAGCCGTCAACATCAAAACCGCAGCCGAGTCACTGATAGCCGTGGCGAATATGCTATGCAAAGACAACAGTATTACCGTCAACCAAATGAATAAGACGTAGGAACTTTGAATGATTCCTAGTACCGTAAGCTCTCTGTATACAAAATTGTCGTATCGCCTCCGCTATTCAGGACATCAGAATTCCAATATTCCCCGTCGTATCTCCTTGTTAAAATCTTTTTTCGCTATCACGTCCTAACAGATTTCTCAAGATAATCGACTCGATGCTGGAAAAAGACATTGCCGACAATAAAGCGATCGGCGATCACGGAGCCAACGAAATACTCAAAACCGCACCGGAGGACGGCTTAACGAGAATTTTAACGCACTGCAATACCGGAAGTCTCGCAACAGCTGGATATGGCACGGCATTGGGTGTCGTAAGGTCGCTTCATAAGAAGAATAGACTCGGTTTGTCAATATTATTTCTCCTTAATCTTATTAAGACAATAATCTTATCAACAAGAGAAACCAATCGGTCCATACGCGATGAACTTGTAAAATTTACATTTCTATGACAAAGTTCATGGAAATTCACCTTAAATTATGTTTGCATCTCCCGATACTTGCAAATAGTGTTTCTCCGATCTCATACCTAAAATTCGTGACTTTTCATCCATAAACAAATTGTAAAATTAGAAGAAAAAAAAACAATAATTCCTATTAAATTCTGCAAAAAAAAAAGTTAGGTTACCTGATGATTCGTTAAGTAATTTTTTTTTTTAACTAATTGATGCATAACTTTTCGGCATTATTATTAGTATCCAGCATTAATCTTTTAAGATCATCTATATGGTTGATTTCTTTTAGATTTTTATCCCATTGAGAAGTTTTAAAAGTTCAGTCGGAATTTCATTTTTAGCTGAGAATGTAACGATACGCCCTTCATAACTACTAAACAACTATTCACGCACTTTAAGTATTTCTACCAACAGCTCGAATTGTCGCGAAATACTGCACGCAATTTTCTGATCCACTCCCTCTGGTCTCAGAAGGTCATATTTTCAAGTGTGACAAGTTTCATAACACATAATGGTCGTTATTATGTTTCAGAGCACGTGTACTGCACAGAGACGAGGCCTTACAATCAGGGCGCCCGTCTCACGGCGTACGAATTGGTTCACGACAAAATTCCTGGTACCTTAATCTGTGACGATATGGTTGCCGCCCTCATGAAATCCCGAACGATATCCGCTGTCGTCGTTGGAGCTGACCGTGTAGCAGCAAATGGCGATACTGCCAATAAAATTGGAACATATCAAGTAAATATTTTTTAGATACTCGACTAATATCCCGCTTTTTCATATTTTTATTAATTTTATTCTATTCTATTGTGTTATCGAGATTTTGTTTTCTTAAGAATATATGGATTAGTGCGGAAAAATTTCTAAGCTTATTTTTGTTTTTATGCGCTCATGAATACGAAAACTCTAATAATGTAACACATTATTTTTTTTTCGCAGATCGCTATAATCGCCAAATATCACAGTGTGCCGTTTTATGTTGCTGCGCCGCAAACCTCCATTGATTTCACGCTGTCGAGTGGCGATCACATACCGATCGAAGAGCGCCCCGATCGCGAAATGACTCACATAAGCGACCAACGAATTGCCGCCGCTGGAATTCAGTGCTGGAATCCCGCGTTCGATGTAACGCCGGCGAGCCTCATCACCGGTATAATCACCGAAGTCGGCGTCTACAAACCTCAAGATTTGATTAAACTTCAGTCCACGGAAAGCACAAAGAAGGATATGGAGGAACTCGATAATTACATTATGCGAAGAAAAGTTCGTGGATCACAGGACTGAATTGACAATCATTGTGTCGAACGGCACTTTTTTTGCTGACTTTCTATGATTCCACTCGAGATTTAACGAATATAACATCGACGCGCGCTACATGAAAATAATAGTTTTCACTTTTCGCGCCACACATTCTGTGTATAGATCTTTCCGAAAAAAAAACCACTAATCCAGCAATGCCTTAACAAACTATTATTATGCTTCTGTGCGAAGAATTATTAGAATGTTATATTTTAAGATTTTCGTAACTTATTGTACGATTCGGTCGGCCCGCAAAGTTCAGGCGGAAAAATGTAGAGGTAAGACGCGACGGGCACATAGAAACAGAAATATTGATAAACATTGAAATAAAAAAAAAATGAGATTATAATTGGATAAAGTTTAAAATATATTCGGAAAAAAGTTGAACTAAAAAATGAGACTATTGGAAAAACAATTAAGATAAAATTTGAAAAAAAAAGAATAATGTGACAATAGTATTTTGCCATACTAGTGCGCGAAGGCAGACTTTACGGTGAAGGTTGGGTAGTGGCCGAACGAGCCGGATCGAGCGCTACGAGGACACGAGGCGAAGCCGAGTGTTGCTTGTAGCGCGAAAGAAGGCGTTTCCGTCCCGGTAGAGTGTGAGAACTAAAATCGGGATGATGTGCGCATGCGCCGGAATGTTACAATACGGCTTGCTATAACGCCCCACTTACACCACTCTTGGCAGGCATGAGAAGTAGCACTTCTCATGCACGCGTTAAAATAATTGAATAAAAATTGAGATAAAGTAAAAAAATTAAAAATAAAATTGGACTTAAAAAATTGGTCTAAATATTGACATCTGAGAAAAAAGAGTGTGAAATTATATCTTTCAAAAATGTTTTTCCAATTTTTTCCCTATTTTTTGTCAATATTTGCGTCAAATGAAAAGAAAAATCCTCATTACTATATATGAGAATAAAAAATCCATTTGATATTCCAGGAAAAGCAGAGTAAATTTGTTTTTTTTTTTTTTTCAAGCTGCAAAAAAAATCAAATGAACATTTTTGATTATTAACTTTCAACAAAAATTAAGTTTATATTCAAGAAAAAAACTGAATTGACAAGAAAATTGTGTTTATAAATGAGAAAAAAAAGTAACTTTGCATTTTTTGAAAATGATTTCTCAATTTTTTCCTCTTTTTTTTTGTCATAATTCAAGTCAAATAAAAATGAAAATTGTCAATAATTTATCTATATCTGTGATCGCAGCGTCACTAATTCGCCACCGCCGGTATGCCCTGCTCTGCGCCATAGCCAGTTTCGCGCTTAAAACCTGATTTTTTTGTTCCCCGAGAAAATCATGGAATCGATGAAAATAGCGAACGATTCGGAGAACCGCGTTATAATCGATAAAAAATGTGCCATTGTAAAAATGAAAAGAGAAGCGTTCACCGCTTAAAAATCAATTAGACAATTTATTTGAAGAAAAATAACAAATCCCTCGATCCCTCCCATGAATGCTCGACAAATCCGCTTTCGATTTTATATTTTTTTATAATTGTACCCGAGCTATTCTAGAATTGAAAGGAAACTTCGTTTGTACATCGTTGTTACTGGTAAATCAATTTATTGAAAAGAAAAAGTCGTGTCTTTCATTCGAGTTACACTCGATCGTCGGCGTTGTAACGACGAACAATCACGAAATGCTAACGAAACTTGTATGAAAAAATATTCAGTCTGCACCTACCGACAGTATTCGGGGGCAATTGAGAAACATTATATATGTGAAACGAGTCGACGAAGTTACGAATGCTCGATCGTGGCGTATTCAATGATGGAACAGTCTGATATTCGTGTGAGCTAAAACGATGTTGTGTTCGTCACAAGCTTGGATTACCGCTTCATCGTTGGTCGATCCGGCGGGACTTCCAATGTACCGTGTTCCACTCTGCGGAAAGAAAATTACAGTTTTTTATTTATATGTATTTCTCAACGTCCTTAACGGAGCTTTGCGAAAAGTGAATCAATGTTATTTTTAATGTAATTTTTATTCATAATGAGAATTATCACAGCTATTTTTCAGCCGTAGGCAATGAACACCGATTGTGTTCGAATTACTCACCAATCGGGCTCTGTCGACGTTGTCTCTGAACGGGAAGAAGGCGTCGCTGCTCAGAGCGACACCGTCTAACTTCTTGATCCACTCCGATCTCTCGGTCTCTGTCAATTTCTCGGGAACAACCTCGTAGAAAGCGGCCCACTGGGCCTCGTCCATGTCCTTTCCGATCGATCCGTTTACGTAGTTGTCGATCGCGTTCGATATTTCGGCGCGTTTAACGCCCTTCTTGAATTTCATTCCAATCACCTTGGGATGTTGACGAAGCCACCTTCAAAAAAAATATAACGTTTTAACGCTTTCATTGACGCGAACATTAATGTTTCAAACTTTCAGAATCGTTCTCGGGATTACTACATTTTCCTCAAATGTTTATAGTTTGAAAATGGCATTCATTACATTTTTGTTATCGACTGGGCGCGGGAAGGTTGTTTCACGTCAACTTAAACGAAATTATGAAAGAAAAAAATAGATTCTAACAATGGGCCGCGTTGCGATATTGCAAAAGGGAGACATATAGATAATATATAAGAACTGACCAATTGTCAGCCTTGTCACCAGCCAGTCTAGTGCAATGGATTCTCGATTGCTGACCAGCGCCGATTCCAACAACCTGTCCATCCTTAGCGTAACACACGGAATTGCTCTGTGTGTACTTTACGGCAATAGTCGCGACGATCAGATCCCTCAAAGCCGACTCGGGTAGGTCTTTCGTCTTTGTAACGACGTTCGAGAATGTCGATTTGTCGATAATCGCGTTGTTGCGCTGTTGCTCAAGGGTGAGACCATACAAGACTTTGCGCTCGATCGGTGCCGGTTCGTAACTCGCGTCAATCTTCAGCACGCAGTAGCCGCCGTTCTTTTTTTTCTTCAATAGCTCGAGAGCCTCGTCCGTGTAACCGGGCGCGATAATGCCGTCGGAGACCTCGCGGGAAATGATTTTCGCCGTAATAACGTCGCACGGATCGGACAGCGCAACAAAATCGCCGAAACTCGACATACGATCGGCGCCACGTGCGCGCGCGTAAGCCGACGCAAGAGGCGTCAATTTGTCGAAGAGATCGTCGACTTGACAGAGTTGCGCTTGAACGTGATCCAAGGGAATTCCTACAGCGGCGCCGGCCGGACTAACGTGTTTGAAAGAAGTCGCGGCGGGAAGACCGAGAGAACCTTTGAGTTCTTTCACCAGCTGATAGGCGTTGAGAGCATCACAGAGATTAATGAAACCCGGCGAACCATTCACCACGGTGAGGGGAAGCTTCTCGAGAATGGTGAACACCTGTGCGGGCTTCTGGTGCGGATTCATTCCGTAACGCAACGTCAACTGCGAGACATTTGCGCTGTACTGCTTTCGGAAGTAATCGGATATTGCGTTGTCGTACTCCGACGTGTGGGTGAACGCTTTTAGCGCCAAAAGCTGTCTGCAATATCATATTATGAAATTTGTATTTTATCATTTTATTGATTAAGGTGATGTTAAAAAACTCGGTCAGTAACAAGAACTGTTACAAATGCTATTTCGAAATCATAAACATTTAAGGGAAGAAAAGATTGCGATTTCCTGAGGAATAAGTAGATGCGAAGCGGAAAATGCGACCATTTTCTTTTTCCTCAAATTTGTATGGTTTCGAAATGGCATTCATTACAGTTTTTTTACGTGACAATTCAACGTGATAATTTCAATGATAGAATTATTTTTTTTTATATATAGAACGCAATATTAATTCAATCATCTATCTATAAAATACGTCGAAAATTTGAAAAGAAAAAAGGCTCCATTTTTTTTTTTTCGTTTTTTCGATAAAATTTTACTGAAGCTTATATAATTTGAGTTTTCGAAATTTTTCCAAATTTAACAAAGTGTAGAATAGTTATTTGTATGGCAAGTGCGCAAAAAGTAGATAATTCTGCCAAAAGCAGCACTAGTGCGCCAACTTGCGCCAATTTTCTACGCACGTTTGCCAAAATAATTATTTTCGAATAATCGAAGATGATTTTCTGTTGTTTTTCCGCATTAGTACGGAGAAGTACACTTTCCCGCACACCGCAGGGGAAAACGGTCAGAAAAGTGATTTTCTACGCACTGAACATAGGCACGAAAAGTCGGACTCACTATGTTTAGGACTATGATTATTATTGTTAAATCTATAAGAGAATCTTTTTTTTCGCGTGACGAAAATCGTAACAATTTTATTTTATAGAAAACGTTATTAAATGGTTTGATTTTAATTTTCATGCTATATCAAGGCAGTTAGCGGATGCCTGTGTAGCGATAGGATCGAATCGTGTCAAATTTGGAAAATAATCTGCATCGAAGGATAAGTAGAAGCACTTTGTTTTTTCTGCGTTATCTTTTCTTTTGACGTTATCCAGTCGTGTAAATATAAAAAATAATAATTCAACGGGATGGAAGAAAAACAAAATGAAGCGTACCTAGTGGTAAGGGACGTATCCTTGTCAGAAGAGGTTTCTAATTCTCCGATGACCTTTTCATAATCGTTGGGGTCGCAGATAACGGTGACCCTTGCGTGATTCTTGGCCGCTGCTCTCAACAGTGTAACACCACCGATATCGATGTTTTCAACCGCATCTTCGATAGTCACACCGGGTTTATTGATGGTGTTGACGAACGGGTAGAGATTGCAGACGACAACGCGAATAAGATCGTAATTTTGCTTCTTCATATCCGCGCTATCGGAATCCGTTAATCTCGCCAAAATACCTAATAATAATTACAGCTTTCTTCATTTCCATATTACTTCAAGATGTAGAGTATTCGGAAAAATTTTGCAATTGCTTTTTTCCTTGATGGTTTTTTATGTAAAAATATAAAAGAAAAAAAAACAATAATTTATAAATTACCATCTTAAAGTATTACGAATTGTTTTTTTTTTTTTCAATTACTTCTACAAGGCAATTGTAGAATCGTTTACCTGCGTGAACAGCAGGGTGAAGAGTCTTGACACGACCTCCCAACATTTCTGGAGCTCCGGTGATGTCAGAAACATCTTTAACTGGAAGTCCCGCATCCCTTAAAGATTTTGCGGTGCCGCCGGATGCTACCAGCGTTAGTCCGACATTGTGCAATTTTTTTGCGAGCGGCAGAAGATTCGTTTTGTCAGAAACGCTCAACAAGGCTGCGAATTATAACACAAATTCGTTTATTCTCTAACATGTATGTACTTTGCGTTTTATATAGATCAATCTGTTATAAGAAAGCCGATTATGCAAATAAAAAAATTATAAAAAAAATTTTTGTAGTTATATCGGAAAAGGATTGATAGCATTTTTAAACATCTGAATCTTTGAGTATTGTAATATTCTTCGTATGAAAATATAAATTACATTTTATGGAAAAACGTTATTAATTAATTTTAAAAAATTCCACGTTTACCTGCAATGAATTTACTCCAAAATGAACTATAATTTTTCAACTAAAATGACATTAAATGTATGTAACATTTTTCAAACTGATTTTAATTGATTTTATTCACGTTTGATCACTTAAAAATTCATTTAAAAATTAAAAAAATGTAATTTCTTCAAATTTCGGAGATGAAATTCTTCGAATTCAGAGAGAATTTCAAAGACCGGAATATATAGATTTTTTTTCTAATTTTCAATTATTTTTTGCATATATGTTATTGAAATTTACATATTCCGAAAAATGTACGGATCAATTTCTCTTAAAAAAAGCGTTTGGTTTCCAGATGGTTAGTTAAAGAATCTTTTTTTAACAACTTTTTGGTACTATTATTGTGGAAAACTAATTTTCTCAGCACCTCTTCTTTACGATTGAATTTTAGTCAGATTTTCATCCCATTACGAAATATTCGAAATTCTTTAATAATAGATAAACAAAAATTCATCGGTAACAAAAATATCATTTATATCATTTATTTATATTAAGATTTTTTTTCCGTTCCCGGTGGTCCCGATGAGTCGCATTAGGATGGAAGCAATGTATTTATACATTTGTACTGCTCACGATACAGAGTCAAAGGTGAATATTACGATTATGTATGACATATAGCTACGATAGACACCGAATTTTCGTAGACAATATTATACAGATACGGGGATTCTATAATTGATAAAGAATAAACAATGAGCGGTATGAGTCGACGCGACCACGTGATAATTCGCTCCCGAATAAGCCCAAATTTTCCACATTAACTAGATAATAGTTTTTCCCACCGATTCTAAAAATATCGCGTCTCGATGTATACTTATAGCTTCCAAAAAAAACTCACCTAATTTTCCTCCCGACATTCTGCTCGGATTAACGATTCGACGTGTTCTAGTAAATTCACGACAATCTATTCGATTCTGCGAAGACCGGTTTTTTTTTTTTGGTTAGCAATGAGAAACGTGCGCGCGTTCGGAGGTTCAACAAGTGTCTGAACGGTGTCCGATGCCGACCGGTGACCCTGAACGGGGGATAGACTTCTCGCTCCATTAGCTAGCGCTCTCTGGGATACTTATTCTTCGTTATCTTTGTTCATACACATAGTTCACGACTGCGTCAGTATGGTTATCGCACGCTTTGCAGGGGGTTCGGAATAAATAACATCGGGGGCTTACGTCATATAACTTGTTGCCCAATAAAATGACAAATAATCCATTTCCATTTGAGATTTCATGTATTTTCTCCGTTGTACCAATAACGCATTTTTACGGCAATGCATTTTTCTTTACACATCTTATCTTGCGACGAAACATCGAAACTATCATTATTGCGGCAATATATTTATTTTCTATTGCGGTCGGATAAGGCATATATTGATATTTCATGTTTTTCCATCGATGATCACAGTTATAATTCATTTTTCAAAGATGTGCTGCAACAATTCGTTGGTATTGCATAGTTTCATTTTTAATCCCTCGGAAAAACAACGATTGCAATCATTCAGAAAACGCCGGCACATTTTTTCAATGCCAACAAATCTTTCATAAAATATTCCTAATAAAAATCTTCCGCTAAAAAAAATGTCGAGAATATCAAGTAAAGATAAAGTGAAAATATTTTCATATACGATTCAAATTGGAAGAATACAATAATAAAAAATAAAAAAAGAAAGACTTTTTTTTTTTAATAAGAATTTGACGATTATCGATATTTCAAAAATATTTTTCCACATTTTCTTTTTTATAGGTAATGACGTGACTCAAGACACGACGTAACTTTAGGATGCAAGGCCGGTTGTATTCACGTCCGATTTAGTTGTGTCAGAAGGTTTCACTGTTTGACGTTTGTCCGACATTCTTTCGAGTTTCGCATTAAGTTTCGGCCGACGAAATTGGTGGTTTTGTTTATTTCTCTGAAATCCGTAGGCGTACAGTAAAGCAAAAATGAACAGATTGTTCGGACGCGCAAAGCCGAAGGAACCGGGTCCCAGCATCACCGACTGCATTGCTGGGGTAAGAAGACTCTCCCGACTCATTCCGGTGATTCGATAGGTTACGCTACGCGATGACCTTGCGCACGAAACATGATTCATTCGCGAACCCTAGACCTTTCGTGAATCCCTGCAAATCTGATGTTTTCGAACTGATTGAATATTCTTTTTTGTCGATTTTTTTTTTCACGTTTGATAGGTCGATGGCCGAGCGGATTCTGCCGAAAAAAAGATCGCGCGATTGGACGCCGAGCTGAAAAAATACAAGGATCAGATGGTGAAAATGCGTGACGGACCGGCGAAGAACTCCGTCAAAGCCAAAGCCATGCGAGTGCTGAAGCAGCGCAAGATGTATGAGGCGCAGGTTGACAATCTTCGACAACAAGCGTTCAACATGGAACAGGCTAACTATGCTACGCAGACGCTAAAGGATACACATGCCACTGTTGCCGCCATGAAGGATGGCGTTAAGCAAATGCAGAAGGAATTCAAAAACATAAATATCGATCACATTGAGGTAATGACAACAAGGAGTTTTTGCTTCTTGTCAAAGATAACTGATAATATATTCTATTTTATCCAAAATACACATTTCCTCATTGAGAAATAATTTTTTTTTTAATGTCGATCTCAATTTTGAGATTTTCATTACAATTTTTACTGCATATTTTGACGCAATGTTTTTTTTTTTTTTTTTCAAATTAGAAATCTATTAATTCAAAGAGTTTTTACTTTTTCATTTATTTTCTGTCATTTGGAAAGCCACTCAAAAAGCTCATGAGAAAGCCAAATTACAGAAAAAATGACTTTCTTTACAGTAGAAGTTTTGTGAAAAAAAAATCTAATGAGGAAACAACGTGAACATTTGAAATTTCGAGAGTTTCCATTGTTTGAGGTTTTTTTTTTCGATATTAACAAACTAGAAAAAAATTCAAAATTTCAAAAATAGGATTGAATTAATAAATCGGTGCAAAATTTATATTTATTTCGTACTCTTTTCAATCAATTTATTTCAGAGACTTTAAGAAGAGAGAACTGAACTTTACCCGATTATCTATTGATGACAATGTTCTGATCATCTAAAAAAAATTCGAGCAACTCAAATATTAAAGATTGCAGGAACACTTGCATTCATTTTTAAGTAGAAAATATCATTCAAATAATATAAAAAAAAGAAAAATAGTAGGGAAGTCGAAGTTCTCTACGTTATTATATTCGGAGCTGAGATATTTTTTATATGATCGAAACATCGTTGCGCATTATCAATAGCATAGGATTTGCGATAAGATTTTTTTTCATTGATTAGATAAATTAAAATATTGATTTGAAATCGCTGAATACCCCATTAGAACGATAACCGATATATTTCGCTAATAAACTCGAACAAGACGAGAGATCTATTCCCAGCAACGTCGACTGTTGAATAAAAATCTTAATGAACATTAACCACCCCTCAGCACGAACAAATCTTTGCGATTTTACGAGTTTACAAAGCATCTCTCTTTGGCAGGACATGCAAGACGATTTGGCCGATATGCTGGACCAAGCGGACGAAGTACAGGAGGCAATGGGTCGCAGTTACGGAATGCCAGAGATCGACGACGACGAACTTGCCGCCGAATTGGATGCTCTCGGTGACGATCTCGCGTTGGATACCGATACGTCGTATCTGGACGACGCCATCAAAGCTCCAAGTGCCCCTGACAAGGAGCCGGGCGCTAGTTCAGTCCGAAACAAGGTATATTGAGAAAAAAATTAATCATTTCCGACAACTCGGATCATTATACAAAAAAAAAACGGAAAAATTTCTTGCATTTTTTTTGTTTCATCTTTTAAGAATAAACGTGGCTTACGCTATTTTAGCATTAAAAAGCGTGACGCACGTAGAAATGAGTTGATGATTGCTTAATCGTTGTTTTTCTTTTTTCAGGATGGAGTTTTGGTGGATGAATTTGGATTGCCGCAGATACCGGCCAGTTAAGTTCATTGTGGCGAAATTAATACAAAGCTAAATACTTGATACACTATCAGCTAAAGATTCTTGCAGACAAGTTGACAGACACCTCCGGCTTCCCGAGTGGCCGAGGTGTCGTGCTTTCCGTTGAGCACTAGCGATTGAGTAGTCGTGAACAAGGTGACCGGACGTAAAGCTATTTCCGATAAGAGTTTTCCCACTCGTGCCGCTTTAACTTGCGCAGAATACAAAAAACAAAATATGCTTTTCTTGTACACAACTTGGTTCTTATCTAATATAATAATATAATTATATATATATAAATATGTGTATATGTAAAATTTTTATTAAATTAACCGTATGTTGAATATTAGTAGATGAGAAATTAATAAAGTTATTCATAATATTGATATCACATCAGTTGCAGTCGGGGAACCCATGTCGGATTCTGACTTTGCAATCCTGCGTAGCGTTCGCACACGGAGAGAACGGTTGATCTGGCGTCGTGAAAATCTTCCTCTTCGAAATTGTCCACTTCGATGTAATGGTGGACGTGAGCCTATGGATGAGTAAAACTTCCGACTTACATTCCGAGAAATTCGATCGTTGATTTCAAACACTTTTTCAACGTCTTACGATTTTTTCCGGATTTTTCCGAGACAATTTCCGAAATATTTCTGATCAACGTACCTTTCTATGATAAAGTTTATCGAATTCTGTTAATGCGTTATTGAAAATCGACGTCATGGAAGAGGAATTGAGGAGACATAAGAGAGAAGACGCGTGACCGGCCGGAGGTATAGAACACAAACCGACTTTCATTGCTTCTTTGCTCCACGTCGTGAATCTTCCTTTGGTCTGTAATCTGAAAGATCATTTCGTGAATGCGTTAAGTGTTTCGTCTGTTATCAAGGTGAGCCTTGCGTAACAACAAACCGTTCGATATTTCTTTTGATATCTGTTAGAGATGCGTTGCCACGTGCAATGTGAACACTGCCTATGATCACTGACTTTGGATTCAGCGGATCTACTTTGAGTAATTGATTTCTCCTCGACCACGCGCTGCTGAAAAGCTCGTCCTGCAGTCTGAAACATTGACAATGCGTATAAATTCGCAATTGAGTTATTATTGGTATGAAAAATCGTTGATACCCACTTGGCACCGTGGACCGTTGATACTGTAGCTGCAGTCAGAGATATCGGACTCACGCTACTGAATACGTAGTGCAATTGCGGATAGGCAACGAGACTCGTCGCAATTTCGTTCATATCCATATTCAGTCTTCCGGGAAATCTTGCACCGCTTATGGAAACACAAAATTGGTAAAGAATGAAAAAAAAAGTCCAAAAAGGAATTTTGCAACAACGACTGTTATTTAGCGAACGTACAGACCACAGTGGTTTCTGTACGTTCTGTAAACCTTCGGTACATGTGATTTCTATCATCATCTCAAGTTAGGCGCTGCAGAAAACGCACAATAGTCTTATACCCTTTTCGGCGTTCGATCTATTGGCACATCGATGTCTTAACTACAATTACCGCTACTGATGCTATTACTTTAATTTCTTTTAAGTTGATTTGTTACCTTGTCAAATGGAGTAACATATTGACGATTATGCTGTTCATATCCTGGAATGGCTTGCAAATAGCATTATAGTTTGACTGATCCCTGTTGTCGCGTTCCTTTCCATCGCTATTACATATGTCCAGAAGCGCGCTATTATCGGCCGGAAATACGCATGTCGCGTGCTCCACGAGTTTCGCCATAGCCAACAGGACGTTATAAGGAGCCGTTACAACGTCTCGGTTCACCGCAGGATGAACGCACGTCACGAATCTGTCGACTCGAGGATAGTCGTCATTCAGTAACTCGAGAGTCTTTGTTCCTAATCCAGATCCGGTTCCGCCACCGAGGGAATGCGTCAAGAGAAAACCGTGAAGACTGTTGCATCTTTCGGCGTTTCGACGGATGGCTTCTCGGATCTTGTCGCGATAGGCCGATCCGTGAGTATAATACCCAACTGACCTGCGAACAAACGTTGCATTCTTCGAAGCGGACACATTCGATCGCATCGAGCCAATGGCATCTGAACGATCGGGCGTCGACATTTTTTTTAATGGAAAAAATGTGTGAAAAAACACAAAATTCGAAGTACATTAAAAAATCTGAAAAAATGCATACGTGTTCAGAAAAATGAACAAATCATTTTCCTAAAAAAAAATGTCGGTTTCCGGGAAATTTGTTGACCAATTTATCTTTTCATCATTTTGTTAAGAACATTTTGAAATTATTATTATGCAAAATTAATCTTTTCAGTACCTTTACTATGCATGCATTTTTTCAGATTTTTATACCATCGAGAAGTATTTGTAATTTTCTCGCATTTTTCTCGAATTTATGCGAAATGCGCGACACGACGCGCTGTAGCTACTTCAACGGCTTTAGTTTTCATAGTTACGCGATTTCTTAGGGTATATACTCCAAAGATCCAAATGCGAGAATGTATGCACTTACCAGTTATTACCTGAACCTGGATAATTTGTTACTGTGCAAGTTTGATCGAACAATCGTCGAAGAGGACCTTCCTTGAATCTCGATACAACGCTGTCCTCCATGTCTATGAGAACTGCCTGAAAATAGAGTTCGAAAATACTATAATGCACTGATTTTTCACCTACTGATATACAGAAAAATATGTTTGGAAACGCGTGTTTTTTTGTAATATTCATATCCTTACCCTTGCCTTGACCTTAGCGGCGGCCAAATCTTCAAGTCTTTTGAACGATAATTCTGTAGTAATATTGGGTACATGGAAAAAACTGTTGAAAGCATCGGAAAGATCATCCGCGTGTTTTATGTGATCTCTCTGGGTTTTGAGAAGGTTCATTCCACTACCGAACACCTGAACACCATGTTCCTGCAGTGCAAGAGGCCAAAAAGCTTCTCCTATTTGATTTCCGCATTGTCCGACTAAAAGATGTATCGCAGTAATAAAAAAGTATTTTACGCCTCTCAGTGCGAGAAGTGCTAATTTTTCGTACGCTTCACATGTCAAAAGTCGCAGTTATCGCACATGTGAAATAAAATTTCGTAAGATACTCTTTTGTAACGCATGCATGAACCCTTCTCGAAAAGCGCCATCTTACGACACGATCGACCGGCACATAAACCGGCATTTTTTATGCACTTGTTACACAATAGTATATTACGATACTAGTGCGAAAAAACTTTTTCGGACGAGGGTTGCAATCTCACGAGTTCAAAATACGTTTTTCGCACGAGTATCGTACAAAATTTTATTTC
Organism: Cryptus viduatorius; assembly: GCA_964006125.1. Classification (NCBI taxonomy): domain Eukaryota; kingdom Metazoa; phylum Arthropoda; class Insecta; order Hymenoptera; family Ichneumonidae; genus Cryptus; species Cryptus viduatorius. Next base: position 15,365,840 of record OZ023222.1, read on the forward strand.
ATGATGTAAAAAAATGAGATTTCAGGCACGCGAAGCGTGCGTAAAATGCGATTTCACGGAGTGTAATAAAATATTATGCGATACTTGTACAAAAAAGCGGACTTTTGACGGAGGCTGGGAGGTAAGAAATCTTTACGAGCGTTTAACAACGTTTGTATCAGAACAGAAATATCTCAATCGTTTACTTACCTTGTATCGTAATAAATTGACTCATAGTCGCGGAAGATTTTTTATAAAATAACGAATCACCTTTCTTCACCGGTGTATTATTTCAATTTTTTTTAACCATTAACTCGTCCAAGTTCAATTTCCTAAATCAGCTGCATACTGCTGCGTCCATAAACAGCAGCTGCCCGCAGCACTTTGCAGCTGATTTTGGAAATTGACCTATGTATCTTCAAAATGCGATCCAAGTTGCGACGACAAAAGACAAGCTTGTCGCACGCTGCACGCTGTTCGAGCTTCTTCGTCAATCCCATCCTTCGCGCGCTTTTCTCACTATATCTGACAGCTGTTCTTACCACACAGCTGAGGTTACATATACCATTCGCACTCTCTCACTGTTTCTTACTTTCGAAGCCGAGAATACGATGATTGTAGCATAGCGACCAGTGGGCAATAGGTAGCCTAATAGCGACGTCGTCGGTCTTAGTCAAATATTCGGTTATTATTATTTTTTTTTTTTCACTTAACTCTGTGACGATATTATTTATTTTTTTCCGAAATGACGAAAACCCTCGGCGGCGTAAAGTCGTTGTTTATATTCGTACTGTTTCATTACGCATTCGCCGATGCCGCTGTATCGGCAGACTCGCGTGAGTTTTTCAATATATAACCTCAAAATCGGCAAATTCGATGTTTTTTTCCTCGATTTTTGTGAAAGTACACTATTTTGCTATGTTACAGTGCACTTTATGGAACCCGGCGATTCCGTAGAAAATACCAAAGCCGGTTTACGCATATTTTGTCACGATGCCAAGTCAAAGTATCTCATTCATATTTGGAAAACGCTTATCGTAAGTTGACAAACCAGCGTTTCTTTGTTTATATTTTTTAAATTTATTTTATAGCAATTTTCAATGTGTTTATTTGAATTTTTACGATTTTTTTTTCCATTTACCTGAATTCTTATGTTTTTTTTTTTAAATTATTACAATTAAAACAATTTTTTTTGTACATCGTTTCAATTTTTACTACTTTTTTTTTTCGTTTTTATTCTATAATTTTTGCACGTTAATTAAAAAAAGTTAAATTTTGCATTGGTATATCGCTGTGTTACTTTACTAAAAAAAACAAAAATATTTGGAGCAATGTACCGAGCTTTTCGCTTTGTTACTCTACATTTCTATGACAAATTGCAGTTAGCAATTTCTCTGATTAGATTCACTGTGATTTTTTTTAGATGAATCTGCACACAAATTTGGAAACATACGACTTGTACGATGGCAAAACACCGAATGAAGTAATGGAGAAACACGACGACAATCAGCGTTCTTGGAAATTCAATTGGTTTGGAACGAAGAAGAGCAAACAGTTGAGAATCGATCCCTTCGAAGATACATGCATCGGCATCTATACGCCTCCCTACAATCAGGTGCAATACAAGATGTCGATGACTCAGTTGCGTAAGTCCATCGGTTGCAAAGTTTCAACAGCTTTCTAAACGGCTAAAATAATATATGACACCGAGTTTGTCGATCACCGATTCCGACGTTTGTCTTCCGTGTAATTTTGGAAACATTTTTCAGTAATTAAAAAATAGTATATTATGTTACAATCGAGAGAAGTTCGCGATTTAAAAATCTGCTCCCTTCCGAGTACAATACGCTATATTTTTTCCCGACTACATTAAAATTACCATATTTTTATGAGATTAAATTTACCATATTTTTATGACTGCAATGCCGCAACTTTTCTGCTCGCTGCAGCATTTTTTTTCCCGAACGAAATAATAGTACATTATGCTACAAGGGAGGAAAGTGCGTGATTTCCACCGAGTGGGGTTTGCGGCCCGAGCGAAGCGAGGGCTGTGATCACACGAGGTGAAAAGCACTTCCTCCCGTGTGGCATACGTTACTTTATTCCCGACCACCCTATAAAGTCTATATTCTGTACATGCGACGGCGAAAAGGGTTAACTCGGAGTACGGGCACCTTTCGGGCACCTCTCGGGCGTCGGAGTACGGGCACGGGAGGGCGTGCGTATATAAATTATAATACTGATATTTTTTTTTAATAACAAATTTTTTTAATAACAATATAAGGTGGGAAATAAAGTACTACGGTGGCGGGAAATAAAGTGCTACTTTATTCCCGCCGGGCAATAAAGTAGTACTTTATTTCCCGCCGGGCAATAAAGTGGCACTTTATTCCCACTCCGTTAATTACGTCCCGCTGGATTACAATTCGCCACTTTCCACCCGCCTCGCAGGTACGGAATGTGGACTTTATAGCGTGGTCGGGAATAAAGAATTTAAGACTCTTTATGGTCACTACTGACCTTCAATGGTAATGTTACATAATAATGTATAATAATACAATATATTGCGATTGTTGCTGATTGAAAAATTTTTCAGGTATCGATCCGTGGAAAGTATCGGCGATGGTGGTGGGAATAATTATTTTTTGGACCGCTCAACGATTGAGCAAAAACACCTTATTTTATTATATATGCGGGGTAACGCTGGGTGTGACAACTTCCGTCGTTATATTCATCTGGTTTGCTAGTAAATTGGTTCTTCCGAGAGTAAGTTTTTTAAACTTTTTTGTATTTTTTCGATTCGGTCTTCGGTTTCGGTTGCGAAACTCGCGGAAAACCGCACATTCGATATCGTCTCTCATTCTTTCTTAAAACTCGAATAATAAATAATAATTATAATATTTTTATAATTTTTTTCTGTTCTCTCCGCAAGGGGAAAGTAATGTACCTCATGGTTGCAACTGGATGGACGATGAGTTTTTGGTTGGTGCAAATACTCTGGGAAAACGCTCAAGTAATATTGCTGCAATACAGAGATTGGGTGCTCTGGTATATCCTGATAACGTCGTTCGTCAGTTTCGTCATATGTTATCGGTTCGGTCCGGTAACGAATACTCGAACGAAGAAAATTATTCAATGGTTTTTGCAGGTACTAGCAAAGCTTTTTTTTCTCAATATTAATTCACGTTCAACGTAAATGAAGGAACGGAAAAAAGAGAAAAAAAAGTGTTTTCAAAGCCGCAGCGCAGAAAGAAAAATAAAAATTCATCAATACTTTCTATACAATGCGATGATGTGACAATGATTTTATTTTGTGTGCAGGCATTTGGATTGGGACTGGTATATTATAGCAGTAATTTTCGCGAAGCGTCATTCATGTGCTGCGCAGTTCTTACTATTATTTACAACTTTCCAATTGTCGCGATACACAAGGGACGCCAATACTGGTGAGTATACTTAGTTTTTCTTTTTCGAATGACTCGAGTTGAATATTCATTCAACTGATTTAGTTTTTTCTTTCTTTTTTTTGTTTTTCCATAGACTAAAAATTCTCTAGCTGTGGGTTCGCTTGGGGTGGGACTGTGATACCTCGTTAAGAGTATAGATTAGTCATTTACTTCAATAATATTTTTCTTTATTTATAAAGCAATTATAATCGAGGATTGAGTTTGTATGCTTTGAATAAAAAATCAAAAAAATCGTTTTAAAAAATTGGCCTCGAAACATTGTCTCCCCTTAAAAATTGGCTTCAGATAGTTGCCTCCCCGAAAATTCTTCCAGGAAATTACTGAACGATTGTTACTCAATAACAATTATTATTATATAGATTAATTTCAAAATTGATTGCCGAAAATTTGAGACGCGAAACGTGAAACAATCGGCGGTCAAAAATAATTTCCGCGTTTAAAAAGATCGAGGAGTGTCTATGATTTGCAAGTAAAAAACATTTTTTTTTAGTATCCAGCAAAATGCATTCGTTATTATACACGGTTATCCGTACGTCGATCGTAACTGTAAAAAAATCTCGATTCGCAATTAGGAAAAAGGTGTTCCCGGATCGTCGAAGATTGTTGACGGAAAATGAATACCGCAAGGAAGGAATCAGGGAAACGAAAAAGGCATTGGCGCATTTGCGCGAATTCTGCTCAAGTCCCGACTGTAATCAGTGGAAAACGGTGCTGAGATTGAAAGATCCAATCAGGTAATTTTCAGTGCCAGGCAAAACCATTTCTTATTAGTCTTTTTATTTACTTTTTATTTTAACAAATTTGCAGATTCGCCAAATTCATGGAGGGTGACTCGGATTTATTGGAGAACGAGAGTAACGCACACGACGCCGAGCTGACGAGACTTATAGAAGAGTGCGAGTACACCGATGACGATGAAGAGAACGATCTGGTCGACGATTACTGAACCGTTGTTGTGTTCGTTGTTTCTTTTTTTGTATTTTGTTTTTTTTTACTGCGTTTTGAAGCCGTCATTGACTATTTATTTGTAGGTAGATGTTCTCGTATGTCGATAAATCAATTGCCGTAAATGATGGATTGTGCGTCGGCATATTTCATCACTTTTTTTTTTATTTAAATGTCAGTTTGTGATTTCCAGTGAGAAAATTGATCGAGCGATCTTCCATTGTACTTGAAGGGAGCGATTGTCAATTTCAGGCAAAATAGGAGTTCTTATTTTGTGCGAAAGCGCGCGATTTGGCTCGTCCGCCACTTCTCAAGTTTCGTGAAACAACCGCTTTGCCGCATAAGTATCAGAATATATTAATTTTGCCATTTTATTTGCCTGAAATACCCAAAATACATGCGAAAGTCGAATGTAGATTGAAAAAAAAATTCTGGAGCTCGCGATTTCATAATTGTTAGTAGATACATACCGTCGGAAAAATGTATATTTATATTTTTGTAAAAAAAAAAATGTTTCTACCGTCTAAATCGTGTAAATAACTTCGACACTCAATGGCGAGACGATTGTCAATATATTTTCGTGCGTTTTCACGCCGTAACATACTATTAAATCCGTTATAGCGATATAAAAAATAGTATGATATTAGAATTCACAAATAATAGATTTCTGGAAGCCACTGAAGTGTTAAACTACTTGTAAATTAGAGGTATTTAAGGCACCATATGGTTGTTCGATCCGACGTCGAAACTGAATAACTGGCAGTGTAAATGCTATTAATTAACGTTACTATAATATACTATTACAACGACGCTGCCGCGTCGATTTTAGTGATTGATCGCCAACGAACGTTCAGTTGCGAATTCTTTTTGTTGAAAAAAAATACAAATGAAATACAATCTATTGACAAGACACTGTAACTGGACGATAAGATTTTCGATGATTTTTAGTCCAATCGGATACTCGTGTAAAAAGAAAAATCGATCCAACAGTTTAGACGTGGATTCGTTGGCGGATACGAAAACGACAAATCGGCTCTTAAACGCAGCAATTTGAAGCAGCGAATGTGTGTAAAAAAAATCGTTAAAGTAAGTAAACTCCTTATTCTACGAGTGTCATGAGTTTTTAGCGATTAAGTTCTGATTTTCGGCGATATAACGAGCGGACGTGTGCTCAACGGGCTCGTGAGATTTTCTTGCTTTTGTCGTTCTCGATAGCCGGCGGCGGTCCCTTAGCGCTTTGCTGACGATTGTAAACGCTGTAAAAGGGATATCAAAAATATGTTTAATACCATTTTTAACGATAAAATTCGGAGACAGAAAGAGAGAAAGCGAGCGAATGTTTGAGCTTTTTGACGGCGATTTACTCACTATTTGTACGTTTCGGAGCGAATGTAATCCATGACGTGCGAAATTCCGACTTGCAGCTGATCGCCGATCGGTGTAACCCACGGATTGAATTCCATTCTGAATACCGCTTTGTTGCTCACCATATCGAGATTTCCTGTGACACAGCGTAGAATTGAATAAAATCGAAATTCTTTGGGATATAAGAGTAAAAAAGACGCTTAATTCTTTTGTTAAGCGGCACATTGAGATCATTGTGATTTTTGTATTGTAATCGTTTCTTTGAAGCACCCGAATGTATTTATATATACTTTTTTTTCAACAATCAATACCTATTTCCGGTGGCAGGACGGTCAATCGGTTGCCCTGAATGTGAAGTTCTCGAAGTCGGCTGAGTTCGCCAATTTCTTTCGGCAGCTCAATCAGATCGTTTTCTCTCAGCACCAACTGAATGAGAAGAAAAATAAATTATCGCAACGAGACACCGATTAAATTTGAAATCTTATGAGAAAAAAAATAGTTTTACGATTTGAAGATTCTTCAAATTGCCTATCTGCGGCGGAAGATATTCAAAATCATTGTCCGCCAAATACAATGCCCTCAGCGTTTCTGAAATAATATGAAATATCATCGTTAACTCGTTGTTTGTCATACTTACATCTTTTACTCATAAAAAACGTATTAATAAAAAAATTAATCAATTCATTACATTTATAGATATATTAGAAAACTTGAATGATGTTTTCTTTCTCGTGTTATATGGATGATTCTGTCGAACGGATTGTTTTTTTACTTACCCATCATAAAAAAATTTCCGGGCAGTTGCTTCTCATTTAGATTGTTGTAAGTCAAATCGAGAACTTCGAGAACGGGAAAAGCTCCGAAACCACGAGGAAGTACGTCTAATCGGTTCATTCTGAAAATAAAAAAATGTAAATACGGAGTAATGAAGTTTTAAATGATCCCTTTTAAAGGGATCTTTTAAACGATTATCAGGTTAATAGATATTACATTCAAAATTTGATTTCGATTCTCAAAAAAAAAAAAAAATGAATAAGTCGAATATGCACAGATAGTGCACATATCATGAATAACTAAAAAAAATCATTCATTAAAACATAATGGATGTTCGTGAATATTGCGTATTCCAATTCGATATTCGATTATTTTTTTTTTTATATAAAAAATGCGAATATTCAATAAAAAATTTTACTAGAATAATTTATATTCGGTTCATTTGAAATGATTCCATATTTTGATTATTCGCACGTCCCTACAAAAAAAAAACTAGAATTTCTCGAACTACATACCCAACATTCAAAATTCTTAATTTCGGCATCTGCGACAATGATATCGGCAGTTCGGTAATGTGGTTGTTGAAGAGATTAAGTATCTCCAAATTAACCAAATTCGCGAGACCCGGTGGGACAACTAAAATAGAAAAAAAAAATGATCAAAAATTTATTTCGGTCGTTTTGACGATCAACAATCTTCACCATGTAATATTAAAAAATAGCATTACCTTGAATCTTATTGTGACTCAACGTCAATCTTGTAATGTTCAGCATGTTCACTGAAAAAAATAACACTCGCCATTTTCATTAAATAGTAAAAATGATAATATTTTTTTATACATTGTATTATTATATAATAATAATAATAACGCCATTTATTTTTTATATTTCACAAAAAAAAATGTCAATTTAATGTAAAGAGTATTTGAATTTTCAATTAATCTACAATATTAGCAAAAAGGACATTTTCTTCTTTATTAAAATGAAAATAATTCATTAGCAGTCCAAGATTTTCGAAAAGAGAAAGTATTTTTTGTTTTCGACGAATAAACCGCGAAACCGAGTGACGCATGCGTAGCGACGCCCACGATGCGGACGAATAGCCGATGGCCGACTCGCCTCATCGTCGTTCCAAAAAAACCAGTCGCGACAACATGCCTAATTTGGCTCGAGGCGGTGTACCCGCCGGAAAAATGCAGGTGGGACGAGATACTCACGCAATCCGGGTACCTCCTCGAACGTTGAAATTCCCTTGTCGGCCAAATCAAGCTCGGGATTTTGGATTTCCCGAGCTTCATCGAGGACTTTCTTGGCTTTTGACATCTTCCCGGCAGGAATACACGATACTGGGGCTTGGTTCATTGTGCGCGCGCACTTGTACAAACTCACGTCAGGACCTTTAAATAACGCGTGCTATCCCTTTCCGCTGCCTCGCACCGCACATCACAAACTCATAGACTTGCGCGGCCGCTGCCGCGTGCGCAACTGTTTATGCGCATTACGCGCATATTACGATTGCCAGGTCTCAGTGCCGAGAGTCTCGGCTGAGTCACAAGACAAGAGCTATCGGTGAACCCAATTAGAAGGAAATAAAAAACACTTGTAAGCTGAACGTATGCTAGAAGGCACGAATTTCTAAAATGTCGCACATACATTTTATTAATTCGTTTGCAAAAGCATCGATGCGAAGGTAATATTGAAAATTGATATTTTCAATTTTTTCATTGCCAGTTATTAATCATAGTCCCGATACATTTGTATCTCAATTCATTGAAGATGACATCCCACATTTCTTTCCAATACAAATTCTTCGTAGTATCAACAGGAGTAATAATAAAATAATCGAAAAGGGTAATAAAAAAAAAATCTCCAAAACATTGTTTGTATAAAGGAATACAAGGTTAAGCGTAATAAAACCGCGACGGCAAAACAGTCTTCGACGTCTAAATATGGTTCTCATCTTGTATAAGTTGTTGCTCCGGTTGTTCCTGTTGATGGTTATTACGCTGAAACTCAAGAGCCAACAACTTTTGCCTCTTCTCTTCCATCAATCGTTCGCGATGTTTGTGTATGTAATCCTGAACATTCGGTAATCCTACAATCACACAAGCCGATAGTCCTGACCGATGCATTCCAATGTCAGTAGCCTCGTACCTAAAAAAAACAAGCGACATTATCGTTTATTACCCAATCGAATAAACAGATCGATTTTTCTTGATGATTTACCATTCGTTCGTCTTTTCATCGTAACACTCAACGTGAAATATCGTCGTTACACCGTTGAAACCTCCGATAGCGAAGATCATGTCGTCGATCACTTCAATAGCGAAATTACTTCGCGGATTGTACATATCCGGTATCAAACTCCAAGTGTTTGTTGCCGGATTGTATTTTTCACCGCTGTACATTCTCGCGATCCCGTTATAGCCTCCTAATAAAGATCAGACGTTAATAAATTCATTAAAATAATGTTTTTTTTTTTTTCGGATTTGACATCGCCATTCCGAATGACGATTGATGAAATTAATATAAGTTTATTTCAAATAAATTTGTGTGTATTTCGATCTACTGAGATAGGAATGATGTATATCGATCTTCGCTGATCGTCTATAGGATCGTATTTCTTTCGTTATAGCATTATGTTGTTAGGCTCCCTGAGGTTTATTCGTCAAACGATGGAAAGTTTCCAATATTACCGATAACGTATACACAGCCATGATAAGCGATGCAGGAGAGTCCGCTTCTCCGGGTTCTCATAGCCGCGATTCTGGTCCACTGATTAGTTTCCGGATCGTATACTTCAGCCGAACTCAGGCATTCTTGTCCATTGAAACCACCCGTAATATAGATCTTGTCTACAGCAAAAGACAATAAGTTTTTTTCGATTAACGTAACGAGGATTTTACTTTTTTTTCGATTTTTCATCAAAAATCTTTCGTCGATTAATAATTACCGTTTAACGTTGTCGCACTCGCGTCCGATCTCTGCACAGACATCGGCGCTATGAGAGACCACTGATTTGTACGATAATTGTAACGCTCCGCAGTTTTTTGACGATAATGACCGTCATAGCCGCCGATCGCGTAAACAACATCGTTCACTACTGCAACGCTCACGTAACATCTATAACATCGATATTTTTTTATATTGTTCTCTTTTATTTCTTGTCGATAAAACTTCGTTTTAGTGACAACATTTTTCATTTTGTTCTCCGATATTGAAGTAAAAAGGTATTTTGATTTTGTGAAAATGTCGAAAAAATGATATATACCGAATATAGATTTTTCGGCAATACCTTCGAGCGTTCATGGGCGCTACTTCGCGCCACTCCTTCGTAACGGCGTTAAAACAACGACAACTGCTGAAGTAATCTCGTCCGTTAAAACCACCGATCACGTAAATGCTGAAGCCAATAGCGGCAGTACCGTGATAAGATCGCGGTCCCGATGGATCTTCCTCTCGAACCTTGGAAAATTATCGATAAATGTAACAGCCGAGAGTTTCCGTATGTTGACACCGAGATACAGGAATTCCAGAACTCAGTCACTTTTACAGAAATTCAAGCAACGCTTTTCGTAAAATTTATCAAACCATTTAAATACATCAGTGTTCGTAAAAAAAAGTCATTTTCCACCCGATCGCTCATTTCTACCGATCGTTTTTTTTTTCTCATTTTTCTGCCGATCTTTTCTTCATTTACACTGAAAAAAAATTTCTGAAAATTCAATGTACAACTATAAGGAGTTTTCATGCATAAACCGGTAAATTACTTTTACTATTTTACTTCAATAAAGTATAATAATTTTTCATCACTATTGTGCATTGAATATAATCAACCAGTTTATGTATAAAAACTCCGAGTAACTGTACATTAAATTTGCGATTTTTTTATCAGTATTTTCACCTGAATCCAACGATCGGCACGAGTATCGTAAGTTTCCATGTAACTCGTCGAGTTGTTACCGACGAAACCGGCAATGGCGAAAAGAATTTCGTGCGGTACCCTTGGTCTGGCGATTTCCGGTGTGGGTACTTCCCCGTGTTTTTGGGTTATCATCTCGAGATCGTAAAGAAATTTCAGAGTCTCGATGATGATCGGTCGGCAAGCCTCGTTACCCGTTACGTACGGATGATCCTTAACTTTTTCGAGAAAAAATTGCGTGTCGAGGAGACCGAGACGTATGTTTTTCAAAAGATCGACGATGTATCCCTTTCGCGTATCGGGATCGTGATTAATCCATTTTAGTATCAATTCCCAAACGACTTCCTCGCTTTTCACGTTCAGCTCGTCAGCACCGACGAGACTTCGGAGCTCTTCGATCGGCAGATGAAGAAGATCTTTGCTTCTCTGGGCTACCTGGGGCGCAGGGATATGGGTGTTGGATAAAAAAAAATGTCCAACCGACGAAATGAAATTTTTTTAATCCCTTCGATTCGAACCCACCAGTACGAAGTGTCGCATTACGTATTGATAAGCGTCCTGTTCGAGACCGCGGCAAAAATGTTCGCGCGCGAATCTCAATACCCTCATGCAAATTTCCGGTGACAAATTTTTTCGCAAATATTCTCGACATATGTCGAGAACTCCTATGACGCTTAGGTAATCCGCCGTTACGAGTAATTGACAAACGTTTTCGGGATTAACGTCAAGTGTCCGCAGATAAGCGTATTCCAGAAGATGATTCATCATCGGGCTGTTCACTCCTGGCAGCAGAATGTCCGTTCGTTCCCGCGAATGCAACGTCGTTGTAAAGAGAGTTCTGAATATTCGAGTTATCGAGTATTTTAAGGGTTAATTAATTACTTAACCTGTTTAAACGAAATTTTCAAAAAAAAGGGTTTTAAACGGTTTTATGCGGAGAAAAACGAACGAACCGGAAGTAATTGCTACACGCGGAAAGTATAGCCCGATGAATAGGAAATACACCGCCATCTTCGAGTCTAAGAACGGCATCGCAAAGAACATTGTTTTGTCGTAAATCGTAAAGCGATTGCATAGCCTGGGTGCTCATGCAACGGCCCCCATTTCCGGCTATTAGACGCTGTGCGTTCCCGCCACTTCCGTCTAGAAGCAGAGCGTTGTTATTGCTGTTGTTTGCGCTACTGCCATTGCTGTCATTCGGGTCAATGTCCATATCAGACGAGATGACGATGCGACCGGATCCTCCCGATTTTCTTGCACGATTTTTAGCGATCTTCGATCTAATTTTTTTCGCTCATAATATCGCCATTTCGAGAATCTTTGCGTATCTTCCGGTAACCCGAAATTTACCTTTTATTCGGTAAAAAAAAAAAATTCACAATAGTATGTAGCTATTAGGAGTTTGAAGAGTTCTCCATAGACTTGCAAATTTTGGGGTCGAAAAAGACGCGGGATTGTTACGATGAGGTTTAAGCTTCGCGTGCCGTTTCTGCTCAATCAATTATTACAGTTTTGTCGGTATATTCGAATGGATGAAGATAGGGAGGTTACAGCTTGCGGTGGGAGATTGCCAAACTATTTTGAGTGATTTAAAAGAGCGAATGAACGTCGCCTCGGGCTGTGACATTGGTCTTACATGTCCGCCGATCAGTCTACGACTGTCGTGTTTGACGCGAACAAATGAAGTGAGATTTTCTCGGTAGGGTACGATTTTCGCCGACGAGATTTTCGCCCAAGTCGATCTTCGCCGAAAAATTATAAGATAGAATAAGTGTCGCGTGCACAACAGATGGCGTAACGAGACATTTTCAGTAGACTTGAGCCCCACCAGCGATGAATTGAAATAATTAAATAAATTAAAAATTAACCTCTAAGAGTTGACCTCTTCGAGGTCTAGCTTGAAAGGAAACTTTCGCGAGATGTAGTTGAAATTTTCCATTTAGGATTTGTATCCCCGTAAGTGTAATTGTATACCATACGTATGACTCATATGTACCACAATTTTGACTGTTTTCATGTAAAAAGATACGTTAAAATCAAAAGAACTCTCCGGCGTCGAAGCCAATTGAAGAAGACTCGATCGCGGGATAAACTTCACTTTGCGGTACACTTGAAACGATTCCTACGATTATACTAGACCTCGGGACGTCGCCGAGATTGCATGAGATTGCCCGGTCAAACTAGACCTCAAAAAAGTCACTGGCCTAGCTAGACCTCGAAAAAATTTTCCTCGTAAGGGGAAGAGGAACTACGCATCGCGAACGTCTTCGAGGTGCACCTGAACCGCGCGAGACGCTCTTAGGTCAAGCTAGATCTTGAAGAAGTCTTCGCGGTACACGTGGTTTGCGCGAGACGTTCTTCGATGAGGCTAAACCTCAAGGAAGTCATCGCAGTACACCTGGACTGCAAAAGACGCTGTCCGGCCAAACTAGACCACGACGAAGTCTTGGAGGTACACCTGGACCGAGAGAGACGCTCTTCGGTCAAGCTAGAGCTCGGAGAAATCCTCTGAGTGATTCTTGCCCTCTAGACATTTTGTTTGGTCAAGCTTGACCTCGAGAATGTCTTTGAGGTATACCTGGCCCGCGAGAGTCTTTTTTTGGGCAAACTAGACCTCCGAGAAGTTTTTACGGTAGCCCTAGACCTCGAGACATTTTGTTCGGTGAAGCCAGAACTCAAAGAAGTCTTCGCGGCACATCTGAACCGCGAGAAACGCTTTTTGGTCAAGCTACACTCCGAGAATGCCTGTGCCGTATACCTGGACCGCGAAACACACTCTTCGATTAAGCTAAACCTCGAGGAAGTCTGTGCGATATACCTGGATCGCGAGAGATCCTCTCCGGTCAAGCTAGACCTCGACGAAGTCTTCGCGGTGCACCTGGATCGCGAAAGACACTCGCCGGTTAAGCTAGACCTCGAAGAAGTCTTCGCGGTGCACCTGGACCGCGAGAGATCCTCTCCGGTCAAGCGAGACCTCGACGAAGTCTTCGCGGTGCACCTGGACCGGGAAAGACGTTCTTCGATTAAGCTAAACCTCGAGGAAGTCTTCGCGGTGCACCTGGACCGCGAGAGATCCTCTCCGGTCAAGCTAGACCTCGAGGAAGTCTTCGCGTTACACCTGGATTGCGAGAGACGCTCTCCGATCAACCTAAACCTCGAGGAAGTCTGTGCGATATACCTGGATCGCGAGAGTTCCGCTCCGGTCAAGCTAGACCTCGAGGAAGTCTTCGCGGTGCACCTGGATTGCGAGAGACGCTCTCCGATCAACCTAAACCTCGAGGAAGTCTTCGCGGTACACCTGGGTAGCGAGAGACGCTCTCCGATTAAGCTAAACCTCGAGGAAGTCTGTGCGATATACCTGGATCGCGCTCCGGTCAAGCTAGACCTCGAGGAAGTCTTCGCGGTGCACCTGGACCGCGAGAGATCCTCTCCGGTCAAGCTAGACCTCGAGAAAGTCTTCGGGTACACCTGGATTGCGAGAGACGCTCTCCGATCAACCTAAACCTCGAGGAAGTCTTCGCGGTACACCTGGATAGCGAGAGACGCTCTCCGATCAACCTAAACCTCGAGGAAGTCTTCGCGGTACACCTGGATAGCGAGAGACGCTCTCCGATCAACCTAAACCTCGAGGAAGTCTTCGCGGTGCACCTGGATGGCGAGAGATCTTCCCCGGTCATGCTAGACCTCGAGGAACTCATCGCGGTACACCTGAACACCGCATACACCTCCGGTGAAGTTTCGAATAAAAAAAATTTTTAATTTATTTAAATATTTCGATTCATCGCTGGTGGGGCTCAAGTCTACTGAAAATGTCTCGTTACGCCATCTATTGTGCACACGTCACTTATTCTATCTTGTAACATTTTTCGGCGAAGATCGACTTGGGCGAAAATCTCGTCGGCGAAAATCGTACCCTACCATTTTCTCGCCGAGCTTCGTTCGTGAAAATCTTCTTTCATCATTACGCTTCCCCTCATTAGGATTCGATGCTCGTCGAAAAAAAAAAATTTTAAATTGGGATTTCGTTTTAAATTATTACGAAGTCATTGACCATAGATAAATATATATATTTTTTCGACATTATATTAGATAACAATTATAAAAACTTGAATCATTGTTACGCCTTAATCTAAACAGTGTTCGTATCAATTTGGTTGATACTAAGAAAGAAAAAAAAATCCATTGGCTAATAAAAGCTGACAATTTTTTTTTTCCAAGTTTAACGGGTATCATCAGTTATCGCGCCTCGTGTAACGTCCGGCATAAGCAATTAATCTACGAAGTGATTGGCTACGAACTGTGAGCACGAATTGTGAGCACATATTTCACGTATTTTATCATATTATCGTATTGTTATACAATCTAAATGAGGTACCTATCGTGTTGTACGGAAAAAAATACACAAAATAGGGTAACCGGCGAATGGTCGAAGCGTTTATAGAAGCCGTAATCCGATGGGAAAGAATCCAAAACTTTAAACGCGTTTTTAAGCCGTTTCCCGATCGAATACTACGTTTTGAGCACTTTTTTTTTGTCAAAATTTAAAGTCGCTAGGACACGTCAAGGAAATCTTGTCGAGATACATTTACGACACAGTAATAACACCATCCAACGGATAATATTAATATTAATATTAATAATAATAGTAATAATAATTATATTAATAAAAATAGAATCCGTGTACCGACTTATTCAATTAATATTTAAAAACCGGCGCTCGGCAGTAAAAGCCGATGCCCCGTTATTGAGAGGTATCGGTGGCGCCATCCGACGGTATCAGCGGCAAGCAACTAACGCGTCGAAGTCGTGCTATTCGTCTCCCCGGATAATGAAATACAAGAGTTCGTGGAATGTACTACTATATCTACAAGGTTATGTATATATCTATATATGTGGCTTATACACGTTACGAGAGGCGAGGCACCTGTCGGTCAGGTAGCTTTTCCAGGGCTATAACTAAAGACGACGTGTACGCGCAGAATGCAGATATTAGTCGGCGTATGGTGCCGAACGAGTCGTACGAGGGTGTACTCGTGTCTTGTCACTGACACAAGAAGTTTTCGCGATTTATCAGCATTATCGTGACTATAGAAAATTAGTACTTTTTTTATTAACACGCGATCAGAACGCGTGATGTGTTGCGCGACGATGGTCAGCTGAGTTAAAGAAATATCGCGGACGATGGCGAAAATCGTCAAAGCACCAGAATCGCTACCGACCTTTCTCAATTGCGAGTACTGTGTTAACCTCACCTTCAAGAGGATTCAGGAATTCGTTAGGTGGGTCCTATATACCGTTTTCTTATCATACTTCAAATCGTCGTTTCGTCGATCGAATTTGTGGTTACGATTATGTTCTCTCCCTTCCATCTCAATTTTCACACATCAAACGACAATTCGATTCGTTACGATAATCTTCTCGAAATTATTCACTGTCAAAAACATGTAACATCTATTTGCTACAATTCGTCACCGTTTTTTGTTCGACTGTCACAAATGAAACATTCGCAATACACTGTTGCAATGTTTACCACGTCAATTATTGGATGGAGCAAAAAATTGACTACCGACAGATGCAGTTTCCTTAAGAATTGAGCTTACGTATGTTTCGACGATCGCTGCAAAACAAAATCTCCTTACTTGCGCTGACACATTTTTAAGTTTTTTTTTACTCTCCCGATTATCCGGCAGAAAATTACCACAAGTGGCGGCCACAATCGAGGAAAAAAATAATTTTTTTTACATTTATTCGACACTCATAATTCAACTGTTTCAAAATTTGATGTATGTGGGTGCGTTAGAAATTTAAAGAATTTATCTGCCGTCCAGCGACGAACCAAATAATTTGATCAAAGGTCTTTGTTATTATTGTTATTAAAATTGTTTTTTTCATGTTTCAGACATCTTAGGGATCATCACTGTTCGAGAGAAGGCGGATCTTACGTATGTCGTTACGGCTACAATGGCGTCTGCTCCAGTCTGCCTTTGGAAGGAGTGTCGGACAAGGATTACATAGCTCACGCCAGCAAACACGCTACGATGCAGCAGCAGCAACAGCAACAGGGAAAGAGCAACGGCAAGATGTCGGACGGGTCGCCTCCTTGGACCGTCTATTCTGCGGCTCAAAATTTACCCGCAGTACTCAATGATCCAACCAAAGGAAAGCAGACGAATTTTTTGACCAAAACATGGGGCGACGCATTCGTGGAAAAAGTTGACATTCCCAAGAGTCCCTATCTTCCCGAAGTTACAGCGCAACATTTTGAGGCTTACGTGAAAAAAATTGCCAGAGTAAGCAACCAATGTTTATATTGCCATAATTAAATTTCATTAGATAATTAGATAGTAAATAAAATTGTTTTTTGAATTTTAATCTTTTTCTAAATTTTAATAGAAATTTGGACAGTTTAAAAATGTTGGATAACGAATTTCAACAGTTTTAAAATCTTTAATAATATTTTGAAACAATATATTTCCAATTTTTTTCCGTTTCTGAAACTTTCATCTTT
Source organism: Cryptus viduatorius (assembly GCA_964006125.1). NCBI lineage: Eukaryota > Metazoa > Arthropoda > Insecta > Hymenoptera > Ichneumonidae > Cryptus > Cryptus viduatorius. Next base: position 15,382,799 of record OZ023222.1, read on the forward strand.
TATTATTCGGCTGTTTAGCTTCTTTGAAAGATTTAATTATTTAATCTTCGTTCGTTGAGAAATAATATTTGCGGCTTTGTCATTTACGCTTTGAATAAACTATGAAACAATCGATGCGCTTTTGCGGACGAAGCTTCGATGCTAATATTTATCTCGCGTTATTTCTTTTTCTCTTACAGAGATATCGCAAACACGCTCGCATGAACGCGAACGCCAACCGGCCTAATTCGCCGAACGAAGGGTCGCAGAGTTTTTCGAATTTGAGAAAATCGAAAGCTCCGATCGAGCGCTCCTCGCAGTTCGATCTCGCGAGCATTCCAAAGATTTTTCTTAGTCCAAATCTCGATCTATCGCGTCGCGATAACTTCGAGACTGTGTTTCCGTTCACGAAGGACGGATTACTGAACGTCGGCAGCAACGTCGTTGTGCACGTAAAATTATTGCAAGAGAAGGTGAGATAAAAAAAAATCGCAATATTATGTTACAAAGCGTTAGAAACTCGTATAGCTTTCGAAAGATAAGTATCTGAGTTTCTACGCGAACATTCGCGACTAATACGCGATGGAAAAAAAAACGATACTTGTGTAGCCAGAAATTGAGTCGAGGATCGCCTGACGATCCGATCCGGCGTTCGTCCGCTTCTCGTGTCGCGAGAACCTATTGTTTTGTAATTCTAAACGAACGCACGTTGAACATTCCACAAACAGCTAAGTCACTATTTGGACATCGTAGAAGTTAGGATAGCGGAGCAGGTAGCGTCGAAGTCGCAAGCATTCTTTCACGCAATGACATCGCACGACGCTCTGATGGAACAGCTAACGCAAACGATCACCGTATTGAAAGCTCTTAGAAAGAACATACATCAGATCGACAAGAGTCTCGTCATAGATTCTCTCGACATTTTACGGTGAGTAAAGCAAAAACTGTTAGTCCGGCGTATTTTACAAGAAAGTAAGAAAAAAGAAAAGAAATTTCAGACCTTACGATTTCAACTGCTATTTTATTTCTTCGCAGTTTGGAAAGAGCTCAATCCAATCGAACTCTCGTACAGGAGAAATTGAAGCTTATGGCAACTGTGCATCAGAGTCAACCAATGATACAGCTGTTGCTCTCGACGCCCGATTACGTCGCGGCTCTCGATCTTATATCGACGACTCAGGAAATTTTGCATCAAGAATTGAACGGAGTTCACAGCTTCAGGTATGAATAATTACGAGGATCAATCAATTTTTTACGATATCGTTGTTTTTTTTATTTATGTTAATAACCTTTGCTTTCAGACATTTAAGTTCGCAGCTCACCGAGATGGAGAGACTGGTCGACAAGATGCTTTCCACGGAGTTTGAACGTTACGCCACGGCGGATCTTAATCGACCGCTCGGCGGCGACAACACAGTCCTCGATGGGGTATGTACTTTCAGAAAAGATCAAAGGAGAATAATAAGCGAAGTAATTAAAAGAACAAAAACAGAATTCAAACGTCTTTGATTTCAGGATAAATTAGTCTCGATAATTTCTGGTCTGCTGCGTCAGAAGCATTTTCAATTCGTTGACACGTATAAGGAGGAGGCGGTGACGACAGTGAGAGCCGTTACTAAACAACGAGTTATCGAGGCTCTGGCGGCGAGTGATTGTTGCAGTGATCAGCAAGCCGCTGGTCTCGAAGTCGGTGGTTTGTCGCTCGCCGAAAGATTGACACTTCTGCAAAATTCGATCCAATCGCTAACCCATCTTCTCTATCGCGTTAAGGTGACTAAAACCTCAGAATTTAAGTTAAACTCCATTGAAAGATTCAAACGGTACAAAAAAAATGAATCGTGACAAATTTTTACAGGCGGTCTACGAAGTTATGCGAGATACGGCGGATCTGTCGGCGGGTCGTTTGCCCGATGGAACGATCGACGATTCCGTCACCGACCGTTTGCTTACTATCGAAGAACACACGAGAGTGAGGAACAAACTTAACGATATGCTAACGTCGGTCTGCGACTACTGTCACGAACGCCTCGGCCATCTGCTGTCCGCCGGACCCAACGAAAAGGACAAATATTCAAACGAAAAGGATAAAATGGCTATCGAATCCGCGGGCAACAAATCGACCGATAAGGAAAGTCAGTCTTGGAGCGACAAATCCTCGTGGCTTAGCGATCGCGCGACTGCTGTACAAGTCTGCCAATTGGCCGGAATGGTTGAGGGTTTTACTGATACTTGCGAGAAAATTTGCGGCCAACAGTGCATCGCTCTTCGCTCTGCTTTTAAGGTAATTATGAATTATATTTTTTGTTTTGCGCTTTTTACGCAGTTTTTTTAAATAATATCTCTATTAATAATTCGGGTTTACAATGCATTTCATTCTATTGGTTTTTTTTCGAAGGCACAAGCCAGCAAATTCGTTCAACGTTTTCACACGGAGCGTAAAACGAAACTGACTCTCCTACTGGATTCCGAGCGATGGCGACAAGCCGACGTTCCACCGGAGTTTCAAACGCTGGTGACATTTGTCTATGAAAACAAACGCTTCCCCATCGAACCGTTGAAGCGAGTCGAAACCGAACGCAGTGACAGCGTCTTGAATCACATTCTCGTGGGTCAAGAAAAATACGCGGTGGTTGGAACGGCTTTGATGCTCATCCAAATGATTCACGAATATTGCCGGTAATTTTTGTTTCAGCAACTCTACGATTGATTCCTTGCGTTCTTATAGAGTTGGCGTTTTATTGATTAATGCGTTTTCAGAACGAGCAGTGAATTGACAGCACTATCGGGAGCTATAGGGCGTCAATTGGCCGAACTTTTGAGATATTACAATTCTCGATGCTGCCAACTGGTTTTAGGCGCTGGAGCGATGCAAGTCGCCGGACTGAAAACCATCACCAGTACGATATTGGTACTCGCTGGACGGAGCTTGAAATTAATTATATGGTTTATGCCTCACGTCAGAGCGCATTTTCAGGGTAAATTTTATTAAGTAATAACGAATAATGTTAGTTGATTCGAAATTCAGTTTAAACTGTTCATTTTTTTTACTATAATTCGTGCGATATACACAGAATAAGTTTAATAAGGAAGATGTTTAGATTTTAAGAAATTTTTATTTTATGCAGAATTAGCGGATCAGAGCGCCAGTCGGGGTGTCGTCGGCTCGAGTAGCGGAACAGGTGGTGTCGCATTACTCGACAGTGTCGAACGTGATATAAGATCCCACGTCCGCGAGATCGAAGGAAAGATTCTAACGATCGTCGACAATCTCGTCGGTGGACAGATATCGAATTGGAACGCACGTCCGCCCGTTCCGTCGCAATCGTTTAGAAATATCTCGAGGTAAATTTTCAAGTCGGGATTCATGGAAAAATTGTTATCGTACGTTTGTGAACATTTTTTTTTTTCAGGCATTTGGTAAAACTACACGAAGCCGTATCTGGTATTCTACCGCCCGTCGAAGTGCAGGCATTGTATCGAACGGTGAATGTGTCCTTCAAAGAGAAACTCAGAGAACAATTGGTGAAAATGAATATCGTGAACAACGGCGGACCGCAACACGGTGTCGTAACGTCGGAATTGACCTTTTATCTCGAGGCATTGAGAGGATTGAAGATCCTACCGACCGAAGAGTTAAATGATGATTGGATGGCCGATATATGGACCAGATAACATGCAGAGCGAGTGGTGTACTGTCTCTTGGAGGCGATGAGATATTACAGAAACAGGTGACTATCGATCACTGTACGCCTCGTCGTATAATTAATATTAATAGCGTAAAGAACATTTTACGCCTCTCGTTTTCTCAACATTTATAGTAAAATGTATCTCGCATTTCGCCGATACGTGCAATTATTAACATTTGTATTCTAAAGAAAAAAAAACAGCGAAATAATCGCGTAAATTAGTCATTCGATATTTCACTGCCACGTGGCATCGACTGTCTCGATTGTTATCGTCGACTTGGTGAACTGGTTTTCACTTGAACGATCGAGGAATTATGAAAAACAAAAAGCATAGAAAAATACGTTCCAACGTAAAAATTTGTACATAAATGCAGTTGAACCGATCGATACTGATCGGCTATAGAATTGAATACAATGCGATTGAAACTAAATAGGATTACTGATAGACATTGTTCGTCGGGTGATAGGAATTTAGTTAGGTATAATATAAAAAATAAAGTTCGCCATTGCGTAAAGCAGAATACTGCGCAGCAGACTTATTGTTATCGATAATAAAAAGAAAAAAAAAATGAAAACAAAACAAATGGGCCTCGTAACGATCATTCCGAATTTTCGCTATTTTCGTTTTTTTTTTGGGTTGTTATTTTTCCTCGTCTAGTCTTTCGTGTATATAAAGGGTAAAAAGATTGACGACACGATTCGTCGAATGCGAGAGGATCGTTTGAATAATTCATCGCGACAATTTGTTCGAAGCTTTTGTAAATCGTGTGGTTTTGTAAACGCCTGATATTTCATCCACCGGAAATACTTTCAATCGCGACTGCCCATTTCCGGTTTTGGACCACAAGACGTTTGCGTAATCATTGTATAATTTATATAGAGAAACGAAAAAAAAAATCATATGAGGAAATAGCGCGTTTGGATGTAATATATTGTACCTTGTTATTACTATATCACTGGTGTTGTAAAGAAAAAAAAAAGAAAACAAAACTAAACAAAACAAAACAACAAATATTATGTAATATGATATTATTATAGACGCCACTGTACAGCGGAATAGTAAAGAAACAAAATCTCGTTCACAAATAATAACTTTCTCGTTATTTATTTCTCCGTATCCATTTCATCGTATGCGAATAAAATATGATTACTTCGTTTTTTTTCACGTTGAATTATTCCACAGCGCGACAACTTTTTCTACGAATATTTTTTTTTAATTATCCAATTATTCAGAATTGATGTTCGATTCGGTGAATGAAAAATAACGAAAAAGTGGAATATCGAACCCTCCGAGAGCGAAATTCACTCGTTCCGATCCGTCGAGTAATTAAACATGGCGGACTCAACCCCCTTGCGTCGTCCTGGTAACGTTGAACGAACACAAAACCTCTAACCTGGTCTCGCAAACCTTTGTTTCGGGAGTAAAAAATTAAAATGTTCCTGGTAATTGAACGATCGCGATAAAAATGAATTCGGAAGACACGTAAGTAAACTATTATTATCTAAACAATATGTTTATGAAATCGATCAACTTGGACGCCATTTTGGTGAACGCGATTGGGATTTATTTTGGATTATATGAAAAACAGAGAAAACTTGAGGGAAGCGGCAGTGCGTTTGGCGCACGATGAAGAAACGAAGAAAAAAACTGACCCGGAAGAGACGCACGAGAGATCGATCATCATAATCGGTAGTAAGGGTGTTGTGAGTGATTTTTTACGACCGATCAATGTTCTCGAGCTATTTGTTCTCAAATGATCGTCATAAGGGGCTCATTCCTAAGGTTGATGTTTTTCCTACATAACGAAAATCTTACATTCGTACCTTCAGGGAAAAACTACGATGATCTACAAATTTTTGGAAAAGGACGAAACTCCGAAATCTACGATAGCGATGGATTATTCATTTGGTCGTAAAGCGGGAAAGAGTTTGGTAAATAAAAGTCTCTTTCGAAAAAAAAAAGATGATTATCGGTAATGGCAGCATCAGAGTGATCAATTTATCGGCAGTTTAAGGATGTGGTCCACGTGTGGGAAGTTGGACATTTGGCATCTTCGCTGATATCGTCAGCGATGACAGGATCGACACTGACTCACGCACCTCACCACACGACCCTCATCATTATGCTCGATCTCAGCAAACCGGAAGTTCTATGGTCGACACTCGAGGAAAGTCTCTCGGTAGCACGTAGCGCCATTAAGATGAGCTATGCTCCCGAGATCGTGGAAGACATGAGAACGAGACGAACGAAAGATAAAAAAAAGATCGTTGAAAAATCGGCCGATACGTTTCCCATGAAGATATGCATTGTCGGTGGAAAGTACGATCAGTTTAAGGTATTTCAGCAAATTAAACTATGTATAAATTTGTGTCTGAATTACAAAAAAAAATTTATCGACATTTAAATTTTTTTTTTATCGAGGATTTTGAATTGGATAAGAAACAACACATAGGTCGAACGCTGAGAGCAGTGGCGCATACTTTGGGTGCAGATCTTCAGTATCATTCGTCAAAAGACACGGGTCTCGTGCGAAAGACAAAAGACTTGCTGTCTCATCACGGATTCGGCAGTCATGTGACGTAAGTTCAAATTAGTATTTGTCGCCGCGATAATTAATTAATTATTTTTCGTGATCGATGCAGAAAAGGCATCTGCACGGATTACGAAAAAGCGCTGATTGTAACAGCCGGAAGTGATTCGTTCGGGGCTATTGACCTCAAGTTTCCGAGTTCGAGACCCGCTACGATTTTGGATACTATAAAACAAACCTACGTAGCGAAATTTCCTCAAGGCGCTAAAGACGAAGATTCGAGTCTCGAGGATCCTGCTAACGATCCAAACTTCAACGAAGCTATTATCGATCGATTGAGAATGCAACGAGAAGAGGTAAAAACCACTCGTCGAAAAATGGATACCGATCGCGCAATGAAAAAAAAAACTAATGTCCGATACTTTTCTTTTAAGGAAATCAGCGTTCTTCTTCGCGATATGCTCGAAGGTCGTTCACCCAAGATACCGATACCCGAGCCCTACTAATGATAATGTTAAAAACTCTGATGAAAAAAAAAATTCTACTCCGCGGGTAAATACTGCGCAGGTCTGTTTCTTTCGAGGAATCGCAAAAAAAGAAGCTATCAATTGCAGTAGCATTAGCTACAATAATACAATCCTGAAAAAACTTCTGAAATGACATTTCCTTAAAAAAATAGACTATATCGTGGAATTAAATTTTTTCTCAGTGAAAAACAGCACAAGTCACACTTTACAGTCTTCGAAACGTCGAAGTTAATCTTTCGACGCTCGGCATTGCCGATTCTAATCATAAACATCGCAGATCTATCTACGTACTTATAAAATAAGATAAAATAACGATATTTATGCGAAATATTGTTTTCAACATTTGTGTATAGATTTAAGTCAATAAAAAACAATTACGTACATCGAACTATCAACGCGATACAAATTAATTGACCGGCTCGTGACCCTTCTTCCGCGCGTTAGAATATTTACTCGTTCCCACATGTCTCCCCCCACTACCCCGCGACGCCGAGCGTCACACATGAGGTAGAGTAAGGTTAGATCGTGTGGGGGGTAGAAAGCTATAGGAGCACCGTCACAGCTACTACTGATAAGAAAAGCCACAGTCGGTGCTCACGCGTGCGCGGGACAGGTTCGTAGCGCATGCGCTCCTGTACAATCCGATACGGTGACGGTGAATGTTTTACGAAAACGGCGATTCGGCCGGGTCGTGTTCGGTGCAGAGCGGCACAGCAGCAGCACAGCCCCCCGCGGTGTCAGTGAAAATGCCGCTGTGAGACAGAGACGAGAGCCCGTGCGCGTTTCGTGTGCGTGCATGTCTGTGTATATGTGTATCTCGAAAGAGATCGTCCTCGATGTCACTTATTCGGCACTCCGCGGTGTTTCACGGAAAAAAATAAATATATTTACTCTCATTAATAAGTTGCTAAAATAAATCGACGTCCGGTTTCGCGGTAGTTCCGGTGTCAAATTTAACGCGTGAACGTGCTGGCGCTTCACACTTACATATAGACGTCATCGCGTAGTCAACCGAGAAAGCTCGAGTTTCGAGACGCGTGGAGTCAACAAAAAAAAAGAAAAAGTCTGTGACACCGGCGCTGATAAGACAAACGACTGACAGCTATACCACCGATAAAATCAGGTGAATCTAACGAAACGGTGGCAGCGTGTTCGTTCGGTGGACAAGTAGTTTTCCATACGACAATTTCGAACTGCAAATTACACCAATTGACCAGAGAACGACCATCGGAAGTGATACAAAAACAAATTATAGACCGGGAGCAAGAAGAATTATATCAAGGAGTTTTCTCGTGGAGGACGCGGACCGATCGACCGGCTAATAAACAGTACGACGACAACCGTCGCTGAGACCTGACGCAACTTCACGGACGCTACTTCGACCCGAAAGTTTACTCTTCGCAAGGTAAGTTCGATTTTGGTGGCTTATACACAGTGTTAACATATGTACAGGTGATTCTCCGTGTTATACAAGACATTGTGTAGATATTCATTTTATCATAAGTATACGCGCGCGCGTATTTTTTTCTACGACACCGTCAACGTGTAATCAATGCCGCGCGACGGAGACACTTTTCAAAACATCGAGACACGATTCGATTGTCTTACGGTCAGGTGATTATTGTGCTCGAGTTGGCGATGAGATTATTCGTTTTTTTTTGTTTTGTTCGGAATACCGAGTCGACCTATTTGTCTCGCGAGCCCCACCTGCGGTTTCGCACGGTATCGATTCCGTTGTAAACGGCGAACACGCTTCGAAGACAGGTATCGGTGTCCCCGAGGGCGTTTACTCCTCCGTCTTGTTTTATCAGTCTATCGAACTTCTTTTCACGCCTTATCTCAGTTTCTTCTGGAACTACTGGCCGAGTGTTTGTAGGACAAACTTGAAGCACATCGAAACTTCGAGACTCGATTCTTCGCACGTTCTTACTTGACTGCAAAAATGTCTTAATTATTCCTCTCCCAGTTTTACGCGATAAAATATGCATTTTCACGATGCCTAGACTTCGAAGATTAATGATGGTTTTTTTTCTTGCTATACAGAGTTTTTTTTTCGACTTTATTAGCTTCTCGAAGCATGACGCACATTTTTTTTACGAGCGGAATAAAAAGACGATCGACCTTGCGACCGGTTTCGGTCAAAACGGTCGTATCGTTTTTTTTTTCTTTCGCGAAAAAATATATACGATCAAATTCTCTTTCATTCATTTTTACGTAAACTTCGAAAACCGGCCTCTCCCCCACGACTCTTCAACGGTTATTATGTAATCTATAGTATGCAATTCTATCCGCTACTAAGCAGTCAGAGTTGTACCGAAGACATCTCGAGTTACGCTCAAAACAATTCCCTCATAATTTCCTCGTACAACACGCACGCACTCGCTTACACCGTTATTTGCGCGAATAACGGAATGCGAGATGATTCAGCGCGATTTTCGCACCTCGGCGAAAATTGCTTCTTCCTCTTTCTTTTTTTTTTTCCGTTTCGCAACATTTGAACAAACGATCCGGTGTTCTGAAATCAGCGATGTTTTTTTTTTTTCATGCGTTTTTCGTGTTAATGTGTGCGCGTTTCGTCTTTGTTTGTACGAAGAGAGTGTCGAAATAATCAACGACTGGAGTGTCGCGGTACACGTGCTCACGAGGATCGCGTCGAGACGACGGTACTAACCACAATGGGATCGCAATTAGAAACTTGGCTCGCTGTCGATAATGACATTGAACCTCGTCGGACGTCCAAGAAAACCGAGTGCCCGAAGCTATTGTACGAGAGACGCGACGATCGCGAAAAGCGCCGGTTAAAAGTACACCCTCTCGATCGCGGATACCCAAAGGGGGGCCGGCAAATTGCATAGTTACGGTTACTGCTTAGTCAGAACGTTCATAAATATGACGCAAATAGGTGATGAGCCTTACGACGCGTTTAGTCGATGAGAGAGAGGAAACCGGTGATTTCAATGCATTCGCATCGTCGTAACTCGCGCTATCGCAGTCTAGAGAATCGATATCAAAGTTATAAATAAACTCGAGGATGAAATAACTTGCCAATCAATCGCGCTACAAACTTCCCGCGAGTTTAGGTAAAAACGCGAACATCGCGAACGTTTTTTTGTCGTTTTTTTTTTTTACGTCTCGTTAAATTATTTTTAGTATTCAATGCTGTTTTGCAATCCCGACGTTGTTTATATCGAAGGAATACTCGTAATCGATTGTTATCGATCTTAAAGTCAAATTTATCGGTGTTAATGATTCTCATGAATCATTATAAAAAAAATCTTTCGATCTCTTTTGATCTCTATATTTATTCGAACTCTATATTATTATGGAAATTGCGAGATTGTGGATATTTGTACGATTTATGATTCGCACTCGTAGAGTGGACAGGGCAGCCACCTCGTCACGGTAAACGGATTCTCGGTTCGTTTACGGAATCTCAACAGCGTGACGCACTTCCTGCGCGGCTCGTGCTCGACGAGCAAACCAGACGGTGGAATCGAATTTCCGTAACATAAACAATCCGCACGCGATCTTTTCTGTCCCAAAAACGTTCGGTGAATCCCTTTCGGAAACCGTCGCGTGCGACCCCCGCGTAAAGAAAAATTAAAATAACATGCGTACGTCATGCGCGTAGGTCAGTTTCGGGCGAAAACTCGGACTATCTGTCGATGTTTTTTTTCGACTTTGTTTAACGATTGCGTTGCGATTTTTTTACCCCGAAATACGATGCTATTTGGTAAAAAGATTTTTCTAAGAACGTATACAGTGGATAAAGTCTCGCGTCGCGAAAATCCCGTTCTGCGGCAGCGCTGACCTTGATCCTGGTGGGATTATTTCTCCGATGACGTAACCGTGCCTACCCACGTGGGTCCTCGGGGGCAGCATCGTTCCGTTCGCGCCGTTCTCTCCCTTTTCTCGTATCGACCGCGGTGGCTAAAACACAACGAGTCTCGGTGCCGCCCAATAAGTCCCTCTACACGCTCGGTGCATTGGTATTTGTCAAAGTATACTTATCTCTATACATCGTTGTGAAAAAAAGTCTTTCGTGCAAAATAAAAAAAAAAATAAAAAAAAAATATATCAAAGGAATGTTGAAAAAAATACTATTCGGTATTATGGAATTCTCGCCCCGCATAATTTTCGATAGTTCGGAGGTAAATTTTAGATGGCACCACTCATCAATGAAGAAAACCCTTTTATAGATTTTCAATTTTTTAGTCCCGAGTTTCAGGACTATTTACGGAGAGCGGATTTCTCAATTTTAACTTATAGTTCTAATTATTTTACTAAGTTAAGGAAAAAGGTTTGAATCGAAGCAAAAATTGTATTTTTACACAAATTAAAAGTTCTTCAATTATGCAATAGTTATACGAGCGACAAACGCGAATAAATGATAATATGTATTATAAGTGATTCAAAAATGATTCGCAGGCTGTGTGAACCGTTATAAAGTGACTTCTAAAATATTAAAATTTATTGCAATAAGTCGGCGAGTTAGCAGAGTTTTTTTTTTATCGGAAGGATTACCATCTGAATCTTTCGCGAGAATCAGAATAATTTTATGTCTGCAACGCCATCGCACCTGGCGAAGATCAATTGCACGGGTCAGACACGAGTTCCGTCCATTTGACCTCTTCGTTCGTTCTCTCGGATCGCTATATCCTCCGTTGAACTCTGACCCCGTAGATCTTTTGATATATCTATACAGTTCGCCGCAACTCTCCCTTCGGTGATTAAACGCGAAAGGCGAATCTTACGCCAACGCTGTAACATCACCGCTTCGAACATCACATCGCAGAATTGAATCCCCTCGCGTGTAGTGAGCAGTCGAGAGTTCGTCGTTCTCGAGAAAAGGAAGGACTCCTCGAGGCATTGCAACTCCGCGGATTGCGGAACCGCAAAATCTCTCGAGTCCTCTTTCCTTGTCGCGCCGTAAATGGCTCACCTCGATATTACGAAAAAAATGAACGATATATCGAGAAAACGATCGAAATATATTTTGAGGTTATCTCGCGATCGCGTGAATGAAATTGTTTTACTATAGAGACGTTTTCGTGCGCTAAATCTTTCGCACTGAACAGATTTAACTAATCCACGTGAGATTAGGTATCATCTTTCGTGTCAAACGATTTTTTAATAGCTACTATATGCCTACCGGCGACGCTGCGTATTCCCACGCAGGCAATTCTTTGCTCGACGAATCCCCAATTAAAACGTCGCCGACACCTTTAACGCAGAAGTGGGCTACCCTCGGGGGATATCTCGTTGAATTCGTGACAATTTCTCGTCGTCCGTTCCCCCGTACCGTTCGTAAATTTGCGAGTCGCGAAGTTATTAGTCGACCCACGCAATTTACTTCCGAGCGGTCACCCCCGTGCGCTCGGCACGTACGACACGCGTGCCGTCCTCAACGACTCAATTATTATTTCTCCCCGTAACGAAGCAAACGCACCGCTTTTCGGCTCACCCTCGTCTCAATCTCATCCGAGAACTTTGTCGTTCTCACTGTTGTGCGAAGTTGGCACGACTCACGCGTACTTACACGCCGTCGAGATTCACCCTCGTTGTCGAGACTCGCGTCTACCCCCTCGACGGACGAGCTACTCCCGCATGTATACTCCAAGAATCGCTACTCGTTATCGAAGAAAAATACGAGGGAAAGAGTCCCCGATAAGAGGATGCAATAAAATTTACGACTCTTATACGACGTTACTTCGTTCGTATCCGCTTTCAGCTTGAATCACGTGACATCAATAGCATTATACGATCAAAAAAAAAAAAAAAATGAAAAATAATTCTTTTACCGACGAAACTTACCCATCGAAGTGCCCTACCATTTCCCTACTATTTTCTTTAAATTTCGCTCATCGTTTAAACGGCAGAAAGGATAATTATAAATTTAAACGACGATCTTTTTTCCGATTTTTTTTTAAATATTAAATATACAATCATTTCAAATATCTGCATATGGGATATCGAATTTCAAAGAGTAGAAAGCTGAGACGCATTTTTTTTTTTTTTTCAATCTGCGATCTTTCTATTGTATGCACGACAAACGATTTGCTCGTGATTGCCGCGCGAATCGATCTTTGCTCATGCATGCAGCGAAGACCGAGTCTCCAAGTTGCTCGTTCTCCGATCGAAAGTGCGAAGCAGAGCGTGATGCCGGCCGATATTATACCGCGATGTCCGCAGGGGAGGGGTGTTTGCCACAGTGAGTAATCCGAACAGCGACAAGAACGTCGACGACGGTAGTTAGACTCTAATTGTTCAACGCTTCGCTGCAGCCCTTCCTCACTGAACTCTCCTCGTTCCTTACGAAGTTTACATTCGAAGTTATATACCGTCTCTCCGATATGCCCGCCACGCCCTGCTCCGTAATATATTTTCGCTTAAGTTTACCAGACGATTGAAACGATTCCTACGACGATAGATATACACAATCACTTTTTTTTCGCCCCTTTACTCTGCTCCAGTTTCGAATTCGCCAAAACTTCTTTCAGCTCCGCACGGACTTCGTTGGCTCGCGTCTCTTACTTCGGTTGAATTTTCACCGATCGCGTTCCACATATTCTTGCCAAATTTTTATTTCATTGTCCGGCGACATATGTACTCCGATCGTCGAGTCTTTGTCAACGAAAATTCATCCTTCACTTTTTACCCTCAACTAGCAGGTTACGGGCGCGCTGCGCGCGCCCGAAACCTCCTGTCAAATCTCGTCGACCAATCGCGGCACGAATAAACCGACAACAATGAGCGCCGATATGAGTAACAACAATAAATGCGATCTATTCGATATATATCGCAAGGACCTTTTTAAGAGAGCGATACTCGCGACAGATGATATAAAATTTAAATGTTTACTATTCATAACGATAAATTCCAACTGTATTACAATTTTTTTCTTTCGATTTATAATTAAACATTTATGCCGACAACGCTGGATCTTCGTAATAAAATTAATTTTTTTTTATCAGCGAACTCTTTATAATAAGTGGAGAAATATCCTTTTTTTATTATTGTTAAAAGGATAACATATTTTTTTTTTTTTCGAAATCAAGTATAGAATTTTACGAGCAAAAGGGTCCTGAAGGGTCCTTGAAGGATCTTAGCGGCATAGTTTATGCACCTTTACGATGCCGCCGGGGGGTTTACTATATAACATTCGTTTACAAAGAAAAAAAATAAAAAATAAATCATTGTCGAGAAAGTAGGAGAGAGTTTCGGAGCTCTTGGTATCTAACGATATGTTCGTCGCAATGTACGCAATGCGTGCCGAGGCCAAGCGTGCGTGACAATAATGTGTGTACCTTCTTTGCTAAGCACAGCTTTTGTCTCACGGGATTCACACGGTAGTGCGGTCTGTTTCTCAACTATCGTATTATACGCGACTCTTTACCTCTACGGTAAGCAGCGTCGTTTCACCGGCTTAGAGTTTCGTTCAATTAGTCGTGCGAGCGTCTTAGTGGGTGAAAAATAAAGGGGAAGTGTGGAACGACGAATTCACATCCTCGGCGAATCATCTTTCCTGTCCTCCTCCGTTTTTCTCCCCTTTCCTTCCTTAATTTCTCGAGAGTCGCTCGAGAGTGAATTATTAAGATGTAAAGAGCTATGAAGATCGATGGGTGGGGTTCTCGAAAACTGCGTTCGTCTTTGTTCACCGGAAGCGAAGCTCTATCGTGCGATGTTAGCTCGGGAAGGGGGCGAGTTACATTCGCCTCGCTCCGGGTCCACCTGAAACCCAATCTCCAGCGTTTGGCTCGAGTGGCTGCTGGCCGATCGATTCCTGTCCGGCGCACCTTTACTCGGCTTCTCGACCCTTCCTTACTTCCTTCCTTTCTCCGATCTTCTCATCGTTTTCTCGTCGCACCCCCAAACCTCCCCCAGCCGGCGTCTTTATCATCGCGGTCTTGACGCCTCGTTGAGACACTGATACTCCGAAAATCGTACCTCCGTATACCGAGAACTTTCCACGATATCCTCGGGCAATCTTGACCCTCGAAAAAACCCGAAAGTTCAAAGTTCGAAGAAATCTTTTCTCATATTAAAAATTCATTTTTTCGTGGAAATAAATCGCAAGTCCAACCAGATGAGTAATGTTTCGGAGAAATCGCGTTTGAAATATGAATTTTCTGATGTTTCGCTTTTCTTTATTAAATTTTTTTAATAAGGAATAACGCATCGGGTAAAGTCGGAGTTTAAAATACTATATCGTCGAGTACTGAGGTTACGAAACGCTTACTATCCGAGAGTTGTGCGTTGCCGCAACGTAATCGTAAGAGCGTGACGATGAAGAACGGGGAGAGGAGCGTTTGATGGCTGAGTATAAGCAGACTACGAAGCAATGAAAAATCGTTCGTGTGGCTTACGGCAGATATATTCCGTCGAAGCTCTTTGGAGAACAGTCTGAAACGTCGAATGAACGATAAAGTATGTGTGCGTATATATACGTATAGAAGTTACGAGCTCTCGAGTACTCGATCAACGAAGCCGCACCCGGATTTACTTGGCTTCCAAACTCGGAATTCGATATCCTCGAGAGCTCGTATTGCAGAAAGGGAGTCCGAAGACGCACAGTTCCTATCGTTCCTCCTACGCGATAGAAACGTAGCTTAACGAAGAGCCTTGCCGCGGGTTCAATTGAGTTCGACAACATTCGCGATTCTCGACAACTCGATCGCGAATCTCAATATCGTCGTTATACGAAATTTTAAAGAATATTTAAAAATTTTATTTTAATCAATAAATAAAAATCAAAAAACTATTTATCGCGATGTTATAATGCATAAATTTTTCGATTTTGGAGAAAAAAAAAGATTATGAAAATATAGATTATCGTTCCAGTTGAACGAATACAAAAAAAAAAAGGGGATTTTTTTTTTTTTTTTTTTTCATTTTTAACGAGCGCTGAGGAACAATCGATCATGAGAATTGCAGTTGTAATATTACTCATTCGATATAAAAATCGATGGAAGAAACTTTTTTAATGAACGAGAAAAATTTGGGTGGTAATATTCGAAAATTACGAATTAATGGAAAAGCCCTTGTCGCCGATAGTTGAGAAAAGGGTTTTCGACGAGGTACAGAAGTTTCTCTCGTTAGTAATCGAGCGCTCTCCCTTAAGTCCCCTTAATGGATTTTCAGGATAGTTTCGCAACGATCCGCAAAGCGTTAATCGATCGTTCGAATAAATCGACTTTCGGGGAGTTTCGCCAACGGAGGGTAACGCCCGATAGAATAATGGAGCATCGAGAGAGAGGCGCAAACTTCGATTCCATTAGATCAACCAGGCAACCGATGTCTCAATGTGCCTGCGGAGTAAAAGAACGAACGGCTGTCGGGGGAGCGGCGAGCCGAGTGGCACGAGCAAACGAGATACGAGCGCTCGGAAGCTCGCTGGGGGGTTAGATTCTCCGGTGCAATTTTCAATTCGCCACGGCAAAGCTTAGTCCGCTCTTTTCTCTCCCCCGCTCGTCCCTTTCTCTCTTTTTTCGTTTATCCATCTCTCATTCACCCTTTCCTTGCGTTGGCTTTTGCCCGAACTATCCGACTTCGTCGTCTCGTCCCTCCGGGAGTTTCATTAGCGAGGACGACGAACGTTGCTAAAGGGTAAAATCCTCTGGAACAATGTAAAACGTAAATTCACCCTCCCGCACGTATATATATATATATGTATGCCGAGTGTAACGCGCGGTACCGAGCGGTACGTAAGCAAAAAATACACGTACGGTCTTTCTTCGTCAAACGTAACGCTAACCGCGAATGACGTCGTTGTACCAAACAACTTTTTTTTCATCAACATTTTTTTTCCTCGCGTACACCGAGGGGTCACCTCGACAAAATTGCTTACCGCGCAAAAGATATAAAAACTTCTTAAAAAAAAAAAAAAAAAAGTAGGATTTCAGCTTTAACCTTGAGATTGACGATTATTACGAGAGTCACGTTTTGTAATATCGCAGCGGTCTCGGACGGCGTCGTAATCAAGAGTTTTTCCACAATCCGCGACGCAACGAATTGTTTCGCATGTTTATTATTATTCATTCGGCATCTTTTCATTCGGCGAACAAATAATTCAATTTTCGTTATTTGTATATTATCTTTTACTCGATTCTCAACTCGTTCGCGTAGCCTTTTCTATATTTGTTTCTTTCGCGAATGGTATATTGAATGAACGGTAAAAATAAAACTTTTTGCCACGTCGTTCGTGGCGAAGCATCTTTTTCTGGAATCGACGTATTTCCGTCTTAAATAACTTCGTGTGTCCCGCAACGGGTTTTGTGTATATACGACGAACATCGGAGAGAACAGAATAGATATATGCGAGAATAGAGTATACGCCCTGATGAACCGCCGTAGATATTCTCCGCAAGATTTGCTCCCGTTAGAGCCTCCGTGCGGCCGCGTTTTCATATATACATAACCAATGTATGCATACATGTATATATATATCTATATATATATATGCTACTATCGTACGGCTACGACGCCGAGGAAGGCGAGAGATGAAAAATTCGAAGGGCGTTCATAAATATTTATGTCACGTCTACGCGAGACACATCGACCCAAGTCCTATGTAATATCCCGACTAAAGTAGACGAGAAAACTCTTTTCTCCGTCCTCTTTGCTCTTTTCTCGTCATCCGCAAGCATCTCGACCCCATTTGTTTATTTACACGTTGTTTATTTATCGTCACGATCTCTACGCGGGGGACTCGCGAGTTATTCGTCACGCGGCGCGATGCACCGCGATTACGTGCTCGTAGCGTCGAGTTAATCGAGACTCTCCATCTCTCCGCTGTACGGCGAACGAGAGACGAAAAAAAAAAAAAAAAGACGATAGCTCACCGGCGACAGTTGAACGATGGAAATTTCAGGAGACACACATCAACCGCGGATACGGTTGTGGTACTCCGCGAAACTAAAGCTTTTTTTCGCCACTAGATAACGCGGTTCGTCATTGCAGTTTCTCGCAATCGATTAGTTTCTCGCGAGACTACTTATGGAGGGATTATCGAAGGTACAAACTTCATAACTTACTTGGCGCGGGGGACAGCGTGATCACGAAGGCGATTCCCCCTGGGGGAGGCCTTTCCATTGCACAATTATTACGGAAATGGCTGAACCTTGCGAATACTCCTCACGTGGGTATATCGAGCGCAAAATTTTTGATAGTCGGGACTAGCGTTCGCGCAGTCCCGGAATAATTTATACACCAAAATTAATCCAATCGTAAAATTGTCAATTATTTTTTTTTAAGCATTAAAATAGACTGCTGAGGAGCCATTTGCGTAAAATATAAATACGTAAAAATAAAAATTTTACTCCAAATTTTCTGCAGATTGCAATTTACTGGAAAGTTACGAGGTTAATCCATATTGAATAAATAATTTGCGAAAAATACATTTGATATATATGAGAAATATATAAAATTCGTTGATTATATATAATTAATGTATTTATTATAATTATTTGTTTTATTTTTGGTGAAAAATATTTTTTTGTATATATTCCGTTCACCAGACTATTTTTCAACGAAATATATTCGATATAAGAGATATATATTTTTTTATGTATATGAATCGCTTCGATTATATAAAAAATATAAATATCAAAAGTTCGTTAAAATTGCATAATGAAATTATATCGTGTGATTGGTACGATACCGTTGCGTTCTCCATTCCCAATGTGCGTCCAACGATCGAATTCGTTGACCCGATAAAACCTCTATGCGACATCGACCCAATTAGACTCGTAATTGTCATCGGGGCAGAGGTCCGCGCTGGTTGGCAAGTGCCCGATGAAGTTCTTCGTGAGATTAAAATTTGTCACGTATCGATATACACTAATTGCCAATTAATTGGCGAACGCACGTAACACCGGTGACGTGAAACGCGGGTAATGATTTGCAAAGATCTTATATCGCGAGAGACTCGACAAACAATTCGTATATCGCGTTAATAAAAAACTAAAAAACATGTTACGATAGTAATCGGGTTATTGATGAAATCGATTAATTATCGAAATTGAAATTTCACGGTTAATCATCTCGGGGAATTAATTTGTTGTCTAATAGGATTATAGTAGTTAAAATTTATCGAATGGATCAATATCGGCGCAGGGAGGAGGTTCCACCGGGTGAAAGCGCTTTCAATCTCGTCGAGGACCGCAAGACGAGAGAGACGGACGATTGCGGTACGAATTACTTGTAACAAACTATGCGATTTCCCTCTCTTCGTGTTGGTTGCCAGTTATTATTCTTGTTTTAACGAGGCCACGCGTTGATCGTTAGGTAATCCGGGAAAAATTGTAATTAGCAACCAGTAGCGAAGAGCAATGTTGATACGCGCACGTGAGGTGCCGTTTCGTCGCTGATGCAGGAGTAAGGTATTTCGCCGCGGCTCGATCCCGATCGTGTACAATGCTCGCGATAAAGGATTATAGATTAAAATAGCGTCTTTATCGCGAGACCGGAAATCGTCGAATATGGAAACGCAACGTGCTTGAAAAACCGGAAGTCCATAGATAACTCAGCTCGTTGCTTATGGATTATTAACAGAAATTAAAAAAAAAAATTATAATGCATTTTTTATTTTGTATATCTTGTCACGCGACTTCCGTATTTTCTATCGACGCCTTTGAGTTTTGTACGCCGTAACAATTTTTTTTTATTGCGGGCTTTTTTTTTTTTTTTTCTTTTCTTTGAGACGATACTTCCCTTCGCTTTGAACCTGCGACGTAACGATACTGCGATCCTCCTTTTATCGGATGCTAAAAATATCCTCGGGTTTCTTTACACTCAACGTATTTACCCGCTGTCGAGACGATCGAAGGAATGAAACTCGTTATGGGATCGTTTGAGTTTTATAGGGATAGGGAATCCTTATTTATTTTTTAAGGAGCTTTCGCAAAGCGCCGTTTTTGTACAAACAGATTAAATACTTCGAGACTTAATTGGAATTAAGTTTAAACAGTGGAATATCATTGATACTTTAAATTTCTGACAAATTATCATCAACCTTCGATAAATCGTGCAGGAAATTCATGTCAACAACTTAAGTTTAATCGTCATGATTTTCGAGTCGTTTCTACGATAAAATAGATTACAATCTCTTTTATTCCTCTCTTCTTTCGCCCCACGAGGTCGAACTACTATACTCCGTGGGCGGAGAATCGTGAACTCCGGTGTTTCACTGTCGCGAGAAACCGGTTTACCAGAGTGAGAGACCGTATCGGTACGAAGAAAAATAAAAACGAAGTTGAAGAAGTCGAAGAGTATAAAACTTTCCGCGAAAGAACCGGCAAGATACCCCCGCGATCGTTCGAATCAGTGACGATTCATCGCTTGAAGAACGATCGAGAATTTTATCACGCTTTCTTACCAATAATCCTTTCTCGACACGATTGTTTCCCCAGATGCTGCGTCCGGAAAATTCAAAGATAGACAGTGAGAAGATTGATCCCCCGTTGAGAATTATTGATAGACGCGAAAGCCAGGAAATCGAGGAAGGAAAATAAATTATCGTAATCAAATATTCCCGATTAAAATTATCAGATAAACGTGTCGTCGATCTGTGCTTCGGCGAAAAATGATTTCGCGAGCAAAGCCCGGGGACGCGGCAAAATTTATCCTCCGATTCGGTCAATTAAAAAATCGTTTTTTATATCAATTTATACTTCGTACATTGAGATAAAAATTTACGATACGCAATAATACGTAATTATTTTTGTCGCTTTACCGACAATTTCACGCGAAATTAGGTTCGTTCAATTGGGGTTTTATAGCGCATTTAAGAAAGCGAACGAATATTTTTCGACAATAAAGAAACAGCATCGACTGTCTAACCGAGCTGCGCGCCGAGAAAAACCGCGCGCGGCAGCAAACCGAGCAACTGGTTCTACCGGTCAAGAACGACTTGATTCTCGAAAGAGAGGATTCGATGTTGCAACTCGCCGGACGAAAAACGACCCGAGTGTGGGAGCATCTTTTTTTCGCGTACAGCACGAATTCGATTCCCCAAAGTGGGTGATCCGATATACTAAAAAAGTTTATACGGCAAAGCTGTGTCCCAATATCTCGCATCGGCGAATATCCGGGAACGTTTCTGGGAAACAAATTTGTTCTCGAAGAAGCCTCCGAGTTTATCGTAAATTGATTTTTTTCTTCCACGAAGAATTCGCTTTTCCGTTCTTTCGTATATACCTGCACTTTAGGGAACGTGAAACGGAAACACAGGGCGTCGTTACCGAGTCTCGAGGTCTGTCTTTCTCCCGACATTTGCTTCTGCCCGAGAAAGCGTGGTACCGGATAACAGAGTTTTCGCGAACCGAGAAAATCGAAGAAACTTCGACACTCCAAAATATCGAACGAAAGACGTTACGATTCAATTTTTTCCCGACCGGTTGCCGAGAAAATGTGTTACGCTTCCGTTGTTTCTCAAGAAACGAAATATTTGGAATTTTCGTTATTTTGGATAAAAAAAAAAAATACATAAATAAAATAAATTGTATATCGATAAAAAAAAGCTAAAATTTTCGTGATTACCCTTTCTGAAAGCTCCGTGCAAAATTTTTTTTCTTCGTGACAAGTTTTAGATCGATCGGATTTTTTTTTTTTTTTTCATGTTATACCTATTGTCATTCTATGCTGCGCTCGGAAAGTGGATATTCGAACTTTCAAGACACGTTTCTTTAGGTAGGTCGAGACTCGACACTGTTCGTAAAACTTCTCCGATAAGATGACGACGACCGGTCACGTTATCTTATCGAGACGCTGTGTTATTACCACCGTTTGAAAATTACGTGACTTTCTCACGATCCATTCGCTACGAGGTTGCGTAGCTGATTCTTACCTCTTTCTTGAATAACGCGTGTCCGTCGCGTATTTACAAATCATTGGATAACCTATCTGACCAAAAGCAGTGAATGAAGTGAGGCGTTCGGTAGATAAGTAAATTTAAAAAAATCATTCATACGCCGATGCTGAAATTTTTTATCTCTCGCCAATTCACGTCGTCGCCACAGCTCCGAATACGTTTGCACAGTGTCGATGTATTATTTACTATTTTCATAAAGGAAAACACGATGCGCGATAAATTTCAATATCCTCCCGACGGGTTTCGCAATAAATCAGAAAAAAGCTATACGGTACAACGAGCGCTTTGAACAGCTCGAGGGCCGATATGGCGCTCGAGGGGTATGTAGAGTCTCTATAGTGGTTGGTGAGCAGATTACGATGATAGGATTTAGATGGCAATACACGGTCAGCATAGCGAATATGGAACCAAAGGAGCGAATGATTGGATACCGAAACTCTTCGAGTAAAAAAAAAGTCATCCAATAACCTTAGTATAATTTATTTATTCTTACGAATCGATATAAAGCGCGAACTTGCAGTATTCTTGAGGTGAAAATGGAAGAAATAAAAAAATAATAATAAAAAGAAAGCGCGATGAACGAATGAATAGAAAACAACGGGTCGCGCAGCTTCGAAGAATCTCATTACCGCTTTTCCTGATTTCCGCCTCGAGGAAGTGACAAAACTACGTTTCGAACAAAATTCGTCGTCGTCCTGAAAACACATAACGGCTTACGAGGGTCATTTCCGGGGCTTTCGAACGCCCATCGAACACCACCGGTAAACGATTTTCCTTTACGCGCAAAACTCTTCAGCTTCAAGCGGGTTGAATCGATTTCTCGCGGGACGAACGGTCAGTGGTCTCTACACAGAGAACTTTTGTCGCGGAGAGAACAAAGAGCAACGAGTTTACGAATAGTTCGAAGGATTCTATTTACATCGATGGAACAAAAGTATGCGACGAGGTTTGGTTATGTTTGATGTATAAAAAAAAACTTTGAACGTCGCGTTCTAATAAAAAAGATTAAGCAAAATAACGGTTCTGTCGATTTGTTTTCGCATCGATTGAGAGCGTAAAACCGTGCCGAAGGGTTACCATTTTATATCAGAGTATATATCGTCTTATCTAACCGCTACGACCGCTGACCGCGACGACGCAATCTCGGAGTTGACCGTAGAAATGTGTGGTTTCCTTCTCTTGCGTTACATGTCCTCTTCTTCGCTCCGTTTCACATTGCGAAATATCTCCGTCGCTGTGCGCACAGTTTTACATTATTGAGAATCGTCTCGAGTAAAATACGTGACAACACGTGTTACGTCTCCGCTACGCGTAGCCGTCGAGTTTCGATAACTTTTCATCTATCAAGGACGACAATACGGACGTGTGCTTCCGTGACAGATGCGGTGAAAGATATAGAGAGAACGGTAGAACGTATCGGGGAATGGCACGAGGTCGAACAATCTCTAGAACTTCGTACCTACGTACACTATATAGAAGTATATAGCTTTCGATTCGACTCAGCGAAGTCCGCAAACATATCGCACAAATGGGCGATTCACACGCGCGGACAAAGTCATCATAGTCGGCAACGACGTCGAGGGGTTGGGGAAGGAGTTCTTGGCGGGTGTATAAGACGCGACACTTGAAGTTGCGGGCGTAGACTATGCGGAAGGAAAAACCCCGAGCTGGTGTAGCGGAAGAGAAGACGAGGACACTCGACGTCGACATCTTCAGCTCGCGGGCCATTTCGTTATTTTTCTCGCCTCGTCTTCGCCGAAGAAAGAACCGTCCGACGCTATTGTTGGGATGACCAGCGAAGAGTTCTAACTGCGGCGAATCGTACACTTAAAATCTCGAGAACTACCACGCTTGTTAAAACTTTATATGAAGAATTTTATTCACCTTTTCTCCACTGAAAAAAAAAAAAAAAAAAAGAAAAAAAAACCACTGTCGAGGACGGAAAATATATTTCAGGTAATTACGAAATGTGCTGTTTGATTTTAAATCGGTACTGAGGCTGATTCGTGTTCAGTACGAAAATACATTGACATATCTTATTTAAAGTTTACAAGTACTTAATCGACATTACAGCGAAAAACAAAGCGATCGCTTTAAAAAAAAAAAAAAAAAAAAAAAAAAAAAAAAAAAAAAAAAACTGGCAATCAATACTCTTCGGAACGTTGAGTCGAGAAAAAAATTCTACTATTATTAATTTAACAATGCCGCAGCTGAATATTGGAGCAGAAAAATTAAACTAAAAAAAGTATTGTTTTCCGCGTTCATCATCTTCGAAACATTTTCGCTGCAAGCCTCACTCCTCAAAAACAAATTTCCTGGACGTCAATATGTTATATCGTAAAATATAACTACACCTTCAAAGACGTCTCGGAAGTTACTTAATTCAACAACAAAGTAACTTCTGCCTCCCCCCCCCCCCCTTCCTCTCGCCGCCACGCTGAAAGCTCCGAAACTCATTTTCTTTACGGAGCCAATGTAAAACAAACTTCCGAAACGGTAAAAGGGCTGAAACGTATTGAGCTCGCCGGGTGTTAGCTACGAGTCTTTGCTTCGGTGTACGAAGGTTTGCCGTAACCCAGGCGCCTCTTCACCTGCCGCGGAATTACCGACGGATTTCTCTTCGTTTCCATTTAAACTCTCGTTAGTGTAGGTGAAGATTCGTTTGTCGCTGTTTCTGTACCCGACGATGACTCGAGAATTTTTCACAAGTTTTTTTTTCTTCTCTTTTCGTAAAAATTTTTTACGTAACAATGTCATCATGAGGTATTAAGATGTACATTGTACGATGAGTTACGGTAGAGCGTTGCAATGTTTTCTGTGTAACTTCACGCTTCGAGAGTCGCGCGGCGTCCGCGCGAACGTGAAAACTCGTTATCGTTAATATTCTCGAATACGAGCTGTCGGCGGACTCGGCTGTTATTTATCCATGTGTGGATGGATGCGTTTTGCTGTGGGCTGAGAAGGGGAAGAGTGGACGGGCTACAACGATGATTAATCCGGACGCGAGAGAGTATAATACGATTAGTCACTAGTGAAGCTAGTGGCTGAATAATCTCCTTCCAACGGGATCACCGATCTCACTCTCATCGTTCTGACTCACCTGATGCAAACTCGGTGAAAACGATTTATATCGAAACGCAGCGAGCGAATTCTTTCGCAATTGTACACAATTGAACAATGAACGACAGTAATCGTGTCGCTTTTTTTTTTTTTTTTTTTTTCATTCCGATCGTTATCGGCGAAAAGACAATGAAAGACAATTACAGTAAATCTCATCATCCTAAATGGTTGTTGAATCGAAAAAGTTCGATAACCCATTATCGTATCTCTATCTGTTGATGCTATTTGACCAACAGATGTATGTGATTTGTCTTCGGGTTATCAATTTCTTCGGCTTTCATACCTCGAATTATTACAGCAGATTATACACACCTGAGCTTTCGGGTGTCCTAATTCCGTTGTGTTAACATATCAAACAGGTAAAAGTAGAACGCGGTTAAGAGACAAACACTTCATAAGTGATGATGTAAATCCACGACGTATGTTGTGTAGGCGAATGAAAGGCTTTTAACCTGTAGAGCGGACGTGAGTTCATGAAATGATGACATTGATCGTTGAACCGCGCAACGGGATGTTTAGTTCAGCATTTTGAACTGCGCCCATCCTCCTTCGGGTCACAATACGAAGCGCGTCGAATAGAATTCCATATTGAATTAATAAAGCAATTCCGGTGCATCAAGAATAGAAACTCTTCGTTTTTTACTGATGATTTATTCATTTATTTTCGTCAAGTTCATTGGATAACGTAAAGCTAAATTGGAAGTTCGAATTTTGATTTAAACTCCATTTTTCAGGTAGTGAGGGGGGGGATTAAACTTATTCTTGAACAGATTCGTCAGTAACCTCTTCGGTAGGATAGGTTGGTTCAGGGGTTGTGTTATGAACTTCCTCGGTGGTGAATTCGACCTCCTCGGTCGTCTGTCCCTCTTCGGTGGAGTATTCGACTTCCGGGGTTACACCGGCGACCTCGTCGATCTTCTGTTGAATACATTGTTTGGTTCTCTCGACGATGGTCGACGACTCGTGATAGAAGGCGACAAGTCCATTGGTGGTCGAGCAGTAGGCGAGGGAAGGTTGAAGGGTGGTGAGCAAATAAGTGAGTTTGGTGATGCGGATGGTCAAAGCCGGGATGGACTTGGTAGCGGCCCAACTTGCCTTAACTGCGGCCTAATGAGAGAAGAAAAAAAAAGTCATAAACACTCCGCAATTTAACTGTGAACTACGATCGACTGTTCCCGACTCTTCATTGCTCGCCAAAGAAAAAACGTTTATTTCTAAGTGTGACGAAGAGGATGGCGCGCCGAAGTGTAAACAACTCATCAAAATTGAATGAAACTTCGGTCACTTCCGATATTTATGCCATTTGGATGATTTTAAAAAGTAAAGTTGAACTCACCAAATTGGCGCACACGATAGCATTGGCGGCAGAAGTTACACCTTCGACATTGTCACCACAGTGACGAGCTTCCTCCTTAATGGCGGTCAAGTTTGCGAGAACATCTTCGGACACCTTGACAATGCTCTCTACGTATCCACCTCCGGTTTCAAGTTTGTCGACGACGCATGAGCTCATGTTTGAGATGACAGCGAGTGCGGTGTAGTCAAGATGGGCGGCCAATTTGTTGCATTCAGTGACATCGACGCCATTGGCTTTGCCGGTGAGTTTGTCAATTTCAGCTTGAGACTGCGGAACAACGTTAAAATTGTAAAGAAAGAAAATGGTACTCCGTTTTTTTTGCCATCGTTGTTCGATTGAGTAATTGATCAATAGTGCCAAACCTTGTCTAAGACCGCCTTGATTTGGTCGTAAACCTTTCCGCTGAACGTGAGTGCAGCTTCTTCGAGTTTGGCAGCGAGTTCCAGAGCCTTTTCCTTGGCAGTTTCGTACTGCTCCTTGACCTTATTGATTGACGCATCGATGGCACCTTCGACTTTCTGTTGAACGGTTTCGAAAGCGTTCGACCAGTAGGATGCCTGGACCGCCTAAAATTTCAAATGGTATTGCATTGGTAACGTTAAATGAACGAATATTCATCAAGAACTTGACAATCGATTGTTCTTGATTCAGTGTTAACTTGGATATTGGACTTTGACCCTCTCATTACTTATGTATTAACTTACCGAAGCGCAGAGCACAGCGCACAGGAAGATCGCGAGTTTTGACATTGTTCTTAGTTGCTTGCCGTGACGAGTATAACTTTCTGATGTTCAAACCGACGCTTATATAGAGTATTCATGGCACGGGATTTTATCGAAACTGAGGAGTTCATAGGATCGAATGTAAACGAATGTTTGGCCACTTGTGTCAATTAGCCTTGTTCGATACGTTCGCCCGAATACGGCAACGATTATAACGTACCAGCCGGTGCGATACTTTCGTTTAGGCGAGTTTATGGCGCCTTCATGTGTGCAAAATTACGTATATTCTATTGTAATATTTAATTTTTTGTTAATAATAATTTTTTTTTACACGTTACATCATCGCGTTAATATCGGAAATTTTTAAAATATTTTTTATGACTACAATATTTTCATTCAATACGTTTTATTGATACAACAGAAATAACCATAATTCCAAAATACAATACATCAATAGTATTTAACATCTTGTTAATTGCTTTTTCTGCGACAATGCATTATGTCATTTGTATTGTGAATCTTTTTTTTTTATTTCATCATACAAGCGAATATTTTGTAGAAATATTTGAAAAGATAAATACTAAATTTAATAGGTCAATAGATTTTCGCGTTTATACGTGGATGATCGCCGGAGAAATTTATACCACGTCATTATTATTCTAATTGAGGAAGCAAAATCGACAAATTTCGCTGAATCTTCATTACCAGATGTTCATCGAAGAGTATTAACTTACAGATTAGTGAATAATTATTGATCCTCATTTGGAAATTATCAGAGATCATGTTTATTGAGCCGTATTAAGTTAGTTGAGTTCAGTATCAAATGACTATATTGATTTCTTCCAGGAAATGATCATCCATGATGTTGAACGAGCGGCATTAAGTTAACAATTTTCGATTGGTGATTCATTTTCTTCGGGAAATTTCCTTTAACGATACTCATTAAACAGTATTAATTTAGCTAATATTGAAGTCATTATTGATTTTCTTTACGAAATTGTCGGCAACCTTTTCGGTTCGAACGTCTTGAAAACTCGTAACGAGGAAGAAAATATCAATATCGTATGCGTTCGTATCGCATCGTCTTTAAAACAACGATTCGATAAGACCAATTAGTCAATCAATAAATAATCGTTTTCCATCTTTTATCTCTCGCATTCTGCTATATACCAGAAAAAGAGTACTATTTGCACGATTATAATGACTAATGATGGCGTAACTCGAGATGTAATTTCCGCAAAAATGGTTCGGACGACCTTCAGTATGATTTAGTCTTTCTATCAATTTCATCGATAATCACTTTGATAAACGTTATTTTTAGGAAAATATTGATTTGATACACTTGAACAAATTAGCAGATGCTATGATCACGTGACTCTGTAAATGGAATATTCTCGATGTCGAGGTACATCAATTTATATTTATTTTGTGATTTTCTCTATTAGAGTGGAAGCCCTCTTTTCTTAACTTCACTTACTTCAACCCACTGCTGATTTTAAGCCGTTACCATGGCAACGATTTCGCTTAAATGTATTTTCCCTGAGTCTGTTCGCTCCACTATGAGCGCTGCGCACGCGCAGACTCAGACGTGTGTACCCCTTGTTAACCCTACTGGCAGCACTTGACCGGCGGCGCGGACTGTAGGTGATATACAGAATAGAGAATGCGTCGTTTTCTGTCGAGTTAATAAAAGAAGGGTGGTGCTGTACATCGCGTTACCAAAAGGGTAAAAATGTGTTTACAAGCGTTGCGAGCAAAGTCCGTCGATCGTTAAAAACTCGTTACGAATAATTCGGTATACAGAAATTCTTTTTCTTGTTCACTAGAATTAACTCGCATTGAATTCTATTCAAAGAAAGTCAAAGCTTTGATCGAAGATAACTGGAGGCATATTTGTATGCTTATACAATATAATAATAATAATACTGCTTTTCAATATTGGCAAACTGTCGATAATTATCGTAGTCGCATTACAGAATGAAAGATTTTATATGTATACAGGTGAATCAAACAGTTCGAAGTTCAATTGAAATCATGTCTATAAAACGTGCATTATTTCTAAGTAGCAACGCGGCAAAATCGTTGTTTGGCCAGCCGTCTGAGGCATTCAGAAAGATCTGTGATATCTATTTACGGAAGAGTTCGTAATTAATCCCATTTGATCACTTGTTACGTGCACTTGGGTGCCGAAACAAAACAGAAACAGTCGCCTTGTTCTGCCTCATTCGCTATCGTAACACGAGTGCGCCATCGCGACTCACTCGGCAGCAGGTTAGAGAAACATCGCTCCCTTCAAACTGATAAAACCCCGAAGGCTCTTGGGCGATCGAAGAACGTGAGAGTGTAATAGAGTAAGTAACGAGTGAGGTACGAGGCCTCGTCGATTATATTACGAAGGTACGTGAAAACACGAGAGAAAACAACCCTCTGGAAACAAATCGCTATCGGCGGTGAGGTTTGGACTCACCTAACGCAAAGTTTGCAAAAACGATTTAGATAGGAACCTAACAAACGAACTGTTCGTTTTGGTTGGTATAAATGGTACGAGAATCGAAAACTAGTCCGACGAAAATAGTCATCCCACATCGCATCGAACGAATGAAGTTCGATAATCCGTTTTCGTATCTCCATCTGTTAATAATGTTCAAACGGTAGAAAGATGTGATGTATCTTTGGTGTATCTTTGAGTTATTCATTTTTTTTTTTGGTTTTTTGTTTCGGTTTATTATGGCAGATTGCTTATACCTCTTTCTAGTTACAGTTCATGTTGTGTACCCGAATAAAAGGCTTTCAACCTATTGACCCACGACACTGAAAAAAGTTGATGAGTTGGAAGAACTAATAATTAACTGACAAAACTAAAGATCAGCTGGCACAGCGCATTTTTTCATAGAAAATAGTTGTCCGAACTAACTAGTAGTTCTCCCAATTGATAATTTTTTTCTCAATGTTTTTTTTTTTCGGATAGTTTATGAAATCGTGATTTTGATCGTTTAACCGCAAAACCTCGTCTAGATTATGAAAGCTTCAAGTAATTCTGATGGCTAAACCCTTCAAAATTGTTTTCTTCAATGATTTACTTATTAACTGTCCTCTACATTGTGAATTATAATAGTCCTTTGTGATACAAATGTAGAAAAATGAATATTCTACGAAGAGTGCAAAATTGGTCGCACGAGCAGCTCGCTAGAGTGCTCTTACTTCGCAACATTTATAGCCTATCTTGTTTTTTGCACGTGTAGGAGAAGGTGAGGTATAGTGAGCCACTTTTTTTTTTTTTTACGAATTATCGAATTTTTCAGGCGATGATAATAAAAAAATAAAATTCGTAATTAGTTTTTATAGACGCTTGGGAATCCAAAACAGCTGCCATGGCTGCTAAAAATAAATAGAATATATTCAAATTATTTGAATGAAAATAATTTGATAAATGACTCATTGTACCCCACCGGTGCGGTACATCGAGTCAGGTAGTGGAGCACATTAAACCACCTATTTTAAGAGTCGACATTTTGATGAATAATTATATTTTATTAAAAAAATTGTTTATGCAACCGTCTAAAAAGGTACGGTAGATTTGGGCAACGCGTGCGTAATTAAATACTCAAGTATGACCGACAATTGCAGTGCTTCGAAAAGTGAGGTTATATTGAGCCTGTGACCCGCTATTGCCGATGGTTGCAATGACATGGCGCATTGTACCCCACTAGGGATTGAGATAGTTTTTAGCGAAAAATAATTATTTATCGAATTAAATTGAACAAAATATTGCCACCGAACACCGCAGAAGCAGTTGAACTATCATTTACGACCGGAAACTCGGACTAATTTGGAAAGTAACGCGAGATATTACGAGATTTTTAATAAGAGACGACTTTTTTTTAAGGTTCTAAATCAATTTTTTTTTTAATGATTCACAAGGTCTCAACCGTTTTGTTTCACGTTCGATGAATGTCAATTTAGTTTAGTGGCTACCAGAAAAAGAACCATTATTTATGAACTTCAAATTTACGAGAAATTTGAAGTGGCTCACTGTACCACTCTCCCCTATCACATAGCGAATTCGGCAGCTTAGACTTGGGTTTGGAGTTGTTTTTTTAGTGGGAAGGGTGGCGGTATGCAATTTGTTCTTCGCCAAAGCTTTCCGTGACTTCAGGTCGCTAATGACCAAAGGTACGGTGATCAAAACTTCCTCGGCGAGGGAACTGGACTTAGGGGCTATGTTCTGGACCTCTTCGGTTGCGTAAAACTGCTCAGTAGCGGAGGCCTGGTTGGTGATGTAACCTTTCTCGGTCATTTACTCGATTTACAGGGTTAACCGGAACCCTCGTCTATCTTCTGTTGAATACATTGCTTGGTTTCCTCGACGATGGCCGCCGTCTCGTGATTGAAGCCGACAAGTTCATCGTCCGTTGCGCAGTATTTGGTTGTTAAGGGCAGCATCCGGATGATGAATAATGGCGGGTGGAGAAGTGGGTGGGAGGGTAAGAGAGCTGATCAAATATTCAAGCTTAGCGAGCTCCCAGTCCATAGCTATAATGAAATTTCTGACTTGCCACGTTGCCACAGTCTGATCACGAAAAACAAATAAAATTCTAATACTCGGCAATCAACATGTGAAACACGAATGACTTCGACTTTTTGATAATCAATTAAAAAAAAAAAACACATTTCTAATCAAATGTATCATAAGAAGAATGAGACGCACAGTCGAAGTGAGTCTTTGAATTTGAATAAAACTTTTATGTTTTTTAGAAAAGAACCAAATAAAAGGTAAAATTAAAATTACATGATTGAGGCTTATGATAGAATCATCAACGGCTGCGTTGTTGACATCCTGACTGCATCGATGCACAGCGGCGTTGCGTTTCGTCAAATCTTCGAGAACTCCTTCGCATGGTCGATCAATATCGTTAACTTAGTTATTTGCGGCTTCAAGCTTCGCGGCGACTCAAAAATTCATGTTTGAGATGATACTGAACGCAGTGCTGTTAAGTTGGGCGGCCAATTTGTAGCATTCGGTGAAATCGGTACCAACGACGGTGCCGGTAAGTGCTATAATGTCCGGATACGACTATGCGATAATATTGAATTTGTAAAAAAAATAATAGTTTTTGGCTTCGTAAAAAATTGGTCAATTGTTTCGTTAGAGGGCTTTGTAAACGATGTTTAAAAAAATGAGGTATCGATATGCAAACTTCATTTGAATTTTTTTATTTACTCTGATTCGCGGCGTCGATCGTTACAATAATTTATCGACTGTGCCAAACCCTGTCTAAGATGTCTTTAATCTGGAAGTGGGCTTTCCCGCCGTAAGAGAGTGCAGCTTTCGGGAATTCGGAAGCAAATTCCTGACCCTTTTCCTTGGTAATTTTGTGACTTTTATTAGCCCTGTTCTATGATTTTGCGAGGGTTTCTGCGGCGTTTTTCTTAGCTGCTTCGAAAGCGTCTGACCAGTCGTTCCAGGAAGCCGAGGCGGCCTAAAATTTGTAATGATACCGCATCATTAGCGTTGAATGAAAAAATATACCGTCCGAGCATTCGTTCTAATAATTTGTTCATTGAGTGCTTACTGTTCATTTGTTTCTGCGATACTCATCACTTATGTATGGAACTTACCAAAGCGCAGATGACATCGTACAAAAAATATTCCGAACTTCAACATTTTTGTCAGAAGGTTGTCGCAGCGAGTATCTTTGTGATGTTAAGATAGCGTTTATATATAGTATTAAAAAAGTTTATCAGAACTAAAAAGTTGATAAAACCGAATGTAAACGAATGTTTAACTACTTGTATAATTTAGGTTTTTATTAGACGCATAATGATGATTTCATCAATTTTTATCTGAAAGTTATCAATAGTGATGCTGCATCATTACGCAACATGATTTTACCTGCGTTCGGTATCAAATGGCTATCGATACCCATCAGCGGAAGTATCAGCGACGATTATCAAGTAGCATTATATAAACAATTGTTGAATAGCTATTCATTTGCGTTAAAAAGTTATCAGAGACGATTTTCATAAAACGGAATTACATTAAAGAGTATCGATGCGTTGTACATTTTTATTCAGAAACTGATGAACAATTATCGTCATCAACAATAGTCATGAAGCATTAAATGAACAATTTAATAAAGGATTGTATATGTATACAGGTGGTTTCAGCTATTCAAAGTTTGATTGCTGTCGAGTTTATAAAACGTGTATAGTTTTTAATTTATAAAAAATCTGAATCACTGTTTGGTCAGCTGTTTGGAACATCAAAAAATGTCTGATGTCTATTTATTGAAGAGTCAGTAATTATTTCTGTTTGTTGTTTCGAAACGTGACATCTCGTGCTGAAATAAAACAGAAATTTTAGCCCCTGTTCTGCTTCATTCGATATTAAAACACGAGAATTGACGGCATCGCGACTCGTCCGACAGCAGGTTAGAGAAATAGCGCTCCCCCTAAATTGGTAAAACCTCAGCGGCCGTACAGGCGATCGAAGAATGCGAGAGGGTAAGAGAGAAACGAGGGGAGAGGACAGGGTCCCTCGATTATATTACGAAGGTACGTGAACAACCCTCTGGAAACAAATCGCTGTCGGCGTCGAGCCTTCGTGAACAGCCCTTTGAATTCTTCAGCTGATACGACGCTTGCGCAATATGAAAATGGTGAACCTGTCATCGACAGAATCTCTCACTGCTCGCGGCATAACTAACGAATTATTTTCCATGAATTCGTATTCAGAAATAAAACAAAAAGAAAATAAAAAAAAATACAAACAATCTAATAGGCAACTATAGAAGTTCGTATCTCGATTCTTTATGAACGCGACGTCGTATCAGCGATTCTAATGAAACTGTCAGTTCAACTGTCGGCAATAACTGATGTCTATATTTCGATCGACTCGCTTCACTAACAGGAATGTCCAATATAAATCTCGTTGAAAATGTCGTTATTTGATATTTCAAAATGAATCGGACAATTTTTAATCCATTCCCAAGTTTGATTTTGAATACGAATTCGTAACATCGGAATAATTGAGAGATTACGTAAAGTTTGTTCATAAAATTCGTCGAGAACTTGTTGATGCCTTACGACTATGAAAATTCACCCTTACGATATATATACCTCCGTAAAGCGTTCCCATAGAAGCGAACTCGTTGGCAGAGTAGGGTGTCGTGGGAACCGCTCCTCGCTCGATATATATATATTTTTTTTTATATAGCATTGTTACACGCTTCTTTTTTATTCCAAGGGTCACCCGTTCTTCGAGCCTCTGTCAGCCTCGCCCCTCTCAAGAATCGTGATTACAAACACACACCTCTTTTAAAAGTCGGAATGATTTTTTCATGAGAATGTAACACAACAATTACTTTTTAACTATCCATTAATGAATATATTTTTTTATAAAAAAAAAAAATTTATTTCGCAGTGAAAAATCCAAGACACTCGATGCCGCAATAACAAACAAACAAACAAAAAAAAATCGTTACATATTAAAATTCATATAATTTATAATGTAAAAGGCTCTTTTATCTTTTGCCGATTTATATTAATTCAAAAAAAGATACGCAACATCAGAGTATCAATATTTTGGTATCGTTTACGTTCGTTGTACAGCTTGACTCTCGTTAATATATTTAAAAGATGCAAATTTTCTCGTCGTGTTTCATTACGTACGAATATTAATAAATGATGCGCAGATAATACCGCGTGATGTTAATCGAGTCGGAAATTATTCGGGTTAAACTTGCGTGGGTCGCGACTCCTCTGACACTTACATAGCATGGATAGTCGATGGGTGTATTGCCGGAATACGACGATACTTCAGTTTACAGGAAGCTGTATCCATGTGACCGTGTCACCTTATGCCAAGCGATCCGACATTGATGAATAATGGAACTGTGTACGGAAATTACAGTGTAGCAATATATCCAGCGGCCGTTTACGCGAACAAACGCGCGACGAATAAAGGAATCATCGCGGTAGACAACAGCGCGTTCTCTTCGCATGCGTATGTGTGTTCGTCTTCGATGTTTTAGGCGTCGGGCTATGTATGTATACAGAATATATTTGCGTTACTCGCGTTGTTCCAACGTTGTCGAGACGACGCATCAAAAGCCGCAACGTCGACGAAATTCGTCGCATCGTCGGCTTGTCTATTCTCGCATACATGTAATTCGATTGTCTTGTATTCTCTGTACAATGTATAACGTTTGTCAGTCACGCAGGCGTACAGTGTGATCATCGATCGCACGAATACTTCGTCGTCGAGTCTATGCTATATCTACATCTACACGCGTTATTCGTGTTCTCCAGTTTCTCGACATAGAATTCAACATTAATTACATAAAACTGGAGGAATCCTCAAAGTCGACAGTACTGTATGGACACAAGAGAAGTAGTACGGGAGAGGTTTACATTTGGTCACAAGCGTTTGCCTCGCGGGTGAAACAAATGAGAATGTAGGCAATGAATTAACGTGCGAGAGTAGCGCTAGATACGGTGTAGCGCCTCTCGTTAATGACAGTAACCCGATTCCAAAGGGTGATTAAATGCAATATTGCGAATCCCGCGATTTCCACGACAATAGAACGACTACTTGGTGCTGTGCCCAACTAACGCTGTGGGTACATGTGTTTGCCGCAGAGAGAGGCCATTATGGTATTATGACGTCTCCCTTTTGTTCGAACGCGGAGAACAGTCGATGTATGTGCGTTGGTCTGCGTACACCAGTGTTGACGAAACAGCCTTGACGCGTAAACTCTCATGCGAATATTCAACTCTCCCTCGGCCGCTGGAAGCATTACTATATACTCTTTCAATTGAAGTTGCGCAAAGGTAAACCTAAACTTTCCCGTTCTCGATTTATACCGGGAGTTGAACGACTCTGAGACACGACGATCGTTAACCAGAGTCGTTTCCATGATAAATGAATTCGGCTGAGTATTACATTGCCTGATCGCTTAAAATGTTACTGTTTAAAAAAAGAACATGTTTCCGTCTATTCTCTGCAAACAAATGATTATTAAGCATAATTTTGATGATAATTCTGAAACTTTTGCATATTTCACGCCTCATCCATTTTCGTAATCGTAGAATGTAATGGGGAATGTAAGTGAATTGGATTGGGTGACTGGAAACCGCACTTAGAAGCAACATTTGGATACAAGGGATGGAAATTGGCTCTGCTTGATGAAAGGGACGGGGAGCGTAGGTGATCCTTTGATAGATCGGAACTGTAAAGGAGGATCATGCGTGTCGCTTACTGTCCCGCATTCCTTGGATTATTCAACACAAAGCCGAGAGACGGTTAATCCTATTTACGAAGTGGAAATAGATCCAATTGCGCAGGACATGTCAATGCAAAGGCTCATCAGAACGTGCGTCAGATATGCCCTTCTATATGGGTACTCTAGCAGCAGCGCCCTCGCTTCACTCAGTGGCGTCTAACATATATTCAATGGAAAATCAATCAAAATAAACGTCAGGTCGACCTTACGGAACATGTGATGTCAGCAGATAATGCCAGTGCAATGGCTATCAAAGATAATGGCCTCATCTTGACGCTAATTCAATTTTTTAACTCTTCGCGCCTATCAACGCAATCGAGTGCCATTTATACCCTATAGACTTACAGTCCACGCTCCGTATTCTTAACTCAACGGGACCGGACCCGCACCCTATTCTGTATTTCCCCTATCATCCCTACTCCCGATCAGTTACTGTGAGTAGGGGTAACGAGGGGTATGGCCGCGAGGTTTCCCCCGCTTGCAGCGGGGAAAAGAGGCTGAGGGGAAAAACAGTTAAGGGAATGGTCACGAGTTGAAATAAGGGAACAGTTCAGTTAAGAGGAGTTACGAGTACGGAGCGTGGACTGTATCAACAACAGACAGAATCATAAAGCATTACAGTATAAGATCCGTATTCTTAACTCGACGGAACCGGACGCGCTCCCGTTTCTGCATTTCCCCTATCGTTCCTATTCCCGGTCAGTTGCTGCGAGAAGTGGCTATGAGGGGTATACTCGTCCGTAGATACTGCTTGGAGTGGAAAAAACCGACTCAGGAGAAATACAATTACGGGAAATCATTGCCATGGTAACGAGTTAAAATAAGGGAGCGGTGAAGTTAAGAGGCGGCAAGAATACGGAGTTTGGACTGTACTTATCGTCGGCGTTATTAACCAACGCCGGTGTATTGCAAAATAAGATGTCTACTGTACATGTTGTTTGTCTACATTACGATGCTTTAGTCTACAGCAGTTTGCATTTAAAGAGCTTTTTTTTTTACGATCGCACGATGATTCCCGAAGTTCTCGCGATGCATTTCGTGCCTTAATGCCTTAAACACGTGTTTTGTATTGGAAAAATCGTGTTTTAGATATTCCGTAGTTATATTCGAAGTCAACAAAACAGGAGATTTAGTGAACAGCATTGAAAAATGTTGAATTTGCAGCGGTAATAGGATACGTTTTAGTAAAATTTATAGCGAAATACGAAGAATACGTAATGTGACGATCTTCCATGTCTATCCACTTCGCAACCATACAGCATAATGATGGTTTGCCCGACGCGGAGTCCCTGAAATTCCGGTAAACCGGTCAATTTCATCGTGGGATGGTGAAAATACCTGTCGTATACCTATTCCATATCATGGGAATACTGCGGCATGTGCGGACACGATATGCTACTACCGTATGCACTTCCCATCTCACCCGACCATATGGTCATTTCGGCTATCTGCGTATTCCTACTTCGTTCTCACTATTCTGTTCTACGATGATTAATGCATAGGCGACGGCAGCGATGTTTTGTCAGCGAGAAAATTTCAATTCACAAGACTAACAATGGTTCATCCTACTTTCAGTTATAGTGTAACTAACGCAGAATTTACATTCACCATAATTTTGATATTTTGCTTCTAACAATGATGACTTACTGTTGCGATCGAAAAATAACAAAATGGCACCGCAAATTCTTTTCGTATTTACAGGGTAACATTATTTTTACATTAATTAACATTAATTAATTAACATTACATTAATTAACATTAATTTTTATTGCTAATATTGATGTGTAGTATAATGTACCATAACCCCATAAGTTTCTTACAAATTCCTTGTAACCAAATTGGAACGAAGCAAAGAATATGCAATTTTAAAAGGAAACTAATAGGAATTTCCTTCAGAGTTTGTCATTTTACCTCTATGTAAATCTATCTCTACCTTCCTTCAACAATTTTCATGGTTCTTCGGCTTCGGTATAATTGTCATTATATACCGAAATGGTCCCGGAAAGCGAAAGCGTATATTCGCGTGGGCGATTTGTGTGGTTTACCTCGTTCTCGGTATCGCTGAAACGCCGCGCACTCCACGTTTCTCCACAAAGTGGAAGGAACATGAAATCGTGCAATTGCCCGGGAGATCGATGTCGAACGGTGGGAGTTGAGTGCAAAACGCCCATAGCGCTCGCACCTGAACTCTGCCGCTACTTCTCTCCTGCCGCACTTCTCTATAGGCACTTTAATGCCGCTGTTGTTGCTGTTTTTCGACATCATACGCAGCTGCATGCCTCTTCGCCGTTGCACCATGAGCGCACTGCAGCGTACCTGCATGCGGCTGCATCACGTCGGAAGTATAATTGCATTCTATTTTTGGGGCTTTTGCGTTTCACGGGCGTGAAATGGATATCGAGTTACAACTGAATAACTGTGTGTAATTCTGTGTGTAAATTTAACTTGCGATATTCGAATGAATCATAGTTTCTAAATAATTAATTTACTTATCAACGTATACGTTCATTTTTATCGTAAAAAAATTTGCGATGTTTTAAGACTTTTACCGGCATTGCATTGATCGATTAATCTGTTTCGTTATTGCTATTTTTTTTAGTTGACCGTTGAAAAAAAAATACGATATCGAAGTTGTTCTTCAACTAAATTCCACTTTCTGCAATGAAAGGAATTCGATTTCTACGAATCAGTTACACTACCTGTGCTCTGCGAAATTACTTTGGAACCTTTCCCGACGTTAATTAGTCCTTTTCAGGTATAATAGGTTAATGTTTCGATGGGCCGTTCAAAGTTATTTAAAAGTAATCGCGGTCCCAACCTGCTGAGCCAAGCGAACGATGCAATAGGCCATTAACGGCTGCAATATTGTCGTTGCTACTTTTGCTTCGATCTTTCCTTTCCGCCGCATCAGCTGTACCTATACAGTGCACCGTGCATCAATCTTCCTGATGCACGTTTCGTTTGAATTGGCTTATCGATTGCCCTGCTATTTTCAATCGCGGTTGCGGCATTGCTTTCTTCAAAAGTCCATCGTAATGTTCCGTTCGTTCGCGGAATCCGGACGGAGCGCTTCATTGAACTCTTTTGACGATTGATCCCAAGTCACGTTGGATTCTTCGCGCTTCATTCGTCGTTTTATTCAGCATTTTCCAGCATCAAATTGCGAATGCAACGAAGCGCATGCAACAGCGTGAATAAACGGAGAGCGCGTTGGAATTGCACGGATTCATGCAGACAAAAACGAGGGGCGGGCAAAAAAAATTGAAGTGTGGCGATGGAACATGAAACGAGGTGATAATTTGTGTCGACGAATATCAACGCACAGCTCTATCTCCGAGTATTACGTTCCGATTCAGGCGATTAAACACGGAATTATCGATCGACTTCACCTCACACGCATGATGGCTCTTCAGCGTGCACACAGGCAATTGAAGGGTTGAATTCGAATCCCTGGTAATTACGCGTCTCGCCCTATCGAGCTTTCCAACCTCCCGCTCCCCCAAACGTTATGCTCCGGAACATGCGGAATTCTATTAATACCAACGGAATGCTCAATACGTTTTCAATCCGAAAACGCTGGACCCTCGTAATTGTCGCTCTCCATACACACCGACCGCCGCCACTCTCTCTTTCGTGAAAATTTTAAAATATTTTCGAATAATACACGAGTCAATAAATAATGAATTTCTGATACTATTGAACGAGAAAACAATACTTCGGCAATATTTTCAATCAGTAACATTGCATCGATCTGTTAAACATTTTTTCTTAAAAAAAAATGAAAATTTCTCTTCGGATGTGAAAATAAATTTGAATAATCGATACGAGAGAGTTATTAATAAGCGCCATGTTGTTTTTTTTAATATAGCTTTTGCGTACCCAATCTTGCGACATTAATCAGCAGAAAATTATACGACGCAATTTGCGACCCGGACAGATTAAATAATGGAAATTCCATCTCGGTGGATGACTTTTAATTAATTTTCAAATTTCTCGAGTTTCCTTTTGCCTCTGTCTCGAGAGTAAATTCCTCTGGTGATTCTCCAAGGTGGTTTTCTATGATCTCAGCCGGAACGAGATCGAGTCGCCCTTTTCCGCTTTTACTCTCGGAAGTTACGCTCTTTCATCGTCTCCTTTCGTCCCCCGTTCTGTTGGCGATATATACAAGCCATCATCCATCTGTATCCTTCAGCCGGCAGCTTTCGGCTCGTTTCTCCCGTACCTATGGACACGAGACGAGAACTCTCTTCTCTCTTGGGAGGGTTTTAGTCCGTGCCACGAATGAGTCCCCGTTGTGTGTATGTGTCTCAGCAGATGTACGACCATTTGCCATAGCAGCTGCACTGTTCAACCCCACCAAGAAGACCTTGCCGTACAACCCTCGTGCCTGGATTACGCGTAACCTCGTCCCAAGTCCGAAAAAAAAAAAAAAAAAAAACACTTTTCAAATCCTTTTTAATTAAAAATCGAACCGAATTTATTGAAAATCATTATTAATTAATACATTTTACGATAATTTCGACCAATCAAATTTTTTAAAAATATTTTCGTTTATTGCGATTCCCTTTCGAAGGCCTCCGGCCCTTCTCTCAGGTATCGGGGCCCATTTTCCGGAGCTTACGTCACTGACAAGTCCCGGTAGTAGGGTGAAACGCTGCCAAGGATCGGAGGCTCTTCGTACGATACCTTCGCATTCGCGTTTCGAGTCTCGAGGGGGGGGTTTGTGTGCATCGGCATCCGCGTTGCAAAGGATTGGCGTTATCTACGGGCCGAACGTAAACGCTACAATCGGACTCGGCCTTTCGCGGCCCCCGGTTATTATTTATATCGCGAATTGTCGGATTGGTGGTGATTACGAAAAAAAAAAATTAAAGAATAGATATTTACGGTTGTATCACTGATACGTGGGATTGCAACAGGTATTGGAAGTCTTCAAAATAAACGAACGAGTTTGTGCCGTTATCTAAGCGATAATCGAAATCGATTAATTTCATAATCAAATCCGTCAAAATCCTTTCCTTCAAAAGGCTCTGTGATCCTCAATAAAAAAAAATTCATTAAAAACCGTAAGCTGCTTAAAAAAAAAATTAAAAAAAACCGATGAAGAAGTGATAATGAAAAGAGAAGAGTAAAGAGGAAGAGGAAGATAAGCGTTGTTCGAGGTATCTGTGCGTCAGAGCGTTGGATCAAACGTACTTCGAGTTCCGGTGGGGTCGCCGGAAGTAGCTGAGCCGTGACGGTGGTGAACGCGTTGCGGACTCCGGGGCCAACGGAAAAACGTGGGAACTCGATATAATATAGTAGCGGTAAAGTTTCCGTGGTAGTAACCCCGACTGTTCCGACTGTGCAGCTATATACATTGTCGCTGACCCGACCGCGACTCCGGGGGCAATATTGCAATAGCCTCGTCGCCCCGTTTAAATAAACGTCGGGGTTAATCCAATAAAACGCTTGAACAGCAACGCCATCCAGAAAAGAGCATCATCGTTGTCGTCTGGTGCTCTCGCGACCGTCCGCCCTCGAGGCTTTTGCCAGAGAGCAGTTTGCTTTACCGTCTCCTTCTCCGGCGCGTAATCGGCCACTCCGAGCGCCGGACTTGAGTTTCTCTCTTCAACTTGCTTTCCACTTATCGCGGTTGACTCGTCCACCGGAATAATTGCTGAATCTAACCCCGGATCGTATCGGGCTCCTTGAAACCGAGAGAATCGAGTTTCCTTGGAGTAACAGGAAATTCTCGTGTTTTAACCGAGCGGAGGAAAAATTTGTGGAAAAGACCGGAAGTCATCGGACTCCAAAAAAAAGAAAAAGAACTTTGAACACCTATCCTGCGAAAAGCGACACGTGAGGTGAAATTGCATTGCACTATAAATCTTATCCAAGAGAAACTTCGCCAGCAGCCTTGGGAAGAGATCCAATTAAATATCGAAGGACGTCGATCTTCTGGACCGAGACAACCCTTTCCCTTTGGCTCTCAATCTCGTATCTTCAGCCTCGTTCACTTCGCCGGCAAGTCTCGTGACTTGAAACGTGTGTCACCTGCACGCTCCTCCATCGTCGGCGCGCGTATAGTTCTACGGCGAAATTAATCTTCGTCGAAGCGACGTGAGTCGGATGGTCCAGCGGATGCGAGAGACTTCGGGTCGTCTGTACTCACGTGTACGCTCGGTGCAGCTGCACTACTAGTTTTCTCCTAAACCATCCGGGGTGTTGTTCAGAAGGGTAACTATGGTACCGCCGTTGCGATAGACGAATGATACCGATGTAGTCGCGTATATATCATCGAAGTGAGAAACTGTACAGCGGGAAAAGCGGGTTACAGCGTGGAAGGACGGAAATACTAAAAGGGAACGAACGAGAAGCTTGAAACGACGGAAGGGAGAGAGAGCCGATGAATGAACAGAGACAGATACTACGGCCAACCGACCGGTCGTGTAATCCCACTCTGGCCATCGTAGCAGCAGGGT
The DNA here is from genome assembly GCA_964006125.1 of Cryptus viduatorius. Taxonomy (NCBI): domain Eukaryota; kingdom Metazoa; phylum Arthropoda; class Insecta; order Hymenoptera; family Ichneumonidae; genus Cryptus; species Cryptus viduatorius. The sequence continues at coordinate 15,425,338 of OZ023222.1, forward strand.
GTGACGTCACTGTTTGAGCGGAGCACAAGTTGTATAGCCAGTTTTGAGCACTCGGCTCGACGCCGCTGCCGTCGCCGCCGCTGCTCGGAAAAAATAAAGACGAGGAAAGAAGAAGCCTAACCCGAGTCGGAACGTAACTTCGTGCCAAACAGGCCGGCTACGTACCGACGAAGAGACCTATACGCGGCAAGCGTCATGGCGTCTAAATGTCTTACCTGCCTCGTCGGATCGCTCGGACTATAACATCGCGTCGTAACTGAACTAAATTTCGCCGTTTCAACTGTGGATTTTATAATATTTACGCATAATAAAAAATCGTTTTTACAAATTTTATGAAGTGAATTAAAAATTAATTAATCGAATTAAAAAAAAAAAAAAACAACAAGTGTCGATCGAGAATTTTCAGCAGTGTTCGAGGATAAAAGTAATGCACGAAAAATAGTGGCCAATAAAATATTAATAATAACAAAAAGTTTGTGCTGCGAGGGCAGAACAGAAGTGTTTGAAGGGAGTTAACAATGGATACCGAGCAGTCAGGTACGGCGGCGTCGATACCGAAGAAGCCCTTGCAATACCAGCGATCTGTGACGACGATACCCGGTGCAATTTTTCTTTAAAATTAGATTTTTTCCTTTGACGAATAAATAAATTAATTGAAGCGAAGAAATTTGATGTATCGTCGAATTTAACTGCGATAACAGTGCGTTTCGATGTTCTTCGATCGGGAATGCTGAGGTGTTGCTTCGACGATCTATATAGAAGGATTTTTTTTTTTCCGTCGAGACAACCGGTTACCGATCGAAGGATCGAGGATACCTTGTACCGCTCCTTCACGTTGCTTTCCGCTGTAACCGATACGAAGGAAGATCCCGTGGAGGTTAACTACGAGAGACGAGAGTTTCGTACCGTCAACATAGTGGACTATCGGAGAGGTGGAAGTTGAAAACGTGTGTGCGAAGGCAACATCGTTGTTGGTGTCGGCGCAGGCGCGCCTCTGTTGTACGTTGCAACAGAGTAGAGGGACACAGTGCACGAGGAACGAGCAACGGCGACGCTTGGGCCTCGTCGATCGACCGCGCCGATCGACGATCGATCGGTTGTGAAAAAAAAAAAAAACGTCGTGCGCGCGTGTTTCCGTTTCTGTTGCTCCTGACGGATTATCGGAATATTTCAAACTTTGCCAATTTATAGTATTTCTCCGATCGATTGACGAATTAGTTTTTGGCGAGTTGTCGGTGACAATAACGGTAACTGTAACTGCTTTGGTTCGGATAAACGTGTTCGGAGCACCTGCCGCTTCGGGGGAGTAACGGCGAGTGCACGTGCTCTTGGAAATATTCTTACGATATACCGGATGGTCGTCCTCGGCGCCTGGATAGTTGAATATATTATTGTTATAAAAATCGTTTTTTTTAATACGTAAACAAGCATCAAGCTTCGACTTTGTGTGCTTCGATAAAAATGTATTTTTGAAGTGCGCGAGTGCTACTGCGCGACGTGCAAACATTGAGAGCAGTGAGAGAGCCGAAGTTTTGAGGGCTTTGAAAGAACGGAAGGAAAAAAATAATATAATTTGAAAAAATGGGGAACCACCCGTCCGCGCATCAACCGCTCGAAAGAGCGACCAGCCATAGTGGAAATGCACTTCGACTATCGGTATGTATAGCGTACCGGTGTGTTAAATAAATCCGGAATATCGTTGTTTATTCATCAAATATCCCTTAATTAGTTTCAACGTTTTCCATGCATCTATCAATATTTGTATCAATCTGCCGATAAAATCTCTCGAAAACCGTTTTTCCAGTAACGATTTTCATTGATTCAGCGTAAAAAAAAAATTGCGAAACCACGTGATTCCGTTCATTTTTTTAAATGAATTTTTAATAAATTTTTATTAATTAAATTGCCGTAATTCATTTAATATTAATGATTTTAGTTTGTTATGGTTTTTTTTTGCGAAAATTATCGTCCCGTCACTTCGAGCTCTGTAACCCATATATTAAATGTCGGTATGAAAAATTACCAATTTTTTTTTTTGCACCTTATACAACGGAATATTTTTCATTTCGCGTCTCACGCGAAGGTGTCCCGTTATTCTATCTTGGCACGATCCATCGTAGCAGTTCCCCTCGTTGCCTCGGCGTTGGCGTTCTATCACTCCGCTCAGCGTTCGAGAAGAATAGAGACGGAGAGAACGAGAGGAGCCCACGGATCAGCCAGATGTCCCGTTCGGGAGGCACATTTAGCGATCCCCGAGAGTGTTCTCGAACCTCTGGGTGCTCTCGGACTCCGGTCTCTCTCGCTTTGTTGCTTCTACGTACGTTTCTGTCTCGACTACTGCTTGCCGCTGGTTTTTCCCGTAAAAGAGCCTGAGATTCGCAGCTGTCGGAAATGAACGTGCCGCCTGTTCTGAGCGCTCGTCGTTTCCTTCATCCGCTTGTGTTTCCTTCACGGTTCGGTTTTATACCACGCGATACTCGAAAGCATCGACAACGTAAACGCATGTGTCTCCCCCCCTCTCGTTCCTTATAGCAACGTACAGTCGCGCACTATATTTCTTCCACAATAACCCGACTGACGCGACACATAATCGTAAATTGGTGGCCGTGAGACACTTTTTCTCCTTCTCTCCCTCCCCAACAGTTTACTTTTTTATTCGGTTTCTTATTTTTTTACGAAGAACTCACATCGGAAATGTGATTTATAGAAAAACGAGGAATCGAAACGAAACGTATTTCCTCTCCTGCAATTTTTTTTATGAAATAAAAAAAAAGAAATTGCAGCAGAAATATCGAATTCACTTTACTCAATTTTCGTTGTCTGACGTTCCAACCACTTGTTCGAAGTTTCTTCATCTTCGCACAGACGTACGTTTCGATGTCTCGGCGGGAAATATCTCGAATAATAAAAGGCCGATCTGTCAGCCGACCATATCATATTCATTCCTCGTAGTTCACGCGGAATATCGTTATTCCTAGAACACTGTAAGGAAGGAATACAGCCCTCGGCTTATAGCGCATAATAATTCACGGCGAAGCTTCGACTCTCCTCTTCGGTTCTTCGGCTCGTCGTCGTTTGTCGCGTACCCGTCTGGCTATTTTTTTAGAGTCCGGTATCTCTCCCTGCGTTCCACGCTACAGAGGTTCTCAATCCTTGCGACGACCTCGTAAACACCGTCGTGGCATTCGGCCGCACAGATCTCACCTTTCTCTTTGGCATCGCACAGCGGTAAACAGCAACGGCGTACACCATACAGAATCCACCCGTTCGTTTCGTCGGTAATATCGTCATTGTAGAAAAGTGAAAAAAAAAAAAAAAACAAAACAAAACAAACGTCGATGCGTTACGCACTTTCGCACCGGAACAATCGCGGGTGCGCGCGATTCGCGATGAGTTCGAAGATACCGCAAAAAAAAAAAATGCATTCACCGCAGTGCAGTGCCGCTGATGCACCGAGGAATGCATCAATCCTTTGCATCCGAAAGACGGGAGAGGAAAAAATAAATTTCATACTCTTTAAATTAATATTCATCATTCGCAGCTCATTGAGTATCGATACTTTATTCGTGTCTGCGCATAAAATCCATTTTTGCCGCTCCACGGCATGAAAAACTGCCGAGTATCCGTCAGCGTCTGTAAAGCCCTCGACACTCCGTTCCGCTCTTATGTTTTTTTTTGTACTCTACGACACAAAAAATACGTATTTGTCGCGAACGAGATGAGAAAAAAAAACCAACGTGCTGTCCGATCGTTCATGGAAAAAGGTGTGACTGATTCGCCGTGACTATTCGCGGCGCGAAACCTCGAGCTCCGGTAGCGATTGTCGCGCGTATACTATATAACTATACTATGTATACACTGTCATCACGTGAATGCCAATCTTGCATAGTTATCCGTACTGTAATGACGAGTACGCGTATCCTGATGAGTAATCCGTATTGTTCGTGGCGTCGTCCTCGCCGAGTTATCCGGTCGAAGGATTGAAAAGAAATTATTGAATCGTAATCCACATTTTCCCGAACTGAAATTTTTTTTTTTACGAATAATTATCCAACGATATTGAAAATGAGAATTCGCGGGAATTTATTTCTATATCGTAATTGACGATGATGCGATGTGCGACGCGCTGTATGCAGTCTGTCGAACGTATCGAGAAACGCGACGCTGATGAGGACATATGTGCGGTTTGCTTCCGATAGCATTCGCTGAAATTATGCGACACGGTGTGCCGTGTGACGTACCGCACTTGTCGTCACACGCCGCGAAACAGCGGCCAGTTAAGGTAATGTCGTACGGTACATTTCGACCGATATATAGATTCGTATGATTAAAAAATTAGTAAAGTAATACTGATTAGTGAAAGCTATATAATTCGTAGATTCAGAGAGTCCGAAGAATTTCAATGACGTATATTAAAAAATATTTGAAAATAAATAAAAATTATCATTTGTTTATGATTTTTATTTATTCATCAATTTTACCATCAGAAATGTATAAAAAGCGGAAAAATGACTTTTAAATCGAACGAAAAAAAATACGAGTTCGATTTCTTTCCTTTTAATAAGCAACGATCCGCATTACCCCATTCTCCCTGAATGTGTATACGTAGGCGCTAGTGGACGTTGCATACCCGAGTTTGCGTAACTCATGGAGCGGCTAGTTAGACGCTCGAGTGCTTTACCGATAGTAAACTATAGTAAAGCACATAACTCGTTGGGGCAGAGGCCTGTCTGCGCTCAGTAAAAGCAACGTGACTCTGTTTCTCAGTGTTTGCACTGCCCGTTCTATACACACACAGAACATTTTTTTTTTCTACTTTACCGATGTCTGCGAATTAACCGAGCGACAAACTGATCGTTAATTTATTCGTGGAAAAAAAATGCATCGACAAAAAAAAAGTCAACATATTAAGAGTGCGCGAAGAAGACAAAAGGAAAGGGAGGCAAGCGATGTATTAGTCGATAATTAGCGTGGTAATTATCTTTGCGTAATTACCTGCACCTCTTCGCTCTTAAATACACTGAAGATTGATTTTTTCAAAGACAACTTCCTCTCTTGTTATCTCAATTTCCTTTGGGGGACGGAAATACATAATGATTAATAAAAAAATTGCGAATAATTAGCGTCGAGGGCGTTCGGGAGCGTCGATCCGACACGTATCTACTCAATTAAACGACGTTTTGCCGCGAGATCTAATTAATTGAGTTAACACAGCCGGCAACACCGACACTTCGCTCCCCGAACTCGATTCGTACGTTCGTGTGCATTTTTGTCATATAGATCGTGTATACAGGACGCCTATGTGTCATCTGAAATTCCATATATCGACATCGACATGACATTTTATACGCAACAGTCTCTCTGTTGGTCCAGTATTTCTATCGGCTACTCTCTCGAATTTCCGCTCGTCACAAAAGCGGTTATCGGGGTACCGCCCGTAGAAAATACACGTTCGGCGTTGCAAAATCAATCTCTCTTTTCTGGAGCCCGCGAGCGTCGACTTCGACGATAATTGCCGTATGGGAGAAGCGATGCAATTTTATTATATTGCTACTCTCGTGCACTGCGAACATTTATTTTTTACTTCGGGGCACTCGAAAATAAACGAATATTGCGATTTAGAAAAAAAAATTTATTTTAATAAAATTTGACGATCGAATTAAAGGCCCCCTATCTTTTTATTGAGTAAATATCTTTCGCCGGTTTCGATACACACGAATTCGGGCTTTTCGAGCAGTTAAAACTACTTAACTGGAGGTACGATTAAAACCGTGTGACACTTTACAATAGATAAGACGCCTCCGACTCTTCGTGTCTCGAAGCCTCCGTACGACTTCCACGCGGTTAATGCACACGCACAGCGTTTATTCTCAATGCAACTCGTACGAGCGACAGAATTCCTGTGACCGACTTCGAGTGTCGATCGTTGCGCAGCTTGTTCACGTGACGCAACGAAACCCACCGCACGAACGTATATCTTGGACTCACTGTCAGGTGGCTTGTCTTCACTCATTCCGAGAGTAATTTTACCTGAACGCACTCTGCGCACCTGTATTATAGACTCTAACTGTGCTATTACCCAAGTGAAGAGCCTGAAATTGCAGAGTCCAAATGCACCATTTTATCACGTTGTTAAAAAAAAAAAAAAAAATGCTCGCTGCTTCACGCCGATTGGACACCTCGAACGATCGGTGAATTTTTTTTTTTCACCGAAAAATGATCGAGTTGAGGTATTATCTCGTAAAAAAAAGTTAATAACACCGTCAATTGTGGTAATTAAGGCCGATCGGCAAATTATTTCGCACGAGAAAGACGTTGGAAGATATCTTTCGCGAATCAGCTACGTCTGAGAAAGTCTTATGAACTTGGGAATTCTGGGATGTCGAGTTTTCTTTTGGCAACGTCTCTGTCTGCCGGTATCTTTTTCTCATGGGACGCGATGCATGTGGTTGAACCGAGGGGCAAGTCACCCGCGGGGACACATAGAATATACTATACGAGTATCAAATGCCTCTGTATGCGTATATATACTAAACTATACGCCGAGGAGAGTTGAAACGGGACAAACGAGTTTCGGTGAGTGGTCGAGAGACGAGAGGAGAAAACGCGAGGTAAAAGAAGAGGCGCTGATGCTACCAGAGAGACGATGCCCTCAGTTGCTCATAGTCTCTCCCTGCTGGTCGTCCACCTCCGTACACTCACCTCGTTACACTCAAGCGAAATCTCGTCGTTGAAGAATAATATCGAAAAAAAAAAAAAAAAAAAAAACGAAAAAAATGTACACGAAGGAGAAGAAAACGAAGTGTCTCGTAGGTGCAAACAAATTTTAGAAAAATGAGATTCTAGATGGAGTAATAACTTTGTCGCTCGACGAGGCTACGCGACTCTCGTTAAACATACACGCGGGGGGCGTGTGGAAAATATTTAATACGAGGCCAGCAGCACTGCTGGCGAGAGTCGTTAGAGACTTTTTTCTATGCAACAGAATGCATTGCAGCTTGTATTATTAATAGTAACGTTGCAGACTGAGGGGCATACATACAATTATGAGGTAAAACATAGGCGTCGAGAAGACGCGAATTGTGCTCAACTCGATGCACGCGGAGTCAGTCCATTTGCATGCATATTAAAGTCTGTTATTAAAAAAAAAAATGAAACATCAGTATTGTCTTTACAGAAAAAAAAATGGCGATGAAATGCTGTATATCGTAATAATGTCACTAATTATTATTATTATTAAAGAACTTTCGATAATTCTATTCGATTTCGAAATTTTCGAAAATTTCGATTAATAAAAAAATAAATGTTTATAAAAATATATAATTTAATAGAAAAATTAAAAAATTTCGATTCTCGGAATTAAATTTTCGGAGTAGTGTTACAATTTGAATGATTAATTTTTATCTTTGACGTCTGCAACGTGTAAGTTGTCCGCGTTACAGCAGCGTAGCCGCTGAACACACACCTATACGACAGCAACGCGTGGGTATATTTTCTCGACTACCGATATAAATCTACGTGTTCGTAAGCGCGCACAGGTAGATACTTTGCCATTGTAAAGGCGTAGCTGAAATATACCCACGACGTTAAAAATACGCTTCTCTCGTGTTCTTTTCTGACGCGATTTACACACGTGCACCTTTACAAAGGTAACGAACCACGTATTACCATTGGGTTGTATCGTCGAACGTTCGGGACGAGTAAAGCTTGTCAGCCTTACAACTCCGTGGATACACAGTCGAAGTATAATCGTACCTATCCTCGGAGGGATCGAACTCAAGGATAACCGGTACTACTGGTAGTACGAGAGGCACAAGGCGATGTCCGATCGTTTTGCTCGCACACCGTACGCTCGCGCGCCGTGCGCTCGCGCGGCCGATACGTCCGGCACGGAGTCGTTGAAGAAAATGAGATAAACGATTAAATAAGTTGGGAATATAAAGGGAGATAAAAGACTGAATTCTACGTAGGATAGCCATTAAACATTTACAAGAGCGACGCGAGTATCGATATAATAGCCACCTACCTATCCGACTATCTAAGGAAAGCGATCTCATGACTTTGTTTCGTAATCGATATTTCATATAGACGATTTCATGTACGTTTTTTAACTGAAATAATTTTGAAATAACAGTCGAATATCTATTTAAATAATTTAAAAAATGACGAAAATATTACTTTTATTGCATCCGTAATCCGGACTTCCAGACGATAAATTAATTATTTACGGGTAACTAAGTAATTTTTATTTCGATAGAAATTGGGGGGTCGATCGTGTAAGCGTTACAAAAACGAAGAAAAATCGATCTATCAGTTCTGTAGACTCGAATTTTCGTTCACTCAATCGGACTATTATATATTACGGTTCAACTAACTTCCATCTCAATATAAATTGTTCGCGTACGTTCGCCTCTCCTACCCTACTTGGAAGTGCACGACGGGCCTCCAGTGCCTCCTATATAGACCGATGCATGCGATGCAACTTGCACCGGCGGCAGTAGTACTCGCGCCGCGAGTGTAATTCTTTCGCCGTACTAACTTTCCCGCATGCATTGCACCTGTCGTCTCGGTGAAAGGATCATTCGAGAGAGGCGACCGCGCGCATATGTACTTCGAGAGAAGGTGTACTTACATTGCTCGCCGCAATGGGACATCGTAGAGAGCGCCGCGCTATTCAATGTATACACTTCCATTAAAATATCCGAAGCGCACTAATTTTATTGCTTACTTCACGACTGCCTTGACACTTCGCGCGAGTCGTCCGTAAACATACGATTCATTTGCATTTGAATAATATACCATCAAATTTTATAACTCCATTGTTTCCTTAATATTATACTTCGACGTTTTCTGCAAAGACGAAGACGAAAAAATTTCGATATTTCTCAATCTCAGCGCTGAAATTTTTATGTTATCTCGAGAGCTTTCATTTTTCATGGGAAAACAGTTTTTATCGCGAGCTTCGGTAGTTGAGACTCGCTTTTCATTTTTAATTTTGAATTACATCGTCCGAGTTTTGGATGCGGTCGACGAACCGCACCTGGCAGACCTCGAATGCTATATAGCGCGCGCGCACATACACACGTACGCGCGCGCGCGCGTGTGTACGTGTTTAAGGCTGCGTATGCTTATAGTACGAGGACGGGAAGCAACCCCTCTTCCCATCGTGTCAGCGCGCTAAGTGCCTGCCTTGGGAGCTCGTCCTTTGTATACATACCTTCGCCATGATGCACCGTACTACCTGAGCAAACCGTAACGCTCTCTCTCACTCTCGCCGGGAAACACCGAGTAAATTTACCGCAAATTTCGACCGTTTATCAAAGCAGTGCTTTGAAGATAATGGGAAGACAAAGGGGCTTTTACTGTGCAAAAACGTTTCGTAGATCACAGTTCGAATACAAATTTTCGTCGTCGATCTCAAAATTCACTAAAATGTTGACTTTTTTTTTATAAACGTCAGAGAATAAAAAAAAATTCTTCGTTTTCGTAAATTTCATGAAAATAATACTCGACAACAGATTTTTAATTTATTCATTTAAAAAAATTACGCGGTTCACCGTTTAGTCAGCAAAATTCTATTTCGACGGCGTTCGCGCCCAATTTCCGGATTCCACGTGACTCACGCGACGAAAGAGTTGAAATAGGAAGTGAAGTGAAGGAATAGCCTTTAAACTTCGTAGGAGAAAGTGTAGCCAGGAGAGGTCTCTCCTGAACGAAGGCAACAACGCGTTACGTTGTCCGGAGCAGAGGCGCGCACGAGAGTAGAGGCGATGATTCATTGCACCGACTCTGGAGGGCGCATCGGTATATCTGACTCTTTTGTGCGCAAAAGCACTCTCCGGTACTCTCCACTTTTTGTTGGCTACAACTCGCTTCTTTTTCGTTTTTTTTTCCTTTTTCATCAACCACCCAGCGGCTGTAAAGAGTGTATATCCACAAAGCCCGGCTATGTCCGGCTGAAACGAGTGCGCGCTGCGCTGGAGCGCGAGTTTGGATCGACCGAATGAGCAAAATTGATGCCGCCGCTTCTGATTCTGCGGACGATGATGTATTTCCCTCACTCGCTGGCGAATATGCTAAACGCAATTTCTTTATAACGAATGCTAAAAAAATACGATGATTTTTATCAATTAGCGAAATCGGCGATGAATTCCTGATTTTTTTTTATTTTCATGGCTATAATAATATTTTTTTTTATATTACCCATCGGTCTAATGAGTCTCGAAAAAACGATATTGAAACTTTGCAAACCTATTTTGTCTGTGTTTCTCCAATAAAATACAGCAGTCAATTAAATTCTCGAAATATTTGATCGAAAAGTTAATTTATTGAATTTTTTATTAGTCATCGATTGGAAGCTTTACTCGACGTATTTTTTTTTTTCGTGAGCACAGATTTGCGATTTGTCATACTCGTAGGTCAATGTTTAACGCGGAACGTCTTTCGAAATAAAAAAAAAAAGAAATTGAAGCGGTCGCTGATTGATGTTGCGGCTTCATTGCGATAGAGATGTACCGCTGAAAATACGGAATTGAGAACGAGAGGCACGAGCGATTGACCATAAGCAAAGCTTTAATAGGACAAAATACCAGTGGGTAATACATTCGCGCGGACCAAGTGGTGTAAGTGAGTGACAGACCTCGCACTTTTATCGCGTCGAGAAATTACCCGCCGCAAACCAGAGTCCACCGGTCGGAGTGCCGGAGTACCTAATCGAGTTTGACGACAACCGACGACGACGCGAGGACTACTCGCGTGTATATGGCATATAGCAGATTCGAGAACGATTCGCTCTCGCCGCAAATGAACTCGTCTCTTGTACTCGAATACCAAAGTCAGTCACCAGCCAACACTAACCGGAGTACAAACTATCCGCGGTTCGACGTACCAGCCGTCGCGACAGATCGTTTCGCTTGTTCGTCAGACGACGATTATTGTAACGATTATTGCTTCTCGTCTATCGCGGCGTAAGCATCGTACCTGCGATTTGTTTGCGTTTTGTTTTTTTTTTTTTTTTTCAACGATCTCAATACCGATTTGTTCTGTAATTCGCCCGTATAAAATATGGTGTACGTATTTCATTACTCGGCGAGACAGCGACGACGCTTTCACTATGGAGCAATTTATTCAGCCTTTTTACTTGTAAGTTGTCGCGTCGGCTTTTTATATTCGTTTCTAAACAAAAAAGTATATTTCTAATTAAATTTAATGAATGACGATAACAAAAAAATTGATAAATGCAATAACTCTCTTTTTTTGCTGGCATTTAATTATTAAAAGAAAACTATTAATTAAAACGATTTATCGATTTTTTTTCAAGTGATCTCGTCTATTCTATTCGAAAGCGGATAATCCGTTCGAGAGATTAATCGGCATATCTCTTGAACCAATTATTATCTCAATGCTCTTAATACCGAACACGCGACTCGGCATGTACGCTAAATCGTTATACCTTAAGTGAGTTACAACGAGTGCAGCATCCCCCAGCGAAGGGGGTGCATGTCTCCGGTACGGGTTATACCTCTCCAGATCCACGCGACCATTTTCCCCCATTGCGCGTGAAGCTCCATTACTCCATTAAACAAACATCGAGATCCGATTATGTACATAGGCGAGAGAGAGAAAATCTGCGAGTGTTCTATGCTCCAAGAGTGCTTACTTTCGCACGTTTTAACCATTATACGTGGCAAACTCCCAGAATCGTGTGCCACGCTCTCTCGTATCACCGGCCGTAATCGAAGGGTGGATTATTTTCGTTCCACTTTAGTTCCACGATATATTTTTGCGCTCCAAACCGCTCTGGGATCCGAAACAGCAGGCGTAACGGAGAAAAAAAAAAAAGTTCCCCGATGGGATATGATATGCATTCTATTTTCTACTTTCAAGTGGCTCTCACGTATTCTGCGGACTAAATGTCTGCCTATTATTTTTATTTGATAAATGAAAAAAAAAAAAAAAAAAATTCGAATTATTTCAGGCCTCCCCTTCAAAGTGCGTAAATACGCGTGAAATACGACGATGTGATAAATTTTATTATTTTTCACGGGGACGACGATATTTTTTTTTTTTTATTTCTCACGTATTCTGCCTATTTAATGATATCGCGATTATTTTTTTTAGTAAATGGAAAAATTTAGGAATTATTTGAGATCTTCTCTTCAAAGATGAAAAATAGGCGTGAATGACGACGATGTGAGAAATATTGTTATTTCTCATAGGGTTGACGATTTTTTTTTTTTTCGCGTTATCGGAATCCTCGTATATTGCCAGAGGCAATGTACCGTGGTATTACGTTCTCGTGTTATACACCGGATGAGACAGGCGGGAGAGGTTATAAATGGAGGGGGATGTGCTCGGGATAAAAGAGGGGAGAGGCGGGGGGTGTTTTCTATCCCAGTATTCTGATATCGATACGTCCGCTCGGAGATGTCACCGTTGGATATGAAAAGCTCCGGGAATCACCGGCACGTGGTGACCCCGTTTGTCGTGGAGTCGCGCGTTTCGTCGTTTCGCCTCTATCGAGAGTGGCGTTGCGCGATAATACATGCAGCATCTCGTCGTATAATTCTCTATATCACCGATAATAATAATAATAATAATAACATCGCATACTGATATTGGTAACACACACCGCACACATTGAGATTCCGACAGACTGCCGCTATTTTTGATTAGCAATTTTTTTTATTCGAAAAAAAAAAGGAGCCATTTTTTTTTTTCCCGAAAAATGTTATTCACGAATCCTGTTTTACCACTTTAAAATGTGTTATCAAGACGCGATAAAATTATATTATACACTATTCATCGTGACGTTGATAGCTGGAAAAGCCAATATTTACATAACTATCAGCATATTGAGAATAATTGTTGTTGTAACAGCTATATAAAAGCTCCTCAAGTCTCCGCGAATGGACCTGCTGATGGACGCCTTCTTTGCTTATACGATCCGAGACTCGTTTTCCTCTCTACCATCATCGCCATCTCGGAATACATCGAGAATGCGTATACGCGTATATTTTCGTAGGATGTAACATATACCGTTTTATGTAAACATACAAAGAAGTACTGATTCACAAGCGTCGAATCGTAATGATGTCACTGCCGATAGCTGAACAAACCAAAGACATTTTCGAACGTGACGTTCGTCCAAACATCGAGAAAAATTAAATAAATCTCAGACCTACTTAAACGTCTGGCAAAAAATCGCGAGGCGGTATTAATTCACGATGAGTAACCGAGTCGTGATTCTCCGAGTTGTGAGTTGAATGGAGCTGCGAACTCACACCGGGAATCCTGCGGTTGTATTTTGCGAAACGCCGAACACAGCAAATAAAATTGCGCGACATCTCGAATAACGCAGAAATCGTTTTGTCGACGATATTTGAGACTCTTAATACGCGGAATGCCTGATCTCCCAACGATCCAGATACATGCCGAGCAAGTAAATTATGCGCATACGTTCAAACTGCGTCCGTGAGATATTTCGGGTAATGAGTCAGTTTACAATTCAGCGAACGCGAGGATAATCGAGAAGGGTACGTAGCAAAGTCTCTCTCATCTATACAAGTCTCTGTATAAATTTGCGCGAAACTATTGAAGGTATATAGGGGTTCGTACGGGCAAAGTTCCCCGAGTTAATCTCACAGGGTGGTAGAGACTACAAGTCGAAGTCGAGGAGGCAACGTATATATAAGGGATCGACCGCGAGGGGAGGAGGAAAGATTGAAGCAACGTCGACGACGTGAGATCGAGCTACGAGCGTCGTCGTCTCTCCCGACTCGGCGGTTATCCCCCGAACCCGGGGTGCCGAATCTAACTTAGGGTGGGTCGTCGTAGACGACGAACGTGCGCGCGGTCTCGATGAATTAGGGGAGAGAAAGAGCGAGAGACACGGAGGGGTTGCCTTATATAAAAGAATCTTTGGGAACCAAACTCAAGATTCGATCACAGGCTTTTTTTTTCAACGACCAACGTGTACACACGTCCGTTGCAGACTATCCCTCTTATTGTACATTTCCTTTCCCATACGAGATCGAATCGCGATCTGGCGGACGACATTTATATATTTAACGGAATACGAAGTATTACAATGCGATGAAATTTTCCTCTCCTTCGGGGGAAACTATTCGTATTTTCGATTATTTCGAGCGTAAATTTATTTTCTCATGGAATAAACTTTATATGATATCAGATATTTTTTTTAATGATTTTTATTATTCGATTTGTAATAAGCAATAAATAATTAATTTCGGAGAGTGCGGGTGAAGCATTTCAAAATAAGGTTATGCATTGCGTCGTATTTTATAACAATAAAAGCAATCAATTATAATCATTATAATGATTATTATTATTTATTGCGCATGTGCAATAAATTATTAATTTCGGAGAGTGGGATTGAGGCATTTAAAAATAAGGTTTTGCATTGCCTCTTATTCGTTGGACACGTTTATGATGAATAAAGCGAAAAAATGTTGAAGAACGGGAGTTAAAGATAATTATACGATGCACCCTCGTATGAATTCACAGCCCTTAATCCTCGCGCTATCTGTCGCCAGCAAGCAGCCCCCGGAGGCCACACGCGCGTGACCTATTAATATTCCATATCGCTTCGGTCAGTAAAGTCTGGCGGGGGTGGTGAATGACAATACCAAGCATAATAGTTCAACGCACACACACACCCTCCGTGACGCAGTCTACGGCATGTCCGGGCAAAGACACACGCGTGCAACGGTTAAACAGACAATTGCGCTGACCATATGCGAAACGTGCGCGCATAATACGTGCTCTTCGGTGTATTTTTTTTTTTTTTTTTCACATACCACGATAGACCGGAATATCGAGGTAATTCGCGCGATGTATTTAACGTTCTATTACTCATGGCTTTCGCGATGTTTCTTGTTGTTACAGAAGCGTGAGAGATCGCCGGGAAAAAGAATGGATCGGTTGAGAAGAAGCTTTCGCGATAGTTTCAGAAGGCGGAAAGATCCTCACGTGCCGGAATCGAGCAAACCGCATCAATGGCAAGCCGACGAGCGGGCTGTGCGCTCGGCAACATGCGCGTTTCAAGTTAAAGTAAGTAAAATCGTGAAATTCAAACGGTGTTTCTCATTTGAATAAAAAAAAATTAGAAAGCAATAAATTAATGGTTTTTTTTTTTTTTTAGTATCTCGGCTGCGTGGAAGTTTTCGACTCAAGGGGAATGCAGGTCTGCGAGGAAGCGCTGAAAGTCCTGAGGGTGAGTGTACGTAATGTAGAATTCTTATTTCAATGCGGTATCTAAGAATAGAAGCGCGAAAAAAAAACTGTATGTAGCACTTTAGCGGATCGTCGCGTTACTCGAGAAAGAGTGTTGAAACTGTCGGTCGAAAACGCTCCGTTGTTTCGGCATTCCAGTTCTTTTGCAAAAAAGAACTTCACTCTTATGTGGGTCTCTACCTCCTACGTAGCCTCGACACGGTTTCGAAAATTGCCGATTATTTTTAGCCGATGGAATCGTCCCATCCGGTGCGGCACGTCACGCTGCGCGTATAAAAGAAAGTAATAAAAATGGGAAAATTTATTGGAAGACTGTTGGTAGTTGCAGATTTATAAATTATGCAAATAAAAAAAATAATAAATACGAATAGGGAAATAAAATCGGAAGCAACGCATACAACTTTTTCATCTTTTATAATTTTTTTGTCGTCTTTTTTACAGAATTCGAGGCGAAGACCTGTACGCGCGTTGCTCCACGTCTCCGCCGACGGTCTGCAGGTCGTCGAGGATGAAACGAAAGGCCTTATCGTCGATCAGACCATCGAGAAAGTATCGTTCTGCGCACCCGACAGAAATCACGACAAGGGTTTCAGCTATATCTGCAGAGACGGCACCACTAAACGGTGGATGTGTCACGGTTTTCTCGCGTTGAAGGAGCCGGTGAGTAGGATATCTGTGAATCTCGCTGCTGCTGCGAGTGTCGATAAAACAGAGAGGATGGAAAAATGTGGTTGTTGAAAACTTTTATCAATTGATTGCTGATTAATTAATTGATTTATGGATTGGCTGATTCTTTGATTCCATTGATCGACTAATTAGTTCATCGACTAGAATTTCCATAAACGCTGAATTTTTTTTTATTCGAGTAAACGATCGATTAATCAATTACAGCAACTCGCTAAACATCATTTTTACAAATTATTTTTTCGATTGCAGGGTGAGAGACTCAGCCACGCCGTTGGTTGTGCATTCGCCGCATGTCTCGAGCGTAAACAGCGTAGAAACGCCGAGTGCGGTGTCACGATGACCTTTGACACGAAAACCTCGACGTTCACAAGGAGCGGCAGCTTTCGACAGCCGAGTCTCACCGAACGGTTGCAGGACACGCGAGAGCGCGCTGTCGGTGAGTTTGGAAATATTTCCCTGTGAAACAGACGGGAAAACCCACGAGGGGTACTTCTACAATAAGTCACAGAATATAGAATAATGCAATTCCTTATTTTCGCAGACGTACCACCGGTGAAGCAGGTTTTCAATCCCTTCGCTATCGAGAGGCCTCACGCAACCCCGTCGATGCTGGAACGTCAGGGATCCTTCCGCGGTTTCAATCAGCTCAATCAAGCGTCGCCGTTCAAACGACAACTCAGTCTCCGAGTCAGCGATCTTCCGAGTAATTTGGAACGCACACGAAGTCTTAGCCTCGAACCTACGGATCTCGCAAGAATGCCACCTACTCATCCGCACACGATGCCAATCAAACCTCCCGGTAAGTCGTCTCGATCCATTAGGCTTTACTATATCGACTAATCGTATCTAACATCGTTGTGTATATAAAAACAACAAAAATCGACAGATCGATCATTCAATAACCGTGTACTCTTCGTTCTTTTTTTTCTCGTAACAGAGTTCGAAGGATATGACGAAGGTCATTGTTCCTTATATCGTTACGGTTTCATTATTGCCTGCCGTCCCAATGTTTTTTTGTTTTTATTGTACTTTGTTATCGATTAAAACGAAACTGTTAACAATTTCCCTGAAAATGTATACCGTACACCCTGAAAAAAAATTATAAATAATAATGAAACACTTTAGACTTCCCCGGTAGTTTGTTCCACTTAGATGTTCGTAAATTTTCGAAAAGTGCGACAGTGTTAATGTAAGCGATACATGTATATCGTTGAGATCCCCACAAGTTTGATAAATTCCCGTCGAGATAGTTAATTATTAATCACAATTTTGACTAATAGAATCTTTCGTCACTACTCCTGCCTCGTGCAGCATGCTTTCTCGTAGTAAAACAGCACACCTTTGAGTGGTAAACTAAAACCGCTTTTCAACGATCGACGGTAATAAGACGGCTTACTTATCTATCGTGTGCTTTTATTCGACTTTCGCAGTGAGTCCGATACCGGAAATATCGCCCAGCGGTCAGGATAGCGTATCGGCAATGTGCCAACAACTATCGCGCGGTCTATCGCTACTTTCCAAGAGCGACGACTATGGACCCTCACCGTCATTGGTGGCGAAACAACTCTTTACCAGCCAAGCAAATCCGCCAGGTAAACAAATTGCTACTTTTTCCTATTAAATTTGTTTTTCGATATCTATCGCTGTACTCGGAATTTATTCCAGAAATATATCGATAGATAGAGGCAAAAAATTCTTCTCGATGATTGTAAAAAGTTTCAAAATGTTTTCCACTCTTTCAATTACGATTAACGGGTTTTTTTCTTTTTTTTTTTAGTGACGAGTAGCAATTCAATGGACGACATAAGACTGCAGAACGGTTCGACGGTAAGCAACAACATAAACAACAACAACAACAACAACGACGATTTATCGATGAGCATAAACGTGAATCACGTTGAGATAAGTTGGAACGAAACACCGACGAGTCAGGGTTTCACGCCGATCTTGTATCAGGGCTGCAATCTGAGTCCCGTTTTGGCGCGTACGAGCGAACCGTCGAACACAACGTTAACGATGAGCGCACGAGGTCCCGGCAATCGAGCCGCCGGTACTTTCCGCACACCACCGTCGGCGAGTCCGGCGTTCAGCAGTGCGTCGACCTCGTCAATGGGAAGTTCGGTCACACCAGCGGCCAGTAGATCGCCGATACCCATTAATTACGGTACGCCTCTGGTGAGTTCGCCGAATGCCAGCGTGTCGTCGGTGTCACCGACAATCTCGAGTGTCGTCGGCGAGGTGAGGCCTGTCGTTAGTCAGGCGTCCATACAGAGAGTTACGACGGTAAGTAAAAAGAAAAAAAAAATTCCCGCGTCAACTTGAATTTCAAGACGAAAAAAAAGTTTCGTAAGATTGAAAAACAATTATTATCTCAGTACATCGTGTCTCGAGAATTTTGTAAATTTTTGGTATTTCGTAAACGTTGTTTGTTGATTGGCATTAATTGTTGATTATTGATATGATACTATTCGTTATAAATTGTCGGTAAAACGTTATTTTTCTTCTAAAGGTGGAATCTGTTGGTGCATTAAGCGATTTGCCAAAACCAGAGCAATGGTTGGGCAGTGTAACAGGTTCCGTTACATCGCCGCCGGTACAACCCGTAACACCGATCCAGCAAACGCCGCATCGTAGAGCACCGCCCCTGCACGCCCGAGCACATTCGTTAGGCTCGGCCGCGTTGGGAACGACGATTCGCGGAGGACCTTCCGATCCATTCGACGCCGAGTGGGCGGAAATAGCCGCGAGAAACCTTCGTCAGTCTAGCAATACGACAAATCCATTCATTGTACCGAATAACGCGCAACAAGCGTTTCAAGTACAATTGTAGCGTCAGGACTTTGCGAACAGTATCGCAAAGTTTTATGGCACGAATACATAGTGACGATTGGAGGCCCGCGAGCGCCTCGACGAAACGAACGATCGAAAGTACTACACGTGAGAACGCGGCGGAATTTTTTATCGTTAAATCGGATGAAAATTCGACGATTTTCAATGGCAATATCGACGCAATGGCAAAATTAGATTAATGACAAATTTGGTATTCGGAAATCGTTGGAATTAGTTTTTTTTATATATATATATCTTTTTTTTTTTTTTTCGGCGTCGAAGCGTCGTCAATGGCTTCGTCGGGGTTATTCTTGTCCGGTTCGAGGCGAAGGGTTTCAGGAACGTCCTCCGTCGTGGTTAGTGATTGATACATATTATATATATAAAAAAAATATCTATATATATATCATATTATATATATAAAAAAACTCGACGTGAACGTGCACTGTGGCATATTTAAAAAGCTAGTCTTACACGCACACACGGGCCGTTGGAGACCCGATGAATGAGACGCGAGGTGACGAGCGAACGGCGATCAAGAGTATCCGACATCGATGTTGGAAGTTCCATGCTGCGTTTCCTTAACGCAAAGTTACTTAAACGAAAAAGCGATAATACGTTGATAAAATGAGATTCCTCGACGGTATTCAAAGCTACAACGTTATCGTTGTATGTAAAAACTTTGTCGCAGGCCGTCGAAAGGAAACAAACAAAAAAAAGCAATGATACCGTCAATAGAATTGTTCGAGTTTGGTGTCGAAAAAAACGCGAGAGGCTTCCGAGACAGTCGAAGGTAAAATCATTACGACAAAAATATGTAATTACGAGTAAAATTTATCACCGTAGATTTAGGAGCGTCAAGCTGAGCACTATAAAGTTAAAAAAAAAACAAACAAACAAACCAGAAATTATAATCGCACGTCGTTTCTCGGCTCGTTGAAGCCCGTCAGACAAATTTCCACGCACGAATGTCCAATTTGCACTGAGATGTTGATGAGAAAAATAGTAGAAGAAAAAAATGTATCAAATACGCGCGATAGACAGTACTTAGGCTTCCCGCGACGTTTCAAATCGCAACGTCGTCATTAGGTATTATATGAAAAAAAAAAAAACAAATATATATATATATACGCATAAAGCGAATTAGGAACTCAAAGACGCTAAAGAGAGAAGCGATTACGATATTATTCCCCGAGAGCTGACAGTATTCGCGTGCGAAAAAAAAAACGTTGTTTTGTCGCACTAATCCGGTGTTTGACTTTGCATTATAGTATATCGGTGTGTTGCTCAATGTTATACGCGCAGGCCAACGGTAACATTCTGTCCGTCACAGCTGTATTGTCTACCAAGGATTATACTTCCACACGCGGCAGGATATTTAAAAAGAAAACGATGCGCGTACAAGAATCGATTAATGAAAAACGAAAAAAAAAAACAGGAGGACTTTCGGATTTCATTATAATCGAAGCTAAAAAAACAGACGAGGAAGTGTACGTTACGTAATGATAATGCATTTATCTCGAAGAAATGATTCGCGAGAAACGCAAAATCGAGGATCTCAGGCAAAAAGTACTTTTGACACGCGAAATAGCAAAAAAAAAATCATCCAACTGTATTTACTTCGCTGTCTCTCAGTGTACGCGCGACAAATTTGACAGAACGTGTATCCAAACGCAAAAGAAAATGAATGCACTCGTTGATTAGCCGTAAAGAGTCGCGACGAGTCACACAATCGACGACGCGATAAATAGTGTTTGCGTCTTAACGCGTCTCGTCGTTGAACAAAAATCGTTGTAATAATGATAATAGTAATTAAAATAAAAGAAAAAAAACGATTGACTTAATCGCGGATTATCAGTATTGCGTCACGCGGCTTTCTGTCTCGAGTAGCGGAGCACTTTTCGCATTTTTGTTAATTTTTTTTTTGTATTACCGACGAGCCGATTGTAGAGTGAACGATGAGGCAGAGTTTTGGTTTTTGGTCCAAATGGCACGAAACATTTTGGAAATATAAGATCGAAGAAAAAAAGAAGATGTAATTGAGAAACGATTCAGCGAGAGTCGATCCGTTATTCAATTGCGCAATGTTAATCGTTACACGATTAAAATTCTTCTTGTGTATGCATTGTACATAGATTAGATTATTTAACAATTAAAAAATCTTAGTTAACGAGATAAAAAGTGTATGGAAGTCGCGAGAAGTTAGTGATTAATAAATATAAATGAAGTAAATAATTATAATGAGATAAAGAAACGCAGTTAACCGAGCCACGGCATGCGCGCGGATAGTTCGTAACGTTGGGAAGGAGACTACCGCGTGCTAAGTACTATTAACGATTCGCACAGAAAAATAACAAAAGAGAGAAAAAAACGAAAAATTCAATTCAATATATGCATCACGCCGATCGTCGATCGATGGGCGGTAACCGTTCCTTTGCGTTTCATCGATCACGCGAATGCACTTAGTATTACATTCCTAAAATAATATTTCGTCGGATGCGATTGATGTCTTTGCGCGATTTCTTCGTTAATTCGTCTTTAATTGTTTTTTTTTATCGATTTGTTCGAAGGTCCCGAAACTTCCGAGTGTCGCGCGAAGATGTCAATTTCGCTGAATAAAACCTTCAGAATAGTAGCGTGTAGACGTTACCAGTGTCGTGATGAAGCGAAAACGAAACGCGGTTTGATTGACTCTCGAATGATTGTGAACGTCGTCGATCGCCCAGAATCGAGAGCCGAAGTGTGAAAATAAAAAAAAATCGTTGAAGAAACATGAAAATCGAAAGTGAGAGTATAAAAAGAAATTAATCAAAAACACAGTCGGCAGCACAAGAGAAAAAAAAAGCGCGGGATTACTTGCGACGAGTGCGTTATTGTACTTAACCCGAAACGTTGATCGATCGATGTACTTAAGCATTAAACACGTAGAGCTCGTTATAACGATGAACAAGGAGATCGAAGGCGGTTGTATCGAAGCGTCATTTCGATTATTTCCAATGAAACGTTCTTCATTTTATATATATATATATATATACATATATATATAAAATATAAATGTTGTATATGTATATGCAGCCGGTGGCGTGTAAATACAGAGATGAAGAAAAGAAAAATAAGTTAAAAAAAAACGGCGAAAAGCAGTTGATACGTTGTTATCACTAGTAAGCTTATTATTTTAATAACTTTCGTATCATTTACCATCATTCTTTAGTTTAGATTTTTTTTTTACAACTTCGCTTGGAATGAACGATGAAGCTGACACTCCGGATCTCGTCTGTATTTACGATAAATATTGAACGAGGCACACGAATTTTTTGGTACTTAAAACAAATTTTGACGATCCCATTCGATTTTTTTTTCTTTTTTTTTTCATTTGTTTTTGTTATTGTTCGTACTTAGCGAAATACATTGGGGTGAAAAGTAATTCGGAAAGGGAAATTTGGTGTACGACAGGATATCGCTGAGAGGCGGGTTTCGCTATTGCGTTGTAAATAATGTACCGTGTACGCGATATCGATCTGTATCGATTGTTTTGCATGCAGACGATCGAACGCGGGTGTTAGACTATTCCGTCGGATGTCCTTGTTCCGTTTTACAATGTATCAGCAACTGTAAAGATATGGTTTATTATAATATCTGTTGTGATTAAGCGATCGGCATTTGTGGTATTAAATCCTTTCCATAATTTCCCACTTCAATGAACATTCAACATATTCCCGGTGCTCGTCAGCTCCCACCGGAAAACCTTCGCAACATTTGACAATTTTTAAAAATACGAAATCGTCTTTTCTGACCGAAAGGGAGCTGTGAAAAAGGTAAGAAAAAAAGATAAACAAAGTTTAGACTTGCAATGTAACTTTGAAAAAATTTTCGAACTTTTGACAATTTTTGGAAAAATGATAGTTATTCTCTATATTATCACTTTCAATGAAAAGCTGAAAATTTCAAACCGCCAATGACGTCACAAAAAAGATTAGTTTTTTTTCGGGTATTAAGATTTTCTAAATGTCCGATAATCTGAAGTAAAAAAGTCGGATATTGATAATCGGTACGAAAAATAGATCGAACACAACCACTTTTTTTGAAAAATATCGATTTTTCTTTAATAGCGGTGTTAGGTGAATTAATAATATTGGAGCGAAAGAAACCGGAAGTTGTCAACCGTCGCTCGTCAATTATTTCCTCGGTATTCTGTCAACGAAAAAATTATCCGGGTTGAAGTCTTCAACGATAAATTACTTGAAAAAAAAAAAAAAAAAAAAGTCATGTTACCGTATCCGCCAAGCGTGCCGTCGCGCTGCGGCAAAAAGCCTGCGTGCAGCGGAATTCTTTGCTCCAAGTGTCCGTTGACAGGTGTTGGAAGATCCGGTGAAGCGGCAAGCGTTCGTTTTCAGCTCACGTACACCTGTAACAGGTAGAAAGACAACCCTTAAGCTATTTACAATCCGGTATATCACGTATCCCTTTCGGATGGGTGTCTTCTTGGGAGATGTCTTCGTGCGGCAGTGAAGTGCATCAGTTAGTCACAGTAGTTGCAACAGCAGTGGACAAGTACCAGTAGTATTTCTCATTCAGGCACGAGAACTGTAGAGAAACTTCGCTTCTTCTCGAGGGACATTGCCGTACGAGTCTCCGTTGAGTTTCTCACTCGTGCCTTAGCGTTGTAACGAAGTTTGTTCCATTGCTGTGTGTCGTGCAACTCTGCAGTCGAGTAGAAACGGAAACGTGTACAGGACGGTGTACAGGAATGTTCCGACGATTTACCCATAACTCGAAGTACACGTAATTTATTTGTCACAGTGCAACGTACGCCCCGTGTTACTGTCCCGCAATACCAAGATGTCCAAAGACCGCGGAGCAACCTAAAAAGTCTATCTGTTGCTGTCTCAAATGGGTCGACTGCTGCGGCAAGCCTGTCAACTAGAATCGCGTCTTTTTCGTCTTCCAAGTACCGGGAATACTTCATGCGGAAAGTGGAGAACCAGATACGCGACGTCCGTCCTTTCCATTGCCTTAGCAAGAAAGACGAGTTAATGTGAATTTGCAAACTTGACGATGTAATAGTTTTCGTTTTTCATGAAAATTAATAAAAATTGCAATAATTGACATTTAAAAATGTAGTATTTTAAATATATTTCGCATTCGTTTTATTTTCTTCCACTTTTAGACGCGATCTTCATATTTTTTTGTATAAGAAGCCAAATGTCATAATGACATTCTAAATTTATCCAGTCTTATGAATTATCGTTTATAAATCATAAAAATAATAATATATATATAACAAAAATCCAATAATCGCAAAATGGCTTTCGGCGGATGTCGCGAAGATGTTCTTAAAAGAAGAAACAGTACTTTGCCCCCTCCGTGTTACCATTGTAGACCACCGCCTTTTCGATGTCCCGCGGACGGTTGTCCGCCGGCTGAGCCGTGCCCTCTGGTTCCTCGTTGCCCACCTCCCTGCTTGCCTTTGGTAATTTTTTTACGTGATTCCGCCACCGTAGCGTGTCGATGTAGATGCGATGCTATCTATAAAACTATATATATAGATTTGGAGAACACCTCCGGAACCCCCGAAGCCGAAACCCACGATGTGCATAGCGCGTCCGTGTCCTCAACGTCCGGGTCCCGTACCATTTCCGTGTTCGTCAAAACCAAAAGCTCAACCACCTCCTTCATTAGTCAATTTTGCTATCCAATAC
This sequence comes from Cryptus viduatorius, assembly GCA_964006125.1. Taxonomy (NCBI): domain Eukaryota; kingdom Metazoa; phylum Arthropoda; class Insecta; order Hymenoptera; family Ichneumonidae; genus Cryptus; species Cryptus viduatorius. Next base: position 15,449,808 of record OZ023222.1, read on the forward strand.
GCCTGCGATGGGGCGACTTACTATCCTTGTTATACACCAGGAATACCAAATTATTCGAACGAAAAATGTTGCCGATAGTATTCTCAAGTATAGCAGGTTGCCTGCCGTATTTATCAAATTTATTCACCGATTATTTATCTTTGTTAAACAAAATTAAAGGAAACACCTCGAGACTTCGCAAAATCGATAATATCGCGAAACGTATTATTCTCGTTACATCACGAACGACATCGAAACATTACGATCCGAAAATCGTTTATTCCCAGACGAATAGTAGTTTTTTTAATATAAATGATGCGAGGGTAGCGTGTTGTGACGTATATGGTTAACGCTGAAAATCGTTTGCTGGCAAAGCGATAGAAATTTCCTCGGACAATGAGCACGAGGCGGAACGCCCAAATTAATATTCTCGTTTGGTTGCTTTATAATTAATCGGTCTAATGAGGTTGGCGAGTGACTAATTGGCATACGCTTTGTGTTCTATGTCGTTCGGAAACCGCAGCCAACGATTCAACATTAGCTCTGTGGTCTCTTGGTGCGCAAAACTCCAATATAAAAAAAAATTCTTACTTTATCGATGAAAACGCTGTCGTTATTCAATTTTTTCTTCTTTTCGATACTAACACATCGGGAGGCGCTTTCGTTTTTATTTGGTTTTTTTTCTTCTGATTTTTTCGCTGTCACGAGCGATAACTTTCATATCCTCGACGCTTCTCCTTTTTTTTCTCTCGCTTCCCTCTCGGTAAGTGCACTCGGGGCTACTCCTTCAGGGTCGTTTGAGTCGAAGAGGCACAGACGCACGGATATCTCTTCTCTTTTTTTCGTTTCGTTCGCTTCCGCGCTCGCCCGCTCGCTCGCTCTCGAGTCCAACGTCCGGACAATGTGCCGAGGCTGGAATTTACGTTCAATAAATAGTTCCGGTCATAAACGAAATTGTGCTCTCGGCGAAGCTCACTCTGCCGCGGCGGACCCCCGCGAGATCGTAAAATATTTTAATATCCATGAGGGCACCCGGGGTTGTCCTCTCAAACCCACTCCCTCCTTTCTCCCGACCTCTCGCGATTTCGCTGCCGTTCTTCCGTCGACACGGATATATTTCATATCTTGGCCTTCGCTTCTGTAGCAATCCGTACGTGAAGTACGAGCAGCAGCTCTGGATACCCCAAGAGCATCGCAAGGGTGGACAGGAGGGTTACATTTATATATGTATAGGTAGAGACGAAAGTTCTCTCTTCGTTCGCGACACTAAACGGAACGTTTGTCACGCGCTGAGAATTTTTAGAGCCGATCGTAACTATCGCGTTTATAAACGATTTCCCAATCGCTGGAGTGCAGCATAACCTTATACTGTTGCATTGAAGTCGACGTACTGATGAAGTACCGTAACATGGTACTATTCATCGTACATCGTAGTCACAATTCACTTACCGCCTCCACTACATCGAGTTTAATAAATACGACTCGATACTCGTGTCGATACATATTTTCGATTTATTTTTATATAATAGTCGCCTTCTCGTTTTCACACAATTTCGAATATTTATGCAGCAGAAATATTTTCAACGTCATTATTAAGGTTTCCTGATCATTACGAAGACCATTATGGATTGTCGATAATTGACCGCTTGAGTTCATTTTCATGCGAGAAAAACGTGCCAAGAACAATTTTTTTTACCTTCCCCGTCTCGTTAAAGCTACCAATAATATTGAACTCAATGAAAAAATTATCTCTTCTTTTCCTATCCAATCGAGTATAGAAGAGAAAAAGTTTGATGCTCAAAGCTCTCGTTCCCTTTCCACTCCGTCGGTAGTTCGACCGAACGGAGTTGGTACCTCTCGTCGTTACTCAACGAAGTTTTATCTCTCACAAATTAACCTCGTTGGGATCACTTGGATAAACTTTCCACCTCGTTCAGCAAATACCTACATATACATATATATATATACATCGGTACGAAAGATTTCTCGTTTTCGATAAAACCTTTTTTTTTTTTCATCGATTGTTATATTACCCGAACAGCGGCCCGATCTGTACTATGATTGACATTAGGAATTAGGGATCAATTTCTACGCGAAGTCGACGAAGGAGAAGGAAGTCGGCAAGACTGGCGTTAATGCTACTCCGGCAACCCTTCCGCCGCAGCACGTACATCGCGTTCACCCTTCAATTTTTCTACTTGGCCTGCGAGCGCGTGTTTGCTTCGGCGTTGATTCCTCTCGTCTAGTTTCCCCCCTCTCGGTAACACTCCGAGTCTCCCACGTGGATAGACGGTTCTCTCTGGCTCTCCCCGACGCGTCGCACGTAAAGTGTAACTCGTTGTCGAACGTCCGTTACCCTTGACTAGATCGACAGGTGGGTAGACGTTCTCAATCCTCTCTATCATACCCCCCTCCCCGCTCCTGACTCTAGCCGACGAATTTCGTCTATCGGCTGATGCACACCCGTTTCACCAACCTGCGCTCCTAACTCCATCAACTTACGCTCTATTCGTTCGGCTACTCTTTTCCCCCGCGCGAACGACAGATACTCCCTAAGGCTATACACCCTAAGAGCTGAGCTGCCAAGTGGTCGTCGAAAAGCTCACGCTGCCAGCCTAATGCAGTGTTTTTTATTATTTTTATTTGCAGTCTCTTTATCTCGCACTTTGCGTCGATCGGTTCGAGTAATCGGGTGGGTTTTCCTCTTGTTTCCCGAGTATTGCTAGACACGTGCAACTAAGCTGACGGAATAAATTTCAGCGTAAAATACCCCGCGGGGAATTTTTTTTTTTTTGGAATTCTGTTGTCTTTTTTCTATTGATGAAAATTTGAAGGGAAAAACGCTCCATTGGTATTTATTTTGACGGGAATAAATCTCGAAAAATTCTTAACGAAACGGTTGCTGAAACATCGTAAGATACGGAACGGACGAAATGGAGAACATTCGGGTAGTGAGTCGCGTATCGATGGGTCTCTCACGTTACGTGACCTCGAAGATCCTACACACCCTCCTCGAGAGACGCAACGTACTTTGGTCGGGAAGGGTACCTTCGAGAGAAACGACAAGACCCATACGCGTGCCACCGCGTAATTGGAGAATACTGCCCAGTTAATGCCGCCCGCACGACCCTGCGGGTGGTAGTGGTCGCTACTCTGTCCTGACGCTGTAGAGATACCGGCAGTATCGGCCTTCGACTAGGGGTTGTTATATAGTACGACAGGGTTGCGGACGAGACGACCACCGTTACTACTGCCGGTACTACTACCGCTACTACCACTACTACGACTACTAGTCCTCTGCCCGTGGCGTGCGGTTCACGAACAGCTACCCGAGGCATATCGAGAGTATAGCCACTACGTAACGTCACGTGGAGCCATCAACCTGCCACGTGACCTCTCTTGGCGTCTCGCTGCAGCACGATCACCGCTTTAAGATAAAGTCTCGCAAGATCAACTATATATATCAAGTTAGAGACATCGCGCCACAGCTTCGACGTCTCACAAGAGGCTCTTAGCTCCATCGAAGAACTTGAATAATCTCTTCGTCGAGATTACACAATTTCTATTCCTGTACCGCACATTTCATTCTGCATTTTTCTACACTGTATTTTTCATCGGGAACCATTGCCTATAACGCGAAAATACGTACACGTAGATTTTACTATCCGGTTGCTTGAATTTTCTATTTTCATACACACGAGACGTTATCAGTGTCGTGTTACCGGGATCCGATGTTGTTATAGTAATAGATGAATTGTGAGAATATGAAGGAAAATGTGAGAGCGAAGGGGAAAAAGTCAATTACGCCACGTTGCGGTGTAGAGTTACTCGAGGCCCTTTGCCTTTTTCGCCCATTGCGCTCGAGAGGGTGCAGCGAGAAAAATTTTCTTCGGTTACGTCATCACAAAGAGAGAAAAGTCGTGAAAGCAAGAAAGGTGTGGATATATATATATATATATTTTGTTGTATAGGTACTCGGGCAGCACACACCGGCATCCACTGTAATATTGTCGGGAAGTAGACCGAGTAAGGCCGGCGAACGTTTCGCCTTTAAGTGGACTCCGGTTACAAGCAGCAGCGGTAGAATACCAGCGGCAACGAATATAGCGAGCGAGTATAAGGGTGGAAACGTATCGGCGAGAGTCCGTAACGTCTCGACTTGGCCGACCACGTCCATTTTTTTTTTCTCCTTTTACTTCGCTCTCTTACGGTTTTTTCATCCCTCTCTCTTAGCTCTGTTCTTCTTGATACTGCCGCTGCTGCTGCTGCTGCTGCTTCGATCGTGGAAGACGTGCTGCTGGCTTTCCCGCGAAATTACTCGGGTTCCTTCGTGCCCGAGCGGGCAACCTCTCTTCCCTTTCTTCAATCCTTGCATTGCCCAAAGTATACTGCTCCACGCGATTTTTATGTCGGAGCGAAAAAGCATGCAACGGATTTTTATTTTACTTTTTCCAACGTTTCACCAGTTCCCTTGAACACCCTTTTCTTTTTTCTACTCGTGAGGGTCGCGCAGTTGCCGTATAGTTCGACTGCGGGGAAAGCCACCGATGGGGCAGAGAGGTTCGAAAGACGAGAATATCTTTCGAAGCTATAATATCGAACGGTAAAATAAAAAAAAAATGAAAAAAATAAATATTGACGCGTAATTTCCTGAAAAAATCAAAACTTTTCGTAAAATAAAACAGTCCGAAAATACATGACTTTGAATGCTTTATAATTTTTTTTATCACTGCGAAAACGATTAAATTGAAGACTCTTATCTCCAATCTCATCTATATACATGGAGTAATAGCCAATAAAAAAACATAAACGATTCCAATTTCAAAAGTCTGATAACCTTTTTCCACTTTCTCATAACACGCATCATAAAGCTCTCTTATTCGCTTGGTCCTGGCCAATTACGCCGTTAATTTCGTGTCACGGAGTACATCCTGCTTTAATCGCGTTTTCGTCTCTCCCCATCGTTCATGCGCGAGACTGAGGGAGAAGATGAAAAAAGAAAAAAGAAACGGGAAAGGTCCAAGCGAACGTTTAGTTCGTCGCGCCGAGGGGGTCGAAGCTACGCGACGAGCTTTTGCGCGGGTTTAGAGATGACCGTTTTCTCGGCCGGAAAATAGTCCCGCGATTCCACGGCTCCACCTCATTTTGCTTAATAATTGGGTCTCGACGTGGCGTGGAACCTACGCGAAAGGCTTGCGAGAGGCCTCCGACGTGCGCTCCGTTCAGGACGAAGAGGCGAAGCTGGACTCCTTGTTGGGTTTTCGCCCTCGAAAGGACGCTCGCCTTGATGCCCTTAATGCGATTCCGCTGGGCTTTCCGCTTGATGGTTACCTTGCCCTCTCTTGTTGTGCGACGAACGCAAGTTCGTTCGCCTGCGTTAAACGAGGCTACATGGCGGCGTATACCAAACCCCTTGACGCTACCGCGTGTGTTTGTTACTCTCGATGGCTTCTCTTCCCACATTTTGTCCACTCTCCCTTCGCTTCCTGTATCTCCTCACATTACACCCTCGTCAAACGGAATTTATTAACGTCGAGTCTCCAAACGTTATTGCTTCATCTCTATCGCGAAGCTTTGTTTCCCCTTTCTTACCATTTTTGCGAATGAGAGTTCGACGATCGGATTACGGGACATTATTAGATCCGTGGAATCATATGATATTTCGGTCCGTACGGATTTCTACCGGATGATTCGGTTACCTTGACTTGGCGCATTGTTTGGATGCAATTACTCGCGGAGGTAGAGAACAGTGCGGTTTAGGTTACCTAGAAACGGAGAATCTGAAATTCTCGCCAATTTTCGTCGCAGAGGGTCGTAGGATTCTCAGACATGCTTCGCGATGCCTCGAAGAAGCCAGCGGGATTCAGCTTCGTGTCTCTAAATTAGAATTTAATGAGCTGTGCAGCTCGAGAGAGACGACATCACTTCGATTATTAAATTCTAAGGGTGCACTTACGTGTCTGCCGGGTAAATCGACAACGAGGAGAATCCAAAATTCATGTCGAATCTATCGATCGTTCTATTATACGTTTTGTTATCGATGAAATTATTGAGAAATTCGTGTGATTTATTCTTTCCATTCCCAAAGCTCGTTATCTCTATAACTCCCGGTGTTTTTTTAATTGCTCGATAGAAGAAAAAAAAATTATCTTCTCGTTCGATCGAGTGCCGAAACGTGAGCAATTTCTTTTTTTTTTCTATTCTCAAAGCGGCAGGTGAATCTATAGCTGGTTGTTCGCTTGCGACTCGGCGGGTACCGATGAATTTTCAGCAGCCAGTAAGGAATAACGAGGTCCGCGCTTCGTTAATTCACGGGAGCCGATTTCCGTGGAGGGCGGCGACGCGGGTGATGTTGGTGTGTGCCTTCGGTCGGTCCGTTGCTTGAAAAGAGATCGCGTGCCTGAAAACGATGAGTTTCCCCGAGCGTAAAACGCGAATCCCGTGTGCGAGGTGATGTATATATACAGCCCTTGGTTCATACCAGCATTCGAACGCTTCTCCTCGCTAATGGCATCTTGAATTATCGATTACGGAACGCCCGCTCCGTTGATCGGGACAGTCGATGCGAAGGCAACTGGTGCCGAGCGAACGGAGGCCTCTCGCGCGTTGTGGCACTGCGTCCCCACGTCCCCGACCATACCGTTCTTCGTCGCCGCCGATGGCAATCGCGAACCGGTCGATCCGTTCGTGCGAATTCTCTTATCGTGTCCGACATACCGGAACGACCGATGGAAACGGCTCTCGATCGAGACCTCTTTCGAACTCCACCTTTACTCCCGATACCCCTTTCAACCATCATTTTCTTTTCCAACCCTTCATTCAACAGCCTCTCGAGTGTTACCCCCCCCCCCTTCCATCTTCTCCACCGAATAATTCATCTGCACCCCTCCCCTCTCTCATTCGCGATAATGAGAAATGGCAGTTGACAAAAAAATGTCCCCGTTCGACTCTCTCGCCGATTAATAACCCGAGCAAAATGAAAAAAAAATAAAAAAAATCAATGAAACGCCAACTATTATAATCGATGATGAATATTCATGCATGAAAAATATAACAAGATCGCTGCCAATTAATTTGGAAAACAATTGTTCGCATCGTATTGTGCCCAATTCCGATGTGCCAGCGATATGTCGAGTCATTGATTCGGCTGTGATAAATTGATGCTCGTTAGTCTCGAGGTCATTGTTACGGGGTTGTTTGCGTGACGAATGAAACAAGCTATCGCGTTATCGTAGTCATTATTGGTAAAAAAAAGTTTTATAGGCGCCCGATAATTCTTTTCGTTGGTCGTTCAGTTGGGCCCTCGAAGTTTATACGTATAACGCGCTATATACCAGAGGGAAGCTGCATGACGGGGGGGATGCTAGGGAGTTAGGCCTTCGCGGTTTATGGCACGGGGAAAGGCGTCCTGCGGATAGTTCGGGACCCGCTCGTTTATCTTAGGAGGGTAGTTTTGCCCTCCTCTCTCGTCTTCTCCTTTCCTTGGTCTACTCCGAGAGAAAGTTTCGACCCCCTCCCCTCTCGAACTTTACTTTACCGGTCTTCCTTCCACGTACTATATCTATCTACGCTCGAGCTTCCAAGTTCCGTGAGACGCGTGGAGATAGTTTCGCAGTATGGGGGTTGCTGCACCGGCGTCTTGGGGGCTTCGGAACCGCGGCGTTCCTCACGATTTTGCGTAATCGGAAACGCCGGGGTTTCTTGTTTTTTGAAAAATGATGTATACACAATTACTTATGCAGGATAGAACAGGAGTATCGGAGATCGATAGCTTCAGTTTATTTCACGCGGACGGCTTTCGGAATAAAAAATACATTTTTTCGATCGTGGATACAATTTTGATTTTTATTAATTCCGAGTTTCAAGTTTCAGCGATTATAAAGCAAATAGTGGTAAAAAAAAAAGAAAATTCGATACAAGAATTTTTTGCGAGTTCGCAAACAATGTTTTCGTGTTCCGTGTATTTTCGGAAAGTAGATGATGCTGATCAGCGTTATCGTGGGACGGGAAAATGATATAGTGATCCATTAATTTTTTTTTTCTCGAGACCTTTCGAGGTTAGTATTATCTTTCCGGAAGTAATTAATTTCATCGAGCGAAATCGACCTACATTCGAGTTATCGTACAAGTTTACTGTAGGGCTTGCGCACCCCGCAGAGCACGTTGGAAGGTCTGCCGTAGCCGCAGCCACCTTTGAGAATGAACGGGAGGAGCGCGAACGATCTCCCGTTGTCCGTGCACAGGGAGCGTGGAGTATCGCGTTTCTCCCGAGCTCCCACGGGAGCTGGTTAGAGACAAAGGCGAAAATAAATCCCGACCCAAGCACCAACAATGCTCCTTTCGTCGGTTGCTCCATAGCTGCGATCCACCGTACCAACGCCCCCCTCCCTCTCTGAGTGTAAGCAACAATACCCACCCACGAACGATGATCGCGAAAACTCGCAGTAAACAGGTGCCCAGAGCTGCCTTGAGTTCGGATATTTATATACCTGCAGTGGATTAGTCGTGTAGATAAGCGGACCGTTACATCGAATCGATTTCACGGTTTATTTCAACGCTTGTTGCTACCATTTTCCGAAAAAAATACGACAGCTACGACAATGGTATGTTAATCTTTTTAATCGAATTCACTTGCTTTTTTTCCCCTAAATACAAAAGCTACAGAGACTATAGGAATACTCTGTAAATAAAAATAGAATGTGAACAAATATTGCAAAGGTCAACGCTTGAATGCGCATAGCACAGTAATGTCGCGATTGGAGAATACCGGTCTATCGTTGCGTCTCTCTGTGTACGAAGTATCCGAACGAAGTAACTCTCCCGCTAACGCCTAACCACTTGTTAATGCATATAGTTGCCGGTAGTACACATGAAATCACCGCTCGCTCATTACGTATTCCCCAAACAGCTCGGTCACCGTAAATCGTGGCTCGAGTGACCGCGACTCATGATTCAGAGGAGAGCCGAAAGCTCGGGCATTGCCCGGTGCCGTTCGCCACTTCCTAAATACACGAGGACTCCGAGCTCCGGGAATACTCTGCGTGCTGTACCGATTCGCGCAGGCATTCGTCCTTTCAAATCTCTCGTTCGCTACCCCGCGCTCGCGGCTTTTCAACGTTACGAATTCAACGGACACGCGTCCACCGCGACGCGTCCATCGATCCTCGACTCTGGTTTGGTCATTCGTTAATCTCATTTTTGATCAAATTTTCACCGTTAAATTTCAAACTGTCATGGAGAACGCGGAAATTTGTAACTTGTAAAATGAAATGCGAGAATATTGAATACGCTAAAAAATTGTATTAAAAAAAAATCTCAAAAAAAAATAAAAAACTATTCGCGCTCCGCATACATGGTTTTGAAGTAATGGCCGCCTCCGAAATAAAAGGGTCGTATATAGTGCCATCGAGAAAGCAGCCCACTGACGCGAGGCGCGTAGGGGTGGGTATGGAAGAGACGCAGGGATTCTCGGAGGGAGATAAGCTCGTAATCGGCACGCCATTACCCGCCATTATCCATCCGACGACGGGTAATTAAATGTTTAAGCTCTGGGGGTAATTGGAAAACTCTGGTTGGACTTGTGCGCCCCCCCCCCCCCCGGGTCCACTCGCGCGTCGGATCTGGATTACCGCGCCAGGGTGCACACACCGTTCGTGTGCTCGCATCCCTCAAGCCACTGCGATCCAAATGTTCGCGCTCGGTCTCTAATACTATCTCGCGCACGTTGATCCTGTACTCGCTGTCACTCTTTTAATTTTATCTTTTTTACCAGAGAACTCGAATGCTTCGATTAATTCACTTTTAGATTCGGGATGGAGACCGATTTGCCGGGGGAAGATATCAAATAATGATCGCTGGAGTGACGGATAGAATCGGCAAATTTATTTTTAAAAAACATATATATATATATATATAAATATATTTGTAATTTGTGATGTTAAACTTGATAAAAATGCGTTCGTTTTTGTCGAAATTTTTCGCAGTTTTCTTATTAAGTAGTTCAACGTACCTTATTTAAACGTTAGACGAATCCTTCGCGTATGAGAGGAGAATCTCATTCGTCGAGACGTTTTTTTTTTTGTTTTTTCTTTCTTTTTTTCAATGACGCAAGAGAGTGCGACGCAAGAGTAGCAGGTACGTTTCGCAAAGACGGGAGGGGGAGGGGAGGCCCGTTGGATACCACTGGCCGCGTTGGATCAACGGCCAGAATGAAACGTAAATATTGGTCGAGCCACTGAGGAAAAGCAAACTTAAAAAAAACCTCCTTCGCTTCGGAGGCCATGAGATATCCCGCGCGACGAGTCTTTCCACTTCTACTCTGTGAGACTCGAATTAATAAAGATGAGCGCATTCCGCGCTACTTCGGCGGAGCTATCATCCTTCTGACGACTTTGAGAGATTGAGAAAAGAATTCGTTCTCGCGACAAAAAAAAAAGGAAAAAAAATTAATAATTTTCGACAAACTTTCATTTCCTCGCGAGACTTGTTAATTCGAAGCTTCGGAGCGGCTAAACTATTATCTCGATAGTCGAATCGATGTTAATAATTACCCGATCTTCGGGGGACCAAGTTTCCAGACAGTTGGCACAACTCGTCGTTTTATCTCTGGACGTTGGAGAAACCGGATTTCTTGTATGTATCCGGCAAATACGAACTATTTCTCCGAACGCAGTAAGGAGAAACTCGTATATGGTTTCGGTTAACCGAGTAACTAATTGCTCCTTAAGCGAGTTAAAACGCGGACCCCGAGAAATCGCGAAACGTTTCGTGGATATATACAGTATTCACAAGTGTGTATACACTGGGAGCATAAGCTCGGCGAAGGAGAGTGTACTTGCGCCCGAGCGAGTCGAGCTTTGATCAAAGACTCGACGCGGTAAATTGGCAGTCTCGTGCCAGTCAGCACGGATGTTAGCTTGTGCGGATTCTGTGCCCTATAGTATGTATTCGCGAGTGGCATAACCACGGTAAAAAGTCTCTATGCGAGTTTGTTCTTTCCCATCCTACGCTCTAGAAAACCTCAACAGCGTCAACATAAATCAGCTCTGTCTATACTCTTTCCCTTTTTTTTTTTTTTTCTAACTTCCTCCTTATCGCGGTTGACGGAAAAGTTGTAAAAATTGCGTCAACCCGCATAGAGAGACTCGAGACGTTTAAGACGTATAAAAATTCCTCGACGTTGTACTATGCAGAAGTAGAGAGTTGCTAGGAAAAACGGAGAAAAGCCCGTGGCTGTGGGGTTAACAAACCCGCTGCCTAACCAACCCCTTCCCGACAAAAGGCATTGCTCTATATAGTTAGCCCGGCATTCTCCAGATTCGCGTCCAAGCATATCGTCGACGATGTCGAGAGAAAGAAAGGGAGAAAAAAAAGGAAGAAGCGAAACGAGAAGCGAGCATTGAGAGAACAGAAAACTTTTTACAACCGTCTGTGACTCGCGAGGACTTTCCGGTGAGTTGGAATATACATATAATACAGGTGGAGTTCGTGTACCGCTCCACACGCTGCCCGCACGGTAGTTTCGAAAAATATGAACTCTTCCCTCTTTGCCATCATTCCTCGTGAAAGAAGTGAACGCCGCTGGACGAGAGGGTGAACTCTCGTCGGCGTTTTCTCGCAAGGCTACAACTGACGGCTTTTTATTCGTTGTCCGGCTATAAAGACAATCTGCGGGAATCGCTTTTATCGTGTAGCTTTAGCGAGATAACGTTTACATTTAAATTGACAAATTATCGGATGGCTACCCGAGAGCACCGTCGTTGGAGTCAATTTAATTTAGATTGAAATTTCTGTTTATTCGACGAGACACGTCGAGAGAGAAATTTGAAATAATTCATACCGGTGTACGACGCCGCCTGTTCAAATAATTACCAAATTTCGTTCGGAGGAATATGACATTCGACGAGTTTTGAAATAGAAGAGAGTAAAACTCGAGAGGGTCACGGAAAATACAGCAATAGAGCTCTACGCTTAATGTCTCGAGGCGTCGTCCCTTTCGCGCGGTAAAATCTCCTTCCCCTATTTATTGCGCGACCCGCGATCGAGTGCGTTCGACGAGTGCTTACACAATTACCTCGAAGGTTGTTTGACGATCTCTTGGATGTAGACGAGACAGTGTTGCGATATCGTTAAGGATAATGGTTATATTCTCTGCAGCGTCAAGCTTTGGTACTGATCTTGTGTGTCTCGGTTGTATCCGGCGCCGTGATCGCCCCCGGGGAGAGACAACTTGTCTTCTCGCCGTTCCCCTTAATCCGTGGATTAATCGGGGCGTCTCGCGCATAAACGTAGTCCTACGTTTAGATTCAACTGAAAATTATTATCATCGATTCGCGATATCGTAGACTGCATTTTCGGTTTTACGATAAATTCGCCTAATCGTTGTAACATAGACAACAATTTGCGGAATCTCCGCTCGGCGATACGAGCGGTTCCAGCGGTTGAACTAATGTCCGAAGTATTCTCATGCAAAAGTACGGTATATGTTACGGTAACGAACCGAGCGTAGAACTACATGTTGAAACGCATGTATAACCACGTAAGCGGCTTAGGATATGTCCCCGAAGCGTTCTATATTTCATGCTTCTGGCACTGCGTCCTCGTTGGTCTGCAGCTCGCGCGCATACACACAGACGCGCACACATCGGGTATACATGGGGTATTAGGTAACCCTCTGCTTCGAACTGTATTACACAGAATCAACGTTCTAACTCTCGGTACTCTCGCTCTCTCTAAACCCCAACCCATCTCTCTCTCTTCCCATCCCCGAAATCTACCGCGCCTAATGAAGTCGAAGTTATAAGAGCATTATTACTAACCGGGCCCCGTACTCGCCTCCTCGGTACGCCACAGTCCGCTTTCAACGTGCTCGCGGTTTACAAATTAATTAATATTGCGTCTACTACGACAGTCTACACCCCCTCCCCCCCTCCGTACATATATCTCCGGAACCTATCGAGACTGATAGAAATTTCATATCAATTTCCAGACTAACTATATCGAAGCTTCGGAACAAATGTTCGGAGTTCGATTACCCCGAGAACCGTATACATTGGTCCGGCAGACATGAGCCGTTCTAAGAAAATTTTGCATTAATATCGATGTATGGCTTTAGATCGGTTTCACCGGAATGTAAATTTTAATGTAGAGACTGAGAGAATTAATAGACAAAAAATGAATACGTTTTTGGAACGGATATTATTAGTTACGATAACGAAATACGCCTAACGAAATAACGACTAAAGATTTACAGCGTCATATGTCAAGCGTCCATTCTCTCAGAAAACCCAATCAAGACGCGATGTTTTTATAGCGCAGGTTTCGACTTGTCTCGTTTTGCTCTATTCCAGGAATGATCTATAGAATTCTATCTTTATCTACAGTGCCGTGAATCTGTAGTCGAAATAGCCGAGTGTTGTAATAGTTATTCGTGCGATTTTCAAGATGGCTTCCTCTCACTCTCTCGTCTTTCGACGAGCATACTATACACCAAAAATAAAGCTTCTATTTGCTCGGCTGTAGTTCGAGATTATTGCTATTTTAGTAACAAAAATTGCAGTTTTTCGTGTTTCGCTAAAGATTTTCCGCGGTATTGAATTTCGTGTCACCGATACACAGATGCGTAGTTCACCATAAAGAGGCTGATAGCCTGAAGGAGATAAAAAAAAATACAAAGATACAGGATATCATCAAATTTTCACAGTGAAAACGGTTTCCTCGCTCGAATATAACTGATACGTAGCTGATACGTTGGTGAGTGCAGAATGGGAAGGGAAAGGGAGATGGGAAGAGAGGGTGGAAGGCACGCGCCTAATCCTCTGGAACGAGTCAATTTCGCTGTGCCACGGAGCGAAGGTAAAACCTTCTCGATACACTGCGCGAACTCGTGGTAAAATCCTTCCTCGATTCGATATGGGATAGCGCCGACGTTGTATATATAGAGCGCCAAACGGTATATAGAATATGGAGAAAGAAGGTCCTTCGCAAAATTGCGGTGGAATATCGGAGAAAAACCGGTGGAACGTTTCATTGTTTTGTCATAAAGAAATTCCGCGTCCAACAAAAATGCGAAGCGTATACAGTGACACATGCGCGCCGGGACGTGTATACACACGTGAGATCGGACAATAAACCCCCCGGAGCGAGCGAGAAACGTGAACGTTACACTATCGCAAACGAAATCCCTGTTTCCACCCCCTCCCCCCCTCCCTTTCCTCGAGGATGTCTTATTGTATGGAGCAACAACGGGAGCAGTGTACGTGAATCCGTAGACTCTGTCGCTTGTAGACAGAATTATATGAGAGACAGGACCGTGGATGTGCTCTCTCCTTTTTTTTCCATTTTCATCGTTCTGTATCTCCTATACACTCATCCCGTCTATAATCAGCAATATTCGACGAAGGATATGTATAAAATTTTACAGGCGCTTACGAGAGACTGACAAGTTTAATTTTCAAAATGTATTTCAATTGCCCCGATTTTTTTAATGCGCGTAAAGGTTGCAATAATGTATGAAATTATTCCGAACAATGGGAACGCAGAGTAATTTCGGTTAGACAGGTAGGGTACAGGGAGGGGGAGCGAGAAATCTTCGCATACAATTTCGAAGCGAAAAGCCCGTCTCAAGCTCCGGCGCGGTATCTCAAGTGCGGCTGCGGCGAGAAATCCTTCGCCTTGTGTGCGAAAATGACGGTAGGGGAAGAGGTGAATAGCGTGAATCGTCGAGGGGGTTGCGTGTCCCAAGACACAGGGACATGCAGGAGGCCTCCTTCTCCTTCCATCTTTTCTCTCCACTTTCGCCGGAGATACGCCAAGGATTTTGTTTCAATTTCGTTTACGCGCGGAATCGAGATACATTTTCTCTTTCGCGCGTTTTTCCCCTTTCAAGCATTTATTCATTCATTCCTCGAAGTTGTTCTCGAGGATTTTCGGATACCCGGTCTGTAGCTTTACGCTGCAGACAAAACCCCAAGAGGAAACAATCAATTCGATGGCGGCGCGTACATTTTTTTTTTTCACGTCGATAGATTAACAGGTCAGAGAAAATCAGAAAAACTTTTGACCGCCAGAGGGATAAATTACGAAAGATATATTACGGGATACCGTATGGTGACATCACATAGTTCGAACTCCCCACCCCATTATCCAACCGTATAATCACATTTGCGCGTTTAATGTTAATGAAGCCCCCGGACCTGGAGCCTCGACGTTATCTCGTTATAACTAAATGTAATTCGTCCGGAGGATAATGCGATAATCGGAAACGTGCGCTTGCGCGCGATCGCTCAACGTGAGGGGATGCATAATATCACATCCGGCGGTTCGGCAGCATGTATTATTCACCCCGAGAGCCAAACGCACGAATTCGGCAAGTTATTTATACGCGAATGTATATATATTCATAAACATTCACAAAAGTTTCGAAGCTCTCGGTACAAAGATATTCCGCGATGAGTTTGGGGATTGTCGAGTTGTGTCTACCGGATACGGGAAACGGGAGAGCGAGAGAGGACTTTTATTTCGTAACGAATACGTCACTCTTGTTCGCTTCCGCTGCGTCGTTGTCGACGTTTTTCAAGAAGTAAGCACAGTACTCAAGCGAAGCGGGGGTTCGGTTATATACTATAGTGTACCGAAAGAAAGTGGGATAGGACACCCTTGAGTATATTTTGCGTCAAAGTTATGAAGGAGTAATACGAGTGAGCGAAAAGGGCTTCGCCGTCCCGCCGGTCCCGGAGTTTTTCGAATACAAAGAGAATCACGAAGATAGGCATTCGCTTAAGAGGCCGCGAGGGCAAAAAAATAAAACGCGAAGATGGCGAATAGCGAAAGAGGTATAAAGCGATAGGTTGAAATCTCCTTTGTAACGAGAAGCCTAACGAGTACTTAAAGAAAGACCACGAAGCACACGAAAAAAAAAAAAAACAAGAAAAAAACAAAAAATGGCTCGGAGGTTTTTTTGTGCGTTTAACAATGTGATTTTGTTAAGGAGGATCATTTGATACGTTGAAAGCCGAGACTTTCGCGTTTACTGGATAACATTTTTTCTTGCGCATGTCTAGACGCAGCCGATACAAATATTTGCTTCATTCGGCGAGTTTTCAATTTTTCGATCGTTTCCGAAAAATCGTATACATTAATAAGATTTTATTTATCAAGTTTCGGGGTTTGACTCGACATCCTTTAATCCACTTTTATCAATAATTCACCGGAAACGTGTGTAGTCGAGAGGAAGATTGAAGTTTCCGCCGATCTCGAGAGGAGAGTGAATCTCCCAGCCAACGGGAATGGTCGTGACGTTTCTCGCCCGGATAACAATTCTATATCAATTTAATAAAGCCACGAGGACGAATAGGAGAAATGCTTCAGTATGAGAGAGGAAGTGAAAACCCCCCGACGGGTGGATAGACAGTCGCGAAGCCGGAGAGCCATCGTTTCCAGAAGCGAATCCGTCAATGTCTCCCACGGGACTGACTCGTCTCACTTGTCTCTCTCGATCTTTTGTTCGGGAGAAGGTTTGTCTACCCACCCCTCCCCCTCGCCCTGTCCTCTCCCCGACATTGGAGAATATGGCGACAGTTATTAGGAAAACGGCGATAGCGATGGGAGAAAGCAAGATAGACGCTGGTATCCGTCCGTTTGTCCGTCGAATTAATTGAACTGTCCTTCGAGAGTTGTGCGCGATGTATGACGCCCGGACCGCACACGCTCGGTCGATCCGTCGCATTTTCCGCCCGCTCCCCCCAAAACCGACGAATGACCGTGAAGTTTCTTTGAACCCCGAATATTGAACTTCCGCAACTCCGAAAACTAACTCGTAAACCCGTTAAAATCACGACAATGTCCCCAGGAGGTAGATTCAATTTGTGCAAAGCTTTTATTCGCAACTCAATGTAATAACTGGCGCGCTGGTCAGTCTCGCGTAAACAACACACGACTAAATCATATTCGCGAAACGCTCGCATACTGTATATCGCGTATTGTAGTATATAGTTTCGACAGAGACTGACGTGCTTTGTGTCTGCCGCAGAGCATTGTTGGTCCAAAACGCGTTGCTCGAATTTCTGTATTCGGAGGCCATGGCAATACGCGGCGGCTTCAACGTAGCCTCGGGGGGTAGCTTCTAATTAACGTCAAACTATGGCCGCGATAGAGAACCCCGGTCTCTCGAACGGCGATGGTTATTAATTTTAAATTATATTCTCGTGTGTCCGATGTTGCTTACCGTTAATAACACGTTACCCTCTCATTATCGTTTCTTGAACGTCTTTTTTTCAAAGAAAAACTAAATAATAATAATAATAATAAACGAGTTCTCGCGGATAAAAAGGTACTTCGGTATGCATAGGCTTCCGTAGTCACCACCGTTGAGAGCACCGGCGTTCACCAAGCTCTCCATTATGGGCGTTTCCTAGCTTCGCCAAACGTGCGGATCAATGAGAAGTTATGTGAAACTATGCTACCGCAGACTATCCCGATACCTTACGAGGGCCTCCGCTACTCGCATACGTGTATATCTCACGGATGCGCGAGAACACGTAAGCTTCGCCGCGATAATGCTTTTATTAGATAAAGCTTTCGAGAATCTTTCATTATTACGTAAACGCCAAATAAAAAAAAACTTATACGAAGTTTGCGATGTTTTTTTCGAAACAATTGACGAGACACGTTACCGTCATTACGATCGTCGAAGGTTATTTTTTTTATTTTTCGCCTATTCTATATCTTTCGCGGATAGATAGTAGATGGCGAAGAGAAAAACATGTAGCAAACTTTCTAACATCGACGAGGTACATGTCGATTATTAAATTTCATTTTAATTATTAAAAAAAAAAAAATACTCGAATTTTCGAGAGACTGTAAATGAGGAATTTTTTGACGTAGAAATGTTTTACATTGTAACTTTATAGTGATTTTTAATTGCGGAATTGCGGCAGGATGGAGAGTTAACTAAATTGAATGAATCCGTACGTGAGCTTTGCCCGAAAAATGGAACGACTCGTATGCACCTATGGAAGTCGTCTGTGGTGCCGTGCAAACTGGAGAATTCTCGTGATCGTCAAGAAACGCCTAACGCGAGTGGCAAATCCGTGAAGGGCGTAGAAACGGAGAAAGGAAATTCGAGCGAAATATGGAATGAAAAATCCTTGGATTTTCGCGTTATCTCGAGGCACGCAATCTCGTTGGATTCTTCGGTTTTGCCGCGTGTTTCCTCATCGCACGTCACTCGAAATTCTAATGGCAACGCCGTTGCCTCTGGAAGCATCGAAAGCTTTCGGAAAGTCGACGACGAGGCAAGAGCAGTTGGTAACGATTCGAGGGAAAAGACTTTTATGAGAGAACGGGGCGGTCTTGAGGGAAGAAAGTCGAGGGAAAGATTGATCTCTGGTAACCAGTGGTTGCGGAAACGGGAACAGATGTTATTATCAAAATTGTCTCTTGCTAATCAATGAGTCCACGAATAACGACAGTTTTCTTATTCCCGCGGCCTTATCCGTCGAATAAACTGTCCTAAATCGCGATCGCGATAGTTCGTTTACCTTATTATTTGCAGATACAAAAGCGCGGCGATGTTATTGAAGTTAGAAAAACGTATTTCCGCATCTAAAAGCGCGGAAGATAAGTCTTTATGATTTTTGTAAGCGGATCTATGGTTCTGAGCCATCGAGCTCTTCCTCCTCCGTTCGACGTCAACCCAGCATTCCATCTTCGGTAGTATTATAGCGTCGAACAATTTTGCATTAATCAACTCGGAATACCAGAGAGGCATAAAGGTCTTCCCTCCGTCGGGTTCTGCCTCCTTCTTCGAGGTCTCGTCTCTCTTATCACTCTCTCGCGCGCTCTCTCTCTCTCTCTCTGCCATTCGTCCCAACGTTATTGAATGGCGCACTGCCTCCTATATAACCCGCGAGTCTCGTAAGCTTGAATTAGCGTTCGAGCAATAATCCTCCCGGACGTTGATGATGCCGACGTGGTTCCGATGCAATGGTTGTTCCGTGCCCTCAGCTACTACTCCACCTCCTTCCGTGTTGGTTGGTACCGACTATCGTTTCTCGTTCGTCATCACCGCGACGTCGTTGTACTTACCCCTTCGATCGTAACTACTCATTATACGCGGACTTTTATAGCGACGCTACTGATCTCAGCTTCATTCTGACGATGAGATAACCCGTTAACGTACCATTCCATTTTAATCATTTCATGGCTACGATAATTATTTCTACCGGATGAAAAAAAAAATACGCGTAAAAAAAAGACCGTCCAATAAGGCGGTAACAAATTGACGGTAAACCTTGATTAATTTTTTAACATATCGTAACAAGGGTCGTCCATTTTTTGCACCAATTATTTTGATGAAAAAAACCGCGAGGAGAGAGGTTATACGAGACGAGCAGCCGTCAGTGTCCCATGTGCGTTGACGAGAAATTTTTCTCATCGTAAAAATATCGAACAAAACCTTCTCCTCCTTCCGGGAGATTTTTTATTCACGTTTTTCTCGGTATATTTTCCTTATTCCCGCATTTTTTTCTATTTTTTTTTCTCCGACGAAAGTTGAGAGACACTTTTGTCATGCGTTGGATATACGAAAGATGATATATAAGGAAGAAAGCTCGGCGCGAGCGGGGGCTGCGCAAGCCAAGCGCCAGAGAGCAACGTCATTCGTTTCGACGCTGAAACATCGGTATTCGCTCGGGTATGCCGGTGGAGACGACACGCTCGAACGACGGGGGATGAGAAGACGGAGGATCGCAAAGGAATGCAAATGAGATGGTTCGCGGGCCAAGGATAGAACTCGCGCGCGCGCGCGCGTGCATTGCCTGTCGTGAAAATGCGCGGCGGTGTTCTCTTTCTCGTTGCTCTGTTGCACCATCAGCAGCCTCGACTCTTAACGTTTTCGCGAAAAAACGTGGAAAGCGTTCGCCTTCTAAGTGAAAGCGTCATAAATTCATCCGGCGTTCTCTCACTCTTGCAGAGACGAAGCTTTTGAAGGGTCTTTGTAAAAGTCCAAAATGCCAGATGCACTACTGTGCAAAAGAGCATTTCCATCGTTTTGTACCGAGTGCATCCTGTGCTTTTCCTCTTGGATATTCGAAAAAAAAAAAAAAGTTTGCGCTGCCGAGATCGGCGGATCCTCTGTGACTCGAGTAGACCGCCAATTACGGGAATTCCACCCTTTAACTCGAAAAAGCGCCTTAGTGCTTTATCGAGAAAGCCTCACGGCGGAGCTTCACGGAAATACGGAAATGTGAAATACACATTGTGTTGCCAGACATGAAAATTAAATTTTCCGATGCAGAATAATTTAATGGCCTGAGAGCGTTATTCTCAAAGTTGATTAATTGCACAGAAGATTTTCAACACGTTTTGAAACTTACTGTTGAATGTACACGGAGAGATGAATCTGATTAACATTACCATCGCGTCGGAAAAAAATTACTATAGCGTTTAGCAACGCGGTGCTATAACGCCACCTATGGCAGAAACTGCGAAACTTATAACAAATTTTTACCATAAGTTATGACAAAAAATCCCCATAGCTATAAGAAAAATTCTTATAAGTTTTTCTACCATAGGTGGCGTTATAGCACCGTGTTACACGGCAGTATAGTAATTTTTTCCAAACGCCATGGTAATGTTTATCAGATCCTTCTCTCCGTGTACATCGGTAAATCGATTCAATTTTGTCCAAAACACGAGCTCCCGACAAAAAAAAAACTAAAATTTGCGGAATTTCAATCAAAATTCTCGGCTTGTTCCGACGATACACAGGGTAGTTTCAGCGCTTGCGAGAAGATTAAAACTCAAAAGTGCATAAGTTGTATATTTTATTTAATCGTTATCTCGTAGTCAGCAGCCTGCTGGATTTCACGGGCGCCGCATTTTTTTTGAATAGAAAAGAAAAAGAAAGGTGAAAACGTTTGCCTCGATAATGGTCGCGAGAGAGGATAACGGAAGTGGGAGAAAATCGGTTCGAATAAGAGGGTAAGCAGGAGCAGAAGGGTGCCGCTTTCGTGGGATATAGAGAAACGAGGCGAGGAGAATTTGCGCGAGCGGTTGAACGTCAGGGTCGACGGTTTTCGTTTCGCCCACGACGTGTAAACGTGCTTTCCACGGGACAAATTAATACAAACCCGAAGCGGGGACGGGGAGGGAGGTAGAGGAGGACAAAACGTGTCTCGTGCAGCACGAACTGCTGAGACAGCAGCAGTAGCAGCAACGGCGGCACCGATTTGTCCCGGTCGGACCGTGATTCGAACTGACGGCCCGGAAACTACGAGGGATAATTCATATAGAGTTTCAAGCTCTTCTCGCCACTGTGCGCTTCTATAAACCCTCTCGATGTATACGTACATTTTCTGCGCCCGGCTCGATTCACCGATTATAATGAAAGCACCGTTCGAAACAAATGGGGCTAAACGCGCGAACATTATGTCGAACGATTCCTTTACAAATTGTTTCCTCGTAGCCTCGTTACGCGGGTGTATTACCGGCATTCGCGGTGCTTTTGTAAACAGAATGATTACAACGTGCTTCACTCGAACGATATTCAAATGGCATACGAAACGGTGAAAGAACGACAGAAAAAGCGTCTCTACAGTCGATGGAAAAATCTTCCGAGAAGGACGACGCAGGGCCAACGAATATCTCGAGTGCATTGTAATCGCTTCGTTTACTTTACTTCAATGTTAACTAAATTACCCCAAGTTCTGACCGGATAAAGCCATCGTCGAGCGTGAAAGTGTAACTCAGGACCCCGAGCACGACGACAACGATGACGACGTCTTTCGCGATGGTTAAAGAGGGATGCTTATATCTTCTTCCATCTTGCGGCGATGTCGAGACGAGGGACTAAGTGCGTTGACGTTAAATTCACTCGTTGATTCACGAGATAAGTGAATTTAATCGTTTAGTCTCTCTGTCTCATTTTCTTGATAGTCTAGACTGGCGGGGGAGGGAGGGGAGGGAGGGAGGGAGAGGGGTTGAAAGCTCTCACTCATTCGGATCTCTGTTCTCTTCGTTTTTTCTTCTCTCTTATTCCCGTCGACACTGCGACACGCCCGGGCTGAGGGAGGATTGCATTCGTAGATAATTAGCTGAGCATTACGAGAGTTAATGGCCGAGCACCGTTGTCTCTCTACCCTTCGCATTTGGTAAATATTAATTTTCCAAGCTTATCCCCAAGCTTTCCCACTCGACTGTTTTCACAGTCAAATTGTACTCCGCGTACTTTGACTCAATTTTTTTTTCTTTTTCTGTTTTGTTAAATAATATGCCAGCAACGCCTCCGCAATTAAGAAGAATTATTGCCGCGAAAAGAGAAAGCAACGAAGAGAAGATAAAATTATTATAGATGGAATGTCGTTGTAGGTAATATATTGTATAAGGGGTTTTTTTCTTCGCTCACAAACGGGCGGCGTGCTCCGTGGCGGAAGAAGGATTCTGTGAAGACACCGAGGGATCCTGTCAAGCTGCTTGAAAAGCTGTTTAAGTTCTGACGGAGTGCTACGGCGAAGAGAGCGGAGTCGGTGATGCCCAAGTATCTGGAAGCTTCTTTGCCCTGAGCACAGTTCCCCCCCTTATATATACATATATAGCACACCTACTCTTCAACCGGTACGTTTATTAGAGGAAAGTCGAATAACTTTTGAGCCCTGAAGAACTTTGTTATCACGTCAGTTTGGATTGCATGGAAGTTTCAACGTTAGCCGGATGAGTCCACAGGTCAAACTAACGGGCAACTGAGTAAAATCCTTTACCCACTTGATACAAACTTCAAGCGACTTGGAAAAACAATATTAATTATCGTAATTATTTTTCCATCTTTCGCGCAAGAAGGACTCTCCCCGTGTCGTTCAAAAGGAATTATTACATTCGTACTTATCTTCGGAAGTTTCGGACGAGTGTTTTAACTTATTTTAGATTTTTTATGGTCCGATGGAGGCTTCGAGGGGTTAAAACCTCAAAATGCGTAGTATCGGTTTCGAAGGTTAAAAGAGAAAAAAAACACCTGAACGATTATCCAAGCCGATTTTACAAAGGTGTACTATGGTATCGTCGATAGGATAATCGCGCCTCGAACGTTCAGAATTTCTATGTTTCCGAGAGTGCGTGCGGATAATCGTAGGCGTTACAGTCGGAAGTATCGATCCCCGTTCCTCTCTCGGCATACGTTTGCGCTTTTAATGACGCCGTCCAACTCGCCGACCTGTGCGGAATCGTTAACACCCCCGGCTAATGGGGACTACACAGCCACTGCGTATTATGCTTTCGCACCCTCCGAGTCACGATGAGTTTGGGTCATTTCCTAGGAACGATCGCTGTTGCGGGAGGATAGGCGGTGGAGACTAAGCTAAACCTACAATTTCCTCGCACGCGAAAGCTCGTCGAGCTTTCAGCGATTGAAGTCATGGATTCCCCCTAATGGTCGGTTGTTTTTCACAGTTGGATTTAGTGAGCATAATGAAAAGTACACTAAAGGTTTCGAACGTTCATCAATCGTACATTAGCGGAAAATCGCAATTGCCATATTGACCGAAGGATGAAATTAGCTTTGGGATATTGCACTTTGAGACGTATCCTTGATTTTTTTTCTTTCATTTCCGTCGAGGCGTCTCGCGTCTACCATTAGTTTGTCGTGAATAAACGAAGTGAGAGACGTCCAAGGCAGCTCATCGTTTCCCGAAGGAACACAATATACCCTCGGGGCAGAGAGCCGCGATAGAGTGTCGAGGTAAGAGAGGAGTGTCGCCCGAGCGCTTCGACTTGTTGGTTCTCGGGCGCTATATCCTGGATGAAGAACGGATCGGCTTGTGGAAACCCCAAGTATAGGACAGCCCCTGCCCCATCCCCCTCCCCCTCCGGTGAAAGGACGACCTGGGGGAGGGGGGGGGGGGGGGGTGGAACGGGAAAACGACTTACGCTCGAGAAGATCTCGGAAGATCCAACGTCGCTAAAGCGACAGAGCTGTGTTTCTTCGCCGCTCGTCTCTGTTGGTGTTTAGTTTCACGCCCATCGACAACAATACAGATGAGAGATTTATCGAAGACGCCGGTGAAGAATGAAATTAAAAGCTTCACGGCTCGATATAAAGTATCCTCCCGAGACATTTGTTTGTTTCTATTGTATACCTTGTAAAAGTAATTACACAGATATCGATAGGCGATCCGCTGACAATTTTAATCAGCGGATTTCTTCCCTTGATGTTTTATTCCCGCGCAAAAAAAAAAAAAAAATAGTAATAAATAAATTTCTATTGTGACTTTGATCACGAATTCTTTTTTAACAGACAGAATGTGAAAGCTCGCTGAGCTTTTATACCGTTCGTCTTTCACTTATGAGAAAGCGAGAATGACGACGTCTCGTCTCATCTTCATAATAGAGAAGAGAGACAGTCTTGGAGGGTAAAACTTGAAGCACGAGAGCGCGGTAAACAAGCGACGCAATTTCCCGTCACTCGTAGGAAACGCCGAAAGAAAGTTTACCGCGACTCGGGACAAGCAGCGGCAGCCGCATCACGGCAGATACAGGAGATGCTCAACCTCAGAGGGTTTAAACCCTCCGGGCTTGGCACTTCGTCCACTTATCCGTACGCTAGTGAGGAAAGAAAGTATACGAACTGCTTGAGTTCGCAGCCATGACTATACGGATAGACGTAGAAAAATCAAGACGATGCGTGTGAACGTTGAAGAAACCCATTATAACGCAATGACGAAAAAAAAACAGTAGGAATAATCGAGAGTACCATAAATCGCTCCATTTCAATTACGATGTTATTTTTATTTCGATAGTGAGAAACATTAATCTAAAAAAAAAATTTGTGCAAATCCAATGAGTCATAAATAAATTCGTGTCAAAAGACAAATATCTGAAATGCGAAAGAATTTCATCGATGTTCGATGTTTCAGTTCATTTTACGAACTTAACATTTTTCTTCGATCTCTGACGCTGCTACTTATTCTAAAGCCATTAAATGGAAATATATGGCTATTCTACTTTCGACCTTCCAACGCTCGCCGTGCTTCGAGGTTTCCATTCACAGAAGGCAGCACTCTTGATTATTAAACCTTCGGAACAATTATCTTCGCCAGGTGGTACAGACGACGGTGAGTATAATCATAATAATAATAATGGTCGAGCGTAACTGGAACTCCGAAGCTTCTGTAACGTTTGCAATCACCGGGTCCAGTGAGAAACTTGAAATTCTCGCTCACACCGAAGTGTTGGGAGAACGTTGTGATTACATCGAAGTTCGGTCGAGTTGCTTCATCGACTTGTGGTACTTCATCAACGACGAAAGTTACCCTCTTTTACCGTCCTAATTTAATTGAGACCCATGTGTTCTCGATAGTACCGCCTGACCGCTTCAATAAATTTCATTGCCGTTTGCAAAAAACGTTTTTTCATCGTTAGTTATTATACTGTTATATACGTATATATCTACTATTTCTATTTAATATGCGCGCGCAAAGCCAATCGGAAATTAATGCGGTTTAATGCGGTTCCTTCGTTTCCGATGAGACGAATGATTATGGAGAGGGTTGACGAAGAGAAGCAACGATGTGAGCAACAGCACATAGCTACGCGCAAAGGGGGGGATGCACTATCGTGACACTATAGTCGGTAGATAGAACGATCGATTGCTCGAGCGTGGAACGAACAATTGGATGGCCTGCCGCACAGAGAGTACAGTAGTCCTGGCGCGTTGCCTGTCGGCCGCGAAACGGCGGACGTGACGTCAGCAGGCGCAATTTCCTCGTAGCAAATAGGAGAAACCACCGAGGGCCGAAATTGTTCTCTGAATTGCTCTGGCGTTATCGCTTCTCGTGCCTCTGTATACGCTGGAGCGTGGAGGACTTACTTAGCCAAGTAATATCCGCGTATGCATGAGATAATTCTGACAGTGAGCTCATCAGCGTTCCGTCACCGTGATGCGAAAAGTGATTTAGCAACGATAACAAAACAAAAAAGTCCACTTGGCGAAAGAACCGAGCGATGTACCGCGTACTCTACGATCTAATCGCAAATCGTTCCGGATTTTTCGCGAGTAAAAATGTCACGAAAGGGTCACACATTTTGACTCTGGCGAACTGATGCGAACCCAACGGGGGACTTTTCTCCGGTGACTTCGATTGATAGCGTAATCCGATATTATAAATGATCGTGGCCAGCCGAGCCGAGAAAAAGAAGCGCGATTTATCAAAGCCGGCCAACCCTCCGGCACGCGGGGGTGGGGGTAGTACTACCCCCTCACTCTTTCGTCCGCTCACTTTCTTGTCTCGTGAAGTTAATCCCCTCTCCTTATAGCACCGATTTATTCCTGACAAATGATTAATTCGTTACTAATGGCCGACGGATATCCTCTCCGGACTAAAACCCTAAACGTTACGGCAAATCGAATCTTTCTTTTTATTCTTCTTGTATCCATCGACGGATATAATAAAAACCACCGGAAAACCGCAAACAGCAGATGGGACCACGAATTTAAAAGCGTTTAGTTGCAAAAATATCAGGAGACGGATTATCTTTGGTTCCACCGAAGTTTCGAATTGCTCGATAAACAAAAAAATTGATTAATTGTCTTAAGTTCGGAGTTAAAACTTAATTTCGCAATTTTTTTTTTCTATTTTGCGATCTATCATCGGATTCTCACTGCATTTCGTTTCCGATCACAAATTCAATAAAAAAAATTTCTTCGCGATATTATATTGCGCTATAAATATTAAAGCCATCTACTGTGGAAATTTAAACGATTGTCTGAACCGGAAGTTAGGGATATTTAACGAGGTGAAAAAATTGTTTCGTTGAAGCAGCTTCTTGACATCGACAGAGAAGCAACATTTACCGTTGTCTCAAATTGCTCGGTGTCGCGTTACGAACGCCTTTGTGGGAACATTAATCCGAAAAGTTTCCATTATTCATGTTTCGTACTCCCCAAGTAGATCGAAGCTTTATTTTTTTTATTATTATTCTTCTTCTCTATTCTTGTTGTAAGAAGATCGCAAGGGCAAAACACCCTACAGAAGTTTGTCTGGCTGCCGGTTTCAAGTGTGCGTTGTGGCACTGTCGTTGGGTATATAAACCGAAGAAAATACGTGAAAACGTGACGTGGAACTCGGGTTCTCTGTGTCGCTTTAACGAAGCAATTTGAGCGTCTGAGTTGTTTTCCCTGATGTGTGAAGCCGCAAACGACGACCGAGAGACCGAAGGAACCGAGAACGAGGGAAATGTAGAAAATATAGAAGTATTCTTGGCGAGTGTGTTGCCACGATTCGACGTTGAAAATCTACCGAAGCGACGAGAGAGAGCTTCGTCCCCGTCTCGATTCGTATAGAGCCGTACGGACCACGTTTCTGCGTAATAACTCCTCTCGGAGGCTTGTAACAACTTCTCGTACAGAATAATACAATATGACTTCTTAGATTTACAAGCGAGAAAATCGTGTCGTCACTCGCTACAGTCTCGAGACGAAGCTTCAGACTTGTTTATCGATCTTCTAACGATCAGTGAAAATACATCTTCGTACTTAATCCCACTATCCGTCCGTACGAATTACACAATTCGGTCGTAAAATCGAAGTTTTTTTTTTTTTTTTTTAATACTGACTTCAGTATTCCGTGTGTTCATAAAATTAATTTTATTTCGCAAGAACTCGACAATTTCACGCGGAGAAATTGAATGATAATAAATTTGAGTAAATAGGAAAATGGCACTATAATCACAAGTGCAGTTTGAAGCACCGCGATATCCCGAGTGTTTCTCATACTTCGCAATAATCTCGATATGGGTTTTACTAATAGGTTCTCTCGAACGAAATAATACCATATTACCAAACGTTCCGGAACGCAAACTCGTTGATAGCGATCTCGTTGCCACTGCCGCTGCCCCGCGTCGTTATACCTTCGCTGTGTGTTAGGCTGACTTAATGGGACGTGCAGAGAGAATTCAATTCCACGGTCGATTATGCAGCCGGTTTGCGGGATTACGTGTACCCGCTTCTGTTGCTGCCGCTGCTGTTGCTGTTGCCTCTCCGAGCGCCACGCCGTTTTGCGTCGATGAAGGGATTACGTATGTTGCTACGTACCCAAAGCGCACGTGGTAAACTCCGCAGCTGCCGGCGAGGTCTATCGTGCGTTCGCACCATTAGCATCGATACGCGGCATGACGATCGGGATGAATTTTTTTTCACTCCTCGATTTTCCGATTAATTGGTTCACGAAAAACAATTTCGGAGAGACACCGGCGAAAAAAAAGAAACATCCAAGAACTGCATCTTCGTATATCGAAATAACCGTTGACGCGTCTAAAATACATTGTTCGTTCGTTTTCCGCTTCCATTCACTAACGATGGATTTCCTGATTGTAACTTCTGACTATACGATAGGAAAATCGACGTTTGGATGACACGACGACAGCGAGAAAAAAAAACGATGTAATTTGATTGCGACTTCGAAGACCTTGAGTCGAACGACGTGGTCACTTTTGCGTCAAGATGCCGATTGGCTTGAATATCCTCTAACGTTTTCGCGTCATTGACTATCGTTTCTGTAATGCGTCTGAGAATTCTCGGTCTCATTATTCGAAATGCTACACTCGGGTTGATAATCGATTCGGAAAATAACCTCATTGCATATACCATCTATCCATCAATCGAAAGTTACTTAATCTCTGCTGTAACAATAATAATGATAATACCTAAACGTCTAAAGTATCGGAAATCTCTTCGTAACAGTATGCGAATACACGGTATTCTTGAACGTTGCTCGCCTCTTCAACCAGCAATGTTTATCGCGTGGCATGCTTTAAATATCGCCGATAAGGCACTCGAGAGAACGATCATAAAAAAAATGAAAAAAAAACCAATAAGCGTTCTTGCGAAGCCTCGTGCGCGCCGCTGCGATTGTTTACGGTACAGTATAGTAGTGCTGTGCAGTTCTCGCGTACGTTGCATGTGTAGATCGGATTGCGAATACATTCGGTAGGCGCTTATAGACCTGTCGCTGGAGAGTGGGAGAGAACTATAGACGATGCCGAAGATGGGAAGGAGTAAACGGGATGGTAAAACTCGAGTGTAAGAAGGACGGTGAGAAAACGAGGAAGAAAGAGAAACAAATCGTTCGAACCTCTGTGTCGCGGAGTTGCGAGCGATAAAACCAGTACACGTTTATCCTATTTGGTTCCAAAAGCATTTCTGTATTGTTACATCGTCGTTTTTCCTCATGCCAGTTGTGTTTTACTAATAAAACCTTTTCTTTTTTTTTCAATGAATTCCTTTATCGTCGCATTTAATCAAATGTGCGCGAGTGATGTTTCTGTGATGAATAATTATTGAAAAAAATTGATTCACGAGTTTCAAACTGTAAATAGAACGCCGCATAGTTTTTTTTTTCTATTTAACGAGCGAATGGAATTTGCCGATATTATAAGAGTCCACGAACTTCCAGTCAGGTATACGTTTTGCGGCGATTTTTTTTTGTTTTTTTTTTTTTTTTTTGTTGAATCGTAGAAGTTGATCCAATATGCCGCAAATTGATAAAATTTCGTTTTTCCAACCGTCCGCGAGTACGATTTTAACGTAATTATCGTCAACCGTGCGAGTTTGTGTTTTCTGGTGTATATGTGGCGCGTTTCCCGCGTATATTCGTCGGAACCGATTCGTTGCGGGAGGAAGCGAATATCCAAAGTGTCAGTCGGTTGCTGGGCATCACCTGTTGCTAGCAATTAAACGAGTGCGTCCTGCGCGGCACCGGGAACAGCATCACCGCAGCAACAGCAGTGGACTACCGTTACCCATCTGCAGTGGCAATGTGTTTCTGGCTTTTCCCTTCTATCTGTTCCGACTGCTTGATGTTCGCTTTTGCTTTCACCCAACGAGCCGAGGAACAAAAGTGCCAATCTCGACAATGAGAAGACCGAGAAGTAGTCGAGAGTAACTCACGTCAATTGCGATCGCGCGGCACATCATCGCAGCATATACTTTCTAGGATTGTCCTCGAACGCGCGCCTTGACCACAGGTTAGACTTTTTCTTTTATCGTTCGTATCTACATCAATGCGCAATCGAGCGCCGAGTTTGTTGTTTAATAAAACTTCGATTAAGTAGCGGATCGATAAAACCAATGAATGAAAGAAAAAAAATAAAATTAATACATTTTTCCAAATGTATTTTTTAATGAGAAAAAATGTCTTATTCATAACATTTTTTCTTATTTTGGAAGTAAAATGTTTTTGTAATAAGAATACCAAACCATTTAATTCAATAAATTAATATCAATGAATTAAAATGAATCCACTGTACACGCGGAGAAAAATGTTTATTTATAGTTTTAAAAAACCAGTGATTCCAGTGACATTTAATTCGTAAAAATTAAACTCGATAAAATTTAGTTAATATTTAACAAATTTTACTCGGCTGAACAAAATTTTGGTAATAATAAAAATGGAAATAAAAAAAAATCTCATAAATTGTCAATATTGGAATTTTGGTTAATATTTACTTGGCATCGTCAATTGCACATTTAATAACTATAAATACACATCATTCTCAGTGAATTCGATATCTACGACTCGGCAAAGTTTTCCATAAAATTTTCTCAAAGTCAATAAATAAATACTATACATTCATAAAAAGTCTTTACGGAGCTCTCAGGTTATTTTAATATCGATAATTACTCCGAATGATGTAAATCGTCATCGCGATATAGCACTCGATATCGATTATTAACTCGGCGTCGTTGCGTTCTACGCAATCAAACATTGATTCCAACGTTTGCGCGACAATTTAGCGGCAAAGTATCTTTCGGAGCAATGAAAGTTTGTTATGTGGGACGCGGGTGACACGTCCTTGAACTACGACTATAGTAGACCGACCATTCGTTGCGGGCAACTCTAGTTCTCAGGATCATGCCGAAGGTTGTACGTAGGTGTGACGTGGTTGATCGATAGTTACACAAACTGTTATTTCACGGAGCGTCGTTTCCCGACTTTTTATTTTATCGAAACGACACGTTGATTACGAGAAAATTATACCGTTCCAAATTGTCTCTTCGAAACGATGTTCACGATAGTGTTATGCGCGTTCTACAGAAAAACCAACAAGTATCGTAATGGTAAATACCCTTTAGCATCAGATAAAATGGCGTCTCGTAAATGCGTGAAAAAATTGTTATACGCGGAACTGTGTAAATATGAATAATAGCAGTATCGCTACCTAACGATGCAATGTTCTTTCTTTCGGTACGATATTTGTGTTTTTAGACATCAAAGAAATGGCATTTGGATTTCGCAAAAGACAGATCATTATAATGAGTAACTTCTCAACTCGGGGTTACGTTTGCCGCGACAGAATGCCTAAACATTCGGAGAATCTCGCGAAGTGTTACCGTAACTCATTTGCAACAGCTTCGTAGTTACTTTCTTGTTGCCGCAACAAAAGCTCCGCTCGCGCCTTATGAAAACAATGAATATTTAAGAGGTCCGAAGGTGAACGTTGTGTAGCGGGCGTTTTGCCCACTGTGTGGTCGACGCTGTTCAACGGGCGTAAGAGAGAACTATCGCGAATTTTGGCATTTCACCAAAGCACCGAACTGACACTGTCGCCGGTGGTTGTCTCAATTATTTCTGGTCGGACTTGCAATGTACTCTTCATCATAAAGCGCGGGTTTGTACTCCGACTAAAATTGCGCACGACGAGCCCGAGACGTCGCTGCGACAGGGACCATTGAAATTGTACGAGTGGAAAGTGTAACTCGACTCCGAGGACAAAATTATAATGAGATCTCAAATATAAACGTTTCAACGACAAACTCGGTGTGAATTATCGTCTAATATCCATGCTAATCGTTCGCAAAATTTGTCGACGAGTTTGTCGGTTACATTTTCCAGAAAAAAAGTTCATACATTGCGTAAAATTTATTCTAATGAACACGTGTCGCAGCTGAGTCGCGCCGAAAAAAAATCCCGCGTCAGCGAATTCGCGTTTGCGGCACCGACAATCTTTCGTACGTGTTTCGGAATTTTTCGCAAATTCAGGATTCTCAACGAAACAGGTTTTGAAGCGAGAAACGAAATATATAAGGGAAGTCTGGTATATGGAAAACCGAGGGGGACATGCATGATGCAGTTACCGGAGAAGTCGAACGCACTAGACGCCGGAAGTGTCGATCCGATTTCCGCGCCCGGATCTCTCTCGGATTATACGCGAGAGTGAGATTTGATTTCGCTGACGAGCGAGCCTCGCGCTCTTTCCTGACTGTCTCGCGTTGCAACGCTCTTCTTTATTTCTTTTATTTTTTTTTATCGGACACGACATATTCGGAGCTTCTCGCTCTCGTCGACAGCGTCGTGTTATACCCGATTTAGCTCGAGGCTCGATAAAACTGAGCAGATAGGATAAAACGAGAAACGTGACACGTATAATTGTCACATTAAAATTGCAAAGCATATTTTTCTCCAACGAATTGAAGTCGTAGTCGCGTCGCTCACTGACCGAAATAAATCCGATAATTTTTTTATTTTGTGCAAAATGTTTCGATGTATTTTTCAAATTGTATATTTTTTTAATGTTCCGTTTACGTTATTGACGTAATAAAATTCAATTAATAATAAAGTTAAAC
Organism: Cryptus viduatorius; assembly: GCA_964006125.1. Taxonomy (NCBI): domain Eukaryota; kingdom Metazoa; phylum Arthropoda; class Insecta; order Hymenoptera; family Ichneumonidae; genus Cryptus; species Cryptus viduatorius. The sequence continues at coordinate 15,482,398 of OZ023222.1, forward strand.
GAATTTTTTCTTGAGCTTCGAAACCGTTGCTTGCAATCTTCTCGTATTGTTTGAAAAAGTAGTTACGTTGGCAACACGAATGGAATTTAGTAGCTAACCTATATAGAAATGAGGCTCAACTTCGTCGGAGGTTCTAACGGTCGGAGGATAGTACGATAAATAATTTCTCGTGTCCATCGATACGAAAGCCGATTGCCAAGCCAACCTTCGACTGCAGTCACGAAAGCCTGCCGTTGCCAGGTTCGATGAGAGCGGACAGTAGCATTGACGTTCGTGTCTCGTTCCATTTCTCCGCTCGCGGTAACACACTGATTTCGCTCGACGATCGAAACAGTGAAAATTGCAACGAGCAGATGCGCGCCCTATGGGATAGAATATTACCGAGAAATTCGATAGTCGCTGCAGATAGAAAATGGAGGGTGTAATTAATTCAGCGTTCGACAGTTGCGATCGATGCGGAGTGAGAAAAAGTTAGTTCGTTTCGCTCGTTTCTCTGTATGTAGTTTCGTAACTCGTGAAGCTTGGGGGCGCGCCTAACACGTTTCGCGAACACGAAACGACGAGCATATTCGGGAAATCGTGCGGAGTCACTATCGACGAATTAGAGAGGGTATCCGTACAGGAGAAAAGGGTTGAGAGAGAATATATATATATATATATATATAACTCGAATCCTACGCGCATCGATAGTCGATTTGGCAATAGCCTGGAACACACGGTCTGGAAAACAATTCTCTACGGTTTTCCACGTTTTCGAGTGATTTCGGTATACGTTGTTATCGAGAGAGCGTAACCCTCCCGCCACGTATACGAGTGCCACCGGAACGATGGAAGCGTGTTGGTTTTCTTGGTCTCCGGAGAAATATTATTTTCAATCGATCCTGCGGCAATCTTTAATAGTAATATCGTCGATTCTAGAGTAAGACGGAAAAATGAAAAATAAACGATGGAAAAACGTAGGAGAACTCTACGAGGATAGAACAGAAGCTATTGTTTCAAGTGACCCTCGAGGGTTTCGGATGGAAAGAATTGTGGACGACGGCCGGAGAGGGAGATATATATACTAAGAACCGAGCTGAGGTGGATTCCGCGTTTTTTCTCGTTTTCGTTAACAATTTATGAATCATCGAGTCCCGAGTCACTCGATCTTGAGGTCCATAAGACGTATACACAAAAAATAAATTTATAATATAAAAAAAAAAAAAACGAAAAAAAAAAAAAATTCTTGCTATAGGTAAGTAGTTATTTTATCGTTTAATAGCTAAAAGCGTAAGAACTTTTATTTTTTTTTAATCATTCGTAGAAAGAGGTAAATTCTAAAAGCTCTATTCAACAGTCGATCTGAGAACATATCGACTCGAGGGAAAATGCATGAACTAATTTATTTTCTGCTCTCGTCAGTGACTTTAATACCTCGGCTTTACGTGATCTCGATTAGAATATAGATTGGCGAATGTATTCTACACGTATCGAATCGAAGCGTAGGAGGAGATGGGAGAGAGGGTGAAGGTGGGGGGGGCGAGGGGGGTTTTTGATTGATGCAAAGGTGAGCTAAAAGCGAGGCAAGCGCAGCATCGAAAGCTCGCTCTGGTCGGCTTGTTTCGCTTATTCACTTGGGTTCTATGCACGCATGGCAGTGAGCGAGAGCGAGTCGGGGATTCGACGGCGGAGTGGCGTCGAGAATGCAACGCTCGGTATATAGCAGCAGCGCTGCGTCGATTTCGTACCGACGTCGGCGCCAACGTAAATACAACGTCGGGGACCCCCCTAAGTGACAAATCGATTTGGTGACCGGAGAATAATCCGAACCAGTACGGCGCGGTACCCTCGGACACGAACGAAATATACTATATATATATTCTGGGATTGTTCAACACACGACACACACAGAGTACTAATTCACCTGCAGCATGGAAAGCTCGATTCTGTGACTTATCTTGACTTTTTTTCGATCTTTTATTCAAATCAGAGTTGTTGCTATCAAAGCTCCGCGAAGATAGCGAACTTTGGATTCTCGTTAAATTCATTCACGAAAGGTTGAAACGTTCGAGCGCTGATAAAATAAAAAATCGTACAACGATGATAAACGATTTTTTAATTGATGAATAAATTACGATTGTCTCGTCAACGAAGAAACGACGAGTGAGAGACTTCGCTCGCGCGTATTACGAGAATAGAATGAAGAAGGGTGAAAAGTACGGGGAAGAGAATCTTTGCGACGATTTTATATAGCTATATCGATACAAGGATGGAGGAGGATGGTATAGAAGTCGTAAAGCTTCCGGGACTAACGCAAGGTAATGTCGCGCAGTTTCCTGGCCGTGATAGTGGTAGTAGTCGTGTGCCGACGAAGGTTTAACGAATGGTCGAGCAAGAAGAGGCGTATCCAATCTTGGTTGGCGTTATCGATTCAAGAGTTGAGGAGAGAAGAGAACGTGTGGCAAGCGTGGAACGACGTTACGCAGTGAAGCATTGACGACGACCAAAGCAGTTTGCTATACAGTCACCTTCGCTGGTTCTTGTACGTACAGCACAGACCATGAAAGCGTAATCGGATCGTTTACCGGCCGAGTCGTTCGTTGCGTAACGTCGAGAACCCTATAACACCGTACGGGAGAAGCGCAACCGTACTCTCCTTACCCGTATACACCATTACCGCCTTCTCTTCAAAAGTCCCCCTTCTCCACTTCGTTTACGTTCGTTGCGTCGTAACACGCGACGAATTTGTTTGTTTCCGAATGGTTATACAATGACCGCGAACGGGAGTAATCAACTCGGACGCGCCCTCTCACCTCTAGAGACTTCGATTAACCGTAAAATCGAAGCTTTATATATAAAGCCCGTTAAGTCTGGAAAGTTCATCTTCCCGATGTACCCCTCGCTCGCCATTCCAATATTGGATGATTAACTCCCAAGCTCCCGCGAGCTAAAGTAAATTATTCTATGCCGTTGTTGAAGTTTATCTTGCGAACGTAAAAGCTACAGAAAGTTCATATTTTGCGTATTAATCGATTATAAGTATTCGCCAAACAAACGAGAGTAACAATTCACGCGATTTATTTATATCATAAGTTTGGTTATCAGACGATTTTGTCGGGGCGGAGTACGGGGATCGTTGTTTTGCGGGATTTTGCATAAACTCGACGGTCAGCATTTGCACGCTGCGCGATATCCAAACCGCAGTGCGTGCGCCAGCAATGATCGCGACTCCAACTGCCAGCAATGAGTGGGTAGTTGTATTCCCCAGCGATAGTAGAACACCGAACTAAGAGCGAGAGAACAGCGACTGCCAGAACGATGAAGTGAAGCAAGGAGGGGATTTGGGAGGTTCGGCCGGAGCTTTCGCGCTCGCGGTGTCGGCGTAGAGTATCGCGAGCCAATTATCACGCCTTTTGCACGCCGGTCTACCTCGCCGATTTCCCCTCGTCCCGCTTATCAAAACTTGCCTAAATGGCGTAGCCACCCTTCCCAATTAAAACATGCAAGTAAACCGTCACGCGACGCCGAGCAACACCTACCCAACTAAGCCAATTACGTAACGCCACGGGGACCGATGGTCAACGAGGTTTGGCGCTACTGTTCACCGGACAGTTTTCTACCCGGTCACGTACGTCGTGGATTATTGACAATTCCCCGAATTGTTTTTTTTTTTTTTTTATTTTTATGGATCGAGCACACTGCCGTTTTCTTTATTTTTATACAGATCGGATTTATTCTTTTTTAACCTCATATACAAATGATCAACATTTCGCGGCTGACGGTCTAATGGACTAAATATAACAACTTTTTTCATTCTATACGGTAAAAAGCCGATAATATTGCTTTTTCGACGTTCAGTTCATTCATTCATTAATCGCGATGTATGGGAAAAAATTCAATCCATTTAGTTAAACGAGATCGATAGTTCGGTGCGACTTTAACATACGGTACATTTTCTTATCCGAATAAAACTGCAAGCTCTTGCACTTTTACGTTATACTAAAACAATCCTTTTGGGAAATTGCAGTTGGGTCAATAGACATTCTTGTATAAACGCAAACTTACCGTTTCTACCCCTTCGGCGTCAGCTATCGATAGAGTTACGCCACTCGCCTTCTTCGTACCGATAATACGCGTCTGTGAAGTCCCTCTTGGCGAAATGTCCGCGACGACGACGACGACGAGAGCTTTACCACGATGTCCGAATGTTTTTAAAACAAACATTCCGCGAATGTTCGTACAAAACGCTCAAGCGCGCAGATAGAAACAGAGGAGACGGAAAAGAAAAGACGTGGATAGAGAGGGCGCGAGCGCCGAGAACGCGGGTACCGATCCTCGGCGATTTCTTTGTATTACTACTTTTTATCTCTCTACGGCAAATATTTTTCCAGATTAATATTAATTCTCGAACGACATTATTTCATCGATTTTCGTACGAGCGTCACACATCGACGCGGTAACGAGCCGCGACCGACCCATCTCGTATATACAATTTTTGCCACTCCACATCGTTCACCAATATCGCGAGGTAATATCAATCGTCCTACGTGATCGGACGATTCGGATAAAACCGCAAAACACAGTTGTGTGCAAAACGGAAATTAAATACCGCTGCGGCACGTGTGTGAGCTTAAAAAAAGCACATCGGCACGTAGCTTTTTCTATAGCGTTTTTTTGTCCCTTCATTTCCTCGCACCGTTTCATCGGAAAAACGGACGAGAGTGCAGCGAAAATTATTTCTGACGGGGACGCATTAGTCGAAGTACTTAAAATCTCTCGTAAAGTTCGTCAAGGGTAATATCCTCTCTCCTGCCCCATTTTCTCGTCTCTTTCTTTCGTCGCGCGACTCGGAACGCGTACGTCTCTCGTTTGAAAGTTCATTCCGTCGAGAGGTCGGACGAAGCGTGTGTACGTACTACTTGGCAAAGGTATATATACCGAAAGCACGAGTGCCCAAGCGAGAGCCTTAGATGCGACGAAGTCGTTTGCTTGTGCCGGAAAGTACGAGCGCAGCGTCACAGCGAAAGTAGAAACTGCCGGACCGGTCAGCCGTAGTTGGAGATTTCAAGAAACTCAGAGGCGGCGCTGTATAAGCGCTGTATATCTGTGTCTTACACGAAGAGAGTATAACACGCCATACGGAGGGATAGAAACCATCGGCTTTCTTTCTCTATCTTTCGTTCTCTCTTCTACCTTCGCCTGGATGTTTCAGACACGCGCTATAAACTCTCCCTTTCAAAAGTTCTCGGAGAAGAGTGATTACGCTGAAAGCACTTTACACCTATCCTGTGCACCTTTGGTGGGCTCTCTATATCCGACTACCGCGTCAGTTGTCGACGGAGTGATAGTTACGATAAAATACAAAGTGACCACACGATACCTTACTACGAAACCTCAGAGTTCATCGTACATTTTCTTATACGCTCTTTCAGTTTTCTTCATTTATTTTTCGCGCCGATAAAGATTCACTTGTTTTCCAATGCAGCGGCTGCGATTTTTTGGTCGTCGATTGTATATCATTATATTACGATTTTCATCCATTTTTTCTATACATTTTTTCAATACTAAAATTTTATCAATTAAAAAAAAAACATTATTTTAGAATTTCTAAATCTAATTATTCTATCAATCGATTCCCGTGTTCACCTCTGAATGATTTATTTTATTTTTGAACGATTGCCAATTTATTGAATATAATCGAATCCGTACTTCATCAGTCTCTCGACGCGGCATATGCGCTTCGCTTTCTAAGACCGATAAATTATTCAAGATATCTCGTAAGTAACATGTGACAAGTTCCTGTCACTTGCTTTACACGGTGCAATGGCAATCTGTGAAGACGACGTTAATTGAAATTCGATCGCCGTACACTCCCGAGAGATGTTACCCGTTTTACTTCTCCTCGGGAACTATATGCCACGTCGATAGGTATCGAATGTAACTTCGGCGTGGAACTGATTGATCCGATAGAATGTGTCTCTTTGTAACTCCTCATTTTGTAGTCGTTACAGTTCGCGTACGACGGAAAATCAAATTTGTCTCCGTTCCAACCAATCGATAGTGAAATAATTTTCCGATCGATTCTTCTCTCCCTCTCTCTCTCTCTGGGGTTGTCGCTTGCAACGAAGTATTAATTGAAGCCCGCGAGAGAACCGCGCGTCTCTGGCTTAACTTCGTTCAATTTGTCTCGAATTTTGAGCTCCGCAAGGCTCTCACCGGTCCTGCGTACGCTACAGCGACGCCACAACATATTCCTCTAATGTACATCGGGTCGCCCCCGCTCCGCTGTACTTTGCGATACGCGCTTGCATACGTTGCAAGAAGAGAGCGTACCCCGATAGCGTACAGTGTAATCGAGTTACAAGTTTTCCAATAAGAGCGCTTAGCTTTGCCCATAAGGAAGCTCTCGAGGGTGAGGTGGCGCGACCCCCTCGTTTTCCGGCTTCGTATATACCATCCTCTGTCGTTTCTCTGTGTAGCACGGAACCCGCGCGAAGACCCTCCTCGCCCATTTTCCCCGGACGTTCGCCCGAGCTTTCGCACAGACGACGTTGCCAACCGTTTCTCTTTCCACCCTCGGATCTCGCGGGGGGGAGGCGTCGAGCTACTTCGTTGCCGTTCTCGCGTCTGTACGTTAATATCTTACCGCGAAGCCGTAACTTACTTACGACACGAGAGGGGCCGCGACGATGTGCGTCGTATAAGAGGTTCTCACCGCGATGGTAGTACAAGGAAAGCGAGAGAGCGGTAAAGACCACAGGAGAGAGACAAAAGTGGGAACCACGTAAGTTAGTAACCCACTGGACCGTACGTGCCGTAGCAAAGTACGGGAGAAAGGGACCGCGAAGAAAATGAGGCATACGCGAGTCATCGACTCTGAACAAAAGCGGCGTTAACGTTACGTCGCGTAAAAATTTACCTCGTAGACATTTTTTTTCTTGTAAAATGAATCACGTCTTCCGCGCAATGTAATACGTAAGTTTGTGTTTAGCGCAATTGTAATCATCGTTTATTCATTTAATCGATTACAATAAATGTGAGGCAACCATTTTTAATTGCATAGAAAAACTCGGGCATTTATGTACCTACGAGATTTTTTTTTTACTTTGAAAGGTCTGATGGCTGATTCAGTAGCTGCGCTAAAATTCTTCTTTTTTTTGGTTCTGTTAACATTCGCGCAACATTGAAAGCACAAAGAGAGACTTTGGTATAGGATTAATTCTGTTCCAGAGGCGTGAAAGCCTTGAGTTTCACGTTCATAGGCATTTGAAACGAGTAATAGGGGAGGGAAACGGGAGGGTGAGGGGGGAGGGCAAGCGAGAGCTGGGAAGCAACCTCGTTACCTCGTAGAACGAAACTCCCGTACAACACGAGAAGGGAAACTGGGTCGCGGAGGATGTGGCAGTGGAGAAACGACGGTGAAGGGGATTCGATTCGACTAACGACATCCTATAAAGAATTCAGTGCCTTCTCCCTGGATTACCCGGGAAGAACTGATGCTAGTATTGCCGTTACTCCATGGGCGACTGTAGACCTCGTGCAACGAGCTTAATTACTCCGAATGAAGAAGAATCGATACGCCACTCATTGTCACCGTTCACGCTGTATATCAGCGTGAACGGTGATATACAGAAGAAAGAAAAAAAAAATTCTTATTAAAAAAACAAGAATGTTAGCCCGTCGCGTTGGAAGATTTTTTTACTTAATCATGAAAAACCAAGAATAATCATAGTTACATTATTCGTTTTTTATTTGTACGATGTGAAAACGGCGAAGATTATTCTTATAGGTCAACATTTTATCACCAATTTATTAATTTAATATAAATTACATTATTGGATTTTACAATTATCATATAACGTCAAGACCTTCGCGGATTGTAACTACGGCGAAAGATCACTCACTGTCGCGATTGTAAGTTAAGAATAAGAAAATTTTAAGAAACTGAGTGTCATTTTTTTTTTGTCTACTATTTTTCTTCCTTACGTCTTGCCGTTGCATAACTTTCGATCTATCGATCATTGGATCATCCCTGTTTGAAGAAAATTACGAATATTGTATGCAGCCTCTCTTCCTCTCTCTCGTATATCATGAAAAACGAGAGGTGGATAATCCTCGGACTTTTGAATTTTGCGTATTAGAGGGCTGCCCGTACCTTTTTCTGAACGGCGAAGCTGCTATTCCTCAGATTCCAGGGGCGCGGTGTCCTTTGGGACAAAAGTTTCGAGTTGGGATGAGAAAAGGCCGGAAAGCGAGACGGTAACGCGGCGACGGGTCGAGGGGGTAGGCAGAGAAGCAGGCAGAATCGAGAGCAATTTAACGCTTTCCCACCGTTCGAGTAATATCTGCATTTCGTCTCCCGGGTTGCCGCACCCAGCGCGAAGTATTACACTAAAGTTTCTAAATAAATCAAGGGGCAAATTGCCATCTCTCCTTCTCTCTTTTCCCTTCGGCTTCGAACGCTGTCCCTGCTGGCTGTTGGCTCTCGCGCACGCTTGGGGTGCCGCGAACTTTCGACTCTTCCCTTCCCTTATTCATATTCCATCCGACACCCCGTTTCCAGCAACAGCGTGCGCCTCCGTACCTTCCCCGCATCTCTAGCTGCTTCGCGAACTTACGTATAATCCAGTGGCGTCGCGGTGCTGGAGACAACTTTATCCGAAGGGAAGAGAAAAGAGGAGAGGAAGACCTGGGCGACGAGCTCACCGAACGGGCAACGGCGGAGGGATGAAAGTCTCCCGAGCTCAGCGAGAGTTCTATCGCGTATCCTCGCGAACGAGGACACTCGCCTTTCCCCAACTATTCGTCTACTACCGACAACGACGGCGACGAGGTGAAGCGCGCTTTTGCCGATAAAACTATACGACGGAAATCCCAACGTTGCCGAAGGCTCATCAAAAAGTGATTTGTCGAGTTACTTCGTTCATGCGGATGAAACACAATTATTATCGAAAGAAAATGCCAAGATTCAAGAATCTTGGCGAAACTATCCTTTACGCTTTCGCGATGAGGCAAAGTGAAACAAATAATGTCACGATGACGGTTTATTGCCGGCCTTGACTTCCTGCAAGAATACTTTATTTTTTACATTCAAACATTTTTAGCTCTGCTACAGCGATGTTTAATTTTCATGGATTCGAACCTATACGACTTTGTCGATGGGAGTTTTTCTTTTAAATTTTTCCGCGCAAGTTGTCTTGCCTCTCCTATTCTCTCTTCTGCCGCGGGGTCTTTATTTTTTTTTTTCTATATTCTTCCTTTCTTTCATCTCTCGTATTTACGTCCCCGACATAACGCTATTTCACTCTTTATGTAACTACAGAAGGCTCCTCTTGCCAAGGTTATTTCGAGCTCTCGACGTCGCGTCGTCCCGCGCGTTTTCATTCTCTCGTTCTTGCTCACTCGTTTCCTTCGCTGCTTACGAGGTTAATGGGATTTCCGTTGGTGCCGACCCCCTTTTCAAAAGCTTCTCCTTTCTCTCGGAAAACCCTCACGGCGAGCATTGTTGGTGGCTTCGACCGCGACATTTCCGGACACGGTATCGCGCGCGACTTCTCCATCCAAAGCGCCAACATCGCCCCCCCCCCCCCCTCCGCGACCGCAAGTGCGAAAACATCGCGCTGGGGCCGTGTAACATATTCTCGGCTTTCGCGTCGTCGGAGCTGCGTTCAACCCTGTCGAAAACTTCTCATAACGGTCGCGCACGCTTCCACGGGAGTTCGCGATGAAGAAAGCGAGCTTTCGCCGAGAAGGGGGTTGACGTTGAAACGCTCCACACGCTAATAACACGGGCCGGAAAACTTTGGCGATAAAATTCTACCCTCCGTTCCATCGTTCTCATGTCGCGAATACATTTTGCGTTGGCGAAGGTTGAGTAAAAAAAAAAAAAAAAACGAAACACCGTATAGAAAAGAAAATCATCCCTCGTTACTGTCTCTTCTCGAAAGAGCAGAGGAAAAAAAATATCTTGAGTGCAGACGCACATTTCGTAGGCAGGTGCCGCGATAGATATTCATTCGGTCAATTACTCTGACACTCCTCTTCGTAATATTTGGCACGGATAAAGTACGAACCTTTTAGTACAAAGTCTAAAAAAAAACCCAATATCCCAAATTCGAACTTTTGTATTATACTTAAAAATGATTATTTAACTTTCTTTTTGTAGACCTGTTAATAAATCCCTTATAAAAGTACAACAAATGGGCAATCATTGTGATTTAATCCTTTACTCGATAGTCAGTTGTTGTTGTGTTGTTTTTTTCGTCCATATCTTTGCTTGTCGGAGGTTTGGGTATAATATGATCAACTGATCATATCCGCTTGTGAAGCATCTGTCGAACATATAAATATCTGTTGCGGGTCCATATCGTGCTTTCGGTTTAAAGCATAACAACGAGGTTGATGCCCTTAGGGCCGGTTTCTCCGTGTATATACAAGCAATCGTTGAAGTCACGAGGCTTGCGGAATGGATATACGATACAGGGAACGAAGCGTAATGCGGGCAAAAGCAAGGGAGGTTGCGAATGGAGGGGGGAGGGGAGGAGGAAGAGGGTATAGTATACGAAACGTACGGTCCCGTTGCGGTCTCATTGCGCGGGTTATCAAATCTGTAGTGCCTCGCTACCGACCTACTCGTTCCGCTTGTTAAACCCGGGAAAACGGCAGTGAAGAGAATGTATCCTCTCTCGTTTTCCTCCCCTCTCTTCTCTTCCCGAGAGCGACAGGAGCGGTATGTGTGAGAGGAAGTATACGTGAACGGTCGAGTAGGAAGCGGAACCGGAGCCCGAGGAAGGAAAAGGGAGTAAAGCCAGAGCTCTTCTTCCTCCCTGTGTGCTATACTACCTACGAATGTCGCGACGAAAGGATATCATATCGCCGACACTCATCTCGTGTCTCCAATTCGTTGCTCTGACCTTTATACGATTTCTCTCGTAATTCATAAAAAGAAGAAGAAACAAAAAGAAAAACTCTAGATATCGAGAGACGAGAAAGTTCATCGTGTTATACGAAGCGTAACGCCGAGCACTTATTCGAGAGCATTTCAAATGGAATTCGGGACAACGTCGAATGTCGTTTAATGAGATCCCGACGAAGAACAGTGCAAAGAGCAACTTCGAAACGTTTTTGGGGTTTATGCATTCGTAATTAAACTTGAAAATACATTTAGCTTGGCGAACATGTTGACGCCTTTTACCGTGAGAGCCCATTGACAGTCGCGTTAGATTCGGCATGAGCTTTTATTTGCGAACTCTCGTTGCTCAACTGCGACGGAGACGAAGATTCGCAGTGGTTTTAATTTTCCTGCAGCTAGCAGAATCGAGAGGGAGAGTGAGTTCCGAGAAGGTTGCACGAACGGTAACGTCGAAGCAATGGGTCTATTTATCGTCCCTGGTGGACGCGCCCGGCCACTCCTGGTGGCAAAACCGAGTTTGGTTAACTCGGTGCAAACTCGATTACTCGCGCTTCTCTCATTCGAACCCGATAGCGCGAGCGTGTCGAGAGTGCGCGGCTATCTTCCCGTCCTCTGTGTAGAGACAGAAACTAAAGTAGCAATCTCTCGTGCTCTCGTTTCTTCCATATACCACAAAAACCTGCTCTTCTCTCTGCTCAGCGCACTTTCGACAGGCTTGTTCGTCACGTTTGCCAATTCGCCGATCAATCGCCAAACAAACAAAAAAATCCCTCGTTAACGCAGTTTAAAGTTCGAAAACTCCATCCTCGCGGCATATATATATATATTTTTTATCCTCTATCGGAGTTTGAGATTAAAAAAAAGCGAGAAAAGTCAAATTTATAACAACTATCGCGACGCAATTTCGTACCTCTTGTACCGAGTCGTTTCTCGAATCGTATCGAAACTTAAAGTATTGTTAACGGACACCTTAAAGTGCCGATAAATATAAAGTCGAAGGATCCCCTCCCGCCTTCCTTGCTAAGGCCCTTTTTCACGACAAGAGTAGTCTCGAGAATTTACGGCAACGACTTTTGGAGTTAAGATACGAGAGACCGGCGACCCTGGAGCTCTCGACCGCGATGAATATAAAGCTTTGTAAGCCGGTATACCGGCTGTGGGATAAGAAGGTTCTTTTTTCTTTCGGCCAAAGAGAACAAGAAAAAAATAATTTACATCGAGGCCATTAAACTGCCCACACTGCAGACTAAAGCATTACAGATATTTGCATTACTCGCAGTTTTATTACGTCGTTTTAACGTTGAATTAGTCCGATCCTTAATTGGCAAAGCCTCGGTATGTTTGTTCCCGAATACCGTCGAAATTTGTCGGGGGTGCAAGCGTCGAGATTGTTGGTCGAAACATTGCTCATTTAGGAAAACAGTGGAATGACCGTACCATTCGTGGTAACGTGGGTGACATTTCGTATGCAGTTATATAGGCGCTCTGTATACGGAGTCGGACCACAAGCAAATGGCACCGGGTATAGAGATCGTCTCTACTGACGTGAGATAGAGCGAGATAAAGTTAAAGGTACGATGCGGCGTAGCGGTAAAGCGTTATGCGTGTGCGTATAACGACTGTGCCAATATACAGGATAGAAACGTTAGCGTCGGACACCACGCGGTGGGGGCTTATATTTACGATTGGTACGTGTAGGGGGGTGTTGGAAAGAGGAATCCCATACTGAGAGAGGGTATAGATTTAGAAGAGCGAGTATCGAGAGCATCGAGAGGGCACATTGATGGTGAGGGGTTGGTTCGCCCATAGAACGCTGCTCCGGGTTTGGGGTGTAGAGAACGCGCCGCTACCAATTTTGGGGCGAACGGGATAGTCGTTGACGCGGTTTATTCAGTTGGTAGTTGTGTGCGGGGAGGCTCTCGGCTTATACGGGATACACGAGAATCGAGGGTGCGAGAGAAAGAGCAAGAGAGTTAACTCTCTCTTCGTTTCTCTATGTGTGGGGAAGCTACATTTCGCCGGAATCGAAGAGAGCGAGAGATAGAGCGGTTCGCGTCATCGAATCGGTCGAAGGTGCGTATTCGGTTGCGGCTGTGATATTGGCCGTTCGCTAACAAGCTCGCGGTTGCGTTATATCGGCTGCGTGTACGTAAATTATCGCAACATCCCTCCCAACCCCCCTTCAACGCGCATATACCTGTTTGGACGTTATTTAACTCCGCGTCGCAGTGTCGTTACTCTATCTATAACTGCAACGTTCTCGTGGCAATGTTCCCCGGTTTGCTCTATTGCCGATATGCTCTCTGCGAATGTTGGAAAATCCAACGGAATACATATAACAACGGAAGAGGAGAAAAATAGAATGAGAGCAAAAGAGATCACATATTTTGTCCGCCCGGTATTCGTAGCTAACCAACAGTTCGTTGCAACCGATCGGTGAAATGGAAAAAAAGAAAAAAAAAAAAGGAAAAGCGGAAAATTTATGTCACGGATTAATTGACAACGCAACCGGAGGTAATAGCTCACGGATTAATAGCCAACGTATCGGAGAGTACGTGTTAATCATCGATGGGGCTTTTCAGTTTTGTCAGTTGATTAGAACCCCGCGCGCTAATTGCCACCTGCGTTACCGCACTGTACTCTACTTTATTGGAACGCGCACGTTCTATACATTTTTCGAACGTCCGTACAAATTCCAGAATTCCTCCAGCCAATTCAGTGATCAAAGGATTCGAGTTTTTGTTGACAAAAACTCCAATTCCCGCAGAAAATCATATGATGTTTTCATCATTACCGGGGATAGCTACAATTTTATTTCTCGTTAGAGAGTAATAACGGTAGGGGATGAAAAATTTCGCGGAATTTCACCGCTACACGAATTTAGAACGGTTATGTACCTGTTGCTGGATTCTATGGTATTTTTTCCTCCCTTTACGTTTCATTTTACAGGAAGCTCTTTTCTTTTAAATTTTCGCAATTTTTTCGCAATACCGAAAATCCTGTACTCTAATTTTCGGAGTTTATCCCGTAAATGACTCTTCTGGTACGTGTTTGAGAGGTTGCGAGAGAATTCATGATATATTTGTCGGCTGAAGAGAGTGGCAATGCCAATGTAAAGCCAGAGGGAGGACTCTGCTTCTCCGGAGAGTCGATGAGACGAGGTACAGCGAAAGCCCGAAAGGTATCCCCCCCCCCCTCTCCAGAGCCAGCTGCAAGCTCGGAGAAGCCCGAGACACGGAGTCTGAGGCAACGCTACCGAAACGTTTTGCCACAAGGGGCATCAAGAGGGTCCGAGAGTAGAAGCGGCAGTAGCAGCGCCAGCAGCAGCGGTAACCGTAGGAGGTATCCAGCACCGAAATGGACTTGCCATTATGGCCAAACTAAAGCCGGCCATTCAGCCATCCACAAGCTTATTAGTATGCAAGCGAGCTTGTTGCCTTAGGTGGCTTGTGAAAGCCCCAGCCCCGGTGTGTCACATTCACGACGTGTTTCCTTGCAACTGCAGAGACGCGAAGCAGTCTCCCTCTCGCAGCTTCTCACACGACATGGCTCGGGCCTCTCCAAAGGCACCAACGCTACATGGTGCATACCCTCGACAGGCTGACTCTCGGATACGTGAAACTCGGCTGTACCTCACAATCGCCTATTCATTGCCAGTTCGCTTTACCGCGTATCCCTATCTCACCAAGACCTTCGTAAAGTCTCGTACGTACTTGAGATGAAACACACGGCGAATTATATGGGCCTATCTCATGAAATTGGAACGTGCAAATTGCATTCGTGGGTCCCGATATGTATACCCTTTAAAATTGTAAAATGCTGAGAGCCCTTTCCAATAAAGACGGGCATTTGGGTAATATTTCATTTTTCAAATTATTGATTATTATTTTATATCGAAACTCGAACCCCCGATGTAGAACATGAATAAAGCTTAGGTACGAAAAAAGCAATGGCGTCGAAGAAGAATCATACTTCGAATTCATAAATGATTTTTTTTTCTTTGGGAGCGTCTCGTATAGCACATTCTCTAGGTAAGTAAAATGATACTTTTTACGATAGAATTTTTGTGAACTCCGTGACCTCATTAAAGTAAACTAGTCTCACTTTCTCGTTAGTACCAAAAAGTTGTACTTGGAGTTGCGGTCCGTAGATATATTTCATTTCCAAGTGTATAATAGATCGAGTTATTTGAAGTGGGTGCTTCACTCATTTTCAATTAGCTAATTGCTCCGAATACTTCGCAAGCGCTCGCGGCATAGGATTCCTCTACGCGAGTTAAGAGGGTAATGATTACGGACGGCTATTAGAGGAGACTAATTAGTCGCGTCGCTTGATACAGAACGATCAGCGGCCACTAGAGTGATCCTTTTCAAGGCCGCCGCTCTGTCTCCCACTTCTAAAGCGGCTTCGTGCGGTTCACTCATCATCCTCCAGTGTATCTCGATTACCCGATCCTTATCGCTCGACTACGAGTTATCGCGGGCATTGGATAATCAGCTTTATGATATCCAGCGCTTCACGGGTTTAGAAAAAATCTCTCGAGAGGAGAAAAAAAAATAGAAAAAACGTAGGTTGCCCTTGTGGGGTGGAAAACGGATTCGCGATATGAAGATAAGAACGTCTCGTCTCGTCAGGCCCTGCAGACGTCGACCCAGCTGAGCCCCGCAGCAACGTGGCACTCGGGAGACGAGACGACGAAAAATATGAGCATACCGAGAGGGTTCGCATAGCGCTATGCATACGAGAAGTTTTTTTTTTCACTCTCTGGCTCCCCGTATCTGGCAAAGCTTTTCCAACATCAGATAACACCTCCTCTCGGCGCCGGCGCTGTATTATACGTCCGACCGGCATTTGCATGCGGGAAGAAACACGCGCGGGAGGTCTCCGAGATTAACTTCGAAAACTTCGGCGGCGTGTATGGGGCGGGTTACACGTGCAACGACGGGTTGCATTTATGTCGTTCGACGCGAGTACGTGTAATACGTAGGTGTAATATAACTTGAAATTCTATGGGAGAGGCCTTCCGGAGGTCTGTCGAAACTGGAAGGGTTACACGAGAGTCGGTAGAGAATGATTAAGAGATCGGTTGAAAATTCTGTACGGAACTTCGAGAGTTACATCACCAATTTCAAAAGCTACTAAGCCGTCTCGGCTTTTCAGCGGCTTTTGAATATTTCATTATTGATGTGAATATATCAGTACTTTGAGAATTTTTGATTATTCGAAGAATCGATTTTCAACTTTTCGTGATGAACAAAAGCTGCAGAGAGAATTGTTGATGCGTCGGGAAAATGACGAAGAAGCCGAAGTCAAAACGACAAGAGAACGGTATCGTGTCTGCCCCGGAAATTGGAGAGCGCGCGATCCGAGACAGACGGGCAACTCTCTCTTTCTCGCGCTTCGCTCCTCTCTCGTTCCAGGATTATGGCTCGTTTCGCAACGTGTAAACCGATGCAATCCGTTGCGTCGAAGGGCAGGCTGCGGACTATGGTTAGCGAACAACGCGAACGAAGGACGGAGGAACCTTCTTCCGTCCGACGATTTACATTAAAACCGATCGTTAAAGCCCGGTCTCGGGGTTTTAACGAAATGCGTACGATGCGCAGACGATGCGAGGGTAATTCGGTTAAGCCTTGGAAGAGGATGGCTCGGGTTGGATCTCTGAAAACAAGTATCGCTTGGCGGAGCTTGAGAGTGAAGTGCGCCTCCAAGAGAAGATTCGATGAAGAGCCCTTTTGGGACGATACAAGGGAGTAAAAAGTTAATTTTCCAACGTAAAAGGGTTGAAAAATCGTAAATTAGATAGTCTATGATGAAAATGACGGGGTCTCAACTAACAGCAGAGTACCTTTCGAGAACAATATTTTTCGTAAGATTGTTACCACGGATAATATCGTCGTTAAAATTTTCTATCTCGAATATACGATTCGTAATTCTTAAGCTGACGTTTTCGATATAAAAAGACCTAAAAAAAATAAATCGATCTTCTTAAAAAAAAAAAATCGAATTCGTTTATATAAAAATCGGTAGAAAAATTGCCTACGTACCGGTCGTTCGGCAAGAAATATTGGTTAGTCTCGATATTATACAAGGGTAAAATTAATACTTTTAGCTCATTTGGATTATTTGCATAGAAATTTTCATCGTGGTAAGCCAGCAGACTGGTACAGAGAAACAGAGAGTGTGAGGGATGGGGGTATGGAAGTTTTAAGATACGAGGATTACTGCGAATCACCATATTTCGAAGCGTAGCTATACAGAGAGTAGGATGGTTATAGCTATAAAATACAGCCGGTGGTTACGCAACGCGCGGAGCGTCGGCGCCAGCTGGGACTCGGCCGAGCCACAGCTCACACCAACCCCCGTTAGCGTACCGGCAGCACAACCCCTGACGGTGTGGCCTGTCTCGTTACGACTTCATTCTGAAAGTCGAATCGATATTTCGAGTCGTACGCTCTGTCTCTGCCTCACTCTCTCTGTCTTTCTCTCTCTCTCGTTCTCTCTCTCTTCGGCTTGCCAAACGACGCGACCACAATAATCAATTATCCGTTGCCCTACACAACGCCAAGTTTCACAGTCACAAAGTTTAATTAATAGCAACACAGTAGCGAACGAGTTTGAACTCTGTCTCGTTCGCGTTTGATATTATACAATATCTAGCCATTGGATCAACATTTTGCTCGCTTGAAATTTAATGATGTAGCTACTTTATATTGTCATTAATTTGGTAAAACTTCTGACGAACGCTTCATATATTGAATGTTATATTCATCGAGCTACTCGCGAAGTTTTACATTGCGAATCGGCTCGGTGGTTCTCTCCGCTTGGCGTCAACCCGTTCAATCAACTCTGGCTATCGTAACTAGACCAGAGAGGCGCTTGGCTATCGGGAGAGAGAGAGAAAGAGAAAGAGAGACAGAGACATGAGGGAGTGAGCGTGTCGCAGGCACGATGCTGCGGCTCTTTATTGCTAAACACCTGAAACCGCGCAATATCGGCCAGTATCGGCCAGCCGGTTGGTCCAGAGTGTACACCACCTACCAACGTTGCAGCAGCACGCGGTGTAGCAGTGTCGAGGGATGATGGCTAGTAGTGTCGAGAGTTCGCGGCAACGTGTGATGTGGCGACGCCCGAATACGTAGGCCCTCTTCGTTTGGTCCGCAGCATATTTGCATGAAGCTAAAGGTTCGAACGGTTCAACCGCTGGCGGAACTACCGAATAATAGACAACCGTCGCTAATCGCAATTCATAGAATGCCCGCTATCCGGTGGTGATCGGCAATTCAAATTAACAAATTATTTTATGTATACTGCTTGGTGGAAAAAAAAAGTATATTCACTAAAAATTTTACTTCGAAGAGATTTTTTTAAAAATGATTCCACACCACTTTTCACCTTCACTTTCACGTTTAGTAGCGATGAAAAAATGTTCTCTTTTACTCGATTTTTTCCAACGTAGAAAAAGACGTTGGAATCGCGATGACGTAGTCCGTCCCTTATCCATATACTTTTACAGTCGCAAAATGATTTAGGTAAAGTCAGGACAGAGTAGTAAAAGAGAAAATGGTGAAAAAAAAAAAAGAAAGATAAATGTATCGAAGGCGGCAGAGACGAAGCGTCGCGACGGAACCGGATGTTGTGCCCGCGAAGTCTTCCATTTCCCCGGAGCGATGAATCAATTAAATACATCGAATTAGATCTTCAAAGAAATAAGATTTCCCAACGGCGGTGAAGTCGCTGGTTCCACTCCGGGGATACAGCAACGGAACGGTCTACGTCGGTTCATAAACTCTCGTAGCTGCACAAACACAGCTATACTCGGCTGGGTAGATACGGAGCGAAGGAAAGAGCGGAAAGAACGGTCGCGTAGAGAAACGGCCACGATGCCAGCAAGGAACATTGGTAATATCCTGTTTTTCCGGGAGGTTCAACGGAATTAAATATTAGCCACCACTCGTGGCCGGTGAGAGAGAAAGAGAGAGAGAGGGAGAGAGAGAACCTCCGACCGATTCGTGCACCAGCGGAGTTTTCTTCTTGAAGAGAGAGAAATTCACGTGTTCAACGTTTCTATACAGTCGTACCGTCGCAGCTGTAGAAATGCCCAAGAGACAAGCGTTCGTTTCTAACGTCGTGTACTCTAAAAACAGTTGGAATGGGGTCTCCGGTGCGGGGTACTTCGCGATTCTCGAGACTCGCGAATAACCGATAAAATTGTTAAGTTAGTGGTTAAAAAATTGATCAACTTCATCCGGCAACCAGCACTGAACTCTTTGTGTGCGGTAACTCCCACAAATTAGATCCACTTTGCGGATGATGTATCGAATGATATTTCTTTTGCAGCGAAAAAAAAAATTCGATAAATTTTCCAGCGAACAGACATACACGGAAAATTTAATTTTATTCCTCAGAATATTTCGATTTATGTTGTAAAAAATCATTCTGTATCCGTGCGGACTCGTCATTCGCTTGGCGCATCGTGTTTTTGGAGGAGGAGGCGATCAAACGTTTCCAATGGCAAACGTATACAGGAATTCTCCGAGTGCCGGGACACGCGAGAGCTTTATCTTGTTTTTCCCGTCGCCGAATTCGACAGTGGACGGGGGCTCGTTTCAAGCTTCCCACACGCTAAACCTCGATGGCCTGTAGTAGTTATATGTATACATATACATAGATATATAGATATATCTATATAGATCGACGTTACGCAAACGCGCGTGTACCCTACAACACAGAAGGGTACAGAGAGAGCTTTGCGGGGTTCCCACCACCGCTCAGAGCTCTCGGGCTATGAAACTCGGCCGTCACGCGCGGTTACGAGTTCAAAGGATCCTCTCTCTCCTCTCCTCGACAGTCGGCAAGCCGACCATTTTATTTTTATTCATTTTATGTCGAGGAAAACAGGGGATTCACCGGTACCGCGAAATGCCTCGAAACAAGCTTCGCTCCCTCCATCTCGTCCAACGTTTGTATTTTATTCAGCGGGAACCACACACAGTCGCCCGGTGCGCGGTCAATGCAAGGGATGATAGGGATACTGACCAGTGTACACTCTCGGTATAATGTGTGCGTTATCGTGGCGGGAACTCGCCTATCGCCGCACTTCAATGCTGTATACAGGCGATAGTGAGATTAAAATCCCAGGACTTGTACAGGAAATGCGACTTTTATCCCTTTGAAAACTAGCATCGCTATGTTCCAACATATGAACTTTGTACATTTATTTTTCTTTTTTTTTTTACTCATCCTGATACCATAATAATCCAAAATGGCAGTTTGGTATACGGGATTTTATCAATAATAAAAATACCGCAAAAACATATGGTAAAAGACATTTTTGAAAATAGTTGCGTATCAAAAGAGTCGAGATGACTGTCGAGTTACTAAAAGTACATCGCTAATTTTGTTTGAAATTTAACTGCAGCTTTCGCCGTTTGGAAAGCTACTCGTTCTTTAATAAATGGAAATTTGTGTGAAATTCCGATTTTCATTGATATTGCATCGTTCATTGAATTGATGGAAACATATGGACGAAAAAATGTTATCAAGAGGCAAATAAAAGTTTTTTTTTTTTTTTTTCGATAAATGGTACGGTACTTTTGGTTTCGGGTTGAGGACAAAACGAGGAAGTGGTAAAATTACAAATTCAACGAGAATCGCATTCTCGTTCGTACATAGATTCGCTTGCGATACGTACAGAGGGGGTTATGTGGGCGGAGGCGGTAACGGTAGTATATATTACGGTCTGCTGGTAGAAATTTAAGACTCCATAAATGCCATAGAGCTCTGGGGTGAACGGTAGCCGCCCACATCGCGGGGGCTGTTCGGCAAGAGAGCAACTGCTGCTGCTGCTGCTGCTGCTGCTCTGCTTCGGCAACAGGTCGCAAACTCGCCGGTAAGAATCCACGAGAGCTCGTTAAACTATTACCCGCACCCACTAAATTCATATGCATAGTAACTATGGGCCAAGTGCCGGGAGGGACGTGCAGTTCGTGAAGTTGAAATTCCATTATTACGTCGTGGAGAGAGAGCAGCGAGAGAGTTATCCTCTTCTATACTATACTATAATATACATGTATATATGTATAGATATATAAAGGGGGCGGGAGAGGGTTGGGAAAACGATGGTACGAGTGGATAACGTTGACGCGAAGGTGCTGTGCTGCAAGCTTCGAAAGCTGTGCAAGCGAGTGTCTCGTACATTTTGCAGCACGTACCTACAACCGGCTACCATGAAGAGAGACACGGTTACTTATGATAATCGACTGGTGGGCCCGTCGCTACCGAGATGCTTGTCGAGTGAATAATCGAGAGCGTCCACCGAAAGTTTCGAATCCGTGGAAAGCGGACGTTATATACTTCATCTCCTCCATAGCTTCGTATTCTCGTTATGTATATTATGTATATTATATATATATACATATATAGGTAGGTAGATATGTTTATGCAGCAAAAGCTGGAGATAGTGTACAACTTGGATAGACAGTCTGAATTAATTCACTTCACTCTCCGCCTGTGCATTACAGGTATAGCGATTATATATACCGTACATATATGAATATACATTTATAGTGTACACAAGAGTTGTGCACACAAACTGTAAAGCTCTGCAAAGTGGTCTATCTGTCTGGAAATAATGTTCTTGTCTAGCGAGATGACGAATCGCGTGCCCGAGACCCCTCTCGGAAACCTCCGAACATTAGTTCGAATTTCATTCTCGGTACGAATAAATCGTGAGAGTCTCACTCCAGCGGAGAATCTGTGCGAAGAAACGAGAAGGACGATGATATCCGAGAACCCGAAAGAAGAAAATCGGGCCAAGGTTTCGTTGTATTGTCGAGAGACGCGAGATTAATGGTGCGAAAGTGACTTTTCTTTCACTTTCTCATTTCGTTTGACTTTTTCGCACTTCGAACTCCACCCACTATCCTTCTCGAAGGTAAAAGTTAATTCTTCTAAACCTTTCCTTACTCGACTCTTTCTCGTGATTTATCCATTTTATAAAATATATGTTTCGATCATTTACGAGATGTACGTAAAAAAAGATAATAATAAAATCAATGTATACATCGAGTTCTTTTTTTCGATATATTAATTATTCGAAGCTTTCATCGTTCGACGAGTGGTAAAAATGTATTTGAATAGTAGTATGAATAATTATTAAAAAATATGTATATGTATATATTTTCTGTATACGTCACTCGATTCTCAACTGCTCAGAGGTCGTCAGCTGACGTCGAGTGAGCATCTGCATGAATGACGAGGGTTATACTATAAATGTATTATATATGTGTGCGTTAAAGTGAAGAGCCGTAGGATGCGCTTCGTCGACCGCAACTAAAACGCAGAGCCTCGACGCCCACGCCGAGCACCGGCAGAGAGTTCAGTTGCCAACCGGTAATGGGATTCCTCTGTTTCCCGGAACAATGATACGCTACGTCGCGGTATGAATTACGCATAATGCAGCGCTCGTGGACCCATCCACCACGATCTATCCGAGTGAGAATGAGTGAGAGGGACCAAAGGTATATATACCGGCATCGAACGTCCCTCGAGCGCAAGCGAGAAACCTCTCGAGGGTTTGCGACGCGAGAGCGAGGGGCCATCCGGATGGGTGAACGTTCACATCCCTTGCCCTCTCGCGGATAGACAGAGATAGTCAGCATGTGGAAAGCGAATGCTGTACGAATATGAATTTCAAAAACCGCTTTATTGAAATCGAGCGTTCTGTATAGACGTACTTATTTATGTTTTATTCGCGATATTTTATAAAGTAAACTCGTGCAATATTAATCCAACGGATAACGAGCGGCAATGGAGAATCGTGTAAGCTTCCTGTTTTTCAATTAATCTTATCACCCGATACGACTTATCGGAAACAAATTTACGATTCTTTGTTGTTGTAATGAATCAATAATCTTCACGTAAATCGTTCGGTGTTATTCTCGATAAGCAATGAACTTTCGTTAATAGACGCGATATTTCTTTCCCCCGATATCGACAGTTCACTCGAAATATCTCAATGATCGACACACAGAGCCGAGCATTACATCGATATCTGTAATCCCCGATTTTCTCGTCGTTTTTAGACGGCTCATGGTATTAGTGCGAAACGAAGGGCTTAAAGGGGCGAGAACCTCCTTGTTTGCTACACCGTGAGACGACGGGTTCGAAGCAATTAGATAACCCGTCTGTTCTTCTCACACCGCTAAAATGCTTTCGGCTTTCCTTCCACCCTTCTTCTCTCTCGCGTCTGTTCGTAGTCCGCGAGCTTATATTTCTCGGCTGAAGGAAAACTTTAGAAGCGAAGCGAAATGCGCCGCTCTGTGGTTTACGGGCTGTCACCTTCCGCTTGCTGAAACTACCGTCTAACATCCCAACCCTTTTTGCTACAATCGTCTCAAAACTCGCTACACTTGGTTACTCTCCCTTAGCGAATCGAAAAAAAGCTGCCAACTACGTTGGTTCATAGTTTCCTCTCTTACTTTTATTATAGTTTATCTAAATCTATTTTTACGAAACGTACGTTTGTCACTTTTGGCTTCATCAAGAAACTTTGTTTTGTGAGACGATATTTTAATGGTTAATTTCTCAATTTGTGACGTTCAATTTTCAAAATTTGCGTAAATATTTTATCAGTAGTTTGCTGCTTGTTTATAACCAGATAACTCGAAAAATATGGCAGTTACAGGGCCACCGGCGATTTTTCGAAAAATTCAAAATGGCGTAAAAATTGAACGACTAAACAGTGTGTACCAAAGTTTAATCCGATATGAACACAAACCATGTAAGTTAGAGCGCCACCAATATTACAAAAAAATTAAAAATGGCGTAAAAACTGATCGTCTCGGTCGATTTTCATAAAAATTGAAATAAAGAAGGGAACTTGATCTCCCAACATGTGGTATAATTTTCAGGTTAACATCTCAAACTGTACTTATGTTATAAGGTCAAACGATGCGCGCGCACACACACCCATTCGGACGGACATTTTTTTGAATGTGATTTTTTGATGTTTTGGAACATTCTGAATACATTTCCATGAAAATCTCAAAAAAAAAAAATCGAATCACCGACAAAAAGTTTCTTGAGGAAGCAAAGAAAAAAATATTTCTCGCGACGAAATTGTTGATGTCCATCGACAAAATTTTTTTTCGGAACGCCCAGTGATAATGGATGTTTCCGGAAATGCTGAATCTACGCGATCGTGAGGGGTAAAATTTTTCCAAACGACAGCTTAAAAAATGTGTTGCACAGTATTCGAAAAAAAAAAAAAAAAAAAAAAAATTCCTCTCTTATCGAACCAATTCGGTGAGTGGATTTTCTGGTATCTCGAACACACACGGGATGAAAGATTCGCAAGTGCTCGTTTTGCCGATGGAAAAGTTTGCTCTCTTCGTCATTCTCACCTTCGAGTTTTCCCCGACAGCGCGTAGTAGCATCGAGAAAGCAAAAATAGAAGTAGAAGACATTTCTTGACTCACTTTCGTCAGTGCAAACAACAAGCAATCCGTAAAAAAAAAGAGCTCCTCGGCATGGAAAGTTCATATCAGTGAGTAAATAATTGGTGCGTGAAGGTGAACGAAAATTGACCGCAGACTTGTGCAATCGCTGGATCGAGTTTTCGGCAAAATATCTCGAATTCACGAGATGCCAGTGATATTTGTTCTTCACCCGAATTCCGTAGTCGGCGGATTTTCACCGAATTTAATCGACACTGTGATAATGACGTGCCAACGTTGGTATATACGCGCCTCGAAATGGAATTATGTAAAAACATATAGATCCATGGGAAACGGATGTATGTAACCGCATGGGTATGCATGGCACTGGATATATCGAAAACGATGATGATACGAACACACGATCGTACATAACCGAGGATCCAATTTATAATTATGTATAACGCGGGATGGGTTCCCGCCGCCTATGTACCAATACTCGAGTATGTATTATACGACTCTACATAATACCCGGAACAGTACATAAATTCATATATGTACTTTAATGGATATGTGTGTACCCGACGTTGCATTACCGTGTAATGATATGAATATTCGTTGTGTGTACATAATACATATGCGGTGACGCTTTTCACATGGAAAATCGACTGGGACAACCACTCCCCCACCCCCTCTGACAACAAGAGCATAGAACCTCCCCGATATCATCCTTGCCAATTAGTGAAATTGCTTCCATCGCCGTTCTGTTTGTAGATATACGCATCTGTGCGCTATGCTTCTCTGCGTATGTGTATGCGGATAATATAACGGGTACAAGAGATTGCCCTAAGGGCTGTCCGCACTGCCCGTTATCGCGCCAACGACAAGTGCGCCCTGTCGTAGACGTCCCCGTTGTCGTTTCGGCTATTCCAATTTGGTGAATTGCAAACCTCGATTAGTACGAACGAAATAAAATTAAAATGTGAAAATACCCTGCGTCGAATTTAATGGGTATACAAACGCGAAGAAAAGAAACGAAAATATTTTTTAAAAAATTTGATAAGTCGAAAAAAATTTACAAAAATTAAAAAACTGCCGACTGAAAAAAAGAGTGACATAACAATTTATTATTCCGATGTCATAGCCGACGATTTCCGTGCCGTGCGATTTCTTCGTCATTGAGTATGGAAATCTTTCGACTATAATATGTGAATAATTAATTGTTATTTCACTCTTCTTTTCTGTGGGGGAATTTTTTAATTTTTGGGATTTTTATTATTTTTTTTTTTTTAAAGAAGACTAATTCTGATTGAGAACCAGACTACCATGAATTTCAGGTTATACATTTTTTTCGGGGCGGTCTGTCGACCACCATACCGTTAAATTTGAGGTTATACCGCACAGATATCGAGCGACCGGGAGTCAAAAAAATATATCGCCGAAAATGCCGCCCTATCTTCGATATATCTAAAAGACTTTTCCGTAAAATGATTTTTTTCGACGAATAATCAACTAATTTACATTCTCCATTGCAAATGAAATCGACCGTACGTCATAGAGTCACTGTATCAAATTCGATTGAGTAATTTTTAGCCGTTTTCGAGAACATACCGCACAATGAATTCGCTCTTCTCCTTGAAACGCGGCGGGCAATCGGAAGATAATAAAATTCGAAATGCAATAGGAATAAGAGTAGAGTTTCCTCTTCGATTTTAATTGATTATCCGATCATCTTCAATGTGATAAAAAAGTCTCACATGCATAGTAGTGTCGTCGATTCAGTACTTTTTTTTTTATTATTTTATCGTAACTATGAAATATAAACAGGTATCGTCGATGGTTTCTAGTCGATATATCGGTAAATCGGACGCGAATAACGAAAGGCGAAGGAAAAATAACGAATGAGAGAAATCGTGCGAAATCTCGAGGGGGAAAAAAATGTTGAAACAAAAGTAAAAAAAAAAAGAAATAATAATATTTCACGATGTTTAAAACGCGTTGAAACGACGTCACTGGCAAGCCTCGTTCGGTACCGGAAGTGAGACCCGACCGCGCGCGTCAGGAAGGCGGAAAGAGCCCGTAGTCGAACGAGGCGATGGAGGCGATGGCCGATGATTAAAAAGCGTTCAGTCCGAACGAATGGATTTTACACATACCATAAAGAGTACGCCTGTTGTAAAAGTACGCACAACGTACCCGTATAGCTAGCGTAGTGTGCATAGAGAGGGGAACTATGGCGTCAGTGCCAATCAAACACTCGATAACCGTGCGCGATTTAGTTTTCTGCTATGGTTCTGTTCTCCTCTGATGAAATTGCTGCTGGGAGAGGCCACGGTCTCGAATCGATCGAAGGGCGCTTTTCCACCTCGTTTTCCCTCGCCGGCCCGGAAGAGAGAATTCGCAGCTATATACGCACTGCTCGCCAATTGATCTCGAATAAATTTCCAACCCGAAGGATTCTCTCTCACCGATTTTTCTCTCGCACTCGCCACGCGCGTTGCCTGTTCCTTTCAATTGCCGAGTATAGGGGTTGAACGCGACAAAGGAGTGGTAATACCAAAGTATATAATTGCCCTGTCCTTTGTTCGTTAATTGATTAGCATCGATGCAGATACGTGGGTACGCAGGTACAATGCAATTACGAGCTTAACAATTAAGAGAAATGAAAAACAAAGAAAAAGGGGAAAAAAATAAAATGAAACGATTAGACTTGAAGTTGCGCGAACGGGTCGGAGGGGTTGTGGACTACGAGACTCAAAGAAATCGCTGATTTTATCCATTGCTCAGGTATTCAAATTTAAATCTTCTGGATGCAAAGAATTTTCGCTGTAACGCCGAGGCAGAGAGGGGCGCGCGCGTGTAAAATAATTCATCCCTCCGCGCCGATTTCTCTTTTTTTTTCTCGTCGCTCAACTCTGCTCTCTCGTTCTTCTCCTGAACCTTCTCTGCCACATTCGCGCTCTTTCGCACCCTTGTTATTAATCTCGCAAGAGACGCGAAGCGAAACAGCACGGGGCACGAGAAGCACAGAGAGAGCATTCTTACAGAATTCTTTTGCTTCTCGAGTCCGGGGGGCCAAGAGGGGTCGTCATTAATAATCGGAATTACCTCTTATCTCGGTAGATTGCATTTCGCGTTATTTCTCTTACTTCCGCCTTCGCGCTCTCGGTACCCCGCCCCCCCTTTCCCCACCATCATTGGCGCTATATGCTTTTGCCGCTATCTCTCACGACTTTTTTCTTTAACAGCGGTAGGCGTACCCATTCGCGTTAGTTATTCTCACCCTTCTACGTGTTTTTTTTTCTTTTCTTCCACTTCGTCCTAAGCTGTGGAAAACTTCGTTCCTTTTTTTTGTTTTCTTGTCTACTTTCACTCGCGAGAGCATATGGCTCAAAGGTGGAGTGGACTCGGCACTCGTAGAAGAAAGACCGCGGCAGATCAAGAGTGAGATAAAACGGTTGAAAGAGGCGGGCGGACAGAGAAAGAATGAATAAGGAAGGAACGCAAGGAGGAGTAGGGAGAGAGACGAAGCGAGAAGGATAGATGGGTCGAGGGTAGAGAGCGAGATAGTTCGGTCGATTACCATGCGAGAGCCGAACACCTCGCACCGACCGCATTATCCTGAGCCCTCGCCGCAGTAGATTTAAGCTCGACTTTGAATACATTAAAGCTTACGTACCTTGTGCGGCTGTGTTCGGCTCCCCTGTTCGCTCTACTGTTCGATCATCCTCCCCGACGGAGTTTTTCCGGATGAAAGTAACGGGGGGCGAGGGAAAGATCGACGTGAACAGCAGCGTCTCTGGACCATCGGCAGAATTCTGCTGCCGATGCTGATGGTCGGCGCGAAAGACATTCTCACGTCACTCACTCGCGAATACCAAACTCTGTTGGAAGCTCAATCTCAGACGTTCCCGTACATCGAGGGAATGGCAAACGTTGTAAAAAGACGAGAAAGAGATGAGAACGTCGACTAGCCAACCCCTCTCTCGGACCAGATGGAAGAAAGAGAATGACGAGAAGACGAAGAAAAAAAAAGAGAAAAAGTCTTGACGTCCTCTCGAAAGAATTTCAATAACTATTCCTCTCCTCATTTTCTGTTACCTTCACAATAGCACTTCGTTCGTTCTATATAGTCACCTTCCGTCAAACTCGAGAATGCGTTTGTTCGCCGTGACAGTGGTAAGATGAGTATATGGAAGATTCTTCGAGAGGAACAACGACGCTTTCCCTCTCTATATCTCATCTCTCTGTCCGAGAGAGAAATTACGCAAACCCGGTGGCCCGAGCGCGTGCACAGTCGTAAAAAT
Source organism: Cryptus viduatorius (assembly GCA_964006125.1). NCBI lineage: Eukaryota > Metazoa > Arthropoda > Insecta > Hymenoptera > Ichneumonidae > Cryptus > Cryptus viduatorius. Next base: position 15,511,035 of record OZ023222.1, read on the forward strand.
TCCAAGGAGAGTCGGTACCCCGGTACGCTTTGCCTGGCATAATATTTGATCGAAGAACTTCACGAGAAATTCTGGAAACGTTAGACTGAGCTTCGGATTTTATTATAATTGCTTCTATCGCGGGAAAAAATGAATCATCAATCAAGATTAGCGGCACTGGATGCGTTTCTAAGCTGTTATTATTATTATTATTATTGTTATTATTTCTGACATATAAATTGTTGCGATCTCGAGATATTTTACTCAACTGATAAACTCGAGGGAGGATTTCGCGTCAGCGTTGTATCAACGTCGAATTATTAATAAATAAATTGAAAAGACCGCACGTCTGAAACAGATACCATTAAAAGTGTCTCGTCTCTCGAGTGGAATGTCATCCGCAGGTTTTATCGAAACGTTTCCACAGAAGAGTAGAAGGGCCGAAGAGAGGAGAGCGTTATAGCCGAAAATAAAGACAGGGGAGTTTTTTCCCTGAGCGAGTTGTCGGTATCGAGATCCTCTTATCCTTGCGCCACTGGCTGCGGCTTTCTCGCCGCGAGATCTCACCTAAGAGATATATAGGCTCCAAAAAAAAGCACTTCGCAAAAAGAAAAAAAAAAAGACACTGAATCGACAAATCAATCCACGCGTACAAAAAAAAAGACTGTCGCACATCACACGGTTGAAAAAAAAAACCAATAAAATGTATAATAACGCCATCAAGCATGTAGCATGCCGCACGTGATTGAATTTTCAATCGAACAGTCACGTTTCCGATTCCACGCTGGATCGCATGTTGCATCCGCGAATTTATGACTATGCACGCCTCTCGATTTCAACTACGCTTTTAAATTGATTTTTCAATTTTCCTTTTTCTATATTTTTTATTTCACCGTTTGTAACACGGTAGTTGAAGCGAATCGAGGATGCAAAATTAAATAAACATTGATGTATGCTGGCAGCAGGTGAAATCGATCAAAGGAATCGCGTTGGGTATTTGTCCCTCCCGCCCTTGGGGGTTGGAAGCGCGAGCGCGCAGTTGCATCTATAGTGCAATTCTAGCAATGGGCGAATGTCATTTTCAAAGGATGACCCGCACTCCATCGGGAAGTTCTTCCTCGGGGTTGTGCCCCCGTTTGGGGTTATCTATACGGTATAATAAAGAGGACAACGTAATACGTACGCTGAATGCACGGTGAGCTAAAGCTCCTATGCTCTTTCCGGGAGAGGAACGTAGGGTGGAGGAGCCCCGAAGCGGCAACCAGAATATACCGCAGACTCAATCAAAGTCGGACCTGACCCGGAAGAGAAGACTAGTAATAGGAATTGGAGGAGAGTTTTTCGCGAGATCGACCAGCCGAAAGTCGCTCAATGGAAACGTTCTTCCTATTTGTTTTTTCCGTTCCCTGTATACCCAAGCAAAATCCCCCGCATAACAAGGTAGCAGCTTCTTTCCAGCAATCTCTTTGATATAAGAAGATACCGTTGCACCAAAGGGTAGATAGAGATGTATATATCTAGGAAGTTGATGACTTTCTTTGAAGAAATCGTAGAAGACGCTATTCCGCGGTCTCCTATATCGAGGCAAATTGGAAAACTTGGGTGGGGTGTATTTTATTGATTGTCGCACAAACCTATCCCTCCCCCACCCCCGTGCCGATCTAATACCGACCCCCCTGCGGCTATCAGGCCACAACCCAATAAGTAGAGTCTGTAGTTCGCTGTCACATGACGCACCGACGGCGATGCATCATTCCTCGGGCATCAAGATCGATCGCTGAAGGGTCGCGGCTCGTTAACGTGGACACTTATGGGAATTCCTTTTCCTACTGCTATGCCGAGGGTTGCGGGGGCGATATATCTCGCACCCCCCACGTGTGTATTTCTCGGCATCCATACGTCGCACTAGCATTTTTCCCTTACACGCCTTTTTGCTCTCTACGGACTCTGGGGTGCCAATGGGGGAAATTGTGGATAGGCGAAAAAAAAAGGGGCGGTGTTGGCTCTTTTCAAACGTATCTGATACGTCTGACCGAGTAAATATTGTCATCCCGGCAAAGTCAAATATCAATTACAATCGAAGATGGGGTCCCTTGCGTCCGTCGGCACAGTCAGTTGTTTCGATGACTATATTGAGGGGGAAAATGAAAAAACGTCGGAAACGAAAAGTGTAAATATATATATTTTTTTTGAATTCCGAATTCTAACAATCCGCGACGTATTTCCATCGTAAATTCAGATTTACATTTGCGTCAACAGAAAATAAGTGTGACATCAGTTATATCTTTGACGTCATCTATCAAGCTACGGATGAGAGTGGCGGACGTATTTGTAGAATGGAATTACCGAAAATAATGAAATTTGGAACAATCCACTCGCGGTTGGCACTCGAAGTAATCACGACCACTCGGACCGAGTGGCCTCGTGTATACTGAATGATCAGAAGTCAGTAGCCGAAGCCTCTAGTAGTTGTTACCGGAATCATAAAAGTACGAGATAAAGTTAAATAATAAAGCAGGAGGCGCTTTTAGGTACCTGCCGATGCTGGAAAGCTTGACTGATCGGTGCGCGAGTGAAGGAGTGCATGCGCGCGCGCTTGCGTCGGTGTATCATACTCTAACCGGTAGATGCGAAAAGTATAAAGCACGAAAGAGGCGACTCTGCGAACCGGAGAGGCGGGGAAGGAAGACGTATTGTTCTGGTTTTCCGAGCGAAGCTAATGGAGCCCGAGCTGTCGGGCCGAGTTATGTCTTTCCAGGGATGCATTATATACTCCATTATATCTTTCTCAAGATATTTCTTTTATTATAATCATAGCGAGAGCGTTGTGTATCAAAACCCTCTTGTGCATTCTTCTATTCTACACAATAACAAACCTCTCCTGGGTATTATGGACCGTGAACGAGTGCGCGAATGAATTAGAATAAATCTTGGTAATTTTTTTCTCGAAATCGTTTTCTTCCTTCTGCCATCGTTTTTATGACGAAACGAGAAAAATATGTAACTTTATTTCGCAGAGCCTACTGAGTAGTATTCATTTTACCGGACTTAATTTTCCGCATTTTTCGTTAAATCCCGAGCATTGTGTTCGTTCGCGGCGATAAAATGAAGAAAAAAGTGGTTTAACTCACCGCGTGGATCAGTGTCCGGCTCCAGAGGCTCAGTTAGACTCCATCTTGCCCCCCGTGTCTACCATAGATCCCGTGCAGCGACTGATGCTAGCGGTGGTTACAATGTTACACGAGATAATGCGACAACCATGTAGTGAACGCTCCGAACCGAATTGCGACCGCATAGCTGCGGTTGAAACTCTCGTACTCTCCTCGTTGTTCTCCCCCGCCCCCTATCTAGACGTACTCTAAATTGTATAGCTACTGCAGCAGTAGTAGCTCCGGTTGATACTGCTACTGCTACTACTACTACTACTACCACCGCCGGTCGGAGGGGGAAGGTGCGAGTGGAGAGCGTTCGCCAACCCTCCGGAGTTACCTGCAACCCACAAAACGAATAGCGTATTATAGTCTTCACGCGTGCTTTCAGCCACGTAAATGTACGAGGTGCGACTCTGCAATGCGGAAATTGCATGCAACGGGAGAAAAAGATACCGCTACCCCCGCTGTTAAAAAGTACATAAAAAAAATAAAGCTACGAGAATAGTTTTTCAATTGTTTTTAAAACTCGGTAATAATTTTATTTTTATTGCGTTGACAGATTCACGTTTTTATGTACAAAATGACAAACTTTGCAAAAACGGGAAGAAAATTCGAAAGCCATAAAATGGGTAGCATTTTCTTTTTTTTTTTTTTTCACTCTAAAAAGTACGAAAACAGGTTAAGCGCTTTTCTTTTTTGTTTGTTTGTTTCTTTATGATCGGCAAATTTTATTATTGCTCGGTTGACGGATTTTCGTATTATAAGAAATAAAGTAACTTAGACGCGAAGAAACTTGGAGACTCTTCTGCAGTGTGCGCCGCCTGGCGGGGCGCGTACTTCATATCGGCGATACTGACGGCTGTCGATTATTCTTCGTGACGCGAAATAAGAGGGCGGTTCGCCCCCTTATCCGTCTACGTGAGTTTAGCTTTTTACCTCAATCGGACAGACTCTACAAACTATCTATCGGTCGTTCATACTTCTTTCTTTTCTTTCCTATCGCGCGCTCCATTCGTGGTTTATTATTTATTTATCCGTATTATATCGTACGGTGATGGAAAAATAGCCGTACCTCCCGTGGCAGTTCCACCCTAAAACGATACTCGTGCTCGTCCTTCTCTGAAATATTCAATAGACTTTCTTCCCCTCTTGCCGTTGGGCCGTAGCTGGCAGGCGGAGAACTCACGATGTTTCGCGAGCTTCGAGGGTACTTTTTTTTTAAGCCTCACATGGCGTTGCCTATCGACAGAGTTATCTATAACTCGAACTTACAACTGTTCGATGTGAAACTTCGATTTTTTTTGCAAACGTCTCTTCCATTTATAGATACCAATCGCATCGCAGTGAAAAGTATAAGCTTCGAGTTGGTAACGCAGGTGGCAATTAAAGCGAATAATAAAATAAGCTATTTTCATGAGAAATTTATGAGTTCGTTTCGATATACAAGCCTTCGAAAATATTCTCGTAAATGAACATTTTATTTGTTGATTAAAATTTTATTTTTCGCCCATTTGCCGCGAAGTGCTATAAATTTCCGTGGCGTCAATTTTTTCCATTTATTCAACCTAACTTCGCCCTTCGCACGTTCAAATACTTTCGTAAACGTTACTCTCGTAAACATACAACCCCCGAGACGCGAAGGCGAGGACTTTGAAATTCGAGATCGTTCCGGACGACACCTGCTACCGCTGTAGAAAATAGCAGCACGTGAAACAGCTAAAAGAACGCGCGTCTACGGACCCATCCCGCCGCACGAAGGGAGTAGGAACAGCAAGAGGGAAAAAAAAACGAGTCGCGAGCTATTTGATGATATCGTATTTTATCGATGATCCCCGCACGGTCACCGAAAGCCTCGTGATTAAGAACGCCTCGCGAGGGTGACGAGAGCAAAGCCTGAAGCCGGTCGTTGTAGATCGTAAAAAAGAACGAAAAAAAAAAGAAGTGGTGATTCCCGGGCATACTGAACGAGCTTTTCCTCGCTGCCCGAGTAATTACATTTCTGTAAGAGAGGTAAAAGAGGCTAAGGCTCGCAGAGGGATAACGTGCACGCGCGGGGAGAGGATGAAAAAGAGACGATGATAAAACGAGCGAGAGATACTATGATGCTTCAACGTTGTAAAGCGAACGAAAGAGGGGGTAGAGAGAGAAGGTCTCGTTTTACGCGACGATTCGCGAGGAAATTACGATTTTATTTAATGAACGTGACCAGGGAACCCGAGAGATATTCAACGAGTTGATATTATACTGCTGCCATACTGTACCGTAATACAAGGATTTTATACTTAACGCTCTCTCCACCGCCTGTTCTCTCGCGTTATGTACGCTGTACGTCGGATCGAATATCCAGTTCGCGTTATGCCTCCCCCCCCCCCCCCCCCTTCACATTCGCTTGATTATTTTAATAACGAGACGGCTTTATTAACGAACTCGTGGCGTGACGAAAAAATGTCAGAATTAAACATAAAGAATAAAAAAAAAGGAAAACGATGTTTACAGATATTGTACGGAGAGAGAATATGAGCGAAACGAATATTATTTACGCGCGTATGTAGATATGATAAAACGAATGAAAAGTATAGAGAGCCGGGATAGAAATTCTATCGTAATTGGACCGAACCATTATTCTCCGTACACGAAGGCTGCGCGCGCGGTCCGCGCTCTCCGCCGCGCTCAACGGTAATGGAACGAGGGGCGGGTATATGGTTTTGCTGGGCACAACCACCAACATCACCCCCTCCGTTTACAATTTACTGGTGCTGCGGTGAAATCGGTGATAATCCGACGTTTCACCGTTCATTTTCCACCCGTTCATTGTAATAGCCCGTAAATAGAGGCAACGCGCTGCAACCCAGCTGCATCCGAGAAACCGCGTTTATACATCAATGTATTGCATTCAACGGTATATTCATCACGATGTACGTGTATAACAAGGTAAAATAATACGCGAGTTGATCGTCATACTTTCGACGGGAATCCGTCTATATATATATATATTTGAAACACAATGAAATACACCGCTGATAGAAATTATTTATGGCTCCGGAAATGAGAAAAAAAAAAAATACAAAAATGAATGCAATTACAACAATGACTGTAATTGGTAATTCGAGCGCTTTTCAATGGAAAAACGAGATTGAATTGATAAATTTCCGGAAATACTTAAACCAATATTATGCAATAAATGTTGTTTGTTTCAATCAGAAAAAAAAATGCATGTGGAGTTGCAATTTTAATGAATAGTTCGATTAATCCGATTTCCGATTGTTCTAAACATTCAATGCTTCTCCGCTTTAATCTTGGGGATATTTTGAATAGTTTATCGTTTGCTTGTTTGTTTATCCCGCACAGGCGGTCATTCTGATAACAGCTTCCGATAGCGTAGAGTCCTGCATAGACCCCAACGTAGGGATGCAAGGGAATGAGAAGAGATTACGACATCGAATGATATGAGATAACAATTTCAGAACCCGCGGACGTCGTTATAAATTTCGTCGGGAGGAAAAGCTTTACGAAATATCCTGAAACCACCTGAGACAATAATTTGTTTACTTATCGCGGGGGATGGGGGTGGGGGATGGGGTTGCGATAGGAAAGGGTGAAAAAGCCGTGTGGCAGAGAGGTTTCAATGCGAAAGGTGGCGGGGTCCCGAGTTCCGCGGAGCATGTTTAATGTTAAATTGACTTTATCCTCCTTCTCTGTCTCCGTACGCGTTAGTCGACATCGCTACTCTGTACACGATAACATCCGCGCCCGGTAATGAGAGACTTTTATGCTCGGGGACGTTCTAACGAAGCAGACCTCGTAAACGCACACGAGGGGGATGTTCCATGTATATAGCTCGCAGCAGAAGCAGCACCCAACCGACCGACCACTGCCTATATCCTTCGTACCGTCCTGCATCCCGGTAGAGAGGAACTCACACACAGTTACGACCTTATGCACGAGCCTCGAATTACGCGGCTGTTAGCGTGCAATAGGTACAGAGAGTGTGTTGCCCGCATCCTCGTTCGCTAATACGATGTTTTACGAAGAGACTCTGTTACGGTGTATTACACGCAAACGGCACAGTCATTGGCAAGTTGCCAGTAACATCGCCGTTTGCCTAGTAATTGGCGTACGAAAGCCTCGAGATAGAGAAAGACGCGTCGATGCCGATAGCTGTAGTCGTTGGCATGTTTACGAAGGGTACCTCACTGTACCTATTACGCTTTAAACGAAGCGTCCAGAAAAGCTCGGAGTCAGCGAAACACCGCCAATCTCAGCGTCCAGCTCTCTCGTGCAGCTTCGCGAAACCGCCCCTGGCGATCGCATTAGCCTTCCCTTCGAAATTAGATAACCGCTCGACGGCGTACGCTGATCGAAATTATTTCTCTCCTTCCGCGCGAAAATATCCGAATAATTAACCGTCCGCGTAGCTTTTTTTTCTGCTCCGCATTTTTTTTTTCTTTTACTCTTCGACTACTCGATTTACTCGCTCGCAGAACGTCGAGGCAGGGATATTGCTGTAAAGCTTTTTGTTTTTAACTTCGTTGGCAATTACAATTTTTATATTGTCATGTCCATCAGGATTTTTTTTTATACCGTTGGGCGATAGACGTGAAAAGCTTTGACACCGACACGGCTCTTTCTTCGTATACCATGCATACGCGAGTGAGTATATCCTGTAGTGTTTGCAATATACGAGTTGCCGAGAGTATAGTTCGATCGTAGAGAGAGAGAGGGGTGGGGGGGGGGGGGGGGGTTGATTGGCCGCCGTCGGGTTTGCCCGATAGAGCAGCCAAGAGACGTGACGTACTGTCGAACGTGGAAAGCTCCATTAACGTCGGCTCGCGTTAGGTAATCGATATTTTTTGGAGCACATCGGTGACGAGAATTAACGAACGACCAAGCGAGTCTAACCGGCCAACGATACCAGCGGCTTGTATACGTAAACATGTAAAGCTTATAGTTATTGACACTTGAAACATATGACAATTGAATAGTTTCCATACATATGGTTTGCCTTCGTTGATAAACCACCAAAAAACTGTATTCTTGTCTTACGGCGCGATAACCAATTCTCCGAAATCGATATTTCGAACAGCTGAACAACAGCGATCGCGAAGTATACGCGCAAACAACCGAAAGTTCATTTCGCTCATAGATATCCGCTATCTTCGCGATTTTTTTTTTTTTTTTTTTTTCGTGATGAACGAACATCAGTTTGGAAAACGCATTTAGGTAGATGAGCGCGTCGTACTGGTTTATCCAAAAGAACAATTTCCAGCGGATAGTGCAACAATAATGGGCCGCGAAACGATAGAATCGGCGAATGATTTAAGTTCACCGAAAACATCGGACTACGCGGAGGCAGTAACGATGTTTCCATTTATTATTTCATCGTCCGAAATCGACGGCGAACGAAGTTATTTTTTTATTCGGTCTTTTTTTTTTGTATAAACTCGCAATAGAGGGATTAATAACGTGATTGGAGCCCCGTCAATCCTTCCCGAACCGGTGTTATCTTCTCTATTTTTTTCGCGCCTCGCAAACCGCAAGCATCAAATCGACAGGCTCGTCGACTGTTCTCTCGCGCGCGGCGTTACCATGGGATCATCCGACAAACAGAATTCCGAGTTCGCCGCGCCATGTGACAAAATCGTTTCAAGTGACATTTTATTTTTCTGTGTTTTTTTTGTCGTATGTATTAGTCTGTTCTTTCGGCATTGGGGATGTCAAAATTTTCTACGAGTTGATTTATCTACTCATTGTTTAGACAGTGCTATCGCGTTGTCGTGTGGAAAAAAAAAACGACTAAAAAGTAAAAACCGGGATCTCCGAACCTCAAAAAAAATTGTTATAATAAAGGTTAGTCGAGATTATTCTATTAAACAAATCATTTTTATGCAGAGTACGAAAAAAAATAATATGCCGTAACTAAAAAGGCCGCATTCGCGAATTTTGTCTCGATCGCTTCGTTGATCGGATTTTTATCGAATTGGACAATGAGTCTCTGGAGGAGCAAAGCAGCCACTTTATTTTTCGTTATAATTCATTTTTTTTATCACTCCCGATCTATTCGCGTTCGCAATCCCACTTCTTGGCGCTTCCGGTATATCGTATCCACAGCAGCGTGAATTTCAAGCGGAATCGGTTGGGAGTATTCGCTTCATTCCCTCGAGGCATTACTTGATCGCGGAGAGTATACGAGGGAACGAGGGATATCCAACGAAAGGAGAGAGGGCGAGAAAGCAGGCTGCAGCAGCATCCGCACCGGCGGTAGAATAGTTTCCGGATAGGAACGGTTTCGCGCTCAATATATCGACTTCTCGCACCTCGGTAGCTTCCCCGAGCTCTCAGGTTGTAATTAGCTGATGGCACACGACTCAAAACCGTTGATAACTGTAGATAGCAGCGAGAACCACAGCGAGAAAGCTTCTCGCTGCGCAGTGCTATACAGCAGTGCGTTATATATAGCAAAGCGGTATTGCGCGACTTCCAGACAGCTATCTACTTCCTATCGTTTCGACGTCGAGAGGTTGAAGCTCGCGAGAGCCGAGATTCCCCACGCGGTAAGAGCTTCCAAATGGTAGCAGCAGTTGTGAGCCAAATATAGATAGAAATCGTTATCGCCAATGCATTGTAATGAAATTTCACGACGTTGGAAATAGCATCGTATAAGATTTTCATTCGCATAATTAATCAGAGTTGTCGACGATCAGCGCTACAGCTCGGGTTACTTTAATTACTCGCGGTACTTCAATCGTCGGGAAAGAAAACATTCGCGATGTATTTAAGTACAATATTTTTCTTCAAGTACCAATGGTACATCGAATACGAGAATACGAGAGCCTCAAATGTGCCGATAGCTGTATTTTTAGTTCGAATACTAAATCCAACGTACGATAAAAACGGATCGAAAAAAAAAATCCAAAAAAATTACATAACAACCTTAGAGTCTCATTTCTTTCGTGGTACAAAAAAATTTGATTACAAACACCGATATCGTTGTTACAGGTAATCTTAGAGCAACGCGAAGCGTTGAATTCAAAGGTTTTATATTCTCCCATCTGTCGAATCGTTTTCCGAGGTAATTTACCAAAGTGGTCGAGTGTATCGGGGTCGGCGAGTTGCCAACAACGAGAATTATTTTAATTAGTAGCAGTTACTTCCAATTCGAAATAAAAAGTATAATCTCGATCGTTGGAATAAAAGAAGGGATTCTGTAACTCGCATTCGCGTCGAGAGCGCCATTGCACCCGGAATATTGGCAATCCCCGAGGTTGTTTCATTACCAGTCCATAGGGTCGCTTTCGACTGTCCTAACTGTATACCTTACGTAGAACTATTCGACGTTGGTTCCTTACTTCGTCGGCCTTCGTCTCATCGAAAGGTTTTCTTCCTCTAATCCTCTTTAATTATCCTCCCATTATCTTCCAATCACTTGGGCGCACTTACTCTCCACTTCTGCCTCGGCATTCATTATCTGTACTTGGGACTTGTCTCCCATTTCTCTCTTCCCTCTCCCTCTCCCTCTCTCTCTCCCTCCCTCTCCCTCTTGCAATCTTATTCTCTCACACTCGGCCTCGGAATTTCTCTCAAACTCCCAGTTTCTCACTCAACATCCTTCTATTCTCTTCGGTACCTTCGCCGTTCTGCCGGATACTATCTCGTCGAGCTCCTTTCGACGCCATTCTCAATGGAGTACCCATCGCTAAAACTTCGCTTCAACGGTAGATTGGGGAGGGGAGGGGGAGGGGAATGGCTCAGAGATTCGTTTCTTCTTGCCCCGTGTACTCTTCAACGCTGCTTCGCATCGCGGATTCCTTTGTTTTACAATTTGTTCGAGCAATCGAGCAATCGAACGATCGCGATGAAGCAGCGGCATCGCGAACTCGAGGAGTTTGCCGTACTGAAATAACTTCGCCTTCGGGGCCGAGGACCCGCCAAGAATTTGTACAAAAGATTTCAACGCCGATTTCACTTTTGTACTCGAGAGATCTTTCGAACTTTCGCTGCGGTAATCGAGAAAATCGATGACCCAGTGAAAAATATCAAACGTAAATAGCAGTAAGAAGATTCGTTATCGCTTTTCGAGATTTATCGATTCAGACAATTCAGACGATGGAAATATACTTCGATATTATTATTTCATGTGACGCATCAAAATTTAATTAAATTTTGTACTAAAAGACAATTGGATGGCGTACATTGAAAAACTCACATTGAAATGGATGGGAATAATGGACGATGCGCCGTCGCGTATATAAACCCTCGAGTACTTGACTGGCATTGCGAAACACATTTCTCAAGGGCCAAAGCTCACGCGCGCCGGCATCGGATACAGTAAAATGCTATATAGGTAGAGAGATAGATCCGGCGTGCCGAGGCGTTATAGAACCGCGAAGTTCAACGGTTAAGAGGAAGCGAATTCCGTTAGATATCGCTAGAAGTGAGACAGAAGCGTAGAACGTGACGGAGAGTGACACTCTCGTGAATGCCTCAACTGTTAAATACTCTCCCGGTTTGGCCGGGTGCTGGGGGAGGGAACGCGTCAAGTGTCAAATTAAGCGTTGGTCTCTGTCAAAGCGAGTAACCCGACACTAATAGCGCCGAGGCGTGGGTATGAATAATTCAACGAAATCTACAAATACTACCGGTCTATAGTTTCGTGATACGGATATTCAAGACCCGACATAGAACGAACGAGATTCGCGCTCGGGATTGCGCTAGGGATTCGATCTTATATCGGAACATCTTGGTAAAGTCTCAATATCGCTCGTCTAAGTAACATATACGATCGATTCCGTATTTTATTTTTATTTTTTCGTAATAAAAAATAGACCAATACATGTTTGCTTTTTACACCTTTAACCGCGTATGAGAAACTTACGCGGAGAAAAAAGCACGCGTAATACAAAACCGCACAGCAAAAGGGTTAATTTGATGCGAAATTGCGTTCCCTGACTTCGGAACGAGAAACGTTTAAACAGAGAATGAGAGATAATTCTAAAGCTCGCATATACATATTCCGTTCTATAAAGTCGATAGTTTGAGCAATTTAACGAAATGGGTATTGTCCACGAAATGTTCGCAAGGGAAATAACAAAGTTTCGCCAAGTCGTAGGTGCAAAGGAATGCGCGCAGCGCGGGTTGGGGGTACGTATGCACGAGCTATCGAGGTCTCTCTCGGGAAGGTTGTGCATGGGGTGCTTTCGCTCGACAACCGTGAGGCAAGGAACCAGCAGGAAGGGGATGGCTTGCCGCGATGGGACGCTGCGACTCTCTTCTCCTTGTGCGCACTCTCATTCAGCGACGTCGAGTTTCCATTCTTCGACGAAGTTTCTGCGAAACTCGTTTGAACGCCACCTTCCCGAGTGGTCCTGGTGCTATACGCTCTAAGCATAGCTTTCTCTCCTTACCCTCCCCGCAAGCGTCTTCCTCTTTCTACTATTTTCCACACGATCGTACAAAGTTTTCACAGTTTCCTCCCCAACAGGTACTCCCCTGGTCTCGTACCGAATACTACCGAACTCTACTCAGTCGCCTCTTTCTTTGGTACGCCTCACCTCGACTTCGTTCATTCCTACCTTCGTCCTGTCAGGTATACCCCGCCGCTAACACACGTTCGCGCATTTACACAAACGTCCGACATATTTTTCCAGCTACTCGCTCCCTCTCATTCCTCGCCCGGCGCCGTTCGTAAAACTACCCATAGTTTTTACGCGAAAAAAAAAAAAAAAAAAAAAAAAAAAAAACGAACCCACGGACCGCTCGCCGGAAGTCGAGACTCAAAGTTGAGTCGCATAAAACTTTCTCACTCTGCTCTCTTCGGTCGAGATTACTCGGCGGACTAAAGTAGACCCGATGCACCGGGCTGCTTGCTGCTACTTTAGCTGTCCGGAGATGTGCATTTCGCGGAATAGCCTCGAACGATAATAACGCTTCTTTCGGCTCTCCTGTCCAATGACGTCATCTTTTTTCATGCCATTTGAAATATAAGCAATATGAATATTGCTTCCAAGAAGAACAAAAATATTACTAATTCATGTCGTAAAATTAATTTATATTCTTCTTCTCTTTAATTTTCCATGCTAACTTTTATTTTTGCATTTCTCGCGCGGATTATAGTATCAAATATATAACTGAGGCTAAAAAAAATGTCAGATTCGGAATAAAAAAATACATCGAATATCGTCCTAAAAAAATTTGTGAATATATTTTTTATTAATTTTATCCAGCGATGTGATTGCTTTGTGTTGAAATTACGGAAAAACCCAACTGTTTATCGTGTTCTATGGGAAAAAATACACAAGATAAATTGCTCGACAAAAGAACCGTTTTTTCGAGTGGTTACAAGACGATGAAAAATGCAAAAAAAACGTGATAAGGGGGGAGGAGGGGGGAGGAAACCCTTGGAATTGTTCGATAAAAATTTAAGGATCACAGAAAATGTTTTACCACAAATTTCCGTGTAATTTTTTGCGCTGAACTCGAATCGGATAAACTTTTTTATCAAAAATCAACCGGAACATTGATAATCGCCAAAAAAAAAATGTCGCGATCATAAAGCTTTTAGCGCGGAAGAGTAAAATCGCTGCATTCTGTCCGATTTCGTGATGTACGTAGCATCAATTTGCGAGTTTTAATTTCCCGGGGAAAAAAAGTAATATCTCAGTCTGGGCGCGTGGAGTGGTACGCATCGAGAGAAAAGAGAGTCTTATTCGAGAGTGTTAGTACGTTCGTTGGTCCGTAGCTGCTGGCATAAGCCGTCTGCCTGCTGGCTAATCAATGATTCAACTGGCCAATTACGCGGAGGCGCCTCGAAAAATGCTCGGCACCCATCTACCCACTCTCGACCGCCCATCCCGAGGTTTCACTGAAATATTCACAAACCTTTTCGCCCTGTTTTCCCCCCCTTCCCGTTTCCCCCTCATCGGATGGGTGCTCGCTTTTCCTGCACCGGTCCCTCGCTTGGTCTCGCAAACATCCACGGGTTTTCGCTTCCCGGGAACAGAAACCTTCGAGCCTTCTATTACTACTCGCTTCTTCGGGAGGAGAGGGGAGGATCGGACCGCTAGAATTTCTACCCTTTCGCAGCCGTTCGTTCGCTCGTTTCTTCCCTCGCGTTTTACCCTCAACCTCACCCGAGACGCCTCGGGCTTTATCTCTCCAGCTAGTTTTCTCCTCTACCATAATGTGGAATCTCCACTCGCAAAAATCCCTATCTCGTTTTCTCGAAGCTCTGCCGTTGAAGGGGTTAAAATGCTCGGAGCAAAACAGTGAAAAAAAGAAAAATGACAAACTCGAGAAACAAGTAAGGGGAGAAAAGATTGCGGCTGTTTTTCCTTTCGAAAAAAGACCACTACTAAAGGGGAATTTGTAAAGAAAAAAAAAATACTCATATTCTGCATTTAAAAAACCACTTGTTCTCGGACACGCGAGCTCGGTAAAGAATGCGATCGAAAAATAAACCGAGCAAAACGGTAAAATAAAAGCGTTACAACGTTATCACAATGTAAATTCTCTCGCAAAATCCGACCACTAAATAAAAGGTTCTTCTTCGCTGAAACTTTCATTGAAAAGAATATTAAACTAAAGAAAGGACAGTTGAAAAATAAAAACTGCCAAAGACATTTTTGTTTGTCCAAAGAATGTCGGGTAAAGTGGGATGTACAAGACGGGTAGAACAGAGAAGATACTTGTCGTCCATATATCCGTATGAAACATCCACTTGTTCCCGGAAACGAGAAGTAACGTTCTCCGTGGGTTCAGCGGAGCTTGAGAGGGACAAATAGAAAGTAAAACGGAGATGGAGCTGTAAGTTTTTTTTTTTTTCACTCTCTCTCTCACTCTCTGAAAACGTGTAGCGCGTGTCTTCATCGGGTTCCAAGCTGACAGAAATAAAATAGAAAAATAGAAAAAAAAAAAAAAAAAGCAAGATTTTCCAGCACGGAATTCATTTGTACCGGAGGGTTGCTCGGAAGCGGGAGTGATAAAGGGAACTCGACCTGCGTAGTTTTCTTCACCCCCGTTTGCGTCGAGTCGTCGTTTTCCTTTTCTCCGTGCGTTTTCATCTCGAGACACCTCCCAACCAGCGCTCGCTTCTCGTGAAATACAGCACAACGAAAACTTGTCTCTTCCCCCCGTAAGCTCCTCGCGGCTCCTCTTTTTCACCGGTGAGGGCCAAGTCTGATTTTATTAAATTCTCCCTTGTCGTTCGACATTCGCGAATAGTTCATACCGGACGAACGCGTATATTCCAGCTTTATATATTCTCCATACAGTTGGGTATATATATATATAACTACCGGTGGAGAGGTAGTACACAAGCGAGGAGGGAATTAAATTATAACCGGCGCTCTGCCCGAGCTCTCCAAATTATTAACGATTCGGAACGTCATGTATATTTTAGTGGTGAAAATGTAACCGCTCTCGTGCTGCTGTGCATAGCCCGCGCACCACACAGTAAACGTTGGAGAGTCAGCCGTCGAGAGAGAGGGAAAGAGAGAGAGAGAGAGAGAACGAGAGCTTTTCCCATTTATGTATACTTCATGCACAGTTTGTAGTATATTAGAGTAGCTTAACGTTGAAAATCGATACTGACGTTTCGATCTCTCGTTCTGTTTGTTCTGTTTCAGCGGCTATAAACAGCCATTCCTCTCCCATTCGTTAGCCACAAACGCGCAAATCATATTGTGTAAACGTAATTTTCGATATGACGAACTCTCAAACGCGAACAAAGCGTAGTGCTTCGATCTTGTGGTGAATAACGATGGTGAAAGCGTTATTGTGATACCGATGGAAAATATCGCATATCGAAAAATCTCGAGAGTCCGAACGTCATCCTACCTGGTTAAGAGATACAAGCAATAACCGCACACTGTACAACGATATGTTCGACGTATATTCCGCGCAAATATCTCGAGAAATCGCGTTTCTCCGAACTGAGCACACAAACCGCCCCTTCCATTACGGACGGAGGATTCTGCGAGATTGTTATCGTCCTCGTTGAGGTCTCCGAGGCTTTTCGTCTGCCAGCACTGAACGCTGAAGGCTTGGCTCGGAAGCTTGAATGTCGCGCAATCCGGCCATCCAACTTTCAGGACACTCACGCGCTCGCTGACACGACGACGGAGAAAGAGAGAGAGTTTACACATCCGACGTTTGCCAACTCGCGAGGATAGCCCGGGCGCGTCGACAGGGGGATAAACGTAAGCACTGGAAGGTAAGCGACCACTTCGCTTAATTTTACTATTCGCGTTATAACTCTACTGCTAAATATAGTTGTAGTTACAAAACGGAAGTGGGCGAATATGAGGGGCGTAAAGAGGTGGTTTTCCGAGCTTTAGCACACTTGTGTGATAGTTAACGTCCGTGTCGCGATTTCAAAGTTAGGGATGAAGCTGGAGATACACTTCGAAGATCCGAATTTGTTGCTTTTGCATACCTCAACACGCGAGTTAAAGGGTCGCATCTTCGAGATAGAATTACCCAATTGACCCTTTACGGGTCATCGGGAAGAGTTACTTCTTCCCGCGCAATCATCGAGTACTTGCAGAAATCAATGAAGAGCAGACGTCGACAAGACGGAACGCATGGCAAGTCGGAACATCGCTGCAAAAAGATCGAAGTTTCCACGTAGTGAATATGGCCCTTTAAGGAATTGCTTGCTGTGCCATGAAGTCTAATTCCTTAGAGTGCCGTACTGACTCTGTGAAACCTTCAATTTTTTTTCAGCGTGTTTCCAACTTGTCCCGCGTTCTGACTTGCGTCGGTCTTTCCTACGCTATTGAAACATTAAATATCCCGAGAGAATTTACAAACGGAAGGCAACGACAAGAAACTGCATTTTTCTATAAATACTTCGATGTTACGATTTAATGGAAAGCTGTCTTTCTACCGGTCGTTTACCTCAGTATATCATATATTTAAACACGCGATTTCTTCGGGATGTTACATGTCTCGAAAGACATCGAAGTTAAGAGAGCTCGTCATATGAAATTCTACATAATTCTATCAAACATTCTTCGAAAGGAATGCATTGTTTGTAGTTTGAAAAAACGTTGCCATCCCGCATCGCTTCAAAGGGTCGAAGGATTATTATTCTCGCCGATACGCGCGATTATGTTGCGAATACAGAGTAAAGAAGATTGCCATGCGGCCGAGTAAAATTCGTCACGAATAAACCATAAGTTTTGTTTCAACGACGTAGAAGCGAAGAAGGATGAGGAAATGAAGGAGGATTCGGCTGAGCAGACAAGCGAGAAAGCGTCTCCTCCAATAGATCACCGGGTTGGAGGTAGACGCGACGGCGTTATATCGAGGCAATGCCAGCTCGCTGTCCGTGAAGAACGATTATGAGTGGGTCTCGGTGACGTATATGCGAGACGTAAATCTCCAAGTGCGACAGACGAGTGTGTGGATAGTTTCCACGTTACCGCCGTGGAAACGGTGAACCTCGAGGGAGAATCGGCAAAAGAGAGATAGCGGGAATATAACGCGGAGACTCGCTGAGTGTATAGTGTGGCCAGTCGTAGTGGAGAGCCACACATAGGATTGGAGAGGCCAGAGAGAAGCTCGGAGCCAAGTTATGAGCTAATTTATGAGCGGGCCGGACCCGAGACACCCTCGAACTTTCTTCGTTAACGCTGCGTACATTAAATGCCGATTCGTGCACTTCCAGCGAAAACCTTCCCCCACCCTTCCATCCCCCACCCCCTCCGCCCCTTTCACGAAATTTCTCATACATTCTATGTGTTTGTCTTCGTGTATACGCGAGGACTAGCCTCACCACTCTTATTTGCGATATGGATATAATAAGCCACGACTCACGGAATTCTCCGGTATATATTCATGAACAATTCGAAGCTATACAGAAAATACGGCACAGAACAGGAATACTGCGCGTATGGAATCCCAGAGTTGAAGTGAACCTCGGAGAAACATGCGCGAACATGCATTTTATCGAGATTTCAGATGAAATTCATTAATTACGCTGAAAACGAGACACGAGAGACGAAACAGTAGAAATTGCGACGTGAAAGATGCTGCGTCGCGTCGACGGCAATTATTTAAAAAACGCAATTAATTGTTCGGAGCAGAAACGAGCGCGTTCGGTTCGCGATACTTTTTTTTTTATTTTGCAAGAGAAAATTAAAAAAAAGACGCGCAAAACGTCGAGCTATCGCATCACGTTTGCGTTCTTCAACACTTACGCTTTTACTCGTCTGCCCTACGGCATGGATTTTTTCCCCTCGCATTCCCGTCTACTTACAATGCTAATCAAACGTCCTGTGTAGCAACGAGAAGCGCTTCGCTTCGAAGCAATTCGTACGATCGATAAATAAATGAAGGTGGGTGAAAGGCCAATCAAAATAAAAAGTAAATACGAGGTTTAGCAATCGGGAATTATCCTTAAATTTTTGTATTTTGCGCAATACGTGAACACGAGCGATATGCAAATTTATTTCGTAGTGTATCATTTATATTTAATTTACTTGTTCATTTTTTTTTTATTTTTTTTTTTTTTTTAAGAAAAACCGTTTACGGAATGTAGCCACGTTCTTTACTTTATAGAACGCCTCGGCGAGTCTCCGCGCGTCTCTCCTCGCCGAGGTTTGCTCCGTCGGTGAAAAATGCCGAAGTGTTATTAAATATTCCGGTATAATAAGGAGCGGTAATAGCGTCGGGTTGATGCAACAAAATTAGCATTTTTTACATGCACGACCGAGCCGCGTAGGTAATATCAGGATGGTAGATGGTGCAAGAGACGGGACGGGGTTGGGGGTGTTTTGCTTCCTCTGGCTGCAAAACGGTGGAAGCGTATTTTCCTGGAGAAGAGATTAACGTGTAACGAGCTTTCGCGATCGAGCTGCTTCAATGGTCCCGGAGATATTCAGCCCCTTCACGGCGTTTTCCACGCCTCCGTGGAAAACGATAGCGAAATGTATTTCTGCCAATTTTTTTTTTTTTTTAACATACATTTCACGAGAAAGTGTAGTGTAGCATCCGTAAAAAATTAAGAGACGCGTTTTTTTTTTGCAAGTTTAACGAATGTTTTATTTTTAGTTTTTTTTTCGCTTACTCCCGAGCCGTCACGTACAACGTCTTTGCGAACGTATCTTTCTTTTTTTTTCCTCTGACCTTTCTCTCTCTCTTCGAGCCGAATGATAAAATCCCATCCCATCGCGTACCTTTTATTGTATTTTTTTTTCGGAGCGAAGCAGGACCTTTACCTGCGCAGACGTCACTCAAACGAACGAAGCCCATTCGTCTTTTTTTTTCTCCAGGGAAATAAAAACACCAAGGATAATACAGAGGTAAAAAAAAATACACACACATACAAGTAGCCAGCAAGCGGGGAAAAGCGAAAGGGCTTGCAGTGGAGAAAGTCCCGAAATTGAGACGAGGGTCTGGAAGAGAAAATACGGTGGTCAAAGTACGGTTCTCCTACTGCCAGGTTCCTTACGGTTCAAGATTTTACTTAGCCTCTACCTGACCTTCGTCCGAATTATTATTTCTTTTTCATTTCTATCCAATTGAATTGATTAGCAAATACCTCCGGCAAAGTCACGTTTGATTAAAGGAAACATTAACTCAACCGTTACGATATCGATAGAGAATTTTTTTCCAACAACTTCATTAAAGAAGATCCAGATAGAGTTCATAAAAACGAAAAAAAAAAATTCCACGAAAGAAGAACCTCGCGATCCACGCAACCCTGTACTCGTTATTTCGACAAAGCCCGGCGTGGCTCTTTCGACCCTCTAACCTTCAGGTATAATCTGCATATTCATCGGCAAACTTTTCCACCGCTCGTTCTTTCAATTCACCGCCCTTAAGCGTCGCCACACAGGATTCGGTTAAGCGCAAGTACTCTCGGCAGTCGCCGAAAAAAAAAAAGAAAAAACCATTCAGGCGGCGTATCGTTGGTCGAAAGTGGGACCGGGATGAGCGCCAGCGCCCTCGAAGCTCGTGATACTTCCAACTTTTGATTTTTTATACCTCTTCTACTGTTCGAAATGTGATAAAAATGAAAAAAAAAAAAAAAAAAAAAAAAAACGGTAAAAACAACGTAGCCTACGTGGCACGGCCTGTCACGAACGGGCTGCAAGTAAATTGACGGTATTCGATCGCTTTTAACGAATGAATAACGAACGGCGGGGAGGGGGGGGAGAGGGATCGAGGAAGGGGGTAGAGAATAGCTCTCTACGTGTGATACGATTGCTCTCAAAATGGTGACGCTATTTCGTCCAATGACATATCGCGGGAGTACGGGTGAGGAGCCATAGACGAGGGAAGAGTAGACAAACGAGAGTCGAGCTCGATGCCACACGCCGCTACCAAACGTGACGCCCAAACTCTGCCAGCGCTACACATATTCTCTCTTCAGCTCTGTCTCCCTCACTCTCCCGCTCATTCCCACGTGATTTTGCGTAACACCCTGACGGCATTTATCGACGCTAGTCGAGAAGCCACTCTACCGGACAAACCGGGCCGCAATGTTCAATAATTGAATAATCATATGATTAACAGCCCAATACGAATTATAACGATGCATTATTTAAGGTATTATCAAGGCAAAATCGACCGCGCTGTAATGTGCGCTATACTATGCGCATTTCATAGCGCTCGGATTCACCGCGGAAATAACGCAAGTGATGCGAGTCAGTATTAGTCAGACGGGTTAATCGAGTATTGGATTAAAATAAAAATACGAGGAAAAACGAAGAGATTCATTTGTTGGAGTTTCGACGATGTAAAATTGATCGAGGCTAAGCAAAAATTTGTTTTTGCTGCAAGTGATGCGAATGAGGTTTAGTCGGGCGTTTGTTCGGTTGCGAGTTACCTGACGCGCGCTGCGAGAACAAAATTCAATGTGAACGGAATACCGTGTAATTTTTTTTTATGCCGTTGTAAATCGTCGTCTCGACGTAGCAGACCGAAAGATCTTTTCTCGACTCTCGGACATCCGTTTCTGAAGAGAATAAGAGAACACACCTCGCTGACACCATTTAAATCCCCGTGCTGCTTGATCCTTCGTCGAGTCGGAGGAGGAATCGTCGTCGCCGTCGGCTAGGCTGCCATTGGACCGTAGAGGAGCGAATCCTACATCGTTTTTTTTTTCTTTTTTTTCCCTTGTGTCCAACTCGGTTTGGCGTATAAGCTGGAATCGTCGGTGAGCTTAAAGGTCTACGGATCTGTCGCGCTTTCTAGTCCCTTCTGCTGCCGTTGCGAACCCTCCGTTACTATTCTCAACACTCTTACTTTTTCTTCGTTCGTCTCTCGCTCTCTGCTACTCACAACTGTGAACAGTTCTGCGCGCGTACTGGACCTTCGCGTTCGCGAAAGCATTCACGATGAAAACGGTGGGCTCCGTAGATGGGCTACTATACACGTTGGACTATACAGTAATAGAGAGTAGAGAGCAACGCGAGAATAGTACTATGGTAGTAGAACGAGGAAAACGTGGGCTCTTCCATTGTCCCGTCGTCCCTTGTCACGACGCGCGATATCCCTTGATACCTGTGAGAGCCACGACAAATGTTACCCAAAGAATGGCCCCCCGAACAACGTGTACGGTGCTTCCATACGTCTGATATATACGTAGGTACTGCTACTTTATGTCAGTTTCGTTTTTTTTTTTTTTTTTTTTTTTCGTCGCTCGTTCTTGTAAGCAGACGATCGTCCATACATCGATGACATTCGATAGGTAAGAATTCTATTCATTTTCTTGTAAATATGAAGGCTCTATCGGGAAGCGAGTTGTTCAAATAGAATGTTATGTAACGCACGAATTCACCGGCATAACCGTTGTCAATGGTAACGCCAATTTCGCGAGAGTCATAGTTCTACTGAAAACGAAATTGTCGACATACTTTAAAGCGTTTCTTGGATGGTGCGAAGGAAAACTGATGGGAAGCATTCACATCGATGTTTCAGTTGGCGGAAAGCAATGCGGCTTTCCTATTGATAAGAAGTTTCCCGTGTATCAAAAATCAAAAGTACTGTATCTCTTGTTCGCATTTGACATTCAAATTTATAGTGCAATAAATAAAATTTAAATTTTGCTTAACAAAAAAAGAGGGTGTTTTAGAGTTTCAGGAGACAAAGTCGCGATGTTTCATCTCCCGTTATACGCGCAGTTCAAAGAACTGTCTCAGCACGTGTCTGAGACTTTTCTTTTTTTTTTTCGAGAAAAAGATTTCCCTCTATTCTTTTTCATTCGATCGACGCTTGGGGGTAGAAACACGCCGTGGGTACGATAGTAGTACGTGTGTAATTTATTGGAATCGAGAACCATATAGAACGGCATTCTTTCGGTTTTTCGGGGAGAAAAGTGTGCGATGGAGAAGGAGAGACGGATAGGATGACGATAGTGCGAGGGAATGATGGTTGCGGCGGCGTAGGGAAGAGCCTTGAGCCACCCGCAGCCGCGACGTTCTCTTCCCTCCTCCCTCTTTGGATTGAATCGGGCAATTTGGATTCGTTCGACGGGGCATCGCGGGGTACGTCAATCGTTTCCGGTGAATCGCGACAATCGCACGGCCCAACGACTGGAAAATATCGCCTCGCGCGCGCGTTCCAGCAGTCGCTCTCCTCCGCCTCCCCTGCGCGCACCCCGTTCGTATACGGGGTAAAGGTTTTGATGCGGCGGCACCGCGAACGCTTGGAAAACTCCCCGGAGACTCGTTTCATCGTGACGACGGGAAAGACGCGTGTACGATATACTACGTACTATATAACCCATCCTATCCCATTGACGACGACGTTATCGTAGAGCCTCTCGTTCCTCTCGTCGTCATCGCTCGACAAACTCTCCCTTTCTCTCTCTCTCTCGCGATACTCTTTTGCTATAGTTTTATTTTTATGGCTCTCGAGCACGTATACACATACACA
Organism: Cryptus viduatorius; assembly: GCA_964006125.1. Lineage (NCBI taxonomy): Eukaryota > Metazoa > Arthropoda > Insecta > Hymenoptera > Ichneumonidae > Cryptus > Cryptus viduatorius. The sequence continues at coordinate 15,534,047 of OZ023222.1, forward strand.
CAACCATCCGCGTTATCACCTCTGTCACAACATTTTCGGCAACTTAATTTTAACGAGACGTCGCTGGGGGAATATCACGTTGGGGCCATGCGAAAAAAAAAAAAAAAAAATCGCAATCGCTGTTTCGCTATCATGATAATTCAGGAGTTGTTTTTATGATTCACAGGGCGCCAACGTGTTTATGAATTGTTTTGTGCTCGAGGTTTTTATTAATACGTTTTCCGTTATTCCAAATCCCTCAATCAATTTCTGTACGAAAACTGAGTCTATTTCATGTTTTTTTTTTTTTATTTTTAGAACACGAAAAAAAGTTTTCTTCGCGAACTATTTGTGAAATAGGTGGGATAAAAGTTGATTGAACAGCCTGTTACCACCTATATATCGGACACTCGCGCGACGATAAATCGATGTTAGAGGTCACACGAGTAAATCTAAGTCGTTGAAGATATTGGTCAGATAGGATCCGACAGCAAACTAGTATTCGTTTCTTTTGGCTTCACAATGTCGTGTGACTGTCGAGTTCACGCGGTACGCTTTAACCCACGTTTCGACCCTCAATCCTCACGCCCACGCGGCAAACGTCGCGTCCTCTCTATTTCCATTTCTCTACTTTCCAAGCGCGCTATTCGCGAATTTCTCTTGCGCACCTCGCCTCCCCTTTACGGTCGACTCTCATCAAATATTTCATCTCTTTAGAGTTTCTTTCCTTCGCCTCCGCTTTTTTCGATATAGAGACCAAAGACAATTTTTGTACTCCGCCGTCCCGAAAGTCCCGAATAACGAGACTTTCACGTACGTTCCCGATCGCCCAAACGTGTGTATACACACGTTAAAGTGAAACATTGTTACCTCTCTCGACGGCTTATCGATTCGTTCCACGCCGAAGTGTATGAACGTGACGCAAGTACTGGAATAAAGTCAGAGTCAGGACGTTTAAGGGTTTGGCGTAGCGCACGCGGACAGGGGTGTCGAGACTTCGTTGTTTGTGCGCCAAAGCTTTCTATACCGATGTACCTTTGGTTATATGCTATACGTGAACCGCGTGTCTCCCTGTGTATACGTGTGCAACGTTCGAGTCGAGAATATAGTATATATATATACACCGACAGGGTGAGAGACGCAGTGTTAGTGTGTACTAACGGTAGAGAGTGTGATAAATTAGTCGAGCCTTCATAAACATTTCACAGCTGCTGCCGACACCCCGATTTCCACCCCCCACGCCTGTCGCTCCCTTCACCCTTCAACTCTCTCTCGCGCTCTCCCTCTCTTTCTCTCTGTACGTCTTTCACTCCGTTGCCTACATTCGCTTTCTATACCTTTCTCCGTTTTCACGTAACATTCAACATCCCACACTTGTTCACTATACTCTCCACCCGCGCCCTCTCCCCCACTCGGCCGGGCCTTTTACTCGGCATGCTGCAATTCTCTCTCTGCCGAGTCCTCTTTCCCTCATTTCCAACCCCCTTTCGCCGTCTGCCTCAGTATACCTACTAACGCATACCGCGGAGCTTTCGATACTTTATAACGCCTAGAGTTGTGCGGTTTGACCGGCTGAATGGCATCGCTTTTTTTTTTTTTTTTCATTCTCTCCGCTTTCTGTTTCTGTTTAAACTTTTTCTCCTTCTATCGCTTTCGCCAACTATGAATTGTCGACACTACGAAAATCGACGCAAACGTATACAAAGCGCACACACAAAACAGTTCGTTTTCGCCGTTTCGCTGCGCGGGAGAGTTCTATCAACTGAATTTTCACGGTATGGTCAGCGGCAACGGCCTTCTGATTTATGTGCCGATGGAACATAACTCTGCGAGTCGCGAGGACGAGCGACGAGGTTATACGGATAGAATTTGAGACGGAGAACACGAAGAGCGCGAGAATAAAACTCAAACGAAGGACGGAATGCTGCTATTTCTGTATCACCCCAGTCGGGCAAATATAACGCTTTCAGAACGAGAGATAAGTGCTCGGGCCGGTCTCGAGACGATTCGCGAAAGAAAATGTCCCGGGGTGGTTGAGTTGATGAAAGTCAAGCTGGACGCGGTACGGATAAATCGAGAACCGAGAGTGGGCATAGAAAGAGAAAAATCAACACAGCATCACCGAAAAATTCGAAATTCTCGGGAGAGAGAGAAAAAAAATCTTAACAGCAGGAAGGTTCGTCGAATTGAGATGCGAAGAAGAAACATCGAAAAAAAGCGATGGTTCAAATGAAAACATAAACGAAGGGAATGCGGAAGAACGAACGGAAGAAATTTTTTTTTTTTTTTCGTGTTTTTTTTTCACACCTTTTATCTTTTTTTTGCTCCCCGGAAACTAGAAAAAAAAAGGTCGAGCCGGATATCCAAGAGCTTTATCGAACATCGCTACCTCCTTCTGAATTTTTTCTCTCTTTGTCCCGGAAAGCTCACGGGAAACGTTTAACCCTCGTTCGCATCGATCCCTCTGTGACTCTCTCGGTGCAATTTCATAACGCTGACGAGTCTCGGCGTCCTTTCATCGGGCCGAGAATGACGACGAAGTCGAGAATGAGAAAGATTATGACTAACGGATTCATCGACGCGTGTCCGACAGAAAGGGCAAAAAACGCCTCAACGAATAGAAAGAGGAAATTCCGGAGGGGGGTGGGTGGGGTGAGGTCGGGGGAGAGATATTTCCTTTCAAGTCCGACAAAAAGAATTCTGACGAGAGTATTTTACGATTCTTATGATCACTTTTTTTTTTCATTTATTTTTTTCTCTAATTTTATACTGCCAGTCAAGCAAAATCGTTCACTGATTAAACCCCACCGAATTCAGCGAGCTATGAAATATATTTTCCGGACACTGACAAGTGATGGAATATTTATATTCGCTTGCGAGGTCCGGGTATCCATTTTTTAAATGTTTTTTTCATTAGTTTTTTTTTTTGTTTATTCAACAACGAGTGAGAAGAGATAGAGAGGAAAAAGATTTTTTTTTTCATCCGCCGTTACTGTCCTCTCGCTCTCTTTCTCTTCACTGGCAGTGCGCCGAGGGACTCGTTGAGCCCTTGTCAGCTCCCGGTAGTGTAACGATTTTTCCTCCGCGTACGTACACGCCGGATAGGATAGCTACGACTATAAATATCAGCTCGCACCAGGTCGGAAATGAACGTTGCGAATGCATGGATAAATCTTGTCGGAATCAGGCGGAATCTCCTCCGATGCACTTGTTTTTTCTCTATTTATTTTCAAAGCGAGTGTAAAATCGTTGTTTCATATCGTCAATACGGCACTCTTAACGCAGTATTGTTGTTATTCTGTTCCTATGCGCGACAAGCAAAAAAAAAAGAACTATCAGTATCGGAAATTCGCTGTTCCAAAATCGTCGTCGAAGATCGTCGTCGATTCTAGAATATCGAGAATACCCGAGATCATTATTTCTCTTCAAGTTGCTGGCCTCATATATCGGGATCATTAAGATCCAACTAACCAAGCGTAGACGACATTCTGTTCCACCTCAGCTTAAGCTCCTAGAGCCGCGTGCACGTGCAGAGGATGTACAGTTATCGTCCAACAAACCCCCGTCGTGATCCCGGGCGTACGTCGTCTCAATTTCTCGTGAACCCTCGTCGAGATCCCGGAATCCTGACTCGATATCCCCGGCTGTCCATCCACGCGGAGAAATTAATTGGTGTACACGCCCGATCATCCGGCTATCGGGAAGCGAGGCCCGTCGTACACTGTACAGTATTTTTCTACTTCTACATTGACGCTCTGGTCATTTGTTCGTTCGTTCTTTCGCTCCGTCGCCTTGCGCCCCATCAATAACTGGGAAATAATCTCTCGATCTCTCATCGTTTGGCGAGGTGGTGATGATAGTGATTAGCCGGAAAGACAATTAGAGTCCAAGATCCGTTCGGGTGTGTCTGAGGGATGCCAGCGGCTTTCAACCTCGTGCGGAAGAGTCTGGCAAGCTTTCTCGCAAGGTCTTTGCTGTTTTCCGGACCGGAATCGACACATCCGGGTGAAGCTACCGCACCAGACTCGACGTACTCTCTTTTTCCATCCCCTTCTCTATCTCCCTCAAGCTTTCGAGATTACCAACACACTTGAATGCGCGTGAGGGTGAGGAGCGAGAGAGAGAAAGAGAGAGAAAGAGAGAGAGGGAGAGTGAGTGAACACACAAACGCCGAAATAATCCAGGGGGATTGTAATCTGCGCGATATTAAATTTAGTTTGCACGGGCCGGAAACTCCGCTTTGCGTGTACCTAACGCTCAGTGTATTCTGAATATAACGTGTAAAGCTCAGTCCCCCTCCTTTCACTGTATAATACATACAATACGCGTACCCTGTACGGTCAGAGAGAACGTTTACTTAAACGATGCGGTTAAGCCCTCTAATTAATTATCCTACAATTGTTAAGTCTACTCGCATTGCCGCCCGAGCGACCGGTTTCCCTCGTGTTATTAGTATTTCCACCGGGTTTATTTCCTAACTCTATAAAATACGGTAGCAAAAAATAAGTGAAAAGTGAACCGACTTTCCGGAAACAACGGGTATTTTTGGAAGCAAAGTCTGTTAATTTTTTTTTTTTGCCAATGGCGATATTTGACTGAATTGTAGAAGAAAGGAGTTGACCCAGTGAGGGTGTTGTTTGCAATGTCAGCGATGCCGGTTTTATTTCAGTTCTCGTCCGTTGTGTCAGAGTTCACGACAACGTTGAGTCGAATTTCTGCGGTGCATGTTAGCGGAGGGTCGGAGGGCCTCGACGTGTGCACCGGACGGCACTTTGGTGGAGCGATAATGGTAATCGGAGCGCTGGCTACCGCGCTCTTCGCTCGTCGCCTGCCGTCGAGTATCCTAAAGTGACCCGGAGTTATGCTGACCTACGCGCTTGCCGTGTGAACAACGTCCCTGTTCCCTCGAGGTCATACCCTACTAAAGACCTACACACTGTCCCTACAAACCCGCTACGACTTACACGTTCATTCCTCTTCAACGTCGCATCCATAAAGCACGTACTTCCATCGCTGAGTCTCCACACCCCAGAAAAAAACACCGATGTTGCTGAATTCACAAGTCTTATCGACACAACCCTCGCCATGTTGTTGCTTTTTTTCATCTCGCATTTTCCCAAAAGGAGAATATTAAAAGTTTCTTTACCAAAGTTTGAGATGAAAAGAAAATCAGAAAAATAGTCCTCTTTCGTTATTATTTTTTTTTAGGGACGTTTTATGAATGATCGCGAACAAAGATTCTTTTCATCGCGGCAATGTGAGATTTTAATTAAAGCGTAATGAAGGTGGAATTTTCGACGAAAACGGACGAATTGCCGGCTGATATCTGGCGAAGAAGGAGGTCGAGGAAGAAACGAATGGAAGAGGGGGACTGAAGAGAAAAGCTATGAAGTGCGAGATGGTGACATTCCAGGGGCTCTGGGCAGCCATGAAGCAGCGACGATGTCAAGAAGGAACCCGGTACTGTTCTGAATGTATGCGTGTGTGTGTCCGTCGGTGTATATGTTGACTATCTCCGCTGGTATACTGCGGGAATGGCGGTCGACCCGGCCTTATTGACCCAACGTTCACCAAGAATTTCGAGCTCGAATAATATTATTTGAGTTAATTGAATTCATAAGGGGACGAAGGAGTGAAAGAGAAGCTGAACGAGAGAACGTGTATTGATACGGTAAGGCCGCCAGCGAAGAGGACTCTCTTCCCCGTTGGGTGCACACGTTAAGAGGAGCGGCCGGAGACCGCGCCACTTCCGTGTGCGGGACTGATGAAGCGCGGACCCTGGGTATAGGTACCCAGTCGAGAGGAATGGCGAGAGGATGTAGAAAGAGAAAATTGGAGAACGTCCATAGCTTCTGCTCTCCTACTCTGCGTACTAGCGATCTTCCGTTTCCCCGCAGCTGCGAGAGAGTTAAAGAGGGACAAACGCGCATACACACATAGGCAATGGGCAGACACGAAGGAGTGCTTTATTAGTTTCTGAGGCCGAGCGTTCACGCTGAACCCCGAGACCGAGTGAAGAGGTCGAGGCGAACGTCCTACGAAAACAGAAATAATTACGTTCCGCGGTTCTTCGACTGTTCCTTCAACGATTTTCGGAATTCGCGGCAATCAATCGAAGTCGTATTGTTGGATATTTGATAAGTAAGTCGTTGTTCTTTTATTTTCAGGCTTTTTTGCGTTATTTATTTAGGGGTTTTCTTCTTGTCTGTAGATGAAGCGAATGAAACTGTGTTGTTACCTTTTAATTCGGGCGAAATGCTGTAACGAGGCAAGAAGCTTTTTAGATTGTCCATTTCCATGATTACACTTCCGGCGGTCAATTTCAATTGGAAAATGTGAATACCGTCGTTGAAGTTGGAGAAACGTAAGGACCGTCGCGAAATCGAGATCTACCCGCTTCTTTCTGGTCGCTCTCGTCTCTCGTTGAAACTCTTTCGAATCTCGTCTATATGCGAATCGCACGATTGCTCTTTTGTTCCGCGGAACGTTCGAATGTTTTCGCAGTACTCGGCATCGAGCCCTCGAGACTTTTGCCTCTTTTCTTGTAGCTATTCCCAGGCCCCAGTCCCACTTTCCATTTGACGATACTCTCCTTTTGCTCTCCAAGAACTCCCTTCTTCCGCGTTCTTCCCCGACATTTCGCATGGAGAAAACCATCCCCGCCCCCTCTCTCCAACGATATTCTGTTTATCCGACGTGTCTTCTCGATATCAGAATAGCTCGATGCCAACTTCGATATCGTACACGCGTACGCGTCTATGTGGCTCTACGCTCCCGTATTACTCTCTTATACAGTGCACTTTCGATTAGATACGACCCGAACTGTGCTCATTGCTTTTTTTCTATTTTTCCCATCTCCCATTCATTTCGAAAACCTGTCTCTGCGAAATTCATGCAAAATGTAATGCCAAAATTTGCTTCGAATCTTTAAACTACGAATTTTCTCTCTGCTCTGTGCATCGACGGTTCTCTTCTTATCGTTCGAACAAAGAGGGAGGAAAAACAGTCGAGATTTTGACTCAACGAAAACGTCTTACCTTCTACTCTTCGAAAGCATCGAGCCGACGTGGAGGGGCGGGAGGGGGGAAAGGGTACAAAGCTTCAGAAGTAAACGCGAGATGCGAGGACCGTCGAGAAGAAAAAACATCGAGTACGCGGGACTTCTCGAGTGCCTATGTGTCGAACGTGAGCGCTGGAACTTCGAAACGGTCCGTGAAGTATTTTTCGACGGATGTCCCTCGCCGCACATCTTTTTTTTTTCCTTTTTCGAAGGGAGCAAAGGAAAAGAAAGAAGTTTTTCTTCTTTCCGGGTTCTCATATCACAATCGTGTTGTGTGACAAAAAAAGGACATTGAGTTGCGTCCGGAGAAATTTGCTTTTTAGCAAAATGTCCAGAGTGCACGTAAATACGCACTATACGAGTTAACGACAAAGAGATTCCCGACTGTAACGCCCATCGCGCGGTCGCATCTAACCGCGTAAACTCGGGTACCGCACAGCCGCGGGAGGCATAGTCTCTCGTGACGAGTGCACATCCTCGTTTCTCTATATGCGACTCGTATGTGCGTGTGTCAGCGGAGGATATAAAACCGCGATGGTTGAGGTGAAAATAGTGAGGGAAGATATAGGTACCAGTGGTATTATATGCGAGTAACATGAAGAGTACCGAGATGGAGAGAGAGGGACGGGGAGAGGGCCACCAAGGTGATCCGTTTTATGTCGCGTTTGAGTGCACCGTGATACGCGAACTACTCGTCGCCTCGACGAAAGCGCGAGAGCTCTATGATATTTTTGTTCCAGAAATATAAAAGCATCCTTTACGTTTATTCCTTCGGCTTTCAATTTTTTTTTTTCACTTTCTGTACCGATGCTACTGTAGCCGCGTTGCAGTAACGAAACCGCAGCAGCTTTTCACTCGTTCGCTCGTTCTACTTCTCGTCAAATCAGATACGACGTTCTTTGTTTCACCATTAGGTACGTTTATCACCTTCCACATTCATGGTTGTCGTTCCAACCGCCTGTTTCGAACTGATAAATGAAATAAGAAATCCGAGTATCACCATGAAATAAAATGGGTAACGCTGTGCGTTACGGCGCGGTTTCCACTTTTCAATTTTCAAAGGCCGTTCTAGTGGGGCAAAAAAATTATCTTTTCCAGAGATATTAATGCATCACCGCGTAAGCCGTTCCCCGAAGAGTTTTTCCTAGAAAAATAATTTTCTTTTTTTCTTTCCTCGAGCTTATGCTAGCCTCTCGTATTCGAAGCTTTTTTGCTGAGCTCTTTCCTATCGTGCGTTGAAGCATCGAATTATACGGATTCACGAGAAAAAAAAAAAAAAAAAAACATTACGAAAAACGAGAAAATACGGAAACACGGCATGAACAGAGACATTTTTTTTTTTTTTCAATGAGCCGTTAATGGTTGAATAAATACTATCTCGCTGGAAAATATATATTCGGGTTGGATAGGGGTTAGCGTTCGCCGAACAGCTTTTCTCTGAAATAATTTTTTTTTTTCGACCCGTACCGGTTAACCGTCTCGTTTCGCGTAGCTTCCGCAGTTTTCACCTCTCTTCTTTTCTCTTTATATATCTCTCGCCGTGCCGCCCGAGGGGGTTAATGATAATACGATTACCCGCTCTTGGTCTCGTTCGCATAGAACTTCTCCGCTTCTCACTGGTAATCGCGACCAGGTACAGAGAGAGGAGATGGAGAGTTGCGCGGTTCCTTCTATGCGTCACCGCCATGTACGCTCCTCGACGAGCTCCTATGTATCCGCGAAAACCTCGAAACTCCGTGCGAACTTTTATATAACCGTTACAGTCACCGACTGGCGTAGAGTACGCGCGTGTATTTATGTACGCGCGGAGAAAAGAAGGAAAAATAGAGACGTCTGAAGGCAGTGAATAAATATTCGCACCGGGGAAGCCCCCGGTAAACAACGTTGGACCCCCGACCTATTTTGCATATTCCCATTAATAAAAAAAAAAAAACAAGATGCGCGTATATAAAATCGTGATGATGGCGGCGGCGCGCGAGATGTGCTTCCTTCTTCTACGCGAACTCGACAAAATGCGATTTGCATGCCAAGCGCGTATCGACCTTTATGAGCTTCTTCTCTACTCTACTCTAGTCGTACCGAAACTACTCCCTATATCCAAACTCGAGCGATTCGACTTTCTTCGAGTCCGTCGAGTCGGCCACAAACCGGTTGACATCCCCATCGCATTATACCGGTAGTTTTCGATGCGGTATACTCGAGTTTTATTTTTTTACGAAAAAAAGTATAAAATAAAATAGCAGAAGCGACGGCTGTTTTTCTCACTGACGAAATGGACTATCGAGAGAGGGTGAGGCGAAAAGGTCTCGTATAGTATATTTATTGTAGACGCAAAAGAAAAAGAGAAAGCGCATAAATCATTTCTTTCACTGAATTATTCAGAGGGCGCGCTCGAGAAAGAGAGAGAGAAGGAGAGAGAGCGCGAGGTAAAGTACTCGGAACGTATACGAAGGATTAAACGCTTCGCACTCGAGAACGATTCGAGTGAATTCCATGTTGAATCACTGCTGTGTAATGAGGGTTGGTATAAGCACCGGAACCGGAAAATCCATCAGTTCTCGCAGCCAGTGGCCTAACCCTGGAGGGTTTGTCCAGCGCCTATAACATCATGGCGCATAAGAGAGTTACGGGATAGTCGTAGCGCGCAAATGCTGTAAATTCATCGCCTATTCTCGACAATGTGTGTACCGTGTAAACGAATTAAAAAAAAAAAAAAAAATTCTACATATCCTCACTGAAATCGTGATACCGTGTAATTACGCCGAAAAATTCGAACTCGCAAAAAGCTCGCGCCACGCGGACTATCCTCATTCCAGCCGAATGTTTAACACTCTTTTGCACAGTGTGCGATAGTAATACGATATCCCTTTGATTATTCAAAGTGAAATTTTGTGACTTTGATCAGTGGATACTCTTTTCACCCTCTCGGATATGACATAGCGCCGAATGAAAAGCTAAATGAAACGTAGAAATAGCTTATAACTGTATAAAACGAAACGTTATATTTTTTTGTCGCTCGATGAATAGCTCCCCGTTCCTTTCCATCCGCCCCTCAATTTTTTCGACATTGATGAGTTTTGGCAAAAAAAAATCGCCGTCATCGCACGGCGTTCTACAGTTATAGTGTGTAGCGCTTGGTTTTTCGGGGAAACGCGAACGAGAGGTTGGGAAAAAAATGTCTGCGCTCTGCTGACCATCGAGAGTAAATCCAATAGAGGGCCGCTTGACCGAACTGGCCAGCCGGGAATCATTAAAAGCCTATCAACCATTTTTGCCGGGTCTCGTCGAGATTTTTTTTTCTTTTGTAGGGATGAGAGTGCAGCTATGTAGGGTCTCTTGGCTCTGCGCGCGATGAATTATATATATGTATACATATATATATATGACAAGTATAGGGGATGACGATGCACGAGCTTCTCTGTCCAGCCGGGTGACGGCGTATCAACGAAATTCTTTCAACGTCAATCGTCGAGTATATTCGCTTCGACAAAAATGTTTTTCGGAATAATAATTGAAAAAATAAAACGGGGAAAAAAAATAAATAAAACTGTACATTGCTCAAAGAATATCGATATTCGATTGTATTTTACGAGAAACGTCGCGTGTAGCGCGTTATATTCCATGTATATTCTGCACTGTCCAACTTACGATGAGAAAAAAAAACTCACGAGAGTCACCGGGAGGTATGCAACGCAATACCAGTTTTATTGCCAATACCGTTCTTTCTTCCCTTTGTCGCTCGCAGTATCACACGCGTTTATATTTCTGACTCTACTGTCGTGGGGTTTGGAAAGCTCAAACGTTCTTCAATGCTGAAACGTCTCTTCCACAGAGAGACATCGAAATATGCCGTATAGCTGTTCAACTTCCCATCCTCCACAACCCGTGCAGCAATGACGCAACAACTTTCAATAATACATCATGCGACGCGAACAGAAAATACGCCTTTCTGATTTCAGTCACACCAAATAAGAAAGACACCCTCAGCTTCCGGCGGAAAAAAAGAGAAACTGTTATTAGGAAATAAATTCGACGAGCCCGATATTGTTCTATTTTTTTTCGATATAACATCGACAAAAAACTGTACCCTAAGCTGTTGAAAAAAAAATGGCGTTCCATTGCTAGCGATTTCTCGTGATGTTTGCAAACAATGGAACGGCAATTTTTTCAAAAATCAATAGTTGTTGCCATATAGAATTATTGGACCATATCATTTAATATATTTTAAAAAATAATTTTACTTCACTGCGATATGGAAAGTGGGGTTTTCTGCGCGTTTTGCGAGCGGAAAACTCCCTCCCCTCCATCCTCGTCCACCCTTCCGTTTCTTTTTACTTTTTTTTAAGTATTCGGCGTCGAGATGCTGCCGCATCTCTTAACATCGATCTCTATTTCTTTTCGTACGAGCAAAACGGAAATCATACGATATCCATATCGTAATGGTAGAGAATACGAAAAATTTTAGTAGAGCGGAAAGTGGGCGGTTTTTTTAATCGATTTTTATCGATTCAACAAGATTCTCAATGCGTGCAGAGTGCAAACCTTATTTTTCCACCTTGAAAAAACAGCGCAGTAGAACTCTAGTCGAAGGAGGTCTCAATTAATGGAATTTCCGCAGAAGTTTCTCTCGCGTTGAAGATAGCGAGCGGAGCATCGATGTTCTATATTTAATTGATCTCTTAGTGAGCATCGACCGAAGGCTCAGGTGGTAACTGAGCAAATCCTCTCCTCTATCTACAATGAACCCGACTCTCGAGTGTATATATTCTCGTTTCAAGGATAAGCTATACACGACTACGGCTGACCTCGTGCGGTCGCGGCTTATCTACTCGCGGTTAACTGGAACAGTCATATGCCGTGTATTCCATCCGCTTATACTTGGACGGATCCGAGTCCTCTTTGCGATTTTTTTTTGTTTTTTTTTTTACCAAAAAGAACAAAAATGTTTTAATCCAAATTCTGTAAATATACACCTCAGAATTTACGTACCTACTAACAACGATAAAAAAAAATACAAAGGAGCAAAGGCAATCAGTCATATGAAAAATAATGACACAGAGAAACGTCCAAATATACAGTCTCTAAGGAACTCCACAGATCAATGACCAGTAACAAGAATCTTTGAATAACAAGTACACTTCATCTTTGACAAAAAGCACTTCTTAAAAGTTCGATACTGAAAGACGAGAGCCAATGGAACGAAAAATAATAGCAGAATGTTGTCGAGCAGACAATCGTCTTCACGGCCGATTCTGAGGGCCAATTACGATCGTAAAAAAATTGTAAAGAACGCGCTTCGGCGTTCGTGACGAATACGAGAATAACGATGTAGTCACAAACTACAAACGCAAAGTACCTCGAGGTATAGTCGTCGTCGAAAGAAAAGCATGGAGTAAAAATGAAGAAGAAGAAGAAGAAGAAATAGGTAAAGATGAGAAGAATAAAAGAAGAGAACGAAAAAGCGAGTGAATCAACCGGAACATATTTCTCAGGCATACCCGTTGGGGACTGCGTATAGCTGTAATGCTGGAATAACAAACCTCGGCACATCGGACTCTCTTGTAGCAGCGCGTTTTACAGCGCTAGAAGCCTTTGAACTATTGTCGTACCGTTGGTACTTATCGAGACAAACAGAGGCGAAAGGGCAAGAAACGTACAGTGGGCGGGTGGTGCAACGTCGAGAGTTGTTCGAGGCAAAGGGTCTGCGCCGGGCTCGAGACCGAGAGGGATGAAAATGGAGACAAGAGAGGAGTCGAAACTCCGAGAAGGGGAAGAGAAATCCGAGGTGAATCCCGGGAAAGCTTTCGTAGTCGCGCGGCAGTTTTTTTGCCCGATGATATTTCGCACAAGTTTGCACAGTCTAAAAGGACATTATCGTCTCGTTGCCCGTACAGCAGACAGAAGAGTCTGCTGCTCTTGTTCACTCTACTAGCTCAGTCGCTCTCTGGTCAGCCCCCGGGGCCAACCCCGTTGTCTTTTCTTCGTTTATTAACTTCTAAAATTCTTACCGTTTGCGATTCTCGACTACAGGGCTGCATTGCAGTCCCTGGATTTTGGCATTGTCGTTGGTAGATGTCGGTGCTTCCAAGGTTTTCGGCTCGTCGTCGTGATTCACCTGTAGCAAAAGAGAAACCGAAGCGTTAGGGTATTCTCCAGTGGATTATATAAAGTGGGGTTGCGGAGCGTGAGAGATGTATGCCTATAAACGTATCGGATCAATAATACCGTTTGGTAACTGTCTCGGAATATGTGAGAGGAATTTTCATTGAGTTTTAACGAATCATGAGTGACGTACGTAGGTAAATTTAGTTGATCCAATCGATTAACTTTTTTTTCGTTTGTCCAAGCCATTTCGTGCCCCCGCTTAACGAGAAGATCGCTCAATTTTTTCGTAATAAATTCATGGGTAACAGCTGGTCTATGTTTGGTCTATGTACCGATCTATGTTTGGAGGTATGTAAACTAAAATTTGAGATAATTCGCCCACGTTACAGCGTCGAATTTAAGCTTATATTCGTCGCAGACCCAAAAGCCTTAATGCTTAATGAAGTCGCGACGCCGAAAGCGGATTATTGTGTCCCACGATGCGCGACCGTTCTAACACATGAGCACTACCTACAGAGTCGATTCATTGTGTACACTTGTGCGCGAATTAGGTTCCCACGGGTTAGTCGATAAACTAAACTTTATCTCGTAAGATCTCAAGCTAATTACATACGAGCCGTGAAACCTTGGATCGTAATAGCTGAGTCACTGTTACACCGATTATGCAAACTAAATAATTTGTTGAGAGCTCCACTATTCTCAATGGAATCAATGTTAACTTTACCATGAACAATTGACTTTTAATGAATTTTTTAATGAAAACATGTTATGAATCAAGAGACGTGGTAGCGTTTCAACGCCAAGTAGTTTAAAAAAATGAAAGTCAGCGCGGCGATTCTGCGTGCGTGGAGCGCTTCCGTGTCGTTATACGCGAATATCATGCCCCCCACTTTGACAGCTTTTTTCTTGGAAACGAGAGACCGGAGCGAATTTTTAAAGACACTTTCACAATACAAATCGAATATAAGCTTCAAAATGAGTACAGAATCAAGCCGATCGAAAAATTCTCGTTTTCACGATAAAAATTATTCTTCGGAGATTTTCGAACTGATATATGATGAAAAAGGCATGACATAAATAATAAAAAACATTTTTTTTTTTCAAAACATGTAAAAAAAAACGTCTCTAAGTAGTTTACAAATTATTTTTGAATAATTTTTTGCCAATAAAAAACTTTTAAAAAAATCATATTAGCCAAGTAAAAATGAATAAATTAAAAACTTTGCGAGTCTTGAGAACGCAAATGTAGTAGCAATGAAAGGAAGGACGAGCAAAGTTTGTTTTGTTAATTTTACTTCGCACATATATTTTTTTAAAAGTTTTTTATTTGCAAAAAATGATTTAAAAATGATTTTTAAACTACTTAGCGACGTTTTTTATATTTCTTGAAGAACAATGTTTTTTTTTATTATTTATTCTTCATACTTCGATGAACTTTCGATATGATGAAATACACAAATCGTCGATTGCGTGTTAAAATAAGATTATTGGATAAAATTATAGACGAAGCATGTGAACGGTGCAACGGTGAGCAATTATTGAATTCACATTCGTCGAGTCTCCTTGAAGCTTCACTCGCAAGCCAATCGAGCTGTGAACGTGGATACAGCATTGTTTGTTTTTGTTTTTTTCCTCGGAAAATTGCTAGTCGACTCGCGGTTTGAGAGCAGCAAAGCTGCCGCCGGTCCAAGGATGCACTCATGCAAGAAGCTCGGTCACGGAACGAGAGGTTTCGTTGAGGGAGAGAGGAGAGACTCCTGCTTGCCTATCGTTCGCGAAGTCGAGGCCTTGATGAACAGCCCCATCGGTACGAGAGGGCCATTATTGGAAAAATTAAGAGGACCATTCATTCTGAAAGGAAAGCGAGGCCTCCACGCGCACCAAGCAGAGATCCTTGAGAGTCTCTTCCGCGGTAATAGGTACACCTTGAAGTAGAGTATCTCCTAAGATCCGGCTGAAGAGTTCTTCACTGACCAAAGGCTGTTACAATTTTACTTTCCTCGGCTCACATTATAACTCAAATCTTTGAAACATTACCCTTTCATTTTTTTAATACACATACGTAATTTTCTTCAATATGCACATTTATTTCGGCTTTTAAAACTAAGAAGAGATTTGTTTTCTGTTTTTCCCTTTGTTTTTTTCTTTAATCTAAAAACCACCGTTTTGAACGATGCGCGGAAAAGTTGCGAAGAAAATCTCCGAACGAGACGTCAGTGGCACACCTGGCAGCCGCGCCATAGACAACGTACATTCAAACGTTCTCATTCCATCCACCTCGTCGAGATAATCTCAAGATTTCAACTCGCGGAATACAGATGAATCCTATCGAGCTTTCACTTACCATCTCACTGTGACTTTGCATCTCCCCCTTTATCTCTCGCTCTCTCTCGCTCAGTTTCTCGACTCTGCCGCCCAGGGATCCAACGCCCAGGGGCTTCTCGCGATTTGGCGGGAAATTTCCTTCTTCGCTCAACTCTCTCACCGTCACCACCGCTATTTTCTACCTTCCTCTTCCTCAGATGTTGAGACAACGTTCTTTCTCTCCGCGCCCGATAAATTTATATCTTTCGCGCATTCTCCACCCGTCGAGAGAAGCTTCGTCCCAGGTACCGAATGCCCCCCCATCTCCTAGCTGTTCCCAGAGGCCACACAGTACTAACGCCATCAAGCCTGTACCGGATCTTCTGTCTTCTCCGTTCGTCGAAGGCGCCGAGAGCACACTTTACCTCTTGCTCTCGTTTCATCTCAACTCCCCGTACTCTTCATTTTATTTTTCTTCGCCTCTTTCTCTCTCGTACCATTTTATTCTGCAACCGAAGAGCGAGAAGGCGCATCTTCACAATTCTCATAGTCCGCAATCGTTGCACCTTCGGGGCTTCTATTCTGTATTCTCACTTCTGCTTTCTCTTCTTTCTTTTGCTATCCGTTTGTCATTCTTATTTCGATCCTTCTTCACCGACTGGTCTAGTTCTTAGGTTTGCGCTTACAAGCGTCTCAAGTATTTTCCATTCCGTCCTGTTGACGGCCAGCATCCACGGCAACACTTCCAGCCTCATTTGCATGCCTTTTCGGCCAATCCTCCGGGGGCGCAGTCTTGGAGCGCCGGAATATCTCGGGGCCGACCCTCCTTCGTCGTCGGCCCTCGAAAACCCAGCGCCCTTCTTTGTCCTCGTGGATTCAAGCAAAAACTAAGCGGCCTAGAAATTACTCGTGGTCGGCACATCGTCGTGCATTATACAGAGATCCCATTGAGGCGAATTTTGTCAAAGGGCTTTCGCAAGCAACCAGCCCCGGACTTTCCAACTCATCCCAGTGGAAGGCGCGGGCCCTTTATTAAATTTCTAATAACGGAAATAATTGTTATCGAGAGAACGACAGACTCTCGTGTTGTCGGAAGGGTGAAATGGATAGATCATCAATGTCGTACGATGCGGACGGGGCCCACGACTCATCACGGCTCCATCAACCTTCCATTCTCTCGTATCGACTGGTGTGCCAATTTTGACGAACACTGTCACAGGTTTCGCCGAATTGAATGATATAATTAGGCCTAACCGCGTCCACGTAACAGAAATCAATAATTCCGTGTTCCAAAAGGGTGCATTGCATAATACATAATGCGAACCGCAAGAGAGAGATACATAATCCCTGAAGGCCATTATATAATGATCTTAATCCTGCGGATCAGCGCGAGCTTTCCATATATTATTATCCGTAAAAGCCGGGGCTCTTTACTAATGGATATTATAGGGACTTTTCGTCGTCGGACCAATACCGCATATTACGTAATGGAGTGTATGTTAATAATTTCAATCATCGTTGGATATGCCGTGTTGCAACACGGTTTAGGCACTTTATTACTAAAGCATCTGTACAACTGCAGGCGCAGCGAGATAGCTTCCTGTGTGCGGGAAGCCTCAGTCTGCGTAGAACTATCCGATGATTAATAACTCGTGTTTACTGTTGATTAAATATTTCACGCTGCTTCGACTGACCACACGATGCAGCGTCGGCTCTCCTTTAATGTACAAAATATGGAACGGCACGGTTACGAACGAGTGCGACATAAATGCAACCCCAACCTCTCCCTTGCAGAATCATGTTCTTCGAACATGAAATATTTAGGATTTAATTGAATTCGTATTCGACATTAACGCAAGCGAATCATTGAGCCGGTGGATGATAAAATATTTCGTAGGAAAGAATGTATATGCATATTTATCCATGTAAAAAATGAGTTGGTCGGCGAGAGGAAGAGTCGGGTTGATTAACTATCATCAAGCGCGTGGGAGGGTTATAAATATGAGGATAATTCGGATAATATGCGAGATATGCACATTCGGCCTGTGTCGTTAATTATTTTTGACCTCGCTTCACTGGTTAATAATTCGTTGATCCTGAAGCATGTTTAATTATTCGTCCGTGCAACGCGCGAACGATGCGGATTTCCGCTACTCCCGTACGCTAGCCCTCTTCTCTCTTCGTGTCCCTTTCTGGCTTTCCCTGGTCATACCGTCGCTTTTGCTCGCTCGTTTATCCTCCGGTTCGTCGTATAAGGTACGTTAAAATTACCTGTACGCTCGGTACGCTGCGAGAGCGTAGACCGTTACGTCGTTGATCCGATAAATCTCACACTTGGAAAAAGAAAAAAAGAAAAGCGTACCAACGGCAGGACTCGGAACGCCCGAGAGAGCGACTCTTAAGCTCTATCCCGCCCTCGTGAGCGCGCGAGTCGTGGCCCTCTCATTTACGAATTCGAACGGTAAATAGTGGATGAGAACTGGCGTACGTGGCATACGATCGAAGGGTGATGGAGCGAGAGACAGACATAAAGCGTAGAAATCGAACGGCAACCGAATTCATTCAACATTCAGCCTCTGAATTATTCGGAACGTACGGCGGATCGCTATTGATTCGATATTCCCAGAGGCGCGGTCCATCCCCCTACCCCGCCCCGTCCGTCGAATTCATCGCCCTCCGTTACTCTCTTCTTCCCTCACGGCCTCTATCCTCCGCAACACTCGGCCGTTAAGCGTAACGACGTCGACGCTATATTCGCCGCGGAATCTCTCTCTCACTCGAGTTACTCTTCTTCCGAACCTTCTGGCTCGATTTACCAAATCGATTCATCGATATACGAATAAAAAAAAAAGGGAAACTGTGGGAGTACCGAAGTTAGCCGCAAAAATGTTTCTCCAGCGTTACGACCGCATTCCAATGGCTTCTAGATTCGATCGATCCACTTACCGCAAGCGCAGAATTAACAATCGATCGTTAAAAAAAAAGCCCTCATCACGATGATTCGATAGCGTGAAGAGATAGAGTGCCAAAGCATTAACAGTTTGAATATAAATTTAAACCGTCGAAAATCACATTGAACTATATGATCCTCGATAAATTCGTTTCTATCTAGTCGTTGAAACGGTCTGTCATATCTCATCGCGTCGGCGGCGCGTGCTAACCAGAGAGATAGAATGGTGAATTTCATTGGCATTGCAGATGACAAATCGCGAGTAGCGTACGGGGCCGAAGTGCGAGATCACGGTAAACACGGGTTGCGGCGTGCCATTAGCCGGTTAGAGAGGGATTTCGTGTTGCGCCATTCTAATCAACGGCGAGTAGGCGGACGGCGTTGGCGTCGACGGCGTCGTGCCAATCAATCGCCATCGCCCTCTGAAATCTCTAACTCTCTCTCATTCTCTCACACTCGCTCTCGCTCCCCCGGTGCCTAGCTTCGGTAGAATCCCCTTTATCCCCTTCGTTCTCGGCTGATCCCTTGCCAAGTTTCACCTCGGGCCTCTGTTTTACCTCGGAAGGATTAGTTAATGGCCCGTACGCTATTTTATCGCACAGATTTACACCCCGACGGGATATCGCCGTGGGGACCACGACCAACGTGAAAGACGAACGGATCACGGCCAACGGAGCAATCGAGTTCTTCGCTATTCGCCTTTACCTCACCGATTCGCGTCTACCACTTTCCATCGCCTCTCTTCTACGCCTTTCCCGGCGCTTCAACGACCCCCCCCCCCCCCCCCCCCCTCCTGAAACTATCAAACTTCCTACCACTTCGACCGTTGGGATCGAAAAAGAACAACTTTTATTCGAAGTTTCTACTTCGGATAGAGAAACAATGAATTCGGAGAACTCGAAACAATATTGTCAGTGATTTGGATACCGGCAAGTCGAGGGGTGTATTTTGAATTTGCAATTCGAAAGAGTTCATAGTACCCCGAAGCAGGCGAGAAGCGAGTATCGGGGAGAAAAGTAGAGGCGAGACGAAGGGAGTGAGTTTCCGAATCTGCATCATCCGATTCAGGATCATTGAATTATGCGAAACTGTACTCACTTCGGTCGAATCACACCATTGCCGCCAGCATTCTTCTTCAGTCCTTCCCAAACCATCGTAGTTTTGTACAGCGCGGGCGCCACACAGTGGATATTACGAAATGTCGAGAGAACGAGCAACGATCAAATTCTCACCCTCGTGAAACTCGGCACAACCAAAGAACCCACCCCTCCACCTCTGTTCACGGCCATCGCTGCCGTTTCGACTTTACGTATTCCAGACACGGATGTGAAACGACGAAGCCTTCGTTCGAAGCTCTCGCGCGCGCGCCAGGCGTGATTTCAATGGCAAGCAAATAGCATCGAGAGAGCGAGTCAGTGCGAGAGAAAGAGCTCGTGGTCAATGGGCCCTTTCCCTTTGATTAAATGTAAATTGTGCGCCCGGGAATGCGATTAGTAATCTCGGCACTTCGTCTCTCCTGCCTTCTCATTCTCCGTTCCACGAACTCACGAAGTCGGCGTTAGCCTTCGAAAACGTTTTGCTTCAATGTGAAAATCCTTGACTGGAAGAATTTTTATTTGCGATGCCAAGATCCGCGTCGAATATAAGCTCGACAATCGATTAGGCTCTGACGTAAAATTTTCTTACGTGGAAAGTCTACAGTTTTCTCGTAGTTTTCTCATCTAGTAGAAAGTCGTCCGATTAACTCGGAAACCATGGAACCATCAATTTTTTCATGGTTATTAATTCGATCTAATCCCGTATCTGGGAATTCAAAAATGGGCGATTAAATTCCAATTTTCTTCGTTCGGTTCACATTTATCATGAGAAAAGTAAGAATTGTAGAAAACTCGTAGCCTAATGAGACCGAGTGAAGGAGCTCGTGGCTTAAAATTAGACTCCTCAAAAACTCGTCCGTATCTCAACGTCCGTAAAGCGTCGAAACTACCTATTATCGCTCGCTAAAAATAAGCACAAGAACGTAATAATAAAAGAAACCGAGAACAAAAGAAGAAAAAAAAAGAACGTCACTTCCGCTACTCAGTTCTCGTAATAACGCCTCGTTGAGTTTAAACTCGGAACGGCAGCAATGACGTCCCGGAGGGGGTTCGCTATGGTCCCCAAGGAGAAGTTCCGGTTAGCCGGATCGCGTTAGCCGAGTAAAACCGGCATGCGAAGCACTGAAGCGGACCACCAGAGGCGAGTTGCCTGCACTATCGTATAGAGTAAGGCGAGAGAGAGAGTGAGAGCACAACTTGGCTTCCATGCTTGCGTTGCTGGCTGGTTATCATGCCAGCCAGGCACCCGGGAACGACTTAGCCGAGGGACTTAACGCCTTCCCTACGACGTCGCAGTCTAGTAGCCTGATGTTGCCGGGTTCTCGTGCTATGCTCCGAGCCTTTCCAGGCGCAAGCGGTACCAGGGGGTTGTAGCGGAAGCAAAGCAACCCGAGAAGCTTTCGGGACGAAGCCGCGACGTACCCCCAAACCTTGAAGCGACTCCAGGCCAATAGGATTAAAGTTGTATCGCCGTGGTTTTGTACGACGCAGCTGGTCCATAGCCGGCTCGTGGAACCTCAAATGGTACAGCGGCTCTGACTCGACTAGAACTGTCTCTGCCACCATAATTTCAAGTGTCATTGCCCAGCAAGGATGATTTATTTGCATCTAGAAATCCTTCGAATCAACAGAGGGCGATGGTACCGCAACTACGCTAATTGTGTCGTCCAACATTAATAACTATACTATGATATCCCTATCCTACAGTTAGCCTAGTAGTTCCAAGTGATATAGTAATTAATGTAATTTACGTGTAATCTATTCGTCGGCACAAGGTTAGCGCAAGGACCTTCGGAACGTATATAAATCAAGACAGAGGGGAGATGGACGCGTAGGCTTTGGGGATCGGCTTACGGAAGGGGAACGTTGCGTGGTACCGACCCTTTGGGGTCCTGCCATTCTCTATTGTCGGATTTGGCAAGTTACGCACTCTCATCTCCATTTCGGGTCGTGTGTTATATCGGAGGACCGATCTTTCGCGCAATCACTTTGCCGTGTGACCCTTCGTGTCTTGTCCCAATCGTCGCTCGTTCTCTATACACACAAAACCCCGCGGGAGCCGTCATAATTCGTAGGTAATAGATTTAATTGCGAGCTCGGCACGTAACTCCGGGCTCGCGGTTACCGCGTCTCTGCTTCATCCCTTGCCACCCTTTCCGTTTCTACGGCACATTGGCGACCCCTTCGCTTCCCTCTCTCGTGCTCGACGGAGGAGTAAGATAACAAGTCCCGGTTAATTGTTTCAAAGTTGCGGGCAGGTCCTTCGCTCTTGCTCTCTCGGTTCTGAGTCGCGAGCAATCTCACTCCGTTATTCCCACCCTCCGGTAAAGGAGAGGAAGGGCTGCTCTATTCATCGTATATAATTAATTTATACTCTACAAGCGAGAGTGCGACGGCATGCAGCCCGCGCACGACGGTTGGTTTGTAATTGTACGATATCGTGCGGGCGTTCTCGTGCGGCTGTACAGAGAGACAGAGTGACGAAGCTTCAAGGCGAAGAGGTGAAACGGTGAACGCTGTGCCATCGGGAATCGGGTACGGGGGCATCTCGGGCAAATTGGACCGTCGATGCTAATGGAAACTGCGTTACACGTCGCTTTAGCCGTATTGTACAGCCTCGTTGTTACCTATCGCTTAAAGTACATATAGCTTTGCTCTCAATGTTCCACTCCAGTCGCTTGCTCTCTGCTCTCTGCACACTCCCGAGAGCCCGGGCTTCTCGATATTCCGTTGAGTCTTAATGGAAACTCCCGGAGCTACGAGAATAGAGCCAACCTTGCCAACCTCTTTGGAACAAAATAAAATTTTGCTACCAACGAATATCGTGAACGAACGAAGCACCGAGGTCGCGCGGGTGTCGAAGGAAAGTCAACGAAAAGTGTATATCGCCCGATCCTCGTACCCAATACAATGTAACGTTCAGAAAAGTGAGATTTTTGCTATAGTCGAGATAGACGGGCGCGCGACCCGTTGTAGAAATGAAATTTTTCGCGCTTTGTCGCGCTTGAATTTTCACTCGATTTCACAAAGTTTTCATCGATTTCGGGTGACCTCGGGGGTCTCCACGAGGCGAACGGTAGAAAGAGATCCGAACGGCGAAGCCAAGCACGAAGCTAGACCGAGAGGAGATCTAATTAAAAATTGCTGCGGAAGGCAGTACGGGGAGAGAGCGAACGAGAGTACGAAGAGTACGAAGTGCAGCTCTCTCTACCAACCACCGTTGCTGCTTCTGCTTGGTTCGAGCTTTTTTTATCGAGGGCTAAGTACATTAAAGGTTAGATTAAATTACAACGGGGCACGCAATAAATGTTTGGTAACTACTATTCTTGAAAACTCCTTGGAGAACCCGCCCGACCCATGGCCAATCTTCTCTTTCTTTTCGACTCAGACCTGCGAGTACCATACAATAATATATCTATATAGCTGTTTCTTTCCCCTCGCGATCTCTCGGTCTTCCTATCGCGCTATCGTCATTCGTTCTTTCTCGCTCAGCTTTTTTTTTATCCCTTTTTACGCGGCCACGACGAAGCCCCACTCGGACGCGCTCGCGGGCCAAACTTCGTCCAGGGAATGTACTTAAAAAACTTTCGGCCTTCCGCTCGTTTAACAAAAATGAATTAGCTCTCAGCCTTACCATACCCCCTCCTTTTTCTCATCCCACTGGCCGTGAGATGAATTTGTTTAAGCAGCCCGACCGCCCGTCGGCGGAGAGCCTCAATTCTCTTTTCCTCTCTTCCGACGTCGGTTTGACTTTTATTTTTCACCTCGCTCACTTCTTTACTCGTTTTCAGAAGTATATACGCGCGTGGGCTTTCCGCTTCAGCCTCTAACGAGTCTCGAGAGAATACGAAGTGTTGGGCTTCGCTAGACATCAACTTAAGAAAAAAAAAAAAAAAAAATCGGCACGATCTTTAATAACCACCTGACCATGACGCTATTATTACCGAAATATCGGAAAAACAAATCGATTTTGCAATCAACGTTTCCTGACAAATATTTGTCGACGGTGGATTACAACGAAAATTGCTCAAGGCAACCCGAAGTTTACCGCAACAACGGTTAATCTCGAATCTAAGTTAGTTTCTCTCGCGACGAGAAAATAGTTTGTAATTCTACTATCGTAACACTTTTTTCTCGACACGAGAGTTCGAAGTTTTACGAACCGACGAGATCTTCTCGTTGTTTCGCAAGCTCGAGGTGGCAACTCGGTTGTTCCACAAAGCTCTACTGGGTCACCTCGCTCGGTAACTGGAAAAACGCGTGGGATCTAAAATCCTGGAAAAGCAATGTCTGCGTCGAATTCGAAAACAAGAGATTAGTCAACTCCAAATGAGCTTAAATAGCCGCAAAAAACATTGTTTTTTTTTCCCGAACGTCCTAATTAAATAAATTAATTAAAAAAACATGCGAACAACGCGGAGACAACGATAAAAATGTTTCGACCGGCAGAAACGGATGGAAGTGTATACATTGTTAAAAACCAGAACAGACGCGGCACCCCATTTTCCAGTCGATAAAACAGCCTTTCTCCCTCGGCAATGCAAATGAGTATGGAAAGTACATTGACGTTTAAAAAAAAAAACAAGAAGGTCAGCGCTATGGTTTTTCAATCCGTGTATAGCCCGTCGAGCTTTACAATCCACGGTCCATTAAGAGCCCATCGGCATATCGTGGCAGACGCGCGCGAAAGCCGAACCAACCGACTAACAAACAACTCCCTATTCGTTATCTTCGGGTTCTCGACGAGGGGCGCGGTTTTGCTGCTTGGCAGCTTTTCCCCGGTCGCTTTGGCCGGCAATCTGATCCTGATGCTCCTCGACGTCGAGCTTCCCTCTTCTCCGAGCGATGCTACAGGCCGACGTCGCGAGGGCCGAGGCGAAACGCCATAGTTAACGGCTCGGGCGGGACAGGGGTTGTCGACGCAAACAGAGGTATACAACCGAACACCCGGAGAATCGACGAAGTAGGCGAAGCGCACGAGAGTTTCGAGAGAAAGAGAGAAAGAGCGGGGGTTGTGATTTTCGCACGGTTCCATTATCGCGAGGCTTATCTCGGCTTTTCCCGATTGGGTGCCTTCCGCGGTCGGGAAAGAGAGTTTTAAAACAAAAGAGAAAAACCAAAAAGAAAAAAAAGCTCCCGAGTGAACAAACGACGTAGGCGTGGTTGCGCACACGTTGAACATCGAGAATACACGTTTCACAATATAGAAACGAGTGGCGCTCGAGGTTTCGCATTTCCGTATAGTATATCGTAAACCGTTCTTGCGCGCGTTAAGTATTAGTTGTACTTCTTGGCCGTGCGTGACACACAAGTTACCACTTTTCATCGCTGCCACGTTTGAACTTTCCTGTCGTTAAGTTGATGGCAAAACGCTTCGACGATATGTTTCCACCGTATAGAGGGGTAATAAACCGTTCGAATAGGATTGCGAAGTACACAGGGGGTCCATTGGTAGAAAGTCGTCGAGGAGCGTTCGATCATTTGCTTTATGAGGTCTTTTTACAGCGATAACTTTGCGACGGTGGGGTTGCAACTGAAAAGACTGGGGCTGTGCGACGAGAGTATCCGAGAGTAGAGGTTGAATTGTGAGAGTCTACAGTCTGAAGACTCGAAGCACGCAGTCAACTCGCAACAACCTCTTGTTTTTCTGTATTTCCCTCGCTATTAGTCGTCGTCGTTTGTATTCGCGTCAAGAGCCCAAGCGGGATGATGAATTTCCACGAGGTTTTGGTGGCAGTGAACGCAAACGTATGGGTAAAACCAACGACTGCGGGGGTCGACGTAGGCTATGGGGGTTCTCGTTTTTCGGTTTACCGGCTGGATTAACTCGAGGGTTTGTCGAGAAAGTTCTTAATATCCTAATGAAAACAGAGGGGTTCGCGTGCTCGCCTTTCGCGACCACCGACATTCCTCCCCCTCATCTCTGTCCGTACGACGACGAGAGAACGAGGACCACGCGGTGGCAGACCCTCTACGAGTACGAGTGCCGCAGGTTGAAGGATTTAACTAATACCTACGACGACTGTCGACCAAACCGTACCGGGTCTCTCGTCGACTCTTCTCATTGGTGTGCATAAGCCGATGAAATAGAACGAGTTGTATGCGAGTTTAATCGCGAGAATAGCAGTACCCGACCCTTCGCAATCAACGAACCATCATATCTCTCTTTTATATCTCTGACGGATACGAAACGCTAAAAACAAACAATGTTCCTTTCACCCTTTTCAATGTTATTGCATATTCCCCAAAAAAAAAAGAACAAAATCCTAAGTGATTGAAAAATGTAATAATTTCCCATAATTTTACGGAGAACAATATTGCATATTTGTCTTCGGGATTAATTGCCACGAGGAATAACATCTTCTAATCCGCGATCACTGGGAAAGCGTAACGCACAGATTGTAGATATGATGTTATCCTCGAATCTGTATGACGATACATCTCTCGATTTATGCATTTAGGGGTTGAACCAAGCGCGTCGTTGAAACACCCGGTCGGCGTCCGTTTTCGAGTCTAGAGGGAGGGACGAGATTTAGGGGTTTCCCGGCAGTGGTTGGAGGCCGGTGGAAATGAGGCCTGAAATGTGCCTGAGGGATCCCATGGAGGGCGGACATGTTAACGGATAAGGCGAGTCTCGCACCGCATTACGATCTCTGGGATGGTGGAACATTGCGATAGAGATAACGGTAGATAGAGATACGTCTCTCTCACGGTTGATGACCGAGCGATTATCGCTCGAGAGCAAAACGGTGTACAGTCTCCTGTACTCAATTATTATCTGTAATGCTATATATAGATATATATCGGTGTATCACAGCGATGCTTCGAGAGAAGCTGTGATCGATAATCTATATTCTATAACGAGTAAGTTCGTTAATTGTCCCGCCAGTTTCGACGAGGATAGACGTAAAAGATCGGACGAACGAAGGGGGGGAAATGGGAGGAAGAACCGTGCGGGGATTCACGGGGTGCAACGTTCATTCTTCGCGTCTATGCTTCGTTATACCGAGGCAATTAAGCATCGTTATTTCGTTAATTAATACAGCACGGAGCTCCCGCGGCTCTATCTCCTCCCTCCTACCGCGACTACCCCTATACAACTCACTCGATCGTACACCAGACGAAACGAATAACCGGTGAAATTCCATATCTCTCCCGCAGTCGATTCAAACGCGAAACTCTCGTTTTACATGACTAAATATGACCAGATATGTACGTTTATATATCCGCACCCCGGGAACATCAGCGACGTGCAATTGCTCGCGGATATATGATTGCTCGTCGGGATCGTAATCCACGTTTCGTATTTATACGTTTTGGTGACTGAAGAACTCTGCGCCTCCGATGGATGAATATCGAAGTCGCAAGTCTTCGATTCAGTGATCAACGCTGCATTACGTATTAAATATCGCATTTATTTTATTTTATGACGATTAACGCCCTTTAATTAAGTACACTATATGTAATTAATATATTTTGTTAAAAAAAATTCGAAACTCAGAATTTGTCAATTTTATTCGAGTGCTAAAAAAATTAAAAACTCCAAATTTGTCAATTTTATTCGTATGCTAATTGCTTTTCATGAGAAAATTCGGTCGAGACGAATACTATCGTTTTCGAATAATTACTATCGAACTGGTCATTCGCGCGAAAATAAATAAATCCGTAATCATTCGAACTATCCTACGGAACTTTCGTATTATCCGGAAAAATTGCCAAATGCAAGAATTGTAATATTTTTATTACGTTATCGAAAAGTTCTGATACTATTCGAAAAACGATTCTGTTTCGGTTTGTCATGTTTCACAATTTGGGAAAATCCGTGTCGTATAAAAATCGTTCGTACGTGCGAACAAAAAAGGAATAGGGGACGAGATCGAAACGACAGGACACTTAAATAAATATCTGTGAAATCTCGATCCTCCTTTCTCGTCGGCTGCACGTGGCATAGCGGGTTTCAAACGACAATGGAACAGAGTCGTTTGCCGCAACCCTCAAATCCCACGTGACTCCTTGTCGGTAGCCAGTACCGGAGGATATGACCGACTCTACGAACGGGACTTTGCTCACTGTATGCGATTGAGATGACACGTGACATCGTAGGCTATGAACGCCTAGCTGACCGTCGTCTCTCCGCGGCCAGCAGCGCAAGCACTTTGCTCTACGTATCGAATCGATAGTTGCACCCTGTGTGCGCGTCCGTATGTGTGTATATCGATGGCGTGTGTGTATACATATATATATTGTATATCGAAGTAGAAGCTTTGCTCGCTCGCTCACCATCGGAGTTACTCACGGACGTCGAGGCACTTTAGGATAATTTGATGCGGGCGCGCGAGCGCGCGCGTGTGTTCACTCTCGTCGCGTGTCCCGAGAACGAACTCTCCCTCTCTCCCGTATTCGCTCGAAAGACAAATCGATTATATACGCGGTAAAAAAAAAACGCAGAGAAGGAAAAGACCAAAAAAAAAAACATCGACAAAGACGGAAAGTCAAGAGAAGAGAAGCGGCGGATGAAAAAAAGCCACGAAGCTTCGTAATACACAGCACGCGAATATTCAGAGATCTTTTTTTTTTCGCTTTCTCTAGTCCACTCCCGTCGTCTCCCATTCGCCGCAGGGGGTTTCGAAAGCACGACGACGAAAAAAAAAGAACTCAATAAAGTCTCCGGTGCAACTTTAAACTACGAAAACAGTATCGATTCGCCGTGACCAAAAGGCCCGGGTTCGGAGTCAAAGCTCTTTCGCTATTTAATTTACGAATGAGAAAACGTTGTTTGATGGGGAATCGCGTTTATTGATTTACGATTTGCATGAAATTAGGGGGAAACGATTGATATGTGCGTGCCGGAGGGTTCCCCGTTAAATCTCTACGATTTACCGTGTACTTTTTATTATTGAGTCAAACATTCGGAACGACAGTCCCATTGCGGAGATTTTATGAGCTCAAACAACGAATAAATACATGAAAATGGTTGATGGAAAGAAAATGAAAGGAAAAAAAAAAGAAAAAAAAACAGGAGAAAATGTGTTGCGGAGAATGTATACACAACTGGATTTGCAGTTGTAGCAAATGGTTTGAGGAGTGCTCGCTACGAATTTGCCATTGTCCCGCTGAAAATATGATTGATCGAGTACCGCCACCCTTTCCGGCAACGCGTGAGCAACCCTTTGTTGCTGGTGCAAACATACGAGTCGAACGGAATGAAAAATAGAGGAGGAAAGACACGGGATATATAGTTAAAGAGAAAAAGGGGAAACGCTCGGAGGATGAGAGGGTGAGAGAGAGTCGAGTAGAAGATATATAGATGAGAGAGTAAGCGAATGGACAATACCCCGAACAAATAGAGGCAACGTAAAACTACCCTCGTGGACACGGCTTGCCTGGGATATTTGGTTTGGTTTTACATACATTACATAGACTGGTATGCACCGGATAGCCATACGTACGCGTCCTACATAAAGCCTCCCGTCTACTCTTCGTGTTTGTAGTATACCAGCTACTTTTAACGTTGCACACGCGACCGAGAGAGGCACAGCAGCGGAAACCCTTGAGCGAGTGCCACTTTGGTGTCTCTACGCCTCGTCGTGCCCCGTATAACGTACGCATCGGTGACTACGCGCGCGTCATTAAAGGCGTACATAACCTTTAAAAAAAATGCATTGCCCTCGGTATCGTATCTAATTCTTTCTTAGGACGATGATGTAGGAACTTCTTAAACCAATTTTTCTTGCTTTTTATTTTTATTTTTTTTTTGTAGTAGTAAATCAAAATTTGTCGTCGCGTAGCACCTTTCCGAATTAACCTTCGAATGGTGTAAAATTAAAGGGTTAAATTTGTCAATGCATTTTTTTTAGAAAAATTAAGGATTCAAGGAATTTCGTTGAGTTTAAATTTTTTTAGTTTACAGTTGTCCTTTATTAAGGTCGATGTTATTTTTAGTAAAATTTCCTCGATGTTTAACTACGATAGACTTGAAATAAGCAGAAGGAGCTGCGATGCATGTATTTTTTGAAGTGCAATCCACAGATTACTGGGACATTACAAGTTACATTAAGTAACGACTGGTTGAACCAACGGGTGAAGGAAAAATGGCAAAAGTTCTAAAAGACGCGGTATAGCGAGGGACGGAGGTGACGCTGCGCCTCGATTCTCAGCGGCGCCGTCGTAGACTACAGCGAAGGAGAGATCCTTTCGACTAGGCGCGAAATGAGAGTGGTCGAGTTCGTGCAAAGAGAATATCCGTGTTACTTGCGAGGGGAAAAACGGCAAAGGGACAGGATAGCAACTCGAATGAAAAGTGGTTTCGTGGCCTCTGGGTTTTCTTGCGATCTCCGAATCCCTACCTATCTCGCCCCCTTCCTTTTCTCGTTTCTCTCGTGTTCGTTCTCCCGCACCAATGTCGCCCTTTGAGCCCCCGAGCTCGCGCTCGGTCCGTGTACTGCAGTCCTGAAAATTCAGCGCGTACCTTTTGTTTTCGCCCATCTGATAAACGTCGAGAGCGGAGAATAGAAATGGGGTATAGAGAGCGACCTCCGCTGTGGGGTTACAGAGAAAAGGGCCGACGAGCAAAACGCGAATTCATTCGAGGTTCGTCGCACCGCAAGAGCGGTACACACACACATACATACAGAGAGATAGAATATGTCCTGAATGCTTCGGGCAACGAAGATACGACCCGAACCCCTCGCGCAAAGGGTTGCATCCCATGACCTCGAGCGATAACTATTCTTCGCGAAAAGGACTATTTGTATAATTAAAGTCGACGGCGGCGCGGCTCTTTATATTTGAGTTCTTTTCACAATTACAGTTCAAACTTATCGCAGTTATCAAATATTGCTAGAGTAACACGCGTTCGAAATAAAATCGTATCGAAAAAAAAAAAAGAAAAAAAAAATAAAAAATCTCCACCAAAGTTCAATTTGAAAAACAGAAATTAATTAGAACCCCAACACCGAAGTGTAACGCATCGCTACTCGTTCCGGAATGAAATTCACCGTCACGCGAAATGACGAACTATGCTGTTAACGCGAAGAGAGCTCTTTCTCGTCCAACCGCGAGTAACCGCTTTCATTTTTTCCCCTATGCGCGTTGCTCGCAACTGTGAAATCATCCCCTTGCCTCGTACGAGTTCGCGTATCGTACGCAACGGGTATCGTTTGGAATGCTGTAGTTCAGAGCTCGGAGAGTGCGTTTTCCCGCTCGATAGTAAAGTTCAATGACACATAAAGCGCGAGCGCGCGAGTCCGCGTTAGTTCGCGACCATAAAAAAAATGTCGTAACATTCTCATGTGTTTTATAACTATCGAGCATCTATATATATGTGTATATATATATATATGTAGAAGCTGAAATGCCAGAGATGTCGCACGGATGACAGCGGGTGCAAACATATACTGTATTCGTTGATGCAGATGCTGCCGGGTCTGCTGGGAGTCGAAAGCTCACTGCGCCCGCTTCCTCGCTCTCTGTGTACTGCCAGAGTGAAGCTTCGGCAAAGCGTGCGTTCTACCCGAACTAATCCCGCATTGAGAGAGGACTAATACTCACGAGTACACGTCGCTCCGTTGAAATTCTAACGGCAATGTCGCTGAGGCCAACGCGCTTTCTCAATGATTACGGTATATATGTATCTATCGGCCATACACCGCATCTGATTATATGTACCGCGCAGGTGTAGGACTCCATGACGTTCGGGCTTTTGACAATGTTGCAAGCCAACGTCACGCGCAATCCAACAATACGGATACAGAAACGGTTATCAGGAAATTGTCAATGCCCGATTCCGCGCCTCTTATTGCCGCAGGCGTATTTTCTCGTATAATGATACGAATGGACCTGAGGATTATGATAGGATGACGGAATGGCGCACGCAGCCGTATATTGGCTCTGTTACAGAATGGGTAGAGTTTCGCTTTCTGTATCTCTCGTTTCGTCCACTCATTATACAGTGTTACCGGTACAGAGAGTATAACCGGACTCACGGTCGCATCAATCGCGGATATCGCATCACCACCATCTGCCCGTAAAATCTGCCGCTCCTCGTTAGCCGCGCTCGTTACGCGTCTCGCGAGTTGAGCTTTCGCGGACCCCCGGCTGTGCATTCGCGCGTTATAGGTGGTGGATACTACCTATATATACCGGTGGTACTTCCCGCCGGGTGGTTAGAGGCGAACCGACCACCACCATCCAACGACGCGACCGCGACGCGATCCGAGGGAAGCGCGACGTCGGCGCATGGAAGCTTCTCTACCCCTAATTATTTCAGGGCGAACTTAATGAGAGAACCCGGCGTAATACGACCGGGGAAAACGGCGATACGGCACGACTGGACCTTCGACCCCCTTTTTCCTTATAGCGTTACACGACCGCACAAACTCGCGCTTAACTAATACAGATACGAGAGACGATGAGACTCGGCTTTCGCACTCGAGATTATTTTATCGCAACTCTTTCTTCTGTGTCCGTAAACACTTTTTTTTCTTGTTAAACGCTATTAATTACTTTTCACTTACGGTAATTATAGTCGATTGAAGAGCTTCGAAACGAAAAATTTCAATTTTGCCGAAGGTGAATGTGAAATTGATATTTTTTTTAACTTTTTGATTTCAACTTAAAAAGAAATTCGATTTTTTTCCCTTTTCTGTACCTTGTAATACTCGAAAAAATGGATTTTAAAATCCTGGATAATTTTGTATCTTTTGTAGACGCAGTTGTTTTGAAGTCCCTATTCCTGACTTTCCTTCGTAATT
This sequence comes from Cryptus viduatorius, assembly GCA_964006125.1. Classification (NCBI taxonomy): domain Eukaryota; kingdom Metazoa; phylum Arthropoda; class Insecta; order Hymenoptera; family Ichneumonidae; genus Cryptus; species Cryptus viduatorius. The sequence continues at coordinate 15,566,294 of OZ023222.1, forward strand.
TTGAAAAATAATTATCAATATATTTTTATTCTGTTTCAGAAATTATATCGTCAACCATTTCAAGGACGGGAATGAGTACTTTAGCAGTGAAACAAATTAACGAGTTAAAATTCGCGAGGTACGTAGTTTCACTTTCACCCCTTTAACTTTCTTTTTTTTTATCAATTTCTCAGCGAGTATTGCCCGGGCGACCGGGTTACGCGCGTGAATTCTTTTAATGACCGATCGCACGGTTGTACGGAACGGTGAAACGAGTTTTGAAGCCGCGTGTAACTCGGTGGTAGAAAATCGAAGCAAAAGGGTCGCGTAGTACCGACACACGTATGCAGAGTATAACGCGAAGAGTAACAGCAAAAGGTAAACTCGGTACGGTGAAAACGTATGTCGCTGCGGTGTTAGCTAGCGGCTGTTTTCATGCACAGTAGTATACCATAGCGAAGAGGACATAGCCTCGACTATCGGACCGCCTGCTTCCCCTCCATTAAAATAACGATTATGCACCGCGCATATTATCGTATCGGGGCAAACAGCGGGGCTTTCCATACGCGAGAAACCATACAGCTCTTTATATACCTAACCTACACAACCGTACGGAATTTAATATCACATCAGATAACCGAAGTAATCGCAATCAAATGTTTTCGGTTTTATTTTTCTGTTCTCCATATGTTCTTCCGAACGTTAAAGTTCCGCTGCGGTGGGCGCATATCAACAGAACGAATGTTCAGCACATAGTAATTTGTTTGTTTTTATCCAACGTCACTGCTAATTCATTTGTTTTGCGAATTAATGTCTGAAAAAAAAAAATACTATTTAGAAGACCATTCTCTCCTACGTCGTTACGAGAAATTATTACTCACTTAACTTTCGTAATTCATATCGAGGCTGCTGTTGGAAAGAAAACGAGAATTGAACTGGTCGTTCATTCTCATATAATATCTCGTTATTCTTTCACTCCCCTTCCCCTGCGTTTGGACACATGTGCAGTTACCATCGTCCATACATCCCCTACATCCCTTTATCTTTCCTTTTTTCCATCGTCCATTCGTTTTCTCTGGTGAAACGCTACAGCCACCGACGGGTTATCGAATATTACTACCGATAAATTCGCGCGTCACCATTGGATTTCAGCATAACTCTCGTCTCGCGGTGGTGTCGGAGTCCAAAAAAAAAAAAAATGAAACGAAAAAAGAAGTACGAGGCTACGAGAAAGAGAGAAGAAAGATAAATCCGGGAAAGGAGATCTCGAGACATCGGGGCACCCGGTGCACTTCCGGTCTTATTCGTCGGTCCCCTGTGCCGATGTTCTCCTCACAACTGTAGACGATTCCGCAAACCCCGAATTCCGCACGTAGCACACGTGTCTTTATGGTTTATGCGTCTGGCCGTAACAGAAATGAAGCTCAGCCACGAGCCCGCAACCTGCCCCCGCGCGGCGATATGTGAAATAAGAGATCGGCTACGGGACCGCGCGGCCTTCTATCTATAACACACCGATGCTTCTCGCACGCGATATTTTATTGTGTTCGATTCACCTCGCATATACCTTCCCCTCGCCCCCATCATGCACCATCGTTTTCCGTGTATCACTCGAAGGCGTACAACCTTACGAGAGTGTATACCGCGGGAGATTCGATACGGAAGCCCGGATCGAATCAATTTTTATTCGCTTGCTGTACCCCCCTCGTTTTCCGGGCCAAGTCGGGGCGGTTTCTCGTCTGCTCGCATCATTACAGCGCTCAGCATCCTCTCGCGAACTATCCCAACGGCGAACGGAATAAAGATATGGAGAAGGGCGAAAAAAAAAAAAGCTCGAAGTTCCGCGCTCCTCTCCCTATGGTCGTGCTATAATTTTCCCGAGTATACCGACGATATCGTGTTCAAAATTATTACCCGGATAGAATAATTCATGATGCCCCATTTTTTTTCTTTTTTTTTTATTCTACGAAACCAACGAGTGGTCGAAGCCATTTCGTTCCGCGAGGCATCGAGACGCGGAGCGTACTGGCGCTTTTTGTCGAGTTTAATACACTGTCGTCCGCACACGACGGGCGATGACGACGACGAAAAATCACGAGCGGAGACTGGTAACGCGAAGATGCAATTCGGATCGGTCATACGATATAATCAATGCGAAACCGAGAGAAAGCGAACGGCGCGTACGAAGTCGGACGACGATGAGCCAACCACCAACGGCTAGTATAGATAAGATAGTGAGCTTCGACGAAACGAATTGCTTGTCGTTCCGTATCGTCCCCAGACATAACTCTCTCACACGGCGAGGAGTTATCGTTCCCCCACCCCTACTCGCTCCGGACTACGGTACTACCCAGTGAGAGGATTCAACGAGCATTGTTCAATGTACGACTCGCGTTTCTCCTCTCCGAACAGACATATTCGTGTTTCAACATCTCTATTATCCGGTCTTTCCTATTCGTAATTCTCTACGGTTGAAATTTTGTCTATATAACGGAGATAAAAGGAGATTCCATCGAGTTTCCGGTTTAATCGCGAAAAGCTGGATTTTAATTGTATTTTCTCGAAGCGTCTTGAAATATTTTCAAATGAAATATCAAATTTAAGGCTTTTTTTGTATTATTTTTTCCGCGATGTTTAAGGATATTTAAGTAAACGTATTTCCGAGCAGTGAACATTCCATTGAGTTTAAATCCGTAAAAAATGGGCAAAAATGTATCCTTACTTTACCTTTGAGCAAAGCCCGGATATTCAGAAACCCTTTCGAGTCATAGCCTCGAGGTGTGTAACATATAAAATACGAGAGGAAAGACGTGCGCGGGGCGTCGTGGATTCGCGCTCCTCCTGCTCGTCGCTCTCCGGTAAATATCAAGTAGAGACTTTTAAAAGGACGTGAAAGGGAATGAGGTAAGAAGGGGCGTACCGGTGAGATGGATGAGAGTGTTGCGCACGCGAGGTCACCGGTCGAACTGTACGATATTTGTCCGGATGTAACGTCAGGTGGGTACATAAAAAACGGAGGCGCGCTGTCGCGCGCTTTTGAGTCGCTGGTAATCCGGGACTACATATGACGAACATTACCGCGCGATGTGGTCTAACGAGTGTAGATAGCGAATGTCAACGTATTGGTAAGTATAATCAGAGTCCGCGGGTTTTAACGTCAGTTTTTATCAGGTCGCTAGTTATTTCCACGCATTAAAGAAAAAAAAAATCACTATGTATTTCCGGTCTGCCGATATCGCGTGGGAAAATATTGTTGGTTCATATTTTTTCATAAACAACGACGATCATTGATCGAATTAGCATGAAATTGACTCAACATTAACTCGAAGTTAATTCAAGACAAACATCCGATTATTTTGTCGCGGCGATCAAATTGTCGCAAACGTGGAATACTGTTAATTACTCATACAGCGAACCAATAACAATTGGTCGTCAATTCGAAAGATCGAAATTTTGATTTCACTCGAATGACTCGTCTGTTCACTTTCTGGTTCGCAATCACGAAATAGGTACAATAGCAAGTCTCGACTATCCGAATAGTTCGGTTGGAAAGGGCGCCGAGAGCGCGGCGGTGGTCGATTCTCTCGCTCCCTATTACCCGTTCCTACGATGGGGTCCCTTATCGATTTCCGACGGTATACAAATCCACCTTCGAGTAACATTAGTCACTCTCGGTGAGCTTTCGAGGCTTGCCAACCGGGAGTATACAGATGCGGACGAGAGAGGGGCAGAAAGAGAGAGAGAGAGAGAGGAAGATAGTAAAAGAGGGACGCGGGGATTCCCCCGACTGTTCGGCGAAGTGCCGGTGGATCGCAGAGAGCGAAGGAGATAGAGAGAGAGCGATAGAGAGCGAGGCATAGACTTTCCATCTCTTCGTCGTGTGCCTCGATACTCCGAACTCGCGAGTATCTTGAAATTGCGACACGCCACTCTCTCGCTTTTTATAAAAACCAATCTTTCATTTTCACGAAATTCTAACACGTAAAAATCTCGTAATCATAAATTGCGTCTAAAAAACAATAGTTTGAATAGTCGGTGAGATTCTATCGGAGGATTATTACTTTTTATTCAAATTTATATCGCATCTAAGAAATCGATTTCTAAAGTTTCTGGGAGTAACGCGAGCCTATATCGTAGCTTTTACCTTGGTAACTGCAATACCCGTACGATGTTTGCTTTAGCACAATGTTATAGTATTTGGTCCTCGCGTATTGGTTCTAACCGCTCGTGTGTATTTTGTGTGTTTATAATGGATCCACAGCACAAACTCGATGGCTGGTAGCTCGGTTTGTACAGTCACTGTATAGTATCGGTAGTGTAGCATTATAGTATAGTATAGTGCAGTGTTATAGTATAGTATATACAGTATTACGGGTTCTAAGGTGGAAACTCCTCGTAGCTAAGCGAGAGCCGTCTATGTATGTTCTATAATCCTCTTCGCTTCCCTCCGGGTTTCTCTCTCCGCTTCATCTCGATCGTCTTCCACGCACTCCACGGTTTCGCTCTATTCCAACCTCTGAAACGTGCTCTCTTGGCGACAGTTACAAACGGCGTGTTATCCGTAAGGATTGCACGTGGGGGAAGAGACCCGACGAAAATCGTGTGGCCACCTGCTCTTCGATCCCCGCCAACTCTCCCCTCCCCCGCCACTCCTCCAAAACACTATACCCTACACTCGTGACTATATAACGCGGTTATATATACATATATCCGTTCATATCGTTGGATACTATAATTGTCACCAATGGAGCTTTAGATTGCTGATTCATGCTACGGAAAGGCTATTGTGAGTTCTATCATTGAGCCGAAGAACACGTGAGACAACAAATTCAAATTTCTAATAGATTCCGATATGAAAATATTAACTTTTTTTTTGTCATTTCGAAACTTTTATTTTATTTATTCAAGATAAAGAGACATAAAAATCCCAATTTCATAATAATAGAAAAATTAAAAGAAAAATCGTAGAATTACGATTTTAGAGTCAATAGTCAATTAAGCGCGATGAGATCAATTCAATGTGATTTTTTTGCAAGAAATTGTTGCTTTTGAAAAGTATCTCGTATTTTCTTTACGTTCTACAATGTCTACGTTTTCAGAAGTCACGTGTTCGAACGAACGATGAACGCGAACGTATGGGATATGGTTGTGCCGTACAGTCGCGCGCTTCTCTCAGCTTTGAGTAAATATAAGCTCCGGTGTGAGTCGACGAGTCTTGGCAGCGAGCATTGAAATTTCTGTCTTTTTTTTCTCTCGTAACGCCTACGCCTTAATAAATTATCGTCACCGAACAGGTGTGCGTATATTATTGTGGCGCGGTCGTCCTTCTCTATTATAGAGTCAGTTTCACGTTTTTCTTTTTTTTCATTCTCTCGTATGCGGAAACGACGCGAGCCTCCGGGTGATTCCTTCATCTCGCAGAAAAGATACATATATATTTATCTAAAAGTTATATATATATATGTGTATATATGCGCGTATGTGTGCGCACTGTGTGAAACTGAGGAAAGCTATCGCCGTACGCGCAACGTCGAGAACGACGACGGGCTCGACGCACGACAGCAATTTAATTTCGTTGGACGTACACGTGTTCGCGGAAACACTCACTGGCGTGCAATGGGGGCTCCAGTCATTGCCAGCGACACGCGGTACTAATGCGGATCGCGAATATTTTAGGGATGGCTGCACAAGGAAAACCTTGCGTACCGAACCATCTACTGCTCTCTCACTGCGCGTCGCAACGCCCGCGTCGGGCAAAATTTCAACCAGAGACGAATCACCGACGCTTATTTTCATCCCCTCCACCTTTAGATTACAAATGCTTGCATCGCGTGCAGAAATAATTATTATTGTTCTGAATTCAACACTTTCCGCGCTGCTGCGGTAATGAAGAGCGAAATTATGTAGAAAATCATACATTTTTTTTCTTTTTCGCAATTAGCGTCTCTTCGCGAAAAAATATTGTTCTCTTTTCAACTCTTTTGTGTTTTAAAATGACGAATTTTCATAGAAATAAGAGCAGAAATATTAACAACGAGAAATATGAAAAATTTCAAATACCATGAGAGGATGAATAATTTTAGTGAACGAACGCAAACAGTGCGATAGTCAAGTTTCGGAGGGGTTATAAAATTTGAGCGAAAGGTCTGCCCGTTAAATAACCATTGGTCCGTGTTTGCCATAGTAAATACAGCGACCGGATATCGGGATTCACTCGAAACATTGCGAGAGACAACCGAGAATTCTCGGTTGATGTACCAGACGCAGTTACGACGATGAGGAAACCAGAGAGCTAAAACTCGACATCGAGAGTCCGAAGCACAGTGCACCACGAGTATTATATACCGTCGAGACCTACGAGACCCCTCTTCGGATGTCTCGAGAATCTCTCAGGTGCCTCGTTCATCTGAGAGATTGCGATCATCGTGTACACTGTATTACAGTCTATATATACATCAGAGAGTATACACAAACCTGTCTTCTCCGATAATTACCAAGAGACTCCGTTGTTACCAATTTGCTAATAGATCCATCGATAGTTTGCCGATGTAGAAACGTGAGACTTCTCCAGACGTCTGCTCGATACATAGTACATCAAGTACTCATAGTAAGTAAGATACTTTACGACAGTGAATCCAATGAGAAGAACTCAAAACATTTGCTAATCCAGTAGAAAAAAATATAGAGATTAAAATCGTGTATTTCGGTAAAATACTAATTTCTCGGCAGTCACACGAAATTACCGAAATTAGTCCATTTCGATGTCCGGGAAAAAAGTTTTCCTTCGTGAATCGATTTAAAGAACGAGTCGATGCAATAGAGAAAGTCTATTACGATATTAACTGACTTGGAAAAAGGTTTATCATTGCGAAGTCGAAAACTATCGAAGGATTTTACCGCGTATATCTGTTGGACAGAACGTTCGCTCCCCTCTTTAAGTCACGCGAATCAATGTTAACGTTATCAACTGGAAAGTGATGATCCGATGTAACAGGCGGATCGGAGTTGCAATACACCCAACGAATTCTCCTGTATCGGAAACTATAGCGAGGGGAACGAATAGCGAAGCGAAGCATTACGATAATCTCATCGACGGTATTCGTCGCAAATGTAACACATTTTTGTGTTCTCGTAGTAGTGAGTGAGCGAAGGGCGTGTGCGAGCGAAGTTTTATATAGATACGGTCCAAACCCTTCGATGCAGACGGGAGGGTAGTGCGACACAATACCCATCCGAACAGAATAGTCCCCTATATCTGATGCCTTTCTTATTTCTTTTCTCTATTTTCCTCTCTCTCTCTCTCCGCCCTACAAATTACGTATGAATATTTCATGGAGTCGCTTAATCATTCCTTTTTCTACATCCAAATAGCCGGTCGTATAACCACAATAAAAATAATCGTTCAAACATAGATCTACGAGCGGAGATAGTATAATGAGGCATTTTTATTGCCCGAGAGAAGATGAATCGAAATCGAGTGTATAACGATCTCTTTGGCGTTCCGCAATTATTTGAAAGCTACGTAGTGAATTGGATCGGATGAAATGATGGAAAAAAGAGATTGAAAAAGAAAAAAAATGAATCTTTTGAATATCGAGCATTTACCGTGGGCGCTAATTATGAAGTTTATGAAAGAGCTGATATTACGTTACTTTATCTTCAAAGTGAAAATGACTGAATAAGTTATTACAAAATTTCTCCAACATATCGAAAGTCTCGATGTATCGAAGATTTTGCTCAACTTTGTTTTAAGCCTTCAAAGGGTCGTATAACCACGAGAAAACTTCGTCGTCTCTTCAACAAGAATTCGTCATCATGCTGGTGGGATCGATATCGTCGTAACGCAACTCGTCGGTGGTGTCCGCCGAAAATGACGAGGGATGGACGAGCCACGTGACATTGGATACGAGAAACTTCGACGACCTAATCACCAACGAAAAGCGACTCTGCTTGAATACGAAGAGCGATAAAGCACGAACTCTCGTCGTGCTATATATAAAGTGGCAAATATTAAATTCGCTTCTATGTTCGTCATATGACGCCCTTCGCCAGCGGCAGAGCACATTATTCCTTCGACTTCTCTGTTCTCCTCTGTGCAGCTTCTCCGAGGCTTTTACTCGCTCGATTCTCCGCCGAGATGACGGAACCCCTACGTACCTTTCCTTTACAGCGGTGGCCTCCATTGGCGGCTTTCTCTATACTCTCGCGCTTCTCGAGAGAGTAATCCCTTCGGATCGATCAATCTCCTCCTGTGCAAAGATTGACCGATGCTAGCAGCCACTTCGCATCTTCTGATATATATGTATATACAGCACCCACATCACGGCGCCCTGTCATTCCTCATCGGAGCTTTTCTCGTCTCTCGACAAATTCGCCACTCGATTACCGCATCCGTTCTTTCTTCTTATCGCTCACCGGGAAACTTCCTGTATCGAAATGAACAATATAAGTGATCGAGACTTTGGTACGAGGAACGCGTATGAATAAAAATATAACAAAAATAGAAAAGAAAAGATATCGAAAATTTTTATAACCCAACAAATGCGAAACGAACAAAATACAAAAAAAAAAACCCAATATGCATCGCAACAAGGTAACATTTATAATGGAGTGAATAACGTGAATAGCAATAAAAAAAACTACAAAAACGTTTACAATTATACTAAAAAAGCCGTTTCTACGGTTTTAAAAAAGCAGCTTTGAGAAAAGCTAAATTAATTTCCAAACTGATTGTATGTCCGGTTAGTTTTTTTTTTTTTTTCGAAAGATCGAAAAATCGGAAGAATTGTAATTAAACTCTGTCCATCCGATCACTACAAAGAACAATATTTATTTTTCGTTAATTTACGCCTTCGCTCGCCGTACATACCTCAAAGATATTTTTTTCCCTCGTAACGTCGCAAGGGATATAGAGTTAAAAAATAATTAATTAAAAATAAACAATAAAAGTGAATGAAAAAAACAAAAAAATTCCCCAAGCTCGATAATTAAAAACTCGGGATGAACGTATCGCACGTTTGATTACGCATATGAGCTTTGTACGCTGCATAGCAAACCGGATTCCACAGAGTTCCGGAAGCTTCCTGTTTGCCCGTAGAACACGGTAGAGGCGATCGTTACATAGACACGAGAGAAAGGTGAACTCGGAGAGCAAAAGCTCGCGGATGGTAGTGGTAGAAGCTTTATCTCTCCCTTCGGTACAAAGAAGGACATTGAATTTTTTTCGATCCCGTAGAGCCGCACACGGTGCGCGGCGTTATACTTCGTGCAGCTTCTCGCCGAGTTACGTCGACGCGGGGGTAGGGGTAGAAGAGGAGGTACAGGCAAATATTTCAAAGCAAAAAACGCGTTGAGGGCACGAAGCGAAGCTCTCGACGCCCTCCGCATTATTATTTTTTTTTTTTTTGCTCCTCTGCGTCCCTTTCGTTTCCTTCCTTTCTCGCGCGTTACGCCTCTCTCGTGTGTCGAACCGTCGAGGCCTGAGAGAGCCGAAGCTTTTTGAACGCGTCCGGGCGGCGTAAAAAATGTTATTAAAATGCATGTTCCGGTGGTATCGCGGCTGTTTGCCTGGTCGGTATCAAAACGCCGGGGTGCCAGAAGCTTGGAAAAGACGTTATGAATATTAAGCTGGATGCGCTCGAGCTATGCGCGACTATACAGTAGTTACTGTATACGCGCACCCGTTTTCTCTGTATACGCGTTACATTGTATACATTTATACATACATCTACATAGATGCACATATATATATATTTAGGAAGAGGCGAAAGGTAACACGCGCGTGTGCGTTCGCGACGCATCTGCCACCGCGAAATTGATTCTCGTAAAGCGTCCGAGAGCCCATTCGTCGTTCGTACGCGCGCTGCCGAGTCCACCCCCCTCCCTCCCTCCTCCTCTGACTGCCTAACGCAGGATATTCGGTGACGTAAAACCTCGAAACGCTCGAGCAACGCGCCCGGCCTCTGGATTACAGTACCTCTACTGCATATACGTCATTCCCGGGATACGCGGGATATGCCGAACGACTTTCGCAGGGCTGTTTTCACGAAACACTCCGGCAGACTAGCGGTCGGATTGCTTCCTATTTTTAACGGTATCTTGCCGATTTTATGATGCTTCGAGGCAAGTGCAGACCTTGACCAACGAATGAACCTATCAACGATTTTTTACGAGACGAAAAAAAAATTGAAGAAAAAAAATCCATTTTCTTACGATCTCGCGATTGATCGTTGTTAAACTTTATCGTTTCGCTCGATACAGAGAAAAACGTTTTGTTCTATTTCCTGTTCTTTATCATTTTACGTTAGTATTTTTTTTATCTTTACAGCGGTATCGTTAAAAATATGTAAAGATTTTACCGCGAAGAATTGTCGAATATAAAAGATATAATTTATCGTTGCCCATTGAACGCGCAGGGAAAAGGAAATGTATGTTCTTTTTAACCGTCGAGGCAGTTGCCATAACCACGGTAAAAATGAATGCAGCCGCGGTAATGCGAGAACATGTGCGGATGCAGTAGAGTGAAGGAGGATAGAATAATTTCGCGTAGGGGAGGGAGGGGGGGGTGGGGGAGGCGCAAGAGTCGGGTCAAAGAATGAAAATTGAATCGCGCCGCCAGAAGCAGGAGCCACGCCGCTACACACAACTACTGTCAGCGGGCTTCGCGTTCGTTCGCAAAACGTGAGAGAGCCGGTTGTAGTCAGTCCTCTCGCAATTCGTATAATGGCGTATGCATAACAGCGCGGGGCTAGTTATCGGTCGGAGAAGCTTTTTGTGTCCCTCTATCTCGTCTCATCGCGACGGCTATGGTTACTCCCGTTGGCAGAACGGGTTAATTACCGCCCGCGGAGAATAAAATGAACGGTCCGAGAGATACGCAGTTCCGGTTAGCTGGAGAATCGTATATCGTCAACGTTCTACAAGCTTTGGACTTTGCCGGAATGAAAAGTGGGTCGTACGAGGACCGCGAATCGCAGAGACAAAGGTTTATTACCGACTCTATACGCATCTCGTTCGCGATCTATTTTGCTCTCTTGTCTGCAGGATAATGCGACGAGTTGGATAATAATCTACGTTTACTACGGTTCTTTGACAAATATGTATATATAAAAGATCACTCCACGATATAAACGTTCGGTACGAACTCCAATGTGAAACGCTGAAATAATATCGCAATCGGAAATCCCAACAAACTGTCACATTGTTGCGCGTAGATAAAATCGATCGAAAACGAGAGACCATCGACTTATTGATAAATAAAATGAGTGAATATGTATATATATGCTCGATATCGCCTCATTAGTTAATTATTGGATTGTATTGTTTGAACAGCAGGTTTTTTTCATCGTAAAACCTTCGTCTTGATATTTTTCGATTCAAGGTTACAATTCGCGATGTTTCACCGGGATAACCGTTAACTTTGCAGCAACGAAAAACTACGCGTATACAATATTTGGAAATAGTAATTGACTTTTTCCGTTAGTTTTCCTTGTAAGCTTCGTATTTAGTTTATTAGTAATTGACGAGTTATTAACATCGAATACTTACCTTCCGGCCGTTGTGGTACATGCAAGTTGACACGTCTCGAGCATAATGAAGACGTGAGAACGTGAGTTCCACGTCCATTTTGTCTCCTGGAAATTGCATAGACGATGAGAAAACTGCGAAATCGTGGCGAATCTTGTCACGAAGATAGTTTGCACCTAAATGATGCGAGAATTCTACAAGTCGAAGTGTGTTGTGTTTTCTCCGCGGGTGGCGAATATACGATGTTTCCTCGATTCCCAACGCCAGCACGCAGGCAGCCGCGTTGCCCGCCGCTTGCCACTGGCCCTGTACTACCGCTGACTATACTCTATACTCCGGGGGTAGGTAGCGGAGGTCGCGCGCTCGCGCGCGCTCTCTGGTGGGGGAAACCAGTACCACCAGCGGGGGCGGACAAGCGCGAGGCGCCGGCATCCGCTCCTCAGTCGACGTCAAGCCGTCGCGACGCTTGCGTATTCAACGCCGTCGACGCTCTCGCACATCAGCGGCGAGAAACGCCGCGAACATCGCGCGTGTACATCTTACAACAACCTATCCCTCCGTAGTCGTATGCTTTCACTGTTTCAACTTACAATTGGCGAACTGACTGTCGCCCACCTGTTCGCAGTACCACCAGATCAAATTACATCGTAATAAACAGATTTTTCTTAAACATTTTTTTTGTTCTTGCATTGACAGACACTCGAAAATAGACATATTAGAAACGAGAAAGATCGAGAATTATCGCGTTTTTCGTGATTCTCAATAGCCAAATGGAAAATTAAAAAAATACAGTATCGAATATATTTCTCGTGGGGATTTTTATCGAGAAGAAAAAAAAGAGTAAGGACAAGTTTAGGTTTCGGCGAATTCTTGTTTGCGGGATTATCGACGAAACGAAGAACGAAGCTACGAATCTGTGGCAACAAGGGACAGACTCAAGTGCGGCTCGTTACGCCGATCAAGACGATGGTACTCGAGAGACACGAGATACGATGAGACTTTGATCGAAGAGAAAGTGCATAACATCCGGTGTTCAAACGCGATAGGGAAGATCGTGTTTGCCTCTTCGGTAGCTTTTCCAAACTCTGTCGTATAAACCTCCGAAAGTATACAAAGTTAAAGGCCAAAGCCCTAGTGGAGCCGTAAGAAACCGCGTTGTTAACAGTGCGAAAAGGGCGACAGAGACGCTCCTTAACGAAATAAAAAAAAAAAACCAAACAAAAAACTGTGATTATTTAGTGAGAGGTGCGCGACGATCCCTTGGATTATGATACTTTGGTATGTACCCTTCGTTTCTTATCCATTCGTATCTAATACATTCGCGTACCGACGTTTATGAGTTTATTCAATTTTTCGAGATAAAACAAAGGTTACGATCGAACGTGTTTACTTTTCTGTTTCTCAAAAGCCATTTCCCTCGTCACCGAACGTTATTTTTTTTCCGTTTGGATGTTTTTTCGAAACAAATATCGCATGTACCGTGTCTCACGATGAATTTTCGACAAATTCGTGCAACGAAGTAAAACTCGATGTTTTGATATCACGAAACGAACCTTTGTTTTATCAAACGCATAAAGGTCAAGGTCGAGCATGTTTACTTTTCATTTCGACCGGAAGTTATTTTCACTCGTTATCGTTCGATCTATGATTTTTCGTAGTTGTTTTTTTTTCTCAAGTGGATATTACGTCTGATTTATTTACGACGACTTTTTACACGCGACGATGTTTTCGCGAACAATGAATCGTAAACGCTGTTGCGATGTATTTTTTTACCATTGTCGGTTAGTATAATTAAATGACGCGAGAATGAGAAGAGTCGATATATAATTATGGATCATCGAGAACCCGTTGTTTCATCGGCCTCGCGAAACGAAGTGCACAGTAAGAGAGCACGCAAGTTTCGCAATCTATACAGTGAGGAACTCGCAATTGTTTCTTTCCGACACATCGAACTACACGTTTTACACGCGTTGACGTGGAGAGTCCCGCGAACGTAACTTTACGTAATGTCTGTCGACGCCAGACTCTGTCAACGTCGAGACGTGCGATATTCGCACGATCTCGTTTTCTAGTCATCGCTATCAAGACGCATTACTGCTCTGTCACCGAATTATAGGTCTGTGAAATCGACAATTCCTCGACTACGTAAATTGATCGTTACGATAGTTTTTCTCGTTAAAAAAAAAAAAAAAACGACAGCGTTGATTATTTATAGTTTTTTTTTTTATTTTTTTCAAGTATCATTATTCTTATCGATCAGCCGATCAATCTTTGCCTCATTTGAACTTCAAACGACTGTCAACGATTTTTCGAGTGCATAAAAAAAAAACTCAAACTTATCGCGTAATTATATTTTAATTTCTTTTTTCTCGTGAATAATTTTCATGTTTCTCGTTTCGTCTAAACGTCGTGTAAAGTCGTGTTAAATGAGACACCCAAGGTGTGCGAGAGGCGAGAGGAAAGTGTCGAATGTTGGCTCTTATTAGTCAGAGACACAGTCGTTGACATAGCTGGCGCGCGGCGGGAGCCGGAGGTCTATCGAAGCACGTGGCAGCCTGTGCCAGCAGCGTCGAAGCTTCTGTGAATCTCTCTCGAACCGGCAGGCCACGCTGCGTAGCAGTGACTCTCGCGTAGTGGTTAGGTACTTCGACTTCGACAAGCGTCAGAAGAACGCGACTTACGACGATTTTTCTTCGTTTCAACTCCGTGCGTATGTGTTTTCAAATCGGTCGGTCAACCGTAGTTATCGCCGCTCGGCGAGAGCGATATCTCTCGTGTGAAGCGAAACGATACACTTGGACCCGAGAAAACGCGAGAATTTCTCGATCTTTTGCACAGCGGTCCGAGGGTCAAAACACGAACGGGTAATACGTTTGCAGCTTCATAATATAGCTTCGCAGCGATAGTCTCGAATTTTATTGCGCGTGAGACGGAAGCGAAAAGTGACGAAAAAAAAGAAGAAAAATCGTGCTAAAGCATATAACTGGATTATCCACGAAAATTTATGATCATTCGCATTAATAAACATCTCGCTTCGTACTTCAATGTTGAACCGAAATTTATCAAGCTAACGCACATAATAGCTGCGGCGGAGGCTACCCACCGCTGCTTCGAGAAATGCCACCGTAGATCTCCGGTTGATTAATAGACACACTCGAAGGCTCAAACGTGCCCCGGTCGCTCGGTCCGCGCAGATCTCGCTTACAATATTTTGATCCGGGAAAAATAAAGAGGTCGGAGATTATATGCAGTAAGATGTTGCGAGGGTTTACCGAGAATTATGTTTCATGTAGTATCACGTATATTTCGACACTTTCATGCATTTATTTTTTTTTTATCCATTATCTGTCGATGCAGTTCACCAATTTTTTGAACTGATGAAATAACCAATAAAAAAAATGTATTATTAGTTTATTCTTTTATTATTGGGTTAAAAAAAAATCGATCGAATAAGATATTAATAATAAAAATTATTAATTGGATGAAAAAAGAACGAAAAATTAATTGGAATAAATAATTTTTTTTTTTGCATCCAACGACTGAATTTTGCTATTAACCAGTTACGTTAACAGTTGCGTCAAATAAATCGCGTTAATAGGTAAATAAGGCGGATCTATTAGAATTCTTTCGATAGTTTGTGTTAGTCGAAGATGAATAGCTGCAATAAAGTAGAAGAGCGGCGCGAATGTGAAATTAGATGAGATACGTTAGTGTATAAAGCGTTGAGGGAGTGAGAAGGCGAGAAAGACGATAGCATGGGAAAGCATAACGCATATAAGAGGAGTCGGCAGTGAACGAGAGACCGAGCGAATCTCGTTCGGGTTCCGACGTTGTTGGCAACACGTTTTAACTGTCAGCGCGGAAAACACGAGTGCGAAAAGGTAGTATAGCAGAAGCAGCAGATTTCCTGCGCTTCACACACGTAAACACACATAGTGTTCGCACTTTGGTATTATAACGTCTACGATCCGCTCGAAGTAACGTACGCGGAGAGAAGCGTGCCAAACAATTTCGTGTAACTGCATCAATAATCCTAGTAGCCCCCCCGGTGCAATAGCGCGAGAGACTCGTTCGGAAATTGAAATTTCGACGTTCGCACAAATCGTTCAGTTAAGAGAACAACGAGGAATTTTCAATTCGCGAGAGCTTCGCAAAGGGCGGAGCAAAACACCGGTGTAAACAATGTGAATGAACTTTTCGAGATATAAATCTGTAGATGCGACAAAAAATATCGACGAAACACCGACGAACCGGTAACTGGAGGAAATTCAATAGGGTTAGAAAAGCATTTGACGTCAAAGACTATTAACGTCAATGTGTCTATATATACTTAGAAATACTTCGTGGACAGACGATCGGAAAAAAAAAACTTAACAAAAAATTTTTTACAAAAAAAATTTATTTATTTTCAAAACAATTTGCAAAAAGAAAAAAATCTATACAAATCGAAGTGTAGCGTAGATTTTGAAAGAATTTGTCATCCCGGGAATCTTTTTATGTGTCGCATAGAAAAGCTGTAGATGTAAGAGCCGCTAAAGCTTAATGGGCGTTTATAATTAGCGCTTACGACCAGCCGAAAAGTTCGGAAAAACCCCCCCAAGGATCGCGTGTCTTCGAAAGAACGTCCGAAAAAAAAAAAAGCCAGAGGTAGACGTTTCCCGTTTATGACTGCATCGGGAAATAGCCCGAGGGTATACGAGTGTGACACGGAGTCTCGCGTGTTGAAGCTTTACGGATCACGGAGTGGAAGAGAGCAAAGGGATAATAATAGATGCGAACGAACGAGTTAATGCTCGGTTAGTGACGATTCTGAAAGTAGTAACGTCGACGAACTGTGCTGCATATATAGATAGAATAGATAGTAGCGCGGTATAGGAATAGACGTACGGTAAGTGCTCGGAGGGGGGCGGAAGGATACGAAAGTATAGAAAAGCTTCCGCGGCCCCACGTGATTCGATTCCATTAGAGTTACATAACTATCTGAAAAATATCGATAACGCCTACCGTCGTGATAGATTACGATGGAAAATATACTGTATTGTTTCCAATTCGCGAATAGACTCGAAAGAGCGTCAACTAGAAAGAGATATTAAAAAGGTATCGAAGTCTGCGTTTTCGAACCGGAAACTCCATTAAAAATGACAAAGGATACATTTACGTGGCTGTGTTTGCATCCCGTATTTGTAATCGAACGGTGTACGTGTTGTTCAGTAAAAAAATTTAGCCGATGTGAAAATTACTTTTTCCAAACAATTTTTTTTTTTTTTTTTTTTTTACGAAACAATGAGGACAAAAATAAAAAAAATTGAACATTTGTTATTTTTTACTCATTGTTTCTGCTACGTAGGACGGTAATATTCGAAGTTTAATTCGATTTTCGAGTGACTCGCTGCAAAATTTTACTGCCGTATGTCCACACGACAGTCGTTCGGTTGCCGTATTATCGTATAGTATCGTAAATACGATATACACGTAATGCGGAGTTTAACGGTGCCTTCTGCTGTTGGTCCCCCGAGTGTGTGAGTAAATCCCGCGCGTTTCGTTAGAAGCTTATACTCTCCTGGCCGTCGTTAACTAGCAAAAACGTAGTTTGAACCTTGGATCCTCGAACGACGAGGGTGGGTGGTGGGTAGTACGTTGCTTGTCCGAGGGTGAGTTTCAGTCGTGCAGCTCTCGAATCACTGGCCCGAGGCCGCGCGAGAAATTGGTTAATTAGTTTTCGCTCAGGTCGTTGGACCGGTTATACTACACCGTGCATTCTGGCATAGAGAGGGGCAGCGGGACGTTGTTATAGCCGCATAAAGCTACTGGTCTAGCGGACGGATTTTCGTATTGCCGTGCGGTGTTCTGTACCGCGGTTTCGTATACTTCCGGCGATAGAGTCGAAATCCGTGTAAACTAACGATTTTACCATCTTCGAGTTTCGCGTTCGTCATTTATTAACTTCGGACCGTCGCATATTGTTGTCTTCCAGCTATAAATTATAAAGAAAAAAAAAACGAGCGCCGAAAAAAAAAAGAAGCAAAAAGGAGTTTCTGTTTTTTCGTCTCCGATACGTAAAAACTGAAATTGCAACTGTGCATTCCGTAGAATTCGGGGATCGCATGCAAACCGACAAATCTGCGAACGAGAAACGATAAATAATCGTAATAAAAAAAAAAGCGCACGTTACGATCATTATTTTCCGTTACTCCGCAATACTCCTCGAGTTTCTATACCCACACCGACCCGTCGACGTTCAACCGAACTGCGAAAGGCTCTCTTACACACACATACAGATAAATAACCACTGCGAAACCGTAGTAAATAATAATTTTTAACAAACGGCAAATGGCAACTTTTCTCATCAAAGTCCGCGGGGAGTTGGAAGCAGAAAGGTAAACAGAAACCCGGAGGCCGCGAGAGTATCCGCGACCTAATTTCATTATCGAACGAACACTGCGTGCATCATAATACTGATGAAAATACAAAAAGAAAAAAAATAAGGAGCGAATAATAAATTTGCGAATTGTTTTGTTTCACTAAAAAACTTTACCGTACCTTTCGACGCTTCTATACGATATAAATAAAGTCATATTTTGCATACAATTTTGTTGCCATTTGGACGAGTAAATTTATTCAAATAAGCCATTTTACGGAGTAAAAAATAAATTTTTCATCGAATTTATTCATGTAAATTCTGTTTTTTTTTTTCTTTTAAGTTAAAAAAATGTCCGTCAGATATTTTTTTGTATATAACGAACAAATTTGTCTCCACGAAATAAAATACTGCTAACAGATAATTAATTCATATAGAAATATTTCCGCTCTGAAAAATGCAAAAAAAAACTAAACAAAAAAAAAATAACTTACAATGAACGAGTGAACTTCAACTATGAATAAAGTTTATTATATGAAAAAAATTTAAATGAGAAAGCAAATAGAGTTCGACGTGTCTCGGCAATCCCCAGAGCTCAAGAATCCCACTTTCCGTGTTCGTACGTTCGCCAGTTGGTGGCTCATGAACATGCTGATATCCCATCCCCCATGGGTGAGCGCGGCTGTCGTCGACATCAGCGTTGGCGTGTGTGCCGAGAGGAGTGCTGAGAGTGCTGAAAACATCGGAGCAATTCACGTGGACAGACACACGGGGGGTAAAGAGTTTTGCGAACGTAGGATAGCGCGGGACGATAGAGAGACGAGCGGAAGAAACTTGTAAGAGAGAAAGAGATGCGTGAAAAACGAGATACCGGAAAACCGAGACCGGTGAAACACACAGACACATACAGGGAAGGGAAAGAGAGGAGAGCTCCTGGATGCGGGAATGCCGTTGGCCGATGTCTGTCTATATGTTCGGCAGCCGACCACTTCGCTCTTCTCACGCAAAAATGCTTACGTTGCTTCGCTCGCGGTGTGGCAGCGACGACGGAGCATCGAGAGTGGAATAAGAGGAACGAATGTACGAGGTACACGCGTCCATGGAACTCCAACTTCCCCCGGCGCATCTCCCGCGAGGTGGAGAAGAACAAGAGATAGCGGCGCTTTCCTTTTCCGAAACTCCTATTCCAACTCTTCCTCTTCTTCGTAGTCGCATATTTTCCCGCTTCTCCACAACTGTCCAGTTTATCCTCTATATCGCGAATGCAATATCGCGCGAATCTCCACAAGAACCATTGAAGATTCGCTTCTACGGTGTTCAGACGCATACACACGAGTCCGCGTCGATCGACTGGACTCTCGAGACTCTCGAAAATCTCGTCGATAACTCGTGGGATTTTCTCGTTTTGGCAAATGTCTCGGGTTTCGAGACGTTTACAGGACTATAAAAAAGACTATCAAAATACAAGTACAAAAATATTTTCCGCGAAAAGATTAATACGAATTTGGAAGAAACAGGTATTTCGTTCGTCGTTTGGATCGTTCATTGTCGTTAACGAGCCGTCGACACTAATTGCTCGATTTTATGACACGTTTCCAATTCGTCTTTCGGCGAAGTCGTTCGAACTTTCTCTACGTGTTTGAATCCTCTCTCCGTATGTATTCGAAGGGTGTAGAGAGGACTATTCGGTTTCTATGTTCCGCAAAAGCCCCTCAGGCCATTTTCCACAGTTGCAACAGCAGCAGTCGTAGCTGCTAGTCGCTTGTCGTTTTGGATCCGTCGAGAGGCCAAGGCGCGCTGCGAGATTGGCGAGTTTGCCAAGTGGAAATTTTTCGTTACCCACGTTCTTTCCTAATGATCGCGCAGTTTTCCGTACCCTCGGTCACCCCACCCACCTTCGCTTTCTGTTCAATAAAAATAACAGTTCGACTTTCCTCCCTCATCCCCCCTTTAACTTTCGTTCTTTCCTCTGGCGAACACTACCACGCTTTTCCACTTTCTCAGCAAATTCCCTCAATTCTCCATCTTTTTTTTCTTGTTCCACCGGCTTCTCCGCTACGTAGAGAAAACCACTGCTCGCGACCCAAACTCCTCTTCTTTTTCACGATTCTGTCTCTCACCTCTCGCGAAATACTCGCACCGGCGAGGACAACCCTCTCGTTCCGAAAGCCAGTTTGCCTAATGAAATTTTTACGTTGTCGCTTGGGGAGGGGGGATGGTCGCTCCGTTCTGGACGCTTTTTCCGGTACACCTACTCGGAGTCATATAAGTGCTATAGTCGTACTGTACTATACGTGTCTCATATAGCTATAGCATAACTAGTTGCTACTTTGCGTTTCTTCGCTCCACTTCCGGTCTCAACGATCTTTCGGGTTATCTTCTCGACTCTTGTCGGGCAAATGAAACATTTCTCGATATCTCTATCTTCATTTTTTCTTTCTTACAAGAAATAACAATTCATTTTTGTTTTTCTTCGAATAATTCTAAAAAAAATTACTACTTCGATACGATCGCAATATTTCGGGTACTTCACAATTCGATTGAACAAATTTGCTTTTTATTCTTTTTAAATTTCATAATAACAATAAAAAATCGCGACTTTATTTCTAGTTAAAGCGTTAATTGCTTCGTGTAGTAGATTGAACTTATTTTTTTCACCGAGTTGCAAGTGAGAGAAACAGAACGAAGAAAGGCTCGAATGAACGAAAAAAAAAAAGAAAAAAAAGTACCGCGTTTGGAGTAAGTGTAGGTAGCAGTTTGCACTTAACGGGGAAGCAGAGCAGAACGAGCTTTTCCGCCTACACGACCTCGCATCCGAGCTCGCGGAGTCTTTCTTTTTTTTTATCCATCTACTACTAGAGGCAGCGATAGCCTGCAGTACATCTGCACAGAACGAGAGATGAGGTTAGGGGTAGCGCAGGGAGAGGTATCACCCGGTTGTAACACCGCGGGAGGTCTCCGTCGCTCTCGGTTCCATGTGCGGCTCAAGCCTCCGCCGCGTCTCTTCGTCTATCAACAGCGTCGGCGGTGGCAACCCTTCCCTTCGCGTCTCCGGGACTGAGCGCACAGCTAATTTGTAAGCCCTGTACCTCGAACGCCCGAGCGTAAGAGGAAAAGGGAGAAAGATAAGCGAGAACGGTGAAAGCGCGAGGGCAAACGGTTGGGTAGGCCAACGCGGAGCTTCGCCTCGTTATAACTAACAAGGGATAACGACACACGCGTGCGTACCTCAAGTGGAGATTGCGTTTTTTTTTTAACAGGCGACGTTTGCCAGCCGTTTCCCGTCGTTTCTTCGTATTTTTTTTTCTCTCGTGCTTTTCAACTCTCAGTCCAACCCCTTCTCTGCATCACCTCAACTTCGTTTTTTTTTTTTTTTAATTTGTCATTTTTTTAATTTAACTCTGGAAACATTTTTCTCTCTCGACACTCGTCGAGGGCGCTGGACCGGAGAATTGAATCTCGACTCTCGTTTACCTCTCTCAGGACTCTTTCGTAACACGCGTTTTACGAAGAAAAAAAAAAAGAAATAAGTTTCTGTACGACAATCGTGTTATATTAAACTCGAAAGAGTTTGCAAATGTTTTTTTTTGCACTCGTAGGATTTTCCGCTTTAGAAAAATCTTTGCGCAGCTCCGTGTCCAACACAGCCGGAGAGGAATACATCAACATTTTTATCATCGTGCCATTGTAATTTTAACAGAATAGTTTTTTCGTCTCTGTCGTCGGGATCGGGGAGGGGGCGCGGAACTCTTCTCGTGTTATCTTTTTTTCTACGGTGTCTCGCGCTCGGACGGACCATATAGGGGCGCAACGGCGTAAATGTAATACTCTCGGGGTCGAGCGTCTAGCTTTATGGTCGCCTACTCCCTCGTTCTACGTCGTTTTTCCATTTTTTTTTCCTCTCCTTTTCGTTATTCTTTGTGGGTCAGTATACTCAAGAAGCTTATAGCTGTATCTCCACGATTTACGATAACGCGAAGAGCTCGCAGTGAGAATGAGAGAGAGAGAAAGATAAAGAGAGAGAGAAAAAAAAAGGAAAAAAAAAATAAAGATTGAGAGAAAGAACGAAAGAAAGTGGAGTAGAGTAAAGAGTATACGAGACGTTGTTCTGGTTGTTCGAGGCATCAGACTGAATTTGTTTGGACTTACGCGCGCGATGTGCCAACTGAATTCAACGCGTATTGGTGTCTCGGAGCTCTTCGGGTCTATAATATACCGCGTACAGTACGAGGATAATGCGATCGACTAGTGACAGTTTTATGCTGCCTACGACAGTATAACACATGTGTTTGTTGTATATATCCGCCACGAACTCAACCTATATTACAGTGAACGCGCGAGCACGCGTCGCACACCTGCTGCTTGCGTAACGATGCATATTTCTACCGCGATGGGTACATAGAAATCAATGAAGATCTAGAGACCCCCGGAGAACCTTAACTTCGACACGCCTGATGACTATAAACAGCTGCTTTTTTTTTTTATCCACTTGTTAAATGTAAATTATGTTTTTTTTATCCATCGTGTGCGTCAAGAAACTTGTGACTATAAACAACTCTTGTTATCCAGTTAGGTACAATTTTTTTTTTCTTCGAATGTAATGTTTCTTGTTAAAAATAGCTTTCTCAATGTCGATCAAAAAGCCACTAACTATAAAAATCTATTTTCATCAATCTTTTTGATACGGATACGAATTTTTACGATTTATTTTGAATAAAAAAAATCTACGAATTTTAATTAGCTTTTTAGATCGCGATGTTTTTTTTTTTAGTGAATTATTGATTTTTAGCATCGAGAAATGCATCTTGTCGACTAACCGGAGTCGAGGCATTAGTTTTTGCTATCCACTGTTCGCGTATCTCGAGAATTTCTCGACGCAACGTCAGCATGGACAATATTAAGCGCTGCGTCGTCGCCGATAACTTTATCAAAGACAGAAACACGGGATCCGCCCATCCTGGCGTTTGTATAACCTGACGGTCTTTATCGCTCAACAGCCTGGTACCTCTCTCTCAGCTTTTTGTGGCCTATCGTCCGGCCTCGTTATCCGTACACCGCTCCGGGTAATAAAACACTCCAGGGGTTCGCGCTTATACGTGACGACGCTAGTGATTTCAGAGAGCTCTCGCAGCACCCGCGTCATCGTGACACACTCAATGTGCAGCGATGGTTGAATTTTACATCGGAAACATTATTCATTTATTATTTCAGTAGCCGTCTCAGACTAAACTAACGACACAGGTTCGCGTCTAGAGGAGAGTCGGAGAGTCCCAACATGCGAGTGGAGTATCCACTCGAAAGCTTCGTATGTGTGTATCTCTTAGCCTCGAGTGCGAGACGAAGTCAGGGGTGGCAGTGGCCTCTCAGACAGACTTTCATCCCTTTCCCACTTCGACGAATGATAGACAACGAGATAAGTGCCACTCGGGCCTTTCCTTGTTGACACCTAACCGTTAAACACCGACGCGAAGACGAACGGACCATTGAATTTCGCGAAACTACGTTTACGCATTAGATTCTCACCAATCCTTTCCAAACAAACGAAAGGATAAACAGTTGAAGATATTAAGGGTTCATTTTGTGTAACCGACAGTTACCCAATTGTTTTGGCTCGTCGGGACTTTATTGAAGATATAAAAAAACACTCGCGGGTTGATTAATATAATGCAACGCCGAGTAAACCGCAGTACAGCAATTCGCGCTGAGGATCGATTGTCATCGACCGCGAGTGATTATGATATATAGGTCGCGTTGTTAAAAATACCACTCGAGAAATACATTTCATAATATTGCTTTTTCGATAATAAAATTTTCAAAAATTTCGAATTTTCATTATTAGGTATTTATTTATCCCTTAAAATTATGGAATTATATTGGGATATTTTTGGGTTTTCAACCCCTCCAATGGATCTGGAGAATCCGATGACCTTATTGTTGGGAAAACCTATTGAAAATAAAAATGTTGTTGTTCAATTATAGTGAAATCGAAAGGTCAGGATTCACGAAAAATCTCGCAATATCGATATATACAATTATTGAAATTAGACTTTCTAATTGCAGTCTAAAACGATTTTTTTTTAAATTGGAGTTTTTTTTAACGCGTCGATTCTAACGGATATACGGTGATTCCGGGTTAATTAATCCAATCTTAACGGTGACTGCCGCCGTAAAATTGATAAAAAAAAATCAACAACCGGTAGGCCTTAGTCAAAAATTCACCTCTCCCCTGATTCACTCCCAACCCTCTTTCTTCATCTTCCCCCGCGCCTCTCCCTTTAATCCATTTAAGCCTCTTAATCCTCGCGCAGCTGCATGAAATATTTACCGTATAGGTATATACGTTGCTCTCAGTGTTGGACATTCGTGTTGGGGTTTCGGAGTACAAGAGAAAGAGAGATGCCGAGAGACCGGGAGAAAGGTACGAGCGAGAGGAGGAAGCCTTAGCCAAGAGTTGCTAACTCCGCCAGAACGATATAACGAACACATGTTCCAACGCGAGTCTCCATAATCCTCAACCGCTCGCGGTACACATACACACATATGTATATCTCGTATATGCTACGCTATATATATGTGTACATAAACTGAATTGCATATACCGTTGACGTTATAGTAAATTCGTGTACGCTGTAGCGGTGCGGTAGTGTTTGTGTGTTTAGCCAGCCTGTCCAGGGAAACGTGTACATGGTACGCAAACCAGTATCTAAGTCTCCGTTAGCCTTATACTACCGGCTCTGCTACCATCACTGCCATCAGCAGTAGCACGTTTCTCCACCCCTTTACCCTTCGCGTCTAGTCTCTGCCTCTCACGTTGCAGTTTCATCCGTAGAAGATAGATTCGCCATATTCGCCGCGGTGGAAACCGAGAGGAAACTACAAACCGCCAACATCCATAATTGAGCGGTGGTCAAGTTGCCGCCCGGATGAGACGAAATGTGTCTCAGAAACGTTTCGAAAATGTTATAGCAAAACTCCGTCATCGAGAGACGACAAAGTTTCGAGCTTAGAGCGGACTATTTCTCTCGATGAATACACGAAACGATATTATGAATAATTAAACCAAATACCATCGAGAAACTTTTTTTCAGGTATCGAGAGAAAAAAAAAACACAATTTTTTGTTTGATCGATTATTTTTTATTTCGATAATGAAAAAATGCTTTTGAAAGCTTAAAATAAAATATTCGTTGGGTTCGTAGTCAGTGCAAAAAAAATACGAGTGAAAAAAAAATTCCAATTTTTTTGTTTGGTCGATTATTTTTTATTTCGAAAATGAAAAAATGCTTTTGAAAGCTTAGGATAAAATATTTGTTGGGTTCGTAGTCAGTGGGGAACAAAACACAACGAATTACGTGAGCTGAAACGTTTTTTGGCGGTTTTTTTCTACATTTATATCTTCTCGTCGATTTTCACGTTATTCCACGCGCGGATTTCGCGACTGTCTTCGTCTGCTATGTATCCGGCTACTCTCTTCGCTGCACAGTATCAGCGCTCTTCAAACCTTTTGCAAGCTTCCGTGTTAGCTGATGGGGAAAACCCCGAGAGCGTCGTCGTCGAGATGTTGCGAATCGAGAATTCTCATTCGCGAATGCAGAGCGGAAGTGCCGGTCGGCTCACGCACGAGCGGAGATGATGGCGCGTGATGTGCCGTCTAATGGGGAATACGTGCTGCACTGCTGCATACACCCACATAGTATGAACCCCCTTCTGTTATAGAGCATCGGGTGAGCTTTCTGGGATGCAAACTCTACTGCGAGAGCTTCTCACAAGCGACAGTACGCTCCCCCCCCCCCCCTCCCTTCCCCCTTGCGGACTTCGGGACGTATGCGCACACTTGGCGCTATCGGAGTTAGAAATGTTGATCCGACGCAACGACCGAATTCAATTATGAAAAGAGGTCGTGCGCGGCAGCATTGCAATATTCTCACGTTACGCGTATTACGTACACAGCCTATAAAAACGTCCGTCGCATAGTACAAGTTAGAATCATATTTGTATTTCACCGTTAGCTTTATTTCTCCCTTCTGTTTCCGTACTATAACCGCGGTTTTTATTTGCGCTCACAGAGGCATCGTTAGCCATGTAACACGGTAAAGTGCAAGGAGGGCTTCGATTATTTTACCATTCAAACACACATTTCTTTTCATTCTCGTTTTTTTTTTTTTTTTTTTTTTTACCCGAAGCTGAAGCTTTCACTTCCGTCCGGTCGATACGTGTACATACGCCACACGCGGCCTTTGTGAGCTATTCGATGGTTTGACTTTCAAGCTAAAGCTTTGACTCTCGAGCTTTTCTGTCCACTGCTACCGTAAAAAAAAAAAAAGAGGGAAAAATACCCGCTGCCAGTTTCACAGCGAATCTGTAACAGGGAGGAAATCAAATCCTGGATAAGGGTGAAAAAAGTTCTTTATTTTTTTTTCTTTTTTTGTTGTTTCGTAAAAGTCGAAAACAAGAATTTATATATGCATGGAATCGCAATGGTATCGATAAAGATTATCGAGAATAATTGGCTACGGAGAGAGGAGATTGGCGCCCCGTTTCTCATCTTCATTGTTCACGTTCTCTCGTCGCTCTATCTTCCTCGTTACGCGAGGATAGAAACAAGCCACGCCGTTCGCTCGGTGCGGTGACAACACAGTATAGTCGCAGTCCATCGTGCATCCGAGAGGCGCGATATGAA
Organism: Cryptus viduatorius; assembly: GCA_964006125.1. NCBI lineage: Eukaryota > Metazoa > Arthropoda > Insecta > Hymenoptera > Ichneumonidae > Cryptus > Cryptus viduatorius. The sequence continues at coordinate 15,592,836 of OZ023222.1, forward strand.
TTGCAAATTCACCGGTACTATCTGTTGTAGTCGGGAGCGGAGTCCCTGGTTGGGGCGAGGGAGAGGGGAGGGGGAGGATGAGGGTTATACGTAACACCTAATATCGGACAGCACGCTCTCGACTGTAATACGCTTCTACTCCTCAACAAGTAGCTGCAGTTTCTACTGGACCGCGACCAGCAAATTCTCCGCTCCAATTTTCGCTTCATCTATTTTGACGAACAATAAAAAAATCCCTGATACTCCGCGAATGCATATTTTCATTTTTCCACCGGAAAAATAAACACATCGAATCAATTTCTCCAGTTAAAATTTTTCTCACGATGTTTTCGATGTTTTCGATTTTTTTTTTTCGTACCAAAATACCACCGAAAACGGGACAATATTTCTTTGCTTCAGACTTTTAATTATTGATTAGATTAAATAAGATTGCGTATAAGAAATTCCAGTCAATCATTGGGTTTATCGCGAGAAACGAGTTTTCTTTGATCCATGTTTCGAGATGATTATTCTATCAACACGAATATATCGAATCTCGAGAGTTCAGTGTGCGAATTGCCGGTTCCTCACGTTTCAGGCCACCCTCGTCCGTCTATGAGGACTCTGTCTTTATCTTACGAACGCCGAGCTTGCATATAGGGCATAGAGAAGACGAAGATGCAGCAAGAGCCGAGAGCTCTCGGCGAAACACAGGGACTCCATAGCTACGTGTATTATTACGTAATCGCAAAGTGTAAACGCCGAGGCGAGTTTATTTGAGCAGACTGGATGCCTCCGTGTTCACGGAGCGACGGGGGCTCACTACTACCGTGGGGTTTGCTTGTTTTCCGGCCGACGGCGTCGTCGACGCGGCTCTCTATACGCGGTGTTTCAACTTCTCTTCTCCGCTGATGGCTGAAACGCCGCAACGGGCACGTCTTACGCTCGCATATAGCAGTACATATAAGAACCCCGTGGTAGCGGGTAGACGTGATTTGACGCCGACGACGTACTATTTACCGCTATTGTTATACAATGCTTTCGGTAGTAAATATACGCGAGCGCCTCGCGCATGCATTCTCGAGCTTTTTCTCAAATTCGATCATATCGTTGAATTAAAAGTTTACCAGCAAGTAAAAGCCGTGGGAGCTTTGAATGACCGGAGTTCAACAATTTATTTTCGTTCTATTTGCTTCTACTTATTTATATAGAGGGAGCGGGGGAGGGGGCTAATATGAGAACGAAACTGAACTGTCGTCGTCGCGACGAAACCGGAAAGGTGAAATGGACGGAGGTGGCCGACTCGGGTTGCAAAGCGACGAGGTCAAACGATCGATACGCGGGGGTGTGCGACCGACGGCTCTCACTCTCTCGTTCTCCGTCTCATTCTCTCTGTCGTTTTCTATGTACATACCTCCACCTCCACATTGACCGACTTATATACCTATATATACAAACTGATATCGGCGACATGTGTGCCATTGGGTCATGCTGGACTAACAGACCGAAATAGTCTGCGTTATCGAGCTCCAATTACGAGGTTGCAACGTACATACGCCGCCAGCCGTTTGGCTTTTACACGTTTGCCCACCGAGGACTCATAACCGCCCACCCCTTCGCATTTGTACTTATATATACATTTTTTTACTTTTCTTCATTCGGAACTGCTTCCAACTCGGACGATCCGAGAAACGAGGGAAATTCGCTCCGTGTTTTTGCGAAGTCGAATCTCAATGTAAAAGGAACCTGTTTCGTGTCTCTAATTAAGGTGCACTCGAAGATTAATCTGAAACCGCGGGGTCGCGCTTAATATTAGTCGCACTATCGAGATCGCGGAGCTTTTTCTCTTAAGGCGAATTCTCACAGGCGAAACAGTATAAAACGCTGTGGTAAAAACTACGATGCAAAATTATCTTAGCTGCTGTATTTTTTTGATATCCTTATTGCTATCGAGATATGATACTTCGAAATAACCTTTTGCTACTACTTTTTCGCGCTGCAGTTTTGACGGTTGTGGAAATGGCGCATAATAAGAGGAAACAAGAAACAAAACGATTTTTGAATTCGACTTATTGTTCGTAAGCGTATGCGCGTAGATTTTCATCTTGAGCCGTTTTTTCATGAAGCGGAAATGGGCAATCGGTAGCGAAAGCTTAAGGTTTTGTACGCGAAATTTTACGATTCCACAGTACGCGAGGTCGGACCAGCGGCAACGAAACAGGTATAATCTATCCACGACGTCTCGTCGACGAGGACGACAAAGCCGCGAGGCTAAGGGGTGTTTACCAACGTAGTCGCGCAGCAATACACAGTTTTCTTGCCTCTCTATTCCTCTTTTCAACAGTTTATGCACACAGACGCGCTTTAGCGTTCGTTCGCTGCCAACACGTGGCTCTTTCGGTCCTTATCTCTATATATGGGCGGATTGTATAGCTTGGTAGATTATCGCGGTGTCGCTTTCCAGCCTAACAAACACAGTCCGCAACAGCCGACACCATTATGATCCCGACGCACGTATCGTCACCTCGCACTATCCTCATCTTCTCACACTTCTGTCGGCCTATCTTTGTTCTCTGCTGCAATTTCGCGCCTCGCACTTCGTTATCTTCTCGATTGGCTCTCGCCCACCGAAACGTGAGCGATTCAGGCTTTGGAACATCTGCTGCTCATAATTGATGCAGAGATGAGATGAAAATAGTCTGCTCTGCGGCAGATATCACCGAACAATCTAATTTTTTAATACCGTTAATCAAATAATGAAACATACATTATTTAACTATTTTTCGGTCACCGGACAAGAATATCATTTTTCGGAGTACCATTATTAAGTCCGTGGAAATAAATGTCTGCAATTAAAACATCGAATATGTAAAGTTAGGTCCATACAAACGAAACAGTTCGATGTAATAATTAATATTTTTCTATGAATATCGGAAAAATATGTTCTTTTTTTGGAGAGTATCTTTCGAGGGATTAATAAAAATCTGTTAAAAATGTTGAAATTTTCTCACATGAGAATACTGAGATAATATCGCGATGTATATGCGTATTATCTAATCATCATCCCCCTTTCGTTGATGAAGCTGCCGTTCGCGCGATCTCGTCCAATTCCTCTCTCGTTCATTCCATCGCGTCGTATGCAAGCATTGCTGCTATACAGCGGGAGATACACATTGAACCAATGTACAGGTAGGCGAGACGATACTCCGGTTCAGCGTACCTCCTCTCTCACGATCGGACACGTAATTATTGTTCGTCACGGAAATTGGCGGACGACCGAGATAGAGCTCGGGCTGCGCGATGGCGAACACGACGAGAACTGGGCTAATGAAAGAGCTATCCTACCGTAACTATATTCGATAGCACGTCATTATTTAATTTAAAAAAAAATTATCACGCGCAGCAGTATCCACGAGAGATTTTACCCATTCATGACTCATCGTCGTTTATGAATTATAAATACGTTGGTAATGGGTGACAGAAAAAAAAATCATTAGCAAGGCAAATCTATGGAATATCGATAAACTTACCAAGTTTTTTTAAATACCTGATAACCAGGAATTTTTTTTTTTTTTTTCGTAGTTTTTATTACGAAAATATTTTCTTGTACATTTGATCTTTCGGTAAGCGGCGTCTATGGCAAAGCGGGAAGTCTAGACGTCGCGTTGGTTTGCATCACTTTTCGGAAAACCGCACGGAGTAAACCGCCGCGAAAGGGGAGAAGATGAGAAGATCAGGCTTAGTTGGGGGAACAGGGGAATCCCCGGAAAGATGCGCGTTCGCGCGACACAGGCAGTGCGAAGAGTCAGCGGTATGGAACGAAACTGATGGCACGAGGAGGGCGGGGGTTGGAATAGTCTAAAGCGCTACAGTTCTCTCGTGAAACTACAGCGGCAACGTACAAATATAGCTGTGTGTTAAAGTATAGAAACACAGTAGACTGTGTATAGAGAGAGGGAGAAAGAGAAACGCGAAGCATTGGTGGATCGGTACGAAGTTAGCTGGTTAACTCGAGGAAACAACGGTGGCAAGTTCAGAGCGCGCGTGAGGAAGTTGGAACCAGTTGGCACCAGGGAGAGAAGAGCGGTGCCGCGACGACGTGGCCACGCAAGAGCATTGTCTTTCCGTCGCCCGGAGTAGAACCAGAAACCTTCCGAGGTATATATCCTCTACTCTCACTCCTCAGCTGGTGCACCGAAACTATTTCATCGTTTAATAATTGAACGCGCATTCACCGTCGTTACGAATCCACCCCAACCCTTCATTTCTATATATACATTTACATATACATCGCCAGTTCACACGCATACATCTCTCCATCGTTATGGTAGATAGAATCTCGCGAGTTAGCGATGAATATAGAGGAGGCTGAATATTAACTAAAACGCCCGTGAGCTTCCGATTAACTATGCCGAATATATGTAAATTAAAACGCTCGCTAACTCCCTCAATCTACCCTCACGACAATTATAAACATTTTTATATCGATTCCATCATATTCATTATTTCAATCATAGCCGATCGTTCCCTCACTCCCCTTGCGTCGCTTGGAAACTCTCCTCTCGTACCCCTATTCTCTCGCATTCTCGCGGCAATCGAACGCTTTCGCGCGGAATCAAATAACGAATCGTTCCCGAAGCGTTTCGATTTATGTAAATCGATTTATCGGACCGAGAGAGCGTCAAGCGGGTGCTTCTCCGTCGCTCTTATCCGAACGATGGTTATCTATCTAGTTTTGCACCATCAGACTTGGGGGGTTCGCCGATGAGGCTTCGACACTCTGGGGTACTATGGTCAACAATTTCATTTGCTACTCTCTACTCGTATTAACGCCGTTTCTATGTTCTCTCGAGTATATCACGCTATATACATATATATATGTATATTATATCGTCGAACGAATCCGTCGCTTGCTGCATGAATTTCTATGGGATACTTGTTATATGCATAAAACGAGACCCGCTTCATTCGACTCTCCGCCGGTTTGATCCTATGGGTAACCCACCAGATTTGCATCCATTGTATCTCATTCTATCCTCGTCCCTCGGTCAATTAAAACACTCGCGTATTTATGTTTAATTTGTCTAACTGCAACGGTTGCGCTGACCGAACGATGCTCCGAATCTCCATCTGTACCGAGTTACCGGTGGGGATTCTCTATACGCAACCCAAATCACCCCGTCACTCCCCCCGAGAGGCCACCCGCGCTTTGCCTTTCGCAGAGGATGGATAACGCTTCGTTTCGTCGGGGTTCTTGCTGTTTGTGTGCACAGCACGTGAAATGCTGTATACATATGTCCTAAATATACTATATATTTTGCAATGTACTCTGGCAGTGGTACAAACGCATCAGAATTCCCGGGGCTAATGTTGATTAAGTTATACACGCTGTCACTCGCCCGACAGCCGTTTAATTACGTTTCTCTCGTACGCGCGTTCAACACAACGATCCCGAAGAGTAACACTCGACGCACATTTTTTTACTCCTTTTTTTTTTTTTTTTTTTTTCTTTTTAACTTTCAACAACCGCTCGTTTCGCATTTGAGCTTTCATGCGTTAACGCACCGCTGACAGTTTTTACCTTTTATCCAACAGCTCGGTCGTTTAATGCACGACGAGTTCGTCTCTCTTTCTCTCTGATAGCACAGTTTTACTCCTGCATACACCCCTCGATCAATTAGTTGATGCATCAGTTCAAGTGCCGATTCACAATATTTATCGTCTCCCCTGCCCTTTATTTTTTTTTTACGCATTAATCGTGTGTCATTTTTATTTTGTAACGACTGCGCAGTAGTCGCGTCAACGGGAATTCCATTGGTTTGAAAAAACGGGAGTTTGTAATTGCGATTAGGAGAAAATTGGACTCGATTGCGCGTAAATCTTGCAAATTTTTCTTCTCGTTTTTGTTGAAGGGTGGAAAGGGGTTAAAAAAGGGGTAGTTTTTTACGTTTAAATTTGTACGGAAATTGGGCAGAAAGTAAGCCTTGCGGCTCTTTGGGGGTCCAGCCGAGGTTTCGTACGGTCCAGCAGCGCCCCCCCGCCCCCTTAACCCTCTTCGAGTCTCGTTCACCTCGTTACGAAGTTATCGTGTTTTAAACTACCGCGCGCTTGCGGACCGTTCGTACGTTCCCGTCAACCCTTGGCACCCGCCGACTAACTCTCCAACCGAATTATCGTTAAACACTTTAATCATGGTCGGCGTCTTGTTCGCGCGGCGTTGGCGGCTCGATGAGAAAGCTATGGAACGAGAGGGACGGAGAAGGGAGATCGAAGCTCTTCCAGCCGCGCGTCCGGTACCTCGAAGGCTCGGAACACAAGCTTACCTTCCGTCTCGCTCGTTCCGCACAGTTAGTTGCTTATAGTTTGGCTTCTAGCCGAGGAACATAGCGTTGAATATATAGAGTTCGACCTATCGTCGAACGGGGGTTTGCCTGGCTGGACATTCACGAATATCGAAGGGGAAGTGCTAAGCGTCGGTACCAGGTGTTAGCTCCCCGGTGGGTGCCCCGCTCGGTCGGTTCTCCTACAAGTTTCACGGTACATAGAGAAGCCTTCGACATCCTTGGCGAACAGGCTCTCGACGTAATCCTCTCGTAAAACGAAACTCCTACGTAAACTCTCTCTCTCTCTCTCTCTCTCTCTCGCTCGGTGGCTTCCTGTACTTCTGCATAAACTCCTCGATCCTCAAAAGCATCCCGTACGGTCGGGAACCGGAAAGCTTCTTCTCTCCGTCGCCGTATATATCACTATAAACTCAAATCCTAACAGCTACGGGAATGGAGACATTCGTCGAGTCATTAATCGACTATGCGGTGTAACGTACGTATAGACATACACGGGGATTAATCTTGGCATCGGTAGGGAAATTGGCGTTTCCTGCTTGCGCGGTTCGGCGAGGGCAGCATCGACGACGTTGAAGTTATATTATACCGGCTTCTATCTCTCCATCGTTTCTATATACCATCAAAGTGGGGATAGTGTGGATTTAGAGGCAGGAAGGATTAGCGAGTATACGTATAGAAGATAGTGAAGTACATTTCTCGAAATCTATATAACATTCGGGGCTAATCTCTCTCCTCGTAGATTCGATACTCCATTGCGGAGATTTCTGCCGATCGCGTTCAGTCGGATGTGAATTGAAATCGACAATTCACGAGTCGTCGAGTCAGCATTTTTTTTAGCTTCGGCGTGTGCCAAAAGGGCGAAAGTCAATCATCGTGAAAGGAATTTTTTTATCGGTGGAATACTTCGACAAATTATCGGTAAAATTTTGCCATTTTCCTTCAGACTCGATGAGACGAAACGCTATGATTTTTTTTTTTTAAGTCACTTCATCAGCACAGGCCTCGCGTTAATCGTGATAGTCAATCATTATTAGCAAGACGATTAAGTAGCTTCGTAGAACGCGAAGCCAGAGCTAAGATTACCCGCCTTTATTGCCCCCAAAGCTACGAACCGAGACGGTTTCTACCGAACGTACATTACGCGGATACTATAAACTATAATCCGTGTTCCCGAAATTCGAGACTACTCAGTGGCGAAAGCTTCTGGAGATTTAGCGGGGATCATGACGACGATCTTCATTGACGCGAAGACTTTAACGCTTTGTAAACCGATATTTTTATCGTGAATCGAGCGAATGGATCGAAACACGAAGGAAGGGGCATCGCCCCGGTTGCGATCGGTGAGTTGCTAGTATCTGTTGTATTCCGTTATATCGGACGGGCACTCGCTGTACAGTGTGGAGGACAGCGACGAAGGGGGTGGAGGGCGAGCGCTCGATCCACGCTCTCCACGCTGTTCCCGGAGTAACGCATTAGTGAATTAGCGTTTGCCCGCCGTAGCAATCACGGTAATGCGTTCGCGTGCACTATGTCGGCTGTTCGGTTGGCTTTATGTCCATCCATCCCTTCATCTCCCCGCCCACCCCTTTACCACTGTTTTCCTTTATTCTGTTCTAACGGCCGTGATGACCGGCATCACGTCGAACATCGTTTCGATAAGTGCTTCTCTTTTCAATCGTTCCTTTTTTTTTCGATTGTACTACAAACACTTTGATTTTTAATCTTTTTATAGTGACTCTCACAAAAAAAAAAAACAATTTTATTTTTACAAAAAAAAAACAAACAATTCATTCAATTCAATTGAATTTTTTTTTTTTTGAGCGTTTTTTGCCAAAGAATTTTTTTTAATAAAAATTTTTAATAAAAATTCCGATACCATTATTTCCAATTCAGATTTTTTTTCTGCGTGTTGTATTTAATTTAATTTCCAGCTAATAACTTCAATACTCGAAAATATGCGAGCGTTGAAGTTATTAGGTGGAAATTATGAGTTTCCGTCGATTGAATACTCGTTATTTGAATTTAGATAAAAGATGAGCGCGTGTATTGAAATATAGTATTTATCGATCGATTTAATTTTAGATACGGCATGATATTTGGCCATTAGTCTGGAAATTATTCGACGACGCCCGAGATCGCGTTCATGTTAATTGATGATTGGTGTTGCCCGCTATGTTTAATTGTTATCCCAATTGGTACGAATATCCCCTTGCTGTCGATAGCGATGCTTCCGAGTTCTCGCTCTCGTTCGAATACACACACGCATATATATATATATACACTTATATACGGGAGCAACAGAGCATACAAGCTTTTCTCTATAGATATATATATATATATATATATCTTTGGGGGTTTTCCCGTACGGCAGTCTGCAGCATCACCCGGGGAGTCGACGAATCAGCCTCCTCTCGGTCCGATGTTTGTTCGTTCATCTATAGAACATCAATTACCTCCCGGCTGGCTGAGCAAATAAAACGTTCGATTCGCGGGCCTATTGGCATTGAAACCTGTCGCGCTTTCGAATTCCCCTTATATACGCTACGGTACAGCGCTGTGCGCACGAGTTTGTGTGTCCGAAGGGCGGATGGGAGGGTTGGGAGGAGATACGCTCAACTAACGTACGTGCTGTGTGAGATCAATTGATATTATCGCTGTTACAACCGAACGAAAAGCTTGTCTAATGTCATTGGCAGAAATGCGCCTCACTTTCGTTCGATTACCGATCACTACGGAACATCAATTTTCATAATAAATTACGAACGCTATTGTTGTCGCATAGGTATTTAATGAATTTATCGTCGATCCTAATTAATTAACAATAATTACAAACAACGCTATGAATTATTGAAAGACTCTTCGGTATCGATATGTTGGAATAAAAAAAAAAAATATATTCTGCGCCCTGTCGCTCTTCCGCATCGACGATTGCTCGCAATCGGAGCATTCGCAATTTTATTGCAGTCAATATTATAGGCGCGTGAATTGATTTGAATGAATTAACCGCCGATGACTGACTCTGTACACGCATGGGACGAGATTTGCCGTTCGGTTGACTCGTCGCGTATAACACGCTTGATCGTCACTCGTCAAACAGCTTCAAACTGGTTTGGCCGGTTCCGTCGAAATAATGTCATACATTTTTTCCATTTTTTCTATTTATTATTACCGATCCTTTGGAAAAAATCAAATCGAATAAATAATCATTTTTTCCGAATTACGTAGAAATGGAGTTTCCTAAAAAAATGTGGGATAATGAATGCGATAGTTTCGCCAAAGTGATCGGCTAAATTTCATTTAATTTATTTTATTTTTTCAACTACTCCTGCGTTGTTACAATTGTGTAGTGTCAATCGCTTAGTCTCTTCTTTTAGTTTCACGATGTACAAAGATACGTTCTCTCGCTATAGTTCTTTAATATACCACTTCGTATCACTTTCCCAACTCTCGTTTCTTTCGTTACTGCGATCTTTTTCTTTTCTCAATCCCGTGGAAACCTTCTTCTCCTCGTTGCCGCTGTGGCATAGGAGAATCGAGCGCGAAACGAGAAAAGTGCCAAAGCATCTTAGCTCGTGGATGGTGGTAGGAGGTTTAGGGAGTTGAAAAGAAGAAGATGAAGAAGAGAAGGATCGGAAAAGGGAATGGGTAGTGTCGTGTGGCTGGTTGCTTCTGCTGCGGGTCATAGGCTACGACTCAGTCGTATACTACATACCTGCGGGTTTCCTCTCCTTTCCGGTCGCACCGACGTTAAGAAAAGCGAATATCTTCTTACTCCTTTTTTTTATCTCCCACCCTTCGCGGCCCCTCCTCCGTTTCGCATCTTTTCACCATTCCTCTACATTTTCCCTCTCCACTTTTCTCCTTTCCTCCTATCTTCTTCTCTCCCGGTGGTCGTGGTGGTTTTCCTTCCCGCCTGAAGAATCTCCGACTGTCTCGTTAAAACTTTTTCGACATTCCCGCGCGGCCCTCCGTCCTCTCCTCTCCCTCTTTCGCTATCCCGCTGAAAACGTCCCTAGAGTACTCCCGCCGTATAGAGGTGCATCCCTTGCTGCTGCTACCGGCGCTACTGGCTCCGGAGCACACCATCGGCCCGATTTCGCTTTACTATCCCACCGACGTTTCCCCCCGGGCGCAGAGCTTCCCGACGAAAGAAGTTACACGCTGGATTGTACTCACGCGGTCGCCCAGAACTTTACCCTTCGGTATATACCCCCGGCTACGGTGAAACCCGGGTACTGCATATATATACTATGTAACGCTCTCCAGACGTCGAATCAACAACGATCGCGATGCAGTTTATCGAACTCAACGAATCTCACTCCATTCTTGATAAAAAAAAACATCGAAAAACTAAGTTTAATCGATTTTTTGAAGGGGAAAAAATTGGCCTTTTATTTCACGGTGCGACATCCGGAAGTCTCGCCGACGAACAATCAGATACATTGAATTATGAGGAACTTATTGCAAAATTTGAATTTGGGATTTTTTTTTTTTTTTACGATCGATAATTTTTGTCGAGTAAAACTCCGTTTAACCTTTTTTTTATACTGAACATACGCGAATGTTCGGCTATAAAAATAAACGATATAGAGACGACACTAAGTTATTTTGCAAGTCTATCGCAGAAATAGAACCATTCAAAAAATCATATATTTCCGCGACGTTATCGCATGGAGGATCGTAGCCACTCGCGTCGACGACGTTATTGCAAGAAATTTCCGACAAAAATATCCATGGCGATAAACGATTGCGTTACGAAGTTTTTCACAAAAATCGTCGAAGTTTGAGTTTCAAATGCACCGTACGAAAACTTCGTAGTCCGCGAACACAGCGATTTCGATCGGATTCTTTTCAAATAGCTTTTTTTTTTTCTCTTTCGCGGAAACGTGCCGGGCGCGATGGGCGACGCTTCGGCGCCGATGGCCAGCGGCACGTCGTCGGGTTCTGTGCGAAATGCAAGCCGATCCAACGGTCTCTCTGGCGCGCGCGCTATATAGATCAGCGCAGTTTTTCCCACGGGAGGAAAAAAAAAACGCCGGGCCGCAGGCAATAAAAATGCAAATCCTGGGGCGTACATGCTTTTTTTTCGTTGATGCTGCTACTGCAGCCCCACAGTCCCTTTCCATCCCTCTTGAAGCGGCCACTGTCCGCCCCCGCACGCGGTCATCTTTGTGCTCGACGTAGCGGACTGCTGCTGCTGCACCCTTCTACCGTAATCTCGCCATTGTGCGGACTCCGCGACGCGTGCACTCGGATACGGCTCCCCGAACAAACGAACCAACGAACGAACGAAACGCCAGAGGATATACGTACCTATACCGGGGATATCTACTGCCTAATACTCTGGGCACAAGCTGCATCCACCCGAGAACCATCAGAATCTCGAAATTTTCGACCCTACGCGCGCGCGCGACCAACTCGTTCCAATCCTAAAAACGAACGAACCAGATAAAAAAAAAAAAAAAAAAAAAAAACCTCCCCCCGAAAAAAAATAGAGAGATAAAGCGAATGGAAGAAAGAAACGAGAATGAATCGGAAAGCGGTCCAGAGAGGAGAAACGACAAAAAATGCCTCGTTTTTTGCACGAATTTGTGTACTTCGTCGAGCGCACAGGCAAACTGTGTCAGTGGGTCAATTCTTTTCATCAGGAGCTCAAAATCTGTTGTTTCATCGGCTTTCGTTGATGAAGCGATTGCCGAAAATTCGACGACAATAGTTTTTTTTACTTGATATTTAATGTACGCCTCATGGGACGTGGATAGACGGCGTCCAATAATTTCGAGTTTTCCGACTATATCTATTCGGGTAACGCGCGTGTTTTAGGCTCTCTCGCCTAAGTCGGCGCGGCGGCGTATAGTGAAAAATGGATGAAGTTAGAAGTTCGCATTAAATTTTACGGTCGGTGGTTGAATACAGGAAGGCAAAAGTCTGGTATGCGTGTGAGTATTTGTGAGCGCGGAACGTAAAGAAAGAGTTGGGCGCCTCAGACACGCCGAGTACGGAAAACTCGAGTCACGAGGCCACGTGTGAGAGTTGCTTCAGTGTGGTAGGAAAGGACTAGATGGCTGAAGATTCAGTCGTAGAAGGAGGTGACAGCTTTGAATATTGGAAAATAGGTAGAACCGTGTCCCCGTCGTCGGGTAAAAGGAGGGGAAGGGCCTTATACATACTTCTATACGTTTCGGGAAAGGCGAGCGAGTTTTGCAACGGGAACTCCGCTCGGCAGCGGAGACGTACGCTCACGTACTTTCTGTATTACTACCGAACGTGTGCGCGAGTATGTGTACGGCAACGGAGTAACATACGAAATTCTGTACAATCCGCACGTACACGAGTGTTTCTCCAGCTCTCGCGGGCTGTATTTACAGCATGAATGCAGCTTTGACTATAAATACAACGCGTATCGGAGAAAGGTTTGCCGAATGAAGGGCGTGGACATTTCTCGATGCATATAGGAAAGCAGGTTGTTCCCAAATTTCGTTCGAAAATTCTGCATCTTTTCGTACTTTGAAGTTAAGGTCCGGACTTGCGGAAGTTAAATTCGCCATCGATGAAAGTAAAGTTTTACGTAGTTTTGACAATGCGGATGAATAAACTCTATAGGCTCGTTGAGTTCGTCGAGTAGCTTTTTTTTTTTTTTTTTTTTCCGCTACACAGTTGTCAAGTTAACTCCATCTTTACTTTACTCGTATTGTGTGCACCACGGCTCGGGCGCAACGCGCAACAAAATAAAGAGAAAATAGAGCAGTAGGTAGCGGAAGAGTGAGCTCTCTTTATTCCTCTCTTGCCTTCCCTGCCTTCTCGCAATACGCGTGTTATTGGATTTGTTTGAGAACTTTTCAAATTCGTGCTGAAGCTTTTCTAACAAGAAACGGTTCTTGGTAGCTTCCGGAAAGCACAACGGTACACAGTGTCAGGCGGGGTGGCCACGCGAGTCGCGAAGACGACGACGACAACGACGAAGGAAATCCCCTCGCGAGTTCGCGGCATCGAAAAACCGGGAGAGAGAAAACAATAAATGCGACCTGAAACACCATTTCACAACGGAGTTAACAAAAAAAAAGGATCAACGAAGTTCTAGTTTGCTACTGGTTTGTTTTTTTTAACCAAAAACTTTAATCGCAGTTTTGAAATCAGCAGTGATACGTAGAGAAGTTGGATTAACAACGGCTTGATTTCGCAAAAAAGGAAAAAAAAACTTTATTTGCGACATTGGAAAAAAAATCTCATTTACACATTTTTCATGTCGCGGCGAAACGTAAGACTAATAATGGCCAAAAATATCCATTTACTTCCGACGAAAGTTTCCGGTGGACAGCTATAATTGTACCAATATAAATCGATAACTCATTGTGCATTCAAAAAAGCATATACCGATAGTCGAAAGCGTAGATACGATTACATCGACGAAGTGCATTGATCCTTTATTCCTCTATACTTTTTTGCATTCGTGTCATTGATACGCCGAGCCTCAGTGGTGACTGTTAGACGACAATGCGGCTTGTCTAAAATTGGCCACCGCCATCCGCAACCGTCACGAAAATGTTTTGGATTGGTATTCGTTCTGCGGGTCTCTTTTCTTCGATAGGATATCTATAGCGAGTTGCGAAGAAGCGAGATAGAGTAGTAGTAGCCGACACGAGTATACGTAACGAAGAAGTATATAGAGGAGACTCGGTAGCTTCCGCAGAGCCGTCGGTCCCGGTGTACGAATACCGGAATGGCACGAGAGGATTGGACTTACGAGATCCTTAACCCCCCCGTCTGTGTGCCCGGGCTAAGTGACTTTTGTCGTGTCTCCGGGCACTTGACTACCACCGCGAAGGGTGCACGCTTCGCTTCGGGATTCTCTTCCCGTAGCAAAGGGGGTGATGGTCGGAGAAGAACGCGGAACGTAAAGGGTGAACCGAGCGAGCGAGCGAAACAGAGAGGCAAAGAGGAAAAGAGGGCAAAGGTGGATCTGGCAGGGTTGAGCGCAAAAGCGGAAGAGCACCGTTGAATAGCTATATAGCTACGAGAAAGAAAGTACCCGGTTTGTCAGACTCTGCCGCGGTCGTCGTATCTAACTATAAAACTTTATATACATAGATATACATATATATAGACGTCTATATGGAACTCTAGTCGCGAACGCAAAACTTTCTAACTCGCACAGTTGAGAACGAGCGAAAGACAGAGAGAGCACGAAGATTAAACGCACGCGGCTTAAACTTCTCGTCGTTTCTGGACTCGGCTACGGCTATGACAAACGACGGAAATTGTTTGCACGTGAGGCATATCATCCACGAAAATTTACTGTGTGTGTTCACCCCGTCGTTAAACTGCGCTAAATGGCACGAATTATCCCCAAAATTGACGCAACACTCAAATTCTCATGTACACGTGAGTGTATTTAGAAACGTAGCCAGTTTAGCGAGGATCGTTGATTGCGAATAATTTAAATTACGAAAAAAAAAAAAAAAATAAAACCACATCCCGCGCCGTTTTGGTTGGTTTAACGGGCATAAGACTCAAACCATCGATTGGAGCGAACACCTGGATGAAAAAACCGACTCTAATTTTATATCTCCGGAGACCGATGACTATTTGACAGTTCCATAAAAATGGTGGCGTTTCATATCTTTCTTGTTGTTTTTTTTTTTTTTATATATATATATTTTTCTTTTTCATTTGTCCAGCACGCCGAGGAGAGACCCGAGCGAATAAAGGAAAGTGAAGGGTCGCAGTCTCGAGGGGGTATAGCAGTTCGAAACGGCAGTCGAAAGGGAGGAAAACGGAAGCGAAGGTACAATCGAGCAATCTCGCGATTGGAAATCCTTTACCTCCACCTCTTCCTCTTCCTCCCCTCCCCTTTCTTTCCTACTTCGCTCTTTTCTTCATCCAATGCCGGTGTACGTTGGCTTCAACGCTTTACGTTCGCTCTCTTTCACTCTGTACTTGTGTGCGTGCGTGGCGATCGCAACATCGCGTCTATTTACCGTCCATCCGGCAAGAAGATCCTTCGGGAATTCGTGGCAGTAGCAGCAAACCGGGCAGCCGCCTCCTTGCACGATGATGGCGCAACTTCTTCTCTCATACTTGCGTTTGCCATCCTCGCTTCTATCTTTTTCCTTGATTTCGCAACTTCCGCTACCGCGCGTGTCTCCCCCGCCCCCTTCCCCCCACTCTGCGCCTCTCAGACGCACGAATCGAATCAGTCCCGATAAATCCATCCACTTTGAACTCTGCACTCGACTGGTTTTTCTTTAAATTTCAAACAGCTTCTCATAAAAACAATAATAAATTTGAAATAAAAAGGAAACTTCGACTAACAAAATAATAGGTTTAAAGTTAAAAAATTCGCATTCACTGTTTCGTCGTAACAAGTACATTAATCGTTAGCAATACTTTTTATATTTTCTCCTATATCTCGTCCAATTAGAAAAAAAAAATAAAAATAAGAGGAACGGAACTCTTATTTCTGGTGAAAATGTTCAATTATCTTCAATGCGGAGTATCTCAGGATAATGGTAGCGCAAGAGGAGGGACGAGACGAACGGGAATCGAGTCGGTACTCAGCCACAGAGCGCTACGGTACGACGACTCGTCGTAACTTTAATATCTTTGATTGTTATAGGAGTTATTAGTGAAAGGACGAAGGGACGGGGAGATAGGAGGTTATTAGAAGTTTTGCCGTACGTCTCGAAAGTGGATGAGCCGCTGTACAGGGAGAAAGGGAAACGCTAGAGATTCTGAGGAGAGTGAAAGAGACAAGACAGATTGCTATATAACCGAAAAGCTAGAGCCCACGGTAGCCGAGCATGATAACCGACATTGTATAGAATGGAATTCAGTAATAAGAAGATTCGCGAGAGGAGGGATCGAGAACAAGAAGCACGGATGATGAATACGCCAAGTAGCGTTTCTCCGCTGCTTGCTGCGGGCACCGTGAGGATATTTCACCGTTTTTCTCCCCCCGTTTTCGTATTATCGGCAATATTTCTTGCGTTTTCCGGAATTTCATTTAAGCTATCGTGAAGCTCGTCGAGAGAGGAAAGCCGTTGCCGTTGCTATCCTCCTACCGTAGCGAATAGACAGTCAAGTTAACTCGGTGTATATACGCGAAGGAGCGCTACTCTCGAGCAAATCGAAACTCAGGATTATAGCTCTTTCTCCGCATACAGCAACGCAGAACAATCCATTCGCTGTCTTTTGTTGCCAAATAAGCCTGAAATTGCGGTAAAATTTGTAATTCACGAATTTCTAGTAGAAATTGAAAAATTGTCGAGAGAGCGGAGAAATGGCATTTTATCAATCTGCTCGGCTGATAATCGAAACCGGAGGTATGGATAGTAAAAAAAAAAAAGAAAAACTGCGTTGAGACCATGTAGAGCTTTCTTGACAAATGATACGCGGTTTTGCGTTTCGAAATCGAAATGTTTTTATGATGCGTGCGGATGACAATGCGCAATAATATGATCGTCTCCTGTAACCTCTATCGGTAACGTTGCGGGACTGTTTGCGTATTGAATATGAAGCGACTCGGGGAGCAACATAGCTAGAAGCGTCGAGGGAGCTTCAAGGCGAATCGAAAACAGTAATCCATCAATAACCCGAGCGTTTCCGTTCAGCGTCGACGGACGCAGCACATCGGCAAACCGAACCGCTTGACGCTAATCACTAATTAGTCAATTAGCGTCGGTAGCGCAATTTTACTAACAGCGGGGACATTCTGGTATCGAATGTGCGACGCACCTGCTGCTCCCTACGACCCGATGTCGCACTATAGACGTGTTCTCCGAGCACCACGTCGTGCGCCATTTCAATTATAGTAGCGGACGTAATTACCATTGTATACGAGAAACTTAACACCTTTTGCCGCAGTCGAGTATATCATCATCTATATTTCTTTCAACGACTATTGCAATGGATACTTTACAATTTTTCATCGAAACGAATCCTTCCTGTAGTTTCTAATTAAATTTATTTTGAAAAATGTCACAAATAATCACGAGGTTCGTTTTGCAATTCTGTTTAAACTTCGAGTGTACCGCGGACTTGTATATTTTACTCATTAAACAAACGTCAAGAGCCAATTTGGAGTTTAAACAAAAATGTAATTATATAAAATCCAACGCTTCGGCCGATGCGTCAGAAGCAATTTTGAAACTATAGTTAATTATTAAAATACAAATAAATGCCAAAGTTCATTGCCACACCGTGAGAATCAATATTTAACTTTATACGACACACCCACATTTTTCATCGAATGCATAAACGATACGGCAGCGTTTCAAACTCACAGGTTTTAGAGGCATTTTTTAATGCATATAATATTTATACTTCTCAAACGCGTTTGCCTTTTGCGTTTGTGCTCTGTTTGCCGTACTCTCGGCTTTCCGCGCGCTCGATTCATCCCTTTCGCGCGCGCTACCCTCTCCTGGTATTTTCCTTCACGAGTGACCGTTGCATAATGGAATATGGATGGTGCTTTTAGGATAGATAGTGATATAAAGCGGGCAATAGCGAATCGGAAAATTGGCAGGAAACGGAGGGAAGGTAAGCCAATCCAGTTGGCAGTATCTGGGGCACCGGGTTTATAACGACCCCCTTAACTATCCCTGACCCGCGCGATCTCTATATACGGTGTTGTGGCCGAACGCGAAGCGTAACGGCCAACGGTATGCTGTACGTAATTCTAATCAGTATAACATTAGCCGTTGTTCCGGACTATCAAGAATTATGAACATTAGAAGTTCGAATGAGCTTCCCTTTCGCCTCGGAACGAAATTTAATCTTTTATCGAAGCATTACTCTTCGTTACAAAGTTATCAAACTTTACCGGAGATTACAACGATTAGCTCTGTGTGTAAATTCAGTTACGCAACCAATCTCCGATCTATCCTTTCAATACGCTACCAGCGTGAAAATAATTTGTTTTCATCAAATAAATTAATTTTTAACAAACCAACATAACCATTTCTCTGAGTTTATGTTAAACGTGAATTTCATTTTTTTCAATATTTTTTTAATAAAAAAAAAAAATTGATAAATTGGTCATACTTTTGCGATGTATGGCGTAAAAAATAAGGTATTTTCCATTTCTCGTTCAATTGTTATAATAATATCGGAAAACTCGGGAATAATTGTGGGAATAAACTGGTAAATTAACAGCCACGTCGCTTTGCTTAGTTCGTCGAAAATTCCACAAGTGCAATTTCAGCATTTGGTACACTGGTATTGCAACAACGGGGAATGCCCATACAATATACATAACTGACGTTTGGTTTGAGAACGAGTTCTCTTGGCCGCTTCGACATGTTCTCTCCTTCGTGCCGCTCGTACCGTAGCAGGTACGCGTCGTTCCTTACCCCTTTGGTTCCTCCCACTCCTTCCACTGCCGAAACCCGTTGGAGTTTGCAGTTATAATGTTGAGTTAGTCCAAGTAAATAGTAGTGTGCGCGCGTTCGCTAGCCGCGAGACTGGATGGATTCCAGCCGAACAATGCCTCTTTGTCGAGTTGCGGAGAGGAGGCGCGTGAGCGGAACTGTACGCCGCTCAACCGACCCATATATACACCTATACCAACACACGCGTACTATAAGCTTCTGCACTTGCTGCAGCAAACAAGTGAGCTTAGCTATGCAATAACGATACACACCCCGAAGCGAGAGGGGGAATGGGTTCGGTTGGTGATTCCAACCATTCGAGACTCGAGTCTCTAGCTTACGCGATGTTATTTCTCCGAGCCCTTCAACCCTTCCGTTCTGCGGTTAGTAAACCACACCGAGGGACAGGTGAATCTCTCAAGTCCGACGAAACCGAAAACACGGAACGTCGCGACGTCGGCAAAGTTAATGACTTTTCCGTCAGACACTCTATTTCCGAACATTGCGGAAAGTTTCACTTTGTTGGACAGCGCGAAAGTGCAAAGTTTGACTACTAAAAGCGATTCATTTATATTTATTTTATATTTATTAAATTGTACATGATAATCGACAGTACACTGTTTATTTTTTTTATCGATCTTGACCTTCAAATCTCGTGGATAACAACGCATTGTCCGGCGATTAATGAAATGATATAATTAAGGAGAAAAAAAATGTTTTGCTTCGCAGATAACCCACGAGGCGGCTCATCCCTCCCCGGAGGAACGATGATCGAGCCCCGGAAATAACGCCGAGGCTAGACGCCCCCAAAAAGGGCTCTCAATCTTGCGGTCACGAGCGCGCGGCATCGCATTTTTTGCCGCATCTCGGAAAGTGCGCGTGAGGTATCAAAAATCGTCATATACGTTATATTATTATTAACATTTTTTGACAATTTATAATAAGAATAATTGCCGTAAGATTGATAGTATATTAAACGATATAGGATATCGAGATTACGAAAAAAAAAAAAAAAAAATTGATATATATATAACGACTAGTAAAGAGAGACAGGAATGCGAGTGGATCGAGGGACGAGAGAAAAAAGGCAGATACGAACGAAAGATAGCGAGAGCGAGCGTATGAGTGTATAGTCGAGGGATGAGAGAGTCGAGGAGTGGAGGGGATTGGGACTGATAACTCTTATCCGGTGAATGCGATGGCCGAGTCGTCGTGGTCTTCGTCTCAGTAGACCTTCTCAGGTGTCCTCGGTGGGTTCATTCGTTTCGCGTTGCTTCGTCATCGTTAAACATCATCGCGATTTACATCGGTCGGAGTAAAAAAAAAATTATTCTCTCCGCTCCGTTTGAATTTCGAGTCTTGAAATACGAGTAAAAAATAAAAAAAATTCGAATCAAGAAAGACATTCTATCCTACAATCGTTCTTATCGGGAAATAAACTATAACAGAGTGAAAGTCGGGAAGTGGAAGTTTGGCGAAACGGAGGAATAAAGTGAAAAGTCGTTTGAGTCTCGAGACTATAAATAGAGCTGCGAATAAAAAGCAGTTTCAGGAGCGGCAAGCAGTGGTAGCAGCAGCAGCAGCAGCAGCAAAGAGAGTAGGTAAAAGGAAAAACGTAAGAGGACTCGGTGTTGAAGCTGAGAAACACGATAACGAAGGATCGACCGTCGGGAGAGTCCGTCGGGTAGAGTCCCTAATCGCCGTTTTAACCTCGGCTCGAGTTTTTAATTTGACGCTTTAAGCGCGTCAAGTGGGCGAGAACGACAAAGAGAGAGGTGACGAGAATAGCCGGAGTGGCAAAGAGAGAACTCCGCGGGGGTTAAAAGAAGCGTCGTTCGGTAGAGAACAAGTCGGAGAGAGAGTGAGCGCGAGCGAGCGAAAGTCAGTTTGCGTGGACGAAGCGAGAGAAAAAAAAGGTAAGAGGCGCGCGACAAAAGGTGTGTGTAGGTGAAAAGAGAAAACTGGAGTGGAAGCGAAAGAGGATGATAGTACGAAAGGACAAAAGGCTCTCGCGCGCGCGAAAACGCGTCCCGAGAGGCGAGTTCGCTGGTCCCCGAGTTTCTCGGCGCCCCCGCCCCTGGGGGTGGGCCCCGCGGGATGTTGAATTATTTCCCAGCTCTACCGACACTTGGGCGAGAAAGAGCGCCGGCAGACTGCGACTACTAACCCTCCTCCGTACTCTTCAAACTCTCGTTACTCTATGTATGCCTAACGGAAACTCTCCCTGCTGCGTGCTCCGGTTAACCGTTAATCACAATTGCCTAATAAGAATTCATGATGAATCCAGAATGTTCATTAATCCTTTCGGCACCCTCGATCCCTCTCTCCTATTTGCGGCATTCATTTTTGCATATTTTTCGTTATGTTTCTCATTACGAGCGGCTCATTTTTCACGGCTCTCGTTAACGCAATCATCTTCTTTGAGCTGAGAGAATATAAATTAGATCGCGTCGTAAAATATTCATATTCTCAATCAAATCTGTTGGTACCGATTCCAGAAAAAAAAAAAAAAATTCTGAATTTTATTTTGTGAATTTTCGTCGACCTGAGCCGCTTCTGTTTTGGACAGATTTCTGCCACTTGGTGGTATATCAAAAGCTCGCGGTGTCATGGGCTCTCAAGCGTCTCATTTCTTCCTCTCCAACGTTTTCTTCATCTTCTTCTTCAGTCGCTTCACTCCACACGAGTCTTTCTCTGGCTTTCACCTTGCGTCCCCTACACTTCCCTCTCTCGTCCATTGA
Source organism: Cryptus viduatorius (assembly GCA_964006125.1). Classification (NCBI taxonomy): domain Eukaryota; kingdom Metazoa; phylum Arthropoda; class Insecta; order Hymenoptera; family Ichneumonidae; genus Cryptus; species Cryptus viduatorius. Next base: position 15,614,268 of record OZ023222.1, read on the forward strand.
GCTCGAGACCCCCCGACGACGACGACGACGACAACGACGAGTCCTCTGAACGAGACTTTCACGACAAGCGGCTCGCACGGGAACAAAGGAAGCATACTAGTACCGGAAACTCTGGGTACCAGCAACGAGGCGAACGAGGGCAGCATTCGAACATTTCTCCTCAACCTTTCTCTACTAACGCCTCTACCGTTCAACCTTCGTTCCACCCGCAGAGCTCTCTCGCACCCTCCGACTTCTATTTCACTTCTAAACTCCCCCAACCGCCCCTCTTCGCTTCCTACTTCCGGTCGCAGTTCATAGTTTCTGTCTTCCTCACCTCCCCCGCCGCATCCTCGTCACTGACGCTCCTCTCTCTGCCAACCCTCCACTTTGTGCATCCGCGCGTATACTCGGGGAGTTTCTAATTAAACTTAAACTTTTAATTGACTCGTTGTAAAGCAGTTACTCGCGAGCGAGCGAGATAACTATAACGCCTAGCGCGGTAAGAGAAAACGCGAACGAGAAAGATGCTCTACGATGGGAGACTCGAGAGGGACTTTACACACGAGTGTTTCTAATGTTCTCGCTTACTTTACGCGCTTTTGACACGAGAAGAATCGTCCTCTACGCGATGGGTGTCTTAACTCAGCGTGCAACGCGATATTTCCTTAATAAAATCATAAGAAAACTTCGAGGTATTTATGATAATTTATTGGCGAAATGTTTCGGTTTGCTGTGCCGAAGTTTCGGAGTGAAAATGAAAGCGGTATAAATGATTAACTCAGTAGAATTTCGTGAGCCTTTGAATTAAAATAAAATTAAAAAAGATTGAACGAAAATACGGAAATTTTTTAAAAATTTTCAGGTGAACGTATTAGGTGCGCTATATGTATATAGCGTAAAGATAATTTTTTGGTTAGGTGTGCGAAAAAAAATCTGTTCTATTGGACGCAAATTAATGATTCATTTCGTACATTCAAAAACACGTTACGAAACGAAAATTAATAAGAATTATCGATCTCCCGATTCCCCAGTAGTACGAGATATCAACTCGACTTTATCACAAATTTATATATTTATTACAGGGGATATAGATCGCGGGAAGGGTCTTGTCGATTGACTTATCGATAGCAACAGAGAACCAGTATCGGCGCCAAAGTGACCAAATATCAGTGAGTTATCCACGAACCGAGTGATCACACATCAGACTCGGATACAGACAGAGTTATTTTATGTTTTTTTTTTCTTTTTTTTTTTTTATAAAAAATTCAGTGACCAGTGAAGTGAACACATCGCGATTTTTTTTCTTTTTTCCGTAATCGATCGTAACGATTGGATATATCGAGAGGAAAAAAAAATTGTGTGAGTGAAAAGTGTGCGGGTGCATCGAGGAGTACAAAATTTGGTCCGTCGGTAGACGAGAGCAAAGCTAGTGTACGGTGAGTGTTTTTGGATCGCGGCGTACCGAAACACGGTAAGCCCCGAAGAGGCTCTCATGAAAATGCTTCAATCCCTGAACGCTCTTGCGGGCAAAATATCGCCGGGCTCGCCGACCGACGGTAACGCGAACAAAGTGCATCTTCACAATAATAACAACAACAATAACAACAATGTGTCTCATCATCCGCATCCGTACTCGAAGCAACTTAGCCAACAGACGTCGAGATCACAGGCGATCAATGGCGATCAGAAGGAGAATACGTAAGTCTATTATCATATTATTCTAAAAATACCTGAAAAAATAATTTTTTCGCGAAATATGATATCCGCATATTTTGCATTTCTTTTCGAAAAAATATAGAATTAATCCTTTAAATGCGACGTATTAAAAAAAAAAAATTCAATAGCAATTTTTTTTTACAAAATATAAAATTAATTACTTAAATGTGACGTATAAAAAAAATTGATAGCAATTTTTTATCTTTTAACCCTTTTTTTATATAAAATTAATGCTTTACATGCGACGTATTAAAAAAAAATTTTTGATAGCAATTTTTTATCCTCAAAAGATTGATAAATACTCGGAAAATTACTCTTACTATCTCATAGGTTGAAGGGGTTAGAAAAAATATTTTGAAAGACTTTTTTTTCTTTGCCTTCTTAATTCATTGTTAATCGCTACAAACAAAGTATCAGCCAAAGGATAAGTCAAAGATTCTCCTTAAGTCGTAAACTCGTAACTCCGAATTCTTTTCGCCTCGCGGGCATCTATCTTCCGCTCGAAAAAAAATTTCCTCGGAACGTCTCGTCACTGTCGCTCCTTTGACATTCAAATTACAAAGCCGGCACACGTTTGGCCAGTGCACACGTGGGCGTAGTGCTTCGGTGGGTTTTATCGCGATTCCGTGTCTCGTGGGTGGGATGCAGAGTTTAGAGAGCGAGCGAGAGAGAGAGAGAGAGAGAGAATTTCGTGGCTCAAATCCAAGAAGCTTCGAAAGGGGAGAGAATGACTCTTCGCATCTCTGTTTGCGCATCTTTTACTTCTTTATTGCTTGAGGGGGGTTTCTCGGTAAATTCGTTACGCGCCTCGTGCTTCGTGCCGAATGCGTAAGAGGATGGAAACACCGCGCGTATACACGTCTAAGACGACGACGAAGACGACGACGATGTCGGGCTGTGTGTGACGGTGCGTCGAAAGAGAGAGAAGGAAAGCTTAAAATAACTCGCCGACATATCACGCGAACCCGTCGCGAACCTCCGGGTTGGCGAGAGAAACTCTCGCTAAATCTCTTTCCCTTTCCGCGGGAGAACTCGCGCACACGGTGCGGCCGTATAAGACATTCCATTCTACGTGTGGATGCCGTTGAAATATGTAGGTACCTTCCCGCGCCGGGTTTTCCGTACTTCGCGAAGAGGCGAAACTGTACTGAGACAGAGATCCGATATATAGAGTCAAAAGCGAAATGGAGGTAGAAGAAAGCGTAATAGAATAAGAAAAAGAATGAAAAAAAAAAAAAAAAAAAAAAAACAATCTGGCTATACGAAGCACAATCTAGATTCCGGAGCGAGTTGAATTTCCGTTAGCTACGAGAGTTCTCACTCGAAAGTTAGCTCTAGATCGTTCGCAGAGCCTGCAGGGTTATCGTTATCGCGCGCCAGATGGCCTATCTCGCGTCGGCAAACACTGATAGTGATTCGAGTCTTTTTTTTTGCCCGTTTTACTTCTCTGTCACGTATCACTTGTCCGCGTCGCGTCATTCCCGATAGACGTAGATCATCGGAAGTATAAACTAGCGGGATACAAGTGAAGAAAAAAAAAATTGATTCATAAAAATTATAATTTTTGCGTTTCATTGACCGTCGTACTTCCTCGCGAAGCGAGTGAGATCACTCCACACACTATCAGCTTTATCGATGCGCTATTTCCGTATCTGCAGCTTAAATTGCTGCGACGAAGTTCGTAATAACAATATAATGCGCTATCAACGTTTAAAATCAACACGAGATTATTAGTCGGTTCTTTTTTATCATTGTGGATGTCGTTGATAAGGTAAAAGGCGACTTTCGCGTCATTAAAATTCTTTAAAATGCATCGTCTGAACAATGCGAAAAAAATGGATAAAAAATTGGCAAAAAATGTTGAAAAAAAATGAAAAGTATGAAAATGAAAAAAAAAAAAAATGAAGGTTCATAAAAACGAAAAGTATGACTTTAACTTCGAAAATACAGGGAACGGCGTCGAATAAAGAACGTGAAAGGTTCTCGATAAAAAGTTAGTAAACATGGTTCGAGAAAAGAAAAAATGAAAAAAAAAAAAACCAGAATTCCTTCTGCTCGAATTTTTATTCGACAAGCAGCCCTTTCAATTCAGTATATTATAAGTGCACGTGGGAGAGGAAGGCGTCGGCACCTCGAAAATCTATATCCACATCGAGTACAACGGAGGCAGGGACGGTACTCCTCTCTCGCCCCGGAATCTTCAGAAAATCTGACAAATCCAAACGCTATTCGGATGCACAAAACGTTGCCAAGAACGCCTTCTCTTTTCGTCTTCGTCATAGTCGGTGCAGCCCTCCTGCCGCTTGGCGCACACGAGTTTTGCCTCCTCGGCACGCGCTCGGTCTTCACCGTAACGTCAAAGTATGCAGTCACGTACTATGCGCGTACCTATATGCGGAGAGAGGCGCGCCCTGTTCTCTCTCTTGCTTCGCTTCCTTGAATCCACGTACTACTTACTCCTCTGCTTCTATCTGACGACTAGCGCGCGCGAGTTGTGTAGCAGTTATGTACCTTCCGCACATCCACCACTTGCTAACTCGCGATTCTACACACACACACACACACGCGCAGACGCAAAGAAATGGACCACATTCGCGTACCCAACGTACTGCAGACATTCACAGAATACACGAAAACTATGAGAAACCGGTCAACTTTATCGTACGGCAAACTCCAAAATTTCGAAATTTTTTGCCCGCGTAAAAAAGAGTTCTAACATACCGACCGGTTAACAGTAAAAATCGAATTTTTAGCATTTATCTAAAAATTTTCATAAAATGGACCGATTTTTTTTAAATTCAGAGCATTTGCCCCTTTAATGATCTAAAGTTTCGATTCAACTGCAGTCTTCGGGTATTTCTAGTAAAAAAAAATGAAATTGCAGAATATCAAAGTGACTTTGTAACAATTCTGTATATTTGGAAGTTGCATACGTGTGAATTTCTCGACGCAGCGTTTGCTAACACACGTGTAACACACTGCTTGCACTATAGAACTTACATATAATGTACGTACGTTTCCATTGTGTGTAGTCCCTCCGTCGCGACATAGGCATAAAGGCAGAGAGAAGCATTCTCGTGCTTGTTGCAAGAGTCACGTAACGCATTGTATTGTCACATACCGTCCGCCCCGGCGTTCTACTCGTGCAAAGCTCCAAATTGTATCGTCGTCGCGTGCTGCATTCGCATCGACGCTATGCTCTCTCGTCGTCGTCGTAGTCGTCGTCGGCGCGACGACTATCCCCAAACGAGAGTGAGAAGGAGGAAAACGACAACGGTAATATCCGATGCAACTCCACGCTTCTCTCTTTTCGCAACCCTCGTACATAAAGCAACGCTCGCTCACTCCCTCGCGGGGTTTCCTCACATTCTGCCGAACTCTCGACAACGATTCTCCACCTTTTCTCACTTGGAGCAAAAAAAAATCAGATATATAAAAAAAAAAAAAAAAAAATTTAAACGAACGAAACGAAAGAACGCGAGTTGTATAATAAAAGAAGTGACAAAGGGGTACATCGGATAGGAGATATCTAGGAGCACGAAATCATCGGGCAATCGTGTTCTGATTTCTCCGTACGAGGGCTTCTATGAACTATGTACAATAGCCGTCGTGAGTTCCGCCGGAGTACAACGATAGAAGAATTACGAGACACGTATAAAAAAAATAAAAAAGAGAAAGAAAAAAAAAATGAAGAGACCCCACTGTAAATATAGTAGCGCGACGCTACGTGTCCAGTTTCCGTCGCGTACTTAGATATATAGCACGAAGTTTGCACGGTGAATTTTTCTCTCTTCCTTATCTCTGTAACAGCGAGTCCAGAGGGTTCTGACAGTAGGATAGAGGGTATACGATAGGTTGAAAAAGGTATAGGATAGAGGGTACACGGATTCCCGGAATTGTGATCTGCTCCTGTCGCTGAGTCACGTAGGGTCGTTGGTGCCGCGGGCACGTTGCAATTTTCCGGATCTTATGAAAGCTCGAATCTCTGGCCAGCGAACTGGGAGACCGAGTAGGTATGGTCTACTCGCCCCCATCTGCCCCATCTTTTATATATGTCTATATATTTGTCGGTGTGTGGCGAACACGGCAATGCAACTCTCGTAGAGTCCAAGCGATGAGAATAAAAAAAAAAATAAAAAAATAACAAAAAGTTCGACACTGTTGTTACGAGAGAGCGAGAGGTCTCGTTCCCGTGATAGTAACGGTAGTTTCGGTTTTGTAGAGGCAGAAAACGAGAAATCCATGTACCTCGTGTGTTGCGTCGTTCGAAAACGATTCGACGATTTATACTTTGACGATAGGATTCCGATTATTGTCGCGACATTTGCTGTATAACTGTGCTTATCGTAATCAGATATTAGGTGTTAACTCGTTAACGATCGATAGAAAAACAGCAATTCCTTTTCGTGTTATTATACATTTTTCGAAAAAAAAAAAAAAAAAAAGGAATCATTTGCAAAAAAAATATGACGCGAAAGTTGATTTTTCGAAATATGCGATTAAAATAATGTTTTTTGTGGTGCATTTTGGTGGCATACATGCATCAAGCCTGCAACACACACGACGCGATAACGAAGTATCGCGTGTTGTTTGAACACGATCTCAGGCATAAGGCAGTCAGTGGTGACTGGTAGGGTTCCCCTTCTTCTCTGGTATACAGAGTATCTCGACGTCACGTTGTTCTTATCACTCGCCGACACCGTTATCTCTCACTCTTGCACGGTTCTCTATCAATCTATCTATATATACGGGGGTAAGATAAGACTCCGACGAAGCTGACATAATCAATCTCGAAACTCGACGGGCAAACTCTACTCGAACTCGTTGCTCGACCTCGATTCTCTCTTCTGCCAGCTTCGGCAAAGTGTGAACGGGCAAAGAACGCGAGTGAGAGAGACTGCGAAACTGGGGTACGGAAGTAAGAAAAGAGAATAGAAAAAAAAAATAAAAAAAAAAAACAAAAAAAATGATGGTTGAGTAACGTCGGTGAACAAGATAGAAAGGGAAGGAGGGATCGAGGTGAGAAGCGCGAACGGGTGGGCGGGTAAGACCCCCGAATTGAATTTCTCGGTGAACGCGATTACTTCCACTCGATTAGAAGCCGCGCGGCGCACACCGCGGGCTCTCACCGAGCTCGGGCCTCGGTCGCATATATACCGACGTTGTACCCCCTGCGAGATTATCCTAGAAATAGAACCTGGTCGTAGGTAATGCACGATTCTTATCGAACGAACGAAGCACCGGTGAATTCTGCTGGTGCCACTAGCGAATAACGTTCCTCTGAGATTTTCAACTGATCTGATTGACGCTCGCGATTTTAGGAAGGGATAGAGAGAGAGAGGGAGAGAGAGACACTCCCGAGTGCAAAGATAAAGATGAGCGCTGAGCAAATGTACATAGTGTATGAGTGAAGAAGTGAGCGAGAAGGACAGGGGGCATGGAACGCCAAGTCGGAAATAGACCGGAAGCTACTAAAGCTCGCTTGACATCACTGAGGACCGACTGAATCTCGCGTCGTTGTCGTCATCATATTCCAATTTTATCCGAATAACTCGGAGCTTAAATCGAGTCACTCCAAAAATATAAAAATTTTCATATTCGTTCGCGTAATTCGACGGACTTATCTGTGATCCGTCGGTTTTTCTTATCAGATTTGGCGAAAAGCCTTTTTCGAAATTTAGTTAAAACGTTTCTTTGGTGGGTATATATCCGAAGGAAAATAAATCGATACGAACCGCGTCAACGCTTCGAGTACTCAGTCACATCGACGAGCGTCGGCATCGATGGGACGAGGATCTCCCCCCTCTCCCTTCCTTCCTCTATCGACGATGCATTAATTAACCGATGTCCCTCAATTTTAATCGGGTCAGTGGGTGGCGTATTCGCGTGCCTGCGGCCGCACCGAATGATGGATGAAGCCGGAAAGTTTTCGTTCTACCGTGAGCGCACGATAGGGGTGGTATGCGAGCCTGCGACACCCGGTATAATAACGCGAATGCGTTGGCGTTAGCGTCACGTTAATCAAGAGCGATCGGTCGCTGTCTCTCGCTCTCTCTAGCCACAGCTATCTCCATCCAACCACCTCGCGGAAGTTCAAAACTGAAAAAAAAAAAAAAAAAAAAAATCCATCGAAGTTTCTTTGTACACAAATTATCTTCTTCGAGGTTTCATCTACTTGTCCGTTTCATCATCGAAGTCTATGTTATCGATGGGCTTTAGAAAAAAAAAAAGATTAATTGTAGAGCGATATTGCATGGCAAGAGACGCACGCTATTGATAATTCAACCGCGTAAATTCAGATGGTCTGCTTCAACATAACAGTGTATTCGTCACCGAATAGCATTCTTCCCACTGCATGCATTATATCGCAATGCGCATGCATATAGAGATATCACTATACGTATACATGGATCATGCCGAAAGTTCTCTCGATATGCATCTGTTTATATTACGAAGCGTTGAATACTCAATCTATATGCATTTACCGTATTCGTGGGAATCGTGGATCGTACAGGATTGCTTGTTCCGGATAGCCAAACCCGGAAATCTATTCCACGCCTAATAACCGAGAGGTAACGCCCTGTGCATTGAGATTGGGAATGGATCGCCTCCGCCCCCTCCCCGCCCTCCTCTTAAACCATTTTCGTTATAGGTAATACTGCAAGCCTATATGTATCCCCAGCACAACCCCCAGCAGGAATTTCGCGCCCTCACCCTCCCTCTCTTGTGTTTCCGTCGCTTTCCCTCTTTCCAACTTTGTTCGCTCTCTCGGTCTTCCTCTCTATCCATTCCCGTCACCATCACGAGCCCGAGAGAACGACGAGCTTTCAACCCCCTCAGGACTCATCTCCCGCCGATCGAGGCCTGACGCCGTGCTCGCTGTGCCGCATTAGCATGTTATTGGGAGGTTGTTTACTCCGGGTTAATCACGACCACCGTCGGCTGTGCATTCCGGATACGTTGAGCGACGTATCCAAGAGCGCGTTCAACGCAATTCTCTAATATATTGTCATTTTTTTTTTGGACCGATTTTTATTTTTTTCATCGATCGAAATAAAAAATTGTCTTTGGCTAAAGTGACTTTGAGAAGGCGATAAATTTTTTTCTGGTAACTTATAATGTTTGGTCGGACAATTTTATTCATATATCGTATTTTTTTTTTTATTTTGAAAAATGTTATTTAATTAATCTTTGCGAAGAGCGATAACGCTCGTGTCAAACCAGACTTCCGGTTTGCTCATCGAGAGGTGAATTCAGTAGTTTATTTTTTATCAGAGGCTCGGATGTACCACCGAAAAAGGTGTCGCGTGTCACGAAAGCGTTAAAATCCACCTCCATGAATTCTGTGGAAGGTTTATTGGAAGGGTCCGCGACGGTACCGTTGGACAAGGGTGGGAGTTAATTAAACGAATAAATAACGTAACAAAGCCAGCGTGAAGGATGGGGAGTTGTGTGGAAGCGCGTACGCGCTGAGTTCCAGTAGCTATCCGCTTTCAGAAACTACTACACCGAACCTCCGCATTCTCGTCGACCAGTCACCCCTGGGGTTATATTCGCGACGCGAACGCCCTTTTGCCAACAAGCGGCAGCGGAGGATAGCACCAGTGATCTCTATTCTTTTCTCTCGTCGGGTATTCTCAGCTGCGTCTCTGTTCTTTCACAGAGAGATACCGTACCTGCCTCTTCCTTGTACTCACCACTCGCTATTACATCGTCCTCGTCGTCACCCCTTTTCACGCGATTTTTTATTTTTTTTTTTCAACCCTTCAAGCTTATTCCCTCTCTTTTGACTTTCCAACGAGCACTCGCGACAATTCATTCTCGTCGGCTACGGTCCGCGTTCACGTGCTACGAGCCCGCGTACCAGGTATATCGCGTGTCGTTTCGCTGCTCGTCGAGGCCGTTAATTAAAAAGAGATCCGGAGGAAAAAGCGTATTTAAGTGGCTGTTTATCGGTACCGACGATGCCGCGATAGGCTTGACACCACGAGGCAGCGCGAAACGACAAAATTCTTGGCACATACTAGTAGTTATGTTAACGACAATTTACGAGGTTAGTCGCGACGGAACACTTGTTATCGAGCTTACTTACTCGGTTGCTTACTTCACGGCGATGCAATAATACATGTCGACTGTGAATAACAAATCAGCAGGTTGCTTGTTTGACTAAATCTACGAGATTTATCAACTTAAAGTAAATCAATTATTGTGAAGTAAAAAAATAGTGCAGAAATTTATCAAAATTTATCTGATATGATGAAAAAGTAAAAATGATTAATTTTTTTTTATTATTTTTCATCTGCGTATTTCGTAATTTATATGACGACGGTGGCGCCGACGGCTCGCATCACGAATTTCACGTTACAACATTTCGATTCGAGTTTCTACCATCCGCGTTACCATGAACTCGTATATCTCGTATATCGAAGTAACTCGCGAGAAAGCTTGAACTACATTAAGGGGTTACGGTCGTCTAGCGTTTTACGCATAGGGAAATTCCGTCGGGATAAAGTTACGTCGTATACCGGTACTCACCGAAGGATCACCGCGGCAGCGGCAGGACCGCGCGCGCTTCCTCTCGTGGTGCGGACGCATTTTAGAACCCGCGAAAGTACAGCAGCGGAAAAGAAGAACGAGGATTGAGTCGCAAAGCATTGAGTGATGCAAAAAAAATATAAAATAAAAGGGGTGAAACGATTCGAGAGCTTGCGAATCAGCCAAAATCCTCGGGTGGGCGACTATAAAAATTCTCGATCGATCGCTCTTCTTTTATTCCGATTTTCTCGTTATTTTTTTTTTCATTCTATTTTTCTACCGTTTGTGCGGAAAAAAGAGAAATGGGCGAATTTGTAAAATTCTGAAAAACTCACTGTCATCAATTCGTATAAAAACCTAACAAATGCTCTGACAGAAAAAATAATAAAAAAAAAAAAAACCAGAGTAGTTTACTACCGATAAAACACGACCCGCGTTATCACGAACAAAATGTTTATTCGATCTGATAAGAATTCTGACTGAAAACCATGAATAAGAGAGCAATTACCATCAATTTTTTTTTTTCGTAATTTTTTGGAATTCCATTCAAACATTTTTCTGGATACATTTTCTCGGTAAAAAAGAGTCGCACTGCTTAACGAGGTTCGTCGATTTTTTGAACCAGAATGAAAACAGCTCGGGAAAAGGGAGGGGGAGGGTTTGAATGAAAAATACAAAAAAGGGCGGAACGTCAATCGACAGTGCTGGTGGGAGCTTAACGACGCTTCGTCGTCACCCGTCGCTTTTCACGTATACGCTACGCTTCCGGGAACGCAATTAGTTTTTCGTTCCGCGAAATGAAAGGGCGAAAAAGCCCCTCGAGTGTGTTGGTCAGTGTAGAGAAAAGAGAGAACGAGTAAAAGCCAACGCACTATGGGTACCGGTCGCGCGATGCCAACGGTCCGTTGTCCTCTGGACACTCGCATACACACGCAGATACGCACACACTGCAAAACTTCGTAAATCATTAGTTTTATCAGGCTCATCCAGTGCGGATTTCCGCTTTATCTATCGGACTAACTCGGTCGAGTTCTCTCGTTGGTGGTGATGGAAAAAAATCTCTCGAAATAAACAAAACAAAAAAAAAAAAACGATTCGCGACAGAAAGCGCACAGAAAAAAAAAAAAAGAATTACTCAAAACAATGGTCAATTCGCGTGTGCGTAGGGTGGACAGCAGACACCGGAAGTAGAGCTACGCTCTCGCCGGGGACAAAAAAAAATATACCACTCGCTGTCTAGGCACTGGATATACAAAGTGCTTTTACATTCTGCATTTAATCATACGAGATTTCCGTGCCTCGACTGTATATGGAATATAAAAAAAAATGTACACTACTCTTTGATGATTTATGAAAAATATTGCCGGTAACTCGAACCTATCGCGGAATGAACGAAACATTCGGTGGTCCATTTGTAAAAAAAAAAAAGAAGATAAAAAAAAATCTAGTTAGAGAAAGTGCGACCTCTTTCATGGCGTATAGGCAAAGTAACGGCGGTTGCCCTTCGAGTTTTCGCGGAAATGGGAAAAAGAGGATTGTCCGGTCGAAAGGATTTGAACCGTCGACGGTTTCATACGAGTTCCGGCCTTTGGGTCCAGTGCTCGCGGACATAGGGAGATGTTCAGAGGGCCGCTGGGGTGGGGGCTTCGGATCGCGAACGGTTCGAAGCTGACGAATAATACGACGCGGGCTACAAATTCGTCGATCCGTGCAACCTGAACGCAGTCGAACAGCGGTAGAAACACGAAGCCTTTTGCCATGTGCTGCGTATAAACACGAATCGCGCAGTGCTATACGCGAACATCGAATTTTCAATGCACTCAATACGGAAAAACATCTCTATCGGCGCTTCACTCGGTTACAAACACCAATTTTCAGTTACGTTTCTGTTTCATCCAACGAAACATTTTCGTTAATGTATCGTGATAATTAAATGCATTCGAATATCGTATAATTAACTCGACCGCTATGCTTTAATAGTAGCGAGAGTATTAAAACGAATATTCGTGTTATGGTCCAAATATCTTGTATTTACAACGTACCAAATAACCTCAAATATTAGCGATTTGCCGAACAGCATGTTCACCTCGCAGTATTTTTTTTATTAATGTTCTATGAAAAATTTACATGTTGCGATTCTGTTTATAAAAATTTAGCTTAAGTTTTATGTTCCGAAAAAAAAAAAAAATTGAATGATTTTTAAAGAAAAATATTTCCAACATCACGTGACAATCTTTCAAAAACTTTTAATTTTTTAAAAATTTGTCTTCCGGTTTGGATTTATGTTTTCAAACTGACGAAAGAAGATTGGTTCGCTCAGAGTGGTTCGGACAAGCCGGGAACGCTTCGAAGCAGGGCAAAGGGATCAGAGCGTAGTAACTCGGGTCGATGCATGATTATACAGATATACGGTTACTATAGACCCGACGATATATGCTGGCGGTAGTAATATACTCGGGCATACGTTCGTCTTTGCGGAGATCCCGGTGGAGGTGAACATCCGAGGATGTACGAGGCACGTGAAACAGAAATAGCAGCAGCAGCTTTCCAGCTTACTTCTCCGAAGAAGGGGGGGGGGGAAGGGGTCGGGGGTTGGGGGTTGGGGGAGTGTGAGCTCCTGCGGGATATTCTCGAGGCGTACATCCGGGGATGTTCCCGGCCGCCCGTTGTCGGATAAAATGGATTAGCGTTTTATGACGTCGGACGTACGAACACGGTGGCGTTGCTGCGGCTCTGATGGATATAGCCTTCTTCAAAGATAACGGCATTTCGTCGCAAAATCCTCTCTTTCATCCTCCGATTTTCACCTTTTCGGTGTTCCTTTCCGTTCGCGCTATGAATAAAATAAGAAGGCACAGTCGCGCACAATCGTCACTGTGGGAAACTTTGAAATTGCATTTCAATTAGGAAGTTAACGAAGAACTTGTAACGCAACTTCTTAACTAACAGCTCGACCAAGTTGGAGGGAATCTGTTAAAAAAAAAAAAAAAAAATGGGAGAAAGAAATCGTTGCTCGTGAAGGGTGGTGTTACCGAGCACCGCTCGACTTCCCAATCATTTGTAGTTGACGCGGGGCCAAGTTTCGATATATCGCTAGGATTCTCAATGAGCCGAAGCCGCGAGAGCCGGTCGGGAGCTTCGTCAGCTGCCAAAAGTCAGACGTATAGCTGCGCCAGTGGTCGTGCAGTCCGGCAAAACGTAGCACACCGCGGCTTCATTAAGAATTAATAGTGCTACAGCTTTCCCTGCTGCTACAGCTTTCGCGACGTATCCGAGTGGCTACTCATATCTCTCCGAACTGCATTTATATTTCCTTTTACCTTCGAGTTCCAGTAGGACTTGCTATATTAGTCACTTTGGTGTATATAAGTAGATTAGCAACTAGAAAAACAATTGCTAAAATTTATAGCTATTGATTCTTTCCATTTCTTTCAAATTTTTCAAGAACGAAAAAACAAAAAAAAAAAATATCTAACTTTCTCCATATTTTTATCGGAACCAATGATATTGCTGTTCAAAAATCGCAAAAATTGCCGAATTTCGCAAAATGGAATCCGACAAAAAATTCAATTAACAATGAATTTTCAATAATTTCGAATAATTTCGAGGCTATATGCTTCAATATTTTATACAGTAATGTGCAGCAAAAACCTTCAAGCAAAAAAAAAACAAAACCCAGTTAACGCTCATGCGCAACAGCAAAATAATATCTTGATCGAGTAGCAAGAGTGCACGAACGTACGAAAGTTCGAACGTCTGACCACACGAAGCATTTACTACTTAATCCCTCGGTCATCTCTGGTCGCGCGACGGTGAGCTTCGACAAGCCGGAAAACATTTTCTGGAACGGACATTCGAAAGAGAGAACAGATCCCCATCGTTGCTCTCGTTCGCAAGAGTCGTCGTCGATGGGGCCATCCGATCCTTGCGTATATCCCATTCCGTTCTTATACCCCATCTCCGACTTGCAGTATATATACAGTACCGCCGTATCCACCGCGTTGAATTCCGATTCGAAGGAAGAATACTGCGACGATTCGCGCGCTGTGGCTCGCTCGTTCGCTGGCCTGCTGGCAACGAGTGGAGCGAACGTTCCTTTATGAGCGGTAATTCGTCGCACGCGTCACGAGCCGACGTGACGGGCGACCCAACGACCCGACTCGGGACCCTCTCCATCTAGTTCCCTCTTTCCTCTTCTACTTCTTCTTCTTCGTCTTCTCTTTTTTTCATTTCTTTCCCTTCTTTCTCACTGTCCTCTTTCTCTCTAACCTCGTAACGGCGCGTCTCTCGGTTCTCACGAAAATCTCTGATATCCTTTCCAAACTATAGCCTTCGGAAGCTTCCTGCTCCATTCGCCTACTTTCTTGCAGCAGCAGCAATCATGGTCATAAAGATATTTCGACGTTCGTGACACGGTATGCGGAGGCATCACATAGTTGAGCGCAGAAAAGCATCAACCCCCTCCCCCTCCACCCCTACCGGTGAAACTCAGCTCAGTGAAGCTCGGCTCTCTCTCTCCTCCTCTCTACTTCCAATAATACTCGGCTTTACGATCGTCGAGCTCGCCGTTGGACTCGGCGTAAACGTTTCGTATTGGACTCTGCTTTTCCCGGAGATGACTGGAGTAGCAATCTTTCCTACGATCCCTCGTCTCGTATATAGCATCAAATAATACCCGTAGCCTCCTATCCGTACATAGACGCGCAGCTCATACAACACGAGGCGTATACACATAACCCCCGCAGTATCGCATGGCAACGAACGCAAATCCGTAGTGACTTATCTCGAGTGAACTCGTGACAGCGACGACAAACTCACAAGATCTCGCATATGTAGAGTTGAGTCGCGTTGTCGGCGTGTGTATGGGGTCAGATCGTAAAAGTAGCCATGCCGAAGAAAACGCGCAAGTACTGCAAAAGGCTCTCTCTCTCTCTCTCTCTCTCTCTCTCATTCTTCATGCGTTGCATACCGTTCGCCAGTGGAGAATATAAATAAATACGATCAGTTTGCGGGATATGCGGCTCGTGCTTTGCAACCCCGAGTCCCGGAAGTGACGACGTAATTCCAGCGTCGCAGAACGCATTCAACGCTTTTACAGTCGTAATACAACTCCGGTTACGGCGGGGTGGAGAACGGCTGAAAAGGGGTAAATCGGCGACGTGGGTGACGTTCCGGAGAAATTTCACTTTCGGCTCGCAAGCAGCGAGAGACTCCTCTCTGTCGCAGTAGTTTTGTCATCGCGTGTCGGAACGCTCGCGTGCCACTAATTGTTTGCCGCTGTTACTCCTGCCGCTGTGTAGAACGTCGCTGGACTTGGCGATAAATTATTGTTGTCGGCTGAAAGCACAGTACCGACGAGTATAAGTCTCGTCCCAGAAACGACGACGAGCAGAAGTCGCTTGTTTCGAGTCTTTCTAAAATGCTCGCGACTTCGCGACTTCTGTGTTTCGTTGCATTTAACACTGCGAACTCGCGTAGCCCCTTTTACTTCTGCTGCTATCCCGGCGCAAACTTTAATGTGCGCTGGAGCTTCGAAGTTTTCAGTGGAAAGTTCAGAGTCCTACTTTCTCCGTGCTCTTCATATCCTCGGGGTTCGCGTTTCCGCTGCTGTAAAGATTGAAGTACGTTGCAAAGTGTACAAAGAAGTATTCGAACGAAGATCCATAGCACGAGAGAGGAAGATTTGTTCGCTATGAACTGAAGGAAAGTATTTTCGATTTGTACCCCTCGGAGTTTTTTTTTTTTTTTTTTTCTAAGCAAACGCGCGAAATCTTTGTGCAAAGGTCGAAGTATCGAGTTCGCGTTTGAAAATATACATAGAGCGTAAATGTTATAGATACAGTGTATGTACAGTACATTAGCGGTAAACCCACATTTCAAAAGTGTTGTGAGCGGAAACGCGAGGGTATCATCCCCGTTGCGCAACTCGCTCCTCTGTATAGTCTATTCCGCGAGCGAGCGATACATCACTTTTCGATAGCTGCTCTTCCGTTCTTCGTGTACTACTAGGGTCGGGCGAGGGGAAGTAAAAATGGAGTACGCGTATACGTGATCGTAACGTTCCTTCTTTTCTGCGTGAGTGCACGAGAGTAGAAAACTCTCCTGTCTGCTTCCCCGGACGTTCGACCTCGATCTCTATTCTCCGCGAGTTCATCATTCTCTGTAGAATTCACGCTTCCTTGCGCGGCTCTGCAACCACTCGGATAACTCCTTGTAGGTCGATGAAGACAGCATCGCGGCGTCGAGCCCCAGACGTCGGGACGTCTTCATATTGAATGTATAATTCAAATTTCATCGTATGAATAATGTTCAATGATACGCGCAAGTGGTAGATCGCTGCGTTATCCTGTTGCTAGAACAGGGGAAGGATAAATAATAGATCGCGAGGTCGTTCGCTTTTCGTTCTTATATCACGAGTCTTGCGTTCTCCTTGCCCCACCGTTCCTGTTCTTCGTTTTTACTCAATTCTCCGAGTAATTTTTTTTCTCGCGCAACTTGCCGCTCGCCAAAACCTCCGAACAACTCATTTCCGTTGCTCGATGAATTATTCAGATCTTCTAATGTCTCGACAGGGACATTTTTCGCCTGATTACCAATGTGAACTTCAATGCGAATCACATATCACTGAGAACGCTCTTCGATCGAAAATGGCGTTTCTGCCACTGGCAATGACTTTTCGTCTTCGTATGTCGTCGTTTCAATTATGAAAACGTCGGAAAGCCAAGAAAGCACGCGAGATTGTCTCGTCTCTCACAATTTCGAGATCCCGTGACGCAGCAGTGATTTTGACGAGAGATAATCGAGACGCAACGTCGCATCGACGATTTTCCGCTCGGTACGAACTCTCGCAAGTCGAGATTATAAGACGAAGAAATGAGGTACGAACACAGACGACGACAGAGGGAGATCCGCTCGCATTGCGGGTATTTCTGTCACGTAAAAAAATCTTTTAATTCCCCGTTTTCCAATTTTTTATCTGTCATCCGGGAAGGACTCTTCTCCCCGCTATCCGTGTGTCATGTCCCATTCTTCCTCGCTAGAAAATTCATTCCCCATGCATTCTACGCTCAGTCTTATACGCTATTTCACTCGGGTGTGGATTCAACGCGCGGACGGAATGGAAAGGATAACGTCCTGATGGTTTTTCTTCCCCCAGGATCGTTCTTTTTCGCTCCAACGATCTCTCATCCCGCCTCAGCCGCCGTCGTCGTCTCGTGCCTGCGGTACCCAATCTGCGTTACCTCCGTTATCACCGACGTAATTCCCGTGCATTCCCGATAATAGAAATTCACGATGACTTGTCTCTTCGTCGACGTTGACTTTGCGGTGTGTTACGCGTCGCTGTCACGTTTTCTCAAAGCTCACGCGACTTTCATGAACAGAGAGGCGCAACGTAAGGTCGACTGCACATTTATTTCGTCGTTGACGAAAGATCCAAATCGCTATTTACTCGCATCTTCCCATTCGCTTTCGGAGGCCAATGACTGCATCGGCTAAACTGCACGCGAATGATTGAGTGCGCTGAATCAGAGCCTATGTACGAAGGGCGTTTGGCACCGAGCCAATCCGTAGCCATAATTGAACGCAGCGCACGGAATCTCGTTTCGTCGACTTGCGAAGACGAGAGTTCCGATGATGCCGCTCAGCGACCGTCGCACCATGTACTCTCGTGTAACTGTGCGTCGTGTGATACAATAAACCTTGGATGCGCGACACAGGCCGGTAAATCACGACAATAATTAGTCGACCAACCGATTTAGTCGCGGACAATCGCCTACCGCCGACGAGTAACAATTGCAAATTTGGCAACAAAGATTTATTCATACGAAGAACATAGGCACCCCTTCCCCCTTCTCTCTCGATCCCAATCTTTCAACTCGATTTTCCGATACTCATTTTTTTAGTTATTCCGTGTCACGGTCATTTGTTAATTCTATGAAATTCCATCAAAGGTATTGTTTTCGTGGAACGACAATAATTGAAAAGGCAAATGCCCTTTATACCTCGTATAAAGGGACGTGTGTCGGGGATTTCGTGTACCGCGTCAAACTGTAAATTATTATCGATAACATATTCTCCATTTCACGGTGCAATGGGGGTGCGCAGGGGCGGGGGGTTACTTTATTCGTCTCGCTTCGTTGAACTCGCAGGTTGCGTATATAATTGGCTACGAATGTCCGCTACTGGGATCTGCCAATTTCGAGTGACGAACGACCAAATTGTACTCAGAGCCACGACTAAACTTGGCCAGTCGTGTGTTCGGCGCACCGCCGGTATCGTTATATTCGCGAAGCTTGTGTACGGTCTCTCGTTCTGTCTCGCGCTCGTTGGAATTCGAGAGGTTGGCTTGACATTATAGCGCACCATCCAAACGCCACCGTTGGCTGCCCGTGTAAAACGGATCAAATACCGTTCGTCGGTGCGCCCGCGCCAATGTTTAGTTATAGGCGCAACAAACACCCGACGAATTTGACAACTTGGACGTAATCGGACTGACCGAAAAAGCCTCATCGACTATTCCCATATATCGAATTACGTACAACGTATCGCACTCTCGCGGCGCGTTAGATTTGCAACGTTAAATCCTCCCACGGTACCGATGGCTTTTAACGATACCGACACATCGGGAATTATCATCGTTCGACGCTTCAACGACACGTCCATGATATTCCAAACACGCGATACTGCCAACTAGAATATCGAACCGAAAGTTCGATATTCGACGTTTCTTTTACCGTTGAAAATTGACGTCGTAATACGGGATTTTGAATCTTCACGATCGAAATATATGAATTCATAACACGACGCGATGAGAGACGTTTGCCGAATCGTTCGATCGTTAATTGATTTTTTTTGAAATTGAAATTGATTTTTTATTTGAATTTATTTTTTTGAAATTGAAATTGATTTTTTATTTGAAAAAAATAAATAAATTTACTTTAGAGATTTGGAATTGAAAACAAAATGAAAATTACCGTTATCTTTATTTCTTTTCTTCATTTCAATGAAACTAGAAATACCACTCTCGATCTGTGAAAAAAATAGATACGCAAGTTTAACTACTCTTTCCCATTAGCCGAACGAACTTATTTGCATTTCGGTAGCTAGGAAAATACCGTGACGCGAATCGATTAGTTTCGTAACATAGGAGAGCGAAGTAAGCGTTTGGGCAAAGACAGTGTGTACGGCACTTCGCACACATCTACGTGTACGTTAAGAGAGCGCGAGAGGGTAGGCATAGCGGTCGTGGTGGTCGAAGGAATCGATAAGTCGGACGTAATCGTTGGCCACGAAAGTAGCATGGTAATTCGTATGGCGTGACGCCGGGTAGTTATGGAAGAGCCTACGGCATCGACGCCAGCTTCGGGTCGTATACGGTACGGGACCCGCGGCAACTGTTCCTCGGCTGGTAGTTTTGGTGCCGAAATTAGGGGGCAATTCATAGAAGCCAATGCTTTCTGCGGGCTCGTCGACTGCGACCGCAGGAGCCTCATAGTGTACATGTACGTTAAGGGTGGCTGCAGCTGCAGATTATAAGGGTTAACTTTGTTCCTGCGTATATCTTAAGCTATTTCCATCCAGAATATTGAAGGTTTTGGAAAAGTAGCTGAACGTGAGAGTATTAACAGTATAACGCTCTGCCGGTTAGACTGTGAGCATAAAGTGGTTACTCCAGGTACAAGATTTTCCTCGCCCTCTCAATTTACTTGCGGGAAAGGGAAAGGGTATAAAAGCGTGGTCCGTCGTACCTTGCATCGAAAAGCTCTAATTTCTGGACCGAACGAACGAAATGGCGCTCGATGTTAACCACCCCTCGGCTCGTAGGCGGTTTTCGTAACTCTTCTATATAATTTTCTACCCCCGCCAACCCCCTTGTTCGTTGGAGATCGCGTACACGATTCAACCTTCGAACCGCAACGACGGCTGACTCGCCAGACGATTTCGTTTATTTCTACCTTTCCTTTCCTTTCCTTTCGTAGACCCCCTCCTTTTTTTTGTTCGTCTATCACCAACGCGTGAGCTTGGACTTTCGAGACAACAGACTTTCGTAGCATTCAAGGCACGTCGTGGCCCGGTGAATGACTTCTGCGTTTCCCGTTCATGTCGGAAACACACGGATGCCAGTGTTGTAATTTAGATTGCGATTATTTCCGATGGAACAAAAAAAAACCAGACTTTTATTGCCACCTATCACGAGACGAGGTTATTGTTATTCTCGATCGCTCGTCGCGTGAGGTTCTCGATTTCTTTCCCCAGTCGATTGAGTGGGATTGAATCATAATTTCCAAAAAAAAGGGGGAAAGAACAACGTTGTAAGCAGCTTTGCACGCTTGAAATGTGAAATCGGCAAACGTTCAATAGTACCGACACGAACGAGACAAACTGATACGATGACGGGGAGCAATTGGGTCGTACGCTCGATAATGTTTCGTCAGGCAAGGCGACAGGATTTCGATATCAGTGTCGACGTTACGAATTATGCGAGGTCCGTCCGAGAGCGGACCGCCCATACCGCTCCCGAAGGCTTATAATAGTCGACCGCGTTCCGCTCCGTTCAAACTCCGTCGATGGCCTCGTCGCCCCAGTGGGCGTGTGTATTGATTATCGTACCTTTGGCATCTTCGACCATTCCGCTCGATTATTGCACTCAATTCCGTAGTATCGTTCGATCCAATTTCGATAAATTTAAAGGTCGTTTGATTCGTAAAATTTTCATTAAGCTTCTCGATTGCCGCGATTATCGAAATAGCGATTAAACGATCAATTTATTTAATTGATACACTCAATTTTTGGACACATAGTGTCACCAGTAATTGCGAATTATCGACCGATACGTAAATTTGCATTTTGTTTTTCAAAATCGTTTCCGGTCCGTCGCTCCGGCGTTGATGCGGTGTGACGAACATTAGTAGAAAATCCATCGACGTTATGCGGTAGAGATTCGGCCGTTTCGAATAGTTAACGGCAATTGATGCGCGTTCGATAACCCCACCGCGCAGTACCGGAACGTCGCGTTTCCGCGTTAATGCCATATGCCGCAAGGGGTCGGCTGTATGTTATGTACATAGGGGTAGTGAGTCCGACGAGCGTATTCACCGCCCCCTCCCCCCACCTCCTTGCCATACAGGAGTTACCAGCACGATTAGATAAGGCCCCTTCTACATGCTCTCTCGGTTTGCAACGGGGCATTCGGTCTTATCGGCGTTCGGGGTTTGGGGTAAGCGCTTAGCGTCGACACGTGAGCGTCGCCTTCCGCGTGTGTCGTGAACTAATAGCAGTCGACGGGGGTTAGTTCTGCCTAATAGCATGGACACGTTCAGTCCACAGTAACGACCATATGTTTCTTTCCATTTCCGTACGGTTTAAAACGCGCATTTTTGAAAAATGAATAAGAATAAAAAAGAAATAGCTTCGAATTCGCTTGGCGTGAAAGAGAATAATTGTTAAGTATATTCCACAGACTCTATTATTCGAAGCTTAATCACAACTCGAACTCATTTCGAGCTGTGGTTTTGCTATGCTTATACCACGAACTCGTGAAACGTTGGGACGAAGTAAAAACCTTGATTTAACGAAACTACTGGGTGTGCGAGAATGGTTGGGCGGGGAGGAGGGAGAGGGGGTCGGCTTGCACCTGGAATTTATGAATAATTCGCGTTAGTGGTTTCCCTCGTGCCGGGGTTGAGAAGGACGTAACAGAAGAAGAAGTAGACGGAAATGGGGTGAAGGCAAAATATTTTTCTCTCTCATCCCCACCTTCCCTCGTCGCCTTTTCCTCTCTCTCTTTCATTCGTTAATGGAAAAATTATACCGGAGTCTGTGGGTGGTAAAACCTCCCCCTTACGAAAGAAAGGAGAACGAGAAACAGGTCTCTCACCGTTGGCTTTCTCACAGTCTCGCCGTGCTAAGGGGTCGCGTCGGGGTCACCGCAAAGAAGCCATTGCGTCGTCCACGACATCCTTCGGTCGTCACAAAGAAATTCGGTACCGCGCTCTGTTGGTGCAAGACGTCCAGAGAGCCCCGTGTGGTCCACTTTCAGCTCTTTTTTACGCGAACCTGCAACGGTACCGACATTACTCCGTACAGGAATACCGGGCCAAATATGCTTTTAAGAAGGTTCTCCTTGGCAATGCGCGAGGTATTCTTAACTCGCCTTTGCCTTGTGACTCTCTCTCGCTTAGAAAAGCTTTTGAGCCGTCGCCACGGTCGCCTTCACCTTCTCTTTCTTGATTCACTTCAAACTCTCCACCTCCGACGGCTCTGTTTAAAGTCAGTGAAGAAAAGCTCCTGCTAAACGCTTCCAAGGGCATTTTTTCAGCAATATTGGAACTCTATTATCAGTAACAGGGCGTCTAAAAAATTAGCGTATAGCTCTTCGCACTTTGCAGTATAACATTCTTCATTATCTCTGTTCCATACGGTAATAGAAGCATCAGAAATTCGTATCAAAGACAAATTACGACTTCAAAGAGGTAGACGATGTATTTATGGATGAAAAATTCAACGCATGCCTCGCTCATAGCAGTTCTTGAAGAAAAAAAAAAAAAAAAAAAAAAAAAAACACAAAAATTAGGTTGCCAAGACGATAGATGAGAAATTTGTAGAGCGCAATTCGCAGTCAATATAGCGAAAGGGAAGTGAAACGCCCGAGAGATATTTAATAAAGCGGACACGGGCGTCTACTTTGCAAGGCTGCTGTTACCGCTTCTGCTCCGTGGAAGCGGCACGGCTACGCTGGTCTGGTGTAATATTCTCGCGAGCAGTGAGAGCCCTGCCTTGGGGCTTGTATGCTATAAGAGATGTATAGGTCTGAGCGGAAAACGGAGAGTTTCCCTGGGACGTGCATCAGAAGCCAGTTGCGAGGATAGTAGATAGATAGATTGGGGTGGGCCGGGGGGGGGGGGGGGGGGTGGGCGAGAGAGAATGGAGAACGCGAGCCGTTGAACTGGGCGAAGGGGACGCCAGAGGGTCGGAAACACGGAAGAACGCGGACGCGCGACGTCTAGATGACGAGGCAACGGGTAATCGAATAACTGTCACGGGCCCGTTCTCCGGGGGGTAGAGTGGCCTACCTATACGTGTTCTCTCGGTGAGGGTCGGCGCGCGGATACTCGAGTTCCCTCGGAGTCCATCCCCTACGACGACGACGCCGACTACTACGACCTCGTCGGCTCGACGCGCCGACGCTTCCATGTATTTCCGACCTACTCTCATCGTTCTGGATGCTGCGCTACGGGTATAACTTCAGAACACCGACCTACTCGCGGTCGTTGTCGGGTGTGTTCATCCCGTCCCTCTCTGCAGTTTTCCTACTTCTCTTTTCTCGTCTACGGTTACCAGCTGTCAACACTCGGATTCCCATAATAAATGGACTCGTTGCATTTTCGCAAAACTTCAAATGCGATTATCGCGAAGTGGGAAACGAGAAATTGAATACACGAGAAACGCGTCACTGTATATACGGTTGTCAATTTTTTTTTCTCGCGAATGTATATACAGAGAAAAAAGATCTCAGATGAGAAAGTTGTCAAACTTTTATTCTATCACTTAGAAAAACGGGAGCGGTATATACCAGATGGGAATAGTTATTATTTGACGACCGTTCGTTTGAGTGAAGCGGCAAGTAAAAAAAAATCAATTATTGCGACTGCCTAATGATTTATCTTGGTATAAATTGAAATGAGATGTTCGCAGAGAAGTGAAAAGAAAAAAGGCGCATAAAAAGAAAAAAGGGAGTAATATAATTCCAGTACAGGCCTCGAGGGGGTGAGAAAGCTTCCGCTGCAGCACGGCTGACCTGGGGGAACTCCGGGCAACGGTTGCTGCCGTATACTTGCCAAGCGTACCGGGAAGATAGCCCTTATCTCGGGGGGGAAGTTTACCCGAGCCACGTGGAATTTTACCCCGTGAGCACTTTATCGCCGATCAAACATTGATAACGGGGGACCCGTAAGGGGGACGCAGCAGCACCAGCGTCGAGCGGCAGTACCCAGGGATGAGTTATACGGGGTGGAGACGGGGTATACGAGACAGGGGAGGGATGTCCTTCTCCCAACGTCGACGACGCTTCCGTGACTGCGCGAACGACGAAGCCGACTCTTCGCTGCTCGTTCGTTATGCTAATCGAGAAGATCTTTATTGCCACTCTGAGCTCTGAGGGAGGCGAAGGTGAGGGGGTGAGGGTAGCCAGGGAGAGAGAACGGAGGCGGAGGAACTGGTGGAAGAGACGGTGAGGACGAAACGACTAATTTACAAATTAGAGAGTATACCTTGCCTCGTTTCTGTTACCGTGGTGCTTTCCATGTACACGGATATCTCTCTGGCCACTTCGACTAAGCCGTGTCAGTACGATAAGTACTCGCTCGACAGGTGCATAACTATATGCCCCTCTATCCCTCCGCTTCTACTCTTCTGAAATAACTAGTTTGCGCTTCAGAATCATACTCTTTGCAAAACTTTGTACAACTTTGCGTTAACACTTAAATGTCGAGGTTTCACGCGAATGAGCTCGACAAACGATACGCTACTGAAAATAAATTTTTCATTTTTTTTTTTTATGAAAATCAAATAATTAACAAAAAAAAAACACTTTAAATTACTCCAAATACAGATAACAATCGCCTTTTTTTAAATTAATGATTGCATTTTTTAATTTTTTAATCGACTTCAGCCAATTAACTTATTTTTCGTCTGAGGTAATCGAAAAAAAAAAGTCGTTTCTAGCGCCAAGATAAAACGTGTAAGGCGTTAAATAATTCGCGAAGTCGCCGTGATCGCTCGTTCCACAATGACCATTTCGCGTCGTTCATTGGCAAACGTCCAGAGTGAACACAGAGGCGTGCGGTAACACGTGTTCAAGATTAGCCCCGACCGACAGGTGCCCGGGTACTAGTTCGCTGAACGTCCGTCTCCAAGCTTCGCTAAACTCAACGTAGTATATACCAACGTCGCCGAGGAGTAGATAGAAAGTCCAACCCCGGAGATCCCTCACCGACCAAGTTTGCGTACGCCAGTTTGCGTTACGCCCCGAAACTCACGCCACGAGATTCGCGTAGCTTCGACGTTCGAAGCGGAGGGAGTGTGAAATAGTCTTGCGGTGAAAGCCTTGAAGATTCAAGAAGCTTATCGGAAAGGCGCTCTTTCTGCGCTATAGCTCGAAGCTTATCCTCTACTTCGCTGTGACTGGTCGACTTTAGCGTCGTTTCTTCCCCACCCGAAGCTATGACTTTGGAAATCCAAAAAATTCTAAGGAAAATATATCATCCTCGCGAAGTCGAGTTTTCGTCGTGGTAACCATTCATCGTATTCACGTCTCCGCACAGTTGGCGGCAAAGATATTTCACGGATCTTTGAAGGCATTCACTTCGATTCGAATGTTCACATATTTACTCTATTCACAAAAGCTATTCAAACAGTGTTTTTGCTTTTTTCCTCGCTAAAGTAAACTCGTAATAATCATCGAAAAGCGTGAAAGTATTTTCCATCTTTTCAAATGTCGCATAGAATTTTGTTTATTCGACGAGAAATTTATTAAACCGGAAGAAAAATTTCGGGATTTTTTTTTTTTTTGTTTCTCGAACAGATCTGCAGAGTTTTTGTGGTATCGTATACATTTAGCGTTACACAGAGACGATTAAAATACTTAGCACTACATCAATCGCCAACCCTCGAATCACGCAATGTTCAACGAAATTTCATGTCCCCGCTTTCCGTACCTCCCGTTATACAGGCCGTCTTAATTACCAATTCCTTTGAACCGCAACAAAACTGATGTGTCTGCTAGTCGGCCCGGTGGATTTGGTTGCGCGAAGTTTTAGCGGGGATACGACGAATAGGATGCAGTGGGTAGTCAACTGGGCCGACGAGACCGACTACGGATACGTATGCGATGTCGAGCGGCGAGGGGTGTTTGCGCACCCTTAGTATCGCCGACCACGGATTACATGAACCTGAGATATATCGCCTGCGAATCTATATATATACACGTCTCAGTGTGTATAACTATGTACAGTAAAATATACGTTATACCCGTAGTACTGTACGAACCACTGAGCGCAACCCCTTCACGACGTCAGGTCGTAAGATAGATACGTCAGTCTCGTGCCGCTTGCTGGCCGCGTTAATTACATCCCCCCTGACGCAACGGCGGTGGCTCTCGGCGTCGGTTGTCTTAGATCCCCGACGTCGACGAAGGCATATGAAAACCGGATCACGGGTCCCCTTGTCCATTGCGGTGATTCGTTCGGATTGCGGACTTTATAAAATTGTAAACCGCGTACGCATAATTTTTTTTTTTGCGAATCACATCGCAATCTTTAATATTAATTTTCCATCCATTTTCCTTCTTATAGCTGCCGTTTCTAAACAGCCGGAAAAATTACCAGATTTTCGGAAATAAAAAATAAATCGTTAATTTACTATCTGCTTACGATATCCGTATTCTTCAGCAACGATTAGTTAAAAGAATAAATAGTTAAAGAAAACAATTTTTTAATAAAAACAAAATGTTTCAACTGACTATTAATCAATTCTCTCAACTAATTGTTCGTTCTCTCAACTCACACATTGTATTTACTCGAGTATCGTAGTTAATCAAACTTTAACGCTGTGCAACTCGGTCAATCGGAAAATCTGTCGTCGTCCTTCTAACAGCTGTAAAGCACGGAAAATTTTCGGCAACATTGTACTACAGACAAATGAAAGGCCGTCGTGTGGGGTTGCAAAACGCGGGTAATGACATTGCATCGTGTGTAATGACCGGTTACGCGTTTACAACTCTCACTCGACGCGTTTGCTCCCCGAATTTTCGTTGCACACAAACGTATATGCGTTGCATGAGAGAGAATGCGGTGAGAGGGAGAGTTCTACTTCTGTTAGCGAGTTAGAAGAGTGTCGAGTGTGTTTGCCGGTTGCAGCTACCGCTGTTGCTGGCTGAAGTTGAGTTCGGACTCTCAGTGCGGCCGAGCGTAATGCGTCACTGTCATCGGAGCGCTCATTCCGTTACTGTATCCGAATGGTAAGCAGAGCAAAAGGCTCTGTACCCCGGTTGTTTCGCTGTAAGGGTAGAAGGGGTGCGGCGAAAGGACACAACAGTCCGGAGAGTATACGCGACTCGGCGAACCGAAGGGGGGCAAAACGGAGCGAAACAAACTCATGGTTCGCATATAACTATATCCGTTGAATTGTACAGTATTACCGTGTCCGAGCCGCGGACACACCGCGACTCTGGACTACCAGTTAATAACAGAGGCCAAAATGTCGCAGCAACTCGACGCTTTACCGCAATGCCGCATTCACGATTTTCACCCTCGTTCTCGTTCGTTCCGCGTTCGCGTTCGTTCGTTCATTCATTCATTCATTCGTAAACCATAGAGGAGAGGGCTACCGTGCAACGCTTTCACCGTCCGACCATGGCGAGGGCTATCCCCTCGAATAATGTAATAAGTGTGAATATTCATGGGACTTGCGGTACCACTGACCATATATACAGAAAGCAACGATGAAAGCGACGAGAATTTTGCGTTGAACGATATATATTTTTACCCGTAGGCGCCTGGGTACCATTTCAGTTTGAAATTAATGGCCGCGATAGAACCCCCAGACGCGATTTCTTTTGACCTTTTCGCTGGCCGCCATCGCGTTCTTTTTCGACGTTAATACCGAACCTGACTGTCTATAACTGTCACCTTGAAATATCTACATGCATGAAATTTCAATGAGAATTGATTCTCCGGCTACTCGAGTAAGTCATAGTCCGTCAGCCCCCGTTACGACGAGAGTCGGACAGTCGGAGGAATTAAATATGCGAACGTTGTGTACTCCTCACGCTGACGTTTTCAGCGTGTCACTGACCCCCGCGTTAGAGCATCTAACGCTTCGAGGCTTTTACTCGTCACTCTCGTGAATCTCTCTCTCTCCCTCTCTCACTCTCTCTCACTCTCTGTATATACAGAGCGAAGGCTTTCGACACTCTGTCTCGCGAGCTAAGCACACTGTAACTGCTAATGGAAGCAGGCGAGAGAACAGTGAAGGGGACGGAGATATAGAGGTGAGAACGGAGAGACGACAAGCCGATTGGACTCTCAAGCTTAATTACCATTTCTACCCGATCACGTCGACGCTCGTTGAAGCGTTTACGGATACTTCAATGCCGCGACAGGGAACAGTTGAGAATAGTGCGGAGAAGGTGATGCAGTTACTAACGCCTGCAATAGTCGGATATTTCAAACTCCCGTTGGTACCTTTATATATTTGTTTGCGTCAACGACGAAATTTACAAGTGTCAATACTGGCGAACGAGACATCTCACTTCCAGCAGATCGGATGAAAATCTATTCGAGATTTCATGCAAAATTCTACTCAAGAATTTAATAATAGCGCAATCGCTGCCTGATTTTTGTATTCATTAAAACAAAATTATTTAAGTGAAACAAAATTTACTTAAATAGAACGAATGTTCTTTTCCCGATCTGTAGTCAAAAGTTCGGTCGAAATTGCAACCATTTTTTTGTGAAAAAAAAAAAAATTCTTTTGATAAAATTGTAAATCGGCAATTAAAATGGACAACTTTTTTTCATGGACAATCGGTTGGGTCTCTGCAATCAAAAAGTATCTCTGCTAAGCCGTTTCATGCGCTGAATAAAGCTTTACGATGGATGTTGGAAGGACGATGTAGCATTTCTACAGTTAGATCCCGCAAAATTGCCCGAAAGCCTTTCTCATTGTCTTCAGGCAGAACGCCTGGATTATTGGTTTTACTCGTGAAACAAGGGCGAAGGGCGACAACGGGTAACGCCACCCTCTTTCGCGTCTAGCCTCCGGCTTCGTTAGGACTCGATCTACCGGGGGGCGTAGGATAGAGCGGGAGACACTCGTTCTCCACGTTATACCCGACTCCTGGGACAAAGTTTCCTCGAGGAAATCGCACGATTCCTTCGAAAAGGGACACACTGGCGGGAATCCCGTTCCCATTTCTGCTGAGTTCTTCATCGTGAATACCGTTCGCATAGCTGTGGATAGAGTTATAGGGGCAACAACGCGCCGGGAAATAAGGGTGACGAACTCTAAGGGAGGTTCTCGTCTTATCGAAGGGATCCTTCGCCACTTCGACGCTCACACCCCACGGCTGTAGTATTACATGCGTATTGCATTACGATTTTAATCAGAGCACCCGATGACGCTGTCCCTCTCGAACGCCTGTATCCGTTTTCTCCCTTATTCGTCCTTCGCTCGATAATAATAGGATGATGCCGAGCAACGAGAGAATCTGTAGAAAAGCATATTTACCGGGGTTGTATCTCACAGCGCGCCAAGGGCTGGTCGGACGAGGGATCGAGACGCTACATCCCGTTTTGGGTATTTTCTTCTAATTGGTATCCCGGGAATTTCAGCGAAGGGCCCACACCCTGTGCCCGCAAGCGAGGAATATTCTCGTCGCGGATGCTCTCAACTCTCGGTGTATCATATTTTCTCATTAACGGCCCATTCACTTCGTGTCCGTGAAAGTTTCATCTACCGTGGAATATATATCTGCGTATTCAGCACAAAAACCGCACGACTAAGCTTTCCGCAAGGGAGAGTGAAAGGGGCGCTCGCGCCCGCTGAGGAATGATGAAGAATTTGAAGATGTTGGAGAGGAGGGCAAACTCTCGGAAAGGCTTTTTGTTCAACCCCCTTGGGGTTAGCGCTGTTGAAACTTGTCAGGATCAATGGATACTTTCATCTTATCCGCCGATTGTAAGATATTAAAATGGAAAATGATTTTGAAAAAAAAAAAAAAAAAATTTCGTTAAAACAAATTTTTCCGGTTTTCGTGAATCACATCTATTCGTCTAGTATTGCGAGATAACCACATTAGATACGAATTTTTGTCGTGCAAGAACCCGTGCGGTCGTTGGACGCGCGTTAAGAACTTTTTCTACGACGAGAAAATAACTCGGCCAACTCGGGGTACATAACTCCGCGGATACTAGGATCCTCTCGAATAACTCTTGCGTACTCGTCTACTGCACAAAAAGTCATCCCACTCTGTATACTCCGTGTACACACGGATGCGCATACCTTGCTGCCGTAGAACGAGAGATCTACATCGTGCAACAAGTCCATTTGGCATTCGTCGTTAAGTCAACACATACGCGCGCTTCTCGTGCAAAAAAGTAAAACTAAAAAGTATGTTTCTCGTTGCATTTTAAAGAAAGGGGACGGCTCCCCCCCAAAAAAAAAATCGAAAAGATACTCGAGTAACCGCTAACGGCGTCGATATTTGTTGACCAGTTAGAGGGAAGAAATATCGAAGCAAATAGAAGAATTTCTCGTGGATTTCTCCGTCTTACCCTCTTTCAAAATTTCGCTCTGCAGGTGATCCTCGAGTAGATTCATTTATTATATATAAAAGGTTATACAACCTGAACGCTGTATCGTAAGCAATTTATCTTCCACATACATCGCCGCAACTTTTACCGAAAAGCATCCGTGAAAACCTCTCAGTGATTGCCACTTTAGACGAAAGCTGATAGTCCCCCATTGGCCGTTGCACCGGCTCTTTCTGACCAATGATTTTCACCAGCCAATAACTGGCCAGTGGTCAACCGCTGTGCAATCCATACCCAACTCCCGTTAGGAGAGTCCATTGAAAATACGAGGCGAAGGACGATTCTTCCAAAGGATCTCGCACGCTTCTCTGCGGACACGGTACTTTTTCTTCGAGTGCCGTACCGTCCAAACCGGACTCACCCGACACCTTTTATCTCGTTTCTCTTCCTCCTTTTATCGCGAGAGGACTTTTGCCTCTTCTGTTCGGTGTGTCTACCAGAGAACCGATGGTACGACGTCTGCTCGTTTTCCACGCTCCGTGGATTTTCGCACCATTGGGTTCGTACTACAGAAGGAATAGGTGTGCGACGACATTCGTACCTGAAGAGAGCAGTGTTACCGCGCTTCCGTAGCGAAGCACTCCTTCGTGTCGAGAGGATATATATATACGCACGTACGTACTTATACGTACCTTTCACAAGAGTCGGTCCTTGGTACGGGGGGTTATACTTCGTCGGTAGCGTCAGGGCAGAAGAACGGTAAACTATGGCTGCACGTGACAGTTGCCCCGGGCGGTTCGAACTCCAAGCGATTCAATTCCAAAGGCCCCGCAACGTTCACCAACTTTCGGTTAGGTCGGCGCACCGCGTCGGCGGTGTGTGCTGTGCGCCACCGCTGCGATTTCTCTGCGACCCTCAACCCACCCAATCCACTACCCCTCCCAACCTCTTCCCTCTTCTCCGACATCTTGAAGAAACGAGGAAGATCGAGAAATCGTGAATTTCTTTTTCTTTCCGATAAAAACTTAGATCTCATTGTTTCAAGTTATCCGATGTTTGGAATTTTTTTTTTTTTTCTCGAATGATCAGCATGTTAAATTTATCGATCGTCTAATTATGGATCTCGTGTCGAATGTGCGAATGAGGTTTTGGAAAGATTGAAACGTATGACTAATATATTTTACTAATTATCTCGTTAAACATATAAATTGAGAAAATATTTGCCTGCATAGCACAAAGGAGCCTCTGTGGGCCGTTGAGGAGGTAGCAGCTGATATTTACGCGGAATCGGCTAACGGCGGACGCGAGGTTTTCGTTGGATAATTAAGTAGAGACGACCGGTGTAGTTTGGACGAGCGTTGCATACACTGCTAGTGTTATAATTCGAGTGAAGCGTAGAGCAAAGGCATAGGTTGGTGCTCGACGCGCACTCTAAATCGGTATCGCAACGTGTCTGGGACGGTTGAAAAGATGATTTAAAGCGCGACACGCCCGAGACCGCCCGTACCGCTCGAGAATTCCTTCGCGTAGAATCTCTATCCTCTCATCGAACAGTCATTCGGTGATTCATCTTCGACCCGTAACGACGCGAGAGGAGCAAAGGGAAGGGAAACAGGCCTCGCGAAACCGCATTCAACACGTTCGTGGGTTAGAAAACATCGATGTCTCGTTGACCGATATTCGTAGAGCAAATATCAAACAACGAGACGAAAAAAAAAAAAAAAAAAAACAGCGAAAACTCGGAAGGAATGGAAACACCCTGTCAACTTTGTACTCTTTCTTTCTGTGTCAAACAGAATCTCATATTTTCGATACAATCTGTGCCTCTGCTCCGCCCCTTTTCCGGAAAACTTTCATCTTTGATATAAAACAACTTTTGCACACTGTACAATGTTTGCACAATGTTTCTTCTGCGGCTTTATCTAGAAGTACGCGCCGTTTAAAGAGTCCGAAGTTTATATATTGCTTTCTTCTAAGAATCATCTTAAATTAGGATAGATGCCATAACCTCAAAAAGGATATAAAATACTTTTCAGTATTTTCATAAAACGCCAATCATTGTGACTTTTTTTTAACATTTTTACACAACTTCTGGCGTATAAGAGAATTGCCGCCCGAGGAAAAGAATTGACGATAGAAACGAGGGATCGAACGAAAAACCATTATTCTCGGGAGCTGTGGCGTAGAAGACGCGCGTAGATGGATAAAAAAAAGTACAAAGAGACGAGGGACAAGGGGGAGCGATTTCATTCGACGGAGGATAGAAAACGGAGCTATACAGGGAACAAGAGAAAAATATGAGGGAAGAGAATACGAGAAACGGTGAGTAGCTCGGTACCGTTAGAATCGCGTGTGGAGACGAAAAGTGGTGGTATGGAGGATGAATCGATCCATACAGTGGGACGGCGAACGGGTATATTCGACCAGCCCGATAGGATTGTCGGGGTGGTCCGACCACGAAATATTACCGGTTATACGTACGTAGCTGAGGTACGCTCGCTCGGCTGATCCGGGAAGACCGCGTTCCCTGGTAGCTCTTGGCTCAGCCGGCGCTACGACCCGCGTCCATAATCGCGTCGGATATACCCCGTACGTCTTTCACTGCGCTTCTATTCACCGTTCGGACAAGCATACTATGTTCTTGCCCCATTCTCGCTACCCCTTCGCCCTCCCATTGTAAACTAAATAATGGTTTTTCGCAAATATAAGGGGTAAACGAAGAGCAAAAAAAAAAAATCTCCGTCGAGTATCGCGCACACGATGAACGGGGGGATGACCGTGTAATGGAGAGAGAAAAAATAGTCGTAACACAATGCGTCTCGTACTGTGCATCAGTTATTTTGAATGAAATTCTGTCTGCGAATTTTCGAATACACGTGGACTCAAGTGAAATTATTGTTGTGTAAAAAAAAATAAAAAGGAATATGGGGTGAGCGTAGTCGGAGGAGTGATAATGGAGGGTTGAGGGCTCGAGGGAGGAATCGACGGAGTACAGGAGAACATCGGGGTTCGAATAAACTCGTCGAAAATAAAATATCATCTCCGGATGCTATCCGTTTTCGGGTAAGCCGATCAAGAGAGACGCAGCGGTAGAATGTATTGTCGTTGTATATAATGGTGTAGGTATAGGGATAGGCGGAAGCTGAATTGTAGAGTTATCGAAGCTCGAAGATTTCGCAAGATTCCACAGTTATTGGCACATTTTTTATCGCCCTTCGGCGTACGGTTTTCGTAGGCCATTCGCTGCGAAACGGCTAATAACTGGTCGGTGACCAACGACCGAACGTCTTACACGATTCTATAGAGACGGAAGAAAGGCCGAAGTGGTTTTGCAGCCAACATTTGGGAGAAAAACGGTCCGGTTGGTTCTCGCTAAGAATCCTCTCGCCCTCCCCTCTTCTGGCCTCGATTATTGGTACGTTTTGCTCATAGCCATTTATTTTGCCCCGAACCGATCTATTTTATGGGAGGTGATCACGAGAGAAGAGAGGACAGGAGAAGAAGTACCGGCGGGGAAGAAAATGTCGGAAGAAGAAAGAACGCGCGCGTAGAGAGCAGCTATAGCGATTTTCATCCCTTGGCCGGGATGGATTTCGAGGGTTCCAAGTGGCCTCGAGGAGGGGTTGGAGATTATTTGCTGCCGGCCAGAGTTCATCTCTTTTCCTTGCTCGCGCACAGGCCATACTAAAGCGCGCACCAGCCATGGACTGTTATTCTCTCCGCGCGCAGAATGAAAAGAGAGTGACCTCGATCGAGATATACTCATTCGTTGCACTGGATTTCTCTTTTCTCCATCCAATTTTTTCCTCCCATTTTACCCTACAATTCTCTTTTTTTTCGCATTGCTTCTATTCTGCTCCAGCGGGGCATTTTTTTTTTGCCAACCGGAAATCCTATCGAAAGTTCGATCCGGTTGTACTATTGTGAAACGAACGGTTATCCGTGTGCCGTAGACTCTCGGATTTGCTGGTTGCCCTGTGCTCTCTGTTGCTGCTGCTGCTGCTACTCATGCTGGGAGAATGAGACACACGCTCTCTCGTCTGTGTGTCTGTGTTTGGCCAAGATAAATAAGTAATTGCGATTCTCGTGTATGTGTACACTGCAAAATAGCATATTTAACGCCCCAGGGCTATATCGATACCAGAATTGTTTGTGCATACCATTTGGCCATATTTTCGTCGAAATCGACCCAAAGCAATCGAGGCAACCTGAATTTCGCGCTCTCGAAACAATATTCATATCCAGCCAAATCGAATTCTACCAGGGAATCTGCCTATTGATCTTCAATTAGGAATTTTACGCGCTGCCGTGAGGTCAACGTTCGTCGGCGTTCGAACACGCGAGACCCCGAGATGGTTCAATGCTATCCTCATTATTGGCATACCGTTGTTTCTTTCCGTATCCAATACAATTAATAACTACTTGACGCGCTAATCACTTTTTACCGGCGAAGATGCTGTACAGCTTAACTCCCGAGTCTCTATATTCGTCTCGCTCGTTTGGACGAACCAGTTAACAAACTGACGTCCCTCGTGGGTCAGCACGCTCGGGCAGAGGAAAGCATGGGGAAGGCAACGTTGGCGGATTTAGCGAAGCTCTCTCCGTTGCTTTCCGTTGCCTTTAACCCCTTACCCTCACCTCGGCTCCCCCTTTCGAGTTTCCTACGAGTCGAAAGCTCTAGCGTCTGTACTCTCCGTGACTCCGGCACCCAGTCCAGCGCTCTATAGCTTGCTGTACTCTACCCCGACTGCAACTTCCTATCTTCCTCTCGCTCCTCGCTCTATATCCGACAATGCCACTTTGCATCCGTGAGCTCGATGGGACGACCCATCGCACTATCGTATACTCTCGTCCTCGCTGGTACGTACACCCAACTACCAACTAACTAAATTACCGATGCAAATAACAGTGCTCGCTTCTTGCCAAGATTTAGTGCGGATCGGATTTGGTTGTGCAACTTTCGAGGAGGGAAAGGGGAGAAGGTGGGTGGGAGAGGGGGAGGACGAGCCACTTATTAAGCCATTAATTCCCAGGACAAACAGTGGCCGCCCGCGTCTAAGCGACGTTAATTACCGTTTATACGCGCGAACCCACCCTCCTTCTGCTACCCTTCTAGTTTCTCAACCCGGAAGTCCCTTGGGACTGCAAATGCTTCCGGAGAATACTGGTGTACTCCCGAATTTGAATTTTTCGCGCGTCTTCGACATATTTCTCGATGGTAACTTTGAAAAAAAAAAAAAAAAAATCTTTGTTGTTTCGTAACCGAATATGAGAGAATTTAAGACGCGAAAAAAGTGTGTTATACGGCAGAGAGAGAATGTGGAAGGTGCTTCGCTGCGAGGGAAATTGTTTCATCCTGGAGTTTACAGCCCGGAGATAACCTTCGCGGGCCACACGACCCTCTCATTCTTATCGAGAATCCCCACCGGCTCTCCACCGGCACGGTAACTAACGACTTGGCCCGGCTTTCCAGGCTGTTCTCCTTTGGGTTTTGCACCCGTAGTTACACAGTCCAACATTATTCCCGAAGCTTTTTGGCATCAGAGAAAAGAATTCTGTTTTTTTTTTTTTTTTTTTTGAAACATTTGTTTTTTATTTATCGTTGAAAGAATAACGATTCGAATTCATCTAAATTTTCACATCGCCCGATTAATGTTCGATAATAACAACGATCGATAGCAAACTGTTTTATCGGCATCTCGTAAATTTTTCATATTAATTACATTTATTTTGAGATTATTACAAATGTCACCCCATTGATTAATTTTTTTCTATCGTTGAATGAATTCAGTGAATGAATTCAATGAATTTTGTGAAAAAATTGCTCGTAGCAACTGCCGCGTGTGACTATAAATAATCTTCAAAGAAACGCCGAGCGTTGAGTCCGGCAGTTGATGGCGGTGTACGCTGTAGAGTGTCCCGAGCGAGTAATTGATTCGGTGCAACGTGTTGTACGTCAGGCCATCACTTGGATCGCGTCTGATGGCCACCACTCTCCTCTCGCGGTACACACTAAATACTCGTGTATACTATGTTAACTGTTATACTTCGGGGTGTCGCACTTTCCGAGTGATTTGCTGGCGAAATGTGGTGCATCTGGTAAGATCAAACCCTCGAATAATCCTCGACTAATCGGTCCCGGCGACCGTCACTTGGCTCGGCTCACCGCAGAACTAATGCACATGCCCAGCGGCAGTTATGTGCTCCGCTCGGCACCGAACATTTTCCGAGCTGCAAAGTGAGAGACGCGAGTAAGAGTACCGAATGGACTATACAGAAACGAAAAAACTCGTAACTCGTACTCTCGCTTCGTCACGAGCGAACAACCCCACAAGATCTCCGGACTGTTCCGTACTGAGTGTCGACGAGAGAAAGAGAGAGAGAGCGGCAACATCCCGTCGGGTAATTGAGCTCCTGGCACGAGCCAAGAGTCTCGAGAGTGCACGAGCGGGGATCGCGTCTCCCCTCAGCCAAACCGGGATGAAACTTCTTCCACCTATTTTATTCGTCGAAAATCAACTCGAAAAAAAAAATAAAAAAAAAATCACTTCGCTTACTCCGAAAATCGCTTTAGCTATATGAAAAAGCTCTTCGCTGCAGATAAAACAGATCGTCCAGTCATTGATGCATTAACCGAAAAAAAAAACGATATTTTTAAAAGTTTATCGATGCAAATTGTTTCTTGTATATATCGATAAATCTCTTCTCTTCTCAAGCCTTTGTCTACATTTACCGACTAAAACATATACCGACTGAGGAAAAAAAAAAAAGATCGGTAAAAGTGTCTATCGAAGCCGCAGGGAACGACCGCCACAGTAAGCGAATCGTCGAGTTCTCGTTCGAAAAACAAGCGCTATCCGCTTGTATTGATGAACGAAATTATTCTTTGACGCTGGGCAATCTACCGCGCATTTCCTGGGTTGCGTGTTCGCGGTAACTTTTAGCTTGGATAGTCCGGAGCAGCCGTACTCGGTAGAATCGCATACGTTGCGCTCGGAGCCGCACACACACACAAATACACACCCTGAAACGTGAAAAATAGTACCGGTAATGGAGTAGCTTTGTCCACGTCAAGCGGTGCGCTTTTTCCAGCCCGCGAGGGAGTCCCGTAGCCAGAGCGGAGGTCTGTATACACGCGGAGTGACCGCCGTGGCTCCATGGGATCGAGAACGTTCATCGTCCTGTTGTGCCATTGCGCTTGGGCCGCTTCTACCGCTACAACTACTGCTCGCCTTGCCGTACTGTTACCACTGTCGCCAGTACCGCCGGGACGCGGAGAGATCGAACGTCGCGATACCGCGAGTAAATTTTATCGTCACGCACCGAGCAAAACGTACTACGTGTTATACCGACGGCCACATTCTCTACAATACCCAACAGACTCCCCCTCCCCCGCCCCCTTCCACTCGACACTCGTTCGACGAAGCCATTACGTTATTCTACGAATATTGCGCGCACACGTTTCTTCTTTCTTTCTTTTTGAGCAAAAATATTCAAGCTATTGTAGCCATTCGCTTTTCTTTTTCATTGTTGCGCTTTAATAAACGTTTTTTCCCACATCGGCTAATTAAGCCGATCACGCATATTGCGACGAATGGAAAGTACGTGGTTATGAATATGGTAATTACATATATTTCGTTAATGGCGCATTCGATGTTGTGGAAAATTGTTCGATATCGGGGGTTGCGGTATGGGATATATTTCGGTAAATGTCAAATTCGAGAGTCCGTTAACTCGAGAGATCAATCGGAACCGGGTCTATGTTGATATCTCATTAACGCCTGACACCGTACGTCCGTTCGTTTGGGGCTCTCTCCGCATCGATATAGCCGCGGTATAGAGGAGTAGTTTACCTATAGGTACCGCGATACTACAGTTCGTAACCAAGTGGATAGGTATATCGGTAGAGGCTACGTGTGCATATACGAGCGGTCAGGAATTTGCGTACGCAATGAGCGTCAGCCTCGTGGGCTGTTGCTGATGCTAGCTGTACCTCGTAATAACCGGGGGTGTAATCGTTCAATCGCGATGGGATGAGAGGGTAAGAGAGAGGTAGAGACAGAGAGGAAGCGTTCACGAGCTACTAGATACAGTCGGTACGTATAACCAGCTAGCGGAGACCACGAGCCACATTGGCCTCGCATCCTCTATCCCAATGACGTTATAACGTTAATGCCATGGTATGGCGTTCGGATTATTCCGAAAGAGCGAATAACAATGACCATTCGATTCGCGTCGACCCAGATTCATCAACGTTTCCACAAATCCAAACGTTTCGGTGTACACCGAGCGCCGCTGCGGTGCGATACACATTCTCCGATAATAGAGAGAAAACAATAAAAAAAAATCGTATCGACATCATACTCTAGTCGATCATTCGTGAAAATGTTAGATTTGCTTATCAAAACGGATATCCCTTTCATCGGGTTTCTGCGATGCCGCGAACTGCAAGATTGTTGCAGTTCTCTGCTACGGAGGCTTTTTGACTCGCGTATCTCTTTATATCGTTACGACGAATTTAGTCAAATGATAGAGATTTTTTTTTTTTTTTCGTGAAAGTCGCGTAAAGGTTTTTTTCTCTGACGGCGCCGAACAGCGAATTAATTCGGGTGTAAAAAATAATAATACAAATATTACGATGTAATATGACGAAATGCGTTCGGAGTAACTCCGGCGTTCTCTGTACAGACCGTGCAATCGAAGCTACCGGTGCAAAAATTGCGAATCAAATCGATCGTGTAACTAGAATTGGGGATCAACCGGCGTAA
Source organism: Cryptus viduatorius (assembly GCA_964006125.1). Lineage (NCBI taxonomy): Eukaryota > Metazoa > Arthropoda > Insecta > Hymenoptera > Ichneumonidae > Cryptus > Cryptus viduatorius. The sequence goes on from OZ023222.1 coordinate 15,653,581, forward strand.
CGAATTCGATTACGACGGATAAACCGACTATGCGTATAGGTGTAGTCTACCCGGGATGGGGGATCCCTCTCCATATACATATATACTATGTACACGAATGTTACGCGGGGAGAACTCTAGTGACGCCGTCGAGTCTCGGGTCTCTCATTCTCTCACGGATTTCCAGTCCTAAACGACATTTCGCCTCTCACCGCTCTCTGGCGCACCGTCGCCACACGACTTTCGTCTCGTAAATACGTAATTTCGGTGAGGGTGAAATCTCGTTCGACTGAGAGACTCCGAGCCGACTGCGTTTGGATATCTTTCTCTCTCCGTGTTCTATCCTATCTTCGTTCGTCTCTCCGGGGAATACCGCGGCACGGTGGTCCCCCCCGTCGCTCTGCAACGTGTCGTTCTCACTCTCGTGACAATTTACACGCTTGCAAAAAAAAAACAAACCTTAAGCTTTTGTATTGCTGTTTTTTCACGTAAAATCTCCGAGTTTGAATTTTACTTCGTTCTTCAAGTAGTTATTTTTTTTTTTTTTCATTTTCTTGAAATCTATACTCGACTACCCGGTCCTATGTAAAGAAAAATTCAATTTTACAACGAAAAGGAACGTTTTATTTGAGCTCTCGGATCCAATAATATTTTTTTATAATTTAGCATACTGGTAAAATACGAATGTCAGATGTTTTGCGCGAAATTGGTGTGAGGAAATGCGAGAATTTCTTCGTTCATGCAGACGCACAGGGTGTTCTCATTTGTTTACCCGGTTGGGCGCTTTGTTCGAGCTTTTTGTTCGCTTTCTCGTTTCTCGTTTCTCGGTGCGAGCGTCGAATAAGAGAGAGAAACCCCCACGAGCTTTGGTGAACGCGAAATGAGTACCGACGTCGCCCGTCGTATTCCTCCCGATAAAAGGCTCTCCGGTACCCGCTCTTCCCTTCTCATTCACCCGCAAATACATCGGCCCTTAGATTAAAACATCCCGTACCCCTGCTGGCTGCCAAGCTACCTCCGCCGACCTTCCATGGACTCACTCCGCTTCTCTTTATATGCCTCTTCCTGTATTTCCGGCTGTTTCGTAGATTAAAACGCGTCGCGATTGGTCCGAGAGAGAAGCTCGAGGTATGTCTTGTATTATACATCGCTATGACTATATCTCTATTACATTCACAAGGTCCATTGTCGATGGACCAGCGCGCTATCTCTTGTTATTGCCATGGAGTAGAAAAATGAAAATTGTTTCATTAATTAAAAATTCCTGAGCCGAAGCGGAGGGAATACATTTTATTTAAAATACCTGCTGAGAAATAGAAATACTAAAGTAATATACTCACAGCCGGTCGTCTTTTATAATTAATTAACGTTGATGAATAATAAACTCAACCTGCCGAGAAATAGAAATACTTGAAAGAGATCTCGCAGACGTTCGTCTTTTGCAATTAATCAACGTTGATGAATTATAATCAGAACTAACCTGCGTGCCGCTTCGTTTTTCTTTTTTTTTTTAACGAGCACGTTATGTAATACATTCTGTTTTCTCAAACATTTTCGTCACCTCTCGCTACTTTGATATCCGATATTCTTGAGTAAAAAAAATGTTTTTCCCTTTCGTAAATAAATGAACGAATTCTACGAGAAATTTCGGTGATAAATCGCGCAGAGTTCATGGTCCGCGGCGATTTGCCGATTCTGTCGTTGTTTGGTCGGGAATCGCGCGTTGCGCAGTAGATAAAGTCAGCGTTGGATCAGACAAAATTATTTCTCGTTGTGTAGAGGCGTCCATCGGTAAACAGATAAGTAAATACCATCCCGTTAATTTTCGGTTCATAGATAAACCCGCGTTGTGCCGGGGGTGACCGGGAGGGAGGGGGTGAAGGACGGATATATTTCCGACAGTTTGGTCGATCCCTTTTGAGAAGTATGCCAGATCCCATGGATCCCGTTGCCTCGAATCTCGCGTGCGTCCCGATGATAACAGTGGCTCGCTGACAGTTGAGCCCTCTGCAGCCCCTCTCGCTCCCCTACCCTTCCGTGTGTCGCCCCTCCCCTACGGATCTCGTGCTCGCAGTCACGATCTACTAAAAAGAGCTCACTGGAAAACAATTTCGCGTTTCCGGTCCCTCGGAATTAGTAGAGTCCCACACTGCAACGGTGAAGATAGCAACCTCCCCCAACCCCTCGCGTATAATAATGCCTCTTGGCAATTAAATAAAAATATACAAAAATTTCAGCCGTGACTTTCCAACAATAGGAGAACATAGGATTTATAAATAAATTTATCACGTACAGCACAGAGATAATTCTTCCGTAAGATTAATGTATACAGAGAAATAGCGTTAAATTCGTACGAAGTTGAACAGCGGAACACGGAAAATCGAAGCCCATTGGATTGCGATTTATATACCCGTTATAGGCTATACACGTAAATGTATGTATTAAATCGTTGAACGAGAGATTCGTTGCGAGCCTCTCGCAGAGATTCGTGGCCTCGTGCCACCATCGGATTGACGGTAGGGGGGCGCGGGGTGGCGAGATACTTGTTTATGCCGCGCGAGTGATGCACCACATCGATTCTCCAAGAAGATCGCTCAGAGATTCCGTTCGGTGTCCGATCCGAAGCGATATCTCGAGAAGCTCGAGGACTATCCCCGGTAGTGCCTATATATCTAAGGACCCGGAAGCCTTGGGAGCACGAAAGATAGATGCATTGCCTGGATTACTGGAGTTCCGAAGGCGGCAGGAAGCTCCGGCATGTCCGGTAGTCCAGTGTCTGCCCGCAGTAAGCGTCGGCATGCGTCGAGGTGGCGACGCCTATCTCTCTATTCTCCTTCTGCTTCATGACTGTCCATATTGTTAGCCGAGTATTTCAAGTCCAACGAATTCACTTCTCACGACTTAACCTCCCCCTTGGACAATCCGCGCCCCGCAGATATTTCACGAAACTCGAAATCATTACGACTATTCGCCAAATTAGTTGCACCGTCGTCAATGATTATTTTGTACCGCGATGATTAACTTCCCTAGCGATTTTTTAAAATTAGACAGAGCTGCGGCAGCCGCTAGTAAGGCACTCATTTGGCAATATTCGCAAGGGACAGGGTAGCAACTCCCTATGCCGCCCGATATTATTCAATACGAAGGATCATCGACATTGGTGAACTGAGAGATAGACACCCCTCAATCTGATAGCGATTACGTCGGGAAAACCCGTCAGTACTTCCCTCTACAAGAGTCGTCAAATAAAAACACGAATAAAACCTAAACCCACCCTCTAGGTTCGCACGAGTTATTTCGGCGGTAATGGAAGCACGATGGGAAAAGAAAACGGACGCGCTAATAGAAATAGAAAGACGAGATAAAACTCGGTAGATTTATACGAGCGTCGAAAGAAGTGGATCGAGGGGAGATATAATCCACATGAAGTCCGTATGTACTTCAAGAAAAAAAGGAAAAAAAAGAGTAGGTTTTAGATACAAACTGGTAGCACATACAACGAGTAAGAAAGTGAATGGATCGAAGTCTTCCGATAATGCGAGTAAAGGAAAAGCCTCGATTCTCGCACTCACTTCATTTCTGTTTCTTCCGATTTCTTCGTCTTCTATTTACTCTCTTTTTTACGGTTCACCAGGCATTGCCACGATTCGTTTCTTCGTCGGGAAGGGATGACGGGTCTAGGGCTACCCACGGGCGTGCTCTCGCCCCGTAATAAATTTGTCTTAGGCAGTGATAGCGTCTCGAGATAGCTGAGGGCACGTTTCAGCGTATAGCACAGGCAGCGCCAACGCGGGCGGGCAAAGGTGGGCGCTGCTGGGGTTTCGGCGAGGATTCCTCGCCTGAGGGGTCGTGCGGAGAGACAGATGGGGTAATTACTACGAGGTGTGCTGATAGCACGCCCTGCCGAGTTCGCCGAGCTCTCCCTCCCTTCTCTCGCTTTCGTCTTCTCTTCACCGACTGATACTATACTTACATACATATATACCGCACTTATATCGCTACCTCCAGTTCTGTGCGAACTCCCTTTCTCGTTACACATTCCGTCCTACCTGAACCTCCCGCTCGCTTTTCCTACAGTAACCGAGGAAGATGCTTGACGACGAGGAGAAGCGGAAGGAGGGAAGAGAAATGCAGGCAAGAGTAGGTAACGCGAACATCCCCGTTGGAAAGACGCTGAAGCGAGAAACTCGAACCCCTTGGTAAAAGTGAGAGTGATGAGTTCCCATAAAGTCGGTATTACCTCGACGCCTCGGTGTCTTCCCGTGTAGCCCTCTAATACTCCTACGGTTACTCGACCCGTACACTTAATGGTACGATCCTTTCAATGAATCTTGGACTCCTTTCCTGTTGCCATTGCTTCGAGAAGATTGCAATTCGCTATTTGGATAAGAAACAATAAACTTTACCTCAGTTCCATATTTGAGCAAACGATTGCAGATACTGAATCCTACAAATTTTGATCCTGAAACAAGTTATCGAGTCTACGATTATCTTGTCTACGCACACCCATTAGTCTCCCAAGTCAATATACATAATACCGCGTTAGCGTATATGGGTTAACAGTCGCTAGAGCACATACAATACTATTCTATCCGAGCCTCTGCAGTTTGAGCAGAGACTCGAGTATACGCTTAGACTCCCGGGACTAGAAGACGAGCACCGAGTAGCACAACACGCGCCACGAATTATTAACCGCTACGGCAATCAACTGAGGCTGAACCTCGGAGTAGGATAGCGAAAGCAGGATTGCGCGGGGAGAGAGAACGTAGAGGTAACGGAGAGAGGAATGAGAGAGCGGTGCAGTCTGTTGATGCAGCAGTACCGGGAACAGCAACGATCCCGCAATGCCATTGCATGATCCGTGGGCTCTCTCAGCCGCAGAGAAACCGAGAGGATAGCTATTGAATCGCTTCGCATACAATGAGGTCTCAGTAGTAAATGTGTCGAGTATGTGTGCACGGTGTACGGAGAGAATCTCACATATCAAATCGAACTCGCGGCGCATGTAGAGAGGGAGATGAAGATAAGTAGGAAGGCTCATCAATCCAGTAGCGCAACGTGCATTATTCTCTCGTTGCACTTTCCTCGAAGCATTGAGCTGTTGGTTACGCCTGGAAAATCTACGTCCCTACATAAGTCAAACACTTTGAGATCAATTCCCGTTGTTCGATCAAAGAGATTGATGCTCATCGATTTTATTCAAGAATTGAACGCATCTCGTTGATTGAATGGTTGAATTTGTCTTCCGGAACACTTCCGTCGAGGTCTAAAAATGATTATTCCTTACTAACTTTCTAAGAGTTTCTTGGTGACAAATAATTCAACGGACGACAATGGAAGCTTGCAAGGCAGCTGAAACAGTTTGGGAAGCTTTGAGACTGTTGTGAAGAGTCGTAGCCACGTTTAAGCGCGATGTTGAATCTCGAGACTGTCAGAGGTTTATGAACGCCATGCTTGGCTAAGTGTACACTCAAAAGCGTCGACGAGTGCCCTTACCCAGTGTCACCGATGTACTACGGTTAAACCTTGGCGAAAGTGGCGCTCGTAGGATGAGACCCCATGCTTCCACTCTGCTACACCGGTGTTGCACCGGGGGTCAGGTGTCTACGATCTCACGATAGGCGTCAGACCAGCGTAGAAACCCCAGCGTCGTTGATGCTTGCGTTGTCCCCCCCTGACGTCGAGCGAGCAACCGGTGCTAGGATCCCCGGCGTGCCAGGAATACAGTTGGAACGAGGTGTACAAAGGACAACGAGGTTGTCAGTGAGTGCAAGCGAGAGCGGAATAGAGCACTTGATTACCGCATAAATTAGTCTCCGCTTGGCCGCTAACTGCACGAGACTCGAGGAGAACAGGGAACTGGCATCGCGTTACTCAAGATTAGCTTCTATAAATGAGATAATATGGTATCTACAAGGAAGAAAAAATCAACCTAAATGACAAGAACCGATCCCTTTGTAGTTATTTCAGACACACGATAAAAAATTTGAAGTATCTTTAGCGTTCGTTGAGGTAGGAAGCTGAGAAATTTCACAGATTGCCTATATGTACGTTGTCCTGGAAGCTTGCATATACTACCACCACTGCTATGGTCTCTCAGTTAAACCTTCACCGGCTTCAAGAAGTTTCGCTGGAATCTCGCAAAAACAATTTCGCCTCTCCATTACGAGAGTCGGCGGTACCGGCGTCGCTTGCCAAGTGCTTCTGGCTGCTTCAAGGGCATAATATATGCATGCAACGCTGAGAGAAGGGTCGGTGCGAGCTTTCGAGAGAAGGAACATGAAGGGCATAGAAGGGGGGAGGTGGGGGGGGGGGGGGGGGGGGAGCAAAGAGGTGAAACAGAGAGAGTCTGCACGGAATGCCAGTTGGCCGTGCGAGGTGTTCGCTCTCGCGAAAGGGATGAGAATAGTGGAGAAAGTACGATGAGGGGAAGGGGATGGAGGAGTACGAGAGAGAAGTTGTACGGATCGTCCAACGGACAATGTACCTGGCGCATAGCCAGCCGGCTACCGACCCAACAAACCTGCCCATTGTCCGAACTACGGACCACCAAGCCCTATATCAGATTCTCGAGGCTGCTGGTATAAGCCAACCGGAAGAGTCGGGTGGCAGGAAATTTCGAGAAGGGTTTCGCTCGGCTATACCGATCTCTCTTTCCAAGCATCCACTCCACTGGACCACTCTCTCTCCTATAACAATTTCTGGGACTATGACTGGGAGGCATTTGGTAAAACTGAACTACTCGCTACATTCGCTGCTATGCCTATTGCGTTCCCCTGATAGTTACAACTGGTCAGCATCATCTAACCTGTAGACATGCGCAGTGAGTTCGGATTGCCATAACTGTACCCAGCGTTTGCTGGGACCATATTATACGTATAATCCCGTCAGCATTCCAACGAGTACATGTTCGCTCGTGGTACAAAATATACCTCTACCCGAAAAGCTCGAAATATCTACCAATATAGCCGCGTATTTAGCATATGTTGTTGCACCTCGAACGAAGCGAATGGATTTTAAGCTTTATATTCATGCTTGAACAGCGAATGTCGATCGATTTTATCTTTCAACTGTTGAGTAATAATATTTCAAGGTAATACTCAAACGAAACAATGATTATTTTACGAGTTAATATAATGAGATAATATAATGAGAGTAAAAGAGCTTACGGATGATTGGATTTGAATATAGGCAGCGCGGCCGCGATAGTCGATTGAGCTGGGAATACTTTTGAATCGATCGACGGTTTTACGCGGCTACCCGGGAAATTGGGGCTCGTTTTCTATCTCTCGCGTGTCCCAGTTCAATAATTATTCTATGTTAATTTCACGAATGTTTTTGGTGGATCGTAACGGCAGAGGGAGTGGCCGGACTATGGTACAAAAGTAAAGCTCAAAGCTCCCAGGTACACGCACGCGACACATTTGCCAGTATGTGAAACTTTTTCGGATTGTGTAACGATAGGAATAGCAATAGAAACGAGGATGCAATGCAGATCGCGGGACTGTATTCTGTGGCCTCGCATTTTCCGCGCTAATGGCTTTCATCGGGAGCGGCGTTACTTTATTCCAGGGGAGCTTTTTGCCGAAGCCCGAGAGCTCGTTAATTACCACGGTAGCGCGTCGTTCGCGGTCTCTGTATATTCCGCAACCCTCCCTCCCGCCCTCCTTCCCTCCCTCCGGACCCCATCCTTCTCCCAACTTCCGGATTTGACGGGCTTTTCACCCGTTCGGTTTTCAAATTTGCTCGCGCGACAATTCCAACCGAAAGAGTCCCTTTTCCTACATACTTCGATAGAGAAATCAAACGAATAGCTACTAAATTGCGACTCTTGACGTGACTGACGGCATCAGCGTATCCCGGGCAAAGCTCGACGCAAAGCAATTGCCTATCGGATATTTCACGAAATATTGGACTGCCCGGCGTGCGTATGCGATATTCGATTGGATCGCTGGAAGAGAACGCTCTATTCATCGCTGAATTATCACTTTGCGATTGATATTGCACTCCCGGATAGAGGAGCTTTCGATATTATGCGTGCGAAATCAATCGTGGATAAGCGCTCGTTACGCTTAACGATATTTACCTTCCGCGGAATTTTGGCAAACCGCATCGGACTCTGCATCGTTTAATTTTTATTCATACTCTTTTAATTGTTACTAACATGACCCGCAATTTCGTAAATCCGTTTTTTTTTAAAGCACTAAATGAATTATTATCTCCATCGTGCGTCTATTCGGTATGGGTAATCTTTTTTATACTCTTTCTTATCCCTTCGGAGAGCGGATACGATCGTCAAGGTTAAGCAAAGTAGATATCTCTCTCTCGCCGGTTTGACTCTTAATATCACAGAAGGGATCATAGCCCGCCGTCTAACAGGACGTTCCCCGGCAAGTTTCGGAGGCGACGCTCACGTGCCCCGAGGGCGTTTACCAATCCCAAACCGCGCCGAATCTTAATTAATTAACTAATTAATTCCGGTTGGCATTTATCAGATAATCTTGAAATGGTAGGGAGAGCCACGGTTTGTCGTACGACTGGCAATGGGGTGAAGAAGACGATATCTGCTGGCTGTTTGGCTTCTCGCTCTTAGCTGAAGGGGGGTTAAAGCTTTCTTCGTCGTTGAAACTCCGTGGGAAGCTTGAGGCCCGCGAGAGTCAGACTATCCCGTCAGCCAGGCAGATATATCGGTTTAGTTGGCGGTACAACTCAAACCCTTTCCTCCATTACCGCCTCGGCGCAGCAACGACTAACGAGCATCCGCGTTGTTGTTGCCGGGATTACTCCGCCCGGGCAAACTTGTGGATCCCTTCAGACTTCGAACAAAGGTACAGAACGTCATATACCGAACTCGCGTCTCGACGGCGAAACGGCGAACGCTGCATATTTTAGAGGTCTAACAAATTTTCCGGGTAAAACAAAACTTCGCTCTCGACACTCTCGTAAGCATTCAGCATATCGCGAATTGAACATATTTCATGCAATACAATGAACCGCTGCACCCAAAACATCAGCAGCGAATCGGGAATATGGAATTACTCGATCGGCTATTAATTACTCCTGTTGCAATTTCTATGGAAATCTAATGAAACGAACATATGTGGGTATATACAGGAAATTTGGTCAGACGAGATATGTGTATCTCTTTTGATTCGCGGCCATGCGAGTGAGTCCTTTGAAATTTGAAGTTTTGATCGCACAATGGCCGCGCATAAATGTTCTCGATTATAGACAAGAATTTGTGATTTCGATAGAATGCACAGACTGTTTAATGGTATTTAATTATGGACTCAATGTTAATGGCCTTTAATGATTAACTATATTGATTATTTTTTACTTTTATTCATGATTTTCCGCTTTATGTGTTTCAGGTAAGTTTTATCTTCATTGATGACTAAAAAAGATCGCGTGAATTCGTAGAAATTTGATTGGTGGAATGCACGGAAAAGGTATGATAAAAATGTTTCCTAAAATTATCAATATCCAACTTACAAAAAAAAAAAAATTGATGAAGTGTAAAAAAAATAGAAATTGCATGCTATTCTTTCGTTACCTATATTTAAAGTCGACACATCGAACGCACCGGCGGAAGTGTTGCATCGTGTAGTGGTCGTTTGTACCTCGCTACAGTGTTATTTTTTGTGTACCTCGCGGTATAAACTCAACGTCCGGGGGTGTTAACTTCTTAGCGCGGTGTAACGCCTTGCGCGGTATAACTCGCAACAAACGTATATACAGAGGAGGTTGTTGCGCCTTTTCTGCCGCTCCACGGTCTCGCTAGCCTCCGACAATCCGGTACTTATATCGCCCTGTGCGTGCGGTTACGAGCAAACGTGCTTCCTACCAAAGCACGGGATATGATCCAAAGAGGTTTAATGGCTGAAGGTTACAGCCTTACAGCCTTCAACTCTCTTCACGACTTAACACACTTTTCGTAACTATCCGCTATAACGTCGTTCAACACTTGGCAAAGAATAGCTGCGGCTCTGACGCGGAGCACTTACGTGATTAACTTGGTAGCGAGAAATTTAGATAAAACGATAGACTTTTTTTTTTGTATATAATCGGATCTCATATTACCAACGAAGCGACGAGAAACTTTTTTTTTTTTTTTTTTTTTTTTACGCGACACGAACCAAAGTGCTGGGTTGGGATTAATTCAATGGACATATTGATGTTCGGCTGATTGGATTGTGCAACGAAAATATCATAGGATCTCTGTCTACCGTGAAAAATTGAGAAATATCGATTAGGATTACTCGGTCAGTGAGCGTCGGGGACTGCTATCGTAGAGAGAAAGCAAAATCACCAAGAGTCTCGCGGCCGAGTTCGATATTCGATCAATCTGCCCGATACGAATTGGGAGCACCGGGTTTCGATAAGACCCTTCGGGGCGAATTCGAACGCGGTACCCACGGCTCGCGACCCCCATCCAGCTTCGATTGATTTTCCATTGGGCTTCCTACACGATCTTCCAGATACGTGGTTCCTCGCGACCCAACCTTCTTTTGCCTCTCGGTCTCGATGTTTATGTCGATCGGTCTATCTTTCTTTCTTGTATCGCATGAAAGTCAGCCACGCATTTTATTAGATTTCCCGTCTATTGTAACCTCGCCGTGTCGAACAAATGAAACGACAGAGAAACCGAAAAATCTTCCATATACTCATCTCACGATACGTTAAACTTCGATAAAATGAACAAATACGAGAATCAATAAATCGATAATGAAAACAACGAAATATACCGGTATCTGTTGTAAAACTAATATTAGCCGATAATAATTGAATGATTTCAAGTTACGAGATACTTTGATTATAAAGATTTATTTTTCAATATCAAATGCTGTCTCACCAACTTTATTCATTATCTGCGACACGATTTGCGAAGTGAAGAGAAAAAAAAAATAGATAGTATCCAAGAAATAATAACCCGAAAGTTCAATAAGAACGAATACCGACGGCGTTGAAAATGAGTAGAAATAACATAATGGACCGAGAGAAAGAGAGAGAAAGAGAGAAAGTCACAGAATGCGCCTATTTTCAACGCCGACTCGTGGAAGTAACGACGCCACTTAGCTCACCGTTGGCAAACGGGGGAGTGGTGAGGCTTTAATGTTTATGCGTCGAAACTTTTGGAAGAGAGTCCAAGTTTTAAATGCCTCCTTCGTTAATGCCACGACTGAAGCGTTCTCGAGTTCTTCTTCATTCCCCTCAGAAGAGACGGCCGTATACCCCGTGCTCTCTGGCGGTGCTCTCTTGCTACCCCTCAACGAGATCTTCAGCCGGTCTTTCTCGCGCCGGTTCGACATCGCTCGAAGTATACCGCCCTTAAAGACACTCGAAGCGTTTCTTAACTTTCTCTCATTCGTCTCTTGCGCTCTTTTCCCTCTGCAATTTTTTTTACCGCTTCGTTTCCTCGTAATTCACCCCTCCATCCCCTCCTCGTCAATTTACGACTTGTTACATCAGCAAACTTCTTTTGCCAACTATTTTCCGATGTCAAAAAAAAAAAAAAAGAAATCGCTACGAAGCCCCTTTCGATCGAATGAGTGAGAGGACTCAGCAAAGACACAAATTATATTATGTTATTTGCGAGGTCGAGTCAACGTCGTTGACGATTAATTTACAGACGAACGGAGACACAGAGAAAAATGTATAGAGTGAACGAAGTAGAGAAGAATTTTAGAAAGAGATACTCGTATAGTTTCCTTTGTAAAAAAATCTAATAGAGTCGCGCGAGGCGGGCGCGCGCGAGAGTACGACCGTCGACGTTGCCGCGGGGTTTCGGGATTACGGGAAAATACGTTGGGAACGCGGAATTGCGGTGAGCCTCTCTACCGGGGGAACACGCGCTCTCACGACGAAACGTTTTCTCTATAATACTCTCTCGACTCTTTCCACTATCGCCTTCTAGCTCATCCTGTCCTGGTTCGCCGCACTCTTGCTCTCAGCCGCGGGCGAGCAAGCGAACGTACACTGATGCTGCTGGTGCTACTGCTGGCCCACACCAGCAGTGGATCGTTCGTCGCTGGGTTTTATCGGTGGATTAGCATTGCTTTACATAGTTTCGAGCCCCCGCCGCTCTCCCTCCCCCCCGTTCTCGCCATTCGCTTCATGTGTGTATGTTTGCGTGTGTGTGCACGAGGTTCGCCAAAAGCAGCAGCAGGTTTCGGACGAGATCTCGCTTACTCGATTCTGTACCGTGCTGCACCGACCTCGTTCCCGCGGTACCGCAAAGCAACCAAAACTAGTTTCCGAACAGTTCTCTCTTTTTTTTTATTCACTACTAAAAATAAGTAGAAACTAAATCTCATACAGTAGACGAAATTTATACAAAAATATATAAAATCGTTAAAACAAATCGACAAAAGATGAGTCTCGACATCATTAATTTTTCTCGGCGATATGTGTCCCAAGAATGACTTTTTTTAAGCCTCTACGTCGGCATAGAAAATCTCGGCCAAGAAAAATGGTTTTTTCCTTAATCGTAGTTGGGCCCCGAAGATGAGAATATTAAAAAAAAAAATTCATGGTTTTGCACACGGTCGCGCCTCCTACCGCTTGGCTAGCCAACCAGCATCTACGGCAATAAATATGACTTATAAGGGATATTAATTAGGGTGTATTTTAATAGTGGAACAATTAAGAAAGTGGGTCGTCGCGCGAGCGACACGGAGCTCGTGGTTCTAAGGGTAGTATTAGGTACCTTAACCAAGATGGAGGTAGTGCTCTCGTTGCAGCACAATGTCTCGTAGTCGGAAGGTCGAGACGCGAGCTACGCTTTTTTTTTGTTTTTTTTTTTTTTTTTTTATCCTAAAGAGGGTAGTGGTGAACCAAGATTTCCGTCGGGGGCAACGGTTACAGAAGAGAGTTTTACACCGTGAGAGTACCATTATCCGCCTTTGAAGACGTAATAGGGAACAGCCCCGTTCCCTCGTTAGAATATGAACGCTCCCTAACGACAAAGCTTTTGTCTCCGTTTGCCGCACGCTTCAGGCACACGTAAAGAAATTTCTAGGTGAACTGAGAAATGTGGAAACATCGAAAAAGAAATTTTTTTATTTAAAAAATTTTTCTCAACTTTCAATTCGCGTTGAAAGTTTTATTTTCGCGCAATTACATGCAAAAATGTTAACCGGAAATTTTCGTAGTTTTTCCCGTTTCCTTTGCGACTTTTCACCGGCTTCACTCTGAAGCAGAATTTCTTTAAGCCAAATTCCGCGAAGTACCCGTATTCGGTGCTCAATACACAAAGTGACCCGAGGCAATGCAATATCCTGACGGCATGCTTGTCGGCTTCATCTCGTCCCAAGGGGTTTCGACGATGTATCTTTGCACGAAGAGTGCTCCAGATGCTTCGCTCCGATTGTCCATCGGCACTCGCTCTCTGCGCGCTATCGCTTGTGTTTATTCAACCCGTCCACTTCCCGTCGTGTTTAATGCACCGCGTTTGATATACCCTACGCAAGACATATAGCCGCAAGATTCGTCTTGTTCGACTCTGCCCGTTTCTGTTTCTCCCGCTCAGGCTTCTCGTAATACCATTCTCTATTCGATATCGCGCGCATTTGTAGACAAAGACGCGGTAGTCGCTTCGGCTACGCTCTGTTTACAAATCTCGATAGCCCTATGGCTCGGCTACCTTGCGGTCAATCCTAACGCTGAATTGTCCCGTATCTCGAGGCAAGAGGCTTCCTCTCCTGTCTCGGTTACAGTCTCGAGGCGACAAGCATGTTTCACCATCAATGGATCTGTCGAAAGCCTATCCGTCTTCGCCGTGTGTATCTCTGAGCTGTGTATCTCGCGCGGAGCTCCGGTAACAGCCACGTACCATTGAACATTCAACGTCGTTGATGTAATGTCACGATCGTGCATTTTGACAATCGAATCTCGAAGTGCAGCCGCCGATGCTGCACCAAGCATAACCCCCTCCATGCAACCACTCAGAAATAAAATCCAACCAACTTTAAGCGCAAAGAAGATAAATCTTTCGGCAGAAACTCATCCGCCCATTTGCGCGAGAAAAGCCGAAGAAACAGCTACGAGAATTAAGACAGAGGATGATTGAAAGTTTAATTGCATGCAACTCTCACGAGGAATACTTGGCTTCTCGAGCTAAATTAACCAAATCCGTAGGGCGCGAGGATGTACTTCTCATTTTCGAAACTTTGCACTCGCTTCCCTTGCATCGGACCTCAAGTTAAAGATGCTCGTCGAGTTCGGCGCGAGAGGGGGGAAACTGCCGACGAGAAAAGCGGCCAATGAAAAAAAAAAAAAAAAGACGAAGAAATACAGAAAAGTGCGAAAGCGGAGCGCAAAAACGAGAAGTAGTTAGACACCGACGAGGGTAGATTTTCGGTCCTCGGTGGAGAGTACGAGAATTAGAGGGGAAAGGATCGAGAAAATGCCGCGCGAAAAGAATGGAAGCAGAATTATGCAGATACCTTGATATACATGTTTCGCTTTTGCATCCAAGACGACTGGATGTCCTTATATCCGCGTAAGGGTGGTTCCCACTCGCGTTTGCTGCTGCTTTTCCACTGCTATCATTCCTCCACTGTCGCAGCTCAATGGACATCTGGGATTTCTCGAATTGAATGTAAATTGCCCTTTTGCCACGTGCACTACTCGCGCTAAAACGGATTTTCGCTTCGTTAAGCTCTTGCAAATCAGGGATTTCTTTAGGACCTTTTTTTTTGCTAGCAATCCGCTGTGTTTCCTTCGGAGTTTTTCATTATCATAGACGTGTATATAACCTCCCCATCGACTCGATACTTTGTTTTATTTTATTCGATAAAAGCAAATCATCGTCGATATCGAAAAATGTGTGTTTTCACTTTAGCCGAATGAATAGTACTGACCGCACAATAACGCGAAAGGGGGAGGGGGTGGTGAACAGAGATAATTGAAGAGTCATTATTATTCACAGCCAACGCACCTGGTTGGCAAAACGCTCAAAGAATAAATCAATTTGTCTACGTAGCAATAACGGAGATAGTAAATCTTTCATAAATTGTTATATGGTCAACGGCACGCACTTTATTCACTTACATCTCTTGCTGGGGATGAAAAATCGCTTCACCATCCTCCGGTCTTTCGGTGCTTCGGACATTTAATTGGAGTAGCTGCGCAACTGTATATAAACTCTATACATTCTGTCTGTATCCACCGCTGCGTATGTTTGCATCGGAGTTTTCTACACACAATGCTTGCCAATTTCGTTATTGCTCGGGCGGTAGTTGAAGGTAACGTTTGTCGAGTGCAGGAACAACGGACAACTGAGGTAAAAGGGCTGACGTGGGAAATTCGCTGCGTATACAATATAGTCGTCAGTCATCTCGCGAAATGCTTGCGCCGTTTGTCATTTGAGAGATACGTCGGACGAGCGTTGTGTAGCGGTGCGCGAGAACACTCCGCAAACATGGATATTCGCAACGTTTGTTCGCTTCCATCGGTCGGCACTTCGTTATATTTCCCCTCTATCCTCGTTAATTATGTTTCGTACCGATTATCGTAACCACTAAACTACACACGACGCACAGCGCCGAATATCATAACGCCGAGCGAATAGTTCGAAAATTCAAATATTTATCTTACAATAATATCAGGGTTCCGTGACAATTATGCAAATAATATATTCGACAAAAGTACGGAGTACACACTCCCTCTGACTATTGGCTTTACATTTTTCTGCAAAGGTATAGAACGAATGCGGCGTATATCGTAATTCGCGATATGCGACGCTGAAATTAGAGTGCTCGCGACGACGTTGTCTCTCGTTCGGGTTTACTGTTCTCGATGAAAACATACGGACCCCAATCTTTTTCGAAAGGATTGAATAAAAATTTATGTTGACGAGATTTTTTTTTTTATTTTGTACTATGTCTAATTTAAAAAGTTGCGTAATTTTTCTCAATCTGTTTATCGCACAAAAAAACTGTTTTTTTTTTTTATGAAAAAATGTGGTTTTTTTTTTTTTTCCAAATTTTTTTTTTTTTTCGAAGCTCTTTTTCCCCAAAGTGATATTATTGATAACGAGTATCAATAAAGTAATGATATGCCGTTCAGGAATGTTGAACAAATGAGAAGCGTTTTGCCGTTGCATCACTCAGAAAGATCGTATTTTGCTTTTAGTCGGATTTAAATAAAAGTATAAGCGTAAAGTGGATATCCGCGTAAGCTTTTTTGCGCAAAACTGTCACCGAACGAAACTTAAATCTTTTAGTATTCGCGGGGTAAAGCATTTTATTATTATTCTGCGAAATATCGGCCGCGGCGCGGAAAAGTTTCTGGCGAATGTGTTGTTACCGCCTGCAGAGACGGCTGTGATTCGGAGTTCCGTTCGACGTAGGCAACAGGTTGGAAACAGAGACATTTTTAAAAGATTTTTCACACGACGTAGAAGATAAAGATGTGTGCGTGTGTACGTCGAGACTGAGCTGTATGACTGTGTCTCTTATTCCTCTGGTGGGTACTGTTGCTGCTCTCTAACCGCACCGTTGAGACGAAAACGAAGAACGATGAGTTGGTGAGAATGGCCGCGCGCCACGAGACAGCTTGCGTGCGCCCGTGAACCGTAAAGAATCGTCGTGAAACGATTCGGCGCCTTCTCGAACTCGCATTAACGTTTTTCCTTCAATCTCGAGCGTGAAAACTCCGTGAGATCTCTCGTTCTCACCTCTCGGCTCTCCCTACTCGGGGTCTCATGACGTCGCTACTTTTTCTCACTCTCGTTGCTGCGACTAAAGCCATAAAATTCGCGGCAGTGTAGGAATCGTAAAGAAAAAAAAATGCAAACGCACTAGCGCTAAACAGAACGTTCGAAAAGCTCTAAAAAAGAATCTCGGAGGCGGGTGAAGTTTCAAGAATATATCGATGCCACTTTTCGTTAGCTATAAAAAATGCTCGTGGCGGGAAGCTTTGCCAACGTGAATATAAGAGAACTCTTTCATGGAAGTTTAGATCCATATCATGGTGTACTAAAACTACGTTGCTGTTGTAGCATTGAAGAAGATTCCGCGCGTATAAGCAAACAGATTGTTGAGTTCGTTTGAAAAAGAGAATATTTATATTTTGTTTTTCTTGGCGTATGGCAAACTGGGGATAGAATTGTAGTTTTATCCAGTGGATGATGCTTTCCCGATCTATTTCATTTTTTTTTACTATCGCGTGAAATTCTTTTATTCCACAGAAAAAAAAACACATGTTAATAAAACGTGAAAAAAAAATAAAATCGAACCCAATTTTTTTTTTTTTTTCGAAAGATTCGCAATAAATTGCGTGAAA
Source organism: Cryptus viduatorius (assembly GCA_964006125.1). Classification (NCBI taxonomy): domain Eukaryota; kingdom Metazoa; phylum Arthropoda; class Insecta; order Hymenoptera; family Ichneumonidae; genus Cryptus; species Cryptus viduatorius. The sequence goes on from OZ023222.1 coordinate 15,670,846, forward strand.
AATTGTAAAATAATTTGCTGAGATATTTCCGAACGACTATTATATTTGAATATACTTTGACTGCCGTGTTTACTATATCGTTTACACAAGCGCGAAGAGTTTTCAAGAGTCGGCACAAGAAGGCTGGTGTTCGAACGACAATAACATCGGTGAAGAGTATTCGAGAACAATAACCGTGGCGCGATAAGTAAGAGCCTATACGCCATTCCTCACGATTTTTTTTTTTTTTTTCGTACACTCGCGACGCCTCGAGCTCACCTCAGTTATCGCTCAGGTGTCGTGCCGGCAAGTTGTACGTTGTGCTTCAAAAATTTATTAGTTTCATTTTTCTTCTTTAATAGGATATCTTATAGTGAGCGAATCGTAAGGAATTCGTAGAGTTTATTCTCACATTCCCTTCTTTTCCTATTCCATATCCTATCCTCTCCTCAAGGATATCCCATCTATTCTCGTTTTCCTCCGGTTTCAAGTGTTTTCTCACATTTTTCTTCAACATCTCGGTGAATCGAAATTTTTTCGCGTTACGCGAATTTAACCAGCTATTACGTTTGTGCATCGTCGATCTAATCGCATCGGTTCGCGTGGAAATAGAATCGAGAAGCAAAATCGTCCGAAAATGCGTTTCGAATCTCTATTAGCTCACTACGATCAGAACAACATGCCGCTAATGCAGCTCTGCAATATGCTCGACGATTTCGATCGAAACAACAATTTTGAACCGTGGACCGAGAGGTGAGGGTTTTTTTATTTATTTTTAATAACGTTTTTATTTGCTAAGTTAATTTTTCCAAAATAATACGTCTCGCGTGAATTCGCTTACAAGAGATATTTTATCGTATTTATTCTTTTATCGCTCGCGAGTCGAAATATTATCAATGATAAATATATTTTTTATTGTTCGACCAACAGACGGATTTGTTCGAATATTCGTGAAAATGTAATCCCATCGACTATTCGTTTCCAAGGTTCAATAAAATCCGATACATTTTTATTTCAACAATTCACAGATGCAGCGATTAAAAAAAAAAACGCAGTAATTTTTTTTTGCGGATATTTACTCCCTGTGATATTTATGTAACAAATAGCGGCATCTTTTTACTTCCGTACGTTGAAAAATCCTCGGCGATCGAGCTAAATACAAATTTTTCGTTCGTTCAAAAAAAAAAAAAAAAAAGAGATCGCTCGTGAATATTTTCATACAAATATAAAAGATATTTTTAAAAAATGCATTCTGAAACTATAAAAAAATTCAAATTTATAATTATTTCATCGATATTGAAATTTCATTTACCACATACAAAATGTAATACAAAATTATATTCTCGAATATTCGATCGACGCCGGTTAGCCGATTTAACTCTCTGACACGTTGTTATACGACGAAAGAAATATATTTCTTGAAACGGCGACAAAAAAAAGTGTTTGTCTTTGTTTTCACGGTCGTGCCTCGAAACGAGAGTGAACGAGCGACAACGACTGATGAAGCGAGGATCGAGCGTATTCACTGGTAAACGCTCATTCTCGATCTCTTGTTTACCAACGTTTTTCTGTCCTAACCGAAGGTCGTTGAAATAATCTTTCGCAATTTCGTTACAGCGAACACCTCGAATATTAATTTCTAATATTTTAACTGAATTTCATATAAAATAAAAAGCTGCGCTATATTTTCGATGCTTATTTCCATTATCGAATTGCGCGAGTATACCGCGCGAAATGTACGAAAAAAAAAAAAAAAAAAAAAAAAAAAAACCTCGAGTTAAATTCTACTTTATTTCCTCACTCTCTCTCATTCTCTCGATCTCTCGGGTTCTTTTCTCTTCGCTGTTTTTTCGTTCGATCCTCACTGTACGAAATTGTGATAAATCAGCATCGATCGGGACGTTGGACAGGTCGGAGGTATTTGCGAGGCTCGACCGAAATTTACGGTAGCCAGCAGCAGCAGCAGCAGCATCGTGTTATCTCGCGCGAGTTTGGAACGCGCGCGCGCTCACTCTTCTCGGTGAGAGAGATAGAAAAGCCGGGCGTTTGGTAGACGAACGCGTTCACGAAGGACAGAGAGACGAGTCGCAAAGAGAAAATGCGCGAGAGTGAGACACGGTGAGCCCGAGAGATAGGGGAACGCAAACTCGTATCTGCATTCCAGTCAATGAGCACACCAGGTCGCGTGGGACACCCCCTTGTTCTCTTCTTTTTCTTCCGGTTCCGGCTGGTCGGCTTTACCTCGTTCTCTCGTCATAACGCGAACGTTATACCAGCTTCATAAAGATCAACGCGATCTCACGAGTCTTCGAGCTCTTCATCAAAATTTGCGATAGGACGCGAGAAACAAAAAAAAAATTTTAAAGTGTGTCTATCGATTTTTTCGTATATTATAAAAAATGAAATTTCTTGCCAATCATTAGCACTCCAAAATCGCAAATTAACCCCTTCGACATTTTAATTGATTTTTGCTCATATTATTCCACTCAAAAATCGACCCGGATATTAAAAAAAAAAAAAAATCTGTTTCCGAAAAAAGTAGAAACGGGAGAACTTTTATGAATTTTTTCCAACATGTTTTCCAATTTTTTAAATTATTTTGCGCCTTCGAAAGTTGAGATCGGTTAACCCTTAGATGTCGGTGACTTTTTAAAAACTCTTTCGAGGGTCCATAGATAGGGATAAAAAAAAACCAGAGGTATTAAAAGATCGTTGGATAAATCCGCTGCTGAAGGAGTTTAGTCTTCATTTATGTTCTTGTGGATCGAGGGATAACAAAAAAAATGGAAAGCTTCATGATTAAAGAGTTTGTCGGGGATCCAGTTTCCTGTTGGTCGTTGTTGCCGGGTATAGGAGAACCCGGTATATAGTTAGCCGGTTTCGGAAGCAGTACGTTAACGAAGTTCCCAGCCGCGAGCCGTGGGGATTGCGCGCAACCCCCCGCCTCCGTTATAGTTATCGGTTCGGTTATCTCCTGTTTAACACCATTGTGTCTACCGGCGAAAGGGGACAGGGGGTAGTCGATGATAACGAATCGGCAGTGGGTACGCCGTTGGATAGTATGGACCGAGGCAATAGCTGACGGAGTATAGTAAAGGACGAGGGTAGGAGAGAGAGTGAGAGAGAGAGAGAGAGGGAGAGAGAGAGAGAGAACCGGGGACAATGGTGCTCCAGACACCGTGAAGATCCGGTAATTGAATTATACTCCGATAACTGCTTATCGCCGAGCGCGGCCTCGACGAACCGTGGAAAATAACTTTCTCTCCTCTTTCGTCGTCGTTCCAGTCCTTTTAGTCGCCGAGGGACGATATCCCAACGTCGAAAGAAAGACAGAGAACGAAAAAAATAAAAAGTCAAAACGGGTATAGCAAAGAATGCCTCGTTGCTCCGTCGCTTCGTGTTTTAAATACGACTCTGCGTGAGAGCAGTCCCGGCGAATTATACCTACAGCTTTTTCCCCGTTCTCTGAATCTTTCTTTTTTTTTCACAAGAGGGTTGAAAATACGATGAGATAAAAAAAATGAAAGAGGATAATGTAGCTTTTCTCGTTGTAAAGAAATTTTCTCGACTCTCGCGACATTTATTGTTTATCTTTTTTTGCTTTGTTATTCGAAGTAAACAATTGATGTTAATTACATCTTGTTTCCATTTGATTATTAATACTTTGACGATAGAAGTGAATACAACGTGAATGAACGTCGTAATGATAATTTCACCTCGTATACGTTGTACATTTATACGGTTCACGGTGATCAGATGGCATTCTACATAGTGGGATTCTCTCTCGGTGAATCCCTATATAGCGCGCAATCGGTTATTGTCTTCGAACAGGGACATTATATAGGCTCGAGGGAATCAGTACTCCGTTCTCCATTGCGAGGGATATATTCGAGAGCGTGGAGAAGCCGGTGGAAATTTGCGTCGCGTATACTGTTTCCTCGCCCCCGTCTCTGTACGGTTCGCATATAGGTTGGGTTTCACCATCTCGGGGATTGGCTGTTGGACAATTAATTTCAGGGATCAGGATTGATCGAGCGTTACTGGGTTGGTCCACTAACTTCGCGGTGCTCTCTGCAAGCCGACAACCTATACGCCGGAGGTAGTGAACTATAGCCATCTCCGCGCGCACACCGAGAATATCTGCCTCGTCGACTCTATACCCCAACAGAGTTAGCAGCGAGCTCTCTCCGTACTCCATCCGCGGGCATCGCGCGCGTCAGTTTTGATCGATCAGTCTCGACTTTGCCTGTGCAATCTCACCGATTGAGTCAATACAAGCGATATACAGCCGGCCGAAGAGGCAACGGGGAAAACGACCCACTCGTATATACTCCAATCTCAATATCGGGCCAACGTTGGCTCTACCGATATCATGAATCCCAAATTTCGTAACGACGTTGACGTCGGAATACACAAATTCGTAACGCCGACCGAGCTCAACGCTGGCAAACCAATCCTTGAATACATTTGCTGTGTAATCGTCAGCTGCTAGATCGTCAATTGGGCACACGTATGAATAAGCTATTGCCATTGCGTGTGTACGTGCGGGCGAACACATATTCGGAGAAATGTTCAAAACTTAACAATCTTTAAACGCTATTTCGCTCCGTTTTCGAGAAAATCAATAAACAATTATCAAAATTTCGTAATATTGGTACAAACCCAATAGTTATACTTTAACATTTTTTTCATTTTTTTTTCACCCCCTTCTGCCGAGATAGCGATCCATCGAATCGATCGAAAAGCTATGGCTTACACGGAACATCGTGCTTTAAGGATTAAAGCCATAAACAGCTCAAAAAGAGATTAGATAAACGAGAAAAAAGGACCAATCTTGTTTCAACCGATTAGCTTGTTTTTCACAATTTGATTATACAAATTGTATATCTATTTTTTTTTTTTTTTTTTTTCATTGAAAGCTCCGTAAAGTAGGACAGGGACAGTGGTAAAGCTCGCCACGAAAGCGATGAGGTTGCTTAATTAGAAAGCCGAAGCTTCTGGCCGGCGCGCTTCAGCAACAAGAGGCGGGTTGTACCTGAAGCTTCGTAGCGACACTGTGGGATGGACAGTGTTGTCGGCAGGGTCAGAGTAAAAGGGGGGCTATGAGATAGGCGAGGCCTGTAGAACCGTCGAGGGCAGCGTGTCAAAGAGAAGTCTACCGAGAGAGTCTCGTCGTCACTGTGAAGCATCCCGTGCTTCGTTCCCTCGGCCGACTAAACTTTGACGCAGGCAAGAGAGCTCATTGGGTTATCATCCTTGTTGAACTGCCGGATTGAAGGAATCCTTCAATCCGGACGAACCGATCCTGGAGTTCACTTTACACGGTAAATTGAGTCACTGATTCCTGAGCGTATCAATTGACCGAATCCTCTAATTTCAAGCTTTACAGAGTCTACCAAATTAACACGATCTTCGAAGCGGAAAAATAAATAAATTAAACTACATCGATGTTTCGTCGATCGAGAGACTTTTATTAGCTCGGAAATTTTATACCTTTGTTTGCAGTTGGCCAATGAATAATTTACATAGATTCTGCTTTGGACACGGGGAGGTCGTGATACTCTTTAATTAAATAAAATTTAACGTCGATCGACATAGAGAACTAGTCTAGACGACCTATTTTTCGAGTCTCTTCTATCGTTGCCTTGACTATTTTTTCCGTAATTTTTTTAACAAAAAAAAAAACAGACTGTTGATTCATTGTTTATTGACGAAAACTCGTCGTACGTAAAATGCGATGTTATGCTATAATAGACAAGGATGAGGGGGTCGAGTGCATCGGAGTCGCAATCGATTCGATCGGTAGACCAGAGATAGCGTATAGACTCGATGCAGCTTTCCAGTCGAGCCAATCTTCCGCTCTTCTATCTCTATAGTATCTACGGTGAAGAGCTGAAGCTGCACCGCTCGCTCCTACCGGTATACCTCACATACACACACACACACACACGCACACATACACATATATACACGTATAGACCGAGAGAGAACTCGAGCTCCGCAGAATTTCTGTCCCCAATTACAAATGGACAATTGGACGCCGCTGGGGCGTGACGGGAACGATCTCGTTGCGATTACCGGATCGGCGAGAGCGATCGCGAGTAGTTCAGGACAGTATAGTTTCTACTGTGCTGCCTTCTCTACCCGTTAACGCTGGAACTCGCCTCGACACTGGGCAGATATCAGCAGGCAGAAGCGTCATGATACCTTCCGAATCTCAACTCGAATCTCTCGTGACACACGTTTTCCGAGCGAAAATGTGTCAACCCCGTAGTACCAGGCGCTGACCTGGGACAACCGCGAACTATATGTGCACACGACGCTGGATCAGCTGCTGACTCGAACGATTAATACCACGTTTCTGCACGCTAATAACTACCGATAATACCAACGACCGGAGTAATTTATCATTCCGAAATTTAATATTTCGTCACAGAAATCGAAATTTCGTAGCGTCGAGTAGATTGTTCCTTTTTTTTTTACCAATAATGATAGTGGAAAAAAAATTGATGAAGACAGGGACGAGGGATAAAAAAACGTAGAAATCGGTCGACCTACTTTTGCAACGATATCCGGTTCGCGAATAGACTCTATCACGTTCTATGTGTCCTCTCTCACTCTCCCCTCACTCGTTCGCTTTTCTCGCCAACATTCATCTCTCCGCTGGCTGCCTCGGAAATCTTGCGACCCTTCTCCGCTGCGTCTCGCCGCGATCGCAGTGGAACGAGCTTCCGCCATTGGAGAGATCTCTCCACCGACTGCTTTTCCTTCTTCGTTCCTTTTCTTCGTTTCGATGTCTCTCCGTCCTTATGTCTCTTGCATCTCAGAGCTCGCGAGAGATATATATACTGGCAGAGGTGAAAGCTCTTCCTGGCTTCTACACCGCCACCGCCCTACACCCCTCTTTTCTCTACCTCGTCGTTTCCATTTTCTCTCACTTTCTCGTCGTCACATAGCACACCGTCGCAATTAGTTCCGCGATAAGGTTACCGCAAAACCCGACGTGGAAGCCGAGTCTTCTCTACTCCGCTTTTCCCTTTCGCCTCTCCGTCTCCCACCCCTCGTCTTTCTGTCTATTCCCTTTCGGTGTTCGTTCGCTTCCTTCTCGTTTCTCGCTCTCTCTCTCCCTCCCTCCGCTTCTTTTTCTTCATCTGCCAGCGAAATCGCGAGAGCTCGGTGAAGCGCTCGCGCACAGCCGCACAATTAGCGGAATCCTTAAGACGGATCATTTGCAAGCTCCAATTTGCCGGGTTGATTTGGCGGAAGACGAAGACTCTCTCGGTCTCTCGTGACAGAAGCCGTACCGATGGCAGAGTGGCAAGGGTGAACGGAGAACGACAAAGGAAGCGATGCCGGTAGGATAGTCCTCGCAAAAGGTGGAGGGCGATGCGAAGAGGGTGGCGCAAGGGTTGACGGCAAACCGACAGATGAACGAATAGACAGACGGATAGAACGGTATATAGAATCAGAGGAGTGAAGGGAATGATTGAATAGTGAAAATCGCGGTAATACGAGTCTTTTGAAAGAAAACCAATATTTTTTTAATCATCGAAATCTCTATTTTTATATTTTCATTTTTATCATAGGCGTCATTAACAGTTCAAAAGTTGATAATTACGTAATTTATATAATTTAAAAAATTTTAAATGCATGTCATTTATGTACGTAAATTATAACATCGGAAAAACGAAAAATGGAAATTACGATGAAAGCGACGCATGCGCATAAAACAATTTTTATTTTTGTTTTATCTCATCAAATATTATAAAACTACTTTTATAATTCGACACTGAGAAAAGGTTGCATTGAAGATTCAAAGAGCCATTCGAATGTGGAAAAATTCTAGTCATTTCTGATGACCGTACTAAATAAAAAATGCCTTTTTTTTATTCGCTTCGCCGCTAATAGGATTGACAAGCATTACTTTTATTTCTTTTGATGTAGAATCGTCGAGTGGTGTCAAAAGAAATGTCGAGAGAGCGAGAGAGAAAGAGAGAGAAGGAGAGAACGCAGAGCCGGAAGTCGACGATCGGTCGCACAAAAAGTAATTTGGTAGCGCGCCCGGTTTCGAGCGTTGCTGAATGTGCTGCTTTTTAAACCGTTCTGAAACTCCGCTCTCGCGTTTTACTCTCCTTCCCTGTACCCACTCCTCCCCCCTTATCGCAGTCGGTATTCTCTCTATCGTGTTCTCCGAGCTATTCTCACCGCCATCGTCACTCCCTTCCACGTTTCTTCCGAAGCTCGCATTTTCCCCGCGCACTTCAACGTAGCAGCTTTGGGAAGAGTTCTCTACCCTCGAATGCCTCCGGCTCTCTTTCCTTTTCGCTTTCTCTTCATAACGAACGTATTTCGCTGATCGCGAATAATTTCTTTCGAGAGCCCGTCGAGCATCGGGCATCAGCGGCCTCATCTTCTGGTCTCTCCACAATTCGTTCTTCTCTTCCTAACCCCCTTCTCCCCCGTCGACCCTCCCGCATTCTTGATTTCTCGAAAGCAACGAATTCGCAATGCAATCGCGAGAGCCCCCGCGTGGGATCGATATGAAGGTATTTTCTATTCTTTCATCTTGCACTTTCGACAGCTCATTATCTCGAAGTTTTTTCGTTCCATCTTCGTTATTCTCGTTTCGTCGGTTCGTTATCTTACTTTTTTTTCCGTTGGATCGTCAACGGTAATGTCGAAGCACGGCGAACACTCGGGATTACTCCAGATGACCGATTGGCGAGAGGAACGGAAAAGCGTCCTCGTTGCCGATGGAAATTAGTGCAGCTGACGACGAGATAGACGAGAGGCTCGTTAAAATTCTTTTATTCTCTTCTCTATCCACGATTGAGATCGACGAACGCCTCACTGATTCACCCACCCAACGTTATTGTACAACCTTCTCGATTAAAATCTCCGCGATGGTTAATTCGCGATAACGAAGAGACAAAATTGCATAGTTATTTAAATGAGAGTCTTTGTCGCCGTTAAAAATACAGATGGGTCAGTGGATCACTAAGATTGTGAAGTACAAGATTCACAGAATAAGTTTTTTTTTTTTTTCTTAATTAATGAACAGCCGCTTGTTAATTCGTTACTTTGATCGACAGCTCTGCAACGATAGAATACACTGTTCAGAATAACGAAATATAGATAAATTTGAATATGAGATATGAATAAATTTGTTAGAACCTTTGCAAACCATTACTCTTTTTTTTATTTGATGAGTTGAATTACAACATTTATACCACTACTCGATTTTCGCTTCTTCATTTTCCTTTGTATTTCGATTTAATTTATTCTTAGCAGCTAATCATTATTAATCTCTCGCGGTATATCATTTTTGAATATCATTGAAACAGTAAAATATACTGTTCATATTATTGATATTATCGAATGTATTAAAGAATTAATTTGTATGAATTTTTCAATTAAGTGTTAAATTATAAAATTTATCCGATTTTTTTTTTCATCGCTATTCCAATACTATTATTATCTTAGCGGTAATTCAATTAATTACAATCGTGATATTATGCACCGCGTTATCTCGCGTCTACGTTGACAGTAAAATATTCAATTCACGATATCGAAGAAGTGTAGAAAAATATTGAACGTTCGATAGTTATAAATTCTTCAGCATCGGTCGTCGGAGGAGAGTTGGGTCAGTAGATCACGAAGAGATGGAGTAAGAAAAAGTTTATAGAAAATAGAAGACGCAAAAAGAATAGAGTAGTCCTGTCGGCACGTCTTTCCGTTCCATTTTTTTTTTTTTTTTTTTTCGTTCTCTCTGCTCCGCCTCAATTTTCTCTCTCTCGCGCTCTCTCAAGTTTCAACCCTTCTTTTCCACTCGTCGACGAACACTACTCAAGAACGACTTGCCTTGCTGCTGCTGCTGCAGCATCGGGTTGGCGGCCGAGAAAGTACAGGGATTAGTACAGAAGACACGAGAAAAGGGTTGCACCAGGGGCTGCAACGTCCAAACGCCGGTGGGATGGTGTGCAGTTCGTGCCGCGCGAGGGATGCCTCGAAAGAGTTTCGTATGCGGCTCGCGCAACTCCGGACACCACACGTGACCAGCGTAGGCTCGCTGGTTCGTTCTCCTCTACCTCCACCTGTACCCACACCCCTCTCTCCGCCATTCTACCCCCGCCTACCGACGTGGCTGAGTTTTTTGAATCGCGAAATTCCCTCGACGCTTGACTACCAACGCCCCCCAACCCTTTCGTACACACTCTCGCGTACTCGAACTCATTCCTACGCTGCGAAAAAAAAAAAAAAAAACCAATATATCCTTTCACTCTTTCACAATTCACGCAAATTCTTTTTGCGCCTCAAATGTACCCGCGAGACATTTAAATAATGCATGCACACGGCGCGATTCGAGAGGAATGAAAATAGAAAAAAAACGCTATACCGACAGTTTTTTTTTAGTACGTTCGGTGAATATGCAAACTAATCGTTATTTCAACGTTGAGATTAGAGATTTCATAATTGCGAAGGTCAATGGCAACGATCGAAAGTCAAATTGTATACTATTCACTTTTATAAAAACATCTATCCTCTTTAATCTATTGAAAAAAATATTTATTGCAATAAAAAAAAATCGTTGAATGAAAATAAAAATGCAATATCGAGATTGAAAAGCCGATAAAAAAATAGCGACAGTACTGAAGCTACGATTAATCGTTGAAATCGGGGATACTTTTTCTTTTACTTCCTCGAGGGTACTTTGCATTAATCCCTGAGGTCAATGGCAACGATTACGCGTCAGAGGGGTAATGAAACAGGCGAGACGCATAAATACAAAACTGCCAACGTTCGTTCACTTTCCCCTCGGTATCCACAGTTTCAATGTTGTGGAGAAAATGAATGAGGGGTAGACTGAGGTACGGAGGGGAAATGAAAGAGCCGAGAATAAGAGAAAGGGGCAAAGTTTGTGCCAGAGGCGTGGAAAATCGGTTGGTTACCCTTAGCCTACAGTATCGCCCACGCAGCTCGCATATCACCCGACTCGACCGTATTTTTCTTCATTAGCTAGTGAGGGGTTGGGAGGAAAAGCGCGAAGCGCGTTGGTAAACTGAAAACAATTATGCAAATTCACCGTCTCTACCTCTGTCTACGTCTGCTTTTTCCTCCCCAACATTTTCCCTCTAGAATCACACCCTCTCTGTGCATTGTCTCTCGGGTTCATCCCTCGCACCTCCGTGTGCGTCGTTCCGGAGGGCGAAAAATCGAGAGCCCCTGGCTCTCCGTGTGTTAGCTCGATGGAATAGGGTCGACGATAGCGACGCCGTTGGAGAGCACGAGAAAAAAATAAAAAAGAAACACGCAGGCTCAGCGACGTGAAGAGAACGAAAGTTATAGATAATAGCAGTCGAACAAAGGCGAAAACCGGATAATCCGAACGGAGGACAAAGGAAAACGAAAAAAAAAAAAAAAATCAGACGCGCACATTCGGCAAGAGGGATCAAGAAGAATCATATCTATAGAAGTCAAATCGCTGAAGTAACGTAATTCTTTTACGCACGATTGACTAATCGCGAAGAATACCTGCCATATCTTCGTTTTTCGTATGCCCTATCGACTTACACCGAATATTATTATTTACGTCTCAGTGGATTCAGCTCCAACGTTTTTTTTTTCTTCATCTTGATTTAATCATTTTTCACCTGTCGAAGAGTTTAAATCTTCAGGACACAATAGAATTAAAAAAAAAGCTGTGCCAAGTTTTTTTTTTTTTTTTTCGATCTCATTTCCGTAAAATTTGGCTACGAAGTTAGAACGAATCCTTGGATGTTTTTGGGATTCGACGTTGATTCTCTCTCGCGAAATCCTATATCTAGTTTGTCGGAATAGAGGGTCGTGAGTGAACGGGGCGAAGCACAGGAGCGCCCAGTTAATTTCCTGCGGCTAATGAAAGCCCATACGAGTCCCCTGCCGAAACTCTGAACCTGCTTATAGTATACGAACGTGCGACACTGCGGAACTGCTCTGTGGGTGATTCGACCCTGTGCTGCCACGAGTGACAATGGGTAGCCTCGATTGTCACAGGGGTGGGAGGGGCTGACGGTATGCGGAGAGACATCTACAGGCATATACTGGGTATATACAGTCAAAAGGGAAACCAGTGAGAAGCTTCAACGCGTCGAATGCTCTCACGCAGCCTCGAGCGATAGGAGAACACCCCTCCGCGGAACACTCGATGCTTTCGGGTGTCGCGCAAAAAAAAAATGCGTTCATTCGATTCTTCCATTTCCTTAGTTTTCCGCACGGCCAGTCAATTTTTATCTTCCATTATGGTGAATCGCTCGACCGTGCGAGATAACTTACTCAAAGTTCCTTTCGCAGCGTTCGCGTCTTTGTGCGTTAATAGCGCAGATACGCGCTATTGGGAAGCAGAAAAATTGTTTTTCTATCATTGAAGAGATTTGATGTTTTTTTTTTTTTTTTTTTTTTTTTTTTTCATTGCACTTGTTTCTGAGGAATAGCCGTTATCGTTTGATACGCAGTTTATTAATTTCGTACAAAGCTATTTCGTCTTTATAGACCGTGAGCATTGCGGTTTGCTCAGTGGTTTTAATCTATGCGATAACGGAATCGATACTCTCGACATATGCACGAAGGTAATAGACAGTCCTAGTTAGCCGTCAAAGGTTGGTCACGGATCGATCGTGTCAGTGTACCAGTATCCGACGTGAGTATCTGCACAAGGGCCGTCAGAAGCTTTGTCCATAGCTCTCTCTATGCAGCATCTACTGAGGAATCGATCACGGGATGTGTACTCCGCAAACCCACTGTCAAGAGCAGATTTACATCAAGGAAATTATACTCGCGTCTAATGAGCTCGGAGTTTGCTTCCCCTGCGCAAATCCCTGCGCTATAAACTTTTGAGGAAAATTACGAAAACACGAAACGCGAGTAACAACACAAAGCTAGAACTGTGCGACGCACGGCGTAGGCGGAAGTAGAAAGATTCCTCATGAAGTCAGACATTCTTGCAGCTGTAGAGTGCATCAGCGCTGCAGCGGCAAAGGCATTTCTATCTCTCGGTAGGTTCCTCTGGCACTTCTGGGAGAGCTGTCCGTTGCCAGCCACCTTCGCTACTGCGTCCGAATGTCGACTCAAGTAAAGTCTAATCGAATTAACGTCAGTCGACTTTACGGGTTCCTCGTAAGCTGTACTAGTCGAGGGGTCCAAACATTGTAGTTGCGATGTTGCGTCGGTCACGGTTACTCGAATATGAGAGACGCAAACTAACAGGTAATACATCGCTGACCCATTGTCCGCGTTGCAAATCTGTCGGCTGACGCGAACAATTCACGAAAACACGTTGAAGACGATTCTCGGTATTTTATTTATAAATTTGTTTATTTATAAAATAAACGCGGAGATTCGGAGAGTATGAAACTTTGACGCAAAAGCAGCTTTCGCTATATGTAAAATTAGACAATGAATGATGAAAACATATAGGTGGTGCGGTGGTTAATATTTTCTACTTCGATGCGCGTCTGACACTGTTACGAATTTCAGTGATCATCGGGATTATCAATAATTAATCATTGAACGAGTCGTCGAATCAAACGACTACCGTTAATCCTCACCAAGGACTGCGTGTCGATCGTTACAAAATGTTTTTCCGATATCCACGTCAGAAATATCGATTAATACTTTATAAAGTGCTAAAACGTTCGAGATGAACGAAGCGAAGAGCAACAGGCAGCTGGGCGCTCAATTATTTATATTTACGCGTCTAGACGTTCGGAATTAATGTTTCGCTTTGAACATGTGATAGAATAACTGACCAATGAACATTTCTGATTGTCGAAGTCAGATATACGATCGATTACTCTTCGTTTCAACTGCGATACATATCTAAACTAATGAACATTTGGGAGATGAATAAAAAAATCATTGAACCCGAAGGAAAAAAGGCGTACATTTGCTTTATCCGTATACGTAGGCTAAGTGCGTCAGAAATATCGATGACCCGACGTTTTTCAATATCGTCAAACCTTTCGATGATATCTATCGAGTCGTTCTTTTTTTTTCGGACATCATTCACACTTTTCTATAAGACGCGATCCATCCTCGTGACTCGGTGTAACAAAGCAAAGTGGTAGAGAACGATCCATCTCGAAGGTATCGCTGGTCACAGACTCTTTGGCAACAATGCTTACCCGTTCTTTGGATACGATCCATCGTTTCATGGAAAGCGCCGATTCAGCGAGACATCGGATGGACATAAGAGAGTATCTTGCCCTTGGACTGGATGAGCTCACGTGCCTCTGATGCTTTCCTGCGCCCGAAGGGGTTCTCTCTGACCAACGACGCGAACGTGAGTCGATCCGGGTGGTCGAATCAGCTGCTCGAAGCAGTGTAGACCGTGGGATGTTGTATATGTGTGGATAGGTTGAATGGATGGTTTGAAAAGGGGTCGCGTCGAAGGGACTGAGTGCGCGGAGAGGTGGTTCGGCACAGTCAGCGAAGCAAAGCGAATCCAGCGTGTGTTCTCCAACGGTATTCAATGGTCACGCTCAATGCTCGGATTGACAATGCCTTGAGCCTAATTACATTCCGGCCTGGCAACGCGCGAGGCGCGCGCGCGGGCGATGTTCTGCGTTGCTTTGTTACCCGCGAACACATCGAGGTGCTACGTTGACTATATATTCTACTATAGTACACCCGTTGTCCTCCTACATACGCCGGGTCCCCTTTATCCATTTCGCATCGAACACTGCCGAAAACTCTGAAATATCTATGCCCTGAATTGCTCTCCCCTCCCCCCCTCCACCCCCTCCCAGCGCCCCTCCTCTCTCCCTGCATCGTCTCTTGACGTGCAAAGTACTCAATGAAACTTCGACAGTGTGTTCTTTCCCTTTCTCTTTAAGCTCGATAATTTCAGAATGCTATTGAATGAATTAGAGGGAAGCATTGAGACGCGACCGAAAAACAATTATTTGGGAAGCTGAGTGGCTTCGATGGTACTCGATGCCAACGAGCACGGGAAACGTATCCGGCTCGTGCAACGGGCTCTCACCCCCCACAACCCCTCTTTCCAGTTCGTCTCTTGATATACTTTCGACCCCTTTCGACTCTCGAATATCAACTCCGCCAACCCTTCGCTCTTGCCACGGTCTCTCTTATTAACTTCGTGCAACCGGAGAAGAGATCGTTCAATTCGCGTTCAATCGAATACAAAAGAAAAACAAACAGTGGGGAAATTTAATTCGCAAACTTGTGTAATCAGCTTGTGTTCACAGTGTAAAACAAATTGAACGAGGTGATATAAAATTTCGATACGATACGACTTTAAATTGCGACAACGAAAAAGCTGAAAATTAAAACCAAAGTACTCAGTTGAGAAATAGAATTTTTTTCATCAATTAGAAACACAAAATGAAAGCAACGACAGTAAATTCACGTTGACAAAAGATTTGTTTAATGTAGTAGGGGATAAATTAATACTGATATTGCATAATCCGCGTCTGAGCGCCGCGAGCGTACGATTGACAGGGGGTTGAGCGAGTGCCAAGCTTATCCCGAAAGCCGGTTCCGGTTTCGCGTGCACTACGACAGTGAAAACGAACTTCAGTTACGTGTATATACCAAGCGGATGCTGTACACGCCAAGGGCTGCGATGCGAAGGGGAGGGTTGGAAGAAATAAAAAATGAAATAAAAAATACGGATACATCGTGAGAGTATCGGCCGCGCGGGGTGTATGACCCGTCCTATGCTTTGGTGCAACGTCATCCATCTAGCAGGACGTGCGACGTGTGCGCGGTCGCAACTCCTGGCCGCGTCCACTCGATCCTCTTTACAATATTAAGCCCTTTTATTAATGGTCCCGAGCGGGTAGTCCCAGCGTAATGGTCCGTCGATCGATTAATCGAAATTCGATACTGCGTTAGTTCTCTACATAGATATATTCTTGCATCGATGCGCAGACTGCTAACACGGCTTTGCGGTATAGTCGTTGGTCGCTCACCAACGTTTGAACCAACTAGTAGTAAATTGTCTATAAACCACATATGGATAGTCACAAGAGCTGCGAATAAGCTCGATGCGCGCATCATTGACACGTCGACAAAATTTATCTGCCCGATAATCAGCTCATAAAAATAGTTACTTCTTCAACATCGTAACTTTGAATGTGTTTAAAAATAAGTGACGCTCGATCGATACTGTAGATATCGATAATTTTTTGTTAGGTTCACAAACATTCAAAGAACCTTTCATCAATCACCGTTTTCGAAAAAAATTTGATATACATCGATAAAAAAAATAGATTGTACTCTTTACAATCGATTGTTTGCCTACTGATGATAAAACAGATTTTTTTGCGGTGTTATCCACCTAAATTATCCACTGATCGTGCCATCAGCGGCTCATGATTGTATAGTTCTGGTTGTTGTGTTGTGTCGAAAGTGTTGGAAGGCCCCGACCTATAGAAACGTCCCGCGAACTTATAATATATCTATATATATCTGTGTAAAGCTGAGGTTGTGTTTGCCTTCATACTACACAGAGTAAAGCTGCGCAGTGATGTTTCGGGGGGCCAGGAAAACGCAAGAGGCGGTGCAACGGTTCGAGGAAGACAGAACCGGGCACAGCTAGGGTAGTGTTATAAAGTAGCAGTGTGAGGGAAGAGCGCAGAAGAGACGGAAGAGCGAGAGAGATATATGGAGGCTTCGCAGCACGCGGGGGTCTTAAACTCTCTCTGCCCGCCTGTAATAAACTTAATAGTGTCGTAAACGTCGCTGGTTATACGTACCAGAAAGAGGCTCTCTCACTCCACGTGTATATCTATATATAAATGTGTGTGTGTGTACCGGCCACTTTTGTCATACCCCCGGATGGTCGGCAATCGCGTCGAGCCGCCCTTGATGCTGCAACCACCGACCGCTGCCGGTACCGTTTTGTAACGTCCACCCACTTACCGCCAATGAGAGAAAGCTCGGCGGGCACTTTTATGGACGCGCGTGACCGCGAACCTCTGCCGACCAGCGGCGATGCTGGTTTCCTGTTTATAACTGACTCTCTTAACCAAGAAAAAAGTTATATATTGAACATACATATGCGATTGGACGCGAATAAACGATGTAGAAAAGATTATATTGATCGCATAGTTTTTCGGGAATATAATATACAACAGATAAGGAAATGCGATTTGTTTTATTATTGTTTACGTAGAAATGATTGCATTATACATTTAGACCGGAAATCGCTTCGGTTAATTAATTGATTGTAGAATAAAGAGCGTCGGAAACGAAAATTCGAGAGCCCGCAGGGGCTTATCGGTAACCAAAAGCCACAATTTTATTCTGCAGAGACTTCGCCGGCGTTTCTCTCGTGTTCGATGGAGTTTTATCATCTCTCTGCTATACCGTAGTAGGGTATATACGTGTTAGTATAAACGAAAAAAAAAAAAAAAAAAAAAAAAAACAAGTCGAAATTGAGATAGAGCCGTACGAAACGACCTCTAGGGTAAGCCACTCCCGCCCGCGGCCCAATCCGTTCGGCCCTGCAGTATCGGATTATTAAATTCATTTCTACGGTTGATTAACGCGCAAGCTTCGTCGAACGATGGAAAAAAAAAAGAATGTAAAAAATCGTTTCGACCCGCACATTGCTACGGGACTCGAAAAAAAAGAAAAAAAAATCGTTTCGTACTATAGGCATTATTTTTTTGTTTGAAATATCGGTGGTGCTTTATATAAAAACGGAAGCTCTCGTCCGGCGAGCGGACTTAATCCGCTTACAGGGGGGGTCCGAGTAGCAAGCAGGGATGCGGGTGAGTTCGATCGGTAAAAAGCGGCCTCTGTGCATCGGGCATATAGCATCCTATATTACGGACTTACACTGCTAAATTGATGACCGCAAAAGCCCGAAAACCCCGTGTGTTCGGAATTTACATTCGCAGCGGGCAGTGACATTCGTGAGCTCTCGAACGAATGCGCAACACGAAGCAAACCTCCCGTGCTATCGGCATACAATGGAAAAAAATTGATACGACAAACGGTCGCAACTGTTGTTCATTAACAACTAACGTAGCAACAAAATTTGCGAAAAATGTAACTATAAATAACCGTATACTTCGTAAAAAAAAAAATTTAACTTTGATAAAAAAAACGTAATTTTTTCTACGTTAACGTGGTATTATTCCCTTCGGAGACTTAGCATTTTGAACCAAGCATCAAATTTACGCATTGAGAACAAAGCTTCGGTCATACGATGGGCTCGTTGCCGGAGCCAAGAGTTTACCGAGTGCGTCGAACGTTAATGCTCGACAGTCGCTTCCGGTCTCGTGATTCGTAATACCATGGCGTGGCGTATAGCAGTGGAATTATATTCCTGGTAGCGAACTGAATGAGAAACGAGAGATGGATGTTGCTGACCTTTCGAAAGCTACCCTCGACCTATGCTCATCATCTTCCTCCTCTTATCCCTGCAAATTCTCTCGTCCGCACATCCCTTCCCTCCCCCTCTCTATATTCTCTCCTTTTCACTGCGAGTCTGCGAAAACAATGGGGCTATTCTGTTCGAGTAGGTGAAGTCGCTCAGGTACATTAATTTAATTGCAAAGTTATGTGTATTTTGAATTCAGCTATGTGTGCAGTTAAAATAGACCGTTACCATTCGGATTAACGTTGGATGCCGAAAAGAATTAAAAAAAAAATATTCAAATTTTTTTTTTTTCAATTTTTTTTTTGTGATGAAAAATCACCTGAGGATATTACGATCTCCCGTGGGTAAAATCGACCGGGTGTCAGAGACGATATTCCGCAAGATAAAACTCGGTGGACGGCGATACATCTTCGACAATTACCGTCTTCTCCTGCGCTACGCCTAGCCGTGGCCCGTACGGATGGTCCACGGGTGTACCCGAAGTTTTCTCATAAATCCGCGAATATTTTTATGTGAGAACTTTTCCACCGGGACTTCTCTTTCTATCTCCGTGCGCGGGGGCTCCGAGACCTATAATATCATAGATATAAAAGCTTCGCGGTATAAACCAGCCGCCTCGCTGAAGATGGGTACGTATAGGCAGAGAGACCAACGTGCATAACCATCTAAACCGATTTACGACTCGTCTAATCCCATTTTTCGATCTTTCTATCTCTCTGCGCTCTCTTATACCGAAATTACTCTACATTCCCGATCGAGTTACCCAATGAAACTGCAGTTATCATTCAAACTCCGTTTTCTCGCGAAACGAAGAGAGGTGCGACGTCTTCAAAAATTGAGAAATTACGACGACGATAAAAAAAATCGATCGATTAAACATCGAATATTTAATTCTAAGGAACACCGCTTCGGCTTTCGCTGAAAGCAGTCGCGATTACGTACGTCTTAATTTCTTAATGGAAAATGAATAACAGGGTGTTTCGAGAGTCTTGAGTTTTTCAAGTCTCGTTATGAAATTCACGGTTAAAACGAAAGTTCAAAGTCGCTTTGGTTCGCATAATGCCTCCACACGGTTCACGGGTATAAGATAAATGTTGCAGAGAAGAGTTATGTGTTCGGCTTTCATCGATGCTTTCGAGGGTTCCCAAGGGTCAGTCGACGTTGCCCGTTACAGTACGTGCGAGTCTCGAAGAAACGTATCGCGATTTACGTAACTCACCAAACTTTTATCCCTCCTTCTACGGAAACGATGTATACACTGTGCAGAAGACTTTTTTTGCCGGTGAGATTGTCACGTTTTGTGAAATTCCTGAGTTGGGTAAAAAAAAAAAGAAAAGAGAAAAATCGCGCGCGGAGAAATACTATCTTTCATCCAAAGTTAAATATTCCGACGTCGTGGCTGTCTCGTTCGGGTGGAATCGTTGATAGGGCCAACGTGACGTAGGAATCATAAAGGGAGAAAAGAGGGAGACAAGCGCGGGGGCGAGTAGAACGAGAGAGGTACGAGAGGAAAGCTGACGCTTCCGTTGCTCGTTCGATCGGCGGAGAGACTCCTATTGAAACGGGCGCGAGCTTTAAGCTTGCAGGAAATTGCATAAAATTGAAAAGACGAGAGCAGCAAGGGAGGTCTTCTTCGGTTCTCTCACTCACGTTCACCCCCTCCTTCCCCCTTCGTTCTTCTTCGGGAAGGCTGAGACAGGCTGAGGAATAAAAACTCTGTCGGCGCAGTAACGGGGTCGGGACGGAAGACCTGTCGGCACGTTTGATTGGCCCATTGGCGACGGCTTAAATCGCTTAATGACTTTGCAGGGAATTGAATTTATATTAGGACGACAAAAAAAAGTGATAAAGGAATGAGGCGGAAAGCGAAGAAAATAGATTTGAACGTTAGTATAACCAGGAAGTGCCAGACTTTCGTTATCTTTAATTTTTTTTTAAAGAAAACGTCGACGGCTCATGACGTTTAATGATCGTCTAAAAGCGACGCACTCTTTTCCACCCCAACAATATTTATCGTTGCGAAAGAATAAACTTTTATTTTTTCTCGAGACGATCTCGAAACCCGAACGTCAATATTTACAGCTGCGTAAAGCTACAACCCCCACTTTGTCCGAATTGAATTTTTCTCAGTTCTAAATATTGTGCTTTTTATGTGCTATTTATGTGCTTAATTTATAATTTTTGTGCTCTCTTGGTTTTATCAGAAAATGCATTTTTTCGTGGGGGTGCTAGGTATCTCGATATTCAGCACCCCCACTACTGTAAAAGGTCTTTAAATGGCCACAAAATATTTCAAAAGCATCGTAAAATTTTGTGCTTTTTATGTGCTTTCAAAAAATAACTTCCTCCCATTAGGATTATTGATATCCGCGATCAGAGAATGCATTATCACTTAAAAGATTAGAAGACATTATATAAGCGAATGACTCAGCCAACATTTGTCATTTCAACTAGGTATCATGTTCGTAATTTCGATATTCACTTTAAAAAAATGTTAATCTCGCACAAGAAAAGATTATTATGTTCCGTTCGTAAAAAGTTATTTGAGGTCGGGGAAGAGATCTCAGTAGGAATCCTTAACGTTCGTAAAATCAAAACTATTTATGTACTGCAACAAGCTTAAGTTGCCCCATTGAATGCGAATAGCGTATTTCATCTGTTGTTATCGGCCAAAAACTATTTTATCAAAAATTAATTCACGTTAATTATATTAAAAAAATCCCCAAGTTTAGATATGACAATGAGCATGAGTTTTGTTCGTTGTCAATATCATTTTTTTCTATTTGAAAAAAGAAAACATTCATACATACATACACGCATGCATCGATATCATATCTTCATATCATCTTCTACATATTTTAAAAGAGGAATCTGACTTTCCAAAAACTTCTTCAGTCGACCACTATGAACAATCTATAGTACGGGTATAACAATAAGATTTCGTTTAACTATTAAAAAAATTCAACTTGATACTAGGTGAACCTAATTTTAGTATTTTATTTTGTCCGGACGCCAATAATGAACTTTACGATATGTAACTGATTTTCCATACTTTTTAGAAACAAATTAGTTACAAATGCACAATGCGTACCTTTTACCTCGAAAGTGTTTCTATTATGTTCTATATAATTCACTTTTGCTTCATAATGTACTTTGATCCGTATGTCATAATTCTCATATTCCGATAATTATTTTCTGCAACGCCAACGGAAAGCCGGTTCGATACTACGCCATTAATAGTATCTTACCTGTCCTCAATAAGGTATCACATGGTAGTTTTGAAAATCGTTTATGAATTCCCAAATTCGTTAGGCATGATTCGTGAAGGGTTTCGCGGTAGGCTATTCAAAAAGCCCATAAAATGCACATAAATTTGGTACCAAAAAGATGTGTCTCTGTATACTGGGAAGAAAATTGTCGCTAGCTTGAGCTGGCACCTCCACATTTAAATTTCATTTTTTTCCCTGACAATAATGAGCTCAAAAATCAAGTCTTTGTGCATTAGATAGCACAAAAAAAGCACATAAATTTGGCACCAAAAAGACGTGTCTCCGTATACTGGGAGGAAAGTTGTCACTAGCTTGCGCTGGCACCTCTACATTTAAATTTCATTTTTTTCCTGGCAATAATGAGCTCAAAAATCAAGTCTTCGTACATTAGATAGCATAAAAAAAGCACTTAAATTCGGCACCAAAAATATGTGTCTCCGTATACTGGGAGGAAAGTTGTCACTAGTTTGAGCTGGCACCTCCACATTTAAATTTCATTTTTTTCCTGACAATAATGAGCTCAAAAATCAAGTATTTGTGCATTAGATAGCACAAAAAAAGCACTTAAATTCGGCACCAAAAATATGTGTCTCCGTATACTACAAAGAAAGTTGTCGCTAGCCCGAGCTGGCCCCTCCACATTTAAATTTCATTTTTTTCCTGGCAATAATGAGCTCAAAAATCAAGTCTTCGTACATTAGATAGCACAAAAAAAGCACATAAATTTGGCACCAAAAAGGTGTGTCTCCGTATACTACGAAGAAAGTTGTCATTAGTCCGAGCTGGCCCCTCCACATTTAAATTTCATTTTTTTCCTGATAATAATGAGCTCAAAAATCAAGTCTTTGTGCATTAGATAGCACAAAAAAAGCACTTAAATTCGGCACCAAAAAGACGTGTCTCCGTATACTCCGAAGAAAGTTGTCGCTAGCCCGAGCTGGCACCTCCACATTTAAATTTCATTTTTTTTCTGACAATAACGAGCTAAAAATCAAATCTTTGTGCATTAGATAGCACAAAAAAGCACATTAATTTGGCACAAAAAAGATGTGTCTCCGTATACTGGGAGGAAAGTTGTCACTAGCTTGAGCTGGCACCTCCACATTTAAATTTCATTTTTTTCCTGACAATAATAAGCTCAAAAATCAAATCTTTGTGCAGTAGATAGCATAAAAAAAGCACATAAATTTGGCACCAAAAAGACGTGTCTCCGTATACTGGGAGGAAAGTTGTCACTAGCTTGCGCTGGCACCTCCACATTTAAATTTCATTTTTTTCCTGACAATAATGAGCTCAAAAATCAAGTCTTTGTGCAGTAGATAGCACAAAAAAAGCACTTAAATTCGGCACCAAAAATATGTGTCTAAGTATACTGGGAAGGAAGTTGTCAGTAGCCCGAGCTGGCACCTCCACATTTTAATTTCATTTTTTTGCTGACAATAATAAGCTCAAAAATCAAATCTCTGTGCATTAGATAGCACAAAAAAGCACATAAGTTTGGCACCAAAATGATGTGTCACCGTATACTGGGAAGAAAGTTGTCACTAGTCCGAGCTGGCACTTCCACATTTAAATTGCATTTTTTTTCTAACAATAATGAGCTCAAAAATCAAGTCTTTGCGCATTAGATGGCACAAAAAAACACTGAAATTCGGCACCAAAAAGATGGGTCTCCGTATACTGCGAAGAAAGTTGTTGCTAGCCCGAGCCGGCATCTCCACATTTAAATTTCATTTTTTTCTTTACAATAATGAGCCTAAAATATGTGCTTTTTTTGTGCTATCAATTGTCATTATTATCATTGTCAGCTCATTATTGTCAGGAAAAAAATGAAATTTGAAACAACTTTCTTCCCAGTATACGGTGTGACGAGGCGTTATAGACGCTCTCGCATCACGCTATAGGTAGGGCACGCGCGAGAGTCTTTGTTAGCGCGCGCACAGAGTCGATCCCCGCGGTACCCGAGGGAATAAAAAAATATAGAACATATGTCTGCCGGAGAGCCGTATTATATTTTTCAGAAACGCGAGAAGTCGTAGCTACGCCGGTTACCGCGTGAGGAGAAGACGATAGGAGAGGAGCCGCGAGGAACCAATAATAATTGCCGAAGTACAGCAAGGGAACCGTCGCGACCCCCTTCCCCTCAACTATCGGTCCGCGTAACGAAGTACGGGCGAGGAAGCGTGAACTCTCGCCGGAAGCGTGCTAATAGTTAGACGCAAAATTAGAACTCTCGTTAGATGCGTGGAAAAAGTTAGACGCATAATAGTAGAATCGATCAGTAGTGAATCGAGGAAAATAGTGAGCTAATAAACGAGCGATAAGGGATTCCGTGAAATTGTATCTCCGTGAGGGAGAAGTATCGAAAATCAACGTCCGCCGAGGAGAATTAACGCCGTGTCGACGGCCGATAGAAGACCGTTGTCTTGAGGAAAGCTGAGGGAAGCTAGAAGGTAATTAAACAGGTAGGTGCACGTGGTGCCCACCATCTTTGGTTTTCTGTATGCCGAGAGCGATACGCGGATCGCAGAGTGCTTTCTCGCCCGTACTCGGCAAATTAGCGGTTAAATTCTGAATAATTCTCGCCGCGTCGACGAATGATCGAGAAAATAATTTACGTTGAGTCCCGCGAGTCAAAAATATTGTATTTGTTGCGAACGAATCGTCGTTCGGAGAGAGCCGAGTCCGGAGTCCGAGACTTCGAGAAGCACGTCACAGCGGAGACACATCTTTTTGATGCCAAATTTATGTGCTTTTTTTGTGCTATCTAATGCACAAAGATTTGATTTTTGAGCTCGTTATTGTCAGGCAAAAAAAATTAAATTTAAATGTGGAGGTGCCAGCTCGGGCTAGCGACAACTTTCTTCGTAGTATACGGAGACACGTCTTTTTGGTGCCGAATTTAAGTGCTTTTTTTGTGCTATCTGATGCACAAAGACTTGATTTTTGAGCTCATTATTGTCAGGAAAAAAATGAAATTTAAATGTGGAGGTGCCAACTCGGGCTAGCGACAACCTTCTTCGCAGTATACTTAGACACGTCTTTTTGGTGCCGAATTTAAGTGCTTTTTTTGTGCTATCTAATGCACAAAGACTTGATTTTTGAGCTCATTATTGTCAGGAAAAAAATGAAATTTAAATGTGGAGGTGCCAGCTCGGGCTAGCGACAACCTTCTTCGCAGTATACTTAGAAACGTCTTTTTGGTGCCGAATTTAAGTGCTTTTTTTGTGCTATCTACTGCACAAAGTCTTGATTTTTGAGCTCATTATTGCCAGGAAAAAAATGAAATTTAAATGTAGAGGTGCCAGCGCAAGCTAGTGACAACTTTCCTCCCAGTATACGGAGACACGTCTTTTTGGTGCCAAATTTATGTGCTTTTTTTGTGCTATCTAATGCACAAAGACTTGATTTTTGAGCTCATTATTGTCAGGAAAAAAATGAAATTTAAATATGGAGGTGCCAGCGCAAGCTAGTGACAACTTTCCTCCCAGTATACGGAGACACGTCTTTTTGGTGCCAAATTTATGTGCTTTTTTTGTGCTATCTAATGCACAAAGATTTGATTTTTGAGCTCGTTATTGTCAGGCAAAAAAAATGAAATTTAAATGTGGAGGTGCCAGCTCGGGCTAGCGACAACTTTCCTCCCAGTATACGGAGACACATATTTTTGGTGCCGAATTTAAGTGCTTTTTTTATGCTATCTAATGTACGAAGACTTGATTTTTGAGCTCATTATTGCCAGGAAAAAAATGAAATTTAAATGTAGAGGTGCCAGCGCAAGCTAGTGACAACTTTCCTCCCAGTATACGGAGACACGTCTTTTTGGTGCCAAATTTATGTGCTTTTTTTGTGCTATCTAATGCACCAAGACTTGATTTTTGAGCTCATTATTGTCAGGAAAAAAATGAAATTAAAATCTGGAGGTGCCAGCTCGGACTAATGACAACTTTCTTCCCAGTATACGGAGACACATCTTTTTGGTGCCAAATTTATGTGCTTTTTTTGTGCTATCTAATGCACAAAGATTTGATTTTTGAGCTCGTTATTGTCAGGCAAAAAAAATTAAATTTAAATGTGGAGGTGCCAGCTCAAGCTAGCGACGACTTTCTTCCCAGTATACAGA
Source organism: Cryptus viduatorius (assembly GCA_964006125.1). Taxonomy (NCBI): domain Eukaryota; kingdom Metazoa; phylum Arthropoda; class Insecta; order Hymenoptera; family Ichneumonidae; genus Cryptus; species Cryptus viduatorius. Next base: position 15,696,605 of record OZ023222.1, read on the forward strand.
GACACATCTTTTTGGTACCAAATTTATGTGCATTTTATGGGCTTTTTGAATAGACTACCGCGAAACCCTTTACGAATCATGCCTAACGAAGCTGGGAATTCATAAACGATTTTCAAAACTACCATGTGATACCTTATTGAGGACAAGTAAGATACTATTAATGGCGTAGTATCGAACCGGCTTTCCGTTGGCGTTGCAGAAAATAATTATCGGAATATGAGAATTATGACATACGGATCAAAGTACATTATGAAGCAAAAGTGAATTATATAGAACATAATAGAAACACTTTCGAGGTAAAAGGTACGCATTGTGCATTTGTAACTAATTTGTTTCTAAAAAGTATGGAAAATCAGTTACATATCGTAAAGTTCATTATTGGCGTCCGGACAAAATAAAATACTAAAATTAGGTTCACCTAGTATCAAGTTGAATTTTTTAATAGTTAAACGAAATCTTATTGTTATACCCGTACTATAGATTGTTCATAGTGGTCGACTGAAGAAGTTTTTGGAAAGTCAGATTCCTCTTTTAAAATATGTAGAAGATGATATGAAGATATGATATCGATGCATGCGTGTATGTATGTATGAATGTTTTCTTTTTTCAAATAGAAAAAAATGATATTGACAACGAACAAAACTCATGCTCATTGTCATATCTAAACTTGGGGATTTTTTTAATATAATTAACGTGAATTAATTTTTGATAAAATAGTTTTTGGCCGATAACAACAGATGAAATACGCTTTTCGCATTCAATGGGGCAACTTAAGCTTGTTGCAGTACATAAATAGTTTTGATTTTACGAACGTTAAGGATTCCTACTGAGATCTCTTCCCCGACCTCAAATAACTTTTTACGAACGGAACATAATAATCTTTTCTTGTGCGAGATTAACATTTTTTTAAAGTGAATATCGAAATTACGAACATGATACCTAGTTGAAATGACAAATGTTGGCTGAGTCATTCGCTTATATAATGTCTTCTAATCTTTTAAGTGAGAATGCATTCTCTGATCGCGGATATCAATAATCCTAATGGGAGGAAGTTATTTTTTGAAAGCACATAAAAAGCACAAAATTTTACGACGCTTTTGAAATATTTTGTGGCCATTTAAAGACCTTTTACAGTAGTGGGGGTGCTGAATATCGAGATACCTAGCACCCCCACGAAAAAATGCATTTTCTGATAAAACCAAGAGAGCACAAAAATTATAAATTAAGCACATAAATAGCACATAAAAAGCACAATATTTAGAACTGAGAAAAATTCAATTCGGACAAAGTGGGGGTTGTAGCTTTACGCAGCTAATATTTACGATAAGTTTAAAGTTTCGCTACTCTACTTCCTGCCGTGCTTGCGGTTTCTCCTTCGCGGATTAAGTTTTCCACCCTCTTTGGAGAAGCGACACGACGGGGGCACACAGCAGCAGCATCGTCGAGTCTTGCCTTGGTATTCTCTATCGCAAGGGGCCATCGAGGTATTGTAATTCCGGAGGTTGCCTTCTTCCTCTTATCCTCTCGCGTTGAGTTTTTGAGCGGCGGAGAGAGATCGCCTCGAGGCATTTCGACGAATCGTCGAAGTTCCTCACCGCGGGCCACCGGGCAACCAGTTCGCTTTTCTTCGACAACGCGGAAGGAAGCCACGGGTAGAATAAAAGTAAGAAGAAACGTGAGAGAACGAGTAGATAGAGTTAGAAATGCTCAGTTCCAATCCGCGCCTTCAACTTTTAAACTATCCATCCGGAGTCGCTCGATGGATAGTCGTCGCCCGTTCTCGTTCGACATTGGCTTGAGCATCGGCACACGATAGTAGAATAAAAAGACGAAGAACAAGAAGAAGTAGAAGGACGAGAAACAGAAAGAAAAGATATAGGTAGTTGAAGCGTGGACTGAAAGCAAAGGGAAGAAGGAACAAACTGAGACGAAGAAGAAGAAAGCAAAGAAGAGAAAACAGCGTCTTCCTCGTCGGCGACGAGGAAGCAAACGAAAAAAAAAAAAAAAAAAACGATAAGATGCCGTGAGCGACTCGGCGTCCTACCTTTCTCTATCTATCCTTCTCTCGTTTTTCCCCTCACTCTATGGCCGTACCTCTTCATAAAACTTGTACCGAAGCGTGAGCGAAGTCGGGAGAGTCCCTTTCGAGTGTCGACCGCTGGCTTTACTTGTCTCTTTCACTCTCTCGGTCTCTTCTCGCGTCTTTCTCTACTTCTCTCTGCCATCTCATTTTCTCTATTTCTTTACTTGACCTCCCCGTCTTCTACTTTCTCTCTGTTTCTGTCTCGTTTCCTTTCACTGACTCGGTTCGAATCTCTCGTTTTCGGTCTCTCTGACTCCTCGTCGTCGCGCCACAACCACTACACCAACACACATTACCTACCTCCACCGTCTAGCAATCACCTAATGCAACGTGGTTTTCTCTTCTTCATCCCCTTCCGCCCGCTATACCTTGCTAGCGACCCACCTCCTCTGTTCTCTCTGTGTATGCGCGAGAGTCACCGGAGTCACTATCTCAACGGACTCGGAGAGACAGAGAGCGACCTTCGCGGAAAATAGGAGGCAAGAACCAAGATTAGAGAATGGAAAGAGAAAAGCACTGCGCGGTACTGTGTCCAGAACTCGGTACTCAGCGGGTTCCTCGCGTGTTCACCATGGGATATCCTTTAATTAGGGAAAAGCACCATCGGTGCGAGAGAGCGTCTTCTACATCTTCTCATTCTACGTTCCACCGCGCTTCTACTTCCCTCTGCTACTCCGAAACTTAATTAATCTTCGCAGAATACCCGTTATATCTCGACACTAGCGGCGTTAATTAGTCCGTTGTAACAGTTAGCGAGCGTTTAAGGGATGCAAGGAAACGACGATCGCTGCTCCGACTCGTGTGCTCATTTTGTAATGCATTTACCATATTGTATCTCTGGTATTCCAACGTTTCACAGTCGTATAGTGAGAGAAAAAAAAAAAGATTTTTTGCAAAACCACAGCGAAAAATTTCGTTAAAAAAAAAAATTCAAGATTTTTGTCACGATTTTTTGCCGATTTTACGATTTTTTATCAATTTTATTTGTGAAACATTTAAAAGTTTCAAAAAATGTTGAAACTTTTTAATTTTCATGTATTCTTTTCGTGCAGAATACGAATTCGATATTAGTTTTTGTCTAAAGAAAAGAAGTTTCTAATAGTCGAATTCTCGAAATTTCCTGTAAACGGACTGACCTTCAGGCATTAATTAATTATTATGAACTCAACAAGTGAATTATTAATACGACGCAGCGAATATGCCAGTACTTAACAGAAATAGATGAAAGTTTATGCATACGAACCATTTCCCTTATACATTATGCAGACCCTCGGAGGGTGTTTATGCCGATGTTTCGCGAACCTCTGCGTTACGGCATTTATCGTTTCCTCCGCATCTCCGGTTTCCACAAATTTGACCCACCGAAGCGTTATCAGCTCTTGATAGAGGAGCTGAACGAAGTTTCGGCTCGTTCGCCAGAGGTGGAGAAGCGGAGAGTTGCCGCTGTCCAGCAGCAGAGGGTGTGTACCTCGGCCGGGTTTACCGCACACGGGACCGCACTGTATCGTAGCGCGGAGGGTGAGCATAAAACTCTGCTGGCGTTCCTCTTGCGGGCAGAGGGAACGCGTTCGCGTCCGCGCCCGATATTTATGTAGTGCCGTGGCTGCGCTGCTCCATGTTTATGGTTTTTGCTGTGGACCGAGCAGCGGCAGCGGTACCAGAGCAACGGCATCACTACCGCCGGAGCTGAGGGGATGCAAAGACCGCCGTAAAACAGGGACACGCGGTGGTGGTACGTTACCAGAGAATAAACGGCCTATGGGTGGTCACATAAATTCGACTCCCTGCTGCCTCTTTTTCCGCGGCCTCTCCGCATCGGCCACGACGGATCATGAGCTTCGAGTTCAAACGATTCGCGGCACAGTTCGAGAAATCTCGTCAGTGACTCGTATCCGTTTCGTTGGTATTCGAAAATAAAATTCTCTACTCGTTTGCGCATTTGTTTTAAGCATTAAAAGATTAAATAACATTAATATATTCTGTGACGTTCGTCGTTCCATTGAATCCGACATTTTCTTTTTTTCTCGAAGCGGCATTTATTATCCGTCGCGCAAATCTACCCTGTCAGATACCATCGACTATGCGGAGACACTCGGAAGTGGAAACTTCTGTACAGATCAGACCAGCTCGCCGGCACTCGATCTCTTGACTTTTCTACTCGCTCTTCACGGTGACTACGTGACTTATCTCTTCCCCCTCGCGCTTGAGCCCTATCTCCCTCCCGTTTTCCAAGTGTCGCTTCTCTGCACCGAAGTCGGTACTCGCCGTGAAGTGTAACTCTCTCGCGAAGAACTCTCAGTCGGGTTCGCGGCTTTTCACAACGTTCTGCAAAATCTTTCTCTATCTTTCTGCTCTCGGTATATCGCATTGAGCTTCACAATATACCTTTCGAAAGCTCCCCCGACAATAAATATGAAAAAAAATGACATTTATCTCAATTCTTTGTTCAATTTTGCTGCAATCAGAAAAAAGAATTCGCTTGGGATTTGGCGCGACCGCGGGTACGCATGTGGAAGAAGAGCGCGGATAGAATTCAGAGCTCGCCGTGGTCACCGCTAATTGTGACTCTTCTCCGCGATTATACGCGATTGGCTTCACCCTCTGTACCACCCCCGGTCCGTAACAGAGGTACGTTCGACGCGAAGCTCGAAAGAGGAACGGAAAAAAAAAAAACCACCACTGGGCTCTCTGCCGCTTGTCCGTGAGAGCGGAGGCACGAAATGCCGACGAGATTGAAAAGTACGATACGTGAGCGGATTTGCAATTAGATAAACCGACGGCACTGCGAGGGGAAGGGGGGGGGGGGGGGGGGGGGGGGGTTAGCGACGGTGGATGAGATAGATAGATATAGAGAGAAAGTGCGCGAGTCACAGGAAAAAAAGGGAAATGTAGAGAGAGCGTGGAATGAGATAGAATCGCCGAGAGTCGAGAGAGAGACAGAGAGAGAACGAATTTTCCGTGCAGCATTCGCCGAAGCGTATATTCGTTCGCGTATCGAAACTACACACTCCTCTACTCTCTATCCAGCATCCGACGCGCTATTTCAACTCTCTCACTCTCTCTCGCCCTTTCCTAAATGGTATTTTTGTACCGCTGGGAAATCAGGCATTCGATGAAGCGACTCTTGTACCAAGCGTTAATTCTATTTGTAGCTATTTGCTTGGATCCTCTCGTTTCTTCCGCTCGATTCACTTGTCGAGTTTCACACAGCTCTGTACTCGAGTTTTCTATATGCTGTACGTTAGTTAGATCGGCACTTTCGAGTTTCAAACGATATTTTGACAAAGTCCTTTGACTCCAAAGGACGTGTGGCTTACTTTTCGATACTTAAAAATAATCGTAAATGAAAAAAAATTTGAAACCTGCGATTATGAACTTTGAATCGAAACATACATTCAATTAGTTCCGCTTTATGGAAAAACTCGATAATCACGAAGATACAAGTCTAAAATAAATATTCGATTGACAATTGTGCATTGAATAATCTCGAATGATAATAGTTTCGCTCTCTTAATTTCATTTTACCTTCTGACTTTATTAAGCCACGCAAACAACGAAAGAGAACGATGGCTTCGCCATCGGGTTTTATTGGGTTAAGGAAACTTCTGCCGTCGTCGGAGCGGCGCAGCGAGCGATGAAAATTTTCTCAAGTAATAATATAAATCAGCATTGGTAATTCGTGACGTCGGTGCCGACGAGCCAATGGTAGTACAGAGAAATAATACTTCTTCCGATTGTCAATTAATTAGTCATCGTACCAATTAAAGCTTTCATTCGATAAGAAAAGCTTCGATTACTGAATAAAGGCTTCTAATAACATTGTTCAACGCTATCATTCGTCTCTATATAGCTATGACGCTGATGTATTTAAATAGGTATATGTGCTTTATAGATCTTGGAGCGAACATTTCTCTTGAATCCGAGAACGAGAATCGTCTCGCTGTCTCGTTCCTACCACGGCTTCTCAATTAATTCACGACGCGACTCTGCTAATCCTTGGGACAATGCGAGAGGGTAGCTTTGCACGTATATATCTATATATGTCTTTGAATCATCCGACAATGCATATTGAATCCTAGAAGACCCTGAATATACTCCTGTGGTTGAAACTTTATTCACGAATTACTATCATTCCATTTAACCCCATTTTTTTGCGAAGTAATACGAAATGCGAATAAGAATCTGAAAAAATTCGTAATTCGTTCATCGGCGCTCGGAGGATATTATAAGAATACGATGTTTTATTGGATCGTTCAAGTCGGTAAAACAGGCAATTTCTTCGACCGAAAGCCCCTCGCGTTCAATGAACCAATGCGAAGTAGGTAACCGTGCACAGCTGTAGCGGTCAAATAGTCGTTGACTGAGCTTCCGAGAAGGTTAGAGCCACATGGGAGACATTGGACTCGGCAATGCCAGCGAGACATCGGTAGGATATAGCCTGAGGTCCAGCGTGTACGGATTACCGCGAAGCATTCGGCATGTGTACCGGCGCATTCGTTCGGTAATCCCACGTATGCGAGAGCAGTGCCCCGGAGTCCGTCGTAGAGAGGAGAGACCCTGGGCGAGCGGGTTATTGCCTCCCGGAGTCAGGCAACAGAGAGCAGATCAAGCAACCGAAGCAGCCCGGTACATATGCGCATAGGGGTAGGATAGCTTGCGAAAGCATGGCAGTGCGAGAGAGCGGGTCTGCTACCCCCCTTCGTGCCTGAGATTGAACGCGTAAAGCTAATTAACCGACGATACAGCCCAGGAGAAGCAGCGAAGCCCATATAGTACCACCGGAGTAATCCGAATGGCGTAGGGTATAGCTTCCTGGAGTTACTGCGGAGAGCCCGAGAGAGAGAATCGTGGAATGGATATATACAGAGATGGAAGGCGAGCGGGAGCGAGACGACTCGTAGATAGAACGGAACTAGGCCGCGCGGAGCAATGAGAGAACCGCAGTTTTGTAACCGCATCCACAAGATCCGTTGCTAGCAAGAGAGGAGAAGAGCAGCAGGCAGCAGCATCCCTCCGGTTACGGCGTTGAACGCAAACGTCTACGTGCTTTCAAACCTGTGAGTCCTCCGATGTTCATGCTGCTGTTGCGCACCCACGTAAGCCCCGACAGTGTGCTCCGCGGTTACCCGTGCGGTTTTCGATGCCTCAAGAACCATTCTATCCGGGAACTGAGCGAAGAATACCGTACGCGGTGGTGGTAATCGAAACGTGCGGGAACCACGGACGAGCGAAATGGGAAAGAGGAGCCGTTCGACGTATGTATATATCAGACCTTTATGCGCTCTTTTGTTCGTCTCTGCCTTGCCAAATGCTCGATGTCGATTGTCCGACACGATCGAACGATAGGGAAGACATTTCTGAGGTGGCGAGTTGTACAGTAGAAACTCTCATAAGTTTATGGATTCGGGATGCAAATGTTAAATTAGATACTGGTTGATATATTTACAGTAGAACCCCGATTAACCGGGATCGGAGTAACCAGGAAACGGATTAATCGTACGTTTTCCGGGGTTTTTTTTTTTTTTTTTTATGCCGCGCCATCACAAGCGCGCACAGCAACGGCAGTTGCTAAAATCAGTCAATTGCTAAAATATCGAGTCTCCATCGACTAACAAGCGTAAACGGGTTGCGCTATCAATCGATACCAAGTTGCAAATCTTGAAACAATATGATAAAGTTGTATCTATAGCCATCATTGACTTATATATACTTTCGCTGACTAATCCAGATTAACCGGAATTCCGATTATCTGCGGCTCTTCGGTCCCAAGCATCCCGGTTAATCGAGGTTCTACTGTATGTCTCCTTTTTTACAAACTCCAGAAATGGAGCTGTTATTATTTATTTTTTAATCAATATAGTCGTCTTAAAATTTGATTGAAAAACGAGAGTCGTACTTTACCGGGAGGATTTCGTATTTAACATGCCGAAGGTTTTAGTGTATTTTTCTGTCCCTATTCGCGTGGTTGGATACGATAGACATATGGGAGTATAGCTGACGAGGGTTGGTATATTCGGGCAAAGACAACCGTGCCGTCTAGGAGCAATCAGACCCGGTCACGTAGCATAAAATTTCTTTCTCTATCTCATACTTTCCATCTATATATCTGTCTCACGCCCCCCTCCTCCCCCTTTCCCTTCTGCCATTGCTCTCTTTCTCTCTCGACGGCATTGCCTCGTGCATAATTCAAACGGACGGGTCGTTATGAAAGTTTTACCATTACAAACTCGAAATATAAAGTAGGGAGAGAGAGCGAAGCGACACGCTCAGGCGGTCGCTCGAGCTCTCTCGCTAGCCTTCTTTAAATTGTATCGCAAATTGCCGCGGCTCCACGAACGAACGAACGAACGAACGAACGAACCGGTTCTACCCCTCTCCATGTTTCCCATCTGCAACTCGCAGCAGCATCAACCTCTGGCGTATATACAAACCGCACGCGGAAAACCCGACTCTCTCGCCCTCGGCGCAGTATGCACGGTTTAATAATGGCCCGTTACACAACACCCTCCAAGTGCAGATTCGCACCCTACTTTACCGCAGCACAACGTTAAAACTAGATAAAAAGAACTTCAACCCCGGTATTTTTTCGATAACGCCGGAATGTGTTTCAGAACTCAGTGATACTTGAAAATTTACCCTCTCAGCCAAGACGCGGATAGATTTTAATTATTTTTCGTTGTTTCGTTATTTATTTTTTGTTTGTTTATTTTATTTTTTTCTGTATTCCATCCGATAGACGCGATACATTTTTCGATTGTTTATCGATTCCGTCTTCGAGCTTTCGGTACAGAGCTGCGGTTGCAGCACAGAAGTTAATCGTTATAGATATTGATATTCAATTGAAAGCACCGCTACGATGCATGCGGAGGCTGCAGAAACTGCTGTAGGCTATAAGCTTCCGTTGCGAGTTTCCGCGTGCACCGTTTCTGTTTCTCCTTCCCTCACCCCATTCCCGTAACACAAAGGTCACCGCCGAAACGTCGATTGCTCGGGTGCGCTTGAGTAATTGGTTTCGAAAATTGAAATCGACTGCCGCTCTATCTGAGCCTCGAAACACAACGGGAGGCGATCCTCGTGAACGCGCGAGTGTTTCCAAACCTCTCCTTCTCGTTCTCCACTACACTCGCCTACGATGCCCCAATCCAGTCCCGTCCGGGATAGCACCACACAGCAGCCACCAAGTAATCTCGCGATGTCTCCGCGTGTAACCCCTTGTTCCAGACGCAATCAATGCGAATTAACGTTTACTTCCTCGTTAACCATGCCTGCGTCGCATACCTCGCCCCTGCGATACCTCAGTGTGATTGCGAATAGATGTAACACCCTCTCGACGTTGCATCGATCAACTTGAGATCAGCAATTAACGAGAGAAAGAGGGATCGATATAGAATTACAATGTCCTCGTTAATTGTTCAATTGAAATGCAAGAAGGACGCCAAATTTCGCATCATCTGAATTGCTAAAGTATCGCACCAGTAGACTCCTCGAATAATAATCGTCATTTTGAATCTCTCTTGAGATGCTGCAAAATTATATCACTGCATTCCATCGTGTCGAAATTTATTTTTGCCGGTCATTACGGTTGGCAGAACGGATATCAAATTGGATTATATATGATGATGGAAACTACTTTATCGACGAAAACTACGATGTTTCTATTTAACATAATTCCCCAGTTGACGGTGTAAGAAAAATAAATGTTTTCTTTAAGTCGGATGAACATTGGAATTATGCCAAAATTTACTCACTGCTTAGAATTCACGCGATTCTTGAATAATTACGGCAAAAAAATGGAAGACACGAAAGTTGGCAAGAGACGGTAAATTCATTCGACTTCGGGAATAAACGATTTTATTCAAGAGAATTTTGGCGACGCGAAAAAATCCATTTTAACACGTAGCAATTTGTCACTAGAGAAGCAATAAATTCTGTATGTTCAACAAAAATTTATTTTCGCTCCAATTGTGACGACACGTGACGAGAGCTAACGACGGCGCGAAACCTACTTTCGTCCGCCGCAAAATGACGCCGAATTTCGACGATGCCGCAAAAATTAAACCTTTTTGTCGGAAAAATTGACGCGCGACTTTCACATGGACTGTTAGATGTTTTTGCAATGGGATGAAATTAATCCTCGTATGTATCAAGTGTGAATTAAAATGTCATTGGTAGATATTAAAACTGAAAAAAGCAAAAAAAAAAAATCTCCGCAAATTCAACGCCATAGCCATTTTTGTTGCGTTATCGCCGTCATTTCCTTCACCTCATTGCAGCCCTTCCGAATGTATTTTTTCTCTTCACAGTTTTTTTTTTTTCATATTCCCCCGATGCTGTGCGACTGCATTGCACAGAAAAACCAAACGAGTATAATATATACGTATACATATATCGGTATGGAATGTTGCAAAGGTACGCTGAATCGGAGGGATAAAGAGGGATACGTGTATGAGACTGTTCACGGACGTAGGAGAGTTGGAGAGAAAAATCGATGCGCGTTTCTCCTTCTCGTGGCGCGCAGTCACTTCTGTAATATTCAATACGCGCCCACGTATACAGGTGGCTATTCATCAATTCAAATCCGCAACTTCTATCCATTCATACAAATTCCACGCACACCGAACTGTGCCGTGAGCGCCGGTGTTCCGCAGTGGTGTTTCCTCCGTCCCGTCGCCGTACCGTTAATGGATGCAGTTCCCCTCGGGGGACCCGCGAGCGTGAGCTTCAGTCCGGGATGGAACACCAGTGAACAGCGAAGCAGCAGAGTGCGATACCGCGAAGAGAGGTGTATGGAGAGCTTCAGCCCAGGCAACGAACGTTGTGGGGAGACTCGACCGATGAAACCGGGGCGGGGGGAGGGCGGGATGATCCCAAACGTACGGCCCGATAGGGAAATCCGGCCCGCAGCGTCCAGCTCTCGTTTTTCTCTTTTCTCTCTTCGACACACTCCGGTTACATCTCCGCATACGGTCGCGTATACGAGTTTTCTCGCCTGACCGATAACGCCGTTACGGGCGCTTGCTTTACGGTTTTACGATCGTACCTCCGCCGCGGGAAAGGACAGTTCTGCATTGTTCATTCGGGAGCGAATGAGCTCAACAACTGCGCATAAAATACTCGCTGAAGGTCCCTCATTCTCTGATTACGGAACAGCACCATCTCCCGCACGCTGCACATCTCTATGAGTTCTTTTTTCTTCTTCTTTCTTTTCATTTTTCCATCGCCAACGCACGGGAGACGTACGAATAATTATGACGAGAGTAATATCGCGACTGTGGAAGCGGTAGAGTTCGCCCAACATCTGAGCGTTCTACCGTAAATAGGTACACTTCAAAAGAGCCTCAGTCGCTACTATCTCTCCTTCAAAGCAACACTTTCACCTCCGCAACTCCGAGGCATCAGAAGGTAGCAACGGCACCACCAAGATTTTCTTTACACGCCGACCGTCGGGGTACTATAGCGTACACGTATCTTTCGCGCTGTACCTTTCAGCTGGAGATGAAACTAATCCGACGGCGGAATTCGCATCGGTGACTTTTTTCCTCGTTCGCGAAAGCGTATAGAGGAGAGTGAGTCATCCCTCTGCTCAGCTTCTCATCGTAGGCACCTTTTATTCTGCGCTTTTCTCGATATCAGGAGCCCCTCTCCCGCTTTGATGACGGAATGATTATCCGCCGGGTTCTTCAATCTTTTCTCCGGTTGAACATTCTTTTTCAGTCGTCGAAAGGGTCTCGACGGTCCACTGCTTCGGATCTTTGGTCCTATCGCGACTTTCCTATCCGATGGCCTCTCCCTCTGTCCTTCGAGTATCTTTCTGTATCGCCCTCGCCGGTATCACTTCCGTGTAGTCTTATTGACATCTTTGATCATGAACGTCGCCATGTCTATCACAACCTTACCAGGATTATACACTACCCGACCCAATGAGAGTAGGCTGGCCGAGGGGAGGGTATATCGTCTAAGATTTGAATAGAGGCCTCTGAGGCTTTTGAAGTCTTTGCTCGCGGAAGCGAGAGCAACACTCACCAATATTCTTGGGTCTTCCTAAGGTTCCATCACTCTCACTGAAATTCAGCCCTTTCACTCGGCAGCCTCTCTATTTCCCTCTGGGTCAATGTATATCTATCCATCTTCGTGTATACATGTATTTGAATTTGCCATCACTCTCACTCCCGTCAACATCCTTCGATCAACCCTGGCGCGGTGTGTCTCTCCCAAGCGAACAGCACGTAATACCGATACGACGTTCGACGGTCGATGCATAATCACAGCCCAAGGGCCTTGGGTTTGAGCCGAAGTTAGAGAGCTCCGGGGGCTTGGGCGTTCGCTTCACAGCATAGAGATAGACCAGCAGGTTTCTCTATTGACAGGGTGGGTGCATAACCATCCACGAACGTGGAAGCCACGTCGACGTCGGACATCGTCCGAGGCTGGGGGTCTTCCTCTGGTACCGGTCAAAGGATCCCCTCCTCTTCACTCCCAGTGGCTACTATATACTCTCTACGTGATGGACACTCGGGACCACACCTCGGCTAGGAGTATGGGAATCCGAATCTCTCTCTATCTCGTCCTCCACATTCTCTCTTCGTCTCGTCGCGCCGCAATCGATACCATAACCGTTATGACGACTAAAACGAATCGCGAAAGCACACTGATATGAGAGATGACGGATGAGGGATATGAGGGAAAAGAGTAAGAGAGGGAATATCAAGTAGAATTTACTTTGATCATTCCACAGCTCACATTGAGATGAATCATTCGTTCGAGCGGTTAACGGAAACTTTATCAAAAGGACCCCAACGTCCAATTAAAAGTTCTCTTCTTCATTAGGTAACTCGTTCTTTTTACGACGATTAGCAATTACCCCGTTTTTTTGTCTATGAATGCTTGTCGATCTTCTTTCGTCGTGCATAATTAATCCTCGAAATGTTCAGCTTCGGATTGTACCTCCGGATTTTTGAAATGCCATGGTACATCGTATAAATAACATACGCCGATATGTTTCTTTACGCTCGTTTGTTTCTTCACCGTGCGTTGAAGACCCATCGAGACGTATATAGTTTACACAGTATAGAATCACAGGTGCGATATTTCCACCACGTGCCCCGCAGCGAGAAGAGAGAGTGAGCGCTCTTCGCCTCAACGGCGATGCGCCGCAAGAGCACGTACATTTCTTTCACGTTCGACGCGATCGCTCTCTCGACACACTGCTTCGCCGCATTCTCACGGTTGTTATTTTACACAGAAATAGTGTGTACACTGTATATAACCGAATGAAAATAGAAAAGAAAAAGACGTGAAAGAAGGTTGCGTGCTGTCGTTCAAGAAGCATCTTCCTCGCTTGTCAGCAAAGCTCTTACGCTCCGACGAAAGGAAAAAAAAAGAAGCTTACACGAGTAGAATCCTGAAACGACCATGAGGATACGGACGAAGAGCAACCCCTCGGTATGGATCGCTGTGTGTCTCGCCCATTAAATTATCACGGCCATCGACTCTCCCTCGACAACTTGATGGGCGTACAACGCTACCAAAGGGGGCAAAACTGAACACGAAGCAATGCCACCGGCAGACCGCGCGCAAGGGCATAGGGACTTCAAGCGACCGCGGGATTAAGAGAACCCGCCGACTTTTCCGGTGATTTGGTCGTGAAGAAAATAACGAGTTCTCTTGCCTTCCAGAATTCTCTGCATTACTTCGCTGTTTTTTTTTCCAAGCTTCATGACCACCATGACGACCCTACGTGCCCTCTAATAACATTTTTTTATAGCTCTCTCTCATTTTTCTTATGTCTCCGCTATAACGATCGCAACTGTTATAGTCGTCATTATCGAGATGCCTGTGCTTTCGCAGGGTTAATTGACTTTTCAATTCGTCGACGTTTGCCGTTTTTGCCATAGTGACGTACCGGATGCCGAATTTCGTTCGTTACAACTATTTAATTATTTCGGCAACTCGACTGAATCTATTTGCTCATCGGATGGAAAAGAACTTCGGGACTTTTGTATTAATAAAAAAAAGGTGTTCTGTATCAAACGTATCATTCATATGTTGGCTTCGCGAAAAGTCGAGGCTTCTCGTTGATCCGACTTAAATTCCGACGGTCTAAAAGTTCATTCTTCAAGACGCGCGACGTTGTAGATACAGATCAAGAGTCACTCTGACTTTGCTGGTGCAAAAGGTACGAACAACGAAGACTTCAATCGATACGAAGGAATGAACGAGACAGAGGAATAGATGAGGAATCCCGTTGAACTCGCGCTCCTCCTTGGAAAACGTTTCCAACTTACGCGCCCGGAGAGAATGAGAGCGGTAAAGCGAAATGAGCGAAAGAGGAAGTAAGTCGATTATGCCTCGTAGCGATGAGAATTCCACGACCTTTAACGGCATCATTCGTCGTTAGATATCCGTTCCGATACGTATCCCCTCCCCATTCTAGACTTCGATCTCTTCGACGAACTATCGACGAAACTCATCCAACTAACTCCGGCGCGAAGATAGCGCGGCATCGCGAAAATGGCAAGAAGTATACGATTCTTCGTGTGTTCTATCGTAACTACTTTGCCGGTCGCTCAACTCTTTTATCTACTCACTTATTTGTGTTTGGCGATTGAGTAATCGGCGACTGCGAAAATTCTTTGTACAATTCATCATTAGTTGCCATTGCAGCTGAAATTTTGTCCTATGAATGTAACGATTGATACGGAACACCGTTTTTTTTTTAATAATACAGAAGTTGTCGAAATTATTTTAAAGTGGAACAATCGACGAAAGCTTTAATGCTGCTTCGCCTCTCGGAAAATCCATGTCACAACGGCGTTGTAGCGTACTGGTAAAGGAGGCAAAGGTAGGCGACGATGCGAAAAACGACTACAGAGCTACGTGTAGTTGGTTTACGGGAAACGCTCACGCATGTGTGTATGCGCCGGTGTGTCGCTCACAGACGTCGCGTGTAATTTTACGGACTGTGTGAGCGCCTTGACAAAGAGCATATGCGAAATAGCGAGCGAGAGAAAGACGAAAAGGCGCACGCGACGAGCTTTACGCGGTGCGGGAGTTCTGGCTCGTTCTACCGAACATTTCAACGACTCATCCCCACCCCCGGAGCGGTCGAGGGTGGTTTTCGTTAGTTTGCCCTACTTTCTACTTTATGTTTGCTTACAAAAAAAAAAAGAGAGAAATAACCGAACGTTGCCTGTATTTTTGTGCACACATTTCCAGCTATAAATACGAACCCCTTTACAACCAACTGCGCTAAATTGTATCACATCCCCGTTACTGCCTGTTTCCGTGATACAGAGTTCGATTGTATTTCGGTCGCAAGGAATTTGCGTTGCACGAAGGGGAGCCAATAGGGTTAAAGATGGCGTTTTGTGAAAGTATCGGAGATTTGCGGGGTTACATGGGGAGGGGGGAGAGGGGAGGGGGGTTTGTTCGGCAAGCGGTAAGAGAGCACGACTAGAGTCACACAGCACGAGTTTGAAATGGATTTTGGATAGAGCGAGGAGTGTCTGTGTGTCGGCGAACTCACGGGGGAGAAGCAAACGGAGAAGGGAGGAGGTCCCTAGGTTCACGAGGCATGATTTCACGGGACGGTGGTCGGGTGAGTGTCATGCCACGGAATGCTGGGGATGTATGTGCTGCTCCTGGCTGCTGCTGCTGGGCTGCTTGTGCCTTCATGTATCATGTATGGAGGACAGAGGAAAGGGAACGGAAACGTTCGAAATCGGTGGTATGGCGACGGATAGGAATGAGGATGGGAGGGGGGGCGAGGGGGGCTCTCTCACGTAGGACCGTAGAAACGAGCTTCTGTGGTGGACCCCCTTCACGCAACACGGCGTCCGTTAGCAGATGTCGTTTCCGCAAGACAACGCGATCTCTGACGCTCGCACACGCCCCACCCGTCGCGCCTCACACGTTTGCCGATATTTAAATTCTTGCAACAGCCTTTCTTGATAAAAAAAAGAAGACGAAAATATAGAAACGTGGCGGAACAACCACTTACAAAATGATTCGACACGTGGTTTGGATTTATAAAGAGACGAGAGAATGGAGATAAAAAATAGTCCTGTGACAAAAAAAAAATAAAAGAAAAATTGAGAGCGGGAAGCGCGAACGACGAGAGGCTCGGTGTCACGATATACTACGAGCCATCGATGAATGTCGAACGCAGCCTTTGGCGATAGTCGTTTTAATCGCGAGAACCACCGCTCGCCGGGCGTACCAATAAATTTGCCGATTCCGATGGCGCGAAAGCCTCACCTCTCAAACCCCCATCCCGTTACTTCTCTCTTTCCTGGCGCACAAACGTTTGTTCGGGAACCTAAAAGTTCCGACGCGAGTCATACACCATCCGAATGACCCGTCGATATTATCAAGAGCAGATCGTTCGTTTTAAACGCCATTAATAACGTCGGTCGTCCTTTTTTTCCCGTTTGAATAATATGCATTGACCAATCGATACCGCGAATAGCATGGATATCCGGTTAATGGTGGTTGAAAGATTCAAATTAAAAATTGTCGATTGATTTCATTTATTTGCATCATTGGGTTACTTTAACGTTTTTACGTGTAACGAACTTTATTACTCCAATGTTTACAATTTACTTTTTTCCGATTTCTGCTGATGTCGAAAAATCTCTATTTTTGTAATTAAATAAACAAATTAGAGAAGGACATTAAAATTTAATTATACGGTGAGATAATTTGGGAGGACGCAAATCCATTAATTGCCGCAAATAAAAATGTTTGCAATCAATAACAGGTTACTATAGTCGAGAAAATTCCATTCGATTAGAGTTTATCGAGCAATGCCAACATGTGCACTGGGTATTCTCGTTAGTGCCAGGCGTCTGTCGACGAGTGCGATAAAAACCGTCTCGATTAAATCGAGCGAAAAACCGTCCTTCGGTCGAGCGGCGAGGGTGAAAGGGTGTAAAAGACAAAGAGTGACCGAGGATGGAGAATAAAATAAAGAAAGACAGAGCTGAAATGCGAAGTAACGAAGTGGTACGAGTCGGTCTTTAGTCGGGCGTCCGGTCAGCTCTCCGGTGATCGGTTCGCTCTCGCGTTACGTGCGAAAGAAAGCTCCGACAATGAGAGAGGGGTCTTGAGCAAACAAGAAATCGAGAAACGTCCGCAAAATAACGGGAACAATTAACGATTGATAGAGAGTCGTAAATCGTTCTGGAAATGGTAGCGTTTTATCAACTGTCTACACTTTCTGTCCTCTCTACTTTTTTCGTCTATAAATCGTTTGAGTCTTCAAGTGAGCAAATAACGCATAGATATAGGTGCCGACAAAGTAGAGAAGTGTACAGAGCTTTCCAGGCGATTCACGACGCACGTGACTGAATGCGCCTCATCCACTGGACTCGCGTCGCTTCGAACCCTCGAAACTCGGCTTAATCGTCGAAGCGCGAGAGTTTGCACTGCGAGCCGACGAGGTAAGCTTCTAGTGGCGCTGCTTGTAGCATTGGTGGCGCATCGACGAGGGATAGCGAGCGAGAGTGCAATGTGAAACGGCAAGATGAGGTGAAAGAGGGCGGGTTGGCGTTTGTCGTTTGTGCGCGACACGGTATACGGTATACGGAGCGGTAGGTCGTTTGTTCACGGTAAACCCAACGGGTTTGCTGTTGTATCCGTGCAAGAATTGGGTCGTGTTTGCAGGCTCGCATCGATGCCACGAACTATATCGCCACCACACGAAAGGCGAAGGAAGACGGATCCAGGGAGATGAAACGACGTTCATGCGGTAAATCGGGTCTCTCTCGTGGTCCAGAAACATCGAAGGATTTAAACTAAACAACCTTTCTCTCTCTCTCTCCCTCTCTCTCTCTTTCTCTTCTCTCTGGCTTCGCTGTTAAACCAGAAACCCCGGTACATTACTGATTCGAGACGTTTCTAATTCGAGTCTCAATCTTCGTCGGTCTCTTCGTCTATCAACCCCTCTCGGTTTTGTATACAGCTTCGCAATCTAATAGGTCGAATTTCGAGACGGTGCATTCCGTATCTCCGAGAGCAGACGTTGTCCGGTGCAATTTGCCAATTCGTCAGTAACCGGACAACGAGGAAGGGTTTATCAGCTCTTGGATCACGATCAGGCGAGATACCATCTAACGAATCTTTGGAATGGGGAAGGACTCTGATCACGAGACTCGGTTCGTTCTCTCTGGCTCGGCAAACAGTCGACGTTCATTTTCTACATTTCCTTCCTCTTTTTTTTTTATTCGTGTGTTCTTTTTTAGTCTGCAGTTTCCACTATGCGCATCTCCTTCGCCAGCTCCCTTTGGGACTTGTCGTCCGTTCTTTTTTTTTTTCATTCGTTGGTTTCTAGCTGCGGAAAGTCCGTACCGGACGCTCGCTTCGTTCCCACTGATTATAAGAGATCCTAGAGCGCGTTCCTCGACGAACCTCGACTAAGTAGTCGAAGAGAAGAAGCACGCGGTAAGGGAGAACGAAACGAAGAGCCCGGCGGACCTGAGCAGGGAATAATTAAAATCAATTCTGTAGAAAGGGTGTAGTAAAAGGCTGATGCAGGACCCAGAGGAAAAAAGAACCGGTTACAGAGACGGAAAAGAGGGAGACGAAACGTTTCACCGAAGGGAATACTTGAGCGAGAATAAATAGTCCTAACGAGAAGCAATCCAAGAGACGGCGGCAAAATGAACTTCAAACCACATTTTATTTCCTCTCGTCATAATGAGAGGGTTTTTTATCGCCATGTAGTCGCGCTACTTATAAAACAGTCGACTTACGGAGCTCAAATCGAACAAATAATTGATAAAAACAAACGGAAACACACGTATAGATTAAATCTTTTTGGGATCAATTCGTAAAAAGTCAATGTGCAAATTTATCGAAGTTTATTATTATTTTTTTTTTTCACATCCCCTATCAACAATCAATTAGGACAAATGGACGCTTTACTTGATGGTAAGGCGATTCAGTCGATTAATCCATGATTTAGATTGTCAATCAGAGATTATTCATTGTCAATCGATGAGGGGATGTGTGTCGATCGCTCGCGGCTATTAGGGCATCGAAAGGCATATAACAGCCGGACCACGAAGTCTATACCATCTCTGATAGCCTTTGGATGCGAGACCCGTTTCCCCAAGGGGTTCCGATCCCCTATGAGCTTTCTCGCCCTCTAATTAGTCTGTTCGATAAACTTGATTGCTCCAACTCTCACTTCCTTTCTATATATGTATCTCTTCGTAAAGCTTCAGAGATCCTTCGATACTTTTCGTTGCTCGTGCTTTTTTCTCTTTCCTTTCAATTCACGGAGCGATTCTGAACCCTCGAGCTTTCCAATGTCCGCCGGTGCGTACAGGACGACGTCGCTCTATCTTTTAGACTTTTTCGAGCTTTAATCACGCGTGTCTTCCCCACGTTCGTCGTCCCTATGCTCGTTAAACGACTCAAACGTCCCTTCAACGAGAACCCAAACTTTTTCTGTCGTCCAGCGAACAAAAAAGGAAATGGCTACTGATTATAAAATCGATTCTCCATTTGACGCAGCCTGTCTACGGCAGTAGGTACATACGCTATTGGTCAGACGCTTGTATAGTACTTACAAAAATTCTGATCAAAGCCGACGATGAAATTTTTTATTCACGTCAAATATAAATATGACAAAGACGATGAAGCCTCGAGCAACGAATTTTAATATCGACGCTCATTTTTTGCGTTCGCAAAAGTTTTGCAAAAGTTTTGAAAAATTTCTTTTTCCACAGTCCACCGAGCTCCCACCCTCGTACTTTGCTTTCTCCACGCAGCGAACTTGTTCTCGCAGCGTCTTATATTCTCAGTTACGAATGTCTTCTAAATTCGTGGTCCCAAGGGTCCCGCAGGACGATTGTTCGTCGGGAAAGCGTTCTCTCTTGAGGAACGATAGCGCAGAAGTGAAGGCGTTACAAGGTCGGTCCGCGAGAGAAACTGTTAGCTCACTCGCACTTCTATCGTTCTTCGGGGCTCCCTTACGACGATCAACCTCTAAAATATTGGCAAAGTTTCGTGGGAGGTTGCCGGTGGTGGGTAAGCGTTGGAAGGGAAGAACACAAAGAGAGCGTTCTCTCACACGTGGATAGAAACGAAAGTCCCCGGGTGGTTTCGGTGTGCTGCTGCTTCTTCTTCACGGGGGAAAACGGCGTTGTTCGTCGTGGCCGGTAACTTCTCCGAATCACCACATATATAACTCGAAGAACGACGAGACTCGCGCTTCTTCCGACTCTCCGCCGTGAAGATGCCTTCGACTTTTCGTCCTCGGGCCACGGTGTGCTTTATCCCCCCTTCCATACTCTCGGTCCCATTTTTCAGGAAGCCCAGCAATGCTACCGCGACATTTCGAAGAGTTCGGCGCTCACGAAACCGCCCAGCTATTCGCCTATTCCTTTCGCTCTTCTACCACCTTTAAACAGCCATTATTATCGTTCCGGACGACATTCAACTTGCCGGAAGGAGAGTTCTCGCTCCGTCTCTCGTTGTACCTCAGGCTATCTCTATAAACTGGAGTGTTCGATTCCGAAATAAAAATTATCGTTATCCTCTTTTAAATGGCTGAGGCCCAAAGCAGCCTTTTTATATACGACAAAGTTCGGTTATATGTCTGTTCTGGACGGACAGTTACTACTTATTGCTGCGGTATATCTCGTTGAAATAGACTCCGAACGTAGGAGAGTAAAAGCCATAACATAAATTGAGTTTTAGTAGACGAACTACCGCTGTTATAGTTTCCAACTATCCTGTTAAAAGATAATGAAACAAGTGTCGATATATTCTCCTCCGTTGAAGTGAACGAGACGATGCTTGCTCATCCGAAGACGGTAGAGTTTCTCTCTGCGTTTCAACTAAAACCCGGAGTAATTCTCCAGGGTGAGGAGATAGTCACCGACGAAGCTGTGGAATCCAAACAAACAGGAAGCGATGGCATCTGTGTGACAAGAGTACGTCAATCGAAAACTAGGATGATGCGATTCGCTGGTGGCGAAGAGGAATCGAAGGGCAAGGGAATTGGAGATTGGTGCGGTAGAGTAGCTATCTGTGCTTTCACCGATTTCAGCAGCTCTATCGTCGACTGTCTTTGCCGTTGGTCGCCACCGGATGTACGGAAACGTCATCGGCTCCGCTCACCCTCTATCTATCTATCTATCTATCTCTCAGGCTCTTTCTATACGAGTTGCAAGCTTCGAAACCTTTGGATTCACCGACGACGAGCGTTACTCGTTTTCGATGGCTCGTGATAGTCAAAAGTCTGGTGCTCCGTTGGGAAACCCAATGTGCAACTTTGGGAAGCTGAACCGGGGAAGAACGTGCTAGAGGAAGAAAATTAGAGTGTATTGGCGAAAGGGATCTTGAAGTCGTGGAAGCGAGCTGGTAAATGAGGAATAGAGAGGAACATTCCAGTAGATTGAGAGTGAGAGTGAGCGAAAGCACCTAAGGGGTGAATGCACAAAGGCGAAGAAAATGTACAGGAAGCTTCAAAACAAATTAATTAAAATGGTATTGATTATTCTACACAAAATATGTTGACATTCCAAGACAAACCCAGAAATGATCGTGCCGTCACAGGGTTTTTATGAAACCACTGATTTTATTGTTCGCAAATGAAAGACGAAATTTGAAGAATCTATTGATTTTGTTTTTGTATGTACGCAATAAGAAAAAAACCATTCGTAAGAGAGCGAAAGTTACACAATTGACTTTGCTTTTGAAAAAATAAAATGCTGTTTCCATTTCCGATGCTGAGGCTGCGTGTGGTACGTCCTGTATTCACTATAGCTGAGCGGACGACGGTATTCGTGACATTGCGACTGTGCAGAGCGCACAAGAGAGCGATCGGGTAGGGTAGTAAGTGCGCTCCTTTGATGTACTCAAGCTATCGGTTCGAGTCGATGCTCAGAGTACCAGCAGCACCACGTTCTCGTGCTTCTCGTCCTCGAAAAACCCGCTACCTCCATCGAGCGTATTGCCCGAACTGGAGATATCCACTCTCGCTACCTTCAACGTACATGTAATGTGTCGTCTATCTGTGTAACCCCTTGACGATACGAAAACCGAACTTGAAGGGAACAGCCGCGCGAATCTCTAAAATGCTATTTCCGACAGGATGATAACTTCGATTTGCCGTCTATCTTATTTCTTATCTTCTACTAAATTTTTCCGACATTTCGGTGCAGAAACGATATTACACAAAGATAGGTCGATGCATCTTATTCTTTTCGCGAACTATGCTTTTTGCAGTATCAACTTGAAGCTTTTATTGTAAAGCTTCGAACAACGAGCCCCGCGCTATACCGTTGTACACAATGTATACGTAGAACTTCGATATCTCAGTCACGAGAATGACTTTTCTTCAAAGTTGCTTGAATTGATTTCGGCGAAAAGTTGGAAGGAAAATTGAGTCTAAAAGTTTAGAAGGCACATTATAGTATATACATGGACGGACGCTACACCAGAAAGAAGATCGATTGGTAGCGGCACGGTATATCTTGAAGTCTTGCACCGTACGACCCTAATCTTCAGAAACTTTTTGTGTACCACCTTCTCCCGTCTTTCCGCTTTCTGTTCTCTGCCAGAGGTATACATCATCCGTATATCTATTAACTTGGTCCAGAAGTTACTGTTGAACCTATATTATTCCAACTCTTTGAGCAATCACTTTGAGTTGTGGCATTCTTTCGCACCCGGAAAAGCAAAAACTTGCAAATATACATTCATTCGCCTTTGATGCATTTCTTTTACCTTTCGTTTTTTTTTTTCACTCAAGACCCAGATACCGAGATCCAAATATTCATTTTCTGCTCGACTAGCCAGAAGTCTTTAACAGGCTACGACCCCGATCGGTTTCCAAGACTTTCCGAAGTTCCTCCTCTACCGCTTACCGAAATACACGTCACCCACCCCGCCTATTTAACCGACTCCAGAGCATGCCAAAGCCAAAGTCCAAGAGAGAGTAACGTTAGCTAGTTTCTTGAAGGTCCAAGAAATCTACGGGCGCCTCACCGATAGGATAACGTTGGAGCGTCGACCGCGCTCTGGTTTCTCCTCGAAGTAGCGGCAGCTTCTCCGTCGTCCACGACAGTCCGGGCGCTTGTTGCTCAACGGGGCAAAGGCTATTCTGTATCGCGGAGATAGAGGGAGAAAGTTGATCAAGGTGCCTCTCACTGTCGGTGTCCAGGGAGAGAGAGTAACCAAGCAGTGCGGAAAATCGCTTTAAGCCACGCCGGCTAATATTAACTTCCAAGAAGACGCCCAAGCGTCCTCTACTGCCTTATCTCTCTCGCTCCTCTGCCTTTCTGTCGCCTCCGTTCCTTCGTCTTACTCATCTTGCCGCAGCCTGCGACTTCTCTCTTGCTCTCCTCCTTACTGCCTTTACCATCGACGTAGCCGAGGTTTGCGTCAACCAGGGTCTCCTCACCGACGTTCGCGTTAACCCCTGAGGTCAAACGCTCACATTTGCAGTGAACCCCCGTGGCCGACTGACTTTAAAGTTCGATGATTTATCGCAACAGCTCCGAGAGCCATGACCATTCCTGGCTTTCTATATCACATTTATTCGGGTGCTTTCAGTATTTCGCTGAGACTCCGCTTGAGTTCGATATTATCCGCAGACAAAGCTGATAATTTAAAACGATCCATTTCAATATCTGATACGTATCATTCCATCGGCGATACCCGATACACAATCTTAATGATACCAATGTTCCTATTTTTTGTTGCAGCATTCTAAATAACAACAAAGTTCAGAAACCCGATCCCGACAACATCAAGATGTTCGTCGGTCAGGTGCCCAAAGACATGGGCGAAAATGACCTTCGAGCGATGTTCGAGGAATACGGAAGAGTTCACCAGCTCAATGTTCTACGGGACAAGTTCACCGGCTGCAGTAGAGGTAAGTCTCACAATGCACATAAAACGTGTCATCATCTCCCCCACACGCTCCCGTCGTTCTCGCTTACGACGAATAATGGCAATTTCATCGTTACGTTGAACTTGACGTTGTATCTTGTTTGTCGCGATCGATTTATTATAACGAGATGACATCAATTTCTTTACACACTGTTATATTCATCGTATCCGCGAAGGTGATAGTTTTGAAGAAAAACGGTAGTACGGTGCGTTGTCGATGATACATCCATGTCATAGCGTCGGAGACACTTTATCGCCCGTTGGGTACTCTCGTCTGATATTGATTTTCGTAGACAGTACGACCGTACAAGAGAGAGTGAGAGTGTGAGAGAATCCGCCGCGGGGCGAACCGTGCGCTGTGTATTGCTTGGCCTCAGCTCTCGCACCACAATGACATAGTCCGTCCACCTCGGCTATGCGGGCACATTCATGCCAATTCATACCGCCGTATTGTTTCTAAATTGACGTAGGTTACGATGTGGCAGTGACAGGTACGGAGTTGAGAGCCCGGACAACCGTAGTTGCGAACCAACCGGTATAGAAGGCCCGAACCGTCATTTACGCGGGTAGATTAACAACCGGACGACGACTAACACATAGAGAGGGTGTAGAAACGCGCAGATGGAGAAACGAGAAGGACTGGTGAAACATGGCATTGGCTACACGACACTCTCTATCTCTTCTACGTGCGTGTATACCGATCTTGATGCCTTTCTCTACTGATGACAGGGGAAAAACTAAACAAAACGAGAACGATAGAAGCTTATAGCGGAGAGTAAAGCTCGCGGAGCGTCGTGGCACTTGTAACTAGAGAAAAAACGCCACTAATGCCACTCAAAGGGGATGAAATCTACGGGGATATAGGATAGAATCGATATTTGTCACTCAAAGCGAATTTATAAGTTGTTTTTTTTTACGACGTCCAAAATTCGGCAATATCATCTTATCGGATCTAATATTGATATTCATACGAAAATCATCCCTTGGGACGGGGGATTCGAGTGACGTGGTTCGGTAAATTGAAGAATATGTGTCGAAGTTTCTCGTATATTAATAGCGCGGAAATAGATCCATCATCCACGGGAACTCAGTTCTTGGATCCATTTTTTAGATTGTCGGGGTGACGGGTGCAGGAATTCTTGGATGGATCTAAAAGGTGCGAGAATAAGGAAGACGGTTGGGGAAGAAAGAATCCACTGGGATAGAGGAGGGTTGCATGATGTAGCGGAGGTTGAGAAAGTGTGGATGAGATATAGGTAGGTAGATAGCAGGTGTGTATATACGCACATGTGTAAGTAGCATCGGGAAAGGGGATCGATGCCCAGCAAGCAGAGAGCAGTGGTGGTCGCCTATAAGCTTCCACGGCCGTTCCCTATTCTATTGATCGCACCGAGTGAGCGGGAAGTGCGAGGCGAAAAGATACCTTGCCGTGGAAAGCTGAAAAAGAAAGGACGAAAGCTCGGAAGAATGAAAGGATACAGGAAGATACAACTATGAGAGTGAAGAAGGAGAGTCGAAAGATAAAACAAGCGAGGAACTTGACCCTATGCTCCCTATCAGCAAGCACACGCAGAGGTAACGCCCGGGGAAACTCGGTAGGAACTTGTCTGTTAAGCGAGCGGCGGGAAATAAGACTCCACCCGGAGAAAGGAACTTCGTTGAAGCAGACACAGTGACAAGCCGGTAGGAATCCTCGCGTCACCGGATAGTTTTTTTGTCGGTTGTCGGAGGGGTCTCATCCTCGAGGAAATCCGATGGCCATTAGGCTGGACGCGTTTTTACGTTCTGGGAACCCCTCACTCTCGTTCCGGCGACACGAGGGTTGCGAGATAGCTCGCCAAAGTGTGTATAGACAAAAAAAGAACAGCAAACGCGTAAGGGTGGTTGACCAACGGATCGGAAAGGTCACTGATTGCGGGAGAGAGAGTGTCGGTGTAAAAAAAAACGGAAGAAAAAAGAGGTCGAAGAGTTACATAAAGATTGGACGAGCGTCATTAGGAAGGGCTCATCGTGTCGTGGGCCTTCGAAACGGATAGATTTTATTTATCTCTCTGGATAGGGATTAAACGGGTAAAAGAGAGAAGGATGAGATTGAATGGTCGATTGGAGGCGGGTCATTGATCGTACGATATTATTGGTGAAAGAATCTTTCCCGGTACGGAAAAGGTGGCGTATTCGCTTCTGCTCTTACAGCGGTCCCACGAGCGCCGAGGCGACGGATCAGAAAGCGTACGCAAATATTGACTCGCTGCAAACGTTGGACCTCTTCGCGATCGCGACTCTCCGAACCTTCGGGTTTCCCGGTTATCCCCCTCATCGCTTCTATCAACCCTCATTCCGCTTTTGCTCTCTGTACATCTCTCGTTCTTCGCCAGAAACGGTTGAACGCCTTCGAAATTCGCTCAAGCTATGACGATACTGCCTTCGATACAAGTGGATACGGTAGTCCTCCCCTACTGATTATATTTATCAATAGAACAAATCCGGAAATCGAAACTGCTCAAGCCTTTCCAGTCAAACATCTACCTTTAAAAATCGTTCTCGGATCCAAGTGAAAAAGCCGCTTATCGAAGGATCAATGTACACAAATATTTGTTATCATTTCATGTCAGTTTTTTTTTTTATTAAGCTTTATTCCGATATTTATATTTTGATAAAAATTATATTGAAACTTCTGTAAAGTAGAGCAGTAGTACAAACAGAAGCGGGAGTACAAAAAAAATCGAAATTCTACGTTCGAATGACACACTTTAGCGACGTATAAGCTCACGGACGGTCATGATACAGTGATATCGAGCGAAGAAAATTTAGTAGTGGTCAGTGAAGTGGTATATAGAAGCTAAAGACTGGCGAGCAAGGGGCGTCGGCTAATGGATTTTACGACGTCTAGACTCCGCTGGACTCTTCACGGCTTTACCCTATATCCGTACATCTACTCACCATCGCGTCGTTTAATCGACACTCGGTCGCGATGACGCTCGCCTACTACTTTTTCTTCCCTATATGTTACTCCAAGAGCATCGATCCGCCTACTTCTTTCGAAACGACGCCGACCAAGAATGGCGATCGCGAAGCTCCTACCTCGAGCGGCCAAGTGAAAGAATCTCCGGATGGATGCCAATTAGAGAGAAGTGCAGAGTCGTGTCTACCGTCGCGGTGTCCTCGTACGACTTCCACGAGCTTCACGAGAAGCTCCAATTGGCTTGCCGTATCAATAGAGTTTGTGTGTAAGCATCTCTAGATGTGTGTGTATGTGTGGCAAGCAAGAAGACTCCCTTTTTGTAGCGTCCATCGGATATCGGACATGAACAGCTCCTTGGCGAACCCTTGGCGCGAAAAAAGGAACACTTCCGGCCTTCCTTTCTGCTACTAGCCGGGAACCCCGAAGCTTTTCATGTTAAGACGTAGGAGGTCTTCTCTATGCTGTAATCGCTCCTACGTCTATTAGAAGCTTCAACAGTTTTTGAGATCGGTAGGAAGAACGAAGAAAAGGAGAACGAGCATAAGCGGCTGCGGCCTTTATTCCTTAATTAATATATCGTTCCTTTTCATCGGTAAGAAATTGAAATCTGTTGAAGACACGTTTCTTTTGGCTTTTTAAACAAAGATTGAAATACGTTGACGACGATGCCAGATCTGGCGGCGATATTTCTTGATGCGGTAATCATTGGTTATCCATTCATCGATAAATTAATTTTAATCTGCTGATGGCGATTGCAAAGATACTTTGACTTTGCTAATTAGGATATTTTGTTGTTATTTGGAGTTAACTCTGGGCTACGCATTTTTTTTTTTTTCAAATTATTTCCCAACTACAGGCCTGTTTCCTTCTTGCCATATCCCCAAGGAGTGGTAGTATCGATCGTCGGACGGCTCTTAGTGCGCTACTTCTTGCCATTAATCACCGAAGCACTATTAATCGTCCTTAAGTGGTGGCGGCTTTCGTTGGGGAGGGAGATGTTCCTCTGGCCACGTTAAAAAGAGAAGAGCAATGCTCAGGTTCGGAAGAACTGTGCGCGAAGAGAAAGACGGAGAAGGAGTTCCACGAGCTTTCTAGTTTCCCCCACAAACAGCTCCGTAGTTCGCCCGGGTTTTTCACCCTTCGACGTTTCGTGGAAAAATCAAACCCCCCACGATTCCACGGACGGCAAACTTTTTCGCAATCCCTGCTAGACTAACACAACAATACCCCTGCTATATCCGCTATACGTTACATACAACCCGAATGGCCTACACGTGACTTCTGCGGTATCCCGGTGATCGATTCTCCTACCGAAAGGTCTCGAACGAGTGTCAACCTGCCAATGCTTCGGCGTGCCGCAGCTGCCAAGAGTTATTTGCAGCTGCGGCTTGGCTACCCGGTAAAAAAAACAACCGCCAATCTAAATCGATACGCGAGCTTTCTATTCGTCAAAATGCAGACGCGATGTTTGGAAAAAAGTAAGCCATGCAAAAAGCCTTATCGAGATACATTCCGATTGAACGCGGAAGCTTAGGAAATCGATTTTATTTTTACTAAGCTTCAGAAAATGATCGATAAAACTTGACAATCTTCCGGTAGGCGAGAAACGTCTTGGGAAAAAAAAAGTTACTTACCGAGCGTGAGGCAAGTAGCCAAAAAGACATTATCGCGGACCGGCCTCTTGCGGCGTCCTCCTTCGGACCGTATTTTCGTCTGATCGCGATGTCCCGCCTATCGCTTTCTAGCTTCTCCTGCGTCGTCTTCTCGTATGCCTCTTAGCTCTCGTCGTACACGTCTCTGTCCTTCTTTGACCCGACTTTGAGTTTACCGCGACGTGACGCCAGCAAAGAAACGTGACACTTCCTTTTTCCGCACAAGACGCGGATTCGACGGCTGGCATAGTTTTATATGTTCTATACTATTCCGCTTTGATCGCAAATATAAAGGAAAATTACGCGTTAGCCAATTAGTACGACAAATATTTGCGATCTTCTTTATTTTCTTTTTTTTTTTCAATATTTCTTCTTTTTTTTTCGTCTCGAAAAATCGTAGTACGATCGAAAGTATGAAATAATATTCCTTCAATAGAGAGGGAAGGTAAGGAGTGTAAATACTTTACAACACCATCGTGAAGTCTCTACCTGACTTTGAACGAAAGAAGGGTAGTCGACGACTTGAGAATCGCAATTAGAGTTCAAGACTCTTAATGAAGTGACTCGAGAAGAGGAGACCTCCCCCACCGTTAAAGGAGTAAGAAGAGCTGTGAGTCGAAGCTGTTGAATGCCAAGACGTGAAAGCCGTATATAAAACGTGCTTCAAGCGTTCAACGATATTTCGTCGTTGGTATAGAATCTCGATGACTGAAGCCGCCATATTAGAGCGGCAAAACCTTTGACGGTGCATTTCCGTATTTTTAAAGAAGGACTTTTCTCGTACAAACACTTTCTTAGAAAAGCGCACTTTCATCGAACGAATATTCGTCGCTTCTTACTCCCTCTGTTTTTTTTTCCCGCGAGCTTTTCAGGCGCTTAGATATGAAACTGCACTTTCACTCGTCGGTGCATCAGTGTGATAATAATTTCTGCATAGCGCCTTAACGTCAAACGCGATTTTTAAAGATTCTGGAAGCAAGTTTTCTTAATTACGGAATCTTTGTTAAATGTTTCGTAAAAAAAAAATCGAATCAAAAGATACGTAAAAAATTAGCAAAAAAAAAATGGACACCGTGATGTAAATACGACGAACGAAAAATGCATTAAAAAAATTGCTCCAGGGTTTTCACTTTGATTAATCCAAACTGAAAAATGAAAAATAAAATTGACTATCAATTTGTTGAGCTCTAACTTCGGATTCTTTGGATCTTAATGGCTCTGGGGAAAGACGATTCTACCATAGAAATTTATTGTGCTTCGTTCGAGGTCTCGAGTGCCCATCGAATAATGAACTATAAACGTTCACGAGAGTTTATTGATTGCACAGAGCACAGTCGACCGGAATCATCTCTCGCCTCGAACGCGCGCATAGTCGAACGCGTTTTCCTCGTCCAAGTGCTTCGGTGCTTTTTCTTTTTTTTTTTTTATTCGCAATCAAAGCAAACTTGGAGAGGTCTTGGCGTTCAGCCAGTTGAGGATTATAAGGAGCCGTCGAGCCCCGGTGCCCGAGGAGTTCTGACTGTGGAAAGTTTAATTTCTCAAATCCTTCGACGAGCTCTTCTGGTCGTTGTCCCGCGCTTGGCTTCGCACTACTTCTTATACTCTCAAACAAGCTAGTCGTCGGCGTAAGCCACCCCCTTCGAAATCTCTTCGGTGCGAATCTTATCCCCCTCTCCCGGTCCTCATCTTCTTTGTCTTCTTTTTTTCCCGCGAGTCTCAAACACTCCTTCCACTTATTCGTACTTTCGCGGCTCCTTCGTTCACGGACACCGTCCCGAACGGAGCCATTGCCCGCGCGCAAAACTGCCAACATCGATTGAGCAAATATTTGAGTGCGCAAAAGTAATGTAACCGTATTTCGTCTCGTATTCCATTGGCGCCCGAGATCGCGAGAAAACCAGAGTAAATTTGCCTTGAGCTTATCTAACCGAGGCAGCCACCTGCCGCCGTGATTTTCGTCGTTGCTAAAAGCGACGATAGAGTTTCTCGATGGAAAACCGTCGGGGACTAGCCGATCGATTTCTTTTCGTCCTATGTATCGGGCACACAAAGCAAATGGGATCGCTGTCGGTGTCGGCTAAGAATTTTCGTGCGATGAAAAAAAAAAAAAATGGGACAGAACGATGAAGAGATTCATCTCGAATAAACCTTTGATGACATATCGATTTTTTATTTATTTCGAACAATCGGGTAATGTACACAAATATCATGATTTCGAATGACAGAGTAGAAACCGAGAAGACGGAGAGTGTGAAACTCGATATCTCTCGACCTAATTTCGTATCGTCGTATATTCTCCAAGGTATGGTAGACGTTACAGATCGAATCCCGTTTGTCAAAGAGGTGTCGACGATTCGCTCGCTCGTCCGGGACCTCGGTGTCGCCTACCGCTATGATTCTAACTCTCGCTCTGCAGTAGATACTACCGCTCAGTGCGGGACCAGTCGCTCAGTGCACATGCAACCGAGCAAATCCGCGTTTTCGGTGTCGACGCGCGTCGTTTGTCTCTCCTCTCTGGTACTGTCATTTTGCCACTCGCTCATCCGACCGAACCCCCGTCTACGACAGCAGATGCACTCGAGAGACTCGCGCGGAGATATAGAGGGAACATGACAATTTGTGAGAATACAAATTTACTTCTCGCTACTCAATAATCCATTCTGGTTATTTGGCAACAAAAAAAAAAATCGTCATAAAAATTTCGATTTTTTTCGGGAATGACGTTTTTATTAGTATACGATGATTATATGACGACTATTAGCATCATGCGTACCTTTTCCGGGCGTATCTTATATTTTATTATTCCGAACCGAAAATAAAAATTTACGATGTTTTCTGACGTCACTTTGGGCGCTAAACTCGATGTTTCAAAATGGAAGAGACCTCACATCTTAATTTTTCGACTTGATTATACTTTTGTTTTGTTCCTTTGTTTACTGAAAAGCAACGACAATATGTCCGCGCAATAGTTGCAACAATGCCAGAGGTCGAAGACCAGCGGCGAATCGCTCGTACATCTTTTCTCTCGACAGTCCGTAAAAATCCAGTCTCTTATGTTGTTTTTTCTTTCCTCCCTTCATCTGTCTTTCCTGAATCTCTTGGTGAAACAGAGAAAGATAGAGCTCAGCCACGAATCCACTCCGTTGTACAGAGAGAGAGAGTCGCCGACGTGCGTCTCTTGCCGGAGAAAGCGGAACTCGAGTACGACAAAACCTGAATCCCTTTAATGGAGACAAATCCACCCACACAAACGCTACAGTCTACCGCTTCATCCCCCTCGGTCCATCGTCGCGTAGCGTGCACAGTAGACAATTTGTAAGAGTATATCCTCTCTACCTCCCCTGATATTAGCACCAGAGACAGAGTCTCTTCTCCGAAGCCCAATCATCCACCATAACCCCCCTCCGCCCGCCCTCTCAACTTCCTGGACCTTTCTCTTCTTTACTTTTTCCTTGTACCATTCGCTCACGTTTACCCTCATCGTCCACTTCTTTCTCTTTTTATCTACCCTTACAGCTTTTATCCTACTGACAAATAATCCGATAACCAGCGTCTCGAGTGACTTGCCGACGCATTCTTAACCACGACCTCTTTACCTCTGTGAAACAAAATCTACAATCCGCAACAGAAAAAGAAGAGCAAAAAAAAAACCCTTAAAAAAGTTGTTTCCATTGGAGAAGAGCTTCGTATATTAAACTTTACGCGCGTGGTATGGAAAAAGCGTTGATCGACAATTTTCATCACGATCTCCGTCAGCTTCAGAGTACACCAGAGGTGAACGAGACAGGGATTGCCGAAGAGAGCTCAGGAAACTCGCCCCCGTGAAATATTATGAAATTAACGAGGTTCATCCGTCAGTCGAGGCAAGAGAGGCAGACCCAACGACGATGCATCGAACCACTTTCCGGGGGTGCGCGGTAGCGGCGAACGGGCGAATAGATGTTATATATTCTCGCGCACACTCAATCTTGGTTCGTTCTCTACAGGAGCGCGGAGGCTCCGAGCTGAAGCATCCAGCGTTGAGCTAACCTCCTCCTCTCTTCCCTCAGCCAAGAGCAACGGATGCTCCTGTGCGTTGCTGCTTTGTATGCGGGAAGAGCGAGGTTGGCGTCAACGCCGCGCGCATAAATGCGCACACCGTGCGTCGTCAACGTTCCATCTCGTCGGCATTCTCTCTCCCTCGCTCTCTTTCTCTTCGCCAAAACCTTTTCAGCCCACTGTAACCTGTGTGTACCGTGTACCACTAGCGAGAACAGGATGCCGAGCCCTTCCTTCCCCTCTCAGAACTTTTCCACGACGGGAATGAAAAGTCGTCGCTCGAAAGTAATTGCCGGTGGGACTATGCGTAGAACGCGAACGCGCGCAGGTATTATGCTTATTTTTCACAAGTGCTCGTCTCCTGATCCCGGAACCTCGCGTGTCCTTATTTCTTGCGCAACTTCGTCTTTCTCCATCCACTTCGTCCTTTGGGACATTCACGCGGAAAAAAAACAGCCGGGGAGACTCGTTCTCGAGGAAAATGATTAAAAAATATCTTACATTTCGAAAGTACCAAAAAAAAAATGGCCGATTTTATTTTTATACTATCGTTTTAGATCTATGGATGTAGATTGAATTTTATTGCATGTTCGAGATGAAGTACTCGGGGAAACAGCGTTGAAAAAAATTCTTATCATTCGTTTATATCACAAAAAAAAGTACAACTAATTGCAAAATTTGCAAAGGGTATTTCTGTTCATTATTGCATTAAGAGGGTTCGGAGATGATTATCCAAAGGTGTAAATCGATTGGTCGATAAATCAGCTTCGATTAGTCACGGTTCCGTCTGAGTTCAGACCGTAACATGGCGTATAAGAAAGTGAGAAGGGCTCGCGTGCGGAAGTAAATTGGTCGACGAATGAGGTAACGTTACTTCGTACCATGTATAGCAACGGTGAATTCTCGAACGAGCGAGTGAGTTTCTCTTCGTCGATCTCTCGACTCACCGAGGGAGTTTTATCAATTTAGGAACACACGTAGTGTGTAAGGAGATTGGGCCAACGCCGACCGAGCGTCCAATTTAATTAGCGATCGGTGTACGAGAGAATGAGGGGAAGGGGAGGGAGGAACGGGGAGGCAGTAGCGCAGATAGAAGTGAAGAGACGCAAAGGGTAGCGGTGCTTCTCTGTGCACCTCTCACTGGCAACCCCCGTCGAGAGTCAGTCGGCGAGGGCTCTACACAATCGGGTCGAACTTCCCTATCCTATTCTGTACGGGAAACCTCCAATGTGTATAGCGTCAAGGGAGGAGGGAGGGGGGGGGGGGAGGGAAGCGATCCTCGATCAGCTATAGTCGAAGCACGAACGCGATATCCTGCTGCCAGCAGCTTACCGGCTGTCAGACCGGAAGTCCGTGGCCCTATCGAAGCCCTCCCACTACCCAACACACGACTCCCCGCGCTCTCGTTCAATGGCTCTCTCGCTCTCTCACTCTTCGATCCTTCGTGACTTTACACTCGGTTCACCCGCGTAATTAACTGCGAATTCTATTTCGTGATCTCGTGCGAAACGATATCCGGCTTGTTCACTTTAGCGGTACTAAATACGAGACAAGTTCCTCTCCGCACGGTTTTCCGTGTCTCGCATCGAACGAAACGAGTTACGGGTACAAACAATGCGATAACTTTTGTTTTGTAATCAATAAATATTTGTGTTATTCTTTGAATATAATACACCAAATTATTTCT
Source organism: Cryptus viduatorius (assembly GCA_964006125.1). NCBI lineage: Eukaryota > Metazoa > Arthropoda > Insecta > Hymenoptera > Ichneumonidae > Cryptus > Cryptus viduatorius. The sequence goes on from OZ023222.1 coordinate 15,730,933, forward strand.
CCCTGAATAGCTTTTGGTTCAGCGTTGATTTTACGTAAGAATAATTACACACGTGGATGGAAATATGTAAAAAGCGTCTATCATGCAACTGATCGCGTTTATCACACTTGGCTTCTGGAGCGTTATAGTTGACACTGTTTTTGAGAAATCGATAATTAATCGCTCATCCTATCGCGAATTGTATTCCGCGCCTTCTCCTCAGATCACATGGTAGTACCCCCCCTCATGCCAGTATTTTGCCACAAAGTTCATAGATTAAAAAAATCTGTTCCCGGCGCCCGCGATCCTCCGTCCCTGGCGTCCGGTCCAATTCCATCATTCCTTTTCTTTGTGCCAAAGACGCCACTTCGAAAAAGTAACTGTGCTTAATAAAGGAGAAGATAATTATGGGACACAAACGTAAACGTTCGGAAAATGACGACCCGAAAGTCTCAAAGAAAATCAGGCGGTTGAAAAAAGAAATGAAGAAACAGAGGGAGACGATTCGACGATTGGAAAAGAAACGTAAGCATAACCTAGGTTTTCCGATCGCGAGGAACGCCATGACGCGGCGTCACGAGGAAAACAATGACGCAGAACAAGTTTTCTGAATGAAATGCAGACAAGATCTGCGATACAGCTTACCGAACAATGTTCGAAATAAGCAGCAGACAAGATCTGCGTTGTTGATTACCGAACAAAGTTCGAAATCAAATGCAGACAAGCGCTGCGACATAACCTAAAAAAAAAAAAAAAAAAAAAAAAAAAAAAAACGGTCAAGTACCGGAAAGACGAGTAATATATGGCATTCAAGAAATGCACTCGCAACACACATATGGTTCATATCGTGGTACGTATATAATTTATAGGTAAAGAATCCGCAACGGAGGACTCGGATTCGTCACGAGACAGTCGCCGAAGGCGCCCGTTGATACCGCTGGACGAGTTCCTGGCTAATCACAGCAGCGCTGAACAACCGAAGGAATCAGAAATGATTCCTCCACTGTCGGCGCGAGTCACTTTAACTCAACCTGAGACGGTGCATGATAAGTCTGCTAGCGCTTCGCCGGAGACGAAGGATCCAGGCGAAGGAACATCAATATCGCAAAAAACTCAAAACACACGAGCTCAGACCGTTGTGGTTCAAACTGAGATGAATAGCGCTTCGACTGAGGGAAAAGGTCCAATCGAAGGAATATCAACATCGCTGTCAACCGGGGGAGAACCAACGCAAGCCGATCCGGTCCCGACGGAGAATAGCAACGCGTCGACTGCGGCGAAAAGTCAAAACGAAGAAACGGCGAAATCTACAGAGGTTCCAGCGGAACCGGTGCTTGACGAAAAATTATTGCAAGCGATCGGAAAATGTCTGGACGCAGAGAAAAAAGTCGCTCCGGCAATTCACAATGACATTTTCATTCGATGGAAGGGTATCCTCAAGGAGGGTCTTCCTAAAGAAGAACGCGACGAGATATTTAAAAAATATCCAATTCCGGAGAATTGCTCGATCATGGAACCACCGAAATTAAACGCGCAAGTAAAAGCATCGCTTCTCGAACCTATTATTACGAGAGATAAGCGAATGGTCGAAAAACAACGCGAAGTATCGCTGTGTCTCGCGGCATTGGGTCCAATCATCTCGAACCTCCTCAAGGGTAATATGCCCGACTCTATGTCGTTGTTGACGACACTGAGTGATATCTCGAGAGTTCTCGTGGACCTACAACGAGAAGAATCGAAGACAAGACGTCTGGTTATTCTAGCGCATCTTAATGCCGCTATGAAAGACACGCTGAATGCCACGGTCTTGGACGAGTGGCTGTTCGGAAAAGACCTTGAAGAGACGCTGAAAACAGCAAAGTCGCTGGTCCGTTCGTCGAAAGAATTAAAACCGGCAGAAAAAGCTTCAACGTCATCGCAGCAGCCAAAAAACTTGAGAGGCCCGGCCCGTCAAGCAACACGGGGGCGAGGAACGACGACGAGCGGGCAATACAAACCATCGTTCCAGTATCACAAGCAGAACTCGTATCAAGGAGGCAAGAATTTTCGGAAAACGACAACGAGAGGACGCCCGAGCTTCCACAAGACGTAGGAAACTCAGTAAGTACACCGGCGGGTAGACTCGGACGATTCTTACCGGCCTGGGAAAATCTCGGCGGTACCGAGGTCATTGTTCACTGGGTAAAAGGGTACAAGATACCATTTACAACAAAAGTTGTTCAAGAATCGACACCTACAGAACCTTCCTGGTCGGTGAACGAAAAAACGCAAATAAATCAACAAATTGAGAAATTATTAAAAAATGGCGCTGTTCGGAGGTGCCAAGAAGTACCAGAACAGTTTATCTCGAGAATTTTCTTGAGACCAAAGCCGGATGGTTCCAGTCGCCTTATTTTAAATCTAAAGGGTCTTAATAATTTCATTGGGAAAGTGCATTTCAAGTTCGAGGACATACGTTCCGTGAAAGATCTGATATACAAAAATGGGTTCATGGCAACAATAGATTTAAAAGATGCGTATTACTTGATACCGATCGCAGAGTCTCACAGGAGATTCCTGCGTTTTCGATTTAATGAACAACTTTTTGAGTTCACGTGTTTACCGTTTGGACTTAATACCGCACCGTACGTGTTCACGAAAATTATGAAGCCCGTAATGTCGCGGCTCAGACAACGCGGCTATACGTCGGTAGTTTATCTAGATGATATTTGGCTGCTTGGAAGTTCTGAGATCGAGTGCGCGGATAACGTTTTGCAAACGTGTAGGCTCTTGGAAAGCTTAGGGTTTATTATCAACGAATCTAAGAGCCAACGCACTCCAACGAGGAAGTGTAAATATTTAGGATTTATTTTAAATTCAATGGAAATGAGAATCGAGCTTCCAATCGAGAAAAAATTGTCGGTTATTCAGCTAATCAAAAAATTCGAAAAGTTGCGAACTTGCAAGATCCGAGATTTCGCATCGTTGTTAGGAAAACTCGGCTCGTATTGTCAAGCAGTTAAATACGGTTGGGCTTATCTAAAAGATCTGGAACGCGAAAAATATTACGCTCTCAGAGCAAATCACGACGATTACGAAGCTCAAATGATCTTATCGCCTAACACTCACGAGGACTTCAATTGGTGGAAAACTAACGTAATGGAAGCCTTCGATTCAATCAGATCAAAAAGATTTTGCATGGAAATTTTTTCGGATGCTTCATTGACCGGATGGGGAGCATGCGTAAATAACGAAAAAACTCACGGCTATTGGAACGAAGCGGACAGAAATTATCACATTAATTATCTCGAGCTGTTAGCCGCGTTCTTCGGCCTAAAATGTTTCGCAAAGGACAAACGAAATTGCGACATTCTCTTACGGATAGACAATACGACGGCTATTGCGTATATCAATCATATGGGGGGAACGCAAATTGAGAGTTTAAGTAAAATATCAAAAGATATATGGAAATGGTGCGAGGAAAGAAACCTTTCGATTTATGCTTCATATATCAAATCCGAGGAAAACGCAATCGCGGATTTTGAATCCAGAAGACTCGAACCGGAAACGGAGTTTGAGATTGCGCCCTCAAGTTTTAACGAAATTTGTAAGACATTTGGCAGGCCAAGTATCGATTTATTTGCAAGTAGAAGCAACACAAAATGTAAAAAGTATGTCTCGTGGAAAAAAGATCCGAATGCGGTAGCCGTAAACGCTTTTACTATCGATTGGAGTAATACATTTTTCTACGCGTTCCCACCCTTTGCGTTAATTCCGAGAATATTGAAAAAGATTAATAGCGACGAAGCAAGAGGGATTCTGGTAGTGCCGGATTGGCCCTCGCAGCCATGGTACCCGCGGTGCATGGAAATGTTTGAATCGCGACCTATTAAATTCAAACCTCATAAAAGATTGCTTCGATCTTCCGACAGGGTTCCACACCCTCTATGGTCCCAGCTTTCCCTGGTGGCAGGGATATCATCCAGCAGGCGTATCGGGAAAAGGGGATGCCGGTAGAATCAACAAGAATCGCCTTAGCCTCGCTGTGCGATTCGTCGCTTCGCCAATATGAAGGAACGCTTAAGAAATGGTGGAGATTCTGTCACCTATCAAACACTCCGGTTTTCGACGCGCAGACTCCAGACATTTTAAGATTTTTAACGAACGAGTTCGAAAACGGGGCATCGTACGGTTCGATTAACTCAGCGAGATCGGCCATCGCTTTAATTCTTGGTCCGGAAGTCGGTCAAGATGCTATAATAAAACGATTTTGTAAAGGCGTTGCGAAACTGCGACCATCGGAACCAAAATATGACACAACTTGGGACCCAAGAGTTGTATTAGAATTTCTAGAAAAGTGGTTCCCATACGGAAATATGTCGCTAGAGCGACTCGCTCAAAAAACAGTGACTCTGTTAGCCCTCGCTACCGGACACAGAATGCAAACGTTGGCGGCAATTGACGTAAGGAATTGCAAAAATATCGGCGATCGATGGGAAATCAAGATTCCAGCACGTTTAAAAACTTCAAAGCCGAACAAAGTACAGCCGACACTGATATTGCCGTTCTTCAAAGACAATCCAGCTATATGTGTGGCTTCGGCAATAAAAGAGTATATCTCAAAGACACAGAGTGTGAGAAACGACGAAACCGCTCTGTTTCTTTCGTGGAAAAAACCCCACAAGGCAGTATCATCACAAACTCTGAGCCGCTGGATTAAAAATATTTTAAATCAAAGCGGAATAGACACGTCCGTCTTCTCGGCCTACAGCACGAGACACGCTTCAACATCGGCAGCAAAACGGAGTGGTATTAATATAGATGTGATAAGGAAAACTGCAGGATGGTCCACAGGATCAAAAACGTTCGCCCGATTTTATGATCGAGAAATCGGACACGATAAAGATAGTTTCGCTAAAGCGGTTTTAAGGTTGTAAGTAAAAAAAAAAAAAAAAAAAAAAAAAAACATTAAAATATATAAGCACAGTTTATTGTATAATTTCTACCGTATCTGCTATAAACATCTACCATGTGATCTGAGGAGAAGGCGCGGAATACAATTGAACGATTAAACGAACTTACCTAAGTGAAGTTCTATCGTAATTGTAAGAAGCGCCTTCTCCGAAGATCTAACTTCCCACCCTTTGGATTTTCCCTTGCTATCGCTAGATAGCCCAAATTCGATACGGTAGCACTTTGAAAAAATGATGGAATTGGACCGGACGCCAGGGACGGAGGATCGCGGGCGCCGGGAACAGATTTTTTTAATCTATGAACTTTGTGGCAAAATACTGGCATGAGGGGGGGTACTACCATGTGATCTTCGGAGAAGGCGCTTCTTACAATTACGATAGAACTTCACTTAGGTAAGTTCGTTTAATCGTTCAATTTTCTACGCGAGTATATGTCGTTGAGAAATATTTCCAGTGTCCGGTGAGGAGTGGTTTTTTGAAAAAAAAAGAAAGGAAACTCATTAAAAAAATATAAATACAACGGGAGCGTTTGTGCTTTAGCTTTTTGTGTGTTTCTTTGCGGTCCTCCTATTCCGCATGATAATAAAGCTCTCCGCTGGCGACAAGTGTGTACCAACTCTACGTGTGTGAAATTTTTTTTTTTGCACCCCAAGCAAACGCGGAGAGCGCTGAACGCGGTCCATTGGATACGAGAACCCGTTCGCCTCGGCTGCTTGGGTGTTCGCCGAGTACTAAAAGAGTTTTTACAAAAGCGACCACCGGGACGGTCACGCGATCGTCTCGTAACCGGACTTCGTGGACCGTAAACTCTAGTAGCATATATAAATACGCGGGGGAGAAGTTGCCCCCGATATAAAGAGGTGATCGCGCATGTTAAATATCTCTCCTTTGTGTTACGCGAAAATTCTCGATCGTCGATTTTTCTCAGTCTTACCGTAGAAAAAAATCGAACCGAATCGAGCCGAAGAAAAACGACAACGCAAATTGTATAAAAGCATTGCGAGACTTTCATTGGTGCGGTGATTGGTCGACGACGAGAACGTCAAGATAAAAAGGGTTAAAGCGAATTCAGAAATAGCCGAGTGAAAAATTCCTTTGATCCAAGAGATAATCGAAGAGTGATTAAAATTTAAAAAAAAAAATCTTATCGGGATATCTCGAAATCTACTCATTTTTCAGTTTTCGTTGATTTAATACCTTTATCCGATATTATAATAGTCTCGGACGTAGAGCATAGGTACTAAATGTTAACGTACGCAGCTGCTAACGGGCGCTCGGTAAATGGAAATCGCATTTGCATCGCTCGTATACCCCACGCACTAAACTCTCGAACTATGTTTCGCAAGCTTACTCGTCCCTCTTGCCCTGTGCGCGGCGACTTCGCCCTTGCGCGCTCCAACTGTAAGGATTAATAAGTGAGTACCTCTATTAGCCCGGGTGTATCGTCGGAAATACAGAGTGTGACATAGTCGCCGAGTGGGACGAAGAACGAACGTGGAAGCGTTGAGAGGGAGATAATCGAAGCTCGCCTTGAGGCCAGCGGCGAGTCCGCAGCAGGGATAGTGGCTAACTTTGCGGTGACCGAGGTGCAACCCTCCCCTTGCGATGCCATAGAGTCCACTGTGTCTACCTGGAGGCCCACCCCCTTGCGGAGCGCGATGTAATATTCATAACGCTCGATACGCTCGGAACAAACTTGTCCAGCGCCAGTTCGCGCGTGGACTCTCGAGCCACCGCCGCCCGGTAATTCGAACGTTCGAAACGATCGATACGAAATTGGATCACGAAAATAGTATAGTAACATCCTCCTTCCCATCTTCGGGTTGCATCGTCGTTTTTGCTGCCGTCAGGCGCTCGTATTCGCGGTCGATTCTAATTCAAGCGAACGACAGCCTGAGGCTTAGGAGGAATTTTTTAACAAACAAGTATTCGCCGTTACAAAAAAAATGGCAGAAGAATCGAGGTATCGAATTCGTTAAATTATGCATCGCATTGATCTATTCTACATTGGTATCGTTTTACCATCATTCATTCGCGTGCCACAATGCCACGTGTACGTACGTCGAAGCATTATTACTCATGCATCAACTCGCGCATGTGAAAACGCTTCGGTTACATCGTGCCATACGCTATAGAAGGGTTTTGTACAACGCGCGCACGAATGTTGGGCGAATTACACGTGTCCGGTCGCGGATAAACACGAATATCTTTCAGGCCTTTAGCAAAACTCCGGTTGTTGGAACGTTCATTCTCGCCTCGTGTAAATTACGAAGGCGTTAATTCGCCGACCAACGCCAACAGTGGTAACAGCGGCCCAGGGGTAACGCAGGAATTTCGGTACGACGAGAGGAAAGCTCGGCCCCCCTCGTCGCCCCTCTATGACTTTCCCGAGGATTTAAGTAACGAGAGCGCCGCATGGTTGGGTCTCTTTCCCCCTTAGCGCAGTTTCGCAATTCACCGGCAACTCCCGTTGGCGAATTCGTATATATACGCTGCGAGAAAATTCTCGCGAGCCAAGAGAAGCTATTGCTGTTTCCCGGGTAAAGGTGGAGAAGGTACGAGAGGACCGTTGTTTTTGTGCGAGAAACGGTAGGGCGAGAGCGGAAAGGGTCTCTCGCTGGCTCTGCGCTGCGGATATTTATATTCCTGGCACCTAACTCCTGTAAATCCCTGGACGGCAATTAGCCATGACTCCGTCGGGCCTATAGCGGAGCGCCTCTACCCCCTGTCTCGTCACGTCTCCTCCTCCTTTTCTATCTTTTTCTCGTTTCGCGCTATGTTCCACCACTTTGCCATTACACACGACTGAGGGAAAAACGGCCAAGCGGTGGATATGACTGGGGTAGTGGTACACTCGAGTGTCGTGTACCTGTGCTACTGCAGTAGGCGATGGTCGTTAACGCGAACTCTGGCCGCGGCTCTCTGTGCAACTAGATCCAGTAGGACCGGGTAACCAGTTATGCTCGTCGCGGCTCTAGCTGTACTCGACTCGTTAACCTCATACCGTTTTTGAAGCTCTTTCGTTCCCTTTATGCTTCGCTCTAGATTCGCGAGAGAACGAAAGGAAAAAAAATGCGTACGCATTATCCTCTTGGTTAGCGCTCTCGAATGGGTTTACTAAGTAGTTATATTGAAATAGCTTCGTTAGTGTTATCATTCGACATTTTGTTGAACGATTCTATTGACAGAAAAAAAAAAAAAAAACACAAACAAACATCGAAGACTACAATGCCACATCCGGTACTATTGTGATACAATGTTACATATTCGTTTGAAATTATTGCAATTATTTTTCTTCTTTTCTGGGAATGTCGGAATGTGTATTATCGATTTTTTTCCATTGTTTCCGAATTCAAATGGAACAAAACACCCTTCGTTTTACCGGAAGTCACTGGAACGTCTTACCATACCAATTGGCGATGTATTATTGACGATCGACGGAAATAACAAGATCGATAAGGCGTATTCGAGCGTATGCTACCCCTCCTTCGCGAGACAATGGTATTAAAATAAGGGGTGCGCGAACGAAATAGTATACGCTGGGTGAGAATCTTATCGCCGTTTCTCCCCCTCGGGAAACATAGAGAGAGAGTTGTGTCGGCACCCTCGATAGGCGGTAGGACTGAGAATAGCGCTTATCCCACGGGAATTACACGTGATCTTCGCGTTGCGTTGGGTATATATCCGGTTTAATGAAATAAAGGGCCTGCAGACGGGTAGGAAAAGACGAGGCTTGCTAAACGATACGTGAAATCTTTGCGCACGATGTAGCGTTGTGGAAAGTAGCCGAGTAACCAATGGCCTCGTAAGGGTTGCAATGGAGCGTTAAGAGGGCGTTGAGACCTCCGAGCATTCCACTCGATAAGAAATAAGGGCGAAATATACCCCGCGATCATGAGAACGCCCATAAATCAGAAGAGTCAGAAGAGAGAAAAATAATAATAAAAAAAAATATCCAAACGAATAAAATTATGCCGCAACGTATACAAACATCGAGTTTACTTGATTTCATATGAAGAGAAGTCTACGAGTATTTTTATTCCCGATGACGTGAAGAGAGGAATATTTAGACAGAGGGGTAGCAATTCAAAAACTTGTTGGGGTTTATGCCGTCGATACTCGAAGGGCTTCTCGGCTTTTCTCGTTGCATGGAGGGTCGAATCGTTCGCGCGAACGAAGAACCGTTTCTTCTCTTCCGCCCTTCTCGCGTTCTTCAACCTTAGAACCGCTGAATTCGACTTACACTTTTTCTTATTTTCTCGTAACTCAAGTTTATCCATACTTGCGACACCGTGAAACGAGCCGGGGAGAGCCCAACTGTGCTTCTATTACTGCTAGTCCATAGCTATTCCCATTCGTGAGACACGCAGTCCGCATACGTATGAGCCTCGTGCCAATGGGGTGTCGTCTCGTACCCACGGGAGTCGGGAATGAAAAGAAAAAAAAAAAAAAAGAACTGAAGCAGCCCCAGTCTTCCTATTATCATAGCCATTTATTCCACTCAACTCTACATCCAAAAAACTATCGTAATATATTTCGCGATCTCCCACTATCAAGACAGTCGAATTTTCCGGTTTGTCATTACTTTTGCAATCTTCACATACGTACGGAGAGCGTAGGAGAGTCTTACGAAAAAGTCAACAATCACGTCGGTCCCCGAGGATTACGTGCATCTATGCAGAGTCACGGTAAAGGAGAAGGGTTTTTGTTGAGCGAATAAAAAAAATGAAAAAAAAGAAAAGAAACACCTTCCAGACGTCGGTATGTCTGTTCGTCTGTGCCAAGTCTCTAGTTATAGCGTCGAGAGTAGAGGCGAGAAATAAAAAACCGAAACGAGAAGATTCGCTCGGGGTTAGTTGAAGGGAGGGCAAACGTCTCACGTTGTTCGTCGCGGACAAACGTGACTTCGAGAGTTACGTGTCGAGAGTCGAAGTTGCGAGGACGCAGGGGGTAATACGCTCGAAACCGCGTCTGAGACTCAGTACCACCCCGGCGGCAATGTCAAGGGAACCGGAGAAAACGCTTTTTCTTCGAGTCTCTTCCCTCGACGGAGAGAGCCGCACGAAAGATCGGTGAGAATTGCGAACGGCGGGACGGGAGAGGAGAGAGTTGCTGCTGCTTGTAGACGAAACTCGGTTGGCATACACGTTGCAGAATCCCGAAGAAAGACAGAGAACGAGAAAGCAGAGAATGGAAGGAAAGGGGTTTGGTGGTTGCCGGCGTGAAATGAGCTGCCAGCCACGATGTACGGTTTCCTCGGAGTTGTTTAACTCCCCGCTCTGCCCCACCGCGCGACAACGCGCACCGAGGTTCGCGACACGGGCGAAAGACCTCGGTTCCTCTTGCTAACTAAATTCGGTATCACACGCGGGCGAGAGACACCGAAAGTTTGACTCGCATTTGTATACGCCACGGTAAAGTAAACGATGAAGCACCAAACGGCATGAGTAAACGTATAGCGAAAAAAAAGGAAAAAAAAAATTACGATTGGTTGTCCTACGAAGCTCGACAGTCGACCTCTGTTCCGCCCTCTCGTCGAAGCGCGAAACTTCATCACCTGAACCTAAAGTTCGTTCAAATTGAAATGAAGGGGAGAAAAAAACACTGTGTACCTTCGTACTCGATTAACATTTCACGAAAGTAACAAAACGTCGCGCTGATGCTGATAGGTTTTTTAGCTTGTGTTCATTTCGAGAGACAAAGGAGCACAGAGCTCACGGTATGGAGGAACGAAGAGTCGGTGCCGTCGAGGGTTGTGGACTGACAGGGGTTGAACCCGCGACGAATAGCTTGTTGCATTCAGCGTACTTTCTACGGATATATAAACCACCGTCACTCGGCTCTTTCTGCCGTCTTGTTTACTTTGCAGAATGGTTTTTGCTCGCATAGCAGTATTGCGGGGAGGGTAAGCAGGAGACGCGGGAGAAATGTCCGCGATGAGACGAGAAAGCGAGAAGAGAACTCGAGGAGCCGGGGAAAAGCTCAAGCGTAGTACTCCTTTCTCTCACTCTCTTCCCCATCTCTCTTTCTCTCCCTCACGTCCGTAGTCTCCGTGACGCTCGGTACTCTTTCCTCGTATGAGAGGTCGAGTTTTGTACGGCTGGCGAGAGGATCGCACTCGTCCATTGGCCTGTCGCCTCGTTCGCCACGACGACGAAGAGCCCCGGAGGCTTCTTCTCTGTATCCTCTATATCTCTTGTGCTACACGGTGACTTCGTGCGGTCGGTGCAACGGTAAAGAAAACTCCTCTTCCGCACTTCTACCTACGACCCGGGAAAACCGGAAGTCCGGTACCACTCTCGACTCGTTGCGCAATTCTCGTGTTCCGTGATGTACAGCTCGCAACACGGTTCATTTTCATTCCAGGAAAGGAACATTTTTTTTTTTTTTTCGAGATAAGCAAACAAGTCCGAAATAGTTTCGTCTCGAATGCATCCTGTACGGTCGTAGTCGGGAGTCAAACAGAGAACACTCGTTACCGGCGATAAACAAATCTGTTTTTTTCAATGAAAAGCTTAAGCTTCAAATTCATTCGTCGTCATAGGAAACTTCGTCTTTCCAGCTGCGATATCGGGAAATCCTATCGTTGTGTAAAATTGTCCGCAAACTGCCGAGCACTTCGAAACCTATATCGAATTTCAGGCATCCCGGCCTAGAGATTTCGCAGAGAAAAGCAAACAGAGAGGTAAAGACTGACGATGAGAGTGCACAGCATATCCCGACAAGATAGGGTAGAATATCCTCGCGAACGAGATGCTCCGTTCGAATACAACGCACAACACAAATGTGTGTTCTTGCGGATAGAGGTATGAAGCTTGTCTGTTCCATCTACGAACATACATGTGCGCTCGGCTATGAGAAGCCTTCCGCTATCTATCGATATGCGCATCGTTATCATCGACCTGATTGGCCCACGAGCTGACGCTACACAGTGCGTTTCCTGTGTATACGTCCAATATCTCTTGCAGCTCGTATCTCATCATATTCAAGGCATCGTCAATGATTTCTCAAATTACGTAATAACGTCTCGCGCTACGACGAGCACGTATCGATAAATCGACATGCATCCGATCAATTTGCACGGATTTTCACGAAACAACGTATATGCGATAGTTTGATATTATATTTGTAATAAAAAGAAACAATACCAAAAAATAATGAAAATTAAAAAAATTATCGATATTTCGATACAATAATCGAATAACATTGTGAAACGAGCTTTATAGAGCGGTAACAATTAACTCTCGGCATGCCGGGGCACTTTATAGCCGTATTATCCGTGTGTTCGATGCTACCGCCCCGTGCGATAGAGTATAGCACAACACATTGGTAGTAGTTGCCAGGGAATAGCTGCCGAGAATCGTCCAAATAATACCTGTTAGTAGAGGCATGTCTTGCTTGGGGTATAGCGGTGGTTAGAGTCTGGTGCAGGTACATTGTAAAGCGAATTAGAGAGTGAGAAGGAGCAGGTGGAAGGAGTGTACGGGCTGTCGAGGAGGGGTTGGGGGTTGGGGAGGGAGGGTAACCTTCGGGAGTAGGAGAGAGCGAGTGTTGTGTATATATACGCAGCATGCTCGTCCACTTATTAAATTTACTAACCTCGAATTCCGGCCTCCGGAGACGGCGAGGGTGAGAGCGAGAGTACCAAGAGAACGGCAAGCGTAGAGCGCACCCCAGAGAGAGGAGAGGTGGGATTTTCGACGGGGGTACAACCACCCGGAAGTTGCGGGATTGGGGCGGGTATAATATACAACTTCGGTACCACCAAATTCCCTCCTAAATACCCCGCCTAACTGGCTTACGGCGTACGTAGCCGTGCACACCCGGAAACACCGCCAGAACCGGGGCCGCGGCACACAGCCAACGCGGAGCAACGAGAAACGAAGAGAAACCCACATAGAGCTAACATATACAAGCTTCTGGAGCCAACCGCCCTCGGGCTTACCACTCTCTCTCTACCTTCCTTTCCTTCCTTTGGTTGAGAGATACGTAGAAGGTCCGTACAAGCAGCCAGTGCTAGCGAGCCTCTGACCGATATTGCACGGTAAATATTGCCCAAATTCACACACGGCTTCGCACATAAATGTCCGTTACTGCTTACACAAGTTTCCGCAAATCTACGTTAGAAGCTCCTACGAACGGCGGGCTTTCCACGAAGCTTTTAAAAGTTACGGACAATTTGAACGTTACTAATTCTCTTATATGTATCGTTTTGGGGGTAGTCAGGGATTATTTGAGAATTACGTATGAAATAGCCTCACGGGAATAACCCTAACAAAAGTAAACAATTTTTGCGTTAAGATAAATTAAGATTTTTTTTTTATTGCGTTCGAATTCGAGATATGACGCCATCTACCGTATAGTAGAAAAAAAATTTAGCCATTATCGTTCGTTTTAGATATATGAATACGAAATCGTCCAAACATTCCAAGAATTATGTTAATGGGGTGAATACTTCGATTTAAAAAGTACCTCGGCAGACTAGAGAGACAGTGGTAAAACCCGGATAGTAGGTACTATCATCATTCTCTTAGGTTTGCGGTATAGCTTCGCTTCGAAGGCTAGACGAGACTTCGAGTCGAGTGAAAAGGGTCTCAGTTGAAGCAGAAGGGATACTAGTAAAGCACGAGCGTCAGAGGGTGGAGGGAGAAAGTCTTTGGAAGAAGATGCCGAGGAGACTCTAAGCGAGGATTCTATCTTCAGGGTTCTTCGTTCCATCTTCGCAGTTTCGTAGCCTTCCCACTTGCTTGCCGGGTAGAGAGAATCGAGTCGAGAGACAATACAGTCGGCGGCAGACGCAGCAAATTGCCCGTTAATAATCCTCCGCGAACCGACGACGACAACGAGGGTTCGGGAGTGAGTTCGCTTCGGAGTGTTCGTCCCGTTCTCGCACGGGGGGTTCAGACCATGGGAATAAGAGAGGATGAGAGATATAGAGCCCAAATGGCAGAAGGAGAATAGAAGCGGAGTCAGAGAGGACGGGGGATGAAATATTCCTCTCTGATCCGATGTAATTGCGACGCTCCGCCATCACAGCATTTTTCACGTACACGCTGACGGAAACGAAAAAAAAAAAAAAAATTAATTCCGTCCCCTTCATGCCCTGTTGAACTTCCTGCAACTTCACTCGAGATTTAGCGAGCAATGAAATGCAAAGTTAAAAAAAAAAACAAGTATAAAGCGAAAAATCTGGTATTAGCTCGCGAAACTTCGCGAATCGAGGATCGAGGCGAAGCGATTTACCGCGAAGTTTCCGTGCTGAATTTCTCCAAAGCCCTGTGCACCATTACACCGGGCGAACTTCAACGAAGCTTCGAGGATCGTGGACTATGTTCTCGGGATACGGATGTAAGCTCGTCCAGGTCACGTGCTTCGACCTCGAGAGGTTCAAACTACTAGCCACTGTCGACAAAACACGTGTAAGACGCCGATGGGATTAGGGGAAACCGCTATGAACACAAACACCGTTGCACACACATGCAGACACATGAAAGACTCTTGTTGGTATTCCGAGGTTGTATGAACACTGTAAGAGGGCTTTACATTCTAGCGGTCGATTTAGCGCTATCGATCGATGGGGTTCCCGGTCTCCGACAATGCAAAGTTATTCCGTTCTGTTATCTCGTCAGTATGAACTTTTACCATAGACTACGGTAGCGGGGCGCATCGTAAGTGAAAGTGTTGCGTACGATTTTACGTTTCGATGCCCCAAGAAATCCGATAATCTACAACGTACCCGGCGTCAATGAGGAAACGAGAAAAAGATATATAGAGTCTCGACCTACATACGTGCGCGGAAGACTGTACAAAGAGAAGAAGCGCCTTTTGCTCTCGCGAGTAACATTCGACGAACAAGTGGAGAGGCGTTAAACTTCGCTTCTCTCTATTCCTGCCGGCACTTGGCACTTCGCCGTACAAGAGAAGAGATAGCTATAGCGCGAGAAGAGAAACTGCGAAAGCCTGAAAATGCCGGTATGCCCGAGCGTTTAATCAAGTTTACTGCAGGTCTAGTACAACCGGGAAGAAGCTGGAGAAGCAGCTCTGCGTTGTGCTACGGTCTCATCTTCATCTCGCTGCACCCCTCCCCCACCAGAACTGGTCGACTTACTGCGAGCCTCGCCAGCTACCACTTGGCTTAAGATATCCTTGGTAAATCGAGACCGGCTACAAAAATTCTCGTTTTTTTTTTTTTTTTCGCTTCTATCTACTTTACTCGAAGCGATAGTTGTCCTTTTTTTCGTCTTTCGAAATTCTGCATTGAGGCGCACTTGTTTAATTCGAGATTCGAAATTCGCCGATTGTTTCACCGTTCGGTTACGTTCGGTTCTCGTGACTCGCTGGCACAGCGAAACACCGAAAGAGGAGAAAACCATCAGAGAATCCAGTCGCGTATCCTCACTCTGTCCGGTGAAACATACGTACTCTTATACACCCGAACGAGCATTGATGGGTTTCGATATTCACGGCTGAACGAGCTAAAGGATCCCCCCGACGTCGATGACGCTAATTTGATTTCAGCACTTCACAAAAGAGAAAGCTTTGACTGACGCTCGCGCGAACGGCTTTCCAGTGTTGCGGTATATATGGCGTCGGCAAAACAGCTACAGGCTGCAGCCGTAACCCGTTACTACCGTAAAAAACTACACACGCGTTCCTGCTACTACGCTATGCGTAAAACGTTCTCGCGAATGTTCGAAACGAAATAGACGCCGAAAGAGGGGATGGTTTGATGTGAAAGAGATAGGATTGATTTCACGAGGTACCGAGCGCGTAACGGTCGGGTGTTGAGCATCCGATCTAAATGAAATTGACTGGCGCCCAGCCCTTTCAGGAATTTCCCTGGACGTTCCGAATATTGTGCATACGAGAGGCAAACTCGGTTCTTTAACCATGAAAAAAAAAAAAAAAAAAAACCTTTACCTTTCGACTCTGTTTTACCGTCTCTCCTGATCCTTTAGCGCATTTTTCGTATCGCCACGTTCATTTCCGCTTTTACTTCGGTCGATTCACTTCGCGCCTAGAATTTTCTACTCCAAGAGCTTTGGTGAACTCTCGATTCTATGTCTGTTCGCGCCTGTTATCTCTAGCCAGATTACGTCGTCGCGATCAAGGGAAAACGGTAC
The DNA here is from genome assembly GCA_964006125.1 of Cryptus viduatorius. Classification (NCBI taxonomy): domain Eukaryota; kingdom Metazoa; phylum Arthropoda; class Insecta; order Hymenoptera; family Ichneumonidae; genus Cryptus; species Cryptus viduatorius. Next base: position 15,746,987 of record OZ023222.1, read on the forward strand.
GAGTGTCAACGACGAGTTAGCGTTTCACGTTTCGTCGACATTTCACCATCTCTCACCCTCGTTCATGTTTCTCTGTCAACGGGTTTCGCTTCTTCTACTCGTTAGAGAGATGGAAGAAGGTCGAGTTTCCTCTTTTCCGCTGGAAAGGGGAAGGGGGAGGGGAGATAGAGAGCTTCCGCGTTACGTCGGAAGCGGGGAAAGCAAAGTCACGTTCGTCAACCGCAGAGTCGGACGATTGCCTTTTCCTTTGAGGTAACTCATCCCCTAGGTCCGGTTTGGCTGTCTCTACTGTCCGACCATTCTGTACTGAACCTCACACGCTCTTTCCTTCGTTATATACATATATATATATATAACCTCCTTTTACATACACGTTAAGCATCTCTGTCTCGTTCTTATTCGCGAAAAACACTCATTTTTTTTTTACGTCTATATTCTGCATCTCCAGCGTTCTAAGACGACCACAGGTCAGAACTCTTGATCCTTTTTCTTCGTATATATGTTGTTTACGTTTTTTTGTACGAAATTCTTTGTCCGCCATTGCCTACGTGGGCGAAGAAGCTCTCACGTGACTTTCCGCTCTTTATATTCCTGTAAAAACTGACCGTCTCGTACCCCCGTAATCCCTCGACTTTGAAGGTACTACTTAGGGCAGAGTAGTGAATGTCGTGGAGAAATCTCGGCACAAGGGTTTCTCTGTGATCCCTTCTTTATACAGTTTTTTTTTTGTGAAAAGGAGATTCAACCAGATGCGGGAAAAGAGACTCAAAAGCTTTTTATAATAACGCCGAGGCGATTTTTTTCTTTTTTATTGAAGTCTGACCATAACGATAAATTTCTACTAGACGAAATACCGTTTTTTTCCGCACTTCGTGTTGTTTATTTTGGAATAATAAATATTCGTATCGGCAGACGATTTTTTTATCCTCGAGCTTTTCGATTCTCGGCAAAACGAGGGAAAAAAAAAATTTGATTCTTAGGGAGAGAATAAAAAGCCCTTACTATGCATCTTCGGCATTCGATGAAAACCCTCGGGATATACACTGTACTTGATATATACTCGCGCTGGATTTTCCCGTTACAACGGATTTAACGAGGGGAAAATGCAAAACGTCTTGTCAATTCTCCAGGGGTGATACAGAGGGGAGAGTCCCGATGGCGATATCTATCGTAGCTATACATTGTCGCTGGGCAACTATAAAGAAACGAACCGTCACTGATCAGACATCGTCTCGATAACTCGCGAATCTTGAACGAGCGAAGAAGAAATATTATCCCGCTTCCGTTACGCGACGAGAACAAGATATTGAACATTTGTGATTCAGACGGTTAACAAACCTCGCAGCATCCCTCTCGTCTCGAACTCATTGTCTGATTTTAACAAGGTATACCAGCTGCGTGAAGCGTCAGGATAATATCGTTATCAAGTAGAAGCTTGGAATACGAATCTATAGTACCGATCAAATTTGCTATTGATCAACGATTTTCTATCAATGCGTTCCGCTTGAAAGTATGCGAGACGATGGATTTATCTGGTACTTCGAGATACTTCGTTCATGAAAATAGCAAAACGAAAAGAAAAATCGTTGGAGAGAAAACGTGATAGAGACGATCTTAATTTCCGGAATGTCGCGACGGTCGCACGCGAACGTTTGGCGAAGACTTTCGTGCTCTCGTTTCTGTTCGTGGGACTGTTCAGCGTGAACGGTTAACGCCGCGCGCTCCAAAGACCTCGGCCTCTCCTCAGGCATTCATGCGCAGTTACGATTCATAACTTTTTCTTTTTTGTATGCGTGTGCGTGTGTGTGTGTCGGACGTACGTACCGCGTGAGAGAACTCTGTGGACGTGGTTATACGACGGAAGCAGCGGCGAAGCTCCGGAAGATGGAAAGGCAAAATGTGGGGTATGAGGAGCTCAGAGTTGATATGGAGATGGCGACTCTGGAGCAACGAGGGGTGATGAAAGGCCGCGAGGCAAAAAGCGTCTTCTACTCGACGTCCCTATAGTCACTTCTTTTTCTCGCTCTGTATACCTTTTTCTCCATTTACTTTCTCTCATTTCACATAGTACACCCGCACACATACCTCCATCCCCCGCTTCTTATTCTCATTTCTCTAGTAACCTCCCTCCGCGTTCTTACTTCGCTCTTCTTTCTCTCGTTGTTCGTTTTCGTTGCGTTGACTTCCTGCCGACTCTTCTCCCATCTCGGATTTCACGCACACACGTGTACAACGACCATCGAGGCACGACCCCACTTTTTCGACTGAACTACGCTCGCTTTTTCGCTGACGAAAAAAAAAAAAAATTGCAGAATCTCGAGGGCCACAGAAAGGGCTGACACGATGGCCAAGAGTTTCTGCCAAAATATTCTTGTTTCCATTCTCTTACACCGCAAACTTTTCAACATTTTCATTTATTTTTTAGAGGGTTTCGTTGTTATATTTTTTCGCGGCTCGTAGATTGTATATTTATTTCGCTGCCGAGCCGCCCTTACGAGTTGTAAAGTCTCGAGATAGGGAGAGAAACCGTACTTAAAACTTCGTACTTTCACTCGGAAAATCAAATAATTCAATAAATCGATAGAGAAATAAAATAATAATTACTTTCATAGAACATTTTTTATTTATTATTTTATTTTTGAGGTCGTTACCAAAGTTTCTACGATTTTTGTTTCGTCGCTGTTTACGCGTTGAATTTTATTTTTTATCTTGTAACACTTATTATCGGGGTCTCTCTCCACTCGAGGTTTTTCTCTCGCACGCTCGCTATGACGCAGAATAGAGAGTTCTCACTTTCTCGTTGAATAATGTCAAGCCACTGTCGGCGTAAGGGGGGGAGGAGAGCGAAACGATAGAGACAATGGGAGAATAGCGCGAGCTGACTCCACTCTTGAGATATCCCCGCGCGCGAATCCCTGGGAAACAAGGAGTCTCGTTAATCGTGAGTTTCTCGTGGTATAGCCCATCGCAGAGAGAAGTACTGCGAGACTCGGTGGTGGATGCTTGCTGCTGCTGCTGGTTGCACTCGTCGAAACTCGAGGACGCGGGGAACAGCAGCAGCAGCCTTTCCATCCTCTCGACGGCATCAGCTTTACCACCGGCAACGGTAGACGTCGGGAATTATTCTCGAACCGTAGTAGGGAGTAGGAATAACGCGATACGGAGGCCGCCCATTATTTCGTTTGCCAGCGCGTTTCACCCGATACACTTCCACCCCGGATAATAGCTTTTTCCTCTCGTTGCTTTCGTTTTCTTTTTTTTCTCCGCTTCTTCTATCTCCCTTCTAAGTTTCGTTTCGAATGTTGCGAGTTCGGGTCGCGGCAGCCCTCTCTCGCTCCATCTATCGGATTTCTATCGGATTTCTTTTCAGCCACCTTAATCGGGTAACGAACGATACACAGGCTAGTAACTCTAATAATTGGTGCTTATCCCTCGTCTCTTTCTCCGCACAGTCAGCTTCGGACCGCTGTTACCGCTTTCTTCTACACTTTTCTTTCCTATTCGTCTCCCCCGCCATTGGCCCTTAGTTGGTATTTTCCCCAAACGTCTTACACGAAACAAAAAGCTGTTCGTACAACCGAAGAAAAGGAAACTACTAAGGATCAACTGTATTAATAGGACTAAATGAGGGAATAATGCGCACATGTGGATAGACGATCGATGATGTTCATTTTCGGCCGGTTGCCTCCTCGTATACCTCATTCTCGTGAATAATCGGCGCATTCACCGAGACTGACATAGTTCCGTGCAGAGGTCGATACCAGAGAGGGTAGAGATAGAAATTAATGAAATTGATACGAAAGATGTTCCTTGATTCGCTGGCGATTAAATTGCCGAATGCCACTACTCCGTTGATAGACAATTTTCCGATTTATTACAATAGTTCTCGTCGTGGTCGCGGAAAAATAATATTATTTTCTTTTGAAAAAAATTTTCTTCGAGAGTTTTGCATTCATTGAATATCGGCACATTGTGTCCGAAATGAGGACAGAGCAGGAGAATGAAGAGAGATCGAGATGGAAAAAACCCGGTCGACCTACTCAACATAATAATAATGATAATAATGATGATAATGGGGAATCGAGGGTACAGGTTATCCCTCGGTTGGGTAACCTTCACTCATTTCTATCTTCACCCTCGTCCCTCCCCTTCCCCCCCCCCCCCCTTTTCACCTCAACATTTCTCTCTCACGCGTCCCAACCACCACCACCAGCAACAGCAGATGGAACTTCAGAACAACAAACGGCTCGAGGGCCGGTACTCCAGTTAAGTTTTAAGTGGAAACTTTAGCTTAACTCGCCCAGGAAAGAGCCCGTGACATTTTCATGGTAGGAGGTATAACACCGAGGTGGTCTTCTTCTTCTACCCTTCTTTACGACCCCCTCCCCCCCTCCCCCTCACCCTCACCCCTTATACTTCTATTCTTCCGTCCACCTCTCACTTAATTCCTTATTCTCTTACTCCCGGTGTACACTCTGCGACGTTTCTTCTTGACGAATCCGTACCACCCGGCGTGCAACAACTCCTCTGTCCTTCTTACATTTATATATCTTGGATAAAATTTTCTTGCAAATTCCAATTACCCGGATGACGCCTTTCACTCTGCCAAGTACTACGAGCATTTAATCCGAAATGAAGGAATAAATTTTGAAGCGCGATAAACTATGAGATGATTGTTCTAAATTATTTTTTATGAACTTTGTTCAATTTGGAAGTTTCGTTCAGCGAGTAAACGAGCGCTGTAAGTTCGAAACTTTTTGATGATTCGAGTCATAATGAATTACAGGAAAAAAAAAAAAAATTCCGGAAGACTTAAAAGTTTCATTTTGTTTCTCAGTAAGGATGAAAAAAAAATTGATTTTACGACTCGTAATACATGACATTAAAAAATTAAATTTATTAATGATGTTTCCGCTTTCCGAACTATTCATCAAAAGCTATTTTTCGGCATTAAACGACGGAGACTCAGGCAATTCAATTCATATCAAGGAAATTAGCATTAGCCATTAGTTCAAAACGTAATCATCCCTTGTAGCTCGCAAACATCCGGCAGATTGTGTTTCTGGGTACTGAGTCGGAACCCGGAACATAGCAAACCAGCAGTAGCAACAGCAGGGACGTCAGTATAGTTAGCTAAGACTTCGCAGATGCGACACCTGTTTCCACAGAGCACTTCTGCCACTGACGGGGGCAGATCCGTTTGTTACACGCTCCTGGATCGTACGTTACAAGGACGTATGTGTACAGCTAAGGGAGGGGGGGGGGGGGGAGGAGAAGGGCCGTAGCTCCTTCGGAGTGGCGAGAGACGCGTTGTGCCAACGACGGGGCCTCGCGCGTGGTGCACATAACGTTCCTATACGTTTCTACCTACTCTCCTAGACGCTTGGTGGACGTGCCACGTAGCGTGTTTCGGAATTATGGCGGAGATTAGCCGACGAGTAACGTCGTCGTCGCTGTCGTCCAGAAGACACGGGGACTCCCTAGCGAATGCGTATAACGTACTCGGCGCATTGTCTCTCTGTTGCATTCGCGTGTAGTTACGTTATCCGCGAGTTACTCGACCCGACGTAACCACTCAAACAATGACAAGTCCCGTTACCTTCCTCGAAACTCAACTGGCAAAACTCATGAGCTCATTAAAGCATATGCTTGATTTAGTCTATTTTACTGCGTTAACCGAAGCAAAGGATACAGTCGGATATATCATCGAAAACGCAGATAAATTTCTTAAAATTAATCATAAAACATTAAGGATCTGTAGTGATAAGAATCAAAGGGTTCTTCGTTTTTTTTATTTTTTATACGAAAGTCTCGGTGAATTACGATTGATAATTAATCCACGGCAAGAACGTCGGATAGTAGGGATAACCCATGAATATGTCGATCGGATAGACGCGTTAGGCGAGAAATTGAAATGCTATCTCACGAGATCGTCGGATATAGAGAGGACTGAATAGTATACTCTGGGATGGGTTTTCCAAACCCGAATTTCGATGGAAGATCCTCACACCCTTGGGCGAGCGGACGTTTCTCCCGGATCAGCCGGTAATGTCGGTAGCAAATCCTCGCGAAGATATACGAGGGTTTCTACGACGGTGTAATCGTGCGATAGGATCTCCGGTGAAATGGAGCGTCGCTATTATTTGTTTACGCACATTCCCTCGTATCTCTTGCGTCGATCGACTCTATCGAAAATCTTCGATGGTAGCGGAGAAATGATAAAACGGGATAAAAAATACGAAAATGGAAGAGTGTCTTCCACCAAACAAATTTCGATCGTATTTTTTTTTTTTTTTTTTTTTTTTTTTTTAAGGACGGATATTACGAATAGAAACTTCGAGGTTAGAATACAGTTTGCATCACTGACAACTTGTTGAACAGAAAACTTCGGTGAAATTTTTTTCTTTTTATTTATTTCTCCCTTTTGATAACAAGCTTCATTCTTAACCTCTGGCGAAATTCTCATGGCCCAACAACGCGTGGGGGCGCGCGCGCGCGCTCCAGTAAATATTTAACATCGCTAAAGTTCCGGGAGATGCTCTCCGTTCTGGTTACCAGGTACGACTTGTAATAGCTTTAGTTTTGTCGGTGTTCGGTTGGAAAGTATAGAGATAGTAGTATAGACGGAGACTTATAATGTTACGCGGAGAATGAGGAACGAGACAGAGTGAGCAGCGGCTCGAGGAATCTTAGTACACCGAACCGTGTTCTTCGGTGTTATACTTCTCCCTGAAGAACGTCTCTCACTACATCGCCCGGAGCCAGCCACCCTTGCCGCCCGTTCCCTTTGTGTATCCGAGACCCGAGAAGCGACTATATCGCAACAAGTTTTAATAATATTAATATTAAAGCGGCTTAATTGCGAGGCGAAGGTTCCTTCTCAGAAACGCGAGCGCGCTGACGGGGACGCCTGCGCTTTGCTTTTCTTGAGATGGATGCCGACATGCCTTACTCTCCGTCGCTTCGTTTCTTGGCAGCGACATTGGAAATTCCGCCTCGAGAGACCGAAAACAACACTGTTAACCGAGCAGACATTCGCTTGCATTAACTAATCCAATTTTACACAAGGGATTCTCGCCTAACGACGCTTCTATCGAAATAAAAAGCCCTAATCCAATCTCTTCGTATATTAAATAATTATCTGAAAATCGTCCGAAGTGCGTTAAAACGCTTTGCCTCTGTAATTAATCCTATTTTTCGTTGAATTATCAAAAATTATTAAATCGCGAGACTTGAAACCGAAAAGTTTCTGTTTTCACCGTTCGTACTTCAATAAGCAAGAATAGTTATCGCTTCATTTATACGAACGATTTTCCACTCAGCTGCCTCGAGGCTGCAGCATCGTGATAAGTTCGTCGACAAATGGGAATCTTATCGTTGTAGTAGAGCGACAGTATGTATAGGCTGCATCGGTGCAAATGCAGGTGCTTCGCTTTTCCGCTGGTTGACTGGACTCCTGTAGCAGCAGCAGCGGCAAGAGGAGGCTGGAGACACGGCGACGACCGCTTACCCAGCGAAGCGTTCGCTCCTTTGGATATTATCCCACCACCGAGCCGAATGTACCGCCTTGTCCCCTCCTCCCCCCCCTCTCCCCCGCACCCGCCCCCTCATCCCCTTTCTCGACGAAGGAAAACCATCTTTTACGCTCGCGGAATACCAATGACGCTACCCGCCGAACGGATAAAACTGTATCGGGATATAGTCTGGCATCCAACCCGCTCGGGGAATCCCAAAGCATAACCCCGGTACCAGCGGATCTCTCTCCGTTTACTAAAACCGCACGAGAAAGATACACACACCGACCATTTTTATGGAATTTTCCTTCCGCTCCTTCAGCCGGCATCCCCGAGTTTCTTTCGCGCGGTATGCATGGATACTCTTCCGGATCTCTTTTACTCTATTTACATCCAGGGAATACTTGCCGGTTCACCCGGTTACCCAGTATCCAATGTCGAATACCAGGCCTTTGGCTTCTGTTGCAAAAAATAAAAACATGCATTCGGCGTAGAGAAACTCCGAGCTTTTACATCGAAAAAGGTACTCGGATACAAAAGATCATTTTTTTACTGCTCGAGATTCGAGGTCTTTCGGATTTTTTACCGGAGAACAAAAAAAGAAAGCTGACGATTCTCTTCGGTACTCATTGTCGAGGAAATCCTTCCTTTAGAATTCATTGAATCGATCTGTTCAAGTAAAAGAACTGTAAAGCTCCTCTTTGCAACAGCACAACGTTATAATATTAAACGATCATTTTTTTTTTTTTTTTTTTCGTCCAATAAAAGAGTTTCGTAATTCATCAGCTTTCCGCGTCCATTCGATTTCCGTATGTTAGTGTTGCGTCACGCGGGACCAATTCGTCATATTCCACGTGTCCGGAACACACGTATGATTGGAATGAGCCTCTCGGGTATATGGATTCTCTTCTCCAGCGTGGGATATACGTTATATATCGATAGGACATCGGGAGTTTCTGGTGCAGCTGCTGTAGATCACGAATGTGCGAAATGTTCGTCGTATATAGGCCCGCAAAGCTTCGGCGAGTTAGGCATTGTGTGGGTATATGCATGTGCAAGAATACAACGGGAAAGGCGCTTGGTGGTTGAGCACTTGCAGTGGCGAACGACGAGCACAGCGATTGAACGCGGAGAAACGAAGAGAAGCAGCAGCGGCATGAACGAGGATACGAGGGTCCAAGGGATCCCTCCAGCGTTAACCTCCGGGCCATGTCCCGTTAGATTTCCCCGCGGACTCTAATCACGCATCGGGCCGAGGTATTAGCCGCAGAGGCTGCGCCGCTGTTGCTCCTGTTGGCTATCGGTCGACCAGCCTCGATCGCCCAACGGCGATATGTCTCTAGCGTGTTCGACACGCCGGGACGTACCCTAGTGCCCGCGTTGCTTCCCTGCGTGTACCTCCGAGCCGGGCACCTGCCTCGCGCAGGACGACAAAGAGAACTGATGCCTACCTATGTACGTGCGAACAGCGGCTCTTGTTTGCCCGAACGTTTAGAGAGAATCGGCTTTTCTATGCCACTATGATGAAATTCAGTGGGTCCAAGTTTGTTACGATCGATAAATCGTCCATTATCACGAAGGCATTTATCGATGAAATAAAATCCGTTAGTTTCTCAAAAAACTAATGAAACTTCTATTTTCGCGACAGAAAATTTCAAAAAATTTCATATGAAATTTCATTTTGATTTTTTAATGGTCAATAGAAACATTCCCATTAAATGGCGATTTTCAATTATTTTTATAGTAAAATCGTTCAGTATAGTCGTTCATGTCAATGTATTTACTGGAAAAACGGAAAGAATTTTTTTTTTTTTTTTTTCGAAAAACTAAAGGCTTTATAATAACTGAGTTTTTGGTCTTAAGGTTTAGAAATTCGTGTGGAACACATGGAATCTCGATGTAAGAGAAATTTCGAGGATAGGGTGTCTCGGATTAATATTGAATGGCAGTAAATTTCAATGCGGTTGATGCATTTCTGAGGGTATAGCCTACAGAGATGCACATTAGCTATACAATACCGGGGTTCGTCGCAGATCCGGTTATTCAGTACGTTCCTCATTATCCTACGTTATCCAGGTTACGCCTCGGAAGAAAGGAGAATCTGCATCTATCTTGAAGGGGGAGAGTGAGGGTTGGTACTTGGTGCTCCGGAAAGCTGTGGGCTGATGGGTCGGGGGATGGAACACGAGCGGGTCGTCGCCGAGACGACGACGACGACGACGACGACGAAGAGAAGAGGCTTACAGTCAATGCGATTCTGATAGGTAGCTATGGAAAAGCAATGAATAGCATTATATTGTAGCCGCAAACGGGGCAACTGGGGGAGAGTTTCACGCACCGAGTGTTGCCTCCGGTATAATCCGGACTCCAATTAGCGATAATTACGACGTCAGTTGGGAATGTCTAATGACGGCATTGCTGAAACGAGTCAACGAGACGGACAGGATTTCAGAACGATAATGCGATCTGCAATTTGGATGAATATCAATGACATTTTTATAATAAACTACTGCCATTAAAGCTCGACAACGATTTTCAGAAGATAATTGCCACAACCATTTTTTTCCACTTCTATCGCGGATTTTCGTAATAAAAGTTCAGTGGAGATAAACACGAGTCATAATAAAATTTTCAAAAATTGGTTAAATTTTTTTCTTACGCGCAAGTTAATGAAGGAGTTTTTGAAATTTTTCCGTTTTGGCTGTTTTCATCAATCTTTTCTGCGCTATGAAGTTGAGATTTCTCGTATATTCTATCGCGTAGTTACGCGAACATAACGACAATCGAATGGTGAATGCGAGGGACGCGCATCAGACCCCACGATCGTCTCGAATCGACGATTAAGGGACAGAGAAAACAGAGACCGGGGAAGAGGATATAAAAGGAACGGAGCCAAAGATGGAAAGAACCCACGAAGATTACGAATATAACTCGGCACGCACGTAACTCGTCCGAAAGAAAAAATCCGTGCACGTTTCCAAGAGGGAGCGGTCGACACAGCCGAACAAACATCTGATCAAGCTACGCGAATAAATCAGCTGCCCAGATCACGGAGGGATTCCTCCGGCGCTCAGGGTAAAAGTTTTTCACGAAGAATTTCGTCGACCAACGACTAATCGGCTAATCGATCGAGAAATCCGATCGTTCGCTTCAAAGAGCTTTTTATAAGTCTCTTTCTCTTTTTCCTTACATTATTATTCTTATTTAAAAAAAAAAAAAAATTCAATGACAAAAAAGTTATTGTTGGAATCGGAAGTAGTTACGGTAGATCCACGATACTTTCGTGAATAGGAGGGAAAGAAAAAATTGTATATTTTCGCACATTCGAAGCTTTGTACAAAAGCGCCCGCATGATACGAAATGGGAATCGAGAGAGGGAGACATAGTCGAGCAAATATCGTTTCAGCGATGTAAAAGAGTCCACTGGACCGAGAAGCTCTTGAGGTCGAACGAGCCCGCGGGGAATCGTTTGCCGTTGCCTGGCCTTACTGGATAAGAAAGCCGAAGGGTGGATGGATATATAAAAGCGAACAGCACCGAGAAGCTTGAGGAAAATCCGTGTGAGCCTAAAACCGCGTGCTCGCCTAACCTACCTAACTGTACTTTCCTCTCGAATAAATCGCCTATCTTTCACTTACACCGTCCGCGAAACTCACCATTCTTTAATTTCGTCTTTTTTCCACCCCTCCCGCGGCGAAATATATCTGATTAAAGTCTGTGACTCTCGTCGTGTTCGCGTTGATAATTCGAGGCGACGATTCGACAGTGAAAAAATACCGTGTTGGTCAGACACGTCCCAGCGGCAATAAGGCCAAATGACCCGTGGGCCTTTCATGCATAAATAGTCGAGCTCGTTGTAGGGGTGAAAACAAAAAGCAAACCCCACATTTTCACATTTTTCATTCATAACCATCCAAACACGGTGCGAAAAAAAAAAAAAAAAAAATAGGAATATCAGATAAAATTAATTTAAGCGCGTTATAACGGAATCATTTGCGGCGTGAAAACTAGATGACGGAATGATTGGTGCTCTGTCGCAGCTGATACCGAGTCGTGTGACCCAGTATCGCGTTTACCTCGGCTGCAGCAGCGGGTAACTCGACTGTATAGGCTTCGTATATAATATATTGCGTGAGCAACGGGGATACACGATACTCGGGGAATAGTGTACATACATCAAGTATAGTGTACACGCAACGAGCGTATCATTGTATACTGTTCTATATATAGGTCGAAGAGGCATTTCGCGTCGGTTCCACGAGCAAACGATTCATCAACGTTCCCAGACTCCGCGGTACTGTGGCAACTATTCGTCAATTTCACGAGACGTTACCACGCTCGATGCATCGGACGACTCGCAGCTAATATCCGGCGACTACCGGGGAACCTCTGTAACTTCCGCGCGCGGAGTGCGGGGCAAAAGTCTTCGTAGACCTGTGTGTACTGGCGTCGCGGCCGGAAACCGGTCGGCCACTATGCCGATGCTATAACCAATACTCCGCGACGGTTTCTGTACCAGAAACTCTCGCATCCCTTCGCCCGAACTCTCCCTCTTGCCCTGTACGCAACACCGCCGGCTTCTACCTTGAAAACTCGATAAACTTTCCCGACGGCTGTCACCGCGAATTACGGCAACTGAGGGGGAGACGTTTACGACGTTTTCCACTCACCCATACAACACATCACCGGCATAGAAATTGAGTTCAAATTTCCCACTTTTTCCCCAACAGTTTTTTTTTTAGCCGGTTGTGAAAGCGAAAATTGACTTCGAAGGGTTGAAAAAAAAGACTGTGATTGATGCTCGAACTCGAAACGAAGCGTGCAACAATTATTCATTTAAAAAAAACAACGGATTTTTCAAAATCTATTTGTCTGACTGCAGGGAAAACTCTGGCGGGTAGTTTGACTGACTGTGAAATCGTTCTTTTTTTAGAGAACGCGAGATAAATTTGTGGAGATTATATATATACACAAAGTTTGGGGTCAAGTTAGATGGATCAACGCAACATTTTAGTAGGTGCTGAAAAGGGAAGGGGGTGGTAAAATAGGGTTGGCTAAGCAAAGATGGTTCAAGAAGAGGGTAGGCGTTGGCACCTCGACGAATGGGGCGATTTGTAGACACGGAGTATTACAGCCGGTGCCAGCAGCGAGCCATTGAGGCTCGAAACTCGCCGACGGCCGAGGGGGTTGAGATCGCTCAATGTGATTTAAAGGTCTATCGGGCGATGATGTCTCGAGATTACTTACCGGACCGAACATAATTTCTATACTCCCACGAGGGAGTTTCCTCATCGGGACCTAAACTCGTAACTCCCTTGAGAGACTCTCAGAGATGTAACCGCGCGAAACCGACCGAGCTATCATTTTACAAACCCCGAAAAAAGCGCTTCTGTAAAAAAAAAAATGCCCTATGAAAAGATCGATAAGTAAATATATCGACGAAACATTTTTTCTTAGATCTTATTTCTTGGTCGACAAGAATATAAAATACGATTAGATAGTACTATATAGACGATTCTGTTTTTTCTTTGTTTTTTTTTTTTTTTTTTTTAACATTAACGAGCAGTGGAACGTCTTCTATCGCAAAGATCGATATTCTCAGATAGAAGGATTGTTTTGCACGAAGCGGGGCTTTAATACAGTGGAGTCGGTGGAAATTCGTAAACTAAGCTCAAGCTTCGATGAAAGGGGTAGCCCTGCAGTGTATGCACGATCGGCTCGAAGCCTCGAAGGCCGGATACAAAGGAGCGTAGGGTACGGAAACTTTTGGCAACTCCACAGGGGCGCAACTATCGATTCCCCGTAGCTAGGCGCCGGGGGAATCCCTTTACGTTTTGGGTGTCATGCTTCTGCCGCTACCTAAACGAAGCCGCAACTCGACGGCAAAGGATATTCCAGTATTCGATGAGAACATTATACTGAAAACCTTCAAGCGTATCGATAAACCGTTCCCCGACCAAATTCGACCGAAATATAAAATCCATCCACAATCATCTTTATCATCATCGTTTGCGTTGTTCTCATTGTTCTTCTCTATTTTTTCGTTACAGGTTGTTGCTTCGTAACGTTTTATACGAGGAAAGCCGCCCTTATAGCGCAGAACGCGCTGCACAACGTGAAAACCTTCCCTGGGGTAAGTAAAAAGAACATTTCAAACAACAATAGAGTATAAAAAATGGACTGCTTTTTTTTGGTCGCTAACATCGAGAAAGATTTAGGACAGTAGTGCCGAGTTTGCATCTAAGCCGCAACCACCTTTTCCCCTTCGCGCTTCTCGACTCTTTCTCCGAGAATTTCTTTGATAAGAGACTCCACGGCAACTCGAGGCTCTCGAGAGGCATAACCATAAACTTCCCCAACGGGTAGAAAGGGGAGGGTATGACGAGTAACGTTCCACTTATTCGCGCCAGAAGGTGACGCTTTTCGAAAGTTTCCGAACGCACACCCAGAGAAAAAGAGAGAGTCCTCTCGCTGTTTTATATGTAGAGAATTTCGCGCAGAGTCCAGAGCTCGACCGAGCTAGCAAATATTTGTCGGTTCGAAAGTTTTTTAATCACTCAACTTCCCGTCGACCGCACTTTAACGCTTTCTCCCTTAGTTTTCCACTGAGCCCGTTGCGCTCTTACCGCTGTGCGCTGCTCGCGCGGTCCTCGAACGAAATTATTCCATCAAATTTAACGCCATTATAAAAAAAAAAAAATGGCGTCAACCGCTGGATTGCCTTGATTCTCATTAAATCATTTAATGAGACGCTCCCCGAAGCATCGGTGAAAAATAATGCATAATCGATATCGCAGAATTCGATGCATAAAATAAATATCAACCACTCGCGTCTATGGGCCAAAAAAAAATTGTTATTCGTATTTATGTCATGAAATATCAATGAATCGTCAAAAATGTAATAGTAATGAATATCAATTTAATGCCGTGGGAGTATCTAAAATTTATTTTAAAAATCGGGTCCATTAGCATTCGATTAATCGTCGATTAATCAACGACCATAACCCCTTTCTCCACCTCCCCAAACCCTATAATCTATAATAGTACTACGGAACAACGAGTGGCGAAGATATCGTACGATAATTTGAGTGCACAACGTCCTGCCTTCCCGATCGTGAAACTTTCCTCGTAATTGCGAGACGTCATTATACCGGAGTTTAAGCGATTCTAATGGCTCGGCGCGAGCTTCTCGGGCCGTTCAACCCGTTTCTCACGATTTGCCATACAGATACAAGCCGCGTTGATTCGTATCTACCGGAGCAATTATAATCTATTCGGTCGATTGACTAGACGGAGAAACTTCTCCTTTCTGTGTCGTAAATGTATATACCATTGCTTCTTACTCTCGTAAGATATTGGAACGTAGCAATGCCATTAAGATATTTTGGCAGTCGAAAACTCGTCGCGAAGTTGGTCTCAAACTTCGCGAAGTACGAAGTCCTCGTAAACGACACATCATTGCAACGAAGTTTGGGAAACAGGCGATATACATACATACAGATTGTTATATATGTGTAGAATGTCGTAGACATCGCCACGACCTAATGCATTGAGTGCACTGCCGTGCAGCGAAGCTCGAAGGAAAGCTTGCAGCTTGGATAGACGACCGTCCGACGCCGCCACTGCCTTTTCGTACGGAATTAACTACACCGTTCCGTATAATACATATACACATATATATATCTATATATATCGCTCGGAAGCTCACGCCGAAATTTATTAATTATTAATTGATGAATTTTCGATAAATTGGTTTACAATAGTTCATCAATCAATTTTTATCTGCATTAATTAGGCACCCAATTAATCTATTATTCGATGTCGCTGAATTAATAAAATTGAATAAACGATAACGAAGCCAATTATTATATCAATTAAGATTCAAAGTTGTGTACGGGATTTTGTTTTAAACTACGAATAATGTTGTAGCTCCGCCGTCAAATCGTTCTGTCGCCGAGATAGAGAAAGTCTTTCTCTCTCGTTCTCTCTCTCTCTCTCTCTCTCTCGGTAGGTTGAAATTTCGCTTCGGATTGCCGCTTAAGCTCACGGATATTTATTGTCTCACAAATTACTCCCCAGAGAAGGGTGTAGGAGCCGAGCAGAGGCTTGGCTCTCCGTCCCTCTCTCTCTCTTTCTCTCTCCCTCACTTACTCCGCTCCCTCGTCGTCGTAGTTCCGCGTAACTACTACCAGGCCGCACGCGACGTGCAGCACTGGCTCTTGGACGGATGAGACACGGCTTTAAACTCTACCGGACCGGTGGGGCGCATTCTCTCTCATTCGTTCGCCGAGCTGCAGAGACACCCCACGCAGGACACTGTCTCACGAACTTTCTCTTCCTTTCTTGTCCTTTATTTTTTCGTTTTTTCTTGTTCATTCTGTCCGTCTGTCGAGGATTATGTTCAATAATTCATTCAGATTATTCCATCGTAACGAACTCCGCTGCGAAAGCGTCTGAACACTAACAGATCGTTACTCCCAGAGAAGATTACATTAGCTTGACGCGTCGTTCTTCTCACGAAGGATAATAGAAGCGATGTTCCAAGCATTATCTCATCTTTGCATCTCTGTTCAAGTAGAAGAGCTTAAGAAGAAAAGACAAGTTTCCCTTTTTTTATCGGCGGATAAACTTTTTTTATTTATGTTGAAACAACGATCGTATTATTGATGGATAGATAGATACTTTATCATAATTAATTGATATAAAAATTGGATCGGAGGAAACAACATGTCGATTCGTGATTTAAAAAAAAATCATTTTCCGATCTTTCGAAATTATATAAAGACAAAATAATATCGAGTGACCCACATTAACCGAAGCGAAAATTTGCGATCGAAACAGAAGGCGAGAGTGAGGAAGGAGAATGCAGTGGAGGCACCAACATGCCAGCTGTACAAAACAATGTTGAAGGTTTCGCAAGTGTGCCGAAGGGGGAGGCGGAGTCTCGTCGCTAATTAGTTTTCGGAAGATTAGATTGTCGCGAGATGTATTACTGAATCGTGGCGCCTTGGTTGCGGGGTACAAGTTAGCATAGTCGGAGAGTATTGCCGAGCGACAGAAACGGAAGACACGAGGACAGGCCGATGACACAAAGCTTCGAGAGTGAGTCGGAGGAGGCGAAGAACTCGGCGGGTATAGCAGAGAGAGAGTTCGTTAGGAAGTCTACCGTATAGCCTGAGAGAGTGAGAGAAGTCGACCGAGTTGCGAGAGAGACTCGAGCGGGCCGCGTTATATCCGTGCGAATTCTCGAGAGAGGGAAAGGAGAGGACACGAAGGTCCGTTGCCTCTCGACCAGATTACGTTTCATAATTGAATCGCTAATTTCACGAGGGAAGAAGGGAGCCCAGCAGTGGACTCGGCCACGACAGCACAACTCCCGGTGAAACGAGACCACGCGACGCTCGTTGGCTTATCCCTCGAGATAGAGGGGCGTGCAGAAGCGGTAAGGGGTGAAACTCCGAAGCGGGAGACGATATTACCATTCAGTTGAGAGGGTGCAAAGCCCCATAGTACTACTCACTCGTACAATTAAACAGCAAAAAAAAAAGTATACATGGAATAATAAACGAGGTACACAAGAGGATTGGCGAGAGAGTTTGAGTGTCATAGAGGGTGTAATCTCAAAGCGGCGAGAAGAGTCTCTTGTCTCATGTCTGGACAGCGGTACAATTTATTTTATGATTATTCTTTGCATACTCTTTCATTACAATTCATATTGCGCCGCGTCTGATCTTCAGACAAACGCTTGAATTTCGTAACCAAAGAATTTTCCGGTGTTCAGGGTGCGCGCCTATGAAAATTGTTCATCATCAAGTAAAAGTCTCGCCGAGAGTCGAGTAGTTCGATTTTTTTTTTCACTCGAGCTTCTTTCCCATATTTCTTTTCTCCACCAACCCCCGTTAATTAACCGACTGTAGTGTATTCACGTTTGCGAATAAAACTGTAAAGATTAGCGAACACCCGTCCCCTCGCTGCGCGCGCTTTGCGACACAAATTTTCGACCCTCTCGCGCGCAGTGTTATCGTCAACGATGGGGAAGTTTCTCAAGGTTCTTTATAAGAGAGCCGCACGATCGATCAACCCTATATAACGAACGCTATGCACGAAAAAAGTGCTCGAAGTCCGTGCCGAAGAATCGTTAAGGGTAGAAAAAAAGAACGAATAAAAAAATTCATCGGTGAACAACGACAACAAATATCATTGGAACAGAAGCGGCACAACATCGCGCGAGGGAGTAAGTTAAAACGCTCTCCAGTCGATGAGAGTTGAGTTTCGAGATCGGGGAATAAAGCTTTACGTGGGTACGAGTTGATGCTAAGAGTAAGAGAAGAAGAAAAAAAGACTGAACTTAGTTCCGAAACGACGTATTTCACGATGAAAGAGTTGAACTGGATGAGTGGGTTGCAGCAGCGCCGAAAGGAGAATGAGGAAAGCGAAGGAGGCGGCCTTCAACCCTCTCCCCTCGACGCTATTTCTTCTTCTTTCTTCTTCTTCTGCTTCATCTCAAGAGAGAGCAAGTGGAATGAGGGGTGAATCGAGGGTAACTCGAGAATAGAACGAACGCGAGAATAAAACAGGGAGGGCAGTTATGAAACAGAAAAAAAATGGCGTGGGGCAAAATGACACACCTGCGTAAATTTTTAATTGCAAATTCATTAAATTGCCAAAGATATACACATATTCGTTTAATCAAATTAATTGTTTGATAATATAATAATAAATTTATTGACGTCGGCGATCGAGGGATAATTAATTCGGGTGAAATTTCATTAATATGGAAAATAATACAATTTAATAATGATTTCACGGTAATTATTAAATTTACGCATCGATTAATAATATCTGCATTCAGATTAATTGGAGCTCATCGTTATTCGTCAATTCGTTACTCGAGTAATATGTTTTAGTTAATAATTATCGCTACCGTTTCGTGTGAAATTTATTATGATTATTAAACGACTATACTCCACTATTGGGGTGGAATAACGAGTTTTTCTATGTATCGAAACTTCGACTGTGCCATCTTGCCTCCGCGAGAGTGAAAGCAAGAGGAATGACGATAGAAGAGGGGCGAGGGATATGGATGCTGAGTAGAGTGGGTCAGGATAAGGAGACGAAGGAAGTGGAGAGCACGAGAGTCGAGGATTCTGGAGTAGAAAGAGAGCCGGGTGAAGGAAGGGCAAAAAGGAGGGATGTTTGAGGTGAAGGGGTCGTGGCGGCTGTAGCAGTAGCAGTAGCAGTAGCGGCACCAGCCAGGAACGGCTGCGAGGCTCGTGCATTTGGAGGAGTTTAGCTTTTCTCGTATCGGATTTCGTTTCCACGAGTGGCGTCGAGTCGAGAGGTCTGTGTCGGCGGCACCGGAGAAATGAGTCGAGACGGTGAGCGAGCGAGTGCACACCGTCATGCTGCTACTGCCGTTACTACTGCCGCTGCAGCCTCCCCGTGTGGCTACGTAGACGGGAGATTTATCCCGTGGCCCACGACCCTCCCACCCTCCTCCTCCCTCTATCCACTACCCCCTCGAGTCAAGATTTTGTACCTCCGGAAAACCCCCGTACACGTCTTTCTCTCTTTTCCCCTACCCTCCTCCTTTCACCAATATATACGTATATACCAGAGAGCACTCAAAGATTTCGATTCGGCGATTCGATTACTCACCGAGGGCAAAACCACATTTTTCTTCAAACCGCTCTCACGACTCTGAACATCGGTGAAAAACGTTCAAAGACTCGATATATTATTATTCATGCTCTGGTGCAACTGCGCTCACCGCTTCTGTACCGGAACTCATTTTGCAACCCGAATATTCGCGATAAGCTCAACTTGCCTCGTACGGGTTTTTTTTTTGTCACTCCTTTTATTTTATGATAACGCGGTTAAAAATACGTGAATCGAAAATCAATGAATAACACGGGGAGTTCATAAATAAAAAGTTGTCGACTCGCAGCGGAGATATCTCGGCACAACTCTCGGCTTCGACAAAATGAGGGGTTGAAATATTTTTCCGCACCTCGATGGAGCCGTCCGTATTTTTCCGTCTTCGAGGTATGAGGATAAAAAAAATAAATACATAATAATAATAACGGGAGGCACTAGCTTTTGGCTCGAGACTGATAACGATGAACTCGTTTTATCGATGCTGAGGAGAGGTTGAGATAAAAGGAAGTTGAAACTTCGGGGGATGCACCAATTCGGGGAACGATGCAAAATGAAAGGTTAACCGAGTCGAGTCAGCGAGTGGAGTTGGATCGGAGTATAGAAAAGGAATCGTGAGAGAAAAGAGGTCGTCCGGGATGAGTACCGAAGCTTTGGTAGTGGTGAACGCTTCACGGGGAAAACGTCGAAAGCTCGAAGTAGAGAAAACCGGGAAAGACCGGGGCTTTGCCGCACGTTCGAGAGCCTTAAAATATTCAGGGTAACGCCCGAGCATTGGTCGAGGAGGCTGTCGCAGTCGCTAACGATCGATATCGATGGAATGCGGCTGTATTTTTCGGCACGTGGAATAGACACCCCTCGGAATCGACACGCGTGAGGGCGGAATGGGGAGAAAGAAGATATTTAATAAACTCGCGAGAAGCGCTCGCATCGATAATGCGCACGCACGGGGAAACGCGCGGTAAATGCGAGACCAGGCTGTGTCTTACGTGACGAAGTGCCACGTGTCTCTCAGTATTTCACATCGTTAGAAATGCCTGAATCGATAGATCGAAGGACGGTGAACAAAAAAAAAAATCTGAAGCTTCTCATGTTTGATGTGAGACTCCGCGACATAGCCGTGCATATCATTGTAGAAGGAAAAAAAATCATAACTGTCCGAAATTATTCATTATCCTTTCATCTAACGACATTCGCATCGCGATGTTTTGTAAATTTATTAGTATCAAAGGCACTTGTAAATCTATTCAATTCATAACGGGCATATAAAAGAAAAATAAAATTGCGATTTTTTAAATCGAATACTTTATTACGACTCTCGTACGTCTGTCTTGTAGAAGTTGTGTAATACACGACAAACTGTTACTCGGTAAATTTTATCTTTAGTACGTACGTTGCGCGCCCCTAAGGTTGCGCGCAGCTTCTGTTATAGATGTATAACGAAACCGCAATAAATTCACCGCGTCTAAAACGTCCCGCGAGAGCTTACGTTCACGGATACGCTGCTTCGCGAACATTTTGCCGTTTCGCTTCGCGGATACGTATATTCGTTGTCGTGTGGCTCTCTGTCACAACGTCGCCCAAGGTTAGTTGTTGTCTGGTTTCGCACCGGGGGCTATGAGGGTGAAGCGACGAGAGGCAACAGCGGGAAACGATATTTGCGTTTGGTGCACCACTTCTGGACTTTCCGCGGAAACACGGAAGAGAAGCAACAACGCGAGGGCGGAACATGCTCCGCCGCGACAGCGAAAGTATCAGGAGAAACACGTGTGTTGCTCGTGTCCTCCGGCATGGATCCACTCACCCACCTATGGCTTCCTCTTTCGTCTTTTTTTCTATACCCGTCGTTGAGAGGAATCGGAGAGAATAACACGCTTTTTCCATATACGATTCAACTCACTGGTATATCAACTATCTCTCTACCCGACAAAATATATACGCGATCTCTACCATCGCTTTTACATTGGTTTTCTCGTGTTCCACGCGCTATCGATGCGTAAAACGCTTTTCACAAGGTTCAGTCTCTGTTTCGTACAAAATTTTATTTTTAATACGAAGAGATACCGTTGAAGTCTTCACATGAGAATTTTATGCTGACGAAAGATATTGGATAACGACGAAAAATGTTAAACTGTCTCGTCATTTTTGGAGAACTTGTCTCGGAAACCAAAGCGCGGATCGATTTAGTCACGTACATGCGTTCGTCAAAGCTTCCGTGGCTTTGCTTCGCGATATTCCGACTCGCATTTCGAGAGGCACGTTTATAACGTCGTCAAGCAGTCGAGGGTAACGTCGAGTAGTTACCAGGGATATCTGCACTTGACTTCTAGATAATTTTTATGCTGACGCAGGAACGGTTCTGGCTGACAACTTTTTTTTTTTTTTTTTCAAATTGACTCGTCACCGTAGTATCGTTACCCGTATGTACGAAGTACTTTGGATGAGTATTCTCGGAAATTTGCTGTCCTTTTTTTTTCCTCTGCCCCTCGAGGGTATTTTAACGAACACGTCGATCGATCCCTCGCGCTAAACGTATAATCGTAAACAGACACATACTTTAAGCTTCATACCGTATACGCGAGAATGTCGAAGAAGAGTGTAAGCGAAGGGGGCAAAGCTTCGCGGAAAGCGCTTACTCCTCGACTATTTCGTTCGTACTTGGGGTCTCATCGTTGTAACCCTTTAATTACCCCTGGGGGAAGTCTCACGAGTCTACGGGCGCACGAAAGTTTACAGTCGAAGTTCTGCAAGCTTTGCAAAAGCTCCCGAGGCTGAGCTACCGAGAAGGCTATGAAAAAAAAAAAAAAAAAAAAGCAACAGGAAGGAGGGTGGTTGAGAGCGAGTTGGAAAAATGTGAGAAAAAAATATTGCTTTATCGCATACAATATCGACGACGGCAACGTAACAATTTTCCCGCGTACACTTATCGCAAAAAAATTCGATAGTTCGAAGTGTTTCTGAAAATATGACGTACAACTCAGACTCCTCGAGCTATTCACTTACTTTATTATTTTTTTTCAACATTAAAAAACGACGGTTTCGAGTTGCGCGAGTAACCGTTGGCGATAAATCAATATTCATAGTTTTTCTAAAATCACTCCATCCACAGCCGCAGCGGCGGATGCCCCGATGCGGTGCGAGAAACAAAAAATAAACGAGGAAAATTATTTGAACGTTCTCAACGTTACGCCGGGCAAACGTCATTATCTCGCGTTGCGACGTCGCAACGCGATTTTCAATTTCCGTTTCAGACGAGTAAAAACAAGATAGTGAAAAAAAAAAAAAAATACCGAGGTATGGCACGAGATAGAGGAAAAAAGGGATATATATATATCATTGACGACGGTACCGCAGCACATACCTCGACTCCGCGACCCTTCCGACAACCTCGCGTCGTTCCCCGTTCCAGTGTACGCGCCGCGCGCGGCAACAGCCGAAGCTGCATCCAGCTATTTCTATTTACCGTACACCGGGATACTCGATTTATTACGGTCTATCCTTGTGCGCGGACAACATACTGGATGTTTTTCGTGATAAATCCTACCTCCGCTGGGGCTCAAGCACGCGTGGCGCGAGAGAGAAAGAAAGAGGATGAGAGTTTCGATATCCGCAATATTGCTTCTCTGCCTTTTTGCTCCGATGATTCTCGGGGCTACCCGCCGCGCCGACGTCGCTTGCACTTTCGGTTATCCAAAAAAAAAAAAATTTTTTTACCGAGTAAATAAAGTGACTGAATATCCTCGTTTATTAAAAATCCAAACGGCAAATGTCATTCGCAATATCGAAATATTTAACCGAGATACGCGCGAGTAGAAATATACATGGAAATGGATATAAAGTTTTTTTATTTACGCGAATTCATAATTTGAGTTTAAAATTTTTATTTTTCCGGTGGCTTTAAACATTCAATGAAATATGTATGGGGTTTTTTTTTTTTGTAATTTAATACTGTTCCACGTCAAAGGTCGAGCTAAATGACGCAAGACGTCTAATTCGGTTTTCACGAATTTTTGTTCTTTCGCCTTTCTGATGCTCTTCCTAATTAATTATATCAATTATAAGCCGGGACAGCTGTCGGTTACCGGAGCTTCTACACGTATAGCACGACTGCACGGAGCCTCGGCGAGGATATAATAACCCTTGGAGGCGGGTGCATAGTGCAGACTCTTGGAAGGGTAGGCAGACGGCTTGGGGAGGGAGTTGCATGCGACCCCGTTAATTTCATTCGCGCCAAGACCGCAGCACCGGCAGCAGCAGCTCCTTTTCAGAGACCATTCTCGGCGGTGGCGGTGGTGAGCTCAGTCGAGGGTGAGAGAAAACGAAACCCCGTGCCGGTGGGGAAGATGGGGCAAAATAAAGAAAATAAGAAAGTACGCGAGGTCCGCAAAGTCGACCTTTGGACCGCGAATAGAAACGACCTATTATAACGTGTACAGGTGGGATATAAGTCGAGAAATAAAGAAAAGAAAGTGAGCGGACGTTGCCAGTGGAAACGGCGAGAGCTCGATAAGACAATGCACCCCAACGCTTTTTATATATCTTGAAAATAAAACAAAAAATAAAAAGAAAACTTAAGAACAATTGCAGCTTGAACTCGCTTATTGTATACCGCGTAACAAGCGCAAGAAAAAAAAATATATATATATATATAAAAAAAAAATCCGGAAACTTCGCGCTATCGATTCAAAAAGCTCCGTGTGCGTTGCACCTCGTGATAAATAAGTTATTGTCAACCCCGTTAATATTAAATATATCTAATAAATAAACGGTGTTCTCTCGCGAACACGAATATCGAGTAAATAATCGCTCCTCTTTCCCCGCACCCGTACGATATTAACTCACTTTTGTAAAATTTTCGCAGAGATTCCCTCGATAATTACATAGCGGTTAACATGACGCTACTGTAGCCGAAGGGGAGTTAAAAGAGCATCGTGAGCGTAGATTATAACACTGAAAATATAATCCACCGATAATTATATATCGTGGAAATGATGGTATTGGGATGAAGGGAGGAGTGGGGGCCGTACAGGACAGCTGGGTAAAGCTACGAGGCACCGGCAGGGGCGCGAGCATAATTTTCGAAAGTAATCCGGAAACTCAACGGATGTAATTACATTCGCGGTCTATCGACAAAACTCCTATAACGTATAATGTAATTTTCCAACTATCAAAGTGATCGAATATTCGAAGTTCGACAGCCGATATCGCGTCTGGCGTGGCATTAATTATTGAATTGCAACAGTATGATTCGTTAATAAAAATCTGATAATTTTTTATCAATTTTCATTTCGCCATTATAAAAAAAATCTAAAATACCAAGAGAACGAACTAAAAAAATGTAAAGAACGCCGTATTGTATATTATAGTCGTTGTTTTCCAGAAATTAAATTATTTAATTAATCAATTAATTTTTTTATTCGAATTATAAAAATAAAATAATATCATATCGATGTTATATTATTATTTATGTTATAAATAAAAATTCTATGCCGCATTCAAAGTTTTCGACTGCCAATTACACAAACAAAATAATTATGTAAAAGGGGTAAAAAAAAATTGGATTTATTTTAGCGGTAAAGAAAAACATTTAAACAGTTCTAACTTAACTTAACTGCAAACCTTGTAAACGATAATCGTCGTAGAGTGACGCGGAAACTGTTGCTTTTGCCGGAGGTAATTAACACTCGGGCGACAGAGAGGTCGGTATAAAGTAGTATAATAATATACAACAATGCGAGACAGAGAGTAAAATTGCGGAATCGTCACTCGTCGCCTCACAGCATCTTGCTATTATAATAATACTCATAATATGCGCTCACGTACGTCCTCGCTAGGTATTCCCTCTCGTTGGCTTCATGATATATATCACGCGGTATCTCGTATTCGCGAGTAAGAAAAGGACGGGGATACGGAGGAAGAGAATGCGGGAGAGAGAAAGCCGGTAAGCTCTTCAAACCACATGCAGCAGCCGCAGCCACCAACGCCAACGCGGCGCGGGGCGGGTGTATGTACCGACGAAAATAAATCAGGACGGTAAGCGTCGACGGTGTCCACGTCCGAGTAGAAGTCGTCGTCGTCGTCGACGCGGGCGTTCGTGCCGACGGCCGGGCACCGGGACGCGTTTTCGTCCAGTGTGTGGCTCTGCCTGACCCACATTTTCGTTTTAAATAACACGTACGTGTGTACAAGAGAGAATCACAGTGAGAGACTCTCGGAACTCGACGACGACGACCGCGCCGACGATGCAAAAGCATTTCCACTCGTCTCTCGTGACCCTCACGGAGTGGCTGTGGTTTTTCCTTTTCCGGCTTTTATCCGGAAGAGACGAGGAAAAACAACGAAAAAAAAAATAAAAAAAAAAGATCGAAAGAAATGTGGAGAAACTCGAGAATTGTTAAAAAAACGAAACAAAAAAATGTGCGATAAAAAAAGATTGTAATTTTTGTCCCTCGTTGTACGGTAAAAGAAATTAACGAAACTGTAGTATTACCGAGTGTCTCGGAGTCTGCAATTTTGGCGGGTATTACGTATATATAGTTAACCCTCGTCACGGTCATTCATACCCCGGACATTGCGGCCGTGGGAGTCCCGAACTCCCATTCCTTTTTTCCTTTTTCTTTTTTTCTCGCGCGCGCTCGGAGAACGTGTATATTTTACCACGCTAACGAACCGACGAGCGTATATACCCTCCCCTTCGTCACGGCGCGGAGGCTGAAAGAGGTTGAGGCAGTGAGAGATAGGCTGGGGTGTAGAGCCGAAGCGGCTGTGCTACGTATGAAACGAGAAATGGTAAAGGGTGCGGATGAGCGGATGCCCCCGGCTCACGCGGGTGGGGGGATCGCAAAAAATAATGGACGTCATTACAGAGCGGAGATAATGGGCCGAGAGGCGAAGTGGTTTTCGCTTGCTCACCGACTAACAGTAGTAGTATCACACGAACTTACGAACCAAGATCCGTATTTATAACGTTCACTCACGCAGGGCTCTTATTTTATTCGCGTTTTCATCTCTTTGTATCTTTCCCCTAAAGAGTCTCAGGCTTATTTTCATTAGCCGGAATATATTACACTAAACGTTTAATTTCTTTTTCATGGATGTCGAGCAAACAGTCAATAAATTAACGTGATTGCAGCAAAAACAAAGATTCTTAAAAAATACGATTGAAACTTCGTTTTTCTTCCGTTTTTTCCATCCCAATTATATTTTTTATCGAAAAATGTGTCTTTCGAGGACACCATTAAAAATAACGAGCCCTTCATGTTTATTCTTCGAAATAAATTAAAAAAAAATTTCTCGCCAAAATAATCGATAATTACCGGTACATTTTTACGAAACAATGATTTAATTTTGAGGCAATTAAAAGGGTTGAAAAAAATCGTGAGGTTATTGTTGTAAATGTCATTTTGAGAAAATACTCCCTTTTAAAATGTTTATTAATTACGTTCGTGTGAAAGGTACAGAGACACTTGAATAAAGAGCTTTGATCGTAAATTCTCGTTTGCATTGTTGCATTGTTGTCAAGGCTTTTCATCGGCTTATTTTTACATGAATAAACAACAAAAAAAAAACGCAAATCCACGTTAACGTAACGCAGAAGGCGAACGAGACGAACGTTCAATTCCAATTTCGTGGCAGTCGATTATAGCAGAATCGTGTTGTACTACCAGATCCGTTGTGCAGGGTACTAATCGGACGGTTACTCGAGACTCTTGCTGCTTTCGCCCATAGAGAACAGTGAGGGTGGACTGCAAGCGCAGAAGGGACGGAGGAGGAGAGGTGGTTCTCGCAGAGGGTCGAGCGCTTTGCTGCTGCTGCTGCTACCGCTCTGGTACGGTAAATTGCGTCCCATTTCTCACTAACTTTTTCAATTTATCGCGACTAGCGCGGGCTAATTACGACGAAATGACTTTTGCCGTGCTATAGCCCGAGAGCCGCAACGCGTCACTCAGAGCGCGTTGCAAAAACCTCCAATCCCCTCCCCCTCTTCTTTACCCTCCGGTTACGAAGCGCAGCGAACGCTAACTCTCTTCTCGCACCTACAGCCCTTCGACAAAACGGCACACCCTCTGATCTGTATATATATCCACATATATATATGTGTATATATCCGTGATGGCTATCTCCACGCTTTTTCGAAATTCTACCTTCGACTTTTTTGCCGTTGACATTTCCATAGGTACACCAACGCACAATACTCCATAGTTATACTACACTCTAACACTCTGTGCATCGGTTGCTTCAATATTCCTCTTTTATTTTCCTCTCTCGTTCAATACGCGACAACATTTCACCTCTACTTCGCTCCGGTATGCAGGAGGACATTTTTTGCTTACAAAAAAAAAGGTAATGTGCTTCGAGCTATTGATACTGATGGGTATAGAGAGACGAGTACTGGCCAACGATACCGTGAAATTTCAAAACTCCGACAATTGGATTAAGCAACGACGAGAGCGGAACAAAAATTGAAAAAAAAAAAAAAAACCGAGCATGAGTCAGCTGTTACGTCGAAGGTGAAAAGGGTTGAGGGATTGAACGACAGAGTTTTTTTTTTTATGTAGTGTGTGAGACCGTTAAAGCCGGGAGTATCCGTTGCAACTGCAATGTCAGCGCTCGTGTGTTGCACTTTTGACGAAAAATATTTCCGTTGAAATAGAAAAAAAAAAGAAGGGTCTCTATCGTCGGACGAAAAACGTCACGCGCGTCCCTACCGAACACGTTGCGATATGTGTACTTTTTGTTCGTTCGCGGAAATGCTGCTGCAACGGAAACGTGATGAAAATAGTGGAATAATACACGGTTCGCGCGTCGACGGATCTGCATGTCCCGTTGCCCTTTCTATAGCTCTCTTTTATTTTTAATTTCGTGTTTTTTTTTTTTTTTTTCATTGCGGTGACATTTCTACTGCATACTGCAGCAGCGACAAAAAATGTCAATTGCGAGCATTTCTCGTTCGCATTATTGAAACTCCGTCTCGGCCGGTAACTTAATTAGAAATTAACGAGTGCATACGATGTTCTACGCAAGAAAAAAAAAGAACAGCAACAATTCCTCCACTTTTAATTATTTTTTCAAAGTTTTCAGTTTCGTTGCGCTCATCGCGACGTTACATTTTATCGTTTGCGATAGCAGCCATTATGATGGTAAAAAATTCAACTTTTACGTTGAACAAAATGCGCACTTTATTTTTTGAATAAATATTTTTTATCCACGTCGTCTAAGTGACTCATAGGTGAATGAGGTTAAAAAAGAAAGAAAAAAATGAGGTTTCGTCTTTGCGGAGATAAAAAAATTACATAAATTGCCGCGTACGACCTTTTGGCATCAATAACGCGATATAGCGTGTCAGAAAAAACGCTTGCAACGCGAAGCCGCGGTGATATGGATTTGCCTCGTTATTACACTCAGGAGCGTACGAGGACAGAGAGAAAGAGAAGCATTGTCGTTCTCGAGGATCGGAATTTTCTTGCAAAAATTATGGCGCACACCCACGCACACCTGCTCCCACCTGCTGAAAAGCGGTGGCGCGTGTCTCTGTCTGTCTGTGTGTCTCGAGAGCCGCCGGTGGCTTCGTCGACGACAAACCAGCGATCGTAAATTTCTGTGGTCTAACAGCAGCTATACTTCGTTGAGACGAATATGTGTAAACGCCTATATATGTATATATCTCCGACACATACGCCATGAAAGTCAGAGAATGGAAGGGGTGTGCGTGAACACGTGTGCACGTAGAATAATAAATATTCCACTAATACCGATCGATCGATCCCACGCGCGCGTTTCCCAGCACATGTAAAGGGTATTATGAATCAAAAAAAAAAAAAAAAAAACATTGCGTACTCGTAGAATGGCAGATAAAAATGTAGATAAACAATATAGGTAAACGTTAATAAAAATATTAATATTTTTCGTGATGATTTACACTAAAAGTAATTTTTTAACCTATTATTGGCCCTCGTTGATTCTATTTAATTGTCTTCCATTTATTAACCTTCGCAGTGTAAATACAAGAAAAATTATAGCGGAAAAACAAACAAAATCGCGATCGCCATAATATAAAAAACCGATATTCAGTGTATTTCACTCGTAACATTGTACAATACAACGGGAATGAGAGGATTAATCGAGGCCGGGTTTTCGTTAAATAAATAGGAATTTCGTTAATTAAATTACTTCGGTATTTCGTTGCGTACGTATCAATTAGTATTTTCGAGAGAGGAACGCATGAACTACCAGGGTGGGTGGCGGACTTCAGTTCGGTTGTAGTGGGATTGTAAAATCTCGCGCACGCTCCGGCGATCGAAAAAAGGTTGTTCGTCCGTCAGGTAAAAACAAAGGGAGAATATATGAATTTGGTGAATATTTTATACATTCTATATATGCATGTAGATCGCGCCGGATGGTGGAAAGGGTTATGGCTTAAACGGGCACAACAACGGACGAATGCTGATGAAAGAGTTTCGGCAGCGAGTACACACTCGTAATACATAAAATTTTCTCCCCAAACTCTCTCGTCCATTCGATGTATACCCTAATATATATGTACAATACCGTCACTCACAGTACAAAACAATTTTTACCACCGAACGGCGTGCTCGTTGTTCCGGGGGTTGTCGAAGGCCCCTCCCACCTCGTTCAACCCTTTTCATACCCAGCAGCGAAAGTGGAAATGATATTTTCGATGTTGCCAGTTTCACTTCCCTCCCTCCGCGCTCATCGGCCCGCGAACATTCGGAGAATCCCGGAGGCCAACGAGAATTACGCGAGGGTTTCGCACGAGTACCGATGCACTCGATGTGTACGCGGCGAACATCGATGCCCCCAACCCGCTCGCGCGCGCGCGCGCGCGCACCACAACGCAACGAAATAATGATTAAACGCATCAACGGTCCAGGTCACGAGAGCGTCGATCTCGCTTTGTCGCGCGTCGACAGTCCGCTATCGGATGGAAAAAGAAAAAAAAAGTTACTCTACGCACCGGTAGAGAGCGAAAAAAAAAAGAGACACGAGAGTGAAAATAAAAAAAGGGGTTCGTAATAAAATTCGTGTACAAGGATAGTCCGCGCGGCACAGTGGACGAGGGCGTTCAAACGCGAAATTAAAGTCAAACAGTGTAAAACAAAAATGTTGGCGCCGTTTCGTCGTTAGCGAATAGTACAGTTTTGTTGCCAGTAGAGCTATATAACGCATCAGGTGAACGAGAGATAGCCGTGGGTGAGATGCTATTGAATGGATTAATAAAATCGAATCGACGCTCGGCTCAACGATTTTTTTTTTAACCTCTGTCGTCTCTTCTCGTATATTGCCGTCTATGAAATTTTCGCATTCGTGTTTTACCGAAGCGCGAGAGAGTGACCCCCGACTGTGTGCAATTCGAACGTAACGGGATGTGTAACGAAACGTGCACTGTGTTGCACTTTGAATCTGCGCTATGCACAAAAAAAAAAAAAAACAAACGTGCAGATGGACGAGATAAAAAAACGCGGGGAAGTAAATTCAGCACAGTTTTTTGGTGGATGTTGACCCGAATTTTTCAAACGAAAAAAAAAAAAAAATGTAACTCGACTCGACGCGTGTGTGATACATATCGCCGATATATTCCAAAGAGATAATCTCACAGAGGGGAGACTTCACGCTCCATAAACGTGAGTTTGGACGGTAAACAAGTTTTCACCGACAGAGGCCTCGGAAGCAGATTTGGCAGCGTTACGAGAACTCGAAAGGTTTCTCTCCGTAACAAAATCTCTCGCTCGCCTCCGGCGGAGTTTTGTCGTTTCTCCGGAACGTTTTTTTTATTCTCTTTCTGGCAACGAGAGTTCTCTCCACTGTTGCGAATCGTCCCGAAGAATGATATCATCGAAGTAACTTCCGGTGTCCGGAAATTCGAGTATACAATTTTCGCCAAACGTATCCGGCTCGTGTATCATTCGCGGAACTCGTAACTGAGTCGAGAACTTTAATAGGGCGGATCGCTTGGAAATAAATGATATTATAGGAGCTTTTGAGGAAATCGAGAAGGCGCTTGGATTCTAAACAATCCCTTTGTATTATAGACTTTACCATATCGATGTGAGAGATTGTGGGCGATGGTGTATCTATGTACGAGAGCGCGTGAGATTGCCGCAAGTATCTCGACGTCGAGCGGAAATTCGCGACGTGCCGAACGAAATTGATTTCGACAGGGTGGGAAAACGCCAGGTTGAGGGGTTTGAGAAAGGAAAATTGGGGGAGGTAGAGGGGGGAGAACACGAGAGAAACGTGCTTTCGTTCCGGTTGTACTCGAGCGCTCTCGGAATATAGGTCTCTCTCGCTAGATCCGCGAGGCGAGCAAACGCGCCGCGTTGGCGCGGGGAGCGAGTGTCTCGTCGTTTCACAAAGAGAGGGGGGAGAATGGTTCCCTGAAGGCATTAACGTACTACGTGTGCCCGTTTTATATCGTTCGGGTTCGCGGGGGATATACCGCAAGCCTTTCCCACCCGGTAGGATTTTCCAACTGTATGCCAGTAGCAGCCGAGACTCGTTTATACGGCCGAAATAAAGAAATTGATACGAAACTGGAGAACCGAAAGTGGAGGGGGAGATGGGGGGGGGGGGGGAGATGAAGGCGAATCGAGAAAATAAAGGGAATCGATACGATAGCTATACGGTAACAACGAACGTGATAAAGAAAGATATTTTACGCGATTTTCTCGAGCCACGAGACGAGTGAGAATACGAGAACGACAAAAAAAGTCCGCGAAGGAGGCAAACGTTAGGAGAATCGAAGGAGACCATATAAGAAATCGAGTCGGATAGAGATCCGGTGACAAATAGCTTCGATCGACGCGAAAACTTTCAATTTCCGAGTCCATTGTACCAATGTCACCTTGTCTCGATTTACCGCGTCGCGACATACATCAATCGGGCGATTGTCACGTCTCTCTTCACCCCTTTTTTATTATTAATCTTTTCCCTCGTTATTGAGTTATCAACGAAGAATTTACGGCAAAAAACTAAAGGAAGCTGTTTATCTACGCGAATGTACGTGTAAATGACTTTAGGAGCATTTGGAATAAGAATACAAAGAGAGGGTTTAGCGGACTGCGGACTATTTCGCTTCGAAGCCGCAGTAAAGAGTACCGAAAAGGGATTGGCGCGAAAGGGTTGCCGCCGGATTGCTCTGCGACATTCTCTCGTACAAGTGGAAATACAGACTCCGAGGGCACGTTGCCAAGCGCAGTTTTCCATCGTTCTTCAAAACGATTTTTTTTCACCGTTCACCTGAGCAAAGCGCTCGGTACAACGACTTGTATCTCCGATAATGCAACGTTTCGATTTCATCGGAATATACAAAAAAAAAAAGATAATTTATTATTTTTTTTATTGTTTTCATTTATTAACTTATTATTAAAAAATGATAAATTATACAAATAAATTTGCAGATTATTTTTTATTCGTTGGGAATGTTACGAGACTTTGATTCACGTTGAGTGAATTATAATAGTTGTAAACGGAATCGCGTGTTCCAAGAGGCGCTAAACCAGATGTTTAACCAAAACTTCGTGTTTTACACGCATCAAACATTAAGTTGGGAAGTATTATAGCGTAATGCTTGGCACACGCGTGTTAGCCAGCGTCATCGTCGAGAAACGGGTTTACAATGCGTTCGGAGAGTGTGTAGGGACGTTACCAGACTCAACTCCAAACTAAAATAGTACACGCTCGTGCGATTATCTCGGCGAGAACCCGAGTGCATACACACACTCTCTCGAGGTTTCGATCCGTGTGAAAGCTCGCGAAGCTTTCTCCCTCTCGTCTCAGAACTCTTGAGTCGTTTCCGTCTCTGGTCGATACGGAAGCCACGCGGACGTCTGGGTCTCGTTCGACTCTCGGAACATCTGTTCGGAACTCGCGTCGCCGCTCTCGTAGCAATATAATATCGAAGAGAATTCATTCGATCGTCAAACGGAAATATAAATGTTATACAAGAATATCTCCACTTCGATCGTCGTGGTGTTCCACGAATACGCGCGGATATAACACGAATGATAATAAATGCGCAATAATATTATTATTGCAATACGAAACCGGGAAGGTTCTTGAAAAAAAAAAAAAAAAAAAATGTATTAAAAAAATGATAATATTTGAGACGCGAGCGACAGTATCCGGCAAGATGTTTCCACCTGTACTTACATCGAAGTATGACGTACGTATCGATACAGGGCGGAAATTGAATACCGTCGTGCCACTTAAGAGAGCGCCACGCTACCGGTATATAGGAGAAAAGACCTGAGACGTACGAACCTCGAAATCGATATTCCGAAGCCTCTTTCCGGTATCGACAATACCTGCGAAGCGTCACCCAGGGTCGAAGGAAATAATGCTCACTCTTCTGTCGCCCAAGTTCTCTTTTACCGATGGCATGTTTAACCGTTCTCCGCGTGCAAAATGTAACTCGTATTTTGCAAACGAAGAACAGTTTATTTTAACTGTTTATTTCCCGATTCGTTTGAAATCGGCTATTATCGTTTCAGCTTCAACCCGTTTGTTTGTAATACGAAAAAAAAATGTTCTTTGTAGAATTCGAGCAGATTTTGCGTTTGAACGAAAAATTAAATGAACTGTATAAAAAAAAAAAAGAATTTATGATGTAAAAAAAATCTATGAAAGCGGAAAAGGGAGTATCTCGCTCGATACTCACCGGTAACGCGACGCGATTTCCCTCGCCATTACCGTCAACATCCAACGCGGTGGAGTACGTGACCGTCTCATTTTTCTTTTCCAAACCCTCGACTGAATCCATGCAGATTTTTCACAAGAGAGAGAGAGAGAGGAGCCTCTCGCACACTCAAACCCTCCTGTGTTGGCTCTGTCGCGAACCCTCTGTCGCGATCGCGCTTTTCCCCTTTCCATTCTTTCTCTTTCGCTCTCCTTTGCCGACGGGGCGCGCGCGACTCTTCCCTTTTTTTTCTCTGGCCATCTCGTCCTTTTTGTCATTCTGTCGTCGCTGCTCGCGACACGGCTGGTACGTGAAACGAATTTGTAATCGACGATACACCGAACCATCGCTACTGCTTCTGTTACCATCGCGTCGCTCCTCCCGATGCTACTCGTGAACGCGACGTGCCCGGCCCTGACCCTTGATTTTTTCCCCCTCTCTGCAACGTTTCTCCACCGTCGCTTCAATATATTTTAGCCGTGTCTGGTTGGAAAATAGATTCAGAAAGAAAACAAAAAAAAAAAAAGAAAAATATTGATAAGTTTATCGACAATGATTCAATCCGCCATTTGCAATTTATTCATTTACTATTCTTCGCTATGAACATGTAAATTTTGTCGAACGTTATTCGTAATTAAAAAAAAAATTATCATTTTTTAATCATTCAATTTAATTTTACCGCGCAAAAATCAATTTCAATCCAATTATAATCAATATATCTATACACAAATTATTATTATATTTGGACAAACGAAACATATTTTTTGTTTCATTTCGTCTGAAAACTGATGTTGGATTTGTTTCTCGTTGAATTTTCGGGAGCAAAATTGAGGTATGAGACACATAAGCGACAGAGAAGATAGAGTATTTCTATACTCCGAAAGCAACAAATCTGCCGACGTTATAAGGTTACGGACACGAGAGCCACTAAACCCAAAACCGCCGTCTCGCGCTTAGCATAGATATGAATTTCATGCCCGGGCCCCCGTGCGGGACCATACGAAGCCATCCTCTTCTTCGCGTTCTCTACCTTTCTCTCTCCCTATCTCGACTCTCTCCTCCTCCGAGCTTTCGCGCACTCACCCTCCCGAGAGAGCACCGAGGGTGAAATTCTTCACGTACGGAAACGAGTGCGCACTCCAGGCGAAGTGTGCGCCCCCCGTCTCCACTACACCCTTTCTACGGTACACTGTACGGTACACATACAAAACACACGCGTTATACATATGTATATATGTATATCACATATAACTGTATATAATGTGTATATAGCATAACACAAGTACGCAAAGACCAAGTCGGAGAGAGATCGGCGTTCCATGAATTTGAGAGTCACGCGTTCCAACTTCCCGCTCCCTCCTCCCTTAGTTCTCTACGGTACCTCCTCCTCCTACCCTCCCCAACGGATTGCCGTAAGGTACGAACGTTGACGAACCATTTTCATCGTGCATTCATAACATAATTTCATTTTCCATTCTCCATACGTATAATATATCGTATTATAAAGTTACGGTATTCCAGTTCCACCGCATGGTAAATAATTTATGACGAAATTCCAACGATATTTTCGTATTCGATTGTACAAAATTCGCTATCTCATTAGAATCGGACCGATAATTGCAATTGAGTTATTAGCAAAGGAATTGTCGAAAAATTTTAGTCGTTTACTCAAAATCGAAGATTTTGAAGATCGATATATTGATAGAAAATAATTAAAGACAATTTAAAGTTAATTTAACTGTATTTTTTTTGCGCGATGTATAAATAAATTATAAGAAATTACTTACGTAGATAAATATTTATCGGATGAAAAATGGCTACTTACGAAATTGTATAGCGAAATATTTGCTAATAGAACTTAAATTCATGATGAATGATAAGCTGTTGAGATTGGAAAATAACTTTGTTATCGGAGAAAAGAGAATATCCATTGTTCTCCTCTCCATATGGAGATTAAACAGTTTCATGGGGACCTCATACGTCAGTGTATTTTCGAATTCGGCCAATTTGGTTTATGATCGATGTGAATCGATGCGATGTACTGTACGGTCGACAGACGGAAGGAGATCGAAGCGAGGATATTAATCTCAGGCGACGACAACCTTCCGATTCCATGGAGGCCTCGCGCGCGGATAGGCTTCGCTCGACCGATCCGTGTGTTCGCACAGGCGTTTCGTCGAGCGAACGAGCAGCACGAATCATCCGTGTATCCGGATCTGGGAATAATTGGTTAATCGAGGGGATACCGTCGCTCGGCTATTCTCCGCTGGTGAACTTGAATGCCCATAGATATACAACGCTCGCACTCGTAGGTAACCTATATGTTACGCATAGGTGAACTGGAGCTCACGTACATATTCGCATGTATGCGGAGTACAGAGGCTAACGGCGCCCCCGGTACCTTCCGGATGGCGTGACGTTGCCAATGGGCGTAACCAGGTGCCACGTGGTAATTAACGCCGCGGTTGGATTACGAGAAGGACAACGAGATGCCCGACTCTCAACTCCCCCATTTCACTAACGTTGATATCCGATCTCTGTGAAATATTGGTCAACGAATCGGAAATCCTTCGCTCTCGAATATAACACATCGCAACACATGCGTTGGTCCACCCAATTTTTATTCTTTTTTTTAACAAATTTTTGATGACCTTTAAAAAAAAAAAAAATTCATGCATTTTGTTCTGAAATCGAAATTGAATAATAAACTTTTCATTGATAAAAAATTTAATTCGCATTTTATTGATTTCGGAGGATGCTTTGAATTTCGCCGGTACGTCTGACAAGTACCCGACTTACACTACTAGCGTCGTTACTTTTTTTTTTTTAGTTATCTGTAGGACACAGCACCTGCTGAATTAAAAATCGGTTTGATAATTCGACAATAATCCGACGAAATATGTTGGGACAAACAGAATCCCTCGCCGAGACTCGAGACAGGGAATTGGCCACTTGTGCAAACGAATATTAAGAAGGAAACGCGTTGTTGCACGTTGTTATTTCATAGTGATAACGTTCGGAGACGATTTGTGGCGACGAATATATATGTAAGTGTATTATATTTGATCGATAAAACGCTCCGGTACAGCGTGTATGTGACAAATGCGAGAATCGACCTTGCATCGATCTCGGCCCCGGCGTCGTCATCGATTCTCCGCATTGCGACTCACGGAAATCTTATTGCACACAAAACACCCACATGCGCATTAATGGACACTATATAGTCCGTAAATAAAATGGCATTGTTGTTGTAACGAGTACGTCATCCGTGTAATTACATACCACCTTTTAACGTCATTCCTATATTTGTACGCTCCGTTTCTTTTGCGATCGGAGCGCTCCTTCACGGCGGAATAGTTTTCGTAACGCTTCGAGAATTTTTTTTTTTTTTATTCATTTTTTTCTTCAATACCGTGCATTATAATGATCCAATTGTACGCAATCATCGAATAATAATAGATCGAGGCAAATCCGTGCCGTTCCATTTCCAACGGTACTTACTTGCGAGCTTCGAAATTGTCACCGTTGAACGGTTCGGTCGACGATGGAAATAGGATTGAATTTCTCTCAAGCTTCGTGCAATAAGATTTCACTGTTTAAATTTCAAAACGTGCTCCTCTCAGAGATTGCTTATCGGATCCCAAATATATATATTTCACGGGTTAAGGTTAGAAATAGCATCTTCTACCTGGAGACACAATCTCGGAGCAAATAAGAAATTTAGGCAACGAGGAAATGGAGATACTAAAGAATATCGTATTGTTTGCTTGCAGATGCACCATCCAATTCAGATGAAGCCGGCGGATAGCGAAAATCGTAACGGTGAGTTATATAGATGTATTTTCTCTTATCAAATTTAAATCGTATCCCAAAAATGAATCAATCGGAAGTAAAAAAAAAAAAATTATTTGTGAATAATTCGTATGTAAGCTTTTTGAATTTATCATTTAAAGTAGTAATCATCGCATTGTATCACGAAATTGCCATTAGCTCGGCTAATATTCTACCCGGTAAAGTTTAGACGCGATCCCGCTAAAGGCGAATGAAACTTCGTCTCGCCTCGGAGCGCTCACAGCTGCCCCGTTGGCCGCAGCTTTTCACTCCTCTCGAGTCAATCAAGACTTTCGATCGTTATCGATGGGGGAGTAACGTTGGTTTGCGTTTACGCTATAAGCAAACACGAATGGTTTAGACCGAAGCAGCTTTGACCGAGGCGTGGCTCGGGGGGTTTTCTAGCGTATATCCCGAACGAAACTTTGACGGCGAAGACGATGCAATCTCGAAGCGTGCGGCGCTTCGGTTTCGGGCTAATTAATTGGCTAAATCGATGGAGTCAGCCTTTCGCACCACCTCTTCTCTACGCGAGAGTCGCTTCGGCGAACGTCTCGAGATATCTCATAGACAGTCGACTATAGGGACGGAGAGCGATATTAGGCGAAACCGAAGAGAATAATAAACACTCGAGATAGACGCGAATTCGTATAGCAAAAAGATAGGTTAGCAGCGCTAAGTAGAACCATAAATTGATAGATTATTGAGTGATTAATTCAATCGGAGTGGCTGAGAAGAGAAAAAAATGTACATCTCTATTTTAAAATTTACATATTGTCGTTCTATTTGTATCACAAATTGAGGATTAGGTATCGAAAAATACGAGATACGGATATAAAATTAATCGGTAGCATCGATCCGAAAGTCTAGAATCGATTTTTTTTTACACAAACGTTAAAGATATATTGGGCGCTCTTGACATTTAATCTGATGAAATAAATGTAAACG
Source organism: Cryptus viduatorius (assembly GCA_964006125.1). Taxonomy (NCBI): domain Eukaryota; kingdom Metazoa; phylum Arthropoda; class Insecta; order Hymenoptera; family Ichneumonidae; genus Cryptus; species Cryptus viduatorius. Next base: position 15,785,630 of record OZ023222.1, read on the forward strand.
CTGTTAAAAATACCGATCTTGAAGGAATCTGCCGTCCCAAATCGGGACAATAATTAATACGCCGAATCTTTAATCGCTAATGGAAGCAAAATCTGCATTGCGATTATAACTTGTCTATCGATAATCGATCCAATTAAAAATTTCTACGACACGCCAAATACTGAATTTTCAAGTATTAATGGAAGAATGGTACATCGGTAAAGTCGACATCTCAAGTCGGACCTATGGTCATCGGATATTCTGTGAATAATTCACTGCATCGCAGTCGAAATTATTACACTTCGTATTCTATTCCGAAAATCATGGATTTCGCGAAATTTTGATTATACGCTAACCTCACATTCAATCATTTAATTATTGCACAGAATTCGTAATATTTCAACGACTCAGGAAATCGTTCGTCTCACTGTTCGCGAACAGCAATTAGACACGAGCTAATAGTGTCATTCATAATTTTCATTTGAATAAATAATTTATAATTTCAATTAATAACTAATAGCTTGTAATTTCCGTTGATTATAAATAATTTCGATCCAATAGACGAAAATTTTTAAAGCCGCAATCGTCATTTATATTTTTTCGTCAGTATCGCTAATCTCGTTTATCGTCTGCGTTAACAAAAATCTGGCTAATCGTGAAAATCCACAAATCGCACGGAATGCGAATGAAATATTACCGTCAGATGTAACGCACGCGTGCGGATCCGCACTGCGGAGTTTTTTCAATTCTCCTCCCGTTACACTGCACATCCTACCAGAGTTTTCTTTCCTATTTTCCGTTTGCCTTTCCGTATCACGAAGCACTCTCGTTACTTTTTTATGAACCGACGTCTAATAAATATACTAGTAGTATATCGCAGCGGCGGAGCGAAAGAGATGAGCATAAAAACAGTGCGAAATTTCACAGTAGAAATGGAGAAGTTCCGATTGAAAAAAAAAAAAAAAAAAATCGCAGTGCAGATTGCTCGAGATTTCTTCGGTAAAAGTTTGCGCAAAATAGTCGATGGCTCGCGTGAAAACAGGTGCGAAGTATCGAGAAAACTTTCGGAAAGTGATGTGCTTTTGTTTTTTTTTATATAGTCTCTCGTATTGTGCCGAGTAAACGATAGAGAGTCGCGTTGCGAGATCGTATTGGTGTCTACGTCGGATCGGGACAGCTGAAGTCTTTGCTGTAGAACGAAAAGCAGCCGCTCTCGTGGAACGAATGCTTTATTTATACCTCACTGACATTCTATTTATTTTGGCTGACGAACCGAAGCTCAGTCCTTCTTGCGGTGGAGTGACTGACACTCTTATCCTACACGCATATAGCACGGGGGATGGGTTACCCTTTGATTGCCGTTACGACAGATCATCGGAAAATACATTTGCTTTATGATATCTACGCATTCACATAATATTTACAAATACCTCAATTCATTTGGAAATAAAAATCGAAAAATGGAAGAATATAATTCATTCTTTATAAAAAAAAAAATAAAAATTACTTAATTAACAGAAAATTGAAAGCCCGTTGATCCGTCGGTAAAATCGCTGCAAATCATTTTTTGTTCTCACGTCGCCAGGAAACAATCGGAATTTATTAAGCATCTGACTTTGAGCTCCAAGAAACTTTTCTCTGCCGTTCGTAAAACCAGAGCACCTTCTTTAAACTATCGAAAAATCTATTTCTAGAAAAATCGTTTCGAAGCTGCGAACTTCATGCCGTCGGCTGGTTGAGATCATTAAGCGCAGTCGGGCGCGTTGTTACTGCGAAGTTTTTTCGTCGCAGGGCTGTGCGGCAGTGTCTATAGGTACTCTCAATGACTATGTCGTACACGGCGAAGTACCGAGGGGACGTTCCAATCGCGAAAAAAAGAATGATGATATAAATAGTCGAAGCTGGAAATAGACGAGAGACGAGAGACAAATACGTCCGATTTTTTTTTCTTTCTTCGCTCGCTTCGTAACTGTCGGGCGTCTTTCGTTTCGTTGGTTCTGCGGCGGCTATTGTAAACGAGAAGCGAAGAGAATCGGGCGTCTGTTGGGGCTATCAGTGGAACGAGAGACTCGACATTGCGAGAATGAGTAGACGAGAAAAATAAAGATAGAAAGAAAAAAATGAGAGACCGGAGAAAAAAGGTCCCTCCGTGTTAAAGGGAAACATTGAGGCAACCGAAGAAAGCCGGTGAGAACCGCAATAATTCCTTGTGCTTTATCCCTGAGGCGTGTTTGTGCGTTGACGCAGGCGATAACGTTTATCTTATCGGCGAGTGAGCGCCCCCGGCAGGCAGAACGACGCGAGGAATCGAGATAGCCGTTGGCCATTCGCAGGTAGGCGGGTCTTAGCAATTCCGCGGCTTTTCGAGTAACGCGTTGTACCAGCGGTAAACAATACGAACTTATTATAATCTTTTTTCTTCGCGGTTTACGATTGAAAAAAAAAAAAACGGAAAGTCGTAAAAAAATAAATAAAAAAAAAAACAAAGCTCCGGAAAACATCGTCGATGAAAAATGTATCACGTCGAACTCTTCGCACGCTCTGCCGATCGATCGGATATATTTTATCGAAGCTAAAACCCGACGCATCTTCTTGTATGCTTTAAACATGGCGCAAAGATAAGAAAACGACGGCGCGTTCGTAAATCAGAATATTCGAATAGCCGAAGCGGAAGCGCAAACATGAATATCAGCGCGAAATACAAGCGGCAACCCGGGACGGGCATACGGAAGATACATAGAAAATAAGAAGCCGAGGCGCGCGCGTGATCTGAACGAAAGACTGTCGGATAACAAGAGAAGTATATACGCTACACCGATCAGAATTCAAAGCAGATTGATGGGGATAAGCTAGTAGAACGTCTATTGTTTATGCACCGTCTACTATTTTTGCTCTGTGTTTTCTTCGTATTTCTCCCTAAGCGCGTGAACATCTTTAGAAATTTCGAGTTCTACGATGTATGCGCAAATAACATCGCGACTGCTAAGTTTTAGGTTAAAATCCTGAATTCCTGAGATAATCGGAGTCGACTCAGATTTCCAGAATAAACAATTTTTTTTCGAATTTTTTGACACGAATTAACGAATTAGATCTCTTATGTTTGATCTATGATAAGAACGGCATAATAAAAAAAATCGGCGTAAAGTAAGGAGGATCGTAACTTTAGTTAAGGAAAAAAAAATTCTCCATAACTACCACTTATCATTCACAATTTCTCCTTCGTAAGATTGTGTGCTTTCCGCAATAAATGGCGGACATAATGTACTTAGTTATCACATCAAAGTGTGTACAGAATTTAGATAAGATTACATTTGTCGTTTGTCTCGGGTGTAAATCGACGAGAAGAAAGGCCCGCGCGCACCGCTTAGGACGGGACAGCATCCAAATATGAAATGATAAAGGAAGCAGAAGGAGTCGAGTTTACATTTCGATGTGTTCTTGCGCTTTCCGAATGTTCCCTACTCGTTCCTCCGCTACGACTCGCCTCGGTGTTTTTTGAGCCAAAGAAAAGCGGATGTAGCCGACGAACTTTGCCGAGTAAAATGGTGTACTCCTCCGCCGCGCGTATATCTGGAGGCCAGCCAAATATTTAGGTACGTACAGGCGCTCCTAGACGAGTGAGGGAATGGAACGGGGGAGTGAGCCAAGCGGATGCTTGTCTAGGAAACCTTGCGGGGCATATAGAGGGGAGTACGCTGTGTTGCTTTTGTGAGAGATAGATAACACACAGTATTAAGCCGCTAGAGAACGCCGGTTCGTCGCTTCGAGAAAACACACAGCGTGAAGGAACTTTAATGTCACTCGCGAGTCGAAGAAATACATGCGAGAACGAGCCAAAGCCGACGTGACTCCGTCCACTCGAGGCAAAAATCGATCCTCGTTTGTCTCGAGGTTGCGTTACGGCATTATTTCGACGACATCACCCCCGCCGAAAAGCTCTGCGAACGAAGTTTATGGACTATTGCGCGAGCCATGCCAGCGAGGTGTCGAGACACTCTCGATGCCTCGCGAGAACGCATCTCGTTCGCTAATAATGTGTAGGCACTTGCCAAGTACATTTTTAAACGGAGGCTACCCTACATCATACACTCGCGTTGCTTGGGCAATCGCGCAACAAAATTACGAAGCGAACCTCAGCTGTGGCAATACGATCGATAAAAAAAATATATCGCAACATAAATTCAATGGCGGGTGACAAATCCCTTTTTTTTTTACCGTTTACCAATGTTCCGCGTTACTTTAGAACGAAACTCGTATCGGATTCCGGTTGTACGCAAAAAAATATATGAAAATATGTAATCGACAACCAACCCTTCGATGTTTTATGAAAAAATTGCAAAAATTTAACCCCTTAATTACACTTGTTTGACATTTTTAATCGCTTCATAACGGACTGATAAAAAAGTTTGTAGCTCTGCCGACCACCTTGTTGTTTTTTTCCCCCATGGAACACGATAGATATCGCGATTTGCGCAAATTTTTATCGCGAAGGAAATATAGTGGCATCGAAAAATATTGAAAATCGAAAAATGGATCAACGAAAAAAAGAATTGGTCACTCGTTTTTTCGAAGCTGTATGTCCGATAAATTTTTTCTACACCTCAGTATTCAATACAAAAATTTTCGGCAAATGAAAAAAAAATATCTAGAAGATAATAATCTTGTTTTGTCATTTAAGATAATATTACTCCTTATTTCAAAATGCCGAACGATAATTCTATGATATCTTTTCGTATATAGAGACTGTAAGAAAATCGAATTTCCGTCGTCGTACAGTTGTCATCGTTACGCGGTTAACGCAAAAAGATATACGACTTTTGCATCAGTGTTGAAAAGGGCTCCAACGAGTAGAGAAAGAGCTTGCAAAATATCGCAAACCGCAACTTGTGTGTGTTTCCTATCGGTATTAGTACAGCCGAGTTTAGCGGCCTATACCTACAGGCGATATAACCGAAGGTATAGAGACCAGTAGCGATAGGAGCTCGTTGAAGCTTGGAATACCAAGAGTATACGTTAGCCGGACAGGTATAATACGTTTCAGCTCTACCCTCCACTTATGGAAGAAACGAAACGGTCACGCCATACTCGCATCGACAATCGAGCAAACGCGAGCTCCGCGCGCCCCGGTCGTTAGCCACTGCGCGACTGTAGGCATCTATGTATACGTGTGTACTTCGCGACGTTTCGTATGGGATACGGAATATCGAAGATTGCGTGTGTACAATGCTCGGACTACTACCGCTACAACGATTCCGAACGCGTTTCTTTGACCTGTCTGGCATTCATTTATGGTCGGCATCGATCGACGCACAGCACTCGCGACCGAAAAAAAAAAAAAAAAACGGAGCGGAACTAAACAAATTAATGTAATTGTCCGATTTCGGCCCCAATTATTGATCTCCAATAGAAGTTATTAAAAAATGACAAATTTAAAACTCATCGATAAATTATGACGTAATATTAATTATTACTATCGGAAATTGATTAATAACTAAATTGGACTTTTTTTAACATTTTATAAAGTATAGAAGGATATCTGTAATGTAAAATTTTATCGAAGGATATACTTTTTTTCGCTGGTAGCTTATCATATATAAAGGATCGATTTTTTTTCTTTTTTTCTCTGAATATTTTATATACCATTTTGCCCATTTTGTTTCTGTATAACGATGAACTTGTATGATATCCATCGATAGTTATGAAAATTCGATGGATTCGAGAGAAGGAGAGAATAAAGTGAACTTTGATATGAGAGTTAAGGATAAAGGGGGAAAAAATTGTTGGATCGGTAACGTTCAAAGTCGATCGAGCATTGCGTTATTATTCGAACGAACCCGCGCATCTCTCGTTTTCCATGCGTCGCGTCTACCGATAACGCCCGATGTGCCGCCCGGGCTATCGACTTCGTACCGATTCCAGTAAAATGACGAAGCGAGAGCGAAATGTCCATACATAATGCATCGCAGTCACGGAGTCTCGAGGCGACGCGGCTAGGCAACGAATATCCGTATGAAAAGTCGAAGAGAGACATACGGATGACCTCGTGGCCTCGGGAACGACGATATATACCCGCATCGCAATGCGCGTTATAGTCTCTCTTTCTCTGGCGTTGTGAACGACGATTCAAAAACTTACCTGGAAAACCGGCTGCTCGCGTTACTATACGATCCTCCGCTTCCCGCATATGTTAACTCGCCGCTACACGACCAACCGGAAGTCGACCAGGTATAACATAAGTAACTCGGTTACTCCGAACTCCAAAGTTCAAAAATTGGCAAAATATAAGATTGCGCCCCGTATCCTACGTCGTACAGTGTGAAATGAAAAAAAGGTAAATTTTTTTTTTTTTTCGATGTTTTTAGGTGTCACAAGGTTTCAGCGAAAATTTATTATTTGTTGAGATTATTATGGCTTTGTGCGTTTCGAGGATTGTTGTCGACAAATTTTTTTGCCTCGGAGATCCTCAAGGATACATCGGTCTATAGTTTGTCCGCCGCGAGAGAGAGAGAGTGATGCTGCAGCGCAGGCTGATCTCATCGCCGACACGGTCGGTCAGTCAGTCAGTGTGATTCTGCATCATCGTTAATCACAAAAAAACACACGGATCCGACGCGTATATGCCTTCTGGGCATATCGTCGGTTATCGTGTGTGTAAATATACTCCGTGTCTCTCGTTGGTTAGTTGAATAATCCGAGAAGACGGCGAGAGCCGTAAAACGCGAGACGAAATATATTTCGTCGTTGATTATTCCGAGGGATATAACGGCGATAATGCGTTTAGCTTACTGGAACACGTGTTCGAATGTAAGCATACGGAGTAAAATGATACTAATGAAGTGAGCAATTGCTGCTGTACGTTCGTAAGCTTCGTCGCCTCCAACCTTTCGATGGCAATGTGAGATGAAAAAAAAATGCATTCTGTAGCGTTCTTTTTTGCGATAATAAAGTTTGCGCGAAATTATGGAAAAATAATTATTGCGAAGAATCGACTACATTTGAGTTCATCTTTAGACGGATTCTCCCGATTTATTTTTTTTTATTTTTTTTTCCGCACTTTGGTCCTTCTAACATCTGGAGACTGTCTAAACTAAGTCTCTACAGCCAAAAACGAATTCTTGAAATGAGCGTAATATTCTATACACACGTATATTCAAGTATTTAGTTAAAAAAAAAACGTGTTGTTTCGCCTGTGCCGATACGCTGCTTTCCAGCGTTTTCTCCTTTCGATTATTGTACGTTATAATAATAATAATTTTTTTTTTTCGAATTTCCACTTCGATGTTACGACAGATTTGTTTATCATTACGTCAGAGTTGTCGAGATTTAAGACGCGTTACTTGATATTTCAAGTCGTTGGACTCTGCGAGTAAAATGGAAAATCGTCGAAACTCAACGGGTCGGTCGACGCGAATACGAAAAGTGAACACCGATGCCAGGAAGACGATGAAAGCTTTGCCTGACACTTGGCGTGTCCGGACTTTGCGATAAACGCTTCGCGAAGTAACTTGGTGAATCATCTTCGCGATTCTGCTGGCAACAACGCGCGAAAGGATAGCTCCTCGGATAGCTCCGTCCCCGTGCATAATACACATGCAACGCTTTTGCATACCAATAGTGTTACGTGCTAAACGCATGGCATCGATACGCTCAGCGTTACTGAACAAACGTTATGCACGATCGTTTATTATTCTGAATGACTCGTTGTTATCGGTATCGTTAAATTTTATGCGAAAATTGGTCACTGTTCGTGCTATGGTAACCCTGAGACCTGTATCTTTAAGTTCCATTTCTGGCTAATCGCGAAAATAGGCTAATTAACTTTTCCACGCGATCTGACAACAACTTCGGTTATTTCTATTACCGCGCGTCGAACGAAAAAAAAAAAATGTCGCGTCATCAAAAATGACTCATCATTGACCATTTTTCCGAAATATTTAACGGTATCATCGAAGAACGAAAAAATATTGACTTAAACTAAAATTCATTAACTTAAAAGCGATCAAACAGTTTGAATGCCCAATCGTAAAATTCACTTATTCCTTTGATAAAGCAGAACACAATGACTACTCAAACTTGTAGAGATAACTCCGACAAATAGAGGTATCGGATTGGCATATGGAATGCCAGATGTATTTTAGATCAAAAGTTCCGCACTCTCCAATCGTGAAAAAGCGCCTTTCATATTCGAGTTTATCTATTTCACGGCAAACGATTTTAGTTCAATGTTTATACTTTAGCAATCAGATCGTAATAGAAATTGTTCATTACGAAGGCAATTAGTCATCGGTAATTTTTAATTAACTATTGTACCATTATGCGTGTAATAACCACCTGCTCCGCTCTTTGTGCGCTGAACTACAAAGTCCTGAAAATTGAATTTTCACTCGATGATGGCGCGTTTGCGTGAATATTCGCGATTTCCGAAAAAAAAAAAAAAAAAAAAGATAACTGCACGCGATGCAGCGTTTTGGGAGGTTTTGTGTTTCGGCGAATCTCGATTACGCGTTGCGGAACAAAGTTATGATCCGGCTGCATCGAAGCGTGCAATCAGCTGTTGCACTTGCATACACTAGCGTGCAGTGCTTATGCACGAGCGCACAGTGCCATGAATGCATGCAGTTCTGTTTAGAGAAGTGAGCGTGTAGAAGGCGCCGAAGAGAGGGGGGAGAGATCTGTTGGCTCGGCTATCGCTTGCGTTTAGTTCTTAATATATGTACCGCTGTGCCGCTATGTGGGAGGCACAATGGTAGGTAGGGGAAGAAGCCCGAGGAGACGTGACGAAGAGAGAGAAAGAGAGAGAGCGAGAGAGAGAGAGAGAGAGATCCGAGAGACTCGTGGCATCGGTTACGAGAAACGAAGAGCGAGAGACAAAGATAAAGAATGTTCGGTATAAAGCGGAGACGGTAGTTTACTATAGGTTCTTCGTAGCTCGCGGTACCGCGGGGGGGCTGAGGTGCGGAGCGAGAGAGGAGTAGTAGAGAAGGAAGGAATCGAGCCGACCGTGTGCCGGCGCTCACTTGTTGAGTGTCGAGCGACGGACGTCTTGCCATCGACCGGTAGACCGCGGGTGAATCCTTCGGGGCGCGAAAAAACTTGCGCGCTTTTATTTTTTTTTCTTATAAAAACAAAAGACGAAAAAAGTGGATTAATGAATAATTGATTACATTTTTTTTATAATCAACCGCAGTCGTGGATTCTGATGGAAAAAATAATTGTTAATTTAAAATTGTAATTAAAAAAAAAAGTGTATGTTTTTTAATTAAAAAAGTGACTCGGTGACAATAATAAAAAAATTGGCAAAATCACGAAAATCAACGAAGTGACAATTTTTTTTTTGTTCGAATGACAGCAATGATAGCGTCTTAAGAAATAGATTTTGCGAAAAAAAAAAAAAAAAAACAAGCAATTGCGAGACAAATTTGTCTATCGTTTGAACGATGTATTGAGCCAAAGACTGAAGTGAATCCCTCCCCCGGTCTTCGACTACTGGGAATAAAGTGAGAAATAGGGAGAGAAGACGCACAGAGAGAGAGTGTCCAACGCATTGTGTCGCGGAGGCTCGCGAGCGCGTGGGCTATTTTCGAAAGGCTTCTGTGTGCCGTCGTGAATTCCGCGAGAGAGTGAAGATAGAGAGGACCTGACGGGGTCTCGACGCGCGGGGCCGCGTACGTTTACCGCGGCGTATATCTCATCGGCGCATTTGCGCCCAACTTGCCGTATACAAACCAACGTGGGGGCGTAAGAGAGAAAGATTATCCGGCAACTCGTGAAATACGCTATTACAAAAGCGTTAATGATACACAAACCCGACTGTTTCGTTGATCTAACGCGCTTCTGCCGCTGGTATTACGAACCGAGAGATGGGTTAGCGGTAAAACCCGCGCAAAAGAGTGAAGAGTGAATTCTCTATGGTACATTAAAAAAAAAAAAAAACACACCGATATTATAACAGATATAGAAAAAAAAAAAAGAAAATCCCGCGTCGGCGAGAAGAAAGAGAAAAGTCTGCAATTAATCAGCGAAAACGGAAGTAACCGAAGGGGAATTCCCGTCTTTGACTTATTTGTCCCCCTTTTTCTCTTCATCCTTTCGAGAAACCGCGAGAGTAATACGTTTTTCTCATTGAGACATATATATAAGACGAGGGGGGGTAATGTCGACATTTTCGTCATCATCATCATCATCATCACCGTCGTCGTCGACGTCATTGCGGTGTGCTGATTCCCGTAACAACGCCTATAAGACGACGACCAAGACATCGTTGTCGAGATATCCATAGCCGGACATATACCACTTCCTTTTGTTCACGATATTATTATCATCATTATCACGTTGTGCATCGGTAGTTGCATAACAAAACACAGTGGTGGAAGGCATATCTCTCCTCGGCTACCTACGAGAAACAGACAACGTACTCCGTCTATGTTCGCTCGGGGGGATATATACGATTGCGTAACGCTATATCCTCGCGTGTGTCGCCGACAACGGAACGAGGACGAGTGCGCGTGGTATCTCTATCTACTTGGCTGTGTGTCCGTGTACTGCAACGCGTAAGCATCGTCCTTCCGTTTCTACTGGCGGTGTAACACGCGCGTTTCTTTTGCCGCTCGAGCGCAGAAACTCGCACGTTCGTCAACGACGCGACAAGTTTACGGTTGTGAAACGTCGTTCTACCGATCGAACGATCGAACGATCGAGCGACGCAAAACGCTACGGGGGTCAATGCCAAAACGACAAAATTATAATTGCGAATAAACTTTTTTATTCGCCGTTTTTTAACGAGTTAAACAGAAGTCGTAGAGAAGGAACTATAAGCAACGAAACGAAAGAGTCTCTCGAGAGTCATTCGGCATCGAGTCTATTAGCTTTCCCGGGGCTCTCGCGAATTCCTGTACTCGCGAAGAAACTCTCTTGCACGCGGAAGAAAAACAAGGTGTATATGTCGCTGCGGAAGCTTTCACTCCGTTTGCCCGTAGGATAGGTGTAAAAAAATCACTTTGGGGTCGTCGACTTGTTATCGACGTTTCGAAACGTTAACGCGGGTTAGAAATTACGATTGGAGAATTTTTGTGTTACAAGAGAAACCATATTAATTCGAGAAATCGGCTTCGAACTTTTGTGATCGGTGAACAGTGCTGCGATTTATTTTATTTTTTATCGAAGTGCTGCTAAAAGTGATAATTCGTGAAGTGATTAAGTGGGAACCCCTTTTTTTCGATCTTTTGGGATAGTTAAAGAATGGCCATGAAGAGTAGGAAACAGTATTGCGGAGGTGGACACTTTGGTGCAGCGAGCCAATATCCGGCGATCAGCCAAGCGTATTGGGCGCCGCAACCGCAAAATGTACCTTACTCCGTACCAGGTAATTATTGCAGGCTAATCTTGAGGTCGACGTACCTTGTTTTATTATTTTCACTTTTTTCACCATCGCCAACATCGTGTAAAACATCGAGATTAAATAACTCATCTTGTATAATTTATTTCATCGCTAAACATACACGTTGAAGTTAATATCCTTCAATTCACATTCAATCGTCGCGATAAATTTATCGCTGAAAAATCAATGACTAACCTAACGCGAAATCGAACTATTAAAAGTTATTTTTTTTTATTTTATCGTTACCTTGTATTAATTACGCTATAAATAAGTTCAAGAACGCGGGAGCATTGTTTCGTATTTACGAACGAATGATTTATCAATCAGATCGAAGATTCGATATATCGATTGTCTATTCCAGTCGATTGCACAGCCATCTCGCGTCCGCCTACTGTATAAGTTGCAAATTAATTTTCTGCGAACGATGCGTTCAGCAACCGGTGAGCAACGCAAGCGTTAACGAATGCTGCGATTGTTCCGAGGTTTGCTCACAGGAAGATGACGACGACTAATGACAACGTTGAATCGAGCCGAGTAGCGATCGCGACACGAAACCGAACGTTATGAATAGTCAGCGGGTCTCGAATCACTCGGGCGAACGATACACAGACACGTATGTATGCAGAAACGGCTCTCGCTCTCGTGTTCATCGAAGAGAATGAATAAGTACGTACACAATGTATAAACCGAGGCAAGGCATAAATATACATGCACATCGGAGCTTTGCGGTGGCGTTACGTGCTGATGCCTGATGTGTGAGACACGACTATTAATAAAATAAAGAGCACCGCGAAACGGAACGCCTATGTTAGCTCGACGAGTGCCACGTCTCTCGTGCATCGGTAAGAACAAGCGTCAAGCTCTCGGTACGAAACAACTCGATCTGCGTGTGTCAATCATTCGCTCGATCCATACGTCGGCCGAGTCGACTCGCAATAATTTGAGGTCTCTATACCCGTTCCATTTATATTCTAAACGCAGACGCTAATGTAATTGCGATAAGTATCGCTTAGAAGATAAATCTTATCGATCGATCAATTTTATCTTTTCGATGTATTGACGCGGACTTTGAGACACACGTAGCGTGTGATTAATAATATATTTGTGAAAAAAGCACTTTTGATACGGGTTTTCATGTCAGATATTGACTTTGGAGTAAAATAAAAGTGTTTTAGACCATTTGGAAAATTTCATTCGCACTCTAAAAATTAGAAGAAATTTAGACGGTATTTTGCGATTTTTTTTTATCGCAACAATAACGTTAAAGTGGCGAAACGAGTATACCGATCGTTTCCTTAAGGTCGTCTCGCACTTCCTTCCGGCGGTGCGAGTCGAATTCCTGTCGAGCGCAGTAGAGCGGTAGCGGTATAATAATGTGTTCGATGTATAGATATATATATATATACGATACCAGTAGTCTCGATATATACGGCTATACATAAGGCGAAGTACCGCTCGGGATATCGGCATGGCAGCGTGGGCGGACGTCGGTATACGCCCCACTCGCAAATATACCTGTTATTTTGCCGCATCATGCGAAGCCACCTGCTGAACGTCCGAGTCACGTCAGACTTCCGCGACGCGTGCTTTTGCATTGGAAAAAAAAAAAAGAAAAAAAATTGGTCGAAAGACACACGCGTTCGCGCGCGCGTGCGCGATCGGTCGAATTTTTTCAAGCGTGCGTTTCAGGTCAAGCGAATGATAAATAAAAAATAAAAAAAAGGCCCGCAGTATTTCGCTCGAAATCGCGATGTTTATTCGACCGGCCGATTGGTCCCTTCGAGTCTTGCGAATTCGAACTCGCGATATATACCTCTATATATGCATTCATGGAGATAGGTCAACCGTAAAAGTTTCGAGATATAAAATCTCGGTGTAACAATCGAGCGGCGATTCGAATGAAATTGTGCAGAAAAATCCTAGGGAAGGAAAGAATTGAAGCAAAAAAGAAAAAAAAAACAGTCGGTTCTCCGACTCGTCTCACCGAGCTGCAACGAAGTGTAATGGAAGGAACCGCCCATCCACTTACTATTGAAGAACGTATAGAGCACCCGTGCTATGTACAGTGTTGCGAGACGCACGATCCAACGATCGCGTCTTGCAACTTATTACGGAAGTAACGGTCAAGACGGGAATGAGACGAATAGAAAAAAAAAATGGAGGGAAAGAAAGATACCGTGTGCTATCAGGAACGGTGTAGCATCGCGAGGTAAGTGGGTCGCGCGCGCACCGAGTAGCACGATTCAGCAAAAAAAAAATGCAACAAACTAACTATCCAACATTCTTCTCATTTCAAAACAAGTATAGACATATATATATAGGTATCTGTAATAACTTTTGCAATGTAACTGCGTCTGATACTCGAGTCAATCTTCTCGAGATTCTAGTCGATATCTACCGCTGCCGCTGCCGCGAAAGCATAAGCTATTATACGTCTATCGAAAGACGCACCTGGTTCACCGTATATCTTTGCGATTGTGTTGTACCGAAGTTCATCTTCTTTCGAACAGTAGAAATATCTACAAACCGGTCAAGGGTCGTATTCGTGCTGTCGTCACGTAACCAGATCGCGTGTTCCACCTGCCGAAGAAATAACCAACCGCGATCGTGGGCACGATTTATGCTCATTGTTTATCCCGCCGAATCGCGCCGATGTTGTTTTTCTTTTGCGATTTGATCGAAAAGGAATTACGCGATTTGACATTAACCTGCGGATTGGAATACAAAGGCGACAGGAGTACGAAGATAAACTTTCGAATCGCCAATTTCATTTTTTTTCTTTCCGCAGAGTTTTGACTCTTATTTTTTTAACCTCAAATATTGAGCGAACGAAGTTAATTTTTATTGAATATATATACATCGGTGTATAATCTTCGGATATCTCGTCGAAGTCACCGCGATCGTCGACCACCTTGCGGCGATTTTTCAACTCTGCGGACGCAGCTAATAGTAAATCCCGCGCACAGTCCGAAGTTCGTCATTACAGCGGCCATTAGGCGAATAATTAGCGTGCGTACTAATCAGATGTACCCGTGGAGGTGTAATATGTACGTAAATTGCATTTCAAACTACGCTATACACGGAGCCGAACAGTTTCACGAGAGTCTGGGGTTCCTCTCGTTCTCTGTCTCTCTGCTTTTCGAGTTTGCGATATACCAACTCTCTGTTATACTCTGTTGTACGTGTGACGTAGTCGATGGTACTCTCAGCTTGCGCAACTAATTAGCATGCCGCAGTCACCTGACGGAACTTAACTCGTTCGTTCGACGACTCTTCTAGTCGCATCTCGACGCTAAATGAGTTTAAAAGTATCTGCATGGGAAGCCTTCGCGCCCTCGAAGCCGTTACTGCTGCGTCGGCTTAAATACAAATTTCGTTGAGCCACTCGTCTCGTCCCAAATATCTTTTTTTAATACAAACATGGAAATAAAAAAATATTTTTGCATCAAGTTACAGAAAATTTTCAATCGAAAAACTTAGTTATTTAGATATATTTTCATTTTTTGATGCGAAAAAAAAAATTCTTTAGACTTAATTCGTTTTTTAGGTATTTTAGTCGGAGAATTCATTTTGAATGAAAAATTTCGAAATAAAAAAAATAATCGCGTAATCGCGATTATTATTCACCTGTTTTTGTGCGTTTGTCAAAGCTCAATGCGTACCTAATTATCCATAACAGCGTGAAAAATTTTTTTCCCACCTCCGATCGATCGTAATTAGTCGTGCAGCACCGACAGAATTCTTTGAAAACACGACCCCGTTATTCGCTCCGATAGACGATTTTTCTCCACCCCTCGGTGGCCGATCGATCGGCGACGCTCGTTTAATGCTCATACGCTCCATTCGCGTTATTTACGCGCGTTGGAAACGCACCGCAACCGATCGATCACGGTATTATGATGTTAAAAGTGAAAGGTAGAAAACTAAAACGCGGCACTACGAGAGCTTCGCACCGCACAGAAATATTTACATATATATATATTGGTAGTGTAACTATATGCAATATCTTGTTTGTGTACGAACCGAGTTGGAGAACAAGTTACCTCGTCGCGTATTCAAAGCGTAGGTCGACAGAACGCGAAACTTCTGCGGGTCCCGCAAATACGCGCGAATAGTAGTGAACCATAAAGATGCTGTACGAAATTATTAATCTCGTAACGAGTGCCGTTACGAAAATTTTTCGATAAACGAGCCGAGAATAGTGTAACGATTGTATCGTTTCTGGAAACCATTTTTTATATTACATCTCCATATAAATAGACCATCAGTCGAAGCGGCAAAACGCCGCGTATGTTCTACTTGCGGTATACATTACCGCTGACGATAGTGGGTCAGACAGAACGCGCACTGTTTACTCCCCTTATACACACTCTATATTCCATCGATGCGAATAAGAATTTGCCGTTCGATGAATACGATAAACATTGGAGAATATCGAAAAACACGAGAGAGGTAACGCCATCGCGACTCCTCCCGTAGCTACGAGATGCGCGCGTATTCATTGGGACAAAAGTGTAGAAAAACTGGTGGGCGAATTTTTTTTTTTTTTTCTTCGCCGTTTTGTGTATTTTTATTTTTCAACTGCATGGGTGGTTCGTCTCACCTTCCCTTCGATAAGACACCATCTATTCCGCCTTTTTCATCGGCAACGTAACCCAAGTATGCGTATGTGCACCTTGCAACTTGTACCGCAAATACTTGAGTTACATAACATTTTCGCACCCAACATATATACACGACTGCGTATAAGGAAGTCAAGGATGTTTGAAAGTACCGACGTCGGTGTGTCCAGCGACACACGCCATTTCTCGTGGAATTCATCGACGACTCTATGGATTCATGTGAGTTTCGTTATGCCGGAGACATACCCATTTTCCGCGCCTTTTTCCCTCGACGTACCATTCGACGACACGATGTCGAGATTTTTTTTTTCTTTTTTTTTCCCGTGAATACATGACGGATTGAATTTTCCAACGGCATAGAATAAATTTTTCAGTATGAGCGACTGGGTGGAGAATTTTTTTTTTTTTTCGGAATCTGGAAAATCAACGATGCGGCACAACCTTCAGAGTCAACTTGACGAGGATATTTGGTGCGGGAATATTTATACATGTATATAGAGGTATATAAAGGGAACTTGAAACGACCTCATATAACTCTCATCGAAGACGACAAAGTTTCGCGTTTCCTTTCATCGCGTTGCCGATATCCGGTAGCGGGGCGTGAGCCTCGTACGGAATTTTCCGAAACTCCTTAACGAAGGCACGTCTCTTTTCGTAACGCTCATCGCGCAACGGCACGGCTCTTACGTGCCGTATCGACTTCACTGCCCATTGAAACGAGCGGACTTTTACACGACGACATACGGACAGACGTTGGCCAAGAGATCCCCGCTGTGTGGGTGTATAGCAGACCTCGTCGTAAACTCGACGAGACTCGACTGTACGACTTTACAAAGGAAAATCACAAACTCCCGAGAGTGCCTTTTGCCAATGTATACCAAGTTTTCACCTTAAGCCAAAGCACCTTTATTCCAGACTTTTACTCACAAGACGAAAAATCCACGAACGTTTCTCAAATCTTCTCAATATTCGCCGATGCTTCGGCTCTTATCAGAAAGCTCCGATTTACGTAGCTGAAGCGCCATTTTTTTTTTTTTTTTCAATTCATAGTTTTCCAACTTTTACCCTTTTTTATCGAACCCCATTATTCGAGAACGAAGTCTGAAAAAAAAAATGCAAACATACGCAACCCCCGGAATAAATGCGTCCGATGAAAAATCCGAAACAGCGAAACACTCGGATCAAAAGTATTGTATTTTTTTAAATGCGAAACGCGACTTAATATAATGGAAAGATTATTGCATTTTTCTTCGAAGGGTTGAAAATGAAATGAATTTTTTTTTTTTTTTTTCAAAAACGCGGTAACTGTGCGCTTGTTTTATATTCCAACCCCTCTTCTGAGAAAACGAAAATGTTTGCCTCAATTTTTCTCATCAGTTCTCGGGATAAACAATTTTCTCCGTATCACCGTTGCAGCATCATTTTCCACTTTCGTACCTGGTGAAAATTCGAGTATATCCTTTGCCTCAGGTGGTGCTCGGTCGGTGCGTTGAGCTCGTCTGTAGCTTCCAAGAAAGTTATAAAGTTAGAGGTCTTTCTCTCTCGGAAGGTGGAGAGAAGCCGAAGAGACAGGACACGAGGAACGGCAGTGTGTCAGTGGAACGAGCGAAGCTACGGAACGAGTTCTCTGCACTTGTTCGCCGCTGCCGTTGGCTCGTCGGCGGACGAGCGCAAACGGCACGGTGAACTCCGAGTACCAGCTTCCTTCTCCTCTTCTTCGCATGAACATACAGTATATCTCGTTCGTTGCCCTTCGCTTCGCTTCTTGTGTGTAGCCGCTTCCGCGTGAAATACGCTCGGTACGGGGATACAGCAGCAGCGGCACTCGATGCAACAGCAGTAACAGCCGCATCTAGTATCGTTGCAACGAGAGCAGAATTGTTACAGTCGTCTGCTATGTTGTTCTTACCGTACACTACACTTTGCATATATATATATATATACCGATTCTCTCGTGTTTCACTATGTTCTCCAACTGTGCGCGAAGCTACAATGAAGTCGTATCTCGCAAGTGAATTATTATCATGCATGTTGCACATTCAATATAAAAACGTCTTATTCATCATATGGTATCGCGGAAAGATACTCCGCCAATTTGTCTTTTCGTTTATAGCGGAATTCCGGAAATCGGAGAAATGCTCAATTTCATCCCTTACTACCTACACTTACAAATTACGATCCGCCGCGTATACTACTGACCACGTATATCGACCAAATAATCCATTGCTTTCTCATTAATAAATAAAAATATTAAAAAATTAATGATTCTTTTGAATAAATTATTTCGATTTTTAATTTTTTTATCGAAATTTATTAACAATTTTTTTTTTTATTTTTTACTGTAAATTAGTCATTCCGCTCTTTTGAAGAATATTTTTTTAATATTCTACAGAATTACGTGCAACAACGATGGTATAGTCGTTGTAAAACAACTGGCAGTCTATTTCGCGTTCTTGATTTTTCGCTTTTTTTTTTCATCGCTGACGCGAGGCACGCGACACGTATTGCGGATGTATGGTGTGCGGGGTTGCAGTTTATATTAACTCGTGAGGTCAGCTTGCGCATACGTTAAATCGGGGAAAATGCCAGGTTGCTAAGGTCAATGTTAAATTGAGTCGACGAAGCGGTTCGAACAGTCGATGTGTGTGTGCGTACGTTCGCTCGGACACCAACAACGCGAGCGTTCGCTCGTTCCAGAGACTCAAGCTAACCGGGTAAAATGAATTGGCAACGAGCGATACGCCGGGTAGTGGCCGAGAGTGCCACCGAGGATTTTCATTCGAAAGGCGAGCTGACAAATATAAAGTAATAATCTCCATCTCTCGTTGTCCCCGACTAATTTACCGACCGACGTTAATTCGCGGATAACACGCGAGGTATTTCGAGCACCGAAGTCTATCGAATTAGTTAATATATTTTTATTTTTCATATTTGCAAATGGATTAAACGCTTATCTGGACTTTCTTTCACCTGTATCAACGGCACGAATATTTATTTTAACTATTTATCTGTTTTACGCGATCTTTGAAAATATAGTGACATCGTTATCGACATTGACAATTTTTTTTTTTTTTCTAATTATTGTTACGATGACTGATTAAAGGTTGCAAACTGGGAAATTCTCTTAAAAAAATATAGAGAAAGATTTGGCGAAAGGTTTTGTCGTTAAAAAAAGGGTTTATTTTTAGCCGCATTACGTCTTTCTCTCTTATCGAGTGAAACATCCATTAGGAAACCAGAGCCCGCAGCAACGACCGAGAATTCTGTTGCTTCCGCTCGTCGGCGAACCTCGCGTTAGCCTGTACGACTGTTATACCGCAGTACTTCGGAGTGCGCCTGGTCATTGGCCTCAACGGTGAGCCCCGTCGTATTATATACCGTCGTTGTAGTTTCGTCGTTTCGTGCACGACGCGCGTTTACGCAAACGTAATTTCCCGCCTACGACACATTGCGCCTGACTTGTGCCCGTTGCAACTCTATACTTGCGCATACTTCACGCACGCGCACACCCACCCACACAACGAGAGATGTATTGTACCGCATGTAGGTAGCAACTGCAAAGCTCGAAGCCAAGAAAGACTCGACTCTCGTGCTTCGAGGTGCAGATACAATGGAAATAACGAAACGCCCCCGCACCCTCGCCACCGTTATCACGTGACGCTTGTACCTCGAAGCTACGAACTCTCAGTTTCGTTCGCGGTTTCCAAGTGGCGAAGAGTCACTGTTCGAATAAACTTGACGCGTAGGATTCGTCGTTCATTAACGTTGATTACTCTCGATGAACCGGTAAATTGTGAGGAAGTATCTGACGATTACTTTGTCGCGTCTTTTAAAAAAAAAAAAAACCGGAAACTTCATTTTGTTTACGAAACATAATCTTTTCTTAAGAGATTCGACAAAAGATGGAAAGAAGAAAAAGTTACTCTTTATTTTTTCAAATTCTATCGATCGCCTTACAATTACGAAAGTTTCAAGTTTTCCGAGAGTTTTCTCGATAAGTTGAAAAAAAAAAAATAACTCGAAGAATCATTAAATTAAAACGCAGAGTTTCTCGGTTGCACCTTTATCGCAGACCGGAAATGTCTTTATATTCGAGAAGAAACTCGATAGTCCTTTTTTGATATAATTTCCGCAAAGGACACTTTTCCTTCGTGTCACTCCGTCTGTTGGTTTTTTCATGGAGGTCAACGTTGGCTGACGGTAGCGACAAGATAGATACGAGAGAAAATGAGACACAGGAGGGGGCGGGGCGTCATGGGCACGTGGTTTTCACTTGTCTCCGGAGTTTATCAATGGAAGTTGCACTCTCCGGTGTCGCACCGGAGATATCGTCGGCAAGGTGCAGCAGAGAGAAAGAAGGACGGGAGAGGGTACACTACGGGAGCAAAAGTTGCGAGTCAATCGATCCGCGACGGGTTTAAACTTTTTTTAGCTCGAGTTTTATCTCTTCCTCTTTCGATCTCTCGCCTTGTCCGTCTCGTCGTTTCCAGTACGTTTTGCGTCAAACTTCAAAGAAATATATCTATGTATATATATAGTACACTTTATGGATAAAATTGAGGGTACTTCCGGTATAGAAATTCCCTGAACGATGCATCATTGTTTCCGTCGAGACTTTTGCCGCTCGAACGTAACTTTTTCATCCACGAGTTGGTGTTCGATATTGATAAATCGAACACGTGAGTTTACCGAAGTAGAGAAGTCGCTTTGGCGTGGGCGCGGGAATTCGTGCGCGATGTTTAAAGTTAAAAAAAAGAAGGCGTCGCGTGTGTTTATTCTATGAAAAGTATTTGCGGAGTCCGAGAGAGAAAAGAGATGAATGTATGCAAATAGACGACGGTGACTCAACTGCAGAGAGAATCTGCGAACGTCTAAGCTCCGCATAGTCTATGTGATGTCAGCGGAGAATCTTCTTTCGCACGATTGACCCAGTAACGCTGTTACGTGGACAAGTCTCCGCGTGTTTGTGTATATACGACTATAATTCTAGCTGCTGTAATAGATCGTTGCTGTATCAGATTTATTTACTACGGAGCCGGACGACGATAGTTCACGATCACGGTCGCGTGTGCGTTACGCACGACTTCTCACGAACTGAATCGAGCGACTATTTGAATGAAAGCAGCACGCTGAACATATATCATTCCTGTCTAAATTTATTTTTTTTTTCGCGGGAAATTTTGCGTAAAAAAAAAAATACAAAAAATTGCACCTCTCTCGAAGCGCTGAAAAATTGGGTAAACCGTTCAAAAAAATCATCTCACATAATTTGATTGATCGGCAAACGGGGTACATCCGTGAATATTTACGAGTTAATTATCGGCATTGCGCGGCGATAAAAAAATAAAAAAAAATCGCAAGAAAAAAAATGAATGCCGAAGAAAAATCGTTAACGATCCGAATGACCGATCTCTAAACTTCCCGCAATTCGCTGAGATCATACCAATGAATCCTCGAACATTCTCCGCGCTATAAACGCGTCCGCAGCTCAGAATATCGACTTTGTTTCGCGTAGCCGCAACGCTATATCCAGTTCCAGTCTTTCGGACTATTAACCGCGGAACTGCTTTTACGTAACTCATGCATGCAAGTAGAAAACGTAAACAACAGGGATATACTTAAGTTTCGATCTTTTTCGAGCACAATGCTTGCACACAGAGACACTGGGGATGGCGTGCGCGTTTACAACACAGTGGTGCATTGCTGATCGTGAATTACGAATAAATATCGGAGAACGGTATATATACAGCTTGTCTCGACGACTGTTCCTCCGAGTCTATCTGTCGGATACATTTCGTCCTCACGTGCTATCCTCGCAACGTTACGAGCCGTAATTTTGTTTTGCTAGGCATTTGCTTACCCACATCCGTTGTTAAATGTGTTTTTTTTACTCGATTCTAAAAGTAAACTTCAGCAATATAAACGTGAAGTTACCGAAAGGTATAAAACAAATGAATGAAAAAATTAAAAAAAAAAAGTTGGTTGGGTGAAATCGAATTGTGTCTTACGCGCAATATATTTTCAATCGAACGTTCCGAACTCTCGAACGTTGTAAATTTATCAAAAAATCTCGAAAATTCCGACTCCAAAAGCTTTTTTTTATGCATCTGTAGTTCATTAATGCACATAGTTTCGGAAATATAGTAGAAAATAATGAACCTCCTCTACGTCGTCTTGAAATTCCGGGCAAACTTCAAGAGACACGGAACACTTCTTTCCAGCCGGGAAGATGAAGAAGACATAGGGACTACGACGTCGAAAAAAAAAAAAAAAAAGTGAAGAACGCACTATGTCGCGAGAAAAGAATAACTCAACCTCTTCTCTCGCGACGACCACTACTTCCACGCCGAAGAAATTATGTATACACATACGTGCAGCATGCCTCATTCTTTCGCGGACTCGTGTTGAGTGGCGAAGGCGGCGAGCATACATTGCTTCTCTTACACGTACAGCGAAGATTGTGCAAGAATGCCATGCAGATTACACGTACGAATACTCGCATGTAATTTTTTTTTTTTCTTCGTATGAGCATATAACCCGTGAAGTACAGTATAAAATACATCGGTGCACGTAGAAACGCATAAAAGTATTTATGCATCTGTGCAATGAAGTATCTCGTAATATTAGTATTAGTGGTAGTTGTCGTCGGGCATCGTACAAAACTTGTACGCTTTGCTCAACGACGACACGAGCATCCGAAGCGAACGTACCTGCCTACCTGCCGCAACCTACTTAACGTCCTTTACTACTGGCACAGCTCGTGTGCGACGTGCTGCTGTATGCTGCGCCTTCGTGTGTAGCTGCGGAGCTCAACGAGAGTCGGTTCATTGTCTTACGGCAAGAATAAGCGCAGCGAGTCTCTCCCGACTCGTCGACGTTACTTGCAATAACCGTGAACACGGGCTCTCGCCTTCTCCACCGACCAGTCATTGTTACTCTTCAGCCAAATCTCGGCGACTACTGCACGGTGCACGCGGTATTAACGAGTGTAAAAAAAAATTCTTTGAGGCCGAAATAAATCGTTGCGCGTGACTTTGACGAGACGTATATGCTTTAGACCAATTTTATCCCGAGCCCTCCCCGAGACCGGCAAATCTCGTTTTATTGTGGTCTGCGTTCTAGAAACCCGTTGTTACGAGTAATAACTCTCGAAATATCTTGGTACTACGAGTTACCTTGGTTTCGCCGCTTCGTACGATGAAAAAAAAAAAAAAAAATTGATTTATTGCGTACAGTGAAACTCCGTTAAGTGGATGATCTCGACAAAATGCACTTCCGTCGCTGCACGCTGCATGCAGCAGTATTCCCGAATGGATTACTTGCCTATAGCAGCGTGCCGCTTACGTGATTCATCGATAGGAACTTCCGCTACTGCTCTCGCTCCGTTAGCTCAGATACAGAAAACTTGTATCAACGAAGTTTCGACTGTAGTCGTGGAACGAAATTTGCATATTTCCTGCGCATAGATAGATGTTGAACTGCATCAGGCGTTTAAATTTATTATTCGTAAAAAAAATCAAATTTTATGCACGAGATTTCGTATATAATAGTTCGGAGTAAAACAATCGACGTATTCGTAATCAGTAGGAAAAATTATATCGATTTCAGCTTTGAAATGCGAAATGACGAAATTGTTCGGAATTTTTTTTTTTCCTCGCTAAACACGAAACCGAATGAAATTTTAGTCAAAAGTCAAACAGGACATTGATAATTGGAAAAAAAAATTATTTTTGTTTTTTTTTTCGGAGTAACCGGAATTCCTCGTAAGTATTTCGTACTTTGACTATGTGATCTACAACACCTCTCGAATTTCGTGTCAAGAGAGTATGGCGTATCTTCGGACAGTTGACGCGATCATCAACACACACGATATTCAAAACACGCATGTGTACTGACGAAAAATAACGTTTGTACACATTGCCGCGATTCCGGAAGTGTACAAAATTGTTGGTACCACACGCGCGCACATACCTTATAAAGAGTCAAGAATTCTTATTATTATCGCACGATTTCATTTCAAAGCTTAGCCTATGCGGCAAAGACCGTGTCGTATTCTCGCGCGTAGTCATAACAAGTATAGTCATGCGATGACCAGAATCTCACGTATCGAAGTAGCTTCCTCTTCGAGTTTTAAGTTTGCGTTCAGTGGACGTTGAGTGGAATACGAGAACGTCAAGAGTGCGTTTATACAGTCATTCAGAGGGAAAGCTGAGACCTTCGCGTGAAATCGTTTCGAAACGTTTGCTATTTTACGCTTTTTACGCAATCGTTTTATTTCTTTTTTTTTTTCATTTTTCAAGCGTCTTTTGTCGTTTCTTCGAGATTCTCGATCAGCTGGTATCTGCGACGCATTTTCACGAAGAATGTTGCTCTCGCAGTTACTTACTAATACATTATCGGACCATTTCAATTATCGACGCCATAATTGCGCGAGCAGTTAAATATAACTGGTAACAGCGATTTCAGCGTGACACAGCAAAAAGACGCAACTTCACTCTCTTTATATGTAATTACGTCTCTTCCGCAGCAATAATCATTGATTCAACTATTAAAACAGAAATAAGCCAAAGAACAATTTTTTTTTCTTTCGTCAAAGCGGGAAATAACGATTTCTCGTATTTCAAGTCAGACGAGAATATGGAGGCAAACCGCAGCGATAAATAGAGGTATATAAGTCGCGAAGCGACGGTACAAATTGCTTGCGAAATTCTCGCGACAAGAAGCCTTTAAATTTTTCTTGTACGTGTCCGAGTAATCGCATAGATCATTATAGCAGTGTACGATAGGTACAAACAGTCATGTGAATGAGTAAAATATAATCGCACGATTATTATTATCGTACAGAGACGAGCCTTCCCCCCCTTCTATTCGATTATTCTTGCGAAATATATGATTGTTACGAAGACTTACGTATCTGAGTGATTCGCGATGAATACTTTGCGTGACTTTTTCGCTGAATCGTCGGGACGGAGAGAATCTAAAGTTGCAAATTCGAAGAATACGAGGAGTCAAAAGTCCGATTTAGCAGCGGTAAAAAAACTGTACATGATTCTTGACTACGCGTAACGAGTAAACGCATACTGCCGTTCGTGACGATTCGGCACGATGAGCAACTTCGCGCAAGCATATTACGTCGCACTTATCTTGAACTAAATGTTAAATGCATTCTGAATATTGGTAGCTATTTTCTTTATCTTTTGCTGGATTCGAAGTACGGTACTACGCGCGTGTACTTCGACAACGGATTATATTAACTCGGATAATGTACACTATGATTTTTGGTCTATGGGCAGTAAAGTTTGAAATTCGGAATGAAAAGTGGGATATTTTTGAAAAAAATTATGATACAATTTTTTTTAATTACGATAAAATTAAAAGGAAAAAAAATTTAATTACGATAAAATTACGAAAAATTTTCATGAAATATGATAAAACAAATAGTTGAGAAAATAGAAATATTAAAAAAGAAGAAAAAAAAGGAAATTTCCAAAATTTTATTTTTCGTAAATATTTTTTTCTTTTGCCCCATTGCGCCATAGGCTCGTTTTGCCATTATTTCCATTTTACCCCACTCTCCCTTATTCCGAACGCCAATTTCTCAAGGTCCACAACTTCCCTGCGCAGAAATATACCCTCGCGGACTCGGTCACGGATTAGCGGCTCGGATTATACTGTCGCGTTCATTATTCGGTCGATTCTTGAAACCATAGAAGTCTGACATCGATAGCTAATGATCCGTCTCGTTGATTCTCATACTTCAGCGGGTTTCATTTCCCAACGGTACAAACGGACCCATCAACGAGGCGTCGTCGACTATCGTTACGAATAATGAGAATGAATAAGAGAGATGCACAGCGCGAGATTACTTTGCGTGAATAGAAATGCAATGAATGTTTGTCGACGAGTGAAGAAAATATGAAAATTAAAAGACAGCGTTGAAACAGAAAGATATTCGTTTTATTTTCACGAGGATCTTATCCTTCATTAAAATAATTAAATAAAAAGTCACCTATCTACGGCCGTCGAATTATAAAATAAATACTTCCATTTCGCAAAAGACAAATGAACGAATTTCTATCCGACTCTTTAATTATTAATAAGATTTATCTTTGCGTCAAATTCAAAGTGTTAACTTTCCGTATGATAACAGTGCATTTTGTGACGCAATCGAAATCTCCATTTCCAATTTTTACAAAATAAATTCCAACGATAATTCAGAAGACTTTTTTTAAAAAATTCGACATTCCAACGATTGTATAATGTTTACCTTATTCCGTATTAATTTTTTTTAAAGCCTCGTAAACTCCTAAAGCGTCAGCTGATGCTAAAAATCCGCGTGATTACACGTAAAATCTAAAAATCATTTGCTCACCCGCGGAGTTAACAAAAGCTATACGATTGTTAACTACAATAATGAAGCCGCAGTTTCTCTTCGATTGTAATGCTTAACTAATGTTTCCACGCGAGAATTCTCATAGAAATCGACTATTATACTCAGTACCGACCGCGTACTCGGTTGGCTGGCAGTTCGAGGCCTTGAAAATAGCCGCAGCACAAGAGAGCTTCGGGTAGCGTCTCGTTCGGTATGCAAGAAACGCTTCGACGCTTTGTCCCGCGGGAATGGGTGGCAGTTCGAGATGGTGACTACGAGCAAAGTGATCGCGAAGCAGGTAGAAAAGAGATAGAATGCGAAACGGGGGAAGAGGGAGCGCGGACCAAGGGAACGGAGATCGTCGGATTGCCATCGTCGCTATGGCCAACCGGAAGGAACCAAGAGACATTGGATCCCATACAAATGTTCAATTAATGCACCCCCCGGCCTGCGGACGTTCGCGCTTACAGAAACAGCTCGTACTTTGGAGTATCTCCGTCCTCATTCTCTTCTGCTACTCCATAATGCTTCACGTCGCTTCTAATGTTACTCGCAGCATCGACAATATCTCTCCATCTAACTTCCGGGCCGTTTTTCCGACATCCGTTATCTTGACTACACGTCTCGAACGCGTAAATAATTGTAACGAGAAATATATGCAAAATACATCGAATATCCAAATCCGTTAGTGTTTTAATCATTATGAATATATTTATAATAAAAAAAAAAACCTCGTAAAAAAAAAAAATTATTGCATATCATTTTTTTTTCGCCCGAAACTGAACGGCCCGATGAGACTCGAAGAATAATAAAAATCGTCGGATAGCTTACGAGGATTTCAATTTCGCGGAATCATTTTTTAGTCGAAAAAGAAGAAAAATTATTATTCTGACCCAAAGTAGACATCGTGGCGTGGAAAAAAAGGAGTCGTTCGCGATCCACGGATGCATAGAGTCGTATGAATTATTTCGTTGAGTTGAAAGTTTTACTCGAGTGACCTGCTGAAGAAAGTTCGTACGTAACGTTAATCGGTATGTCGGTCGCGTCGTCGACGCCTCCGTAGCTCGACTCTTTGCCGACCTCTTCGTCACTTCCGGCGAATTTTGTGAGAGAAATATTAATGAACCTCACCGCCTTCCCGCGTACCTTGCGTATGCTATATTTTTGTGTGTATACATTTTTTAACGACGCACGGTGCTTCCTCCGTCGACCGTAGCGTCCGCGACTGACGTCACAAGGAATTTAATAATTGTCGACGATGTTGAAAAAAAATATTTAATTTTTTTTTTTTATTTTAATTGTTTTCTTTTTGCGTTATTGTTGCAGATCGCAAGCTGTTTGTCGGTATGCTGTCGAAGAAGTACAGTGAAAACGAAGTTAGAGATATGTTTGAGGTTTACGGAGCTATCGAGGATTGCACGGTGCTGCGGGACAACGCCGGGCAGAGCAAAGGCTGCGCCTTCGTCACGTTCGCGAGCAAACAGTACGCGATCACAGCCATCAAGACGCTTCATCACTCGCAAACGATGGAGGTAAATATTATAAATGGAGTTACATGATTAATAATTAAAAATGTATATAACGCGAATCATCGAGTCAT
Source organism: Cryptus viduatorius (assembly GCA_964006125.1). Classification (NCBI taxonomy): domain Eukaryota; kingdom Metazoa; phylum Arthropoda; class Insecta; order Hymenoptera; family Ichneumonidae; genus Cryptus; species Cryptus viduatorius. Next base: position 15,813,580 of record OZ023222.1, read on the forward strand.
ACAGAGCGTAACAGTAGCGACTATACGCGTATGAGGTAAGAACAACTTCACTCGGTTGTTTAAACTCATTTTTCTCACTCAGCACCCCGAGTGCGAGCGGCTCTTTTGCTGTGAGAATTGCGTTGGCTCGATGCCATCCAAACGCAGTTACTGCGGTAGTAGTGAGTCGTCAGAGTGTATAGTTCGAACGAGTAAATTCAACGAGGAGCCGATATACCGATTTAACTTTCGGGATGAGAATCGAGCGCGGAATCAGCCAGCGAAGGAACGCGAACGGGCGACTCTTTGACTATGCCAATCGTTCGGAGTCACTTCATTCCTTCCTCGGGTTCATCTTTTTTTTTTTTTTTACTATTCTCTTCGTCGATCCGATTCGCTTTGGCTGCTTTGAAAATCGAAACGGAGAGCGGGCGATTGAGATCGCCAAGAAATCGATTACCTAACTCCCGATATGATCTTCTTGCTGAATTTAAATCGAAAATTCTTTTTTTTTTATTTTTATTTTATCTCGCAGACTAATAGATACAGTTGTAGATTTTCGGAACAGTTGAGAGTTCGGTGAATATATAGCTTGTAATATAGGATAACTGCGCTACTACACAGAACATTAACAGCCGGTAGAAGTACCTTACGCGAGAGTGGTTACGCGCCCCGCGAGATATAATGGCGCAACGGCTCCCTCTCTCTCTCTTACTCTCTTTCTCCGCACAACGACGTGCACAGGTGAAAATCCATTTGGCTAAGGAAAACTACTGCTTTCCAGCAGTAGTAAGCAGACGGCTCGAGATCCAGCAAAGCTGCCGCCTCTCGCACTCTCGCGGATACATTCGCCCTCCGGCCCTCCCGCGGAGGTTCTCTCATCCCCCTATACGCTCGGCGACTGCATCGCATCACTATTGCACGCGGAAGAAATGGAATAGCAAAGCGACGAGAGCTTCCGCCACTCTTCGGGCGAAACTTTAATAAAGCCTCGAACCTTCGGCGCAGCCGTATATACACGATACATTCCCGAGACTCTCGGTGCCTTTCCGGCATTACGAAAGGAGATGTTCCGCCGAAGAAACAAATACGAATAACAAATACGAATATAGATTTCTGCTCTTTTTTTTCCGCTCGTCGATTTTTTTTCGATCATCGACAATTTTTTTTTTTTTTTTCAATTATTCAAATACGTAAAATCCTGTTGTGATTATTTCGGATTAACAAAATTCACGGAAATATTGAGTATCCCGGAAAAAAGCTATATTTTTTCAACTAATTCTCTCTCGCAGTTTCTTTCGCCAATACAATATTTTCATGTCGATAATTTTTATCGATTTTATTGAACACATGCGGATATTTTTTTTACGTTGAGTTAATGTTTATTCGGCCGAAAAATATTTTTACGATGAAAATTTTAACGTTTTCATTTGAGGCGATAAACGCGAAGGTGCAAATATCGATATAACTGGCGTATACGTACGGGACAGTCATCGTCGATATAACTCGCGCCGGATGTCGGCAAGTTCACGGTTAAAGTGCCATTCGGTTGCGGCATGGTGGATCCAGTATAACGACGAGAAGTAAGTAGACGGAGAGGGAAGATAGCCCCAGTGCACGGTCGTTGCCAAGGCACGCGGCATCGGGCCGCACTGACTCCGAAGCCTTGATCCTTCGTTCTTTCGTTCCCTTCTCCGTCCCGGCAATTTCATTTTAATATCATGAATATTTCCGGCTTCAAGTACCACGAACTCGATCGTCCCTAGCGATATAACGCGGGGCCCATTTCGTTTTCGATTGCACATTCCGGTGGCACCGTTGGCGGCGCCGCGTACTCCTGGCGCATCGAGGAACGCTACGCCTAGACACCTAAAACCCCTTTTTACTGCGCGCCCTGCATCCTCCACCCAACAAACCGGCCCCGTCGAGAATCTTTGGGAATACGAGAGAGTTGAAACTTTTGTGGAAAAACGAACGAAGATTATTCCACCTTATAGTCGATCGTCTGCCGACGGATCTCTAGAGAAATCGTTGCACGCCATTTCTCTTTGCAAATCTTTACGACGTTGCGTCGCGAAGTTGAGTGCCAGAAAATGTCAAGCTGGTGTCCGCGCTTAGCTCTTCATTAAGAAGAGAAATCTTAATATTTTAAACAACGAGACATAATCTTGCGAAGCTCTCCAAAACCAATTTCTTTTCTCATTGAATCGCAATCTTTAACGAATAAAAAAAATTTCACAAAAATAAAAAAATGTACGATTCAAAAAAAGAGTGTCATGCGGTAATTGTAATACCAAAACAAAGAAAAATTACAAATAATTATTCGCATATTATTGTCGGCTTAATAGTTGATATAACAAAAACGCCTATAAAATAAAATCGATTTTCATCTCGGTGTACTTTACGTAAACGGATCTTCGTAGGGGATATGCAATGAATGCTTCAACGGAAAGATCTTTTTTCTCGATAATTTTACGATTGGAAAAAAAAAATCGAAATTTCATGCGTGAAAAAAAAATTTTGTCGTTATTTTGACTGCGAAGAAACGATTTCAAAAATTTTAATGTTTTTTTCGTATGCGTTCGATTTATTTTTCAAGGGTTGCTCGTCACCTCTCGTAGTTAAATTCGCGGATACGCAAAAGGAAAAGGACCAGAAGAGAATGCAGCAGATACAGGCCAATCTATGGAATATCGCTGGGGTCAACATGACGCCGCATTACCTAACAACCGTAAGTAAAACGCATATACATCGTTTCTAACCCCATGCTGCGTCATATAGTGTGTGTAAATACATAAGCGCGAAGCAGTAGAGTTCTCTCGTTTCCTCGAGCACACGGAGGGAGGGGGCGGGTTTAAATATAGTGCGTGTATAGTTACCAACCGACCGCATGTACTGCATCGACTGATAAGAAACAGAAGGATGCATCTCGCATCATTTTAAATGTTTAATACCGCGAGTTACGCCATTATGTTCCTTGGCAATCGATATATAGGATAAAACAACGCTCGCGCCTCTGTAACCGCGTTGAACCGCACCACACCGTTAGCGAACGGTCTATGTTTACGTACGTGTGTCACGAAAAAGCTGTGGACGCTAATGTGTTTGCTTTGAAAACACCGATAGACCTCCTCCCCCACACCCCACCCCCCTTCCCACCCCTCTCCTTTACCGCCATCACCGCGTGGTGCATCGGTGCACCGCACTCTCGTGTTTTCGTATGCGAGCACTCGGACGAGTATCGAATAGCAAAAGTTTGCGGAATCGTGAATAGCTCGCAGGGTATGTGCCGCCTATGACTATGTCCCCATCTATCCCAGTCTTTCCACCTCTCGAACACCATCGGTCGGTTTTACGCGCGGAAAACATATCGGCTCTCATTTTCCATGCGGTTTGAAGGACCCACTTATACAGTCACAAGCGAATGGAGCTCGACGATTCGAACAAAAAAAAAACATCTCCATTATGCATGACCCAGAATTATTTATTCAATCGAGCAAACTTTGCACTACATTTTTTTTCTCGCGCTATCCAAGGTTTTTAAAATTTTTTTTTTATTTTTTTGCGGTCGCCACTTGCGGAGCTCTATGCACAGCGGTTTTTTTTAATTAATCGGGTTTAAATGGTCGCGAGGAAATTAGTCGAGTGCTTACATTCGCGGATGAATATGTGGAAAAATTGCGAATAATGACGCGACCTCAGCTGAAAGAGAATTCGCGAATCTTTGAGAAAAATTTACATTTTTAGAATGAGTTTCGCGTCTAAATTGCGTGAAATTTTAATAGTTGTGGTTATATATATAATATATGTAAAATAAAATAAATATAAAATATTATATTATTCAATTAATTTTCGCGGCAACCATTGCTGCATGAAAGATAATCGCGGCGTTTGTTAATAAAAAGACGCAGTTTTATACTATGAATTTGAAATTTACGCGTAAGACAGCGCATATATGGAAAACGTTAGCCATTATTTATCGGGGGTGTGGGCGGTTTCTCCGGCCATCGATCCTCGGGACTCGCGTTCGAGGAGTTGGAGTTATAGTCAAGTCACCGAAGATTAATGACCGTTCGTCGTTTTGGCGGGGGGTGTGTATCCTTTGCAGAATGACACACACGCTCTGGCACCAGCGTCGTTGCAACTACTGCAACAACTGCAAGCGACGTCGAGCGCCGCAACCCCCGTAGGCGCTAATGCCGGGGCGAACGCCCTGTCGAGCGTTCAGCATCAATTGTTGCTGCAGCAACATCTGGGATTGGGAGCAGCGACACCGGCACAAGCCGCACCACCGGCAGTTCCGAGTCAACCGGAAATAAACCCCGCGAATCTTCAAGGTCTCGCGACTCTGGCATCGCTCAATTCCGCCGGTGAGTATGGTTAGTGTCGCACGAGCAAACATTTTTTTTATTTTCTATTATTATTTATAAACGTTTCGTTTATCTCGGCAGGAAATTAATTAATTATCGGATCAATCTTCAAATTATTATTATTACAATTTTTTTATCGCGTTTACCAATCTATGATTAATTTTTAATTAAATAATAATTTTTTTTTATTTACGAACCATTATTTACGATCGAATACCACGGAAAATGGAAAATCAGAGTTAAATGAAATCTGATAATGATGATTTTTATTTATGATTTCGCTTTGCGCACAGTGTAGATGGGAGGGAAAAACTACGTAATCAGATCAATTTTTTTTTTTTTTATTAACTGAATTATTAAATTATTCAACAGCGAACGCTGGAGTGTCGCCGATGAGTATGCAGAATCTGGTGACTCTCGCAGCGATGACCGGTGGAAATAGCAATCTCCAAGTATCGCCCAACAGTGAGTAAAATACCTCGTTTAATCGTCGTAAACGAGAGGTCAAAGTTCGCAAATTTCGAACCGGCAGTGACGTCAAAAAAAAATCACAGGCCGTTCGCAATTTTTGTAGAATCGCAAAAAAAACGAAAAAAAAACGACAACAGCTTATTTTCTTTCGCATGATCTCAACTAATCCGCCTAAATACAGATACACGCAATATCACCCTGGAAAAGGGAACGATGTCCCCGGCGTTTCCGAACGCCGAACGGAGCTCATCCTCACTATTCTTCGCTACATCTCCGTTCTATTCTCGCTGCAATACTAACTCACACGCGTGTGCTAATATCGGCGATGCTCTGTATGTTTCAGCGCTAAGCGGATTGGCCAATTCGACAGCAGGTATGTCGCTATGTAAGTGTCGCATTGCCTGGTACAGTATTAACAATTACTAAATTAACTCGAAAAAAAAGAACAATAATCTTAATGTTCCTACGACGATCGAATTTTTTTGCTAAATCAATGGAAGTCTCTCGTCAACGAAAATAAATAAAGCGTATACTCCATTCGAGAAAATCTTATCGCGTGATTCGAGTTTTTCATAAATTTCAAATAAAAATTACGCGCGTAAATAGTCGTCTTCGATTCTAACGATTGTATCTTATTTTTTTTTCCCGTGATCAGCTGCCCTTCTTGGGAAAACGGGAAGTACAGGTGAGACTGCAAAAAAAAAGCACAGTCGCAACTTTGCCTCGCTAATTCGTGCATTCGATGCCAATAATTTACTATTTATCGTAATTTTTTTTTTTTTACTTTTTTTTTTTTCCTTTGCGCTGGTAGAGACCACAGTAGCACTAATCGGTTTTGCGGATTATAGATCTTATCTTGCAACTACACCTACGCACAGCACTTGCGAAATAATGAAAAAGCTAATTACAGAGAAATTATGGAATTCTTGAATTTTTATTTGATTGTAAAAATTCAATGATATATTTTCACTTGTAATAGTTTTATATTTTCGCGGATGAAACTATATACCTCCATCCTATTTCCTCCGAAACTCCGAATACTTCTCCCGCTGTAAATTGTATATTGTATCGTACTAACGGCCGTATTCACGCCTTGAGAAATATATTCAAACGCAGAAGCATGCGATTTTCATCCGGTCATATGCTCGTACGTTATCACATCACATTTGTCTTTGTTTTTATATATTCATTTAATTTTTATTCATATATTCCTATAAAACAATTAATTTTATCGGCATATTACGAAAAGAAACGAAATGAAAATATCGATATTTACAAATCGACCGGATCACTTATATTCGTGTGCTTCTTGTCTTAACTAGTCGCATTTTCGATGTACAAAGGTGTATAAAAAATCTGAATTATATGTATTTTCAGATATGTTTTTTTTTCGCTATGTTTTTCGCGTGTGTATACGGCAAATGAGTTCGCAGAGAAAAAAAATCGGATGAACCGATTAAATCGGCGTTCGCGGATGACGAAATAAATGATCGGTTTTCACAAAAAAAAAATTGTTACACTAAGGAAAGAAACTGTTAATTTAACTAGCAATCCGTATAATTAGCTAAATATTTCTTTCAGCGAATGAAATATTTGGTTCACCATCTTTAAACGCCGATTTTGTCAATTGAACCGATTCTTTTTTCTCGGTGTTGATGCTTCGATTACGTCGTACTAACTTATTTTCTTTTCTTTTTTTTTTCAAGTTACGATGTTGAAAATATAGCGCTTATTATTATGATTATTTACTATATCGATAGTACGAGAGGTTCAGGTGCACAACGCGAAATTTACGAGGCTTCTTTTTTTTTTCGTCTTGTTTCAGGCATGTTGCATGGTCGCAATCAATCGAAATTTATTGCGTGTCATACAAATCGAGAAAAACAAAAAAAATTTTCCGAGAAAATCGCCCAAAATATGAATTATTTTTCAGGGTCCACCGGCGGTAGTCTGAGTCCCGTAACCTCGTTGGCGTTAAATTCCTTGACGGGCACACCGTTGAACGGTCTTCAAGATTCGTTGAGCAACGCGTACTCGAGTTTACAACAATATGCAGGTAATTAGTCATATCTGCGATTATTTCTTCACGTACATTCCCTCCGATACTCATCGATGCAAAATCACGAAACTTTCATTCGACCCTTTAATAAAATACTTATATACATTGAGTGAAAAAAAAAACAATTTTTTTCTAACTCTCTTATCACCTGTGCGCATTAAAGCTCTCATTGGAAAGACGACGGTGACGGTGGAAAAGAAAGAGTTGCATAGTGAGTAAAACAAAAAAAAAAAAAAAAAAGAACGCGAGTGGATTGCGCTTAAATGTTTTGCTTTGTCGTTTATTACTATGAATTTAGTTTTATTTTATATCAGTAGTTGCATTAGAAATTTTTAAACAGAGTAGAAGGATTGTTGGTAGAAAAAAAAAATATTTCGAATGCAAATTTTTTTAATTGAATTACGAATGATTTTTTTTTTTTTTTCTGAGAATAGATTATGGAATTTGTCCCATAGCACTCGCTAAGTAGGCATTTTATATACTTGGAACACGGAAAATATTCGTTCATATGCTTCAACGTAGTCGGTGTTTTCACATGTGTTATAAATCGTTTCGGGAACACAACGAAGTTACTGTTAATCGAAATACATTCACGTGACGCAATCGAATAACCGGGAAGATATTTCCGGGACAACGAAATTGTAGTCTCTCGTCGGGCGATGTACAACGACGAGAAACAATGCCGTCATACAGAGAACAATGACCGTCGGTAATTCTCGTTGATGTTAACGGATACCGCACCGCGCTGTGCGATTGATTCAACGGCTGTTATGTATAGCAACGCATTGTATACATTCGTATCAATAATTGAAAGCCATAAAGCTTCGTGTATTTATCAGAAAAATTCTCAGAATAGTAAAACAATCGTCGAGGGGAGTCGCGTATAAAATTTTCCTTCTCCGACAAATAGATTAATATCCGATTTTTATGTCCGTTAAATTTGTACCGAAACAAAACATTAATATTCGTTCGCTGTGACATCAAAGAAATAATTTTCGATGTTTTTGTTCATTTATTTTTTTAATCACATTTCATCAATATTCGGAGAATTATTCGTTTCATAGATATTAAAAACAAAACGTCACGCAAATTCCCCTTTAATTTTAAATATTTAGCGAATGAATGAATGCTGTAGCGATCACGTTAAAAAAAATCGCACCAAACGTAGAAAGTGAGAATACAATAAATTGGGAGTCCCAACATCTCTCGACTCGCGTGCGGCAAACATCATTAACGATCGCGACTGTTGATTCTCGATCCGAATTTATATAGATAGATAAGTAAAGTGTCAGAATAATGAAGTTGAGTTCAGCGGAAGAAATTTGCGTATATTTTCGCGGTATTCTCTTGATTCGCAATTAAATCTTCACGCTGTCGTTGTCGTTGGCTTTTCGCCAAAATTTCTCGATCTCTTGGTCCGTACATCGCAAATTATGCGGGCAGGTGGATCTTTCCTGGATGATTGCCATTAGGGTTCTTCCCTCCGGTGATTAATCTCTCCGGTGGTACATTGTAGTGTCTTCGGCGACGACGACGACGATGACCCACCCGGAGGGAGGGAATACTCTCGCGAAATGATACGAACGCTCGAGTCGAGGGAAACGTAGAGGGATGAAACTTCGCGATCCCGAAAACCCGAAAGGGTCTCGACGAGCCGGTAGGCTCGATAAATCAAACAGACTCTGAGTGACAAAAGATCCCTCAAACTTTTCAGGGTTCCCAGCGTTCACGGGAGCGTCGGCCGCAGCCGCGGCGGCGGCCGTTGCAGCGGCGGCCGCTCAGAACACGAGTTCCGGACCCGCGGGGAAACAAATCGAGGGACCCGAGGGAGGCAACCTCTTCATCTACCATTTGCCACAGGAGTTCAGTGACAACGATCTGGCATCGATGTTCCTACCGTTCGGCAACGTCATATCGGCGAAAATTTTCATCGATAAACACACAAATATGAGCAAATGTTTCGGTCAGTAAATTAACTTCGAAATAAAAAAAAAAAATAATTCTAACTTTAAATTTTCGAAGACGTGGGTCTGCTGGAGTCGAGCCGTTTCATTGAAATTTTACATTTTTAATACTATTTATCGCTCGAAACCCCATTCTGAAACGTGTGTCTTCCATATTTATTATCGTCTATAATTTCGCTGCATGTAAATTGAAAAATAATTTCCGAGAGGTCGACTCCGCCAGAATAACGTGTAAAACAGTGTGAAAATCTTCCAGAGTTAATTATCAAAAAAAAAATCAAATTTTTTTTTTTCAGGTTTCGTGTCGTACGACAACGGCCCGAGCGCTCAAGCGGCGATTCAAGCGATGAACGGCTTTCAAATAGGCACCAAGCGACTGAAGGTTCAATTGAAGAGATCCAAAGAGGCGTCCAAACCTTACTAGCCGAAGACCGTGAGCCTCGTTCGTAGGTAGATAGTCCAAAGACCAAAAAAAAAAAACATAAATACAAGAAAAAAAAAAAGAAGAGCCACCGGTGTCTCTCAAAAAAGTTTCTAGTCCTCGAACTACGAACGCCCGTGTGTTCAATTCGTATTTAATTCAAAACGGCCGTGAAATATAGCGCCCAGAACAATACTCGTGAGCCCCCGGGGGTCACAATAGCTCAAGCAATGTCGACGCTTACGACTCTCTAGTCAAACAGTATTTCGCGTGTCCGGTGTAAAAACTCCGCGTCGAAAAAGACTGTAATATTACTATTAGGTTTTTCGGTAAAACGTCGTTCTACTTTTTGTTTTCTCACTCTAACGCGCGGGGGTACTCGGGACTCGTACAGTCGCACCGCGTTTTTTCCGTTTTTATTTTTTTTCGTAATTATTAATACGGCAACGAAGCAACGAGAAACTTAATTTCTAGAGCCTGTGATATTACGCGAGTGCGATAGTCGTGTCAATTGTCACGAGCGATCGGGTCGCACTCGCGATATTTGAAACTATAGGAGACTAACTTCCATCTTATTTCACTCGCTTAGTTTGATGCGTTTTTTTCTCTTTTCGCTCTATCGTTATGCATATTATTCATTTTTTTTTCTTTCGTCTATTCATCCACCAATTCCGTCCGTCTAATTTTTCGTGATCTATAACTATACATATAGAATCCATAGACGATCTTACATTTTCTCACTATTTATCGTAATCGTCGTGTTTTTAATTGATGTTCTCATATGGTTGAGTGTGATCGTTGAGCTTCCCGAGAGCTCTCACAATCCATTCACGGGAGAGCGCTCGTGTTTATTTTCATTCTTTTTTTTTCTCTCCTACACACGTTATAGTGTTGACGATTTTTATCGTATCGATTAATATGGCGTACGATCACTTTTTTTTTAATTTTATTAATATAATCATATATATCTAATAATATGGTTAACGACGCTGCCGAAGCTTTAATAGTATCGTAGTACTAACCAAACGCCGTGTGTTTATTATTATACCGGGGGGACGCTCGACGACCCACCGTTATTGAATTCTCGAACTCGTCGATTCGCCTCTCGTTTCCGATCGATATTCCAGCATTTACTTTCGCGGTTTTAGAACCGCCATTTTTTTTATCAACGAAAACAAGAGACGAAACGATCGAATCGCGAAAAACTCAATAAAGAAACTCGCGAGAATCCGTAATAATCAATGTCCACAGGATTCTCGCGACGTCCGGTCGAGGACGGCGTTGCAACTCGGTGCCCAATTATTTTTATCAACGGAGACTCGCGCATTTATCCGTGCAGAATTATTTACACCGGCCAAATTATCACAGTCGAATTATTATTATGTTTTTTTCATCGCGAATCTTCAAGAGAAATAAATGTTTAAAAAATCAATAATCGTATTGACTACGAGTTGTGCGAATAAAGTAATAATTATCTGTAAACCACTAATAGAATTGACGATCGTTAAAACCGCTTTAACAAGAATGCGAATAAATGCTTTTTCGTTATAACGTTGAATCGTAAAAAAAAAAAAAAAACATCGTTCAACTCTGAGTCTTCAACGGTACGGGCACTGTGTAGCATCGCTGGGCTTTTGCCGTTTATTCCGGTGTGGTTGGTGACTAACCTGTCCGTGTGTTTGTTTGTGTGCCAGCAGGTGGCCTGTGACGTTGTGACCGTGTACTCTCGACCCGGAGTCGCCGTGCCCGTGTCTGTCTCAGTCAGTCAGTCAGTCACGACTCAATCGCTCTCGATCAGTCTCTGTGTTGTTGTCGGTGCCTGTTGCAACTCAACTATATACATCGATATATCCCCCTCCCCCCCCATCCCCGAAATCCCGAGACGACATACAGCAAATATTTTTTTCACCTCCTTTTCCCAAACGCCCTCCCGTTCCCTCCGACAACTTGTCCAACGTGGCCCCTGCGAATTGTATACTCCACAAAAAAAAACGCAAAAAACAAAAAAAATCCTAATCACGATCACGTACTTGGCACATAATCGATTTTTTCGTACCCACGCTCTTTGTACAGCCCGATCGACTCGAGATTCCTCTCGCGCGAAGTCTCGATTCTTCTTCAAAATGGCGTCCTCATTTTTATTTTATTTTTTTTCATCGCGATCGATATTCGTTCGATCGCGATTGGAAGCAACACACTTTTTCATCCCGTTGTCGCAGACATTTTTTTACAAACGAAATGAAAGAAAAAAATACATTTTATCTGCCAAATGCTGCTCGCGATATTTTTTTGTTTTCTAATTATCGACGAGCGCGAAATCACGCAACGGGAGAAAAAAAGTCGTGTTTGCTTTATCGGGGAGAACAGACGTCGAAGAATCGACGCTATCGACTCGAGTCCGAGGAAAGAGACGAAAAAATAAACGATAGTAGTATCACGCGATGTAAAATAATATAGAAATCTAAAGTGTAATTGAAGGTTATGAAACAAAGCAAAAGCGATAAGAAAGCAAAAAAAAACAATGAACGCTACAAAAAAACGCCGTTATCGGTGACGAAATCGCACGGAAAGGTTTTTTTCCGAAAAACAAAGAAAATAAGAAAGAAAAACAAAAAAAACGCCAACATTATCTGTGTGTGTATATATGTGTGACCGTGCGTGTGTATATGTGTCTAAGTAACCGTGCATACGCACGACTCGCTTGTGTTCCGAGAGAAATTCTTCGAGAATCGATAATTAAGAGAGGCCGACGCCTGTAATAGAGATCTCCTTGGCCGGTTCGGTGTTCAAATCAGATCTCGAAGAATATCGATCGTAACGTCGTCGTAGCAAATGCAAAACTCGAAAACGGTTTATCCGCATAGAGGGTACGCGTGGAGCAAAAAAAAAAAAAAAGAAAAACCCATAGCATATGAAACATAGTTATATTATTGTACGCGAAACGAAGAATAACGAAGACGGATAAAGATGACGAGAAAAACAAAGAAAAAAAAACACAAAAAAGAAGTAACAAAAATTAGATATATGAAACGTTGACTGAGAACATTTATTTTTATCGGATAGTTAGCGAACTTTTCTTCGCAACATCTCGTCTCTCGTCTAAGACATGTATCTTTATCTTACGAAAAAAATTATTTATCGGTTTTTCTTTTTTTTTTTTTACTTTCTTTTGGTTTTTTTTTGTTTTTCTTTCGCGACACGTATTCGCAACAGACGGGAGTTAGAGCGGATCATCGACCTTCTAGACGTGGCCTGTTCTCCTTTCCGTCGCGCTTCGCTCGTCGGTGAACGAGAGCAGCCGGAGGAAAAAGAAGCGTAGTCCAGTGGGTCGTATGCCAAAATAAAAGAAACGATAATAGAATGCGGTTGTTGCGCGAGCGGTAACTTTTCTTTTTTTTTTTTTTTAACGACACTTTGTATAGAATTGTAAAATATAACGACGGTCGAAATTATCGCGTTTACGGAGATTTGCAACAGACATTCGAGATCGGCGAAAAAACCCGAAAAAATTTTATCTTTTTTTCGATCGCGTGTTATCACGAGTACGTTCCTTGTTGTATTATTCCCCGCTTTCCCAAAAAAATCAAAAAGCTCTCCCGCTCTCAAAACACACAAATCACACGTGCACTCTGTCAAAAATCACATCCCGCCGAAAATTGGGTTCGTTGCTCAAGAAAAAAAAAATTAATAAAAATACGAGCAAAAATAGTGTGGAGCACCATCGCCGTCGAACGTCTTCGTGAAAAGCCTTCAAGCCGTGTCGGGGAAACTAAACCGGTCAACGTCGGGTGCACGATGGACGCTGGGACGTGATTTTTTGGAACGCGCCCGATACTCTCGCATGCCGCCGAAAGCTCTTTAAATCCCAACAGAAGAAGCAAAAACAGAAAAAAATTTGCAAGAAAAAAAAACCACTCACGACCAGCAAAAACCCGACCCACGCTTTATCTTTGGCGATTTTTCTTCTGTTCTTTTTTTTTTCTTCATAATTCTTCATCGTGTGCCGGGCACTGTGTCACGCACCGGAAGCCGATTGACGCGCGATATTGACGGACTCTCGTTCGATAGTGACAAATTGAAGACACGAAAAAATTAGATAAATTAAACGACTCGTAGGTGAGAAATTGTCAATAGTCTCGCTATCTCGAGGATGTAGTCATTTCGCGCATCGATCTGTTACATTAATTCCCGTTTTTTTACGTTTACCGTTTTATGTACATGTATGCATATATGTATATGTATCGGAGACCAAAAGTCACGAAAGCCGAAATGAAAAAGCTGCGCTAATTAAGATCGTCGGAAGACTGACGAATCTCTCGAAATGGGAGTTACAAAGTTACACAGCTCTCGCGGTCTTCAGTTCGATTATTACTATTTTTTTTTTTTTTTCGTTTTAATTCCGAAACGTTCGCAAAGCTCCAAGGCAAGATTTACCAAAGACGTGTCTTAAATTATTAACCGATGTACTTACCAATGCAAAGCTACAATGACTAATAACACGTTAAGGCCAATTTTGATTAACACTTTTACGAAGCTGTAAGTCGAGCACGCGATTGCAAAAAAAAAAAAAATCCACAGACTCCTGTTACACGTGTTGTGAAACTCGCATGAACGCAAAAGCAAAAACAAAACAAAAAAATGGAGCCTAGTCATAAAAAAAACTATTCGTTACGGTGTTACATCACTGTGTTCTTTATACCATCGTCATTCGTCATCATCGTCTTACGCACGACCGTCATTAAAAATGACCAACGATAACTACTTGTTCTATGTCGTAGGCACCGGTATTTTTCATTGTCGCCTATATTATTAATTTACGATTACTGGTACTATTATTATTAATATTATTATTATTATTATTATTATTTACGTCACCGCAACTATCCCACGTTACTGTTAAATATTGTTATTAATTCGTAATGAATTCTTTACGGGAGTAATTACCGCGGCGCCGGCCCGCAAAAATATGATTCTTATTTCATAGTTAAATTAATTATAACGATTATTAATATCTTTATCGAGATAATCGCGACAACGATTGCGATCCGATTCGCCATCGTTGTCGTTGAAGAAGTTTTGAATATGATTCGCGATTAATATAACGCGCTGAGGAGAGATGTATTGCTGCGGACTCGTTGCGAACTTTCATCAATTTTGGGACAATTTTTTTTTTTAAGATTTTTTCCTTTTTTTTTTTTGGCCGCACCTCGAATGTACTTAAAGAGTATAAAATGAAAATCTTAATTTTGTTTGTATATCAGATAACACGAAACAATTATGAATACCGTTTTTTTTTTTTTTTTTTGACTGCACGCGAGCGAATATTTCGCTATGTTGTGAGCGATCATTTTATCGGTGTGAACTGAATTTCATCGTTTTTCATGATCGTTTAAATAAGTTTATCAGAGTCCAAGTTTACGTACGTCGAGGCTGATAATTATTCAGAAATGTGGGACACGCGGCGAGAAATGCTTATGAGATAAAAAGAAAAAAAGAAATGAAAAAATAAGAGATCTCGCGCAGGATTTCTCGTCGCTGTCGTAACTATTATCGTGCATTATTAGTCGATTAATGTAATCGGTAAAATAACGTTAGCAGCTATACGTTTATTTTTATTATTATCAACGTTATTTACATGTTTCAGCGCTGCTAGTGCTGCTATTATTATTCATTAGGGAAAACAAAAAGTTTACCATGTAGTCGGGTTAATTTTTTTTCTCAACTTTGTTATTACTGTCACACGACGATGATAGTTATGATTTTTTTTTCTTTTTTTTCGTTTCCCTTTACGTTTATTTACTTTCGTTATACTTTTCACACCTATATATATATATATACTTTTGTTTCGCTTTACCTCCGTCAGACACGTTTACATGATTTTTTTTTTCTCAACTACGACAATATGTAATTGTTACTTGTAACGACCGGAAATACGCTGGATTCGTCGATCAGTGCCATTACAAACGAGACGATGCGTTAACGTCGCGAAAATCGCGGGGGGTGAAAAAATGTTAATAAAAATGCGACTTCAATGCCAGTTGTAGAGTTTAAGCTAAAACCAAAGTATGTTATCGCGAGACAATATTCTCGTGCATATCGTCGCTGAAACCCCGTCGCGCGCGTTACACCGTCGTCGCGTTCGAACAGGAGAAATTCTGATAAATATGTACGTGAGAATTCGCAGCGTTCTTACAATGGATTAATTTTGTAAAAAAAAAAACCCACGAGCGCAATTTATTTACCGATCTTTTGTTTTTTTTTTTTTTCGAAAGAGAGAGCCAAGATATTCGTAGCAAAGACAAAAAAAATTAAACTGAAGAAAAGTTTCACGAAACGGCACGCAAGACATGTTTGGGCATCTCTTACTCTGTGTATGTCTGTATGTATATGTGTAGGTATTCATGTATACGAATATTCACGTGCCAGCGAGTTTCCGTAAGACGTTTATTTTTCATTTTGTTTTCTTTTTTTTTCCTCATCTCTCTTTATTTTATACATGCGCTGCTATTTATATGTTACACGCAATTGTCGGGGACGCTCGACGAAAAAATCGTTTTTTTTTTGTTATCCGCTCGAAAGATCAGAATCGTGAAACGTTTATTGAAGAAAAAAAAAGAAAGAAACATATAATGCGTGTAACTCGCGTCTTTCGAGGGCAGCTCGATCGGCGTAAGACGTATGTGAAATAACAATATATATATATTTATTTTGTTGCTTTAATTTATTATCTTCTTTGTTCTTTTTTTTCATCCGCACCAACCTTTACCCCCTCTCCTTCCCGCTTTCGCCCTCGACGTTTTATTTTCTACTCCTTGTTTATTCATTGCCTACCTATTATGTCGTTCTACGCGAGGAAAACACGAGACGCAAGTTTCGATCGACGATCGTAAAAGACGAGACAAAATTTTTCGATTTTTCGAGATTATATCGCGAAAAGGTGATTTATTGGCGAAAATGAATGTACATTGACTATAAACGCGTTGTTGTTCAATCGCGCGAAGCTGCACTGTCGGCGTCGCCGTTCAGGCGAACAATGGTGAAATAGGACAAAATTTGAAACTAACAGGACGATTGTACGAGTACTCGGTGATGAGCTATTTCAATGCGTCAAAGGGCGACAGCGGAACTTTGGTATATACGATTCGAAGTAATTTTCGAGTTTAATCGACCCCAGAGACCACTCCACCCCCCGGAGCGAGTAGAATTTATAACGAGAAAACTTTGTACTTTTTGACTCTCGCGGAGAGAAGCGAATCGCCGAGTAATCGATGTGCCATTTTTTTTGTTGCTGTTCCTTTCGTTTCTATCGTTTACTCGATCGCGTAGACCGATCGCGGTGACCCCACGTTTCTCAAGTATTCACCATTGGCATATAGATAATGTAACGATTATAAAATAGTATAACGTAATGTCTATCACAACTAAGAGTCACGGTGTCTAAATAGTTACGATTTAGATTTTTTATATTTGCGTGCGAGGGTGTAGACGTGTGATATATAAGATATAAATATTGAAAACGACAAAAAAAAACTGAAAAGAAAACACAAAAAACAAAAAAGCGTGTGTGAGCGCACTGCGCTGTAGTTAGGTGGGCAAGTTAATAAATCGTATTTTGGAAATAAAAAAAAAGAAACAATATATACATCGTGTCCATATTCCTGCAATATTCCCGTAGAACGACGAGAATATGAACCTCACGAAGAGCATGCGCGGTAAGTAAAATTGATGTTAGGTTACAAATTTATTTAAAAAATAATAATTATTAATTTATTCATAAATTTGTAGGCGTTGTATAGGAATAGCAACAATAGACATTGCGACGGTTTATAGATACAAAAGAATTATCGATATTGTTTTCAAAAGGTACTTACGGTCAGAGCGGAACTGTACATACCCATCAATGAGCCGTTATTTTCGTGAATAGTTCATTTTATTAATGTCGACCTTCTAACACTTATCGATAAAAAACAATCACTTTTAGTTCAAATATAATTCCAAATGAAGTCGCGTCACTGAGTGACTGCTCACCTCGTTTCAACGCGTTGCGATGGAATGAAATAAAGTACAGAACAGAAACTACCCAATTGAAGATCGCAGATGTAACGTTGTTCACCTTTATAATCGCTTGATCCATATGGAAACCTCCATAATTAAAGATTTTTCATATCGAGGTTTCTTAAGTAGTTTCATTGTAGACAAAGATTCGACGGTTTGTTGCGCGCCGGAAAGTGGATAAGAATAAAGCGAAAGCGCAAGTCGTACATTAGCCGCGAAAAAGTAGACCGTGGGTAAAACTGCCACCTTGAAGTTCGTTATCTTGCGTGTGGTGGCGCGTGAAACGTAAAATGGCGGCCCACTCACGAAATCATCTGACAAATGTCAATTGCATCCACAGTTCAGCATCCACCGCGCAGTTGTTCACGCGACACGATCGTGAACGGATATAAATATCGTGTTTATATTAATTCTGTAACGTTCGATGCAATTAATCAACTGTAGTCAATATCAATGTCGTTACCTCGATAACATTCGCTTGGCTGTTTTAATCCGAAACAATGAACTGTGATACCTTAGATATCTAATTATTAACCCCAACACGGGTTAACATAACCTAAATCATAGTTTTATTTTTGCATCTTTTTCACACACAATAATTCAAAGAAATGGCACATCAGTATGACAATTATTACAACGAATATCACAAAAACGCCGAGATGCAGGAGAACCTCAAGTACAAAAAAAAATATAGAAAACTCAAGAGGATAGTCAAGAATACAGTATTTGTAAGACAATTAATTGCTCTTCGGCCGCGTATTCACGCGTACGAAACAACTGAAAAACAAACGGCAATTACAGGAAAACGCGGCACTGTGTGACCAAGTGGCGCAAATGCAAGAAAATCTCGTAGCTGTAAAAGAGGAGCGACTCTTTCTGTTGAGAAAGTTGTGTCAACAGCAGGGAGAGGTAGATCCAGCGACTATAGTCGCTAAGGCGCAACAGCCCAACATACCAGTACCAGCTTTCAACGTCGATGTTGTAACACCGAAAAAAAGTGTTAAAAAAAGAAATTCAGTCGATGGGACGAGCGCCGGAGAAATAAGTAAATCGCATTTTGCCAAAAGCATATGGACATTTTTTCAATGTCCAATAATTTTTTTTTTTTTTTTTTTTCAGATATTAAAGGAAAGCCAAAGCGTAATTCCAAAGCGACAAAGCGTGTTGTACAATTGATACCACTGGATATTCATGGCAGACCCATTTTTCCAATTGCCCTCAATGATCTAACGATATATTCTCTTGGAGAGGTTGTCGCGGATCGCGTCGCATATCACACCGAGGATCTCATTTATCCAGTAGGATTCTGCAGCACCAGAATATACGCGAGTCTAAAGGACGCGCGAACAAAGAGCCTCTATACCTGTAAAATATTGGATGGAGGTGCAAAGCCTCGTTTTGAAATTGTATCGGACAGCGATCTCGATCAGCCGCTCGTCGGCTCGAGTCCCGACGAGTGCCACTCACGCCTATTGGCCGCTATTTCGCCGATGTTGGGTGGCGTTGCGCCAAAGGGCGCTCACTTTTTCGGGATATCGCATCCCACGATACAGAATCTTATACAAAGCTCCCCGGGAACTCGAAAACTCGCGTTGTACAAACAGCAACGCTTTGAGGTATACACCGTTTTTTTTTTTTTTTCAGATTTTTACACAGAGTCATCGTATTAAAAATAAAAAGAAATTTGATGATTTTTGTAAAGTTCCTTTGTGTTTCGACATCGTTATTATTGAGTATTGAAGCAATAGGGATCCATAAAGCAAAAATGATTAGTCAATTTTGTTTATCATTTCCAAGGTTAGCAAAAATCAATCGGCAGAAAGAGGAAATAGTCCGATGCCGGAAGAGGAAATGGATCCGGGAATAAGTTTCGCCGCACTACACAGAACTTTTACTCTATCGTCCAGTTATATGATCAAAGAAGAGCCATCGGAACACGATCTGCGAGCGCTTCAAAATTTATTGGCATAAGTATCGACGATCATTTTTGGAATAAAAATATATTTTAACTTTGACGAAACAACGATATGCGTCTATCGATTTATTTCTCCACGATTCGATTTTCTTCGCGATTTCGAAATAATTCAAACGACACTTTCGAGACGAAAAAATTATTTATTGTAAAAAATGTAAACAATCAGAGAGCAGTCCGTCATGATCGACATCGAAGTATTGTCAATCGTGAAAGAGAGCTCTTTATACACAGCAATGAATTTCACCTCTGACGCGCTTTTTTTTAAATTCGTATTTGTGTAAAAAGCATTAGCATAGAAAAAACATTCACTCCCATTACAGTTGTATTTACAATATCTCTGTGCCGCTATATATATATATATATATGATTCGAATGTACCTTTAGCTTGTCGACCCGGTTGCTTTCCTCGAATATTTATTCCTATTAAAAGTTAGGCGTAAAACAATATACAACATCGATGTCGCAATCTCGAAACTTCGGCTCAACATCGACACTTTCGAAGGCCAATATTGCTATCGAAACATTTTTTTCTTTCTCTAACAAAAATCACATTTGTATTTAACCGATTCGATTATCGAAAAAAATTAAGAATTCGAAAATCTTATTCGATTTTTTGTTCCTTTTTTTTTCTTGCGGATGGAATACACACAGTTATCGCGTTGTCGAACACGTATGATGTATTGTTCTCGTCGTGTTTTTATTTTTTGTTACCTTCGCTAAATAGGCTTAAAGTAAACGTAAGTGACTCTCGATTGACTAGTCGATTATCGGTGTAAGTAGTCGATCGCGAGATTTAAAAAAACATTGAAAACGCTGGCAGTAAAGACACCGAGGCGAGACGTATGCGCGGTTTTACTATACGCGATGTATAATTGTCAACAATGGACGTTGCAAAATCTTCGATGGGAAAAATCAAGAAAATTCCCAATTTTTCACAGTCACGAAAAAATCCTCGCGAAAGAGCGTTTGCGCGAGCGCCGAGGGTTGATATCTTATGCGACGATAAGGTCGGTGAGATAAAATCTTTTATCAACTCTCCCGATAGTAAAAATCATCTTTACATAATCGTATCAGCGCAGCAATCGTTTCTTTTTTTACATCATCTTAACTATCGTATTCTGATGATATTTACAATCCTATTAGATACATGTATCCGACAAAATATTTCATTTCGCCAAACGAATTTCAATTGATACTATGAACGGCGGCGGAAAAGAAATTAATCGGTTCCTTCTCCGTACCCGATGGACAAACATAAATTCGACACATTCCGATTTTGGAAATTAACTCGCGTGGCAAACAACAACGGAACAAAAAAAACTCACAAATCTTTCGAAAGCGTTTCCCTAAGTGTGTTATCGTTGGATACAACATCCGGACGTCACCGTCTCGTTGCCGGACCAATCGTCTTATTGAAGAGCGTATTCGCTATTGCGATCACCGGAGAAAATAGTTTCAACGGGCAGTCGCTGGAACGTAAAAGAAAAAGAAAATCAATGAAATTAATCTTTTCGCATTTCGCGATCTATGGCGTAATAACGAATGTGAAACATACCAAACCCCGGTGACCGGTTCAGCTTCGTTTCCGCTCACGATAAAAAGCGGAAACAGTATCGAAAACACGCAACCACTGCGAACGATACAAAGAGAAATATAAAATCAGCGTAAAATGTTCGCAATGACGAACATATATCTCAGATTCGTAATAATCACGAGAAAATTACCTTATGACATAGGAATTCGGTAATTGCGTGAGAACGGCGAGCGGTAAGCCGAAACCAACGAAATACGGCCAATTTCCCTCGATGAATGTAAGCCTCCTGTGCAACTCCCATCCCATGTTGAACCACTTGTACTCAAAGGCGTAAAGGGCGTAAAGAAAACACATGTGAACGAGAGCCAAAGCTTCGCCGATCGGTGGCAACGGTATTCTCGAAACCAGCATTCCCTGTCCGAGAAACAATGCCTGAACGAGAACACTGAACAGCGTGTCGGCGACGAGTTTACTAACGCTTGACAACAACAGGGGTCTTCCCTGTCTGTATCTGTAGGCGCTATCCGCTATGTCCTGAATGGCAAAAAAATGTCATGAAAACCCAATGACAATAAAACAATATTTTTCGACTCGGTTATTATTTATTGCCAAAGACTTGTCAATTACGCGGGATAAACTGTGTAATGTTTGATAATTAAGCTTCACTAAACTAAATTACGTTTTTGTAAATTTATTCGATATGATAGAAAAAAAAAATAAAAAATTACGGAGAAAAATCTAAAAAATAATACTTTTTTTTTTTAATTCATATGTATTGTTAATCAATAATAAAATAATTTAAAAAAATGAATAAAAAATAATTTGATAATCACTCGATAATGATAGAAAAATATCTTAAATTTGTATTACCTGAAACCACAAGCTATTGACTATTCTGCTGAGTAGAAACAGCGGTAGTACCCAAACAGTTCCAAATGTAAGGGATAGAAATGGCTTAGTCCACGACCAGACCGTCAGTCCCATTCCAGGCGAATGGCCAAAAATTATTGTAAGCAGATACTTGAGAAATGGCAAGAGACCGCATTCGAAGATCAAAATACTCGCCCAGAATACTCCTCCATTGAGTGCGCAGCACTGTATCGTACGTTTCAATATTTTGGATTCTCTGTGAATATGAAATTCCGTATAATAAAAATAATAAACAAAATTTGTGTTTCAACAATGGATGGTTTACCGCTGTTCCTTGGATGGTTTTATGGGACTCTGATTAGCGCCTGTATCTCTCCTGCGATGTTCGCTTGTTGCCGGTGAATTTCTTACAACTCTTTCGTTGATCTGTTTATCCATATAAAAAAGTACAACGGCGCCCTTGAGACTATCCGCAAAGCCGCGGCACACGGCTCGCAGTATTCCCTGAAAAATTACATAAATCAAGGCGATAAATAATAAATTATTGCGACGTTGAAGGAAACAAAGCATTCGTTGATTTAATAATTCGAGACTCACTGTGACGTTATCCATTTTTTTTCTTATTTTTTTAAATTACGCTATAAATCTGTTCTCTCGAACTTTAATTCAACGTATATTGCGGGGAAAACGATGAATCTGGCAGGTGAACATCTTTGTCCAACAGCACTGTATATCTTACGACGAATGTCGAAAGTGCAAAGGCCTTTGTTGATCACTCGCGCGAACACGACTCGGACACGATAAATTATAATAAGACTCGCTCGATGGCTCGACGATGACACGACGATGCCGTAATCAATCGCGACGTACGTATTATTATACACAAATTAAAAATTCTGTGGTTCCGTTGATTTTCGAACATAGCGAGAGAATCGTGACTGTGGTGCCACTAATCGAATGTGTGTGTCTAGTTCATTCTTTTTTTTTATCACTTCTCTCTTTATCTCCAACACGACGCACACGTACAAGCGCACCGCGCGTATAGTTCCGCGACGAAAACATTGGGAGATCGTGCTGCCCCTGCGAATATCACGGTGTAAATTTGAACCGGAAGAGCGAAATAGTAGAGTTTACCGGATACAACAGAAAACATCCCAAGCGAGTGTAGCACATGTGATATATCAGACTGATATCTATTATGTTATTAACAATTTGTAAGTACGATGTTTTATTAATCATAAGTGATGTACCTGGAGATGCGAAATATCCAACGCGAAAGGTAAGCAGAATAATTCATCTACAATAATATTTACTATGAACAAAAAAAAAACATCTCCGTCAGTAATGAAAAAGAAACTCGATCTATTCATGTACATTGAAAACTATAGTTACGGATGAATAGGGGTTATGCAACCGTTCGATAAATGAATACTTTTTTTACAAAGTCAACACAGGAAAATCGTCATATTTTTTAATATCGAGCGATATAGATATCTTCATAGAAAAATGCAGTACGCCGAAATTTCAATTCAATTGTCTCACGTTAAATCCGCGGGGATTCTTACATACAATAACCCCCCCGGTATATGTACAAAGAAATGATAGTCGATTAGTTTTGAGAGTTTTGAGGTATCGTATCGGAAGTGGCATTGTGCCTCATAATTTATATTCACAACGTGATATACTTTGATTGATTTTCACATTGTACGCGACGAGACATCGTTGCGCTCAGTTTCTTTGCGCGATTTTTACTTCTACCGATCCATGGTACGCCACGTAAAACCAATTTCAGAAATATTCGAGATTGAGCCACAGCCTCGTCGTCGTCATTCGGTATCTCACCCGCCGGACAACATTGGAATTTCGTGCACCGTCCAGAGTGAACACTTTACGAATTTATCATTTAATTAGTAACTCGTGATTTTTTTCGCTCATCGACATCGTCTACAATAATAACCCCCTTTTGCGTAACAGCGAACGATTCGAAGGAAAAAATAGTAACTGGGCGTAGAAGATCCCTCGCGGTACCGCGTGACAATATCGGTGTCGCTTGTCTACCGACGATCGATAGACTTCATAATATACTCGAAGTGCCGGAATACGAAACTTCGGACGATGAAGTTGAGAAAAGGGTTAATACGCGGAAACTTTGAAGCGAAAGGAATGATTTTACACAAACTATATATTTAATTCCATTTCGCTATATCCAATTACGTAGCCTGCGCAGAATCTGCAAAACCGGAAAACAACATTGCTACAAACGAATGCGGCAGCAGTTAGGGAAAGAGTAAAGTCCACTCGGGATGACGTCGCTAATCAGTCGACGGTAATGATAAAACTGGCGGTTTATTTCCGATGATTTAATCTTTGCGCGGAGGTTACAATGAAATCGTTTTCTCGATAATGATAATCGCGTCAAATCAATTACTCGAAGACTTCCAGCACCGAGAGTGAAACGATCCCGAATAGAAATCTCCATTACGCGCGCAGTCGATCGTGCAAGCGACGCGATACCGTAGGTTTACTTTGGCAAGAATGTACTAAAGAATCATCGAAGAAATGCGGCGAATCCAAGAAAACGGAACACAAGTTTGTGCGTTCTTTTGGCATTTACTAAAGATCCTTCGATCTTCCGATTAAAGAAATCGACGAAAAGAAAAAAAAACCAAAATCTTTGAAACATTAATTTGCCATTGCAGCAAGCAGAGATGGGAATAAGCAACGTAAGACGTCCGAGGGACGATCCAACGAAGCCTCGTAAACCAATAATGCCTCGCGATAACATTGGATTCGCTTGCAGACCTTTGCGTAAGATTCATCGCTAAATCATTGAATCTTTTTATTTTAAGGTTAAAAAATTATTGGTGCCGGTGCTCGTATTTCGATTTGATTTTGAATGAATACATTATCGCCTTGCGGCCGTTTTCACGAGATATTCGCGCCCCCTATGCGAATATTTAATGATTTGTAGCGGAAATCCCGAATTAATCTTTTAACACAAAACTTTCTCATTACTTTCGCGCTTCACATCTAAACTTTCAAATCTAAGAGCGCAAATTGTACTCATAATTCAATACATCATTTTTCGCAATTATCGTCGACGATACAGATAAATCTATTGGTCGATTGAGCGGTCCGCGATTGAGTACCGGTATGAATTTAAAAGTAAGTTTTACAAAAGAAATGAGAATTCTGCAAATAATTAAACATTATTCAATTCAACGGCTCATAATTTTTACCCGACGATGTTACAATCTCGTAAATTAATTCGTTCGACAGAACTCGTCGAACGGCATCGAGAAAAAGAATATTCTTCATGCAAAGCAACCGACGGGCGCAAGAAATGAAAACATAAGCAGCGAACAGATAAAAACCCTTCGTGCCGTCAGTAAACTTAGCGTTCTACTACTATATATACACTTTCTTCTAACTTACTACTTGTCCTTCTCGAAGAATCATCGTTATGGCGATATATTCGATTGTTGCCCGTCGCACGACGTTCACGAGTAAAAATAGTAACGATATATGTATATTGTGTAATCCGTAGTCTGGTATGAGAACGTTCGGGGAACGTCCGGAAAGGAAAATTCAGACTTTCGAGCCGAAGAAAGAGTAAATTATAACTGGATATTCGTCCCTAAAGTAATTTAAGATCGAAATCGTTTCCATGCCGTAACGAAGGTGATGTGAAAAATCGTCGTAAAAAAGTTTTTCGACAATAAATATATATGTATTTTTTTTCTGAAACTACCAACGGCGGTGTTATTTCGAATAAAAAAATAAAATATTTGCCGTGATATTAATATTTATTGGGTTAATAGTGCATATTGTATAATTTTCTTGCTTAATTTTTTTTTTTCGTGTTCACGCCGTTTCGTCGTAAATACAGAGAGTAACTAACGGGAAACGTTAATTACCGTTAAAACCCGTGGGTCATATCTCCTTCATAGACAATGTTTATCATCGGATTTTCGAGATCCATTCCAATTTCGGCGACTCCCCATAATCGACCCTCTAAACCCGATGGTACGGGTTCCATTGATGGCTTCCAGTTCTTCACAGCCCAATCGCCCTGAATGATAAAAAAGAAATTGTCGATACAGTTCGAGTTTACGGATTTTGATAAATAATGCCGAAAAACTCACCGGAACTATGGGGCACCCTTTCGGGAAGCCATCGGGAGTACCGGCTCTGACGAAGCCATCGCCAATCGTCTTGTCGTCAAAGCCGTCGCATAGCAACATTTCATTCTCAATGGGATCCTGACCATCCATGTTTATAACCACACGCATCTAAACATTCATCAATCCCACGTCTAAGGTACACGGAAATCAAACTACAAACGGTTTATAAGAAACATCGGAAATCGGAAATAAATTAATTAAAATTAACAAATTATTTAATTGATGAATTAATTATTATTATTTATTTATTTATTAATGATTTATTTAATGAAATCAATAACTTAATTAATTTTTTAACATCGGAATCGGAAATAAATTAATTTTTTTTTGTCACTCAATATGCCTCGTGGATAAAAAAAAATAGTTCAAAATTTGGTTCATGTGGTTCGAGGAAAAATAATACGAATAGATACATAAAACTACGCGGCGAAATTTTTTATTTAAGCTCGAAAGATTTTTTTTGATTGCGCGAATTTCAAAAATACGGACCGCGGAAACCACTGATCTGACTTATTTTTCGAAAAACTACAGTAGGAGTTTTGAAATGCTATAAAAACTAAGCCATTACCTTAATGAAACATTATGGATTCGCAAATTGAAGATATACATATATTTATTCCCGACCACTCTATAAAGTTCACATTCCGTACCTGCGAGGCGGGTGGAAAGTGGCGAATTGTAATCCAGCGGGACGTAATTACCGGAGCGGGCAATAAAGTGCCACTTTATTGCCCGGCGGGAAATAAAGTAGCATTTTATTTCCCGCTACCGTAGTACTTTATTTCCCGCCGGGCAATAAAGTAGTACTTTTTTTTCCACCGTATATTGTTATTAAAAAAATTTGTTATTAAAAAAAATATCAGTATTATAATTTATATACGCACGCCCTCCCGTGCCCGCACTCCGATGCCCGAGAGGTGCCCGAAAGGTGCCCGTACTCCGAGTTAACCCTTTTCGCCGTCGCATGTACGGAATATAGACTTTATAGGGTGGTCGGGAATAAAGTAACGTATGCCACACGGGAGGAAGTGCTTTTCACCTCGTGTGATCACAGCCCTCGCTTCGCTTGGGCTGCAAACCCCACTCGGTGGAAAACACGCACTTTCCTCCCTTGTAGCATAATGTACTATTTTTTTACAAAAAACTCGATTAATGAAAATAGCTGTAATATTTACCATCATTTCTCCCGGCACCTCTTTTTTTATCGGCATTTTGATAGTGAGTTCGCTACTTTTTGGCGTCTCTTTAACTTCGGCCGTCCATTTGTCCCACCATTCGGTCGCTTCACCGTTGATCTCAAACTTCGAGAATCTGAGAGCATGTTGCGACTACGAACGCGGATAATTGTGATTATGTTGAATATTTTTTTAGCCGCGAATAATTTTTTTACAAAATACATACATCCCCGACGACCAGCGTACTTAGCGATGCTACGGACAGCACAACTCCGAACAACGTCGAGAAAATCATGTTGCGATGATGTTTCGATATCACTCGTCACTCGTTGAATTCGTGAATTTTTAAAGCGTCGCGTTTTTATACGAATGGTCAAACCTCGTGGCTTTAAAAAGTTGCATACACGAGAATATAAATTCTAGATAGGAATTGCGTGCGTATCACGATTCATAGTCGATAATAAGCTCAATGGAATGATGCGAGGAAACAGGATAAGTCACTTCCGATCCCACGCTAATCGCGAGACGTCGATCGACATTTATATTGTGAACAAAAGTCTAAGTTTTGTCGTCCAAAAATAAATAAATTAATAGCCCGATAAAATCATCGCGCAGGGATTGATCGTGGGAATTGTTTTTGACACGACGAGAATATCGTCAATTTACGTAACGTCAAGTACGCCTCGTGTTCGTCCTGATATTTTGGTAACGCGGTGGCAGATCGACGCAATTATTACCGTGCTGTGTTAATCAAGTAGATGAGGTATTACGTTTTTTTTGTGACAAAAGTGAACGATGTACGCCAAATACTCGAATAACAGTAAAAAAAAAAATTAATAAAAATGAAAAAAAGTGAAATCATGAGCCGAGTTACCAGATAAAGATATTCATAAATATACGATGTCAATTATCAAAAACATGGATAACGCGAAAATAAAAAAATACTTGGCAAAGTTTTTGTATTCGATGAACGCGCCAAGTATTTTGTTATTTTTGTTTTTGAAATATACATTTTTAAAAATAATTAACATCGAATATTAATTTGGTAGAGTTGCTCGATACAGTATTATAAATCGCAAGGCTTTTAATCGCGTTGATTCAGAATTAAGATTGAAGGGCTCCAAAAAGTTTTGAAAGTGGTCATTGACGATTTTCTTTTTTTTCCGTGCGTTCGATTACGCAGGAGCACATTATTCGATGTATTTTAACCGCATATTTTCTCAAAAATCGGTAATTTCAGCCAAAATGTATATTTTTCTAATTGTCAGGGAACATGTAGTTTTTTTTGGGTTACTATTATATTGACCGGTGAAAACAATTGACAAAAGTACGACTGAAAAAGTAAGTTTCTTTTTAACAAATGACCGGCCATCTGATATAGAAAGTTTATTACTGCTCTACATGTTTTTTTATGCCGATATATATATCTTTATGAAAGGGTCGATTCCGGGTCCAAGTGTACATATCGCA
This sequence comes from Cryptus viduatorius, assembly GCA_964006125.1. NCBI lineage: Eukaryota > Metazoa > Arthropoda > Insecta > Hymenoptera > Ichneumonidae > Cryptus > Cryptus viduatorius. Next base: position 15,842,107 of record OZ023222.1, read on the forward strand.
GATTGAGTATACAAAGATCTACATTTCAACATGAACCCCCAAAAACCTATTAATATCGCTACGTATACCGCGAAAAAAATGATATAAGCAAATTTAGTTTTCTTTTATAGTAGGGTTTAAATCGGGTCCACTTGTACTTGTGTACTGATACATGAGGGGTCCGGCTATAATTATGAGCATCGTTCGAAAAAAAAAAAGAATAACTGACTAAATCGAAAATTTCATAAACCACAAGCCACCACAAGATTGGAAGATCAGTTAGCCATTAGATTGTAAACCAAAAAAGTGAAAAACGTAAGATGGGCGACAAGTAGCAAAATTTAATTTTTTTTTTTCACAAAAAAACGAAAAATCAATATTCGTTACATTTACACCTTTTTGGTGATTCCGATCGAATAAAAAATAAATTGCGGATGTATGGGCGGTATAGTCCCGTCAAACGTGAATTTCGGAAAAAATGTTGAATAATTTCGAACATTTCTTGACGGTATTAAAATCTGAAAAAAAAATCAACCATGTATAAGGTGCTAAAGAGTTTGATTTTTCATAATAATAATCGAGAAATGTTATTCAAAAATGAATTTAAAAAAACTTGTTTAACAAATTACGCGTCATCTTAAATTTTTTTTTCATGAAACTGATTCGTAATTTCTTCCGAAAGCGTATGAATTTTTTCAGAATTTTATCTAATTATTTACAATTGCGTTTTTTTTAACATAATGAACGCTAATAACGCAATTTTACGATCGTTGCGTTTTCGCAATTTTTTTCATAAGATCGAAGATGTGGATAACTCCACATCTCGATTCCCGAACCTTTCGAAAATGCCGTCATACAAATTTTGATTGTAATACCACAAGATGAGATATCATATATGGCTCGAATGAAAAATCGTTATCGCATCATGTTTAAACGAAATGCATCGCATATATGATCAAAATTAAAGTTTTTAAGTACCTTGGCTTGCATATGTAATGCCGACATGTACCGTTATGATAACTACACAAAAATCTAATAATATCGATAAATTGCAGACTAGGAAAGCTAAGCTTTCATTGAAATCTGCACATTCATTATTCTGCAGTCTACGTAGACTTTGTAATCGTGTACTTGACAGAATGGGGGATAAATAAAAAAGTTCCTCTTAGATGTGACGGTACATATCGGTACCGGTCCTGACATTCACCTTTTCAACGCTACAAATAAATTGGACGCATTCTGTTAGAAAATATCAAAATAATACTATCGACAACCGGCGAAATACAAAAACTGTTTGCCGTATGTGTGCGATTCTATAACCTACAGTCTCAACGTCTGTGACAATAATAAATTGGATATCTGAAAATCATAGTTGGCGAATTACTCGGGGTGTTATTGACTACGCAATCGAGATGCAGAGAACTCTATTTGCTCGACCGTTTCGAAATTGACAGGATCCAAAGTTTGCTTGTAATGTCACAAAATGAGAAATCGCATACGACTCGAATGAGGAATCGTTACCAGAATTCGGGGTCACGTATTTGTATGAAAAGAATCGAAGTTTTTAAATATTTTGACTTGGATATGTAATGGTTGATATCGGTACCGGTTCTCAGATTCACCCTTCGGGCTATGTATGGACCCGACATGTACCGTTACAATCGGAACACACAAAAAAAAAAATATTGACAAACTGCTAATTAGGAAAGCTGAGTTATCATCATGATCCGTACATGCATTATGCTGCAGTTTACGAAATCTTAGGCAGACTTCGTAATCGTGTACTTGTCAGAATGGGGAACAAATTAAAAGTCTCTCGAGGATGTAACGGTAAATATTGGTACCGGTCCTGACATTTATCCTTTCAACGCTGCGAGTAAACCGAACATATTCTCTTAAAATACACAAAAAAATAGTAAATGCGGCAAATTTTATTTCAATCGGTGCGTAAAGTGCAGTTTTACGCACGCTACGCGTACATGACACCCCCCATTCCACACCTTGAGAAGTAAAATTTCATAAGATACTCGTGCGAAAAACGTTTTGATTACTCGTGTGATTGCAACACTTGTTTTCAGCTCGTGCTGCAATAGCACACTCATCAGAAGAAGTTTTATCGTACTAGTATAGCAATGTTCTGTTATTTCACGCCGCGCGAGAAAGCCGTTTTCTCGCACTCGTGAAATAAAATTTTGTACTATACTCGTGCGAGAAACTTTTTCTCAACATATGTGATTGCCACACTCACCTTCAGCTCGTGCTGTAAACTCACACTCGCTAGGAAAACTTTAATCACACACGCATCGTAATATTCGATTATCTTGTCGCAATCTCATATGAAATCGTATGAATCAGAAATAAAATTGATATTATAAACTATGCGGTTTACACCGCACACCAGGGCACCTTATTAAATCAATCATGGTTTTTTCCATGTTTCGTATGACCGATTACCGAGAAAAAAAGTGATTACCCATGAAATCGTCATTTTGACAAACCTCACCTAGAATTCATAGTCGCATACTGGTCATAATAGCAAGTCGATGAAAAAAAAATTTGCGTTTGTTTGATTCATGTCGGTCCCGGCCATCATATTCGAGGTTATGTACATCGGTCCTCGGATTCACCATTTGCACTAAGATACCTTGGTCCTCATAAACGACAATGTACATAGAGCGAATTATGGGGACCGGACCTAAAATCAACCTCTGCATCTAAAAAAATGTGGGGTCCGTCCCCATATGTGCCAAATGTCCCCATAAGTACCTCTAGAGTTTCGAATTGGACCCGGCATATACCTTTTCATAAAGATATACAAATTGATTCAAAGTTACGATCGAAGGGCTCCAAAAAGATTTGAAAATGAGAATTTTCTATCTCGCATTTTCACGTTATTCCTACATATTCAATCGTCCGGTTTCATTGGTTAACTAATGTTGTGCATTTGTGAAAGTCACACTGCGATTGCATAATAAGCTGTTTCTGGATGTTTACAAATTATGAACTTTCATTAGTGTTTTGACTCCGGAAAATTGCGATAATTTTTTTTTTTTGCGAACGGAATTTTTTTCACAAAAAATATATTACCAAATGATACGATAAGCGCAAAAGTGTCGACCAGATGGTGGGTCAGTTTACAGTTGCATCTTAGGAAAATTCTCGTAAATCGGTGAGACACGTTGCCAGGGATTTTTTTTTAATCGATTCTTTACTGTTGCAGCGCATCGAGATAACAAATCGAATGAAGGAAAGGCATTATTTGATCTGATCATCGTCCACGAATCATGATTGGCGGTGCTATCGATGCCGCGTAAGTAAATATCGACATTTCCAAAAATTCGAAAAAAAATGAGTATCGACTCGTCGAGAGTCCAAACCGCGAAAACTGAATATCGGAGACAAACGTGACCCATCCAATTAACACGAATATTACGCAGCACATTTAACTCCGAATTTACAAAGCAAATTTAATTGAATAAATGATAAAAAAATGGTAAAATCACAAAAAAACGCAAAAGGTTGAAAAATGACACGCATTTCTTAACAGCGTTTTCGTTACATCAAAATAATAGTTATGCCGATGACAAGTGAAAAATTATGATCGCCCAATCGATTTATTTGAAAATGATTATTTTCGATTTTTTATTGATTGCAAAAAAAAGCGATTTACTTATTATTATGATTTTGAAAAATGTTTATTATGTAAATATCTTCGTTCCGCTAAAAATAGTAGTTAATTTATATAAATTCGATCGTATTCTTTTGCCATGATGTTGAATAACTATAATCGGCGAATCGTCATGAATTTTTTTTTTTTCATTTAAATAATACGTGATACCTGAATACGTGAATTAAGAACATCCGCTAACGGGTTGTAAGCTAATGTTGTACCCGGTGGCCGAACGTATCGATAAACTAATTGCCAATTCGATAGATTCCATTTTCATGTCCGTCGTTATTTTGTAATTTCGCAAAAGGTTCGCCAGAATCGCCTTAATATTCGTTATCGCTACGCTTTTCCCTGCAACGGAATATATCGAAGTAATTTTATTGCGTACACTATAACGTGGATATTTGCTCGATCAGCTCTGAATGTAACGAACCTAAACAGCCTCTCGATCCCGTCAGAAAGGGAATGTAAGCATAAGGGTGTCTTTTCGCGCATTCTTCGTCCGAAAATCTTTCCGGATCGAATTTGTCGCTATTCCGCCAAAGAATTTTACTCCTCTGTGTTGCATACGTTGCAAGCACTATTTGGGCGCCTTTCGGAAGCGTACATCCGTCTAAAAAAGGCATCAATCGTAATTTAGTCATATACTGGAAAAAATCATCATAATAATCAATTAACTCACCGACTTTTACATCATCCGTCACAGATCTCGATGTGAACGGAGCTATCGGATAAAGCCTCATAACTTCTTTAATAACCATCTCCATGTATTTCATCCGATTCAAAGTTTTGACATTTATTGTTTCACCGTTTTTTAAAACCTCCTGAATTTCTCGACGAGCTTTTTCTTGCACATCCGCGTGGATGCCGAGCAGCAAACACGCGAAGGAAGTTGCAGTGGATACCGTGTCGTGCGCCTGAAACGAAGATTCTGATACTCCATTTTATCGAATCAAAATATATCCAAACGATAAGATTAGTTTACTAATGTGTATTTTTTGTTTTTTTTTTTTTTCGTACGGCTACATAAAATGTGAATATCGCATCGACGAGGTCATCGTTAGACAGTTCATGACTCGCGTCGTTCATCTCGATGATTTGTTGAAGCATCGATTTCGGTTTAATTTCGGAATCAGTTGAATTTTCGGTATGAAGCTTCGACATCGAAAGATTCTTTCTTTCCGCAGCGATGCACTGCGACAGATAAATTTTTCATCATTTATTTTCATTTCTCGAAGATCGGGTACAACGATTTTTCATAGATATCCGACAACGATAAGACAGTAGAACCTTTTTGGTGAAATTGCGAACAGTTCTTCGACACTCGCATTGCTTTTTGTATTGCGAGGTCAACCTGAATAAGCAATCAGGGTGAAGCCACAGCTTGAGCAATCGTTCGGTAACGATATCGTATAATCTTTAAATTTTTAGTGATTTATTAATAAATCTGTACATCGATATCCGCTGAAAAGTTGTAATGGTCATTCGGTCGATAACTTACGCTGTGATCGATTCAGTAACACGATGATTCGCCTGATTGTAGGCATCGTAATCGTATCCCATTATGATCTCTGCATTATCGGGCGGTTGGATAATTCGAAAAAAAAAAAGTAATTAAACTATGGGGCAGATAAATATCGCGCTGCAGTTGAATTAAAGTCTTTATAATTATCGAAACATACGGGATACAACGTTCATACTGCATTGGTTGCATTTCTCGAAAAAATCAAAGACCCGTCCGTCTGCGAGTGGCATTAATTCATTCATGAACTCAGCGCTGCCTTTGATAAAAGCTTCGATGTAACTGTTCGCGAATTCTGATTTCATCGTTTTGTTAAACATTCTTCTGGTGATTTTACTTTTCTCTCCTGTCAAACGATTGCGAAATGTTACAAAAGATTGATAAAAACAAAAAAAAATTTGAAGAAACGATGTGGGGAACGGGAAGAACGAAAAAAGTATTTTAATTATACCAGAACCAGTTATGAATCCACCGCCCAAGAACGCTTCGATATATTTATAGAAGTATCCTTTGTCCGCGGTCTCTCGACTGTTAAGCACTACCTGTGCAATATTTTCGGAAAATCAAAGAATTAATTTATTTTACGAGTTGGAATTTCACGAATAGCGATAAGCGAGCATCGATCGTGGAAAAGTTACGATGGTTGTCGTGTACTTTTGAGACAAAGGAAAATAAATGGTTAAAATGCGAGCCGCCAAAGCCACCGAAGCCTTCGATAATAAGAGAGAGCAACCAGAGTATTTTTATTCTTTGCATTAAATCGTTCTGATACCAGTGCGCAGTCGGTACGTACACTGTAAACAGTGTAATAGGGCTATCCACATGCGCGAAAGCGCGAGGAATGTCGCGTATATATGAAGAAGTACGTGAGGAGCAAAGCGATATAATGATAGCAATTGATATACGTCGTCATCATTGCGTTTATTGCGCATTCGTCATTTCGCAGCGGTTATCGCGATTCGCGTTTAGTATTTGTGTATTTCTTGTTGCGGAAAAACTAATAAATCAATTCCAATTGTACCTTTAAATCTTGTGGCGATCTTATTACAACTGTCAGTTTATGTCCTATCCACAGTCTTATGGGTTTTACGTTTTCCAAATAAGGGTTTTCGATGTTGATCATGCGTTTCAATGAAGCTGCAAAAAAAAAATCGATACATTGACTACTCGGATTAAAACAACAAAAAATACACCCGGCAACTGGTGAGAAATTGTCGATAATTTTATTGACAAATTAAATTAATTTGAGAATCCATCGACGTCGTGAAAATGGTGCAATTTCGAAAAATTTAGGAATATCATTAATTCATTACATTTTCATTTAATTTTAATAATCATTGACTGCGATATTGATGGATTTTTTAAAACTGTTCGATGTTTTTTTTTTTATCCGGTGATCATTCCGATCGTTTCAATTAGATTCAATGCAACAAATTTATGAAAACTTTACTCGATAAATGTTTTGTTTATAGTTATAATTCTGTGTAACAAATTAATTCCGTTGTACGTTGCTTTTCTGCGTGACTAAAATATCGTACAATAAATCAACAACTTACCAGATTTGGACCCTAAGAATATTAGATAGTTCCCGATGATCGGCAAAGTCGGAGGTCCTTGCATTTCTTTTGAATGCTTTACCATATGTGACACTTGTTCTCTCCAGGCGCGAGTAGAGCGGAAAATTTTCCATAGCGTCGTGGACACAACGATTATTATTAATAATTCTGAAAATTACCTATATGACTATACTGTCTTTTTTAATATCAGAGTTTAATTCACTGTTATTAAGAGTCTTTCAACGGAATGGCGATTTTCTTTACCCGCTGTGGTGACTTTACTTAGAATGGCGGGATCGGAAGATATGGCACTCATTGCGATGGTCTTTTTTTTTGTTTTACCGATAGTTCTATTCAGAATCAAATAAATTCTCATAAAAATTAATTACTGAAATGTCGGCCTCGATTCGCCAAAGTATTGATTTATTTATTAATTATTTAAGTAAAAATTTTGGAAGCGACTCTCGTATTCGCTACGACTTCCATTCCGTGTCTCGATCTCGTGCTTCTTATATATGTGCGGTCCGCAATACGTGAACAGCAGATTTTCATAACGCTTTTTTGTTTATCGTTTGACACGTTTCATTCGAACAAGTATTGGCGCGATATCCGGATTGCGAAAAAAAGACTGAGCATACAATCATCGGATACAATCATCGGTGTGCACCGGAGAAAAAATAAATAGAAAATGATAGAACAATAGTGATTTTAATACATATTCAACATTAAAAAAAAAAAACAAACTCTCGCGACTCATTAGTTAGAAAAATGTCGAGAATAATTATCGGGTAAAACTCACTGATATTCGATGGCAAAACTACTCAAATCAATCGAAATTAAAAAAAAAATCACTATTGCTACGTAACCGTTATGAATATTAAAGGCTAATAATACATATTTGTCTACGCGGTGATTCTGCAATCTTTTAGTTATGTTTTCAAAAAGTCTCATTCGAAATTATACAATATTCATACATATCCATAACATTAATAAAAAATGCGTTTTTCACATCCGTGCCTTAGATACGAGTTTTTAATGACTTAAAATGCCTCTGATTTAATAGCGAGATCGCGATGTTTTTGTAACGTCATGATTATTGAGAAGAGCCGATTATGGACTTAAGGAATTATCCGTAATGTCACATGCTCGCGAGAGTTTTTTTTTTTAATTTACATTCTATATCGCCTTTATGTAACGAATTAACAAAAAAAATGTTCAATGTATGCTAACGTAATCTGCAAGAGACCCCCGATGGACACCGAAGTTTGTTGATCGCGAATGAAAATAAAAGAATAAAGTCGAAATTCATAACCGTTTCTTCGATATACAATATGTATATCTATGTATATCAAAGATCTTGAACATCAACTAAAGTCTAAACGGTAATTGTAATTAATTTCACCTTTGTTTCAATTTCCATCCACTATATGGAATATGAATATTTTTCTAGACTCGTTATCCAATGGCGATGTAGAATTTTTGTTTATAAAAAAGATATGATATCCTCAAGAGCACGCGAAATAACGCAGACATGTAGAAACGGAAGATCTTATCATTTTATCTCATCTCGGAATAGATTAACCAGGCGGGAACCAGTATCAAATTGTCTTAAACAATATGGCGTTTTTAAAGCCAGTATATTTAATTATTTTTCATTTCATCAATAAAAACTATTTTAATTATACTCACAGTATGAACCACCGCAACGCTCACTTTGCGTGTCTGCGCACAATTTTTTTACTTTAGTCACAGATCCTGCGATACGCCAAAGTTAAATAATCGATTGTTTCACATACGTAGTAACATCATCCATAATATGTGTAATTATAAAGAAAGTATCGTGCAATGACGGGACGAAGGTAGACGACACGTAGTAGAAAGCGTCACAGTCGATAAAACACGGTGAGCCCCTTTGAATATTCGCGCGGCTTCGACGATTGATCGATCCTCCATCACATTTCGAGCGCTCACACCGAAACCTCTCTCGCTTATGCCGAGAAAAAAAAAAAGAGAGTCTGCGGGTAGGGCCATCAGCGGCCAGTGCCAGTGTCCCCGCACATGGTTTGTCATGGCACACGGAATAATGGTGGAATTTTCGTGTCGTCGACGATAATTCGCGAACTCGAGATTTCACTTCTTTCATTGAAAAAAAAAAAAAAAAAAAACAAAAACTGCGAAACCAGTTTGCGGCGACACATTTGGGAAAGTAAAAAATTATTTCGTTTGAGTGTTAAATGTAAACGGTTAAGAGTTCAATTGCGCGATGAGAGGTGCCAGTGTGTCGCCGCTCAACGCGGGGGTGTGACAGCTCCTCGCTGTGTTTAAACAAGGTAACGGCTTCTCTCTCGCCATGAACCGGCACTTTCTAATTCACTTTCCATTTCGCCGTCGACTGACCGTTAAGCGTAACGTTCTCGAACGTCTTCGCGAAACCGAAAAAAAAACGACCAAAAGAAAAAGCAGAATAAACGTTGCCGAACGTCGGGATCACGAAAAAAATGTCGAAATATCAACGCGTCTGTGATTGTAAAGCAAAACAACGCGCGCGTCTGACAATGATGATAACGTTGATTAAAACGATGCAACAATTCTTTACAGATACATCATTACAGGGGAGAGTCGCGCGACTCGAATAAACGAAACATGCCGCAGAATCCAACGGTTCACAGTGTTCCGAATCAGAATACAAGCGGCGTAAATCCTGGAAGTAATCAGCACTTTACACCTATAAGTTGCACTCCGCCGCCTTCTTATCATAACATTAATCTTCCGCCTGGGCATCCAGCTGTTTTTGTTAACGACAGAGGCGCACCGCCGTCCTATGAAGAAGTCATTGATCCCAATGGTAAAAACAGCTTTTTTGCGCTATAAATCCATAGCATATGGAGGCAATTATTATATCGTAAACATTTTTTTGTACTTTGCAGCTCCACCGCCATCCTACGATTCGCTGTTCGGTCGAATGAGAGAAGCACACAAAGCGTCGAAGGGAGTTTTCGACTTTCTGTTAAATATCATTGTACTGCTTTTAGGCACCAGTAAGTATCCGCAAGAAGAAAAACTTCATGTTTCGTTGTCGTTAACATAGTGGTAATCAATAGCTTAACGAGCGCTTGAGACAGACTCTTTCTTTGTACGCTGAGAAAACAGTGCGGCTATCCAACGCCAAACGTATTTTCTCCAAGGAACCATCATAATTTATATACAAAATAATTTATTCATCCATAATTTACTTTATTGAAGTCGGTTATTTCGTAACGCACGGCGCGTAAAACTCCCTGCGGGAATTTCCTTCGCGGAACGATGTTAATTAATAAATGAATTAATTGCTTTATAACGAAATTAACTCCATTAAACTTTGTTATTCTCGAACGCACGGCGCGTAAAAGGAAAACCTTTGCAACTTTGTTTTATTCGTTTTGAAAGCGCAGTCGTTTTTGCTATCTTGTTAAGACGACGTTTCGTATAAACAGTTTGAAAAGATATTACCAAACTTGCGAGAAATTCTAACGAAAACAATAAGATTGAAAATGTTATTAAAATTTTCTTTGTCTCGTCAGTTTTCGGAAGGTATTAACTTGTTTTTTATTCTTAGGAGATATACGATAGTTTTATTTTTTCATCATTTGCGGATATTCACGTATATCGATCTTCTTTCTTCCAGTTGGATGCACAATAATCATCGGTGTGACGATAGTAGTACCGATATGCATGATGGTCATGGGCGGAATTTATCTGCATGACTGTCCCCAAGGCGAATACATACCGGTATATCTTCTGGTGGGCGGTGGGTTCGGAGTTTTCAAGCAGCTTTTGCACTTGTCGGCGAGAGTTCGCAAGCGTCAGGAGGAACGCGACGAGGAGAGAATGAGACAATCGCCGACGCAAACGCTCATCAATTGCTTTATGCTCGGATGGTTTATTATCGGCAAGTATATCGCAGAGACCTTTACAAGAATTACATTTATATTTTTTATGCATTCTCAATATTTACGGTCGATTTTCTTTTTTTTTATTCTATTGCAAAAAAAAAAAAACGAAAAAAATACAGGTTCCATGTGGGTTTACAAGGAATACGAACCGAATTACGACCCGATGAAGGGCAACTACTGCAACAAAACTCTGTATCTCTTCGCCTTTTGGCTCATAACATCTGTATACATAACTCTGGGCGTTATAACTGCGGGACTTTGCAGTATTTCCGTGGCGAGCATAGCTTTTCAACGAAGGCCACCGGATCTCATGTGAACCGTGGAGCTTAGTGACGCTCGCGAGTATCGGATCGAAATCGTTGATCCTTTGTAACAGTAATGTGCTTTTTTTTTAAGTGTCAATGAGAAAAGAATTGCGCAGCGCCGTTGTAACGAGAGACGATTACTTGCAGCGATGTGTGTGAGCAAAAAAAATGCTAAACACGCGCCGTTGCAATCGTCCGCGTTTAATGTACCTGAGTGACCGTAAACCGGTTACGCGCACGCGACAGGCTCCCGCAACGAGGCAAGAAATTTTTGAACGATTATAATGACGATACGAGGGCCCGAGAGAGCGCTCGATACTTGACCTTCAAAAATACGCTTACGTGGGCACGCGTGCCAGGAAACTGCGTACACCGAAAGGCGTCAAACGTTCCGCAACGAAACGGATTCGTAACTATACACGCGCATCGACTGACGAATTACGAGGCGAGACAAGCACAGGGGATCTGAAATCTATATGGGCTGTGGATTATTTCCGCGATTTTTTTTATCGCGCTATTCTTACTAATTGTGCCAAGGAAACGAATGGAGACGTTTAAAGTCGACGAGATTGTTCTTACAAATGTTGGAAACGCTGAGGTATGTTGCGGAAAGAGAATAAACAAATAGGCTAAATTTATTTTCTAATTACTCGACAGAAAAAAAATACGATGGTTATTCCATTGGTGATAATTGCAATAATCCGATTTTAAAAAATTGAACAGAATTTGTAGTGACGATTTTTCTTTCTTGCGGAGTAATTAGAAAATTGAATGTGATGAAAAAATGCAGCGGATAAAAAAGAAGAAAAAAAAGGGAGTTTCGTTATCGCTCGTCGATTAAATGCCATGGGGAATTGCGGGCGTGTGATTGGAGCTGAGAGCCCTTTATTTTCTGAGTAATATTGAGTTGCGTTTACCGACGCATCGTCGTCGTATTCGGCACGCATTTAGATCGTAGAAGATATTGGAAAAACGAAACAAAAAAGAGTAACCGCTGAGAACAAACGAACGAACAATTTTACCTCCTATCATGAAACATTTTTCGTCACAAGACTGTATAGTTATTTCATGCATTCAATTAATCTCCGTTGCTTTCTCACCAATTTCGACTCCGTCCTTCATAAAAAAAATTAATTATACAACGATTTTTTTTCTTTCGTTTATTTTCTCTTCGTGTCCTTTACATCGAGTCATTTTTTTAATGTAAAAAAAAAACAATATTTTTTTACCTCCAGTCCTCGATCCATCTTTGGATCACATTGGGAAGCGAACTTTTTGTCATTCAAGTTTTCTTTATGAATGACAAAACGATTGTTCGAACCATTTATTTTGTATATTAATCCCTCGTATAGACTGTAAATACTATACAAAAAAAATTAGAGATAAAGTGAAATGTGTCTCTTAGATTAGTGACGAAAACATAACGTGTCATCATTGAAGCTACAAAACATAATAATTACCATGTATTACGATTATTCGTTGTTTTCTGAGATATTGAAATCGCGATAAATTTACGTATGTGTCTATTGTTATTATTACACTTAATAGATACATATATATATATTATATATATATTATACATGAAGAAGAATGGTAATTGATATTAACGATATGCAGCATCGCCGCGTGTGCACATATTTGTTTTTTTGTTTTTTTTTTTTATATAATTTTTCCTAAATAAACAGCTTGAAAGTTTATCAAAAAGAAAAATCATTATTATCCGCCGTAATCCGATGCTGTAGGTCGGCGTTCAACGCCGTTAAAATCATCGTATTCTCCTCGATACTCGGCATCCGGATACTTTAAGTATTCTTCCTTCTCGTCCCATATATCGTCTTCGTCGCATTTGTCCGGCAGCGAGTCGATCGACGTCTATCAACGTAAAACATTTTTTTTTTTTTTTCGTCGAGAAGATTCGTAAAATTTTGTTCGTCAGACATCGAGAAAGCGTGGGAGAAGTTCAACGCGGTTTCCAGACACCGGATATCGTGATTTCATTAATAAAATCCCGAAGTACAAAAGCGGACGGATATAACAGGCGGAAGTCGTCATTATAATTGCAATCGATCAAGATTCTCAACGAATATTCGTATACTCTATTGGATTTACGTCACTCGTATTGTGGTACAGACCGGAGTGAGGGGAGGGCGAAGGAGGAAGTTAAATAAGCCAGAAAACACGGAAGTACAGAAGCTAATCGCGGGATGGAATACTATCTCGTTGAAATTATACAACACATCGTTGTCTATGGAAAATTAATGGACTTCCGGTGTCTGAGTGTCTAGCGACGCATTTCGGCTATCGGTAAACTCGCAAAATCGGCGATAGTATTTTAACGTCAAAAGCAAATATTTATTTTCATTACTTATCATATATATCGAAAACTGATAATATTCAATTATGTGTCATCGATGTTTAACCGTTAAACGTGATATTTTTTCGAAATATTTTATTTTAATTATTTTTTGAAATATTAATGCATGAATTCGAAATAATTGAATGAAAAGTGTCGAAAAATAGACTCACATCCTCTTTAATCGGCATCGGCTCGGGCGGTAGTAAATCCGGATTATAAATAGTGACGTAACGAGCGCGCCAAGCAGCAACGATCCCGCGATTGAACGGATTCCCATCTTCCGTTAGGGGTGGCTGCGTTTCACCCGCTTTATTTCCATCTCCCCCCGCCTCCTCATTTTGATTCACTTCCTATGAAAATTGACAAATGTCGTATGTCACTACCCGACCTATTTGGCATCAAGCGGAATATATATGTAACATAGTGCTCGCGATGTTTTATTACTCTTTCATCGTTTCCTCGATCGGCATTGTCTTCGATCACTGGGTCATTGGGATCTTTCACGTGAACGTAGTGACCGTGTTGCATACAAGAATTTTCGAAAACAAAACATCCGCGACCGTACGGCTGTCTCGTGAAAATAATGATAAACGAAATTTTAAACATGGCGGTTGCGGGACCCTCGTGTACCACAACATAGTTTCGCTATGCGATAGAATCCTTTTTTTTCCTTTTGTTACAGTTACAGTTTCCAGGAAGTGGTATTCACTCAAACTCATTTAAAGTTAAAACGCCATTTCCTCCGGCTAACAAGAAAATCGATGACTGGCTAAAAAAAAAACCGAAAAAAAGTTCCTGACCCGAAGCCAAAACGAATTTCGGCTGCAGCGTAGTTTCGATGAGATCGATGAAATGTTCTCTCTTATGCCCGGTAGCGATTACACTCATTGCGATACAGCGCGTTATTGACGAAACAAACTGTACCGGAGTTTTACCAAATTGAGTTGCCAGGATCCGTGAAAGCGATAACGCGGATGTACCAGCTGACCGGGACCCTGCATACGATCCTTTATCCACGTACCCATGAACTTTGCGCCGCTTGCCGCGTAGACATACGTTCCGAGACCGTGACGAACATTTTTCTTCCAGCCACCTTCGTAGACGTCTTTGTTCGCGTAATGATATTCACCAAAGCCATGTTTAGCGTCGCGTTTCCAGACCCCTTTGAGTTTCGAATACATAGCATACGGTATATACATGCAACCGCACTATATTTGTAGAACCCACGTGCGGTGCATTAAGAGACAAGGTTTGCGCGATATATTCGTTATTAAATAAGTCATTTGATAATTTATTGATCAAAACACAATAAAGTTGAATAATTACGAAGAAAATGATCGATAATCGGTAAAATCTTTAATAAATCGAAGTGATGCGAAATGAAAATTCGCAATTCGGCATTCGTTGTTTAAACGTTTTTTCCGTGAGATCCTACCTTCGTATCGACTTCCATCGGGATACCAAAAAATGCCCTGTCCATATTTTAATCCTTGACGCCATTCCCCGTCATACCGTGCGCCATTTTTCAGCACGTAAAGGCCCCTGCCGTGACGCAGGCCTTTGCAATAACCGCCTACGTACATGTCGCCGTTTGGCAAAAGCGTCTTACCGTTGCCGTGTCTTTCGCCCCCCTCGTTTCTTTCACCTTCGTAAACCTTTCGTTCCCCAAAAAATCTCAATCAAATTTCATACGAGACGGTGAAATTTGCATCGCGACAATGTAACCGTCGACATTGAATTTCGAGAATACGAAAACAGTGAGGTTAGGGCATAACATGGTATTCTGTCTAAACAGCGAATGGCTCACCCCAAGAGGATTTGCTTCGGTCTCCCCGGGCTCTTCGCCTTCACCGCTTATCGAAGCCATTCACCCGCTCATCCGGGGGCGAAGCTACGGATTAATTTCCTCAAACTCTCTCTCTCTCTTTCTCTCTGCGTAGTTCGCGAAGTTACCGCGAAATCCCGTTCTCCGATACGATGTACTTGAATATAAAATTTACCGATTCGCGTCGTTTGGCTCGGTTTTTCAATTGTTTTATCGATTTAGCCGGTTATACAGACAGTTTGACTCCAACCGCAGAAAATAATTTCGTCTTTTTTTTGTTTTGTTTTGTGGATAAAACATTTTTTTAATACTTCTATCGATTATCCGGTAGTATATATAGACTACGCGAATAAAAAAAAAAACGGAGACACGTGGGCGCGTAATTGGAAAGGAAAAGGTCGACAAAAATGTGTTGAAAAAAAGATTACAATTTTATTAATTTATTCGCCATGGCGTGTTGTACAGGTAATTGTAAGTTTATGCAATCGACTCAATTATCAGAAAATCGATCGATTGACTATCGCGACAATCTGACATCGATCGCAAATTGATGCTTTGTCTCTGCTCGCCGGTATCGGATGCGCCAAACCGATCGAAACTTTGTACAATTTACATTTTTTTTTCCGCAGAGAATGAAAAAAATTAGTTTTTGAAAACGAGGCGCGCGAAGCAGTGCCATTTGAATAGCGACATAAAACGCGACACGACGCGATTGTGTACTGTCATCAAATATCGTCACATTTCCGAGAGCCTCGCGTGACTCGATATACCCGAAGGTATTCAGACAAAACGAGAACGCCTTACCAACGCGTCACCGGCCGGTCAACAGGCCGATCAACGCTTGTTTTTCCTTTTCCTTTTTCCTCACAGTCTCCAAATTTCTTTGTTTCCAAGAACTCTTTCGCAACTTTATCGGTCGCGAACCGACGTACCTCCCTGAAACATATAAATTAAAGAAATTTGTTATTCCGTCTGCTCTATCATTGATACGCCGAAAATACGAAGAAAAACATTTTCCATTCGGCGTTTGAAGTCATTTTTCGTTCGTAAAGAATTTGCAAACTTCTTTAACCCCTTCAGCAGCATAATATCCAACACTTCAAAACGTTTTACATATTAAAAAAAAAACACAAAAAAAAAGGTTTTTTACGATTCGCATGACGATTGTCGTATTAAATAACAAATTAGGACTCAGCGACGTATCGTATTCGGAATAAGTGCCGAAATTGCGACCCACGAGGTAAAATTTATAACACATATAGCTTTTTCGCGTTGTTCGTTAAGTTTACAAATTCTGAGGAAACTGACGATTTTTCGTAATATTAAACGAGTATCTACGATTTCCAATGGAAATTAATTGCCTCAATACCAATTTCGAAAAAAAAAAAAAAATTAATGGTGACACAATGTGTCGAGAACAACTGTTCAAACCCCTTGTGTCCACCAGTCTGCTGCCGTTCTTTCCGAAAATTTTCTGGACTTGAGCGGAATTGAGCGAACGAAAGTGATTCGATTAAGCTGCCTGTTTGCAGCAACAGGTGATAGCGAGTTTCGTTCTATACGAAGAACACAAGCGGCTCTGTCTTCTCCAACATAATTTAGCGGCTTATTCGTGACTCGATGATAATCGTACCTCCGCGATAAAGAGATCACGATAAAGTTTCATCCAGAAGTTTAACCATTCAAATATTTGGCTTTGTATACATTATATGTGTATTCTAAGAGGCGAGTAATCCTCTGTAAAGTGTTTCGCACTGTGGCAACAGGAGACAATATAATCTCCGCGACGCCGCGGGGAAAGTTTTCCTACCGGCTAACAGGGTGGCGAAAGTATATCTATATACATCACGTGTCTCTATGAATCTTCGGAAAGCGAATCGTCTTGAATGTCTATTTCTCACATTCTCATCGCAACTTTAAGACCAAACGCGATATAGCGCAGCCTTCGGTGCGGTTTTCTTTTTGTTCCCAAACCTTCTCGGCATCTCGAATAAACTCCGAAAAACAAATATTTCTCTTGATTCCCGGGAATGAATAAAATCCCGAAGCATTAAATTGCGAAATTCATAGTTTCAATAACACAATACATGTTATTTGACAGAGTGCGATAAAATTTCTCATTGCGAATGAAAATAATGGCAAAGAATCATTGAAATGAATTGCGTAATGTTTATTCGTAAATCGTTATTTTTTTTCGTTAGGATAACGGAACATTTGGGCGCCATGAGCGATGTATGAAAGCCATCAGTTATAAGTTGCGCAACATCGTGGGCTTTAATTGCACTCCTATAGTTTAGACCGTTTCGCAACCCTCATTTTGCGGCCGCTGTGTACCGATAAATAGAAAACGTAAAATGCCGTTCAACGGAGTACGCGAGCCGTTCGAACCTCAACTCATATTGCAGTACAAACAATTTACCGTCAATTGTCAATCGTCGTCCCGAGGGTTCCAAGACATCGCGAATATCATGCGAAGTTTTCAAGTCTTCGATTTCGACAATGACGAGACTGTTAATACAATTCTCCGAACGTTGGGAGACATTCATAACGTTAATGGATCTTCGAGATTTTGCCGTTGCCGTGATGGCAAATCCCTCAAAGACACGATTATCCGATTGTATCTGTCTGCGAATAGGTCACAGCATTAAACGAGAAACTGATAATCAAACCCCCGTAAATCGCATCGCGGTATTAGTCGGAATTTCGTAATATTTATTATTTTTTTTTCAAACACCCGGAAAAATTAATTTATCCGGATAATAATAAATTATCGGATACAGGAATAGATACGATTTTATTTAAACAGTTTTTTTCTCGGAACCAAAAATATATTCATAGGTGAATTTTTTTTTTTTTTTTCGATGAGTTGTTCGATAATTGCATAATTAATTAAATCGTTGCGTTTTTCGAAAGATTATAAAAAAAAAAAAAAAAATTCAATAGAGAGGGGTAGCGGATCAGGAGTGTAATTTTAGTCAGAGCATCGCAAGGTTGCACTCGGGACAAACTCATCGAAGTTGTCGACCGGGTACCTCGAACGCCACTCATATATCCGTTCAATGCTTCATCATTTCCGCGACCCTCGCATCTCTACATCTCTACGATCTTTACCTTCGCTATCTGAATTAGGTTCGCGATCCTATGATAACACTCGTGACCGCATACGTCACAACGTATATATCATACCTCACCCCCTCTCCCGGCAAATCCCTCGAATCAATCTCTCGTGTTCTCATCATCTCGCCACCAGCTATTATTTTTTCATTTTGTTCGGGTAAACCGCGCCATATTTACCGCTACGTGCTTAACATCTACGTAGGTAGAATGTCCAATAGTAAGAAGCGGATATATAGTAACAATAAATAATCCCCGTCGTCCGTGGATTAAAAAAATAAAACCAACACTCTCGAAATTACATCGAGACAACTTTTACCATTTCGTTAATCAAAATCGAAAATGAAATAATTGAGAAAATATCGGCTTTATTGTCGTTTATAAATAATAATACAAGCTTTCGAGCCGCAAACCACCTGTCTGACTAAAGCGCGACCGCCACTACTGTTCTCGATGTTCGACCGTTTCACTCCCCTCGATCGCGGCGCTACAAAAAATCACCCAAAGTGTAAAAACCCCGTTTCGCTCCATTAAGTCCCTCGACATTGCCGGACTAAGTGTAAAACCCGATAAATTTAGTGGATAACTTCAACCGCGAGCAAAAAAAACGTAGTTGTTCTCACGTGGTACGCGAACCGGGATCGAGCATAAATTTACGCGAGCGAAGTGCCCGCGAGATCCCTTTGCCACCCACGCTGTTCGGAGCACAACATCAGAACATTTGTGTCCCTGTAGGGTACCGCGAAAAATTCTTCCGAGTTTCGTATCTGTCTTTTCGCGTCGTTTGATGCACAGAGTATTTCAACGAAAATAAGAAACGGAGCGCGGAGTTGCGACATGAAAAAGTAATAAGACTGCAACAGCGGGCGAAAGGGAATACGAAGAAATTGTGTCTCGGTACGAAAGAGAATCACGAATTCGTTCGCGGAGGCGTGTTTGGTACAATCAAAGAACGCGAAATTTTCTGCGACGCGTCAAATAGTAGACGAGAGGAGAGGAATTGTGATACACGAAAAGAGTGATATCGAAGCATCCTTGATGGTCCAACGCGCCTATTCAATGATCTTTGCCCGTCCTCTTCTGTCTTCGCGTCCCAGTAAACCTTTCCGCGTAATCCCACGGGCTATTTCGCATTCCGATGTTTGTCGCCCACGAGAATGTTCCTCGTCTGATTCATACGATCAAAAGTAAAATTGAGAAGACGAGAAACACGGCCGAGTCGCACACGGTAGATAGAAACGATACGAAAAAGGAAAAAGCGGCACGGAAATAATGGAAAATGAGAAATTGTGAGAATCTCGAGACTAAAATAAAAAAAAAATTTTAAATGTTGATTTTCTATGCATGACACATGCTGCATAAAGCAACGCTGATTTTATTTACGATATACGCTGTCGTTAGTGAGGAAAAAAATCGTAATGCACAATTCATACCGGAAACTCGAGATTCGTCGAGATTTCGATTTGTCAAAATTTTGATGTGTGACTCGATTATATGCAATATAAGGGATCGATGGTATAAAAAAAAAAAAAATGAAGAAAAATTAACGAAACTCGATGGAAAAATTGCTGGAGGTGACAAATAACGAAAATCCGATTGGCCAGAGCTTTAGCCGTGTGAGTTGGTGGGGAGGAGACACTGTGGAAGCAGCGGGTATCGGGTAGGGGGTTGAATGAGTACAGAGACGCCGAGCTTCCCGAGGCATTCCGTCTCAGTAACCCCAACGGTGAACGGAAAACGACCCGATCCGAAAGCTTTGGCGGTAAAAGTTGAAATCGTACAACCGCCCCGACTACGACGCGACGCGTAACTAGCGCACGAAAATAACATCAACGCACGATATCAACGAATAATATTGCAACGATCCAACGATTTTTTTTTAATTAAAATAATCGATTTACCGATAAAGAAATAAGTGAATTACTTTTGTTTTGCTTTACACCGGTACGGAGCGAAAAGAAAAAAAAGCACGGAAAGGACGAACGAGTCTTCGAGAGGTGAGTAATAGTACTTTCCTTGTATTATTATTATTATTTTTAACAAAGAAATATCCCGAACTCCATGAACACGTGATCCTTGAATCGAAGTGTTGAGTTTTTGTATATCATTTGTAAAACGATACAAAAAAAAAAACGCATCGGCCCGGAAAAAAAAAAATTGCCTTGCGATGAAACTATAACGCGCAGCACGGGAAATAATCACGAAAATGTATTCGCGGTGGTTTCGTAATAAAAAAGAAATTATTTGTCCGTATGACTCAATCCTCTTTAAAATTTTTAATCGGCGCGTGTAATTAAAATTTGAAGGCTCCATAAAAAGGAATTACACGAAGCGTTAAGTATGATTCGATTTTTTAATTCCTTTGCGAAATGCACTTAAATATAATCCTTCAAACGTGATGCGAAGGGTTCGAACAAAGTTATCATACCCCACCGGGCGGATAATGACTCGGAACGCTAACGATGCGCCGAGGTGATCCGACATGAGAGCTTTTTATTTTGTTTTGTTCTCTTCTTTTTATCGACATAAATCTATGAACCGCATTGCGCGTACCTGTCGTCGGAATTTGAATTTTTCACTACGCTACATCGAAGTTCCGAAATGGAATTTTATTCGCGCGCCTGTAATCCACTGGGACTCTCCATTCAACCGGATAAAATGAATGTGCAACGAGAATAGAGTCGTGTAAATCCAGTAGAATAGAGATATTTCAATATTGGAAATTTGTGCAATGATTGTGAATGAAGGATTTTTTTTTCTGTTTTCCTATATTCCCGAAAAGTTTTGTAAAGGGCTGAAGAAACCATAAAATAAAGCGTACATCAGTAATATACTCCCGAAATAATTTGAATACGAAATTTCACGATGAGCAGTAATAATGATAAATTACACAATTAAATAAAAAAAAAAAAAAATTTCGAAGTTTCAAATGGCGGAGACAATGCCTATCGTACAATAATATTCTATAAATAGAATTAATGGACACCATAGAAGTTATACTGGAAAATGTGATATATCTACGAAATTATGATAGCGATGGTTCCACTTAATTGAATGCTGTACGTTGCAGGCATCGAGAGAACGTCGCGAAATTGCAAGGATGTCACTTTCGGAGTAAATCTTAAAATAAATAGCCTTTTGTTCATTTCGCTGGTAACCGGTGAATCAAAAAGATCGAAAAGATTCCGAGAACAATGACTCCAGCGACAGAAAAGTATCAATGAAAAGATCTTTCAGGACATTCTTATCGAGTAAACACTTAAGTTTTCTCCGTTCAACTGAGCCTTTCGGATTACAAGGGAAAGCGTACGCCGAGAAAATTAAATAAACACAAATCACTCGACTTAAAATGAAATCCCGCAATCAATTAATAAGAATTTGTTCGCCGAGAATCTTTACGTAAAATTGATAAATTTTCTTGAGACAAAAAAAAAAACGGATATTTATAGTCCGCGTATTTCTAATTTTACGAAACTACAGATAATTTTTTTTCCGCTCGCGTTGAATGTTACCAATAATAACTCTGCGGGGGGAACGCGCGTTCGATAACAGTTGACGCGGTAGACTACGATACGACCAGATAGAGAAAGAAACCGTGGAAAGTTTTCCCGTGTGTGACCGTCGGTGGTGTATTAAGCGAATCAACGACGTCAACGAGATAACTCGATAAAGCTGACCGGGGGATTCGCTTCAATTAACCGGAGTCATCCAAAAATTGTCGCGATTAGCGTTAAACTCGTTTATAATACTTCCTACCGTTTCGTAGCAATGGGAGGAAGAAATATGTGGATCGACGGTGCTTCGTAACAGATGGAGGAAATAATGAAACGCACCCCCGCAAGTTAATGGAACAAATCGTTGTATTATTCCATTTACTATTCTCAAACGACTTCCGATCATAGATACGCCGCCTACGCAAACTATTTGTTATCGACAATTTTGCTTTGCCAATGTCAATTATTCACGCAAATCTATGTTCTCCTAATTGACCAATTAGGCGGTTCGTACATCGGGCAAATGCATTCCTCCGTTAATCGATTCGCGTGCGCATTTTCTTACAAATGCGTATTTCGAATACTCGCGAACTTCGTCACGCGCCACGAATTCTCATGTCGTGTGCGTCTCTTTGAGAGATCGTTTTTCTTTAGCCACATACTTAGTAGCTACGCCGATTCACCGCCTACACCGGTAACCGCGAAATATACCCGCATACCTTAGCTAAATATAAAGATTTTTCTTAAAATAAATCGCGTCTCAGCATTGCAGAAATTCTTCGTGCCGTAAACAGGCGTCACTAAATATCTATGAAACGGTGATAAATACTTTACTCCATTGTCGCCATCGTCGACGGGTCATCGTATGGACCATTCAAGATCGCGACAAGACTAATCTCTTCGATGTATACAAAAAAAATACATCACAATTTTTTTTTTTTTAATTTTGATTGTAACGAATTCGTCCCCTTCATTTTCGAACGAATTTGTCGCCTTTACAAATGATACCAACTTTGCAGGATATCACGAAAAGCCTCTCCATCGAGAAGATACATTCCTAACGGAAATATCGAAGATAATTCGAATCGAGCGACATAAAACGAAGAAAAATATGCAGCAACGGAATGAAGAAATGAAGATTTTTGCGACTACGAGAATTCTGATTTTTCTCGTGATAAATTTGATTTCGATTATGACGATTAACGCCGCACCTGCGGCGTACGATCCCGAACTGGAGCTGAAGCCATCATGGCTCGAAAACGCTCCGACACCGATAATATCGCAACCCTGTTCGACGGGCGGGCGATGCTGGGAATTATTGTCAGCATCCCCTATAGCCAGAGACGACGAGGCGTACGTCTTGCAAGAGGAATCCAACAATGCGAGGTAAATGCTCGAACACTCGTCAGACGTTGGTATGCGCGGAATTTTCAGTCAATGAGGCAATTATGCAACGTTGTCTCGTCTAGTAAAAGCTGATTTTTTGTTACTATTACTACGCGAATTTCTCGTCTTGTAAAAGTTGAGTTTTTTTTTACTATCACCACGCGAATTTCTCGTCTTGTAAAAGCTGATTTTTTTTACTATCACCACGCGAATTTCTCGTCTTTCAAAAGCTGATTTTTTTTACTATCACCACGCGAATTTCTTCGCGAAAATGTCGAATTTTGTAAGATTTCCACAATAACATACTAAAAATAAATTTATATTTAAAAAGACATGTGGATTTTTCTTTTACGTTTTACGACAACCGATCGAAGTTGATTAATCCGCGAATGAGCAGAAAATAAAAAAAAATCGTTATGAATTTCATTTGGCGTTCGTTATTTTACGCCCACTCATCAATCACGGCTCGTACCTTCCGCATCAGCGTGACCGTCCAAGCGTACATGACACAACATTGTCAATATCGATTTGTGCATTTTTTTTTTTCATAGATTGCAAATTCAGCGGCAGACAGACGGAGAAGCGGATTCCGCGGTGGATCAATGGAAACAGGACGCCACGATTTTACTACCGGGAGTTAAATCACCAACGCCGATCTTACGACAAATGCCAACGAGACCCGTGAAAAAAGATGTCTTTATGTCTCGCAGCTGGGGACCAGGAGGACTGCCTTTCTCCGTTCTATACATGAATCCTCACGCTGCACGCGCCAATAATCATCCTAACAATGGTACGATATGCGCGGAAATTCCTCACCTCCATTCGACTTTTTTTTTTTATCTCGATAATCGCGAATAATATATTCTGAAATATGTTTTTCAGGAATGATTGAAGTGGTACCGACAAAGGTTACGCCCGACCCAACGGCAGGACGTTCGTACGAAGCTCCGTTGCCCACCGCAATCCCGACGAAACATCCGAACTATCGCGTAGCCCTGCGAAACGGCGCGTCCGGACAGCCGAGAAGGCAATACTCGATAATCCCTCAACTCTTTATATCTTACGGTTGGGGACCACTCGGAAAGTAAATATATTCTGGCGATGATATATACGATCGTTAATCGCGCGGAATGTTTCTCGTACATTGAGCCTTAACACGGACCTTCTTTACCCCTCGGCTCGAGCACTGATCTCATTATTCTTGGACATTGGATTATTTGGAATCCGAACGAAAATTTAATGGTTTGAAAAAGAAAAAAAATATATATATATATATAGAAAAGCCGCTGAAACTCGTATTGATAAGGACAAATTCTAGTCGTGAGAGCTTTCGCTGTCGACAACGTGACTGTTTTCGTTAGACGCTCGAAATATTTAAGTTTTACATTGTTAAGCAATTCCGCACGAAAAGTGTCTGTCGAGCATCTGCGTCTAAGTGTCATTATGTATTATTTCCTATCATTTATCGGCGTCGTAACGATTTTTTCATGTTTTACTGCGAAAATTGAACCAACAAAAGAGATGCTTTTTTTTTTCGTTAAACGTGAAATCTGATTGGTTGAGTTTAGCATAACACATTCTCAGGTTGTATATAGCGAAATACCGAAACGTAAAAACGACTTAAATTTTTTTATGTTTTTTTGAAAAATATCTCGTTGTAAACTTCGAGAGAAGGATTATTGCGTGTAAGTGATAAATATGTGGTATGATTGATGTATAATGTCGTGAAGCTTTGAGTATACAACGTGTTATCTTGTACATCATCGAATAATTGGAGAATCGTGTTATCACGACGAAATTCTCACTGGTTACGTTTACTCCGCATGCTATAACGTTATATATATTATCTAAATTGTGTACAAGAAACAAAAAAAAAAAAGAAAAACTAATCGTTGTAACTTACCGTTCATCTCTTTCATTGCCTTGATAAAATCTTGCGGATCTTTGAACGACACAAAGCCGAAACCTTTGGTTTTGTTTGTTCTCTTGTCGCGAACGACCTTTGCTTTTTGAAAACTCGGATATTTTCCGAATACCCTGACGAGCATCTCGTCGGTTACGTCGTTACCGAGATCGCCGCAAAATATTCTGAAGTCATCTGAAAAAAAAAAAAAAAAAAAAACAAGCAATTATTTTAAAATACATTTCAGTTTTCGTATCGAAATCGTATCAAGTTTTGATATCGAAAAATTTGTTTCAGCGAGTATTCGAGAATTTAAAAAATCGAAGATATTAAAGATTATTTGCGACTCACCGTCATCCCATTCCAGCAACGATTGATCCTCCCAAGTCTGTCCACCAGCCATTCTAATAATTTTTTTGTTTTTCTTTCCCTTTCCCTTTGGATGCGTCTCCTCGGCACTGGCATTTGCCATGATGGAACTTGCTTTTCCCTGGCTGATAGCCAATTCCGCCGCTGTGCTGACGCCTTTGGGTTTGGGTTTTCTCTTCGCCTCTTCCTCCGGTATTTTTGTGTTTATTATCTGTTCTATGATTTCCGGATGTATCATTGGCGTTGATGAGGATTCGTAAGTTTTGGGTGTCGAGTTCATCGAATGATCGATGTTTGGAATATAAGGATTGTTGATTTGTGCCGGCGATGAGTAAGTGGTAATTGGTACGCTTCCTAAGAATCAACGAAGCCTTAATAAAACAAAAGCGATATAACGTCTGTTATATGAAAAATTTTGAAATATACAATGTTCCAACCTTGTCTCGCCACCTGAGGAGGAATGAGCATTGGTGGTGGCGGCGGTGGTGGAGGTGGTGGCGGCGGAAATCCCATTATCGGAGGAAACGCGAGCGAAGCCGCCGCGGCCGCGGCTACCGTGGGAGCGGGCAATTCATGTTGTTCCAATTGTCTCGCGACTTGACTATAAGTGTTCGCCCCTATAACCGGTCTCATCATCGGCGTCACCAGTTGTCCACCGATTTCCGCCTCGAATCTAAAAAGTTTCGAACATGAAGAAAGTTACGACGAAAACGAATTGTAAAAAAGATCGCGGGCTCTCTAACCTGTTCATCTCGTCCTCCATTTGTCTCAATTTGTCGTCCATCGTGATACCGTAATATTGCAAAATTACTATAACCACTAATAATAACGCGTTATATTGTACGTCGTGATCGATAAATTCGACACTATAATTTTATTAATTAGATGCAAACATAACCGACGCGAATAAACGTTTCGCGCGATCGTAGCCACAAGTCGTGACGAACTGACGAGAGTGTGTCGGATGCGGCAACGTTTTTGCAGTGCTGTTACACGACCAAAATACCCTAGAAATATAACGATTGAACAAAAATGTTTATAATCAATTTGTTTTAAATAATTTAAATCCTTTTTTAAAGAAGTCACATGAATTGTGAATAAAATCATCTCTTGATACAAATGTAATGAATTTAAGTGAATCATCTTCCGGTAACATTGTTTCATTTTTTTTTTTTGCACGATGTATCACTGGAAAGTCCAGCTCTCGCGGTCGATCAGCTGTGAACGTCAGGTCTGTTTGTTCCGCACTATCAGTCATGTTTTCGTCGCGAATAATTAGTTTAGTTTTCGTGCTTTTTGGCTTAATTGCCAATGGAGCGTTGGCGGAAATTGATGAGGATCAATCGTCCGACCTCTACGTTATTGAGGGAAAGGTATTCCCTTGGGAAAACTCGAACTCCAATGGTTGGCAACTAATGACTCACGTTATGGCGAACGGCGGCGAGCACTATGGTTTTCTCAGGTAATCATCGACGCATTGAATTTTATCGCGTTAAATCTTTATATTTAAACTCGAACCACCAATAATTTAATGCGTCTTTCCAAATCGTTTGTTTTTCAGAGAGGACGGAGCTTTTTCGATTCCCAACGTTCCGTCGGGTTCCTACGTCATTGAAATCGTCAATCCTAACTACGTCTATGAACCCGTCAGGGTGGAAATAAATTCAAAGGGGAAATTCAGGGCTAGAAAAGTCAATCTTATTCAGACGTCGCAAGTCATTCAAGTACCGTATCCCTTGAAAATGAGGCCACTGACGCCTTTCCGATATTTCCAAGTCAGAGAACAGTGGAGAGTCACAGATTTCCTATTCAATCCAATGGTAATTTCTATGAGCAATTATTTTTGCAGATATTTCAGATAATTAATGCTTATCAATTTCATGCAGTACTCTAAACGCATCATATATTTATTTTAGGTACTCATGATGATTCTACCGCTTTTGTTGATTATGGTTCTCCCAAAAATGATGAACGATCCGGAGACCAAAAAGGTGAATTAAAATTTATTTTATTGTAGCAGTAGTTGAATCTTCCTGGAGAAACAAATTTTTATTAATTTTTTAATGTTGTCGCAGGGAATGGAGCAATTGAACAATCTTACAAGTTACAACAACATGCCAGACATGTCGGAAGTGATAACGTCGTACCTATCGGGCGGCGAGAAGCAAAAGCCCAAAGTAGTTAAAGCCGCGAAAAAACGGCAATAATTACATTTACATTAGCCACATGAACGTATATTTATTGAAAAACTCGACGAGTCAACAGAACTTTAATCGTTGCGCAGTGTATCTGCGACGATCGGACTCGAGTATCGATAATATTCTTTCTCTTTACTCTTTTTCTCGATACACTTCTTTTTGTTACGAAATAATTTAAGATGTTATCTCAGCCGTGTTACACGATAAATTAATTGTCACGAGCCAAAGGGGGTCAGTAATACACGATTATTCGTGCCATCGTATTATTCGTTTCTTAACATTATTCGACCGACTGCCGAGGTCTTTACCTCCCGCTACGCTACACAATCCCTTTCATGTTTTTTTCCGAGGAAGAAGAAGAAGAAGAAGAAGCGGGCGCTCTTAGATCCAATGTCAAAAAGCCGCAGAGTGCGTCTTGCGAGACCGGCGAAAGTGACGAATTAACACGATAAACCGTCGAAATATATAGCTATATATATATCCGTGAATATATACATGGATTACGTGACGCATGTTGTTCCGAAAGCAAAAACCAACGGCGAATGTTGACTGCACGAATGGCCCGAAGGCCGTTCGGGTCGAGTCATCTCAACATCCGGTTGACTGGTCTCTCTGCTCTACCAGCTGGCAAATGGTAAGCTTTCGATCGCACAACGAATAATCGATACGCATCTTCGATAACCAAAATCTATTTTTCTAATCGATTTTCGTATATATTTTATTAATCGATGTTGAAAATTCGTCAATGAATCGTTGGTACTTAATTTCAAGGAAAATAATAATTCGCCATTTTCCTTAATAACTATTAGACAGAGCGTAAAAATTTTAAACAATTAAGCATAACAATTAAAAAATAAAATTACGTTGATCCTCCTCTGTATATCTTCCGTATACCTCTCGGAGTTATAGCATAGCGTTGATGGGAACCGGTTACGTATGTGTGAGTGTAACAGATGCTGTTACCCATAATCCTTAATCGCTACACCACCCTCTCCCCCTCTCGTGGAGTTATAACTCTTTCGATATCTAAATGCGCCCGTGTGGCCGCGGTGCGTAGACGCTACTTTGCCGCTTCTCAAATAGGCCTGCGGCTCCTTAACTATAAAAAAAAAAAAAGAAATGAAAAAAAATGGGTGAAGATGGCGATCGGTCGGATCGGTATGATTCAGCGTTGGACGATGCACGCCCCACGTTGCCCGGCTACTCTCCACGGTTTTCCTGGAATCCCGCGACCTCCCGTCCAATGGAATCGATGGATATCGCGCTCCATTCACCCACCATGCCTGGTGCATGACGAAACTTAGGCCCGTTGGGAAGTACGTTGTCGGAGCAACCGAACGAGCTGAGGCGCGCGCGCGCCCGCCGTTTTATGCGCCTCGAGACACACGTTCTCGCATAAGGGGAATAACTACAGCACGCGTCTCTTCCCGCGCTTCGATAAATAAGGAGAAATCGTTTTCTATGCGAGCGACAAAGATACAAAATCGGCGTACGTGGAAACCGAATGGGTCTGAGATTTACCCGTCGTCGAGTTCTCGGGAAGAAGCCTACCGCAGCTCCTGAGACTCTCTCCTCGAGAGTGTGACTTCTATGTTTCCGCGTCTCTTCGACTTGGCGGATCTCAAGGAAGTTATTCTATTTCTCACTTACGTCACGTAACGAGGAAATAACGTTTTACAAATAGGAAAATTCGATTGAAAAAGCGAACCGGGCAACGGGCAAAAATACATTCGATCTAAAACTGTCCGCGAGAGAAGGATCAATTTATCTTTCCACGGAATTCATTTTAAATACAAAAATATCGATCGAAACATTGGAAATTTTTTTTTTCTACGAAATTATTATCGCAGATTTTATTTCTCAAACGTCATTTTATTTGGAATTTAAATTAATTTGAATTACGCGTATAATGGGCGCGACGAATGGAATTTTTGAACGCATTCTTCACATTCTGTTGATTCTTGGAATTTCGGCGAACTCTCGCGTGGCCCCGTGAAAAATTTCATTGATGAAACATCCATCGCGGAAGTGGATCGTACGCGTAAGCGTGTATGACGAATACTCGTAAACGAGTACCGAGAATACCGGTAGAAAAAAGAAGAGAAACAAGTGACTGGGTTTTGTACACTGACTCGAGAGCGTCTCGTATCGACGAGTCATCGTAATTTCTTTAGCTCGCGGGACCGTCGCCGGCCGGCGTTCGCGATCGCAAGCCGGCTGATGTCCGTGAATCATCGCGACTCCGCTACGAGATTCGTGGATCCGGCGGAGGCTCAAGATACTTCGTGGATCGCGCCGGTGGTGAGAACCGAGCCGTGGACTATCGAGTATGGATCGTCGAGCGTCGCGAGTTGCATCGGCGAACGTGAGAACGACGGTGCGCGATCGCGATCCTCCGTTACAACGTCGAAAAATTTGGGTCGCGGTGTGAAAGATGGAACGACGAACAGTGATGAACAAAATTGCGAGATATCAATGCGTTCAGCGTCGGCAAGCGTACGCGAGAGTATGGATATTTCCGAAGATTCGTCGGAGTTAGAAACGCCGCAACGTGCCGCAGGTTCGTCGAATTTCCCGGAAGAAAATTTCGATCGCGGAACGTCGATCAGTGGTGAAATGTGCGAAGTATTCACAGCGTCGCGGAGTTCGAATCATTTGGAGGGTGAAACAACGAGAAAATTGCCAATGGTGTGCGAAGTAGTAGAAGAAACTTTGTGGTCAGACCCGACGGAAGATGCGGTAGACCCCGAGCCGGTTATGGTGCCATCCAGTGAGTTTTATTTTTATCCCGAGATTGTAACAACAATGCGAATATAATGCGATCATTTGTTATTTATTTTAAGTCTCAAAGATTCAAGAAAAATTTCGAAAGTAACGATTATTTGAAAAGCTTAAATATTTAGATCGAAAAACTGTTTTTTTTTCTATATTACTTCGTAAATATGCGACTCGCCATCGATCTTTTAAAAAATTACGAAAGGAAAAATTGACGAATTTCTCAGATCCGTCGGAATGGAATTCCAGTCACGTGGAATCGTGGTTAACGTGGTGCGGTCGTGCATTCTCCATCGAACCGTTGCCATCGGCTACGGAATTACCGAACAGCGGCAAGGAACTCCTGGAGCTGTCCCTCGATAACTGGCAGCGCATTTCTGGTGGGAAGATCCTTGCGCGCCACCTCGGTTACCTCAGGCTACAAGCGACCGGTGTCTACAGTCCGGATCTTCTTCAAGAGCAAAAAGTCGACGGTGAGTCATATGCGCGGGCATTAAACCCTTCTTCCTCGTCCTTTCACATCGTCGTCCTCGTAACGCGTCCAGTGCACTCCGCGCGCGTGATGCACTCGGCAATTTCACTCGCTCCCGCGTTCCTATGCCGCCGAAATTTCGCGTTTAGTTCGTAAAAAACTTACTATATTAGACAGCGCGTTTGATAATACGAAAGGATATTTTATAATCTCCGAATATCAAAACTATTCGAAATACCGAAAATCTGCCGATAAATACTGGGAAAATATAATTTGAGGTTAATTACTCGTGAATATTTATTGGAGTCGATAATATTCGATCGTATTTTTGTCGTTTCAAATTTTTTTGACTAGAGATATTTTGAGATAAATCTTCATTTCGGACGTATGAACGTATGAAAATTCTATCGCGGTCTGTTCGCGCCGATTCTAGTGAATTTGGAGTTTCGAGTTATCGTATCATATTTTCTCATAGAATAACGAATGGACGCACAGCGGAAATCCCGTTTCTCCGAAGCTTACCGTGTTTTCGGCTTTTACTTTATTTGTTATTCACTGCATAAATCATAGTCCAGAAGCTAAAAAATATCAACGCGATCGTGATTTCCGCCGACATATGGTAATTTTTTGCGGTCGAAACACATGCGCGATTTTCATCGTGACAACATCGTTATTTTTTTGCGTATTTCGATTCGATAGAAAATCCGAAATTTGAATGGATTAATCCGAAGTTTGAGTGGAATAATAGCCTTATATGTACGAAAAAATCAATCGATAGTAAGTTAAACAGAATCCGAAATATCCTGCGAATATTCATCAACCCGAAGACAGTGGATCGCGTGGCGAAACGTTTACGTATCTCAGATAGATTTAGCGTCGTAAATCCGAATGACATATAGGGTCGCAGGAGTGCGAGGTAAGCCTCTCCGGGGGTTGATAGAGGTCGGCAGCTTCGGACGAAAGTGACCGGAAGCTGCTAACAGCACCCCAGAGCCCTTTCCCCTTCTCCCGAATCAGCGCCACACGTCCACTCCACCGGACCTTCGACCTTATCTAAAGCACTCGCTATAGAGCCGATCTATTATCGATAAACGCGATCGCGATTCTTGCTGGAAAAGTAAATACCATCTTGATAATAGTTTTATCCGCCCTTTACGTATCCTATACTTCGAATTGATTCGCAGTCTCCGGTAACGCTATCCCACTGTTCTATCGATTTGGCCGTTTCAATTCTTCGCCAGTATTCTCCACTCTTTCGATCGCTTTCCACACATACGAATTTTATTCTCACAGTTCTGAATTTCGGCGATTTTCGTCTAAACAAATTTCTTCTTATTCAGTTTCTATCGTATTATACAAAATCATTTCGAAGCCATTCTAAAAAATTCTATGAATCAATTCAAAAATAGATATTTGTTACGTTGGTAATTTATTTTTTCTGTTTTATCGTATTTATTATATTTCGTACATATAATAAATATTGAACAGTTATTTTTTATAATTTATCCGTTTACCACCATCGCAATAATTTCTTTATAATTACGTTTATCGTTAAGCCAACTATAAGATATGGATTCGTGTTATACGTTCTTTGACACGCCATCGATCTGAAATGTTACAAGATACGAATTAATCGATACTTTGCCAATAATATTTTTTTCCATCGCGATCGCGCGCGACGCGACTTTGTAGCAATATTTTTTAAAAACATGTATGAAAAACTCATAAATCTATAGAGAAGAATCGCGCTTCTTTTATTTCATTGCCGTCGTCTCGGTTCTCGCGAGTTGGTTGCGAGAAATAGAGAGTGTGAGGCCTCTTTCTCCGAGGAGTTTCTTGGCACCGGTAAGCCTTCCACCGAGATATATAGTCTTCGCTTGAATAACGCCGTTACGTATTCTCGTGCCCTACGCCGCCGTTTATTAAACGAATCAGTGTTATCGCGGTGAGAGTCCTCATGAATAAACCATCGAGTGTTTAGGGTGGCGAACAGGGGAGGGAAAAACGGAAGAGAACGTAAGAGCGATAGAGAGAAAGCGAGCGAGCGGCGTAGGATTGCTGCAGGTTGAAGCTCGACGGGTGGTTGGCGAACAGCCGGGCGGAGTTACGGGGCACCCTTACTACCCCCGAAGCTTCGAGGAAAGTCTAACGGCAGCCTCGAGGGCGGTAAGCCCGCCACGGGGCGCGACTATATTGTTTTCTTGATGAGCGGCGAAACATTCGCCTCGAAATCTTCGAACGCGTTCGGCAAGACTTTGACTCGAAGCATCGAGGTACCACGGTGATGGCTCGCCATGCGATAATTTTATGGGTGATGATTCACAGTTTCGAGATCACGAATTTTTTTCTCGGTCTTGAAAAAGAATAAGTGTTCAATTTTTTATTGTTCGAAATTTGAGAATTCGATTTATTGCGAAAAAATACGTGGGAACTTAGAGAGAAATTTTTGGAAATAATAAAAAAAAATGGGACCAATTTTTAATAAGTTTAGCAAACCGCGTATATTCTGTCAGTTTGGGAAATTTTTTCGTAGCGTTCAATGAAATTCAATTAAACGCGTTTACGATGCAACCCGCAACCGATCCACTATATAGTTGCCGTATATATACTTTTCGTAAACGTAAAAATTATAACAATGTTAAAATACAAAAATATTTTTTTCGCAAAAATTCTGCGGGCATAGAAACATATGGGAAACTCGGAAAAATTCCGAAAAATATTTGAATTGACGGACTAAATATAATAAAAATTACAATATTTAGTACACACAGTATATTGCATCCATACAGATACAAATATTCTATCAATATTAATCAGCTTCGACTGCTTATCCGAATATAGAGGTAAAAATGCATAAGAAAAAAAAAGAACCTTTCGTAGATCCGTTGAAAAAGTTTTGTCAGGAAAGAAGTCGAGAGATCGAGTTAAGAGAATACGAAAGAGCGAAGAAAGGGCAATGATTATGGTCGTTCGTCTTTCGGAGTTGCGTGGAGAAGAATCTCTCTTCGCGAACTCGAGAAAAGCTCGTGAAAGCTGCGAAAGAAGATAGAGAGATGTGCGAGAGTTAACGGTGTACGCGAGAGAAAGCATCGAGGGGAAGGTGAGAGTGAGGCATCGGACATCGTGCGAAGCCGAGAGAAACTCGAGAGTGGGGGTCGCGGTGGCGTGCGATAAGGGCTGAAATCACCGAGGGCAAAGGTCGCTCAGTTATACTCTATCCATCGCCCCGTGAACCTCTGCGACACGAAAACAACGCATTATGACGAGTTGCATTATTTACTTTTCATTTTGTGAAAATCGTACATTACGCTTTCGCAGCGTTTGGACACAAAACGCGATTATAATCGGAAAATAAATTAATGAGTGCAAAAACGCGATAGTTAATAATCCAATTAATCGAATTCCAAATATTATCGAATCGTAATGTAGATTTTTTTTTGCGTTTTTTTTTTTCCCGAAAAAATTATAAAATTTCGTCAACCAAAGTGTTTCTAGTTGCGAGGAAAAGAAGGAAATACGATGCAGAAAAATACAATTAATGGTTATTCAGTTAATCCTTTGATCGATGCATCGATACTGGAAATCAGAGTGAACCTATTCTCAATACCGATTGCGATAGCATCGAGCAAAGAAAAAGCGTTAAAGTCGTTCGAGTTATCGAATAATTGCGGCTGTGAATGTACGAGAAGTTTGGGAAAAATCGACGAGAACTTAGTGAAAGGTGATGAGATCGTTACAGAAGAAGAATCCAAGGGATAGGATAGAAGTGTTGGAAGTCTTTCGGACGAGTCATGTGGAGGATTCAGACGCACCCGTTGCATCTTCAACAGGACACGCGACTTCATCCCTCGGCTGCGGCTATTCTCTACAACGGTATTAATTTCAAACCAAAATAAGTACACGACGTCTATATATCGAGAAAAAATGCGGATAGATTGATAAAAATGTACGTTAATCAATGTTCAAACGGTGGGAAAGTAATTCGGCAATAATCGGCCTCATGGGTGTTCGATGTGACGGCCGGAGTCGCGAAGACGCGAGAATAACACGGCGCCGCAGTGTCGGGATATAAAAATTCTTTGTCGAACGGGAGACACTTGCGGTGTCTCCCGCGGAGCGTTAAAATAACGTTTAACCGGCGATAGAGACATCTATAATTCTCAGTCGAAATCGAGTAGTAGTTTTTAGTCTCGAAGAGACTTCACACGACACCGCGGTGTCTCTTTGCCTCCCGCATCCTTATCTCACTAGTTTCGTCGCGGATTCTCGGAAAGCGATGAATTCATTATAATCCGGGTGGTCGGATGTTGCCACCTTGAGTCGTGCGATGGGAAAGGAGAAACGTTGGAGTCGGAATATTAGAAACGCGAAGAGGGGAATAGACGAAATCTGTTAGTTACACCCTTTTTCTCAATTGTCCGAAAATATCGTCTCGGATATTAGAATCTTCACTATCATCGTAAATAAAATTTTGTGGAAATTTAATCCGCTGTTACTGAAAGTTTTTCTGCATAAACAGATATATATATATTTAATGTACAATTATGACGAAAAATTTATGTTCGGGACATTTAAAATCGCAGAGATTATTTACTTTAATATCACTGTAAAAGTATATTTATTGTTCGATATTACTGCTTACTAAATTGAATGCACCTGTGCATTAAACATTCCAGCGAATTAAATTTGCAATTTTTTTATAGTGTATCGTTACCGTATAGTTATGTTTTTCAAGGCAATTCAATAGAGTGCAACATATTGCGATGAATGGAAATTCTTCTTTATATCATTAGCAGTAAACTTCCAGAGAAATTGATTCATATAAATTTTATTTATAACGTTACGAAGAATTTGAAACAAAAAAAATTATGTGAATCCAAAGAAAACCATCGGTCAGCAATTGTATTTTATTTTGCATTAAAACTCATTTTCCTGTTCGAAGTATTTTATTCTTTCGATGCATAGATTGATAGATCGAAATACAATAAATCGATTTATATTTAAATCTATTTGTTGCTCCAATAAATCGGCAAACTCAATTCCTGCAAACGTAAGTGGCACCATTGGTCAACATGAATTTTCATACGGTAAAAAAAAAGCATTACTTTTTTCCGGCAATCGAAAGGTTAAAAGAAAAAGTTACGTCGCGTAATGCGACGTATTTTGTTCCCGTAGAGTACCAAAACAATATCAGGCTGTTGCCGAAATAATTTTTTTTTATTCTTTTTTCTTTTCGTCGTGCATAAGGTTCTTCATAAATAACTCAGAGATTTAGTTTTTTACAATAGCTAATGACGTAATTAATCAAACTCCAATAGTACGTATATCTAAAATGAAAGATATTTCAATCGCTCATTTTTTCCTATGTGAGAGAAATTATTCAGTACATTTCCCGAAAAAGAAATCACAGCGTCAATTTAACGATCTCCTTCACGATTAATTATTTATATTACATAATAATTTGTTTGCCGTTATTACTTTCGTAAAAAATCCCATCGCAATGAAGATAAAAGGTCGATGAGGGTGCAGTATCCGGAAAGCGACCTTCGCGTTTAGAACGTCGATCCTTCACGTAACGATAAAATGCAAAGAAGAAAAAACAAAAATAATGAAACTGCGAAGTATAAATGAATGCGGAGATATCGTCATTCGAACGTTCCGACTTTAGTGCGCCTGTACGGGTATTCTCAACAGAAAGGTTCGGCCTCCTGCAGCGAACGTGTTCCCTGATTGGCGCCGGCGGAGGCAGTGGTGGCACGGGGGCGGTCGGCGGAGGACAAGTTCAACTCTGGCAATTCCTCCTCGAGCTACTCTCGGATTCGTCCAATTCTTCGTGCATCGCGTGGGAGGGTTCTAACGGCGAATTCAAGCTCACCGATCCGGACGAAGTTGCGCGAAGATGGGGAGAACGAAAGAGTAAACCCAACATGAATTACGACAAACTCTCGCGAGCACTTAGGTGAGAAAGTTATGCCCTCCTTCCCCTTTATTTATTTATTTTTTATCACCACAATGCAAACTCTCGTCACCTTTGCCGCTTTCATTTTCTTCTTACAAGACCCCCGAGAGTTGCGCGGCAACATTCACTCGAGTTCGCGGGGGTCTTCTTGGAAAACTTAACACGCGATCGAGTCATCGAGATATTTTGTGAAAGTTCTTTAACGTCGAACGATCTCTGTCTCAATCTTTATACGATCCATGAGTCGGACATTCGAAAAAAACTTCGTTTGCGCTCGTCATTGATCGCTGTTGCATACATCGATTAATCGAACGATATTTTCGTGATCCCTTCTGGTGCACACGGCATATCTTCGTTTCGGAGTAACAAATTTTTGGGAAACGCTTTTTTTGTCTTGTTGATCAAATTTTCTTTTGCTTTCCCTTCAGATATTACTACGACAAGAACATTATGACGAAGGTACACGGAAAACGTTACGCTTACAAATTTGACTTTCACGGATTGATGATCGCGTGTCAGACGCAAGCCGGAGTATCTCTCGAACCGCCGACGGGGTCGCGCGGCTCAACGGCCGGATGCCATCCGCATCATCCTCATCACAGTCATCACCTTTACGCGCCGGGACCAGCGTCTTCCCAGCATCCTGCTACATCCGTACCGCCCGGACCTCCACCCCCGCCGCACTACTGTTGGCCCTATCCGCGATATTCGCCGCCTACTTAGCGAAGAATTTTGACACAGCGATTAAAAGTAACGACGCGATTGCGGAGATGAGATCTGATGACGAAACAAGTACCTTGAAGAATAACGTGTAAAAAAAAATAAATAAAGTTTCTTAAGGAGTTAAATAAAA
Source organism: Cryptus viduatorius (assembly GCA_964006125.1). NCBI lineage: Eukaryota > Metazoa > Arthropoda > Insecta > Hymenoptera > Ichneumonidae > Cryptus > Cryptus viduatorius. The sequence goes on from OZ023222.1 coordinate 15,879,775, forward strand.
AAAAAACAATGTCAACATCGTGCCGAACGATGTATGAAAACGGAGAATTTCGTTTCTTTTTTGCAAATTGTACTTAAGAATGAATAATATCGAAGTTCGAACGCACGATCCCTATTGTATAATTCTAATGACAATCGATTAATTGACTGTAAGCTAACGATGTGAAAAATGAATTCTGCTGAATAATGTATGAAAACAAACAAAAAAGAACTGTAAATTATCATTGTCACTGTAAATAAAATGTATGCTTCATGTTGGCGCACGAATTTCACGAGTCGAATTTAAAAAAAAAGGTGAGTAACGAGACGAGATTCGGGAGGCGGAGACAATTTCCGGGGATAGAAATTCGGTGGAATAACGCGAATGAAGGAATTCTTTCGAAATCGAATTATTCTTGAAAATATTTATATTCAACAGTTGCTTTTTACACGGAAAAAGGGATATACTGGAAGTAACGAGTCGACGGAATTTTCAATGAAAAAAATTTCATTTTAATGTTTCGGATAGCGAATCAAATCAATTTTTAATTTTAATTATCTTTCGATTAATTATCCAAATGAAATAATATCATTGATTAAATATCGGCTACTCTCGTTCGCGAAGGCGGAGGAAGAAATAGCGTCCATAACGAATGAGTAAAATTATACAAAAATGCAATAAAAAGTTCAACAATATTTGGCGAAAGTGTTTACAAATAAATAAAAAGAGGTTCGTGAAGCAACTGATAAATCATTTACTATTAATTAAAATCGGGTAATTCTTTTGTTCATTGATAGAAAATATCGTTGAAATTACCGATAAGATATTTATACACAAATTGGGATCATCGCTCTTCCCATTCGATACGTTAAATACATTGCTATGCTGCATCACTGCATTGACGCAGAAAAAAAATGCGAAGATATATGCAAATTATGCAACAGTTAAAATGTTTTGTAAGTGTTAAAAAGAAAAAAAAACTGTGTCAACGCAGCTTTTGAAAACTTATGAACAATTTCTTAAAACGGGTTATAAATTTGATTTCGCAAACCCCGGTAATTTGCTATATCACTGGTTGACACAGAAAAGCATATGATAATGTATGCAAATTATGTTATTACAATATTTGTAAAAGTTTTTCAAAAGAAAGAAACTGTACCAACATAGTCTTTGAAAACTTATGGATAATTTCTAAAAACGAGTTATTAATTTGATTTTGCAAACCCCGTTAATTTGCTATATGACTGGTTGTCGCAGAAAAATGTACAAAGATTTATGAAAAATATGTTACCAATCATTACGGACGATACGTAGAGCGGTAAAATTATAAAAAATATGTGATCATCTGTTAAAATAGTTTCGACGATATATAGAATCGATTTTGTTTACTGACTGATATTCATGGGTTCCGAAGTGACGACTTTTTCTATATAGATAGGTCCATTCGTCTCGTTCTGCGATAGTTCAACTCTATCCTCGATGTACAGATCTGCATTTCAATCGAAAACATACGCTTGTTGTTACGACGCAACAAATCTTACTACCCTTGAAAAACCGTTTTTTTTTTTAGACTTTTACCCAATAGGAGTCGAAAACAAGTTGTCGCATCAAAGACGGTCGTGTCGTTCGGCGACGCCAAATCCTCGAAAGTGATGATGCTGCGATCGCGCCAATGCACCTCGAGACAAGCTTCCAATTCCTTCTTCGTCCACGCGCTCTGTTCACTGTACTCGGAACTATGAAGGACGATACGCAAAAAAAAATAGCAAAACTTCGAACCTAAAATATTTGTGAAATCGATTTTGCGTGTAAAAAAAATTAAATTTCGCTGTTACCCCGGCGAAGGCGCTTCGTTCCTGATATCTATCACATCGTCGGAAATTGTGGCCCTCGAGTGACGAGTCCTTCTCGCTGTATGTTGATCCTTAGGTGGCGGAGGCGGCAAGAAATCGTCGAGATTTTCCGCAGCGGGAACGGGCGAAGTGAAAACAACACTCGTGTATTCGTTTCCCGGTGGATCCGTTGCCATATCTACTCCACCGGCGCTGACGGTTTTCGGTCCGCTGATATAGTCGAACGAATGAAATTATATTTTCACGCGAATACAAAGATTAGTAATAATAGATTATTTATGCATTTTCCGCTTTACCTCGTATTCTCGACCGGTTCAATATTCTCGATATTCCCGAGCGGAACCTGTCCTACGCTGTAATAATAAACAAAATAAGTAAAAAAAACTTTCGGTACAAAATTTACGACTTATTCATGAAATATCGTAAAATAATTTGCTTAATCACCTAACGTTATCTATAGCGTCATCTTTTGTAGTTTCTGGTAGCGGTATTTCGTCGGGTGGTTCGACGTGCACCACGATACCTCCGTCGGTAGTTGCGGCTTTAACTGACGCCGTAGTACCAACTTTGTCTCCAACGGTCGTCAACAGATCTCTCGACCTTTGAAACATTGGTTCCAACATCTCAGGACATTGAAGATCTGCAAAAAAAAGCAAAGATATCCATAATCATCACTTTGTAAACGGCAAATGAACGATCGTTTTTTATTTGCTTATTTATCGTTTTTATTTACCAGAAATGTCCAATGGGAAATAACTTGCGCTTTCGTATCTGACGAGCGCCTCCGACGACGATAATTCCTTGAAAAAGCAGCGAAGACGCGGAGGATATTTGTTGCCAAAATCGAGGACCCTTAAGGGTAATTTTCGTATCGGCGGTTCAATCATCCATTCGGGATTAGCGAACAATGGCAACTGTTGACGGTTAATGAATTTTTCAATTGTTCACAAGAGACTAATAATTGAAGTTAATCATCTTACCATAATGTCCGTTCGTTCATCGGTGCGCTGACGTTCTTCATCATTTGATAGACTTATTTTGGCATCAATACGTTTGCCTCTGCGACGTCGAGTTTTGGATCTCGCGATCGGCTGCTGTGCCTCAGCGACAGAAGCATCGACCGATTGTCCGATAACGGGAAGCGACGGATCCCTTGGAACCGCAACATTTACCGGTGACCCGGCATCCACTGGAACTGCTGAATCATTCACCGTGTTTATCGGCAGAGGATGCGGCTCTTCGTCTCTTTCCACTGGAACTATTAAATCATCCGCCGTGTCTATCGGCAGAGGATGCGGTTCTTCGTCTCCTTGCATCGGAATAATGGTTTCTTCTTGATTTCCATTCGCTATATTCGCTGCCGCGTTCACCTCCTCTTTCAGGCTTTTCTAAAATTCGTGGAAATATAATTAGTAACTATTCATCAGAGCATTTTAAGAAATATGAAAATCGGCTCCTCACTCGTAGCCTTTTGGACGGTGAATCGAAGTATGTCGCTTCAGTCAGTCGTCGTTTCTGCGGAGAGGCAACGACTATTTCCTCGACGATGGAACTTGCGTCTAAAGGTAATGTAATGTACAAACAAAATTAAGTCGTATTCGCGAGCGCTTAGAGATATCTTTTCGATGTTTTTTTTGCAAGCATTTACCCGGTTTCGGCAATGGATCCGTCAAGTCTCCTCTAAACGGAGAAAAGAAAATGAAAAAAATTATCCGAAGATTCCGATTCGAGGAACGAAGTGCGCAGCGATAGCGATAGAAAAATTGTGATAAATTTAAAACGCACCTTTGATTCCCGTCGACGGAGATAATAAAGAAATCGATCTCCTCGTTGGTCATTCGAGGAAAATCCCGCATATCCGATACTACCGACTGAATTGTTGTATTAGCAATGAAATTTAAAAAAAAAGTCAGTTAAGCTAAAAATCTATGCGAATGTGTAAAGCGTTATCCAAAATGCTACTCTGAGAAACGATAGGAATAAAATTGAAGAGTGTTAAGAAATATTTTCGAACGAAATCCGACTCACCTCCATCATTCTTCTGTGGCTTTCGGGACTAATCTCATATAAAAGATTCACATCGCGGGGTGTCGGACGTTCCAACAACTCCGACAAATCCGGATCCGGAATAGTATAGAAGTTTCTGTAGTTAAGATTGAGACTGCAACAAAAAAACAATGAACACCATAACAGCTTGAAAAAAAGTTGTAAAAAAATCGTCTCTATTGAGCGAATAAATCGAACGATTCTATTGTTATCATTAATTCTTTGTGAATTAAACAATTTAATTATTAGCAATTTTTTTATTTTTATGCATTGAATAATTGTGTTGCCAATTATTTTTTTTGATTGAACTATTCTATTGCAAATAACTTTTTTGTTTAATATTGAGAACAATTGTAAAGGAACGATATACTCTATTTGCGTCATTGGTGTTCTCTTGTTTTTCCTTTTTTTCTCCATCCATTGAGCGGACAGTTTGACGAGGAACTCTGTTATAGACTCTGAAATTTTCATCAAAATTAGTTGCGTCCATCGAAGAAAATCTAACGATTCTCATAATGATTGAAACATACTTTCCAATAAGTCTAACTGATAACTGTATAGTCTTACAACTCCGTATAAGAGATAAGAAGACAAATGCAGTGAGAAGCGTAGCGTCCGGTTCTTTCCATTTTCGTTCAAAACTTCCATAATTTCTTCGCTGAGGAACAAAAAAAAAAAATGTTGCATAGAAATGACAATGTAAAACCAATTGCCATTGGAGAGATATTCCTTACCTGGAGTCAACGATGTTAACTTTCATAATGCGAACTTTGGATACTCTGTTTTTGAACAAAGATTCATTCAAAGTTCCAGCTAACCAGCAGCACACAAGTTCACCCTTACGTCTCAATCTCAAAAGCTCCGGTGCGTAGAACATCTTAAAATTAATAAAAGAAGAAATATCTTCAATGAGATTCTATTGGATTTGATAACACCAAATTACGTCCTGGCAATTCCTTTGTTATTGGATCGATTGAAATGAAAGATTTCATCAGAAATAAAAAATATCAGTAACATTATTAGAATACATACCTTCTGTTTTTCCCCGTTCTTCCTCGTCGAACACCACTCGCTTTTTTTCTCAATGTCACGATAAATCGCGCACGTCGTTACTATGCCAGTGTTGACTTGTTTTTAACGGTCAACGAATCGCAAAACGCGCTTTTCTTCGAAAAACATCGTAAAAAAATCACGTGACAGATTCTCTCCTACTTGTACTAAGTCGCTGAATTCATCTTCTTTAAAGGGGGAAGGGACATTTGGCTATCACAGCAATTCGCAGAATTAATAGAAAACAAAAATCTTCGTAGACTAATCATCGTGCAGCACTTACGCACTTGTACCAAAACTCGGGAAAAAAAAAACTCAAACATTGTTATTATTACCGATGTTTTAATTTTCGTAAACTATATTTATTAAATAATTATAAAATGGTTTTTCGAGTTGATAATAAATAATTAAAATATTCCCACCGGCGTCTGACCGGGCATTCACGGTGCCTGTGATGCTGGAATGTTGTGGATCTTTTTCAATTGGACCAATTCGCAGAATGGAACAACAATAAACGTTTCAACCAAAGTTCGCAGCGCGCGATCTTTCGTATAACCAGAATTCATTGGCGTCGGCGCTGAATTTTAGTCGTAGTTAGTTGTAGTTCGTCAGTCGGTAAATTCGCAATCTTCGTGATCCGCATCTAAATCTCGCACACGCCCATGATGCGCAGTCGGTTAATTAGTCAATCTACATTCTCTAAGAAAAGCGAGGAGTATCGCGCTGGAACATGTAAGAACTGTCATTCTCGCGAAATAATGTATTAGTCATCTGTCCCACCAAGATAAAAAATCTTGCGAGTACCGAACAAACGCAATCGAATAGCTACCGTAAGCGTTAAACGCACGTATCCAATCGATCATCCGAAATTCAGTGTCAATAGTGTCGAAAAGCAGCGCGCGATCAACGCGAGAAAAACAAAATGTTTTCGAGCGGACCGAATTACACGAAATTAAAGACGAATCTCAGACTCGCGATAAACAGGCTAAAGCTACTCGAGAAAAAGAAGACCGAGTTGGGACTCAAAGCCCGAAAGGAAATTGCCGATTACATCGGTGCCGGCAAAGTCGAGAGAGCCAAGATAAGAGTTGAGCATATTATTAGAGAAGATTACATGGTCGAGGCAATGGAACTTTTGGAGATGTATTGCGATCTTTTGCTCGCGAGATTCGGCCTCATCACGCAGATGAAGTGAGTGTATGAAAAAAAAAAACTAAAAAAAAAAATAATCGTAGAAAATTACGCTAATTTGTTTGTGTTTACAGAAATTTGGACGAAGGCTTAGCAGAGGCAATATCTACCGTTATTTGGGCAGCTCCTAGGATTCAGACGGACATACAGGAGATGAAAGTCATCGCTGATATTTTGACCGCAAAGTATGGCAAACAGTATACCGATGCTTGCCGTGAGGAAGCGGTGCAGACTATATCAGAAAAATTAAAGCACAAGATGAGCGTTCAATCGCCTTCCAAATTATTGGTAGAAAAGTATCTCATTGAGATAGCCAAGAATTACAACGTAGAGTACGAACCGGATCCTCAAGTTATGGCGGAGGGACAGGATACCGTATTGATCGATATGGGAGGCAGCGGCGGTGATCTCCCCAACAATTTGGATCTCGCCAGTGGCGGTGCTCCGCAACCTTTGGGTTTCATCGGATTTCCACAACCGCCACTTCTGCCACAATCGGCATCCAATATGAATGTTATGGTACAAAATCTAATTATCGCACATATTTATTAATTTTTTTCTTTTGTTTGTCCATTTATCATTGCTTATCGTATTAAAATCCCGAAATCGGTTTTTTATCGGTTTCTATGAGTTTTTTAACGTACTTTTTTTTATCACGCAATCCTCAAGACCCAGCGATGTAAACGAGTGTTGATCAATAATTCCGTATACGCGACTCGAGGCGTTTGGAAAGTGAAAATTAACGATGTATTTTTGTATCTTGTTGTAGGGTCCTGACATAGGGAATAATTCAAATATGGGTTTCGTGTCGCCGGGGGCGCCGCCCTGCGATCAGAAAGATCAGAACATACCGTTCAATCCGGCTGGATTTTCTTACAACATTCCTCTGGATAACGCTAACGCGAATAAAGACGAAGATTTGCCGCCTCCTTACTGTTCCTTCCCGCCGGATCTTAACAAACAGGTAATATAAATTGATAAACAAAAAAAATGCAACGATAAACAATGAATTCCATTATAAAACGATAATCATTTCACTCTCGACAGTCCGATCAAAAGCCGAAGCCCCAGCCGCGTTCGAAGATACCGATGAATGATTTTCAACTACCCGATCTGCCGACTGTACCCACCGACAACGATGCGGCTCGCAATACGGGCGATAACGATGACATAGATTTCGACGATCTCATGAAGCGTTTCGAGGATCTTAAAAAACGAAAGTAACGTTATCGATCAACGAAGCGGCTGTGCCTAATGCTTTTTTTTATATATCGAGGAAACGCTTACAGGTAAAACAAAAAAAAACCAACATATTCCCATATTTTACGGCTCGGATATCCAATCGAAAACGCTTGTTCAGCGATCAAGCGCTACGGGATATTCTCTTTAATCCGCCTGATAATCGAACGCGCCTTACAATTGTACGAGTGCGAAAATATTAAATATCTAATCTAACGAATATTATAATTATGTATATAAACCTATGTACAGAACCGAAAGCTGATCGAGAAAAGCTATCGTATGTTTTTTTTTCCTTTTTTTTTCATTCAAAGTAATATTTTGCTTGTAACTTTCACAACTCAATAAATATTAAATACGTTGTCAGTTGATTCGCGTGATATTTAATAGCTCCAATTTATTAATATTGTCTTTCTAATGCACAAGAGTAATCTATCGTTTCATATTTGTATTTCGAATTAATTCATTTTTTTCGCCGCGTCAGCATAGTCGTTCGGAAAGATGCGAAGTCTGTTTGATTCGTCTTCTCGCCGCTACAGATCGTCCCAATCCTCGCATCTCTAAAACATAGAACTTTTCATTGATAGAACGAGAATAAATATTCAATTTGGTTTCATCGTCCTCTATTATTCCCACCTCTCTTCCTCTGTCGGCAAAACACGCCATGAGATTCTTCGAGAACGCGCATTTCTCACGATTATTCATATCGGAATCGACGTAACGGAAGCATTCGGCGATCGATTCAGATACGAAATCTCGAACCATCGGTTCCTGCACGCCGCGCGTCATTATTTCCGTTATCGCACCTCTCTGAGGAAAGCCTCGCTGATCCACCAAATTCAATTCGTCGAAGAAACATTGCGTTACGCACTGCGATTAATAAAACATTAAATTATATCAACGATTTCTTCCGTCTGTAAGAAAGTGTCGCGAGAAATAGCGTTTTTTTTCAATGTAAAACCTCCACTCGCGTTCGCCGATCGTCGTTGTCGTTGTCACGATTCTGCGATTGCATTCCATTCCGATAATTACGATTGTCGTTCATATTCGACATACCGTTTCCTCGATCGTTCATCGATACGTAATTCGGGGTATTCGAAGAGTAACGATTGCCCGACGAGTCTTGTCTGTTTCTGTCGTTTCTTCTGTTGTTATCTCTGATAGTAATTAACGATAAAGTATCGTTTGAAGTTTTGTTATAACAATAACAAATCGATAAATTACGTATTATATCAGACATTACCCGTAGTTGCCGTTAGATTGACCATACATTCCGCCGCTTCTTGAATAATTTCCACCCGATCTTTTGCTGTTGCCGAAAAACATTTCTTCGTCGAAGCTATCGCTCGACTCCGATTCGTTGTCCGAACCGTCATTCTCGTTTGACGCGATGCCGTAATCTACTTTACCATTTTTGTTCTCGTTGCCCAAATGTTTCTTACGGCACGTTTGCATAATTTTGTGCAGCTGATCGTTAGCCTGCTGATTGCCGGAGCGGCATCTCAGAGACTGAAATTAATGAACGACGAAATAACGAAAATTCTTTCTCAATAAATGTGCAATAAGCTTCTAAGTTTTCGTCTATCGTACCTCGCCGCTATTCACCAGTAGACAGAGCACAGCGCAACAGTAAAAATTCGCCACAAGGACACCCATGTTTGCGATACGCTACGATCGTTCAAGCGGATCTACTAAATTCTCTGCACGACTGCATTTTCATTTATAGGGTTGCCATCGGCAATTGTTATTTGATTGACATTAATTTTACGAGAAATATGAATTTTTCATTGTCCTCTATCAAGAAGATCGACATTGGGTACCATTTGCGTCGTTACGTTCGAACGCACAACGCAGAAACGGAGATGCGCACGGAAGATCGTTTGTTTTTTTTTTTTTCTTTTTTTTTTCCGTTCCGTTCCGATGCCGACGATCATTCTGTCTCATTCGAAGTTTTAATTAGTCATTCTCCGCATAGACGAACGACAGCGAAAAATCACTGAAGCTTGCAAACTCGGTCGATTGTTCGTTGATCGACGTCTCTCCTATTTCCGAGACTGAGTAAATAAGAAGTAAAAGTGGAGCATGACTTTCATATATATATATATATATATATATATTGAAGATTAATGACAAAAAAAGTGTCCTATTAAGTAACAATGGAGCAAATCTGTTCGATCGATTTTCTGATAGAGGGGAATAGAAAGTTTGATCGAAGAGGCGTATCAAAGTATGCATCGACATCGCGTAGTCTGATTTATATCTTCCCAAAGTAAGCATAAGATGCGCGCCAGCCGTCTCGTGAGTAGTTTTTTGTTTCAGAATTTTTTTTTTTTGTTTTTATTTTTTTTTTGGTTATTGTTTGTTAAACAGTTCCGTTTTTTACTCGTTTTTTGTTTCCATTTTTTCCTTCGAACAGCTGTTATTCGCTTTAATCTCTATCGTCGAAACAACTTCGGCGGAAAATTTGGTGAAACGACAATCACATATTCAGCCTCGTCCTTCGCATTATTCAAAACCACCGGCGTTGTTGGACAATGGAGAATCTCGTGAACCGCAGTTTTACGATTCCCCGTACGAACATCTCGAGAAAACAATACCGGGTCGCCGGTACCGTCACAAGAAAATTCATCACTGGTCGGATCCGATAAAATACAAAAAGCCGCGACTTCCGAAGAGACTGCGCCGGCGAAGGAGACCAAAGAAAGTGCATTGCGTCGGTAAAAGACCGCACAAAATTCGCACGAAGCATTCGCGATATTCCGATGTACCGTCGACCTGCCTAAAGCCTCCGAAATCGCGGAAAAGTACGTACGATCTTTATTCACCGAGGGAAATACCATTGGCCGATCAACCGAACAATTTCGATTCAACGACGACTACCGACGTCCCGAAGAATCATCGATCGCGAGACGAAAGTGAAGAAGAAAGTGATAGCAATGATCATCCGATTTATGTCAGAGATCACGCGCCAGAACAGCAAGAAGACGCGACAAGTGACATGGATACGAATGACAGTGACGAAACGAAAAGCGAGAAATCAAACTCACCGACGGAGTCGCGAAAAGATCGAATAAATTTTCATATACAAGGTCACGCAGGTCCGCAGACTTACATATTCGGATACGACACGGGAGTTGGGTATAAAAATTATTCCGTTTACATAATTATCGGGTTTTTTTTTATCGCCACAGAGAGCAGAATAGCGAAAATATCTTTCTTATTTTGCACAGGAGCAACAGGCAGTTTAGATTGGAGGAACGTCACGAAGACGGCTCGATAACGGGACACTACGGTTACGTCGATGCGAGAGGAAAGTTGCGGCAAGTTCGCTACAAAGCGTCCCCGACGCAGGGATACATGGAGAAACGCGACGAATCGAACGAGCAAAAAGTCTAAGACAAGAGCCGAACAAAATTCGCTCCGCTATCGATAATTCGATATTCATGTTTTTTTTTCGTCACAATGTGCTATACTAATGTTACTTCGATCGTAGATCGCGATAGAATCGTCGAAACAAATAAAATTGTATGATAAATCGTGGGATTAATTGGCTGTTTATTTAACAATAACAATTGTTATGAATACGAAAATGAATTAAAACACAAAAAAATAAAATTATTAAGGAAAAAAAAACATTTGTTATAAATCTTATTTAATAATACCAAGTAGATATATATATACATATATACTTGATATATATATATATATTTGTTTTTTGTAGGGTGAAAGCACCGACGAACGAACCAGTCGGATGACCAGTGAATGAACGCTTACAAATCATTTGTTATTTACCGAACAAACTCACGATTTTTTTTTATTCGTATTATTAAAATATATATTATAGTGAAAGTTCTTTGTTTGACAGACTCAGACTCAAGCGGAGTTTGTATGTAAATATTAGAACATACTGCTAATTTATCGGAAAATAATGTTGTAATTTCACGCGAAGCGATTATTCACCGATAATCGATCGCATCGACGATGCCTCTTACACTTTAATTTTTCTTTGTCTGTGTCAATCTAAATGCAGAAAATATTCAAAATCGAATTGCATTCAAACTGAAACGTAAGTCATCCTTTGTGTTTTGGTTTATTTTTGTTTTTTTTTTATTTTTTTTTTTTTGTAACGTCAAACGGTCATCGGTTTTCGTTCCGATAGTCACTTATCAGAATATATCCAATGTATACATTTATATATACCGTAATCTCCATTTACAGATTTTGTTTTCAAACATTTACTGTTTTTTTGTCTCTTTTTTTGTTCGCTTCGGTTTCGTTTTTAATTTTCTCCCTTTCATCGTCGGGAGAGTTTGATGAATTATATACGTCACTTACTTAGATTTCTTCGTGTCGGCCGCGCCGTACGACGAACTCTTACTTATCTCCGACATTCCAATTGTTTTGTGCATCATGAAGAAAACTGTGAACGTAGAAAATTGCAATTACGAATTTGTGAAACATAAGGTCACGCGATTATTCAACCGGTATGGAGGGGATTAAAAGAAATCGTCTCACATAAAAGTATGATGACCACTCCGATCGAGAAGTAGACCGTGGATCCCGATAGAAACAGCTTGACGATATAATACAGCATCGGAACGAGTACAACGATCGCCCAGAATACAGTATTTATTAGCGAGTAATATCGTCTCTCGAGTTTTATAGAATCGGTTCGCGGAACGCCGCTCGTCGCAAAGAAATCACCGGTCTGCATGAAACTCTCGGCCATCCGATCCTTCCGAAATAGAAAAAAAAACAAATCGATAAGTAAATTGTTTTATTTCATCGAAATCGAAAAGTTTCGATCGAAAAATCACAATCGGTACCTTTTGTTGATAGATCCTGTGTAGCCACGCGGCCGCAGCTTCCTCGCCGTCCGGTACCTCCGACAGTGGAATTCTATTCATATACATGTGTGCCTCAACTTTTTTTCCGTAAAGAAGATTCGTCATCGTCGGTTTGACCGGTTCGTTCGGCTTGAACGCCAATTGTATATCATATATCGCTTCGACTTTTCCTCTCATGTGCGGAATACTAGCGGTAAATCCTTTTGTGCGCGGAGTTAAGTGATGATTAAGCAACGGTAAACCCTTTTCCTTGGCGAATTTTTGACTAGCTACATGTTTCTCCGGAGTAAAACGCGTACCCTCGGCGTACAGCAAGAGCTGAAAAAAGAAAAACATCGATGTTCGATCAAAAAACGTAGCCGCGCTAAAAGCTTCCGGGCGTTACGAGCGATAGAAAAAAAAAAATTCACTCACCCACATCGTATCCGGATAACTCGCTAATTCTCTTATCTGCTCGCCGATCGTTTCCTTGTCTTTCTCCCAACTTCTCTCCAGAAATACACTCTCAGCGAATTTCCACGCCCAACCGAGAGTCGGTATATACTGTATAGACTTTTTCGCATAAGCTTTGCAATTCTGTCGATACAAAAAACACGCAACGGTTAATTAATCGCGACGAAATGATTAGTTTTTTCTTTCAATTCTGTTTTATCTAAAAAAAAAAAAAAACACTTACACCTAACATTCTTATCCGATCGCAAAACATCCATCCCATCAACCAGTCTATTTCGTAACTGTGGTTCATTAGCAGGTATCCGTGTTCGTTTCCATAGTATTTGTCGAATTCTTCTTTGTTCACGTAAACCACAACGTCCGTTCCCGACCACCACTCGGCCATAAATACTAACTCTGCGAAATTAAAGTGAAAACATTTGAAATTTTTTTTTTAATCCGATAAATGTTAATTATCGCGTTAAAAATCGCCGACAACTCACGACAATAGAAAGAATAGCACAGGTAATAGTTGATCTTTCGATAGAGGTATTTAGAAAAGGGTCTGAGTCCCAGATACAATATGCACTGGAATAGATTTATTATCAATCCCGACGTGAAGAAAGTTATGGCAAACATGAGATGAACCACTGAGGATTGTTTCAGGGATGTTAGGAATCCCATTTTTGTTATTCCTACGACGACTTATGTGTGCGTTTAGAATGAGGCAATTCTTCTTTCTTGTACCTGCAACCAAATGAAAATCAACATTCCGTTAGTAATTTACTCGCGTAATTTAGATAGTGAAATAAATGCAACGCTTGCACTGGCAAATAACACGTTCCACCGAGTCTTATCGGTTGAACATTCTTCAAAGATACCTTGACGATTATCTCTTAACGTTGGCGTTTCATTGCTCAACGAAACTTGACTAAGCGTAAGTTATTGTTTGTTCTCAGGCACATATTTTCTACCGTTTCTTAACTTCTATATATATTCTGGGTCATTGGAAAAGTCAATGAAGTATCATTGGCTTTCTAATTTTGATATTGAGAGTGTTAGAATAGCAATATTTATGAGTCTTTGGGAATCGTAGAGGCATTGTGATAATGGGCTCAGTGACCTTTGGACATTTTAGTTAGCAAGGAGGTGGAAACACTTGATGGTCATAGTCCGCTTAGTATCGGCAACCCTTGAACCTCAGACTTCCCCTCCCAGGTATATATTATTTAATATTTTCTTATAATTACCGCAATTAACGTTTGCATGGCAAGCACCAAAAAAAAAACCAAAGAATTTTTTGCGCGCGTAATTCACGCCTTCGGTTGACGTATTAAAATTGATAAGGTATGCCAATCAAAAGCTCGTCGATCATTAAGGCAACAATTATACGGGTCAATTAATCATTACATAATTTTATACTTGGTGTTGTTATCGCTTTTTCGTGAATGACAAATTTGCTTGACAAATTTGGTTCTCTTATCGAAGAGCAATGCGGCTGTAGCAGTAAATATCTTTTAAGTCGAGAGGCAGGAGTGTGCGAAAGATATGATAAATAAATCGTATTTATAATAATTTCTAATCATTTTAACGATGATTGGAGTAATCGGCAAATGTTTTGTCTGATGGGCTAATCGTGCTCCACATTCTTTTCTGCATTGTTTACGCAACAATAATGCAAGGGGTCAATGCATAAAAAGAAATAAGAGATTATTTTCAGTCTACGAATAGCAGAAAAAAACGGTATGTAGGTCAGCTGGAAATCCAAAAGAGCAGCGTGGTTCCGAGTCTATTTGATTTTTTTTTTCTCTTCGGGCAAAATATTGTGACGAATTATTTACAAAGTGGGAACAATAAGCGTCGTTGTGCGTCGCGCGTTAACGCGACAATAATAATCGGTTGAGGCATTAGTGCGTAGAAGAGCGGCGTTGATGACTTTGAATATTATTGCACCGATCGACGTGTTAATGACGACGTTTTACATAAAACATCGAGAGTGTATCAAACACTGTACTCACCTAGTGTTGCATTGTGTCGTGTTGCTGAGCGCGATTTATTGATACATGATTGAAGTTAAATTGTTTGAAAACTTTTTTTTTCTTGATTTTTTTCTTCTATACTTGTCAACGTTGTGAATGCCTTTGGCACGATGAGTTAAAAGTTTTAAAATGAAAACAGAAATACAAAAGGGGATATTTTCGTCAAGTCCTCAGCAGTTCGTAGTGCGGACTGGTTAAAAGCCGAAAACCGGAGAGCTACGCGAGTTTTCAACAATGTATACACAGGCACTATATCCCCCACGTTGGGAATCGATTAGCAGCGCCACTGACGGTACGCACGTTGAAGTTGTAAACTCTCCATTCATCGGCTTGAGAGTCGCCAGTCGGGAATCTCTCGAAGGATTAACTTTTGGATAGTATTATAATTTATTTACGGATCGCAAGGTTTCTTCACCTCATTCATTGATATGCGCCAGATACAATTTTACTTCGAATGAGAAGTCTCACGTTTTCCTGTGACATTCGCGACGGGTTGTTTGTCTTTCGTTTTTTCATTTAGGCATATTGAGTTAGCTATTTTTAATTGCATGTACGATCGTTAACGAGACGAGTAACATCGACGATATCAACGAATCTCAAGTTACTTGCCGCCATTTCCAGGCCGAATAACCGTGATTCCCGGGTAATTGGCCGGAAGTTAGAATTTCTCTTAGAATAATCTATCAACATCTCCCGGTTTTCCTCTTACTCTCGATTGTCACGTTCAAGGTGTGCAACTGTCAATTGCAACTAATCGCCGAAAAGCTTGTATAAATACATATATACATCCCAAGATAATAGCGTGAGAAGAGGAGAGGTCTACGAGAAAAAAAAACTGTATCAGTGTCAAAGAGCATCTCAGTCTCGTTTCGCTCGAATGAGAATGAGTGCAATCTCCGAAGTTCCGGTACTCGTGCGATAGTTTATATATATTGTATAAAAAAATTTCCGGGTTTCTGTGATGAAAATAAATATGGCTGTGTGTATTTAGGAACGCCTCATACATGTTCACCAATCGCTGTTCACTTTGACACACCCTTCAAGTGTTCGTTTTTTTTTTCGAATGCAAAGGGGCAAAAAAACATACATAGTCAACACGTCTTATCAACATTGAGTGAATTGTCGAAAAAAAAAAAAAAAAACAAGAAAAAAAGAAAAATCAAATCTTCTATTTCATTTTATATTGTTGATATATATATTTTTTTTGTAACCACTTTCACACCACATCGTCGATATAGCGGTCCTCGCCGAACGTACATACCATGGTGAGTCATTTATTTCTTATTCCGTATAAAAATCATTTTCTTTTTTCATTCATTGTCGCGTTTATTATACAATACAATGAGACTTTTATTGAATAATCAACGACGATAAATATTATATATAAGTCTAACAATTTTTCTTCTTTTTCTCGCTCTCGTTTGTAACCTCTCAAAAGTCGCCTGTACTCTTTTAACACAGGACAATTCTTCGCCTAACCCAGAAGATCTCAAATGTCAAAATGGTGAACAAGATGCAGAGAATTTCGACGCTTACTTTGTAAATTGACGATTTCCTTAGGACTGAATTTACATACTTTCTTGGTTATCACGAAATATTGACAAACTATATTTCTTTCTTTTTTTTTTCATCATTTTCAGACGGAACAACAGATGGACTGCGCATTGGATCTTATGCGAAGACTGCCACCTCAGCAAATTGAGAAGAATTTGAGTGATCTCATCGATCTTGTGCCATCGTTGTGCGAAGATTTGCTATCCTCCGTTGATCAACCGCTCAAAATTGCCAAGGATAAGGAGTCCGGCAAGGATTATCTGCTGTGCGATTACAATCGCGATGGCGACTCTTACAGGTAAGCGCTACATCGTCGAACTTTATTGACCGAAGTTTCAGCCATCTTTCAAAAATCAATGAGTAATCGCTATCTTTACCCTATTGTCTCATCTTACGTTGCATCATTGCTTAGCGTTCCATTTAACCCAATTATGGTCTGCTTTCTTTGATAATAAATAAAAGACATTTTTTAAATTTATATTAATGTGTAACCTTTCAATAGTTATTGAATAGTAGAAAATGTGAAATCTCTGCTAATTCATGAAAAAAAAAATTTCAATTATTGTCTTCCAATATTTACAATCTATTTGATTAAAAGCGTATAGAATGAGTAACGCAGATATAATCTTAAATAAAGGATTTTTATCGGAAATTTTTGCGACAAAAATTTGCTGATTTTTAAACTATTGATTGTAATACCTATAATGTGACAATTAATGAAATTGGAAGGAATTCTGCTCATTAAAAAGGTTTTAAGAAATAAATCGATGATTTTTCTGAATTATACAATGATTAATGTTTCACTGTTGAATCCACTGAATTTACAGGTCTCCATGGAGTAATACCTACGACCCTCCCCTGGAGGATGGATCCATGCCATCCGAGAGACTGAGAAAGTTAGAGATAGACGCGAATCACGCATTCGATCAGTATCGCGAGTTGTACTTCGAAGGCGGAGTTTCGTCCGTTTATCTGTGGGATTTGGATCACGGATTTGCCGGTGTGATTTTGATTAAGAAGGCCGGCGATGGATCGAAAAAGATAAAGGGATGCTGGGACTCGATACACGTCGTTGAGGTGCAGGAGAGATCGACCGGACGCGCGGCGCATTATAAACTAACGTCGACGGCGATGCTTTGGCTTCAAACGAACAAACACGGCTCCGGTACCATGAATCTTGGCGGAAGTTTGACCAGACAGGTGAACGATCTCTGCATAATCTCGATACTGATACACGGCGTGTGAAATCGATTATTTTAATTTTTTTGCGTCTCTCGGTCCACAGGTCGAACAAGACTCGTCAATAAGCGAAACATCGCCGCACATCGCAAACATCGGTCGCATGGTAGAGGACATGGAGAACAAAATTCGTAACACTCTGAACGAAATATATTTCGGCAAAACGAAGGATATAGTTAACGGTCTGAGATCGCTACAATCGTTGGCCGACCAGAGGCAGCAAGCTGCCCTGAGACAAGACTTGGCGGCTGCCCTTCAAAGGCGAAACGCGAATAATTGATCTAACGATAATCAAGAGAACTTCGATTATGATTGTGATTAGGGAATGAAAAAAAAAAAATATGAGGAAAAAGAAAGAACATGAAACACAACTTGAATCACGAAGACTCGAAATATCTAATACCCATTGAGTTGATACACTTTGTTATTATCTAGATTAACGTTAAAAAAAAAAAACAAAAAAGGAAAAAGAACGTAAAAAAATGCAGGGAATTTATTACGGGGCTACTGAAGAGGACTTTTCATTATCTTTTACTAATCTCTATTTCTCAATGATTTTTATATTACGTTATCGTTTGCTCGGAACTGAAATAGCTGCTCTGCTCAGACACTCGTTGGCATTTTTCATAATGTTATGTTATACAAAGCGAATAGAAGATTGTATTTCTATAAATAAATTTCATTTTGTTACAAAGATCCACGTTGGTGTTCGGCACAAATGCTTTTACACAAATGTTACAATTTTTCTTTTTTTTTCACTTAATTTTTTTATACATATACAATTTCAATTCTGTCACATGTAATTATATTATCCTCTTGAGAAGCTCCTTAAAAAACCTCGGTGCCTTGGTTTCGTTTCACATCTTCGTCTATCCATTAGATTAACACATAAAGTAATGCGTGTGTATTAATTAACAACATAACGATTTCGATTTATTGCGCAATTTTCTTTTTTTTTTTCTTTTTACACGCTATTAAATTAGCCGAAATAAATAGTACGTCGTTACCAAGAGCTTCTAAATGGTATACTTTGTTGAAGATTATAAATATGTATACTGTGGATTATTCGTGAGAGAAACGATATCCGGATCGTTGCTTGTGAATATTGAAGTGTTAATTTTTTTACTCTTAACTCGAATGAAATAATGATTAATTTGCAATCAGCTTAACGAGGGTTGGGGGGTCGGGGAATAAGGGGAATTTTTTCAATCGGTGAATAGATAGAAATTTCGTCAGTATTGTAAAATTCACTTACGCGTAAAAGTGAATAAGCATTTTTTTTCTTTTTTTTTCAATTTAAGAGAAAATAAAGTTATATAAAGGAGGCCTTCTGTGTCAGGTCTCCCGAGTGTCTTTGAAAGATACGATATCTGCGAGGCCTCGAAGAAATCACACGAACAATTTTCGTTTCTACGAAAAAAAAAAAAAAAATTAAGTAACATCGCGAATCGCAAAACTCTTTCTCTCCTACGATCGTTCGAGGAAGTGCCGCTGACTTTG
This sequence comes from Cryptus viduatorius, assembly GCA_964006125.1. NCBI lineage: Eukaryota > Metazoa > Arthropoda > Insecta > Hymenoptera > Ichneumonidae > Cryptus > Cryptus viduatorius. The sequence goes on from OZ023222.1 coordinate 15,898,744, forward strand.
AATTTATTAATATACTAAAGCATTCACGAATATCGGTATAATAATATTCACACGCAGCACACTACGGTCGCAATTATCAAACGTTATAAGAAAAAAAAAAATGTTATTACTTTGAAAGTAGTAGAAATTGTTTTAAAAATTATCCTTTTATAACGAAACAAAAAATGTAATCCAATAATGAAAAAAAAAAAATTGTTGCGTCGGTTATGGAAAAATGTTTCCTTTGCCGTATACGCGAATTTTTCTTTTCGCTTTTGGGCTGAAAAACATTATCAGTGTCGGAATAAAACCATATATTTCGCAAAAAAAAACAAACGTGGGCTCACGCCAGGTAAGCGTGAACCATATTTCGTAGTTAATCCGGAGATATATAGTGTGTAGATTTCTGATTTGTAACATAAAAGAAAAACAAGAAAAACAAAGGGTAAAAAATATGAAAAAAAAAGAAAAAAAAACGGTGTTTTTGTTGATCTTTCTACGTAATCTAACTTACCTGTTTCCTCGATTGAACTATAAATACCACCTACTTAAAGAGCATTTATTTCAAATCACCAGCAAAGACATACAGTTTACTTACACATTCGTGATCAACTTTGCATACAATTAAAAAAATTCGCAGGAACATCATAAAAATGTTTTCATTTTCAAACATCTCGTTCGCGGGGCTTTACTGCTTTTTGTTTTTTTTTTAAATTTTTTTTTGGTGTTGTCTTTTCGTCTTTTTTATTTTTTCGTACGTTCAATTATTAATTGACATGCTTCGACGCGTGTTCGACCGATTCTATTTTGATTCTACGTATTTTTGTTGCAATAGTCTATCGTCAATCGGGTAATTAACTTTCGGGATGATTTTGCTAGTTACACATCGAAGAACTGACTTTTTTTTCTCGTTATAATAATCGTTACCTCAGCCCGTTCCCCCGAAAGATACGGGTATTAGTCATTATATTCGTTCCAATTATTGGATACAGCATTATCGCACAACTCCCAACACCTGTGTTTTACAAGATGAGAAAAGATTATATAACCGGCGAATCTAAGATTATTTTTTTTTTCGTAATATTATTTATTCAATATTACCTCTCGAACATTGAAAATTGCGATCTGTGATAATTGTTTTTTTTTTGTTCCTTCATATTTGCTTATATCTGCTTTCTCGGTGTCGTCGCCTCGTTTATATTAATTCACAGTTATTCGTTTCTTATCGCACAATTTTTTACTTCGTTACAATCCTGAGATAGTAGAGTTAACTAATATCCCGATTGGTTTAATTCGGCGATTACACCCTCAATAGTATAAGCACTGCGTATTTACTCGAGGCGATTCCGTTATTTACGTCGTTTTTTTGTTTTTTTTTTATTAATTTTTTTTTTAAGAGACTCGACAACTAAACTGAATCTTTCGATTATAAAATTAAATGAACAATAATCATGCGCTCGATTGAGTTTCTATAAGCGCCGAAGAAAAAAAAAGTTTGCGCTTCACAGTTACCTATGTCTCTAAATCATTCTTTTTTTTTTTTAATTTCTCAATTATAAAGCACTGACGCACTGTCTTTCATTCGCGAAGCACTTCGCCGTGCAGTTGTATTCTTCTCATCGTTATTTTTTTCTTTGTTTCTTTTTTTATAGTCCATAACAAAGCACATTTAAATTAGATGTACCTGGTCCACCAACATAGCACACGTGTAGTACAGACGCTGATTTTTATTTGTTTTTTTTTTTGTTAATGTTAGGTATTGTGTGTAATTAGATTACAATAGCTAAGTTTAGATCGTTAACTATATCGCATACCAAAGTTTCGAAGGAAGGTACGTAGGATAGACAGACATTTTTTTCTTCCTGTTTCGTTAGAGTTTAGCGTTTCAAGGGAACTTCTAAGGTTCAAATCGTTTTTTTTTTTGCATAATGAAAATGTTTTCGAAGCATGCGGTTTTTTTTTTTTAGATATAACGATGGTTTAGGCATTTTAGATATAGGATCGAGATACAGAATGCGTCGGAAAACATTACAGGTAGAGAGGGAATCTTCACGATATACCTTCCTGTGAAAAGCTCTGGTTACACCCATTTATATAATTTTTTTTATTTTTTTTTGTCGTTTTCAGTTGTCTTACTTCTTTATACTTTAATCCCAAATATTTCAGGCTGTACCTCATGGAACAATTTTTTATACAAATCCAATGGTAAGGAGATTATGAAAAATGGGGACGGGAAAGGGAAATTTTATGAACGCGGACTGGAGACGGACAGACGGGAGAGCATTGAATTAAGGAGAAAAAAAAGGATCGTTTTGTAACAGAGGTTCGAGTCCGGCTGCAGGTGTTTTTTTTTGCTACCCGAAGAGTATTGTTTCATTTGGGATATTAGATTCGATGTTGAAATTTTTGCTCTAAACGTTTCGCCTCGAAAAATCCGTTTACACTATAGTCTTTTTGACGCAATGATCGCGAAGTGTTTGCTACATTTTTTTTTTTTTTTTCGGAAAACTTACGAGTGAAGTAAGAGTTTATTTTTTATTAGAAATGAAGAAAAAAACGAAAATCGGAACTACTTTTGACAGATATAGATATCTCTCATTCACCAGCACTCGCTTCTCAAAAGTCACTGTGTATCGAGCAATCAATCATCCATTCACATAGATTACGATTGAAGTTACATGTAAAAATATTCATTCGAGAGACGCCGATATTCTCATGAGATCATCGGCATCGAAATGAAGACTTCAAAGTATATTTGTTATTTGTTATTTTGTTTTTTTTTTTTTGTTTTGTTTACTTTTCTCATTTGTCTGTTCAATCTGCAATTTCCATAGGCCAAAGGACTCTACAATCGGATTCCGACACGCCGGGCAATATTATTAATTAATTGGATGTTTTGTCGGTTGTTGTTGTTGATTTTTACGTTTATTTTTCTCCGGTCAGCCTGTCTCTTCGATTGTACGAGTAATTCGTTCGAAATCTGTATAGTCAGATTTTTTAATTCGCTGCGCGCACCATTTATATTTTTTTCTTTTTTATATTATAAAAAACGTTATCGCTATTATTAATTGCCATGACTCTCTCGTCGTTAAAAAAAAAACACTAACGTTCGAGAGACAAATAAACGGCACGAGGTTTAGGAAGAAAATAAAAAAATTTGTATCGTTTACCACCGACAAAGAGGTGCAGTGGGATCGTGTCGCGTACGAAATTCACATTCCTCATCGTCAAAGCTCTCTTGTCCTCTATAGTTTGCATGAAAAATTGTTCCTCTTAGCAGTCCGCGGCACAAACTTCGTCTTATACGGCCACAAGTGTCTTTTTTTTTATTATTATTAATTTTTTTTAATTACCTCAGTGTGTACCTCTTAATAAGTTACAAAGCTGTTGCGCTCGAATAACTATCTCCTCAGTATTTCGTTAATCGGTTCAACCCTTGTGATTAATAGAAAAATTAAATCAAAAATAAAAAAAAAAAATAATGAAAAAAAAAAAAAAACGAAAAAAAAAACTTGAGGAAGTGTAAAGGCTTTTCCAATTTTTATTATTTTTTTTTCAATCAACCCTTTTATGAAAAGTTCTCGCCGTATCTCTTATATAACAAACAACATGTGTGTGTGAGAGAGAGTGTGTGTTTCTAAACCTGAGACGTAAGCTGCCTTACGTCGTTCTCCGTTTTACTTTTTCTTTTTTTTTTTACTTACATTGCTTAGAAACTGTAGCATATGTACTTTTTTTTTGTTGTTGTTGCTGCTTTCTTGTTCTTTCAGATAATAGTAAGTAAGTAAGTTGTTACTTTGTTTAAAAAGTTGTTGTTTTTTTTTGTTTGTTTTCTTTTTCAATTGTTTTCTCCGCTGCTTAGTTGCTGTTCGGTTGTAACTGTTGGCTTCTTCTCTTTTTACCAATGATTAAGGTGTCGATTGGCTAAGCGGGTAGTGAGGTTGTGAACGGTTGCAAACTGAACACAATTATTTGTCAAGGGCAGTGTTGGTTTTCATGGCAATTACCACTTCCTCGCCACAGGCTTTTAGTACGGTGCACTGCAAATAAAAACAAAGAAAATTTTTTATTTATTGATATTCGCTTTCGATGTTATACGTTAACATATGCGATTCCGTGACTTTTCAACCAGACTTACCAGTAGTTCTTTTCCAGCGTCGTAGTCGGAACGCAACTGAGCTCCCAATTCGCCGTCTGGGATCTTGAGATCTTCACGGAGGTCGCCGTTGTCGGCCATCAGACACAGATATCCGTCATCGGATATGTCTGTCAGCTAAACGAAAAAATGTTTAAATCGTATTATAACATTGTCCAATAATTCAATTTTGGTATAGAAGTCCCTATACCATTTCAAAATCAATTAATAATAATAATAATAATAATAATACAGTTTTCTTCTAACAATTATAGAGCATATTAAATGTGAGTACAATGAATTTGTATTTTTTTATCTCAATACTATTCAATAAATGAATATATATATTATTATTTATTTAAAAAAAATTTCTTTATTTATCAATAATTTGAAAAAAACTGAAAAAATTATTATAATTGGAATATAAAAAATTTACCTGATAGTCCTCTCGCTTGACGAAGGGAACATCCATGTTATGTGTTGATGGACAGATATCTTCATACTTCTTGGATGTGAATATGTCGATACCGACAAGATGGACCTTGGCGTGACCATGTTTACCGGTCTTGGAAGTAGACATCTCAACGATCTTGCAAGGTCTCGCCTTCAACATGACAAAGCCGTTTTTACGCAGTGCTGAACACTGCTGAGGGTATGTCACCGAGGCACCGGAGTCGCCGGTTTCGAAGTGAGTATCCTCGATATCTGCCATGTTGAATTTGCGGCTTTCTGCAAAAGAAGAAAAAAAAACGAAATAACAAAAAATCGTTTTTATCAATTTGGAGTCATTGGGTTATCTATCTAAATAGCGTTAATTTTTATTAAAAAACGATTAAAAGTCAATTTCATTTAAAAAATTTGAATACCGGCTGTGAGATACGGACAATGATTATCGGTTAATGCCTTTGCCATCTCTAGCATATGTCAAGATAAAACTACTTTTAGAGGAACTATGGGATGCGCAACGAACAACAAAAAATACAAAAAGCGCAAAAATATTCAACTGCAAATTGGTGCAATGGTGCGCCTACCATAGATACATATTTGGTAGTAAATTTGGAAAAAAAAATCTTGTAGCCGCAACCCATCTGTCCAGAGATTTGTCTTGCAGCGCTCCCCAAATGATTGTATCTTCTTTTATTTTTTTACTAGCGTGCATTTCAGACTCAATGAAAACAAAGCACAAAGAGGACTATTGTTTCCTGATGCTTTTGAAGAAGGGATGAATGTTTTGAACGAAAAAGAAAAAAATTCTTATCCGATGACACGTACCAAATGACAATCTCAAAGAATTAGGGAATGAAAATGACCAAGTGATCGCGAATTTTTTTTTTTCCGGAATGTCCGTGACTCAAATGTGTGTAGTAAATAGAGATCTCGCGGAGTCCACAGCTGTGTCCTATAGGTGTAATTTGACCGCAACGTTGGAGTGACTAGCGAGATGCCCAGGGCAAGTGGCCATGTGGCACATTGACGGTGAAATTTCGGCACCGATCAGAGTCGACGGTTCACAAAGTACGAGAAACGGTTCTCTCGACTCCTCGCCTCTTACCCGTGAATTAATTCGGTGCGGAATTCTTTTACCCGTGCGAGGAAAAAAAAACAGGCCAGCCGGGAAAGTTAAAAAGAAACGCGTGCGTTTCTCCGCACACGCCAATTCGTGACGAAAACGCGATGGCTGAACCGGGCTAACCAAAGAATGTGTTCAGAACGAGTTTGATACGTTTGTAATGAAAAATAACGTCAAATAAGTCGATGGACACGATAACCGGCATGAAATTCAACGATTAGTCTTGTTTTCACGACTCCCGATAGCGTATTTAGCAAAAATAATTGCGAAGATGGCGCGAAAGAGCGCCAGCCACATTGCCCAGCGGGTACCCCCGTTGTCATCGGCCGCTATCCATGATATATTTCCTCGTTTATATCTTATCGTGAAAAGCACTTTCTTAACTATACAAACCAGCTATTTTCTCACAGTCGTATTTATAATGGAAATCGGACTTTTTTTAAGCAATTAGCACCATTAGTTTTCACAGAATACGAGGACAGCTCGGTATACTCACATGTGATCAAAATGGATACTCTAACCAGAAGATCTCGAGGCGCTTGCGCACTCCGGTGATCGAAAGAGGGGTCCTCTACACTGGAAACACGGATCGGTCGAACCTCCTTTTGCCAACGTACAACTTCCGCGAGGGAGTTTGAAACTTTTTTTGTATATTTATCATTTTAAACTCCTGCATTGCTAAATATTCCATCTATATCAAATAACAAAGCTTGGGTATCGCAATAATTTTTTAAATATAATCGCGCATAAACAGTGCTTGTACATTGGACTTATTTTTATTTTTAACGTATTTTTCGATTAACATCAATACTTGATGTCATCTAGGATATGACGCGGTTGGCGATACGAATTTTACCATATATAGTAATTTTCGAATTGCATTTATTTCGTATGAAACGAAGAGTAAATATGAATAAAATAAACATAAAATGGTTTATCGAATCGTTGTCAGCGTCGGCAATAATCAACGACGATGCGTAAGTGTGTGTAAGCTTGTTTGTCAAAAAGTTGTCGATTGATGTTTTTACGAACAGCATTTGCCGGCTGCCCGGCCAGTGACATGTGTTTTGCTTGTCCATACCACCACCAAGTTTTATCGCCGTTACAGTCGAGTTCACGGAGCTGCCAAAAAAGAGTTTCGAGGAACTCGTAAACAAAGCCCCGAACGATGGAAGGCAAAGTGGATGAAGATAAAAAATTGGAATTGCTGCCGTGTAGTTTCAAATTCCACAATTTTGTTGCTCGCGTCGGCGAGGTTAGAATAAGTTGTCGTATCATAAAGATGGAAGATAGTCTATATCTATGGATAGGAGACTTCAATGATGGCAAAATGAGCGATCTTACGCTTGCGATGATTTCAAGATACGAAAAACAACCGGTGGCTACGAAAATCATTGGCACCACAGAAGATTCGACGTCGAGCAGTATGGCGAAGAGACTCGCCAAAAAGTGCGGAAGGGCAGTTTACGTCAGTTTCAACATTGTTGTCAACAACGTGACATTGCCGGGCATTGAAAAAGCTATACAAGAAGAACTCAACGCACAGAAAGATCTACTTGTATTCTAATAACATTCATCTAACTTTTGTACACAATAAAATAACATCTATTTAGCGTAAATAAATCATTTCTTCATTGAATATCTCTATAAGTTTTATCAAATATTTATAGCCATAAACATTATCCGCGTTGTTATTATCGCGACTTTGCCCGTACGAGAATTATTTTGATTAAATGTAAACAAAGAAAAAAACAAAATTGATGTCAAAAGCTTTGGGCTTGTTGATTGGTCGATGTTACAGGTTGAGATTTGATGCATTTAGAAACGCTCGCTTTGGTGTCAGAGATGCGACCGCGTGTTAGTGACGAGGCGCACGTCGGTGTGTGCTACACGCGCGTATAAACACGTGCTCGCGGATGCCTTTATAACCTTTACAATCGTTGCGTGGTGCCGACCGATTGATAAACTTTTAGTGGTTCAAGCGCATTTATTACAAAACACATGATTGTCCGGTTAACGTGTAAATTAAAAGATGTTGCTCGACAATCTAAAACTCTTCTGTGAACGTAATGACAAGTATGAGAAAAAACTCGCGAGATTTTATAATCTCGAGGTAAGTCTTTCGCTCTTGTCAGTTGTTTATTTATCACTATTCGAATACTATTGCGATAAAAGCCGCAATCGATTTATTTTTCTGTCGAACATATTGTAACGAAGATTTTTGATAAAGTTGTCTCAAAATCGTCGTCCGCGATGCTTCGTAACGTATATTCGGATATTTGTGCGTCGTGGATATAAAACTATAATATATTCAATTTTATTTAGGAATTGGATAAAAATGAACGTGAGGAACTTCTTGAATCACTGTGTGAATTTTTGATGGAACCCACGTGCACTAGTGACGTTTCCGAATGTTTTCCACAGTACCTGTTAATTCTCTTGTCCCGAGCGATCCATGTGGGTAATTTTGAGCCCTGTGAATCGTCTCGATCCAATCAGTTGCACAGATTAAATTGTGTTGTTCTTGGAACACTCGTTGGAATTAATCCTGATGTGTTAGGGTAGGTTATTACGCCTTTAATGTTTTTTCACGATTATTACAGAAGTCCACAGACTGTTTTTCTATCTATTCGTTTATTCAACAGGTTTGCGTTGCGTTACTTTGAAACGCATCCAGCACCCTTTGGTTCTATAGCCGATAACTCTAGCGCTTTGCCAAAGAGGCGCAAAGAAAATGACATTCCGTTTATCGTCAGGGAAGTTTCTACTCTAGAAATTGTAACCGCCAGCTACAACATACTGCAAGCTGCTCCCGAGCACTTCAAACACAAGTGGAATTGGTCCGAGTTTTACGATTTCTTAATCCACAAGGAAGATACAGTAAAATGGTGAGTTTTGGAATTTTATTTCATCAAATTTGTCTGAAACTTTTGATTCATTAAATAAAAAAAAATGTTTCAATAAAATCTGTTCATAAAAAACGTATAATAACAATAATTATTACAAAAACGATTAATTATTTATTTTTATTATTTTACTTCTGTAAATACAATTTAAGACAATAAAATATGAATTCTTTGTTAAATGATTCCATCGTTATTTTCACAGGGTCGCTTTAAAATGCGTCGCGATAGTTCTGCGAATGGCCGAATCTACGAAACTCGCTTGCGCGCGATCGCTCATCAAGGATTCCGCACAGTTTCTCGTTCATCATCAAAACAACGAGTCCTTAGCGATACTAACGTCTTCAAAAAATCATACGGAGGAACTCAATGAAATCGTGAAAGACTCGGATACTCTGGTTTCGATCGCCGGTGTTCTTCTGCCGGTTTTTGATCCCAGTCAGCGTCCAACAGTGCTAAATTTGATTCCTGTTCCTTCGATGGAATCGAATCTTCGAAGTCTCGCTTTGGCGGTCGCTTCGCGTCGATGCGTTTGTCTTCAGGGAGCTGTTGGATGCGGCAAAACTGCACTGATCGAGTATCTCGCAAATATAACGGGACACGGACAATCGAATTTCGTAAAAGTTCAACTGGGCGATCAGACGGACTCGAAAATGTTGCTAGGAACTTACAGATGTACGGATATACCCGGTGAATTTGTTTGGCAACCGGGTGTACTTACGCAAGCTGTACTCGACGGTAAGTGGTTGTTACTCGAGGACATCGACAGCGCGGCTCTCGACGTCGCCAGCGTTCTTAGCAATCTAATGGAAACGGGTACTCTCTCGGTACCGGGTTATCGCGACACTATTCACGCGAAAAGTGGTTTTCAATTGTTTCTCACGCAGAGATTGATAACCACAGCATCGGGTTTGCATCGTCAATCCGCCGGAGCTGCAAATCTTTTGGAAAAATATTGGTTCTGCGTCCACATGGATCCCCTCAGTAAGGAAGAACTCGTTAGTGTGGTTAGAGCTCTGTTTCCATGTTTGACAACCGTGGCAACGCGAATGGTGGATGTATTTTTGCTATTCTCGATGGGTAATCACGGAGTCGAGACAACGACAAGCGAGAATTTAGCAATGAAAACGGGAAGATTAACATCGACGAGAGATCTGATAAAATGGTGCACTCGCGCCATCGTTGATTTCGAGGTATCATCACCGGACTCGGCGCTGAAAATTTTTCAGGACGCAATCGATATATTGTGCTGCTCGGTACCCGATCAATCGCAAAGATTGGAACTCGCCACCGCCATAGGACACACCCTCGGTATCGTCAAAACAAAAGCTGAATTTTTTTGCAACACTCACAAGCCAACGATCAATTTGCTCGCCGAGATATTCGTCGCCGGACGCGCCAAAGTTAGACGAAAAAAATCGCAGTACGCTCGGATCGATCACACGAGGGTAAAATTTTCATTTACTCGACCCTCGGCTACTCTTTTGGAACGAGTTACCAGTTGCGTGGCGCAACGGGAACCGGTGCTTCTCGTAGGCGAAACGGGGACGGGAAAAACCAGTTCGGTACAGTATCTCGCGCGAAGTACGGGTCACAAACTCGTCGTCATAAATATGAATCAACAGAGCGAAAGTGCCGATCTTCTCGGTGGTTACAAACCGGTGGATTTCAAATTTTTGATAACACCAACACGCGAGGAGTTCGAGATGATGTTTCGCTCGTACTTTGCTCTCGAGCCGAATAGAAAATTTTTGGAGCACATTGCCACGTGTTACAAGCAAAACAAGTGGAAGACGCTCGTGGGACTGATGTCTCACAGTGCCGGCGCGGCTGTTAAGAGATTGCGAAAGAAGATCGAAGACGAGAGAAAAGATACAGCAGCAGCGCGGAGAATCACAACCGAGAAGGAAAATCGCAAGAGAAGCGTCGATGGAAAAACAACTGAAGATAAAAGCGAATTACTTGTCAAGTGGGAGAAGCTTCTGATCAAATTGGAGAAACTAAAGGCTCAAGTAAAAACTCATTTCTCGCTGGCATTCGCTTTCCTCGAAGGAAGTTTAATAAAGGCATTGCAAGAGGGCTATTGGGTACTTCTGGACGAGATAAATCTCGCGTCCTCCGAGACGCTCGAGTGTTTGTCCGGTCTGTTGGAAGGATCGACGGGTTCATTGTCATTACTGGAACGTGGCGACCAAGAATCCATAAAAAGACATCCGGATTTCACGATATTCGCATGCATGAATCCCGCTACCGACGTCGGAAAGAAAGAATTACCTGTTGGATTGAGAAATCGTTTTACCGAATTCTACGTCGACGAATTAACGGAAAAAACAGATCTTCATTTGCTCGTCAGTTCGTATCTCGGTGATCTGAATTTACCGACCAACAAACAAGAAGCTATCGTCAAGATGTATCTTAACGTCCGAAAAGAAGCCGTTGCTTCACTGTACGACGGAACCGGTCACAAGCCACACTACAGCTTGCGAACTCTGTGCCGCGCATTGAGCGTCGCTGCTACCAATCCTTGCGGCAACGTTCTGCGATCATTGTACGAAGCTTTTTGCCTGAGTTTTCTTACGCAATTGGATCACAACTCTTATCCAATCGTTCAGAAAATGATAACCCAAGCGATACTCGACGTTAAGATGACGAAAGCTGTATTAGGTTCGCCGATACCGAAGCCTCGTTGTTCCTCCGAAGAGGATTATATTAATTTTGAAGGCTATTGGGTCATCAGAGGTGATCTCGAGCCCGAAGTACCGAAAAATTACATACTTACGAATTCGGTACGACGAAATCTTCGGGATCTCGTTCGCGTTGTTTCGATCGGAAAAATGCCGGTTCTCTTGCAGGGAGACACGTCCGTCGGTAAAACGAGTTTGATAACTTATCTCGCTAAGGCTTCAGGTCACACGTGCGTCCGTATAAATAATCACGAGCACACCGATCTTCAAGAATACGTGGGAAGTTACGTGGCCGATGAGGCGGGAAAATTGATATTCAAAGAGGGTGTATTGGTCGAAGCGATGCGGAAAGGCAATTGGATTATTCTCGACGAGCTCAATCTCGCGCCGAGCGATGTTCTCGAAGCGCTCAATCGGGTTCTCGATGATAATCGAGAATTATTCATACCCGAGACGCAACAGGTCGTCAAGGCTCACGCGAATTTTATGCTATTCGCAACGCAAAATCCTCCGGGTTTATACGGCGGACGGAAAGTTTTATCGCGGGCTTTTCGCAATCGCTTCGTCGAGCTTCACTTTGATGAAATTCCAGCCGATGAGCTTCGGACGATAATGCACGAGAGATGCAATATGCCGGAATCTTATTGCAAACAGATAATAAACGTTATGACGGAACTTCAGGTCAGACGAAAGAGCACTGCGGCTTTTCAAGGAAAACACGGATTCATAACTCTTCGCGATCTCTTTCGATGGGGCGAACGCTACCGTCTCGCTCCCGATGTCGGACAAAAACTCTACGATTGGAGTCAACATCTTGCCGACGAAGGATATCTCGTGTTAGCGGCAAAGGTGCGAAAAACCGAGGAGAGCCAAGAAATTCGCGAGGTGATAAAGAAACATCTAAAACGCGACGTCGATCCGGCTTCGCTTTTCACTCTAAGCGATAAAACTTCGTCGGTGACGAGGCCAATACTAGAAGAAATATTAAGCAAAGGAATAACGAATTTCGATCACGTTGTATGGACTTATCACATGCGACGAATGGCAGTACTCGTACGTAAATCGTGTCAATTTAAAGAACCCGTTTTGCTTGTCGGCGAGACCGGCGGTGGCAAAACAACGATTTGCCAATTGATCGCCTCGATGAACAAACAAAATTTGTACTCTGTCAATTGTCATATGCACACGGAATCCTCGGATTTTCTTGGCAATTTGAGACCCGTGAGAGATCACACGGATCCTGATAATCAAAAGTTATTCGAGTGGGTCGACGGACCCCTGATAAACGCTATGCGAAAGGGAGATTTGTTTTTGGCTGATGAAATCTCGCTGGCCGACGACAGCGTCTTAGAAAGACTCAATTCTTTGTTAGGTAAGCAATAAATTGCTACTCGAGCGATGTAATTATTTGGAAGACTTCGATAATGATAAAAATTGCTTCGCAGAACCCGAGCGCAGTCTTCTTCTTGCCGAAAAAAGCGTCGATTCCGCGGACTCCAGCGAATCGGATTGTGTAATAACAGCGAACGAGAAATTCCATTTCATAGGTAAATAATCGGTATTACTTTGAGCGGAAGTTAAAAAAAAACTGAAAAATCTAATGGATCGATCTTTTTTGCCAATAGGAACGATGAATCCCGGCGGAGACTACGGCAAGAAGGAACTCTCTCCAGCGTTGCGAAATCGTTTTACCGAAATTTGGTGCGAAGGTTGCGTCGAGAGATGCGATTTGCAAGAGATTGTTGAACATAATTTGAATTCGGAGATTGGAAGTGCTAAACATTTGATCGCCGCGTCGATGTTGAACTTTGTCGATTGGCTGAAAGAATCGGAAGTCGGAAAGAGATTCACCGTCAGTATCCGCGATATATTAACTTGGGTCAACTTTATCAACGTTTGCACGGCGAAAAACGAAGTTTCGCGATTAACGATTGGCGATGCGTATCTTCATGGTGCGTGTCTAACGTACATCGATAGTCTTGGTTCCGGATTGACGGGAATGGAGAGGTAAGAAAAAACATCATTCATCTCCGAAAACTTGTTTATCGACGTCAAAATTTCGTTTACATACAGCGCCGAAAAGTTGGAGGTGTTTCGTCGTAATGCTCTGAACTTCCTGAAAGCTCAAGTGATCGATGCTCTCTCGGCGGCACGAAGTACCGACGAAACTTACGTGCTAACTGACGAGACAATGGACGAGAGTTCGCGAAGTGTATTCGGAATCAAGCCGTTCTTCATTCCCAAAAGCCCGGAGGCGAAAGACGAGGATCAAATGTTTACCTTTGCAGCTCCTACGACGAAATCCAATACGTTGAAGTTATTGCGAGCTTTGCAATTGAAGAAACCCCTATTGCTCGAGGGTAGTCCCGGCGTTGGAAAAACTAGTTTGGTGTCCGCTTTGGCTCGGGCTTCCGGTCACTCTTTGCTTCGTATAAACTTGAGCGATCAAACGGTGAGTTATTCAGAAATGTGGACTGAAATTTAACATCCTTTTTCGCCAAAATTCTGTACGAATAATTTTTGCCAATTTAACATCTTTTGCCGAAAGTCCGCTTTTTCGTACTCGTATCACAAACTACTATTTATCGATCGCAGGACGTCAGCGATCTTTTCGGCGCTGATTTGCCTCTTGAGGGTGGAAAGGGCGGTCAATTCGCGTGGAAGGACGGACCTTTTTTGCGAGCTCTGCGCTCCGGCGATTGGATATTACTCGATGAGCTTAATCTCGCGTCGCAATCCGTACTCGAGGGTTTGAACGCTTGTCTCGATCATCGTGGCGAGATTTACATACCGGAACTCGGGCGAACCTTCGCCGTTAAGGAGGGAACGAAGTTGTTCGGTTGTCAGAATCCCCTGCGACAGGGAGGCGCGCGAAGAGGATTGCCAAAGTCATTTTTGAATCGTTTCACGCAAGTCTACGTGGACGCGTTGTCCGATGACGACTTGAGACTCATAGCTGCGAAACAATTCCCTCGTATATCTTCCAATCTTCTGAACTCCATTGTTGAGTTTAATTCGAGATTATCATCGGAAGTCGGAGTTTCTTGGGGATTCAACGGATCACCGTGGGAAATGAATTTGCGCGATATAACGAGATGGTGTGAAGCGACCGTCGCAGCAGCTGCAAGAGAAACGAGCGACGAAAGTACATGTAATCCTGGAAATGCGGTTGAACTGATTTACGTCGATAGAATGAGAACGCAGGAGGATCGACGAAAGGTACGTGAAATCTACGAGGAACTATTCTCCATCGAGGAATACCCTCTGCCGCCTCGACAACCGCTCGCTTACGTTAACGAGGATAAATTGTATCTCGGCGACGTTAGTCTACCGCGTGAGGAATATTCGACGAGCGACGATCACAATTTGCTGCTTCTACGAGATCAAGTCGCTGTACTCAGGAGTCTCGCGAGATGCGTAGAAATGAATTGGATGCCAATACTCGTACGTATTAAAGAAAAAATGGAAACAATTTACAGAATCTACCGATATAATTTAGTCAGAAAAAAAGTATTTTTATTTTTTTTATTCAATTTTCATCAGGTCGGTGGTCCCGGTTGCGGAAAAAGCAGCGTAGTTCGCGTGTTGGCGCAGCTTACGGGACAACGATTGAAATCCGTGGTGGTAAACTCGGCGATGGACACGACGGAGATACTCGGTGGTTTCGAACAGGTAAGTCGTCGACGTCTAAAATTTTCAACGAAAATTGCATGTTTGCACGTGACACAACGGCGATTTATCATCGTCCGAAACGGACCGGAGAGGGAATCGCAATGTTATAGCGTTTAAGGACGGTTTGCTCATTGTTTCCGAAAGGGTCGGGCAGAGTCGCTCTCGAAGGGGGGTGCCGCGAGCAATTACTCTTCAGCAAGACTTCCTTTGTACTGGTGTCGTCCATTGTTTAGCTGTACGTCAACGCGCGGAAGCGAACACGGTCTCGAATGCCCGCAAGCTGTATATCTTAACGAGTCAGCTATTTCGGACTGTAAAGCTTCCGTGTGGCGTTCTTCTTCTTTGATTGCGTAAACGCGAACATTCATAAAACAAATTAACGAAGGTAGTCGAGAAAATTTTCGAATATTTCATCGTATGCATTTTATTATGATATACACATCGGTTAAACGTTTCGTATATCATTTTTCACACAAAATGGTCTCTTAATGGTCTACGATGGTTGTATTTATAGACAGTTAGACGTCGATTAAGTTTCATCATTGTTTTTTCTTTTTGACGATAAGAAAAGCAATTTTCACGATTAAGTATACTTAGTTCCTTATAATTTTTTTTCGTACGGTGAAACGTCTATCTATGAATACAACCGAAATTTATATTCACACTCGCAGATCTTACGTTGCACATTTTTCATATACACGTCCGTTGCGCTGGTTTTTTTTTATATTTCATTTAATTATCATCTTTTATTCTCTTGTTTTACATTTATTTTTAGTTTCATACTCTTTTAGGCACATTTCGTTTATACACTGAATTATTATTAAATGGGGAATAGTTGATACCCGTCGGAAACGCGCTCGCGTCAAGCTTTGGAATCCTTTTTTGTTGTTGTTTTTTTCTTTATACACGTTCATAAAAAACATCGTTTTTATCGTATTGGCACTAGAATCGTAATTGAAACTCGGGGTGAAAAAATGAAAAGAAAGCAATCAGATATTGTATCCATCCAACTATGTATAGTACATCGCAAAGTTACAAAGATAATTTGTATCAGATGGACCCAAATGGTAAATATTAAAGTGCACTTCTAGATGTAGCGGTGACGTCGGTCGGGTTGTTAAAAAACTAATTTGTGTCCTGGGGGCGTAGGAAAACGTCGAGTCACGTCGGCTTCGCGATGCAGAAGTAAACATGCACTACAGATTCGTTTTTTTCCATATATTTTCTTTTTTCTTCGCTTTTACTTTTAACGATATTGGCCTCCGATAGCTATTATTAATATATTTTCATTTTCTTTAAAACACCTTCTCATTTACAACGACCTACTCTCTAATTGACAAGTTTCTGCTTAACACTCCGGTGGGCGGAATTTTTTTTCTTTTGTTTTTTTTTGTTTCGATTAATGAGCAATTATTTCGATCTTCGTGGGAGATGGAGCGGAAACGTCGATACTCCGTCAGATCGGACCTACTTTTTTCTCGTCTTTCTTTCACCGATTTTTAGTTTCTTTACACTTTAACGAAAAAAATGATTTTCTGCGTACCCGCGAATACATAAAAGCATCGGGTTTAGAGGGTAATTTTCTTTTTTTACTTTAGCCAGTTGTGTATTGATATGACTGGCGGGGAGTCACGTTTTAATTTTTGTTAGTAACAGTCGTCTCGGACTTCATTTTATTTCGACAATTTTTCTTTTTTTAGATTTTGTGCTTTAATTATCGATCTTTTGCATGTGAGGCTCCTTTGCGCAGTGTTTCCATCTATGCCGAGTGCTGACGATTTTTAGAATAAAAAAAGCTCTCACATCGAATTTTTATCGTAAAAATTGATTACGGATATTGTTATTACTATTATTCTTAAAGTAGATGAAATAGTGCTACCATCGGCCCTGACTATGAGGAACTATTTCGAGTACTTTCCTATCTATCGCTAACTGAGAAGAGTGGTTTCTTTTTTTTTTGTTGGTTTTTTTTTCTTTTTTCATGTAATTTCATTAGTCGTTTTGCTGTACACCCGAGAGAATATACATACCGATAATAATATATCGATGGACATACACAACGGCAATCACGGAGACACACTTTTTTTTTTCGTATATTAAACATCTTAGTTGAAAAAATCCCTGTTGCCAAGATACGGGACAATTAATAGTTAGGTAGTGCAAAGGGGATGGTGGGGAAAGGTCTCAAGATAGAAAGTTACGTTAATAACTAATGACACAATAAATATCGCAGATACATCGATTAGTCGTCGGACTTAGATAAAAAATAATTAAATTAGATGTTCAGTCTGTGAGGATTCTTCCCGAAGATTCAATTCAATACAATGTTTCTCTGTCTTTGAGTGTCTGAGCAAAAGTTGCAGAAAACAACAATTCGATTACGATACGCAATTTTTACCGTTGAGCCCGTCGTTCTTCGTGAATCGTTAGCGCGAAACAATAACAATTCGCCGCATCTTCGCCTCGAATATTTGTTTCTTATAGAAGAGATTTTCTACGAGTTGAGCGATCGCTTTGTGCAGAACGTTTTAATTTCTGAAAAAAAAAAAGAAAAAAAACGGGATAACGGGGAAGAAACGGGCTGTTAGCTTTATTCGTCGTTCGAATGATCAAACACAATATCTTTCGCGGAAGACTAGGATAAGTTAGTCGATCCATTGATAACTATTTTTCTTCTTTTCGAATCTTTGTTTCTAAAAGCTGTTTTCGACATTTTTTTCCCCTTCTACACGATAGCGCAAACAGTACACTTATGAGAGTACATCGAGATTTGTAAAACGCCACGAAGTGATTTTTTTAAAGCCGTCCAATGAATCCATTCGTCGTTATGTTGTTCCTCGTCATCATCGAGTCTACCATTGAAAGTTGAAATCGTAAAAAAATATCCTGCATCAATTGTCTGCTTGTTTCGGAGTGAGTTAAAGTCGCTTGAGTATTTTTCGTCGATTCCATCGCGTATTTTTTTTTTTGTTTTTCTCTTAATTTTTTCGTTTAGTCACGAAAAACGTCCTACGAATGACTGCGCGAATTATTCGCTAGGAGGATCGCTGCTTGTGGGGCTGATAGTCGCTTGCAAATCGTTGAGATCCGGCGGCGGTGGTAACGGCAGACTCGGTCTTCTCGACAATTTCTCCTCGTAGAGACTCGAAATGCTTTTGGGTCTCGAAAGTATGCTCCACGGGTCCGGAACGGAGACGGGTTCCTCCTGCGACAAATTGCCCCCAATAATACGATGAATCAACGTGATTCTTTCGATTGATAACCGCGCGTTCGAAAATATTGAATATCTACCGGAATAAAGATCCTCTTGGGACACCAGCCTTCTTCTATATCTATGTCTACGTCCGTCGGGTGTTTGGCCGATGGTGGAAGTGGCGGCTTTAGCAAAGCCACGTCGCTAAGATCGCAAGATGCTGCGGCGGGTATGAGCGGCGGATCGGGGGGCGAAGGTAAATTCATCGGTGCCTCGTATCTCGGTGGTTGCGCCGTTTGTATCGGACTCGCCGTTGTTGAGCCGAAAACCCATCGCGCTATACTCTCGCAGCATCCGCAACAAACGTCCGTTATCCCTTGTCGAAGACCACGATGAAGAGCCAAAAAGAGGGCGGGATTCACAAATGCGTGAACGTAGGCAATGTGCAGAGTCACCTGATGAGTTGAATAATACGATAACTCTTCTGATTAATTTTCTTCCTACTCTCGTGTTAATCAAACACGCGAACACAGTGATAATGGTGCGAAGATGAAACTCGATTCCGAAAGATCATTTCGGGTCACTGATCAAAGCCGTTAAGTCGTTATATGAGCCGTGAACGTCAGTCGTGAAGGATAGATAGAGGGGAAACCGTGGAGGCGGAAGGAGCCATAGGCTGCGAACTCGATTATACCTCGTAGCCCGTGGCGTTGCCGATTACCGGATGATGAACCAAAGTAACGAAGAACAGCGGTCCCCAGAATATGACGTAAGCGGCGGTTATCACGAGAAACATCTTTACTCTCTGTACGCCTTCGCGTTCCATTCTTCGTAGGTAATTTCTCATTTTGCGATGTTCCTCTATGGCGCCGGTTCTCTGAAAAAAAAAAAAAAAAAATCCATCAAAATTGCTTTTATAGTGATGTAAACTTGCGGCGTTAAAGGCTCCGAGTCTTAAATCGCGAGAGTGAAAAATCAAACTTTCGTTGCCCCGATCCCCGATCTTCTACCCGGTTGAATGTCTCGTGAATTGCTTTCAGCGACGACAAAATTCTCTTTGATTAGCGTTCTCGTTACAAACTCACGACGAGCGATTTGCTCGGTAGGCTAATTACCAGAGTTGGTTTGCATAGACGTAAGAGATATTTCGCAAGGAGAGAAGTAGCGCGGTTGCACGTTTCGCCGACGTGTTTTACAAGCCCCGTACCGGCAAAGCTTAAGTTCATCGACCAAATTTTCCACGTATTTCACCGTACTACGAGTCTCGCAGTTCGGCTAACTCTGTGTTTGCTAATTGGAGCGAAACCGACAACAGTTTGTAACTTCTCACGAGAGAATTTACATCGTCCTTTTTTTTGTTGCACGTCGACGTAGTTGTATTTTATTTTTATTTTATTTTTGAAAATTCGTATTGTCGTTACGTTGCGGTGAGTTTTTGGTGATTTATGAAACAAAAACTATGAAACAAACCTTAGGGGTCGTTCCGTTTCTCGCGTCAGCAGTCGCACCGTCCACAACTCCGTTCGTACCGCCGTGTCCACCCGTCACGTTTACCAGAGTCGTCACGAGTCCGGCTACTCTTACCTGTCGTTGTAAAAACGAGAGATATAAAGATTAACAAGACGCGGTAAACTCCGAGCAAAAACCTTGAGACAGCTATGTTGCTTGTTCGTTCCCAACGGGAAAGCAATGAAATTCATCTTCTTCTCAGCTCTGTCGACACACAAATACACGCGTAGTGTATTTTTATTTCGATGCTTCTCTTTACGACCGTTTGAGGATCCGACTGACAGTAAAATCTTCTTAACGATCGTCCCTTAAAAAGATTTTGCACTGTTGACGAGTTTAAGGAAAATGCATGCGCCATTAACGGTTGTAGCTTTTCGCTCTCTCTATCGCAGGGATAGTATATTCGTCGAATCGTCAAGCGTCGGTCGTTGAGTCGATAAAGCGAAACGAGATTCCGAGTCGTCGAGACGGAGAAAATCATCTCGGGAATGCGAAATTTTTCGGAGCGTTTTACGATCCAATATCAATTAAGAAAACGCGAAATCCGACGTCGAAGAAATTATGCGGGAAAATTTCTCGAGGTGCATTCACCCGACTTCGACGTTTGCCTTTGTGCGGAACGTTATGAAATTTTATCGAATTAAACGCGGCGCGACGCTGTCGAGACGGGAAAATCTTCGTGATGAAGAGGAATTTTTTTTTTTGTAGCGCTTTGACGATCCAATATCAATTAACGAATGGAGCACTGAGGAGAAATTGGATTGAGAAATTATTATTATTATTATTATTATTATTTTACGCACCGCTTCGACGTTCGCCTTTGTCAAATCGCGATGCAATTTTCTTAGATGAAACAGCGTCAGGGCGACGCATATGACGTTTATAACGATCCAGAGAACGTTAAGTATGTAGTGACGGAATGGTCCGTGAACGAGGGGACAGCTCGGTGCATTGTGACCCGTTTCCGTGTTCGCTGCTAATGCTCCGCTGAGAAACGTCGGTCCAAGATTTATCGTTATACTGGCGAACCATATCATAAAAGTGCCGAAGAGTACGCACTGTAAACATAAAAAGAATCATTATTGGTTATCTTTTTTATCGCATTATTAATACAATGAAAAATCGCCAATAATAATGGGCGATTATAAAGAGAAAAACCAATACTCCCGGATATCATTCTGGACGTTTATGTTGACGAAATCGTTAAAAAAAAAAACAGAACATTTTCATCGACCAATGAAAAAGTTGTCACGGTCTATCGATGAAATGAACGATGCGTGTTTGGTAATCAGTGAAAAACAGGCAATTCGGGGCACACTGCCAAAACAAATATAACGCGTCTCTCATGCACACGTAGAAATACGCCCATCGGAGCTTTTTAACCGCAATAGCCAACGACAGTTTGCGACCGAGCGGTGTCACGCACCGGTGAACCGCAATCGTCGAGAGTAACCAGACATTCTCTGCCGCAGATGGCTATTGTCAGTTTAAGGGTATGCGAAATGTCGCGATCCGTGACAAATTGCATTATCGATTTTTCTCCGAGATTGTTGTTGTGTTTCGATGGATCGATAGCGAATGAGGTCTTCATGAGTCTATCCATTGGCTATTCGAAGATTTAATGAGATTTTTGCCGATTTTTATACGACCTTAAGATCCGCTTAATTCGTAAAAGCGACGAATGTTGAACATTAAAAATTCCTTTTTTCTCTCGTCTCACCTGCGGCGAGTCCATTAGCAGCGGGGCGGTGAGATCCGCCTCCTCGTCGCTCTCAGGAAATACCGGACTGTCGTTGAGCACAGTGGTCAGCATGTTTACCGTCGAGACTGTGACTAAGAGTAGAAAAGCCGTTTCTACGAGTGAACACTTGTTGACCGGTTGACAGTTCAGTATACTCGATCCGAGAGGCAGCAGTATTGCGGCTCTCGCGCAGTCGACCATTGCTTGATGGAAAAGCAGTCCTTGAGACCATCTGAAACTCGTCGGAAACAAACCCCGAAACCCGTCACTCTCAGCGCTTCGTGAACATACGTATCAAAAATTTCTCGGTTCAACCTGCGCGCGGGAATTCGCCAATTACATTCCCGTAAAGCGCCAAATAGCAAATGAACCCAAAACTTTATTCTCATTCGCATGCATATGCACACGCAAACCTTATCGCATTTCGCATATCCAATGTATCGGTGAATTTCTAGACAGTTCGCGAACACTTCTTGAATATAAGTAACCCGCGAAGCTTTCCCCGGGATAAGTTGTATTCTCGCAGGATAAAGTTTACGTGAATAGAATAAAAGCTTTTACTTGGAAGCAAACGTTTGCCGGATAGCGGAGAGTTTAAATTAGAATTACGTGATGCATGAGTTAAATCTTC
This sequence comes from Cryptus viduatorius, assembly GCA_964006125.1. Taxonomy (NCBI): domain Eukaryota; kingdom Metazoa; phylum Arthropoda; class Insecta; order Hymenoptera; family Ichneumonidae; genus Cryptus; species Cryptus viduatorius. The sequence goes on from OZ023222.1 coordinate 15,920,761, forward strand.
GGAAGACTCAATTATGCATTCTTCGAATGAAAAACAAAAATTTCAATTGTGATGCAAATAGTTCATTTGTCTTTTACAGCGAGCAAATTAGTACATAGCACGCGGATCCGTGGACCCGAGTTGCTTAAAAAAAAGAATTGTTTTCTTTCCATCTGATCGTTTCAGAAACTTTTTAAAGAACGTATAACTTCCATAGTTTTTACTGTATCGATATTTCGCTTCGACAGACATATTCCTTACATTCCGCTGTTTCGATTTCACTATTGTCAAACTTAAAGGTATTCATTTTTACGCAGTTTGGTGACAATTAAGATACCCGATTTTCCAGCGCCATCTATAGCATTGAAGACGTGAACTATATACAAAATTCGAGGGTTAAATTCATTTGTTTAAAACTATTAAATTTTCATTTCGCGTTACCGATAAAAATAAACAGACTGTTATTACATCGCGGGATTTCGTGCGTATGGAGAACCTTTGCGATATTTCATTTCCGGATTTCAATTTCAAATGCTTTTCTACGCAATGTATACATTCGGAATTGCATAGTTTCGCGAAATTGCCGTTTCTGCTTTTCAAGCGTTAATTGCTCGGTTTGCACGCGCGTGTGTGTAGTTAGGTACATAATATGATGGTAATTCGAGAATTTCACGTGAAACCGCGTTGGTATCTCATGTCTTCCCGCGTAGTTATGGAATAGCGGTTCGTGAAGCGGATCAGACATCAGGTTCTCTTGTCACCTGTCTACTTTATGAAACTTCACGGTGGTAACTGGCGTTTGAGAGATGACGCAATGAGGGGGTAATATGTGTTGTATCCGCAGGACATATCTGACTATGGGAGTTGACATATTGTGTTGCATCTACTGCACGTTATCCTCTATGCATGGATACTCCGTTATGTTCTCCGTAACTCGGTTCTCCGGGTCTAAAATATTGATCGTCACCTTGGGATATATGGGATTTACGGAACGGCCGAAGGTTTCGCGAAACTAGCGATGTTACAGCGTTACACACGGGTAATTTGCGGTTTGTGTCGCTGCAATATTGTTGTTTACCTTCTGAGCTGACGCTTCGCCAATATCAGAGTCATTAATAGAATATTGGCTCCCATTCCGAGTGCTCCGAGGCTGAAGATAACCGTAGCCTCGGTAACACCTCCGGGATGACACTGAAATACTTTGGTAGCGTTGGATGTGACGTTGCCGGAAGCCCCGATGCCGAATCTCAGATTGGCACCTATCATGGCAACCGCCGAACCTGCAAAAAGAAACATACAATGGAAAATAAATTAATATTCTGCGCGTCGATCATTTTTTTGTCGATCGATCGGTAAACATCGAATGAGAAATCGCGAGATGTATGAAAGTTCGAAAAGTTCGTGACTCGCGATGTTTCTTCGCGAAGTTTAGTTTCGTCGTACCGGGTGATAAGACGGAATGGGAATGGGACCGAGAAGCAGAAAAAAATGGGATAAGAATGAATCGTGACACTCGGAGATCTCCGGGAAACGTCGATGTCACTTCTCTTCCCGACGTGACCTCATTCCTAGAAAATTCTCCCCCTCCCCCCACTCCTCTACTCGGCTGATGACTTCATATATCTATAGCGCGATGCGAATGAGGTAAGGAGGGGAACGAGTGCCTGTCCACCTTTGCGATCCATTTGTTTCCTTCCGAGAGGCAGGTGGCTAGTTTGCGGTTCGAATTCGCGCGCACGAATCACTTCGCGAGGTTTTTTTTTTTTCACCCTTATCAGCCTTTTGTCTCGGGTAGAAAAATGCTCTTGTCACCTCAAGCAATTGAACATCGAGAAAGTGTTCGTCGAAGCAATTTGAGTTGTAAAAGTAAAATACTTTTCTTTCGAACGAGAAAAATATATTTCTAACTTTGCGATTTTCTTTTAAATTTAATGCATTTATATAAATAATTGGATTATTGGTTTCATTGGATTAATAAGCTGAGAAGAATTAATCGTAAAACCAATCGAGTTAATTAAAATAAGTATTTCTCGATTAACTGACAGCGGTAATGAAAAAGTAGGTCCCTAAGTGGAAGCTTCTGTTTTTGTCGTACCGTTTGCAATCGATTGACCCATTCAATCGAGTTGTTCGAATTGCGTCTCCTCGTTAAACTCCATATCAAGCGAAAATTCCAACGCGGCAAACTCGTTCACGCGTCCATTTTTTCCCTGCAATGTTTTCCGCGTTCCTTCACTCGATAAACCGCTTTTTACTACTATATGCGTTTCGCGCGATTCTTCAAAGCTGTCATTGGTTTAATGAATGACTCTACGGTAATCAAATTAACTAGCGGACTTTAACCATCCTAATTCCCTTTTAGCTACTCGCGGCTCTTATAAAAAAAAACTGAAAAAAAAAAAAAAAAAAAAAAAATGGAAACATACGTTTCAAATTCACCCTTTGATGCTGCGCTAACGCATTTTTCGTGTTTGGATCCAAAAATACTCGTAAAAAAAAAGTGTTTCAACCCATCGCCTCGGCAAACTCACATTTTTCATTGACTCCAACAGCGCGTAAAAAAGAAAAAAAATTGACACATCGAGCTGATGGTAGAGAGTAAAATAAATATCATGACCTCTCTACCGTGGAAACCATTTCAGAGAATTTCGTGACTGCTGCGAGACTAAAGGTCGAACAACTTGGTGGCTTCTGCCTGTTGAATAAACATTTTCGTTTGCCTCCGGAGAAAACGTCAGCGGGGGGTTCCCGTGAGTTTGCTTCGGTGGCGCAAACATCTCGTATACCCGACGAGTCTATAGAAAGGCGCGTTGCGGGCTTCTCGTTGCGATTCGCGTGTGTGTGCAGACCGCGAATTTGCACGCATCGGGATAAATCGCAGTTGTATGTTCAAACGAGTGCGGTATGTACACACGGCTCGGTGGCGAAATAGCCGCGTATTGGAGAGAACGAGTGCGATATCGCGGGATATTCATAAATTCAGTTATTGGATCCACTAAAAAGTATAATGTCAATGACTATGATTTTCGTCATACGAGTTTGGCTCGCGTATCCGTTGGGTTTTTGTTGGGCAATCGACTGTCCGACTGTTCAAATAGCTTGCAACCCTATAGTCGAATGTGTGTTTTATACGTACAGTGTATACGTAGCGCACACGGAATAATTGAAGTCGTTACCGATGTCCCGCCCCAAAATTGAATTATACCCGTTGCCGCGGCATGAATATGCAGGTAACGGTACGACTGCAAGGCTTCTGCATACTCCTGGATCCCTGGTCCTTCGTCATAAAGCGGATTTTCGAGGTTCTCGTGGCTCCTCCCGACCGCCCCCTACCCTTTCGAGTTTCAGCTTCCGCGCTTGCGACGAGGAAACGAATGAGAACGGTAAAGGTGAGAGTGAAACCCCGAGACCCGACCGCGGTTCTCATTAAAAGATCCTTAACGACTTTAAGCTCCGCGCCTCTTCTGGTACTCTTCTCGACTCTTCTCTTTACGGTTGTTATACGAAGAGGGAAGCTGCGAGAAAAAAGATAGAATATGCTGCCAACGTTCTCCGCAACGCGGTTTTCTCGTTGTCCGCACTCTTTATCCACGAACACTTTTTTTTTTTTTATAAACGCCCTGCGGGTTTACTGTCCTTTCAACTATTTCCCCAGCGATGCCCGTCTCTCATCGCCCCACTGAAGCGCGATTTTCCGTATTCAGAAATTCTCGGCTGCATTTAGAGAGACGATGATGAACAATGCGAGAATTCCAACGAGGATTTTACCCTCCCGCGCGATAGAACGAAAGAGGTATTTCGTGAAAGGGAAGGGTGAAAAAAAATTGAATAGTCGAGACCAGAGGGCCGGGAATTTTTTTTTTTTTTTCATTTTTCTTTATGTTGTAACGGAGGGACGAGAAATGATGAACGATATCAGTGTCGATAGCAACTTTTTTTTTTGTTTTGTTTTATGGGAAAAAAACAGTTTTTATTCTCAATTAAAAGGGCAATCTGAAAGTTTTTACGATATCTTGCGGACAAAAGGAAAAGCCTATCGGTAGCGATTCTTGACGCTAGAGTTTCCGAATGCAGAGGCGAAAGCTTATGACGCTCTCTTGCTGAAGCTCGATAAAGATAATTATCTTCTCCGGACGCTTCCTGATTCGATTAGCTCGACCTCGGGAAATCGAATAGCACGGCGTGTGGGAGGGGCTGACGCCAAGCTGAGCTCATCATCACCCGTCGATCCTTGCGGTAATGCATCCGTTACAATTCGTGTTATAATTCTCATCATGACGCGCTTATCCCGTAATCGATTAGCCGAACAACACTCGGATGGTTGTATGTGTATATCGAAGCAATTAACGTTGAAACGCTCCAATAAAATTTTGTCTATAAATGTGGCGAAATTGTCCACCGTAAAAACGTAATAAAAATGATTGAACTGTATCTGCAGACAGTTACAATTTTTCAAAAATGAAAACTTGAAAAAAAAATAAATAAATAAATAAAAGGAAAAAATCCTCAACAAATTAATTTCCGGCCAATGTTAATAAAAATTAGTTTTCAAAAGTAGATCAATAAAAAAATAATTGAAGTCAATCAAAAAGTGTTGTATTGAAAAAATTCTTTTTATTGAAACTTTTTAATTATTGTCGGAAAAAAAAATCGATACAGTACCATATAGTTCATCGCGAGGTTTTTTGGTTCGTATTGAAACGTAGCAATTTCCAGCAACACCGAAATAAATATTTTCCGAATCGAGAATAGTTCGAACGAATGCTGAAAAAAAAATGTCGTCGGTAGCAAACATTCGGTGAGGCGAAAAATCGCGTGAGTGAAATCGAGAAAATAACGAACGATAGACAGAAAAATCCCAATGCCGGACTCTTCGGTCCGCCAAGATCCAATTATCCCGTTGCAAATAAACTCGTTAAAATGGTGACGTTTTCCCGGATCCCGCCATCCGGAGATTCTCAATTTCTCACGGAAATTTCTCGTTTCTCGGAGGAGTGCCGGAGGGTGGGGAGTGTTAAGCTTTTTACGCCAAATCCTTCCTACTCGGCTTTCTTTTGACCGTCGCTATTCTCGAGTTGCGACGAAACTCAGCGTCGATGCTCTTTGTACGAGGAGATGGAAAAGAATTCTCGGAAACATTTCACAGATTGCTCAACCGAAAACTCAATATTTATCGAATTAAAAACGGACGTCACTTGGTTACATCCTCATTGCACGAGTCTCTGTTACATCTGTGCGCAGCTATACCCGGTACCCGACGCGGGCTGAGAAAGCCATTGTTTTGAGATATAAAACTCTCGGAAGCAGAAGATTCGATTAATAAGTTACTGTTGCATAATTCTATCGAGTATTACTACTGGTTATTGGAGATAAAAAAAATCTCAATGAATTCGCTCGACGATCTGAGTACACGTTTTTCTTCGTCCTTTGCAAACTGGAGACTTTTTTTTTATTCTGAATGATGGGAATGAAAAAACTGTTTGACTTTAAGGATCTTGCAGTTACTCTTACGACTCGTCGGTAGGTATATCAAAAGTGAGGATGTAGGAAATGCAGAACTGATGCAGAATCTCCTCCCCCCCTTTACGATCGTAAATGCGTGAGAGACCTCGCGTGTTATCGATTCTACGTACGTTACATTTTGCGGATACGGTAGGCATAACGCTGAAACTGCGGCAGAAGCAGCTGCGGCAGGCTTCGCTCTCTGAATTATGAACGTAACGGCTATGGCGTAAATGTTAGAGGTATCGGAACGAAGATGCTTAATAAATGGTTTGCGGTATTTATTACCCGAGATTATACGCGTTGATATAGAGTACATATTTGTCAGTACAAAGAAAAAAAAATGTTTCGAGTCCTCTGGGAAAGGCGACTGCAGCTCAGCGGCGTAAAAGAAATGAAAAATATAAAAAAAAAAGATGTTTCTTCTGCTCTCGTGCGGCTGTGACGTTACTGAGAGGAGGCAGCAACTTCAAAGCTCCTAATTGCGCGACCTTATGCACCGTTAATAAGGTCTGGTTACTCGACCTCTTCCTCTCTATCCTCTCCCTCTCGTTTCTTCAGCTTCCGACGGCTGGTTAAGGGAAGAAAAAAATTGATAAAGAAAGAGCTTTAGCTACAAAGGCTGACGACTTTACAAAAGAAAAGTTGAACCAACTTTCCTTGTCTTTTTTTTCCCATCATTTATACATGAAATTAATATTAATATTCTTTCGCAAGCGTAATTACCGCCTTTCGAGTAACACGAAGATAGGGGATTGACGATTCGTGCTTTGAAATAATGTACATCTTTTTTTGTAAAAGAAAATCACGCTATCACTCTCACAGAGGATGTAAATTACCAGAGAGTTTTGATGAGCAAAAGCGATTTTTTTTAGTCTCTCTATTAAAATAACACCAGAGAGACAGGTATCTCTACGAGAGAGTTACACCTTCGCCTCGAGAGACTAAAAAATATATAGTTTCGTGCGAAAGTTGAGAAAATTTGTCGTCCCTGCACCGCGTGCATTGCATGTCGGGAAGATTTTTTCGTCGTGAAAAAAAAAAAAAAAAAAAAAAAACGGAGCTCGAGGATCAATTTTCCAAGCGAATAACGAGTGGATCTAATTGCTCGAGGCAATTCAAGCTTTTCTAAAGCGCGTCGGAGATACTTCGCTTTACTTTTTTTTTCCTCCGAGCGCTACGAAAGAGAAAGCATAAAAAATAGTTACGTCGCTCTTTTTATTTACGCCGTTAGTAAAGAATGTTTAATCCGATGGTGTGAGATCGCGAGAATCGCGAAGGTGAGAAAGAAGCTTTTCGGAGTTCAACGACGCTTCGAGTCTTGAAGACTATCCGCACAATCTCTTTCTTTACACTGTCTCTCGAGGTGACCCAGTCACACGACTTTTGTTTGAGAGGCCATTCGCCAGGCGCTCTAGCCTGCTGCCTGACTCGTCTTTTATTTTTTTTGTTCACCCCCCAGTGCCTTCGTACATTGTGAAAGAGAATTCTCTCGGTCTAGAAATCCATAAGAACGAAAATCGCCTCCGATACCTCATAAAGTTTCATGCTCGCCTCCGGTTCTCCTTCGGTCATATCGGATAGCAAAAGAAAGGAAAGTGGTCGAGAAAGAGTAGGTAGAGAGCGAGAGACGGGGCATCCGCGCTATGGGTCAAAAGTTGAAAAGCTCGCGCGCGCCTCATTTCGGACAACTGGTTCTTCGGTATAAACGTGGAGAAACCACACGGTAGGGCAAATATCCCTTGAGGCTATCGAACATTGAAAACCTTTCACTCCCCCGAAGGCACTGCGCAGTTTCCATCCCTCGTTCTTTCCTCTGGAATTTTTTTTTTTACCTTTTTCGTTCAATCGATCATCAAAACTGATTAGAAATTCCATTATACCGTCGTACCATTAAATTATTCATATTACAAATGAATGTTCGCTGATGAGCGTTCGAGCCGATCGTAATTACGAGTATTGACACTCGAAACGCGAACAAACAGTCTATTGTTTGTTTGATTATCGACGAGCTATAGCTCGTCGAATAGGTTTCGACGTATAGAGAGGGAGAGTCGTTCATGTATGAAAGGCTGGATATAGCGCGGCGCGAATGCTGCTCGGCTTCTGTACGAGTTGCTCTTCCTGTCTCTCACCAGTTGCTGTCGCTTCCGGTACTATACTCTCGACTACCCCTATTGATAATAGGCTCTCCAACCCGCGGCTTCCTCCTCTGCCTATCGGTCGTCTCCAATGTTCCGTAGACTACGATGCGATTAGTATTTGCAGTGACAACTGACCAGCGCCTCGCTGTATTTACGCGCGAAGATACGTGTATCGAGTTTACGATTTCTATCTTTGAGACTATATAACTCACGATAACACTATTGTGGAGCGTAAAACTGCGTACAAATAGCAATTTGTGGTTCCGAACATTTTTAGTTCTTACATTTTTAAGCGAAATATTTCAATCACTTCTTTTATTCCACGTTTTTTGGTGCGTTTTTCGTTGCCCTGTGAAGGCTATAGATTAAGATTATCCAACTTTGCTAAATGCCGTAACTTCGTTCGAAGTTTATGGATCTACGAAGCTGCGAATAGTTTCAATGATTTTTTTTTCGCGGAACAACTATCATTACAGGTTTCGAAAAATTAATTTGAATTTACGACAGGAGGGGTGCGAAAACGAGCAATACGAGTGGCAGTGTTCCTTCCGATTCTACATCGCCACTTGTGGCTTTACGTAAAATTTACATATCAAAAGCGGGTGACGGTACGAACGACGAGTTACTCGTTAACCACTCTCGATGGTGAAACTCGATCGGAAAAGCTTTTCGGACGAGTTTTACGATCGGTACAGTACATAGGAATATCTTGGTCGCGTTTTCTGTGACATACAAAGTGTGTAGAGGGAGAGGTAGAGAGGCAAAGAGAGGTGAGAGTAGTGTGCCTGGAAGGCATCGGGGAGCTACCAATTTGTCGGTAAGAATTGCAAGCCATCCGGTGTCGACGGATAGAAGCCCGTCGGGGAACTAAATTTCGATGAGTTTCGCCGATCGGTGGTTCTTTTTTTCCGAGAGCTTCGTTCGCTCGCTCCACTCTCTCTCTCTCTCTCGCTGAGTTTCGAGGCTTCCGTGTACCATCAGCACCGGCTTCTCAAGCGTCTCTTCTCTGCTCGAGACTCAAGAGCATCGCTTCGGAAATATCGATTCCATCCTGAATTTATGATGATATTCTACGGTCCCTCGGTGCTTCGAGACGCGGCAAAGATACCCCGAGACCTATATAGCCCGGCAGTAAACTGATGTTTCGTAGTACGAGGAAAGTAGAGTGGAGCTTTTGCGAAACAACGATGAACGTGACTATAGTCACGATACAGGCGCCCCGCGTGTTTCACGTGTAAATGATGGGGAAAATTCTATCCAATCAAATCACCGAAGTGGATGCTTTTTCAATCCCGATATATACATTCGTAAAGTGCCACCAGCCATTGAGATTACGCTTTTCCACGTTGATTATCACCAGCCATTGACACATACCGCTCTTGTATCTCGTATTTGATGCATCGCCTGCTCGTCAAACTTGTCGAAAGTTTCCTCACGTTTTTCGTGTTACCGAATCCTTCGATGGGGCACCACAAGTGAGCAGTTGTGATCAATCTAAATTTCTGTCGGTATTATGTTCGAAAATTCAGGTAACGTTTAAACCTCTATAAATCATCTTAATTGATCATCAACAGTCGCAAGCTTCCGGTTCTCGTAATTCTCGTAATCGGCAATGAAAAAATTCATATAAAAAAAAAATAATTTTAATACGCATCATACGCGAGATTTTTAATAATGTTTTTGATTTTTTTTTTCGATGTTGAAAAAAAAAATTCTCTTCGTAAAAAATGTTGTGTGAGTGCGAAAAATCGGTTTTGAAAGATCTAAGAAAATTGAAGTTTCGGCGCAACGGTAGGTTTTTATTTTGTAACTGGGACAAGGTTAGTCCTTTGGAAATATTCGTCTCGGTAGACTTTACATTTACTGTTCTATAACTATCCGCGGATGTGCGCACAGTCGTTGCACGTAGTGTGCGAGTAGATAAAAGCTTCAAGCGAATATAGAACTGCAGGTCAGACGTTGGCTTACAGTGGATACGGTCAATACGAAGTACCGAAGGTCCACCCGTAGACGCAGGAGGAAGTAGTTACGCCTCGGAATATAAGCCCGAGGCACCTCGAACGAGGGCAATTTCGTATGATTCCTTCCATTGAACGAGGGCTTCGTCAGTGTCCCGCAACGGAGAAGATCTCTGTGTTGATCCCTTTCATACACTGAAGCTTCAGCCTCCGAAGCGTTCGTCCCGCGTTTCTCCCCGCTTATTCGCGATTCCTGCCTCGTTGTAGAAAATATCCTTTCAATGTCGTCGCACAATGCAGCCTCGATAAGGTGCAACGCTGTTAAATCTTATTTACGTTTTCGCGACAGAAAAAAAACGAAACAACACGAAGCGAAAAAAAAAAAAAAGAAAAATCTACCATCGTTGTCGTAGCTGAAAGTCGTTTGGCGGTGAATTTTCCATCGTTCGATGTTAAACGGAAATCTCAAGGGTTTACGAGATAAGGTCTCATTCTCACGAATATGCGATAAAATCTCTACTGTTAACGGACCCCGTTACCGATCTTATATCGCTAGCGTGTTGTTATATAACACGGAAAAACCTTTGAAAAGCGTTATAAACGTGAATACGGTACAGAGGTTACGTGAATACGGCTTTGTAAAGCATAAACTCCAAAAGTGTTATCTCGTACCTCTTTACCGTCGCAGGTATGCACTGCGAAGAGAAAAACATTTTCTTTTCACTGACCTACACGATTTTCTATAAACATAGTTTGCGATATTTCTCGTTCACGTTTTACCGTCGAGATTGCGGATGTTTGACTCCTTGAAAATGTATCCTCCAGCGACACTGTATCTCCGCGCGAAACCGAAGAACCACAGAAAGCCGAAAGAATGCGCGCGTAAAAGCTTTACGCTTAAGCAAACACGTTTATACATCTACCGCGTAGGATTGTATTTCCCAATTCTCTTTTAGCCTCTTCCGCCGTTTTCTACGTCGATTGGATTTTATCGTTTTCACAGACGAGCGCCGGCGCTATTGCGCATAATGTATCAAAGCTAAAGGTGTTCGTGCGATATTTAGCGCTTTTAAGAATTCCGCAAAGTATGAATAAGCGATTTACCGAAAAACCGAGTGTTTTATTTATATCCCAAAGGTGTATTTCATTTCGTTGAAGATTAAGTAATCAACGCCTTGCGCGCCGTTGAAATGCGCGCGAAATGAATTTTTATTATATGCATTTTCCGATTCGCGGGGCTAAAAATCCGAAAATGGTTTTTCATTGGTGGATTTTCCGAGATTGCGTGAATATATCTCAGGCTATAAGTTTTAGTAATTACGTCGGTTCCCGACTATTCTCGTAGAATGAAATACTTATTATTCTCATTTTTTGAGTTTTTAATTTTTTTTTTTTTTTCATTTTTGTCGAAAGTCAAAAGCTTACTTCTCTCTCGAAATTTTTGCTACTTCTTCAATCTCCCACACCGGGCTTCGAGGCACCGAAATTTATTCCGATTTATTTCAATTCTACGGTGCACTCGCATCCGCGAATCGCATCATCCGAGCCGACGAGTAGTACTGTGATGCGAGTGCTGCTTGCGAGGCGCAACGCACCAGTCCGGGGTCGAGTGGATTTATTCGAAATCTCGAAAAAGCTCGATTGTCTGTAGGGATAGAAGGGGGGGGGGGTGAGGGAGAGGCGAGAGGCGAAGCGTACCGACTCTTCTATACCCTATCAGTAATATTCCTGCTGCAGCACCAGTTCCCGTGTACACTATTTTATTTTTATTACGTATGTGCCAAATTCAATATCGATTTTTTTTCGCAATCCTCCCGAACACACCGGTAGATGTGAGAGAGAGCGAAAGAATTGTTGATCTCCATCAGGCCTTGAAATTTCACGATTGCGAATATACTCGAGAAATAAAAGTTCGCCAGATATCGATTAACGAAACAGCGGGGGAGGGAATAAAGTTGTTGAACTCGGAAAAAACCACTTCATCCCTCCCGCTGTTTAATTAACCAAGAAAGATTCGCTTTTTTCGTCTTGATATTTTCCGTATTCCGTTCGTCGAGAGTTGTCGGCAATTATATGAGAAATATTTGAATTCGGCGCCAGTGCGATGGACCGCTATATACACGAGCGGATTTGGAAGAAATTTACGTAGCAAAAAAAAAAAAAATTTAATTTCCATTTTCGATGTAAACACAGAAAATTGCATAATTTGTAACTGAAATATCCTCTTTATAGAGTAATTGTTCTCAAAACTCTTGTTCTCTCGGGATTTTCCTAACCATTCGGTTAATCAAACTATTCTCTGCTCGTTCGGTTGAGGTGGAGCTCCGTTGCAGCTTAGGAACATTAGACCGAAAGTTTTGGGTGTATTAGAGAGTTCTTGTATCGTTCCGGATGTAGGAGGGATAAACGGGATCTCCGAACTACCAGCCCTCTCGATTTCTCCAGCGAATTTCTCTGGGCAACTTATACCATTGGTAAACTGCCATTCGACAAATATAGACGCGCATAATTTTGTCTTCCTTCACTTTATCTGCGTGTCTCCGTCACGTGCGGCTCGCAAAGTTCCAACGACTGCAATGGTCGTCTCTTCCTCACAGCTCGATCATTAACGGGAAGATTTCTAGACGGGGAGCAGCGCGCACGCTTCTGTGCTTCACGAGGGGAAGTTAAATTTTAGTGTTCTGTGACTCAGAGCGCATTCTCGAGCTCTGCAATATGATTAGATCTTTGATTAGATTCCTCTGCGCGCAGATGCGATTATATACGAATCCCTTACGGAGAAATTTTCGTATTATATCGCGATAAGTATAATAACCGGTCCCTGGTCGCTGGACCTATCATTCCGCAGCATCCCGAGTAATTGTGATCGAATACCGAAGCATTTCTCTACCGGAAGCGATGGAAGCGATAGCTTCGTTAAACGAAGTCCGACGCTAAAAGCTCCATTCGTAAACCATACCGCTATTATTTCAAATTAACATTCTAATTCATATGTAAATGTAATTGCATCCCGAGCTAAGACACTCGTGGTACGGGTCCATGGAATCCTGAAAACCCGAGGCCCATCGCGTTTCCCAACCCCTACTCAACGGCGAGGTTTCTCTTGCTAACAGAATTCCCCTTAACTGTCGCGTGCAGAAACTTGACATATCGTAACGAGTACGTGATGGCAATGATCCAAATCCTTCCACTCGAACGCCCCTTCCGTTGAAGAATCTCTTAACTCTCTTATCAATTGTATATAACTGTTCCACTCGTAATTATCACGTCACTTACACTTGAACTTCATGTATGCGAAGTGGAGATAATTATCTGCTATCGCGTCATATATTGTAGGACGCGATATTGTTAAATTTCATTAACGACCCTTCAACAACTTTTATTTATCGGACACGTGTACTCCTTAGAATCAGTAGGTGGAAAAAAAAGTGTAATTATCGCAAAATTAATACGTGAATGTAATATACACGCGGGAGAAAAAATAACGGGCAACTGGGTCATGTTTGCCGGACTTGAAGTGTCTTGTAGGAAATTCGAACGACCCTCGCAGTTCCTGTTTGCAATTTTCGTTTTTAGGACACGAGTCGCAGTTTGTATCTATAGCGGTTGGTGAGAATCACAAGGGCGCATTTCGCGTAGTTTTACACGCGATGTAATGTCTTATCCGCCCTTTAGTAACCCAGCGGTTTATATATGCAGCACCGTGTCATATTAGTCGCGTTTATTCTACAACGTGATTAACTTGCCTATGCAGACAGCGAGGAGAGTTTATTTATTCAGTTCGCGTACACTCTGTAATTAGTGCGACATCACGAGTTTATTCGCGAAGTATCGAATCAGCGTCGACGATCCGCGTTCGTACTGTCAAGCAGCACGCGACGCCAGGGGTTGGCTACGCGAATTCCAATCTCATTTTTACCGATCTTCGAACCGTTGCCACATTTTGCTGAATATTGTACTTTACATCGGGGAATTTCCGGGTAACAATAGGGGTTAGTATGTACGATAGCGCATGTGAAAGCACAAGGGTGGAGGTCATAGACCAGTCGACGACACGTACAAAGCCCCAAGAAGATGGAAAGAGTCGAGTGTGCCGAAGCCAACCCCCTCCGCACCTGAAAACTTACCCTCACCCCGCGTGGAGGAGGGTAATGCCACAATCCTATCTTGCAATCTTGGCCTACATTCCACTCAGCTACGCTCAACTCTCGGCGGTGGGAGTGGTGCTCTCGCGGTGGAGCATCCACCGCCGAGGGTAAATCCAGCGTCCCGCAGGAGTGAGTTGCGGGTCAAGTGGATAATGTAAGCGTCGGATACTAACTCACCGGGAATACTCGTATAACCATAGAATCCCTGTACCATAGTGTCGGGAGAATAACGTTGACGTTGAGGAAACTCACAGCCAGAAACCCCTCTGCATACTGATTTTATCGTGAATTGTTCATTCGATAAATGTAGCTGCGGAAAGCAAAGGCGTGCCAATTAGCTCTCGCAACGAGAAAAGGCACTCAGACTTCGTAGTTGTAACTTTTAGAAATGTCGTTCATTGCCGTTCACAAAAGGCGTATTGCGCTTATTCACATTTAAATGTTTTTCATAGATTTTTTTAGGCTTAATTTTTTTTTTCGCTCCAATGGAAAAAAGAGCTTTTATATCGGCAATGAAATGCTAATTTTTAAAAATCTCTACGATTTTTTTTTTAATTAAAAGTACGTCGACTTCTTCGAATTTTTTTATTTTTAGATCGATTATTATATTTCAATAACTCTGTTTCTTCCACTTGCATTAATTACTTTCAAATTTGAATTGTAACGAGTCCGTTCGTTAGCTCGTTGAATGTAAAAAAAGAAACGATGCGGAGTGTAAAAGTGTAGAAAAAAAAAGTGCAAAAGTAGAAAAAGTAGGATAGACTTTTTTTTCTCCGACTGATTGAAGTGTCTGTTGGTCAAAGGGCTCGAAACTGACGTCAAAGGCGGCGAATTGAGAGAGACAATACAGCATGCTGACTGAGAGGGTCGAGTGGTATATAGTGTGCGCAGTGTGCAGTGTGTGCATCGACACGAGTGTGTGATTTCGCGAGAACGACGACGAGACAGACACACCGAATGGGAGGGAGGCAAAGTGGTGCTCTGTTCCACCAGTTCAAGTGTATAGTACCCACGCCTCTACTTCGTCCCCGTAGCCACGTATATAGAGGTTCTCTCTAACTATATAGTAACGCGGTAGCTTGGGACCTCTATCTCGACACTCGATTACCTTTCACCTGTGCGACTCTCGTATGATCGATGCTCGACGAATTTCGACAAATTTGAATAGCGTCGATTGAACCGTCAAATACAAGCGAATATACGGGACGCGTAATAAATTATTACGTAAAGTGTCGATACAAAACGGCCATTGTGACGAAACGAGATAATGATCATTGATACAACACGAGAAGATCTTTAACGGAGAGAGGGAGCGGCGCGAAGAAAGTCGAAAGTAAATTAATTCCGAAGGGCTGAAACCCTTAGGTTTTACCGCGTTACCGTTATACTACGTTACACCGCACCGCATACAAGACGTTACAAGTATCAAGTCTCGAACTTGTTTTTACTTTTTTATTACCATCTCGCGCCTCAAAGTACACTACGGGACAGGGGTCGTTTATCAACGGATCCGGAAACTTTCACAGGGGAAAGCCGGAGATCCTGTGAAGAAACTTTACAATTAGGGTGTAGAAGCCTGTGGCGTTGTCGCCTCACTCGTGCAGAACGTTAGTGGGTAGAGGAGGAGAGTAGCAAACCCTCCTCTCGACTCGCACGCAACCCCCTCTTGACTCTCGTGGCGCCAGATGAAGTTATCAACGCGTAACGCTTCTGGATTGCTTTGAAACTGCTCGTTGATGACAGAGTAGAAACTATAGTCAGCATTAGAGTCAATTTCGCAAACTGGAGCTCTTAGTACGTCCCATCAAATTATAACCCATATTTTCACCTTTGAACATTTTTTTTTAATAATTCATTCAATTGTTCCCCTTTTTTCTTCATTATGCAACAATTTTTTTCGCATTTACAAATGCATAGATAACAAAAAAAAATAAATGAATGGATGCTGAAGATTGTAGTAAATTATTTTTCCGTCGGGGTATACAGCACAATTTCCGTCGGAAATGGAGGAGTCTAAGATTAGAGTCTTGAATAATTTTCATAGAGTAAAGAATAGCGTCTGTCTCGAGATGAGACCCGAGTGGAGTGAACCGAGAGAAAGAGAGAATGAATCTTCTCGTCTGAAAAAGAGCTTTTCGCTTTGGGTTCCGAGATCTTCGCTACGGTTCTCTACGGTATAAACGTTGTAGAGTATTATACGTTATACGGTTATGTAGCTTTCGTGTACACGGGGAGGAGGACGAGGGGCGGGGGGAGGGGGGGGGGGGGGGTGAGAGGGCTGAATCCATCGATGAGGAGTATTGGAAGGAGTCGTCAATCTTTTATTCCTTTACTTTGGCCTCCGCATCTTTTCCGCCGTTTCGTCCGCTATCGCGCTCGATGCTCCTCTTGCGAGCCGCGATCGTTATTCGTCTCGTTCAAGTGTAACAGCGAGATACCCACTACTCATCCCTTCGTTCTCTACTCCGTAGATATACCTAGTCGTGAATTTTTCATACGATCGGACTCTCGGGACTACATCCCATCCTCACAAGGCCTCTGGGATCGATCTGTACACTTGCGTTAGATAAACGTCTCGCGTTTTTCACCTCGCACTTCCGTGTGCGCTTGAAATTGGCGAAAACTATTTTTTACGCAATTCAGCGAGCGTCCATCAGGCAACGCGAGAGTTTTTTTTTGCTCTTATCTCATCGAATGCCGCGCTCGGCAATTGCCGAAAGAGATCGCTTTTTTTTTTCTTCGTAATCTTCTCGACCCGTTAGCGGACCACTGAATCTTCCGAACTGCAATAATGAACTTCACCGCGTGGCGGAGCTTGCAGCTCGCAAGGTAAGAGAGCTTCCTCTCTCGAGATTCATTTCAAAATTCGCCTCTATATCCCTACGAAATTTATGAACGGCACAGCTGCTCACCGACGTCGACGGGGGCCCCCCGCTCTCCAGAACCGAGAATACGCACACCGACACAGGTGACTCTCATGTATATACAAAAATATAGTTGGCACAGCGGCGCGTTTACCATGTAATTATGAAATATTGAAAAATGGCGGCGCGTAGTATGAGAATAATAATGCTTCGGAGTCGCCGCACCGGAACTCCGTAAATTATTGTTATTACTGCAACAAAAACCGCGCCCAACGATTCTCGCAATAATAGTCGTAATTGCAATTACACATTGTACCTATTTCATACTTAATTAAACATTCGTAAACACTATTTTTTCATTTTTCATTTCATTTTTAATATCCACGAAATATCTTTTTTTAACGATCAACCGACCGAATATTTCTGATGTAAAACGAAGTTTTATACTTTATGGGAATTAATATCGCTGTAATGATTCGGCAATTAACAGGACTGATAAGAAACGCTTTACGAGGGACAGATCCTTCATTTGCGTGAGAGCCTCGCGAAGCAGATAGATCGTTTTTTTTTTCGCTCTTCCTCTCGAGGTAGAAACGCACTCATCAGACGCCGTTTAATCCGGTTATCTTCCACGGTACGAGGCGTTTCATAAAATATCCTTTTTTTTTCTCACTCTCGCTTCAATTTACCTGAGAAACGAGAGGGAGAGAGAGAGAGAGAGAGAAAGAGAAGGAGAAAGAGAGAGGCTGGTAACTTCGTTTCCGCAAAGACTAAGCGGATTAAAAGCGCTGCTTCGACATACCACTTGGTGAAATGACGCGACGGACTTTCACTGTAATAAAATGTAATGCAATGTAATACAACTCTGCCGTTGATTAACAAGATTTTTTTTTTTTTTACGCGAGAGGAAAATAAAAACGGTAAAGTAACTCGTTGATCCCCCCATTCAATTCGCTCGATTGCAACGTTTTTTGTTCACCTTGGTGCAAAAAAACGAATGCAAGAATTCGCACATCCGAGTTTTCCAGATACTTTCCCTTCATTGTTATTTTTTCTCATCACGATTATCATAACGATCGTGCCTCGGCGTAATCGGCGAATCTGGGCCATTGCCGCGGTTTCTGGTATATATCAGCGATGAGAAAACGGTAGAAAGAGCAGAGTCGTGATTCTATTCTACTTGGAAGTAAACCGAGCGAAGGCTCTCAGCGTGCTGCTCTCGCCGAGCAGAAAGCTCTGAATCTTTAATCGTACCCTCGAGGAGTATCAAGTAGAATGGGAGGTGGAGGAGGAGAACGAGATGGTTGGGATAGGAAGTACGAGGGGAAGAGAGGTCGGCAGGACGAAGCTTCCTCGTTGTCCTTGCGGAAGCGTCTAGTCGCATCGAGCAGCTCGTTCGCGGTTCGACTGTATGGCTATGGTGTACACACGGGGGTGTGGAGAAGGCAAGTGATGGCCCGTGTATAGAACACTGCAGAGCTATAGTCTATGGCATTATTGCCACATGCCGCAACTACTAGGCTGATGCGATATATACGCGTCGCGCAGCGTATACACGCGCATAGGATTACACGTGTCGCCGTGTACACTTCACACAACATGCAACAACATGCCCTTCGGTTATTACACTTCGAATCGCGCGTAGGAGCATCCGCCCCCTCGCGAGTGGCTATTCCAGGTTGATACCCAATTGCATCCTAATGAGGATCAAATTGCTTCTCGATATCGGCTCGATCGGTGTTTGCTATACACGATAAACGCGGAAGATTCATTGAAATATCGTAAAAACGTTTTGTTTTCATTATGGAAACTATTTGAAGGAAACGATTTCATTTCGGAAGCTTGTATGATCGAAAGACTTTTTTTTTACCGATCAGATTGTTTGAGTAATAAGAAAAAAGGTAAAAATCGGCACTTACCAGCTGCCATATCTTTTGCAATTTTTCTCGCCGTTGTCGAGTCTTTCGTCGAGGTCGACCTCGATAGCGCGTTTGTATATGACCCTCCTTCGTCCGGTTTATCTCGTTGATTCGTCGTTGGTTACTCTCCCTCTCACGTTTTTTTTTGCTTCTTCCGTATTTTTCTTTTCCGTTGGCGCCAACGCGAAGTGGAAGAGAAAAAAGTTGCGTCTCCGGACGTGATGGCGACCTCCTTTCCTGGAGCTTCTAATTGGCCGGGCGTCCAATGGGTGCTCTTAACGAATAAACGGTTTTCTTTGATCGATCCTCGCCGGCCTCGGGTGTCCCGTTGTTGTCGTCGTCGACCACTCGGCTCGTCCTGCCGCCCCGGGTACGGAAAAAATATCCGACTTGACCATTTCAGTTTTCTTCGACTTATATATTTGAGTCTCGAGTCCACACTGTGATCCTCGCGGACGGGAACAACCCGCGATAAGCACTAAACCAACTCGACGCGCGAGAAATCGAAAAATAGGAAACGCGAGGGTTTGATTCGTTTCTCCGCTCTCCAGGCCGACGACGAATCGATTCGAGGGGTCTGTCATAACGAAAAGATATAAAGGAAGTTATAATAGACTACAGTAGAAGCGAAGTTGTAAGGTACGATAAAAATGTAGAAGGTGAAAGAACTCGAAGATAATTGATCGTGGATCGATCATCGACGATGATAGATGCCGGTTAAGTGAAAAACTTGTTCAGAGTAAACTTCCCAGGCTTCTCAAGCTCCCTTTTTTTTTCATCAGAGTGATCCGTCCGCATTAATGTCAGCGTCGTTCAGACGAGGATATCCACCAAACTCACGCCCCTTACACAATCGCAACCCCTCCTGACGACGTATCGATTTTTGGAGCCTCTCAAGTGTAATTGCTTAATAAATTTTGTTATCGCTTCGAAAATCGTGAAACCATTAACGAGGTTGATGAACACTGAATTAACTATCACGCCGAGATTCATATTTCTAAAACGACTCAAATATGAGAATTCGATCGAAATCAATTTCTTTTTCTACAAAAAAAAAAAAGAAAAAAAAGATAACTTATAAAACTCGAGCGATTGTTGAAATTGTGATCTCGAGTATCGGAAGTCAAGTATAATGATGGAAAGCACGGAAAGCGGGCCGGAAGCTTCGATCGTTCTTACTCCTGTTTCGGAATAGCAGTGGAGCAAGGAGGCCCTCTCGTAATTGCACGTCAAAGGCAACGACTGCCAGTGGTAATTGGTTTCCGGTCCGATCGAGCGACCGCCAACCGCATTCGCTCCTTCCCATCTCATCCCACCCCCTTACCGTGTGTGGTGTTCCATCACCTTGAAACGTCGAAGCATCCCGTCTCGTCTCTACGCAAATTCTAGTATGTTGGGGGAGAAGAATGAGGTACGAACTGCCGATGGGTTATCCCAATGGGCTCGAGGGGCTGTAGAATATGTCGGAGAGATCGGAACATCGACAAAGGAAAGGCAGAGAACGCGGTGGGAAATGGAGCCGAATAAAAAGGGATGAATGGGGGACGAGAGCCCTGGGAAGTCGACAAGGCAGACACGTATATCGCAAAGGTATATCCTATATCGATGACTTGCGAAAAACGTACTGGAACGTGTTCCAGTTGTTCTCGCGGTGAAGTTTTCCAACCGATTCTTTCCTTTATATAGATATAGAAGATATATATATATATATCACTCCATCGATCCTTTTTTTTCCTTCGTCTCTTGTCTTTTTTTTTGTTCTTTCTTTTCAAATTCTCTACATCTACCTCTCGCTATCGAAAGACAAAGAACTCACGGTATGTTCGCGTTCCTCCGCTCGATGTTCAGCTATGCCGGAACGTAGTCCTGCAATTCTTGGAATTTTTCTTCTTGTTCCTCTTTCTCGGTTTCGTTGTCGTCGTCGTCTTCGTGAACGACGTTGTCGGCCGATTCTCGGCTGTCGATGCTGTTCCTCACGCTCGGTGAAATTCTATCCCATTGCTCTCTTCTTTCGTTGCTCTCCGCCGCTACTCTCTTCCTCGGCATCGTTCGTCATTTCTTGCTCAGGCCTCCGCCGAGAAAACAAGCGGAAGGGAACAAGACCGAGGAGGATCAAGTTTTTCCACGATTTGGCTCTACCGCGGTCTTTTATTCTTCTCCACACGATTCCCGATATATCCACGGATCACTGCCCAAACGGATCGTCTCACTCACCGGTTCGAGACGGACGAAATAAAAAAAAGTAAATACGATGCAATTTTGGTGTACAACACGTGGATATACGTGTGATATACGGGCGATCTTCGCGCAAATAACCGCAAGATGTTTCTTCGTTTCTGAAACACACATTGAAAACATTTCAGATACCGTGAGTTCACCTTTTCTGAACATAAAAAATTCCGCGTAAAATCCGCAAATAAAGTATCTCGAATTTTCGATGCATTTTTTACTATCGCTGATAACAAACCCGCCACTTACTTCACTCTGAGCTCTATATTTGATATGAAAATTCGCGACGGAGGCGAAAAAAGTAACATAAATCGTATTATTCGGGTTTACCGTATTCAAAACGTCATGGGCGCTGATGAAATATTCATAAGGTATCATATATATATTTCATGCAAAATTCAATAGAAAAAAAAATATTTCGTAGACTTTTTTTTATATTTTTTTTGTCGCCGAAAAAAATTTGAAAAGCACGATTTTGTCGTCGTTATTGTTTCGAACGAATTTACCGTTTACCGACAATTTTGATTAAACTCTCGGTTGCTGACGTTAAAACGAGTTATGTTATAATTGTTCATATACATCGACAGGTGTTTTAGTAATATAGCGAGCTGCGTATAGTTTTCGAAACTCTAAAATTTCGCTCGTGTAGGAAAAACTCAATTAACCACTACTACGACTTAAGGTATATATATTTCTACAGCGATAGAGGTATATTCACACGTGAATATTTTTCATTTTTGCTGTATTTGTCTCCGGAAAATCCGAAATTTGTCTCCGGAAAATGGTTTATACAATTTTCGTCATAGCCGTCGAGAGAGGCTCGGCGACGAATAGTTTTGCCTCTGCACCTGTGTCCATAGATATACGAAAAGCAAAGAGGGACAATAAAAAAAAAACTATAATTCCGGGGTGTGATAAGCTCTTTCGATTTAGCTACGTTGTATAGAGAGCGGAGAAGCAATATCGATAATCCTCGGTGAGGCGCGCTTCGTGTGGGTAAACTTTCGTCGATCAATCGGCGATTCAGCAATGTCATCATACGATTTTTCTCTACACAAAAGCGTATAGCTACATATCAGCTATACGTGCGCTGTATATAATTTTCGAAGCTCCGAGAACGAGAAATCGATGTCGGTGTGATTTTAATAAAGCGTCTCCTGGGCACTCAGTGCTTATCCTACCGTGCGATAGAGTCTCGATAGGCAAGAGCTCAACATCGATTTCGCGGTTGTCGGCACATCGAAGAGTATCTGTCGTCGTTCGGCATACTCAGCGAGATCCCACTTTGTCGATACGAAGTTGCCAAATCGTAACTGAAATAATGAATTTCTGAAGAGTACTGCGATACGGCAGAGAAACCTCTGAAAGTCACAACTTCGTTACCCGTTAGTCGATTTTATTATTCTGTCGGAATAAGCGATTTATCGGAGTCAACTCTTTTGTGTTCGGTAAACAGAAACGAATTGATGACAAACATCCGTGTCGTAGTTATGAACAAAATAACGCTGCGTTGCCTTCACTTCCGGTTAAGGATGAGCGAATCCTTTTAAATTCTCCCCCTGTTGCTTATTTTTCTCTCAACTGCAGGGGATTTTCAGCGGGCACCGTCACCGTTTACTACTGGTTTAGTTAATTATCGCGGTACCCCTGCGGCGCAAGAGAATAAGCTTTGTGTAATCCTTGCGGAGTATACCGTACAGCCGGAACGTGCAACGCGGAGGATTGCAAGAGGGGGATCGGTGGCGAGGTAAAAGCTCCTCTTTATCGTCCGATATTCACGATTACAACGATTCTCATGGTCGTTATCCTGCTTTTTGATCGCTAATCCCTTCGTTGTTGAGACTCTGCAGCTTTTCTCTTTGTAGCCTTAACCCTCTATCTCCCCTTTCGGTATTGCTATCGCGATCCTTCCTAAATTTCATTTGCCCCACTCTCCTCGCGGTTCGCCGCAATTGACCCACTAATACCCAGAGATACTCATACCGCGATTATGGCTTTTCGAGATGAATTTACGAGAAACGGATCGACGCGATCGCGTCACGCAGTTGCATGTCATCGTCAAATACACGCGAGAGACAGAGCGCCCTGCACTTTGACGACTATACCGCTCCGCGCAAACGATCCCCATTTCCTTTGCCTCGTTGTTTCGGCTCTCGTATCCCCACAAATGTCATTCCGAAATGCTCCGGAAGTCGGATGTTTGCCTACAATGATTAGGTATTCCAGTTTCGTCATTTGATTGAGCCAATTATACGGCCGCGTCATCTATTTATATTCAACGGTACTTTCATTACAGCAGCAAATATAGCCTATCAAATTAAACACTCAAACGGAACGCGTGAATCCGAACAACGGAGCTTGTTGAGCTTTTGATTCGAACTATTTTATTAACAAAACAATGAACCAATTACATCGCTCGATGACGGACTTCAATTGGACTTTAATTGCGAACTCATTGAATTAGTCGTGTTTCTCTGTTGAAATAACGATTTATTATCGTTAGTATTACTACTTTCGAAAAGATAATAATTGCAGTCGCGCGTACAAATTGTCACGCTGTAACAGCGATGTACCAACGCTGTTGAATTTACCGAATCAATTTACCATGCAAATTAACTACAAACATCGAGTTTGCCGCGCAAATACGAAAAAAAAAAAAAAAAACAAAAAAAAATCTATCGGAGTTTATTGTTGGTGGCGCCGACGTGAGTGCAAGTGATATTAAATTAATATATTGCAGTTTGCATTATAGCTTACAAAACGCTTTATTATCCTCGTTTAATTCCCCGTATGAATTTCCCTAATCACTCGTCGTTGGCTCGCTCCCGCGGAGCGTGCTACCGAGGTAACATCAACGGCTTTATACGTCGTCCCTCTTGTGCAGTGCCCGTTGCCTCTGCCGTAGCTGCCGGCGCGGTGTGTGTCTCACCGTTCGCTTTCGCACAGAAGCCCCCGCAGAGCCTTGTAACAATTATTATCACAGCTCCCGTGTGAGTCCAGGGGGCGGTTGGTTATACCAGCGCGCGGGAATGTATACAGGATGTTTCCTTGTTTCCTTCCTTGCGCGCTTCTCTCCTCTCTCTCTCTCTCTCACGGGTAAAATCCGCATTGCGTAGACGGCGTTACTAAATTACAATTTAAAAGTACATCAACGCGTGCCAACAGTGCGCTCCCCGACAGAAATATTAATTTATTTCTCTCATATAAAACCGAACGTTCGAATACACGCACCCGCGCGGCCGTGTATTATAAAATTTATCGTTTGTTTATCGAGAAATTTGTGACGATAATAACCAACGCAAAATCGCGTAAGCTTCGCGCTCCGGAACAGCAATCCGACGATCGTAAATCTCATTGCCATCAGAGTTTATTATGCCGAATCGCTGCTGAAATCGTTACGGCGCTCCGAAGGATTGGGAACGAATAAATTGACGAAAATTCGAAAGGAAACAAACATATATATTTTTTTGGCAAACGCGTAAGAATAATGTAATATTTTACGAAAGTAGGTAACTTTATATTACATTATCGAACGCGAGTCTCGAAATTTAGCTTTCGACTTGTATGGTATCGTATTCCTTCGATATTCAATTTCTCTCTTGTTTTGTACGCGAAGCTTTCATGAATTAATTGTGCACTTACCCCCAAGAGCCTCGCATGAGCGCTCCGTGTGTGCATAATATCGGCACACGAGAGTGCAACGTTTAATTGCGTATTCAACAGGCTGTTTGCATACTTAACGCTTGTTGTAACGATTTTCTTGTTTGTTGCGCAATAAATTATATATTCGCACTAAAATGACATCGATCATCGCAGAGTCGGGTGCGCGAACATTCATTCGTCATCGACATAACGTTGAACAATCGATGTACCTACCGGCTGTCTCCCGTTCGTAGAAATTCGTTTCGAATTAATTCCGCCACTTTGTGTTATTCTCGTATTCGAGATCAGCTATAATCTTACCTCGTTCTTTCCCTTTTGCTATCTCCCGCGTTCACCGTGCGTCTCGAGATCTCGAAACTTTTCGAATTAACCCGACGATTCGCCCCGAGCTATCTATAGCGTCGCTTGTTTATTTCCTTCGCGAAATTCATTTGCCTTCTTCCCTTTTTCGATCCTTTCGCTTCTTGGTACGCGAGGAAAAGCTTCTTTCTCGGAAAAGGCGGGACAAGACTAACGTAACTCTGACTTCTTTCCTCTTGGAAAAGCCATCCCGGCGTATCCTGACCTTTCCACTGCTGCTCTTCCCTTCTCTCTATCTTTTTCCTTTCTGTACCAAACTCTTTCGTTGTGGATGACGCGTCTACAACGTTACGCCGCAGGGCGCACGAATCAGATATGAAAGATTCAGGAGTGAGAGACCGAAATTGGCTGCTTTCGGTGAAAAGCTTCGCCGACGAGGAGAAAGACAAAAAAAATTTTTTTTTTTTTTGGCATAAACAACGAGAGGAAGACCGACGTTTCAAATCCAAAGATCTTCCGAGAGCGAAAGGAAGGCGACGAAAGAGAGCGCGACGAGTTTGTGCTCAAGTGGATTCTGCTATTTTAGGCAAAGTAGAACGGCGAACGACCCTGTTTACGCCTCTCGGGTGCGTTCTGCACTACCGCTCTCTTTTATTACTTTTTCCTCGTATATACTTTATTTTACGTGTCCCTACAAGAGCGAAAAGTAAATTATAGGAATAGGGAAATTTTTGTCGTAACATTCATTAGTCAAGAATTTCCAAACGTAATTTACTTAACATTAAAGCCAACGAAGTCGAGTCGCTGCTAAAGAAAAATGCTACACGGATTTTAATACATCGCCATGCAAAGGTCAAAGGTAAAATAATGTCAAATGCATCATTCTGTATCTTAGCAAACTATTTGAATTATTAATTGACATTCGAGTAGCGCATTCTCGGCGTTCTGAACCCTATGTAAGTCTCACGAAAGCAGTGAAACGACTGACGGTAGAACGCCGTCAACGTCCGACCAAACGAGAGCCTTTACTACTTGGAGTGCTCGTCGCGAGAACGGCGAAACTTCCTATGGGATCCTCGTAGCAAAACAGTCACGAAAAGCAGATATACACCCCGAATTGCGATGCAAAGTCACGACGATTCACAGAACAGGAACTCGTGATTACAGTAGTGTAGCAACATAGTCCAACGAGTTTCTCAACTCATCTTCGTACAATGACATTGAAGCAATTATTTCGGGGTCTGAATTTCGGTACTCCGTAAACAAACGGATGTATATACAGTTGTATATATTTATATATATGGTGTAACCGGTGTTGATACACTGTTGGATAGCGCTTCAGTGGATTAACGAGGATCGCTCTACTGCCTGCGTAGACCCTCTCCTCGAATCGGATGTTACTTTCCCACGAGAAAAAGTATACCGAGTACGAAGGAAAAATAACTTGCCACAGAGTTTTCTTCGCCCCGTTCTCTTTAGCCTCTTCTGCGAACCGCGAAGCTTCGTTTCTCTTTTTTACCGGCAACGTTCCTCAACTCAACTGTTCGCTCTCGTTCTTCTCGTTCCTCTCGACACGATGGAGAGTGCTTTTCACCTGTCTCTTTTTTACCCGTCTGGTATATATAGACAGTTCTCTTGGACTGTTCGCGCGGCCCAATCCGGACACTCGCAACTCTTGCCTTCGTCCCAATTCCTCGTCGGTCTTTCTTTCCGTATTTTTCGCTTCCCGCGGTGCCGGCCAAAGAAAATCGTTGGCCCGAAACCACCGGACACCGGAAAAACACCGTCGCAAATGCTTGGCAAACGAGTTCTTCGGGATCGCTTAACAAATCGACGGTGTCGTTTTATACGTTATTCGAAGATTTTTACAATTTTTCCTTCGTCTTTTATTCGCAAAGACAGCGAAACAGTAGTCACGGATAGTGCGAGTCAGACGGCGGAAAGAACTCCCAATCGCGGTGAAAATGAATTGAATATCTTTTATCAATGAAAACTGAGTAATCGTAGAGATAGCTATAAGAAAATCGATTTGTCCGGTTAGATGAGTACAAAGGAGAAGAAGAAACTCTCCTTTTATCGTCTTTCGTGTCTATCGATGAATCTGTAACAACTGCGAGATAAAGTTCCTGTATATATGGCGACTGTCCGCCTTCCGTTGTGTGTATTCTGGTCACGGAATGATAGTTATTCGCGACTGATTAATTCGTGATTCAGAGCATCGAAAGGAAGCCTCGATCGCGGGTGGCGGGGGTGCGAGATGAGCTCTCCACCTCCACCAGTGTTCCAAGCCATTGAGCGTGAACCATCGAACATCCCTCGCTTCTCCCGATTGTCCAGAGAATATAGCAAAGCTTCGAGACCCTATGGATCGTATCCTCTCCCCTCGCGGAAACGATGGAAATTCCAATCTATCAAGTAGTAGATTCGCACCAACAACGGCACAGACCACGAACGGCTACTCTCGTTGCTGGTAGATACAGATAGCCGTATATACGTAATAGTTACCTCTGCTAACAGTACGCGTGTATTGATGAACGGCGGAAATGATTGTCTCAAAATGTAACGCACCGTTGGACCGTAGAATATTTGATTATAGACTTTGTTCAGTTCCTCGCCTCATTGCGAAAACGTTAAACGCTCACAAACTCTCACTTCCCTCTAATAACACATCGGTGATTCACAATTCCCGAAACATTTTTCGCCACCTGCACCCCTCGTCTCGTGACCGAAAAATCTCCAAGAATTTTCAGCTCGCATTCCATTTTCAACGGCAATTGAGTCCCGGAGCTTCGTGACGGGAAAATTCTTCCGATATCCGACGAACGATAATATTCGGTGACGAAAAAAAAATTGTCGACATTTTCTTTCCTTTATCTTCATAAAAATTTGTTACTTCGGAACTATACCCGATTTTTTTTTCTTCATCGATAGGTTCGGGGGATCTATTCTCCCGTTTTACAATTTCTTTCATCTACTTTCACCGTTCTATATCCTCAACTTTGCGACTTTGCGAGTGAAAAAAGGAAAAAAAGGAAAACCCGTCTCTTTCGGAAGAAAGTTAAATTTAATTTTTTTTACCGTACCGCCTGCTGCTCGCGGCACTTTCATTCATTCGTTTCCTTTTTGTTTTTTTCAATCCACTACACTTCTTTTTGTCGTATACACAGTGAATTATCTTGGTTTCTCTTAGCCTCCGGCCCGTTCGCGAATAGCTAACTGCGCGCTGTTTTCTCATTTCTGCGAAGCCAAACTCTCTCGTAGAGTTAAAACAATTCAAGAGGTATTACGTCGCGTGTAGGGTGCAAAGTCTAATTACTATGCGCGATAACAATTGTTTAGGGAATAGGGAATAGCTTTGGCCATTGTAATAGTTTGTAATAGTCGAAAGCGCGGTCGAGAATTCGCCGTTACAGGATTTACCTTTATCGCGGTATATACAGAAAGCCACTACGTGTTATATGGGGGTAGTAAAGAAGACCTCATGAATGCCTGCCAGCATGTCGCACAAGCCTCCCGTAGGGGGTAAGGTGAGCGTTCGACGGGGGTGAACGTGAAAATAACGGATCCCGTATATATATCCACAGAATTCTCGAACAGGAATTCCGTGAACGAGGCCACGAGAAAATCCAGGCTTCGGTTATATCACGGAACATCGCGCATCGAAAGAAAAACCTTCACTCGATATCCGTTCCCACGTATCCACAACCCCCTCATTCTCTGCATCGGTTCCGCAAATAAAAAGAATTCACAAACGCGAAAATCTATATCCGGATATAAAGAGTTTTCTCCGAAAATAAGGGAACAACCGGATATCCATGAGCAGACGAGACCCCGCGGCAGCTCACGTTTTCGTATGAAATAAGAGAATATATATAAAGCGCAGTCGCGAAGAAGAAACGTTTTCACTCACGAGCCTCTAATGATTCGACTTCCTTCCTGCGGCCCGCGTCTTTCCGTTCACGAATTTCCGCGATAAATTTCTCACGGGATGGGAAAGTTGGAACAGTGCCACTGGCAGTCCGACTGCACTTAGTGCCAATGACAATAATGCTCGGCGAATTAATTGCAGCGAAAAAAGAAAATGCGAGCTGACGATTGAAATATTTTTTTTTCGGATCTCCGAATCTTGAGAAGGTCTAACGGCAGCTGGTGAATTTGTAGGGTTCAATTGGAAAGAAAAACTCGAGTTCGATAGTTCGCGCATTAATGGGCGGACGGTTGTTAAGTACACACGGATCGCGCAGTTGAAATACAACGTGACGAGATTCACTAACAAGTTTCTTTGTGTCGCAAACGAAAAAAAAGGATCGCAAGAACGGGAGGGAAATAAAGATGCAAAGCCCGACTTCGCAAAGTGCCCTTCTACGAGCTTTGATGAAGTTTGCACAGCGTTGGCCGCGAGTGTGAAAGAATGAGAATAGAGAAACTAACGCTCCGGCGATTCGTTTTACATTCAACGGGGGAAAAAAAGGGAAAAGATGAAAATTTCGGGCGAATTCGCGTGATCGAGCATTAACGTTGCTTCTTTCAATTTTTCGCGTATTGCTTTATATGTACAACTTCTTCGAGGAAACGCTGATACATGTGCTTCTACTTCGCTTAGCAAATAAGAAATTCAGTTCGCGTATGTTGGAAGATTCGTAAACGAGATGTATATACATATATATATTTTTTTCGGCCCCAAGACGATAGAAACGGCGGAACTTACGGTGTCCCTCGACCGTAAGATCTAATTTCATCGAATCCGATAAAAGTGAAAAATCGATGAAACTCTATTATACTTACAGCCTTATATATATTTTTCTGCTTTTCCGAATCGTGGTTATGGCGATATTTTCTTTCTGACGGTTATTGGAAGCGAAAAGAATCAGTGACGTTATATATTTGCGGATCTCATAACTTCAGAAGTGAAGGCTTTATATCATTCCGTATAAAAAAAACAACTCCCGAAGTCAATAATCCACGCGGGAGAGTTTAATCGGAAAAAGGCTCACGTTCCAGCGTCGAGCATCGATTCCACCTTTCGTATGTTATCTCACGGTATCTATAGCTATTTTATTTATTGGCTATCGTTATTTTGAGGACACAAGACTGTTGGCACATGAAAAAAAAAAAAAAAAAGCCGTAGTAGCATTTGATACAGTGGCGCGCGGGGGTTGTGTGCAGTGAAACCGAGTAAGGCGCCTCGTATTTCTCTGCTCTTCTACGTTTAACTCAACGCAATTACCACCTGTTTGTCGCCCGGCCATCCCATATGTTAACCCTACCAACGTTACTCCCAACGAAGAAACTCTTAACCCGAGTCACGAATGTAATAAAATCTTCGTGGGGGGGGGGGGGGGGGGGGGGGGGGGGGGGGGGAAGGGAGGCGCAGACTATCTCGCGAGGCCGAGGTGAGAAAAGCGCCTTACAGTCTCTCCTTCCTTTTTAATACCCTTCGAACCCTCGCGGTTACTCGTTACACCTGCCAAAGAATAATGTATCGAGTACTCGTTCCGCACGTACGCGTATACCCTGTCGTGCCGTTCGTCCAAATCACCGCGAAGGATCGTAAGTGCTGTTAAACGAAATTGCCACCTGTTTGCCATTCGATTTTAACACCGTTGCCTCGTCGCTTCTTTAACCGCATCCCTATAACTGTTTTTGGCAATCAGTTTTTTTATATAGTAATTTGGTTCGTTAATAAATAACTTGATCAATGATTCTCTATGCATTCGCGTCAGAAGGATGGCAAGGACGACATTTTATTTTTTTGCGAACTATAACAACGACGCGGATTTTATAACAATTTTTTGTTTCTTCAAATTTCGTTGCTATTCGATCGGTTTTGAGATTCGCGAACGGGACAAATTTTAGACACTCGTGTCACGTGACAATAATAAATAATAAAAATAATCATAATAAAAAAGTAAACGTATCTGATATTTCTGGAATCTTCCCACAGGCATTGTTTTTCATTGCGATATCGTTACTTCCAGCGAAGAATAATAAATTCACTACATTTTTTTTATCTTTACTGCCATTGCCCCTCCGTAAATCACGGCGGGATTCCGATAAGCTATTAGCCATTAACAAAAATTGCCACCTGTTTACCATCGTACTTTCTCCTGTGTGATATCGCTATCAAAGTGACCGTATACTGCGAAAAAAAGCTCGTGTACCGCCTTTATACATCGGTACACACATATATAAAAAGACAAGTTTCCCGGCAACAGACAATTTCTTATCATCCTCTGCGCTATTTTCACCGCAAACGCGATAAAACGCCCGGTCAGCTGTCCTCGTAAGCAGTAGAAAGGTCGTAGTAAATTTTACAGCGCGTAGCAAACCCTCGCGTCCTCGGTGCTCCGGTGCACCCTTCGACTCGAAATTGTTTCCTCTTCTCTCTTTTTTCATTTATATCTATACGTCTATACAGTGTTTTTCCCCGGTCTCCTCCCTTTCCCGCTAACTCGAGCGACACGCGTGAAATACGAGAAGCTCTACGCGTCGAGTTTCAATGTTGAATAAACCACCTGTAAAACGACATTCGAAATAGCATTTTCCTCGAACTGTAACTGCAGATCAGCTGGATAGACCCCGAGTAGAGTTGCAACGAGAGAGCATTCGCGAAATAATAGTGAAAATTGGAGCAAAGGGTCGGCGAGTAGAGAGTCAGTGAACGTTAGATATAAAAACGCCACTCGGACGACTCACGATGTTGTACGTTTCATTGCTCCGAACAGCCCGCTGCTTCTCTTATCGTAACGATAATTCATCCGGCGAGCATTTCTCTCCGGCACGACGGAGATGCGCACAAGATTCAACCCCCGAGTCCGGACCGTGACACGGATCTTCCTCCAAAACTATACCTTCATATCTACGATCTCTCGACCCTAATCCAACTTTTCCGACCGCCAGTCTGACGTCTGATAGACGAAATTACACCTCCACGAGAAAAATAATGAATTCGGAGGCCGAAATAGTTGTTTTTATCTGAATTCCACCCCACGAGTTCACTGACCTTTTAACGAACTCGCGAGAGGATTTCTCTCCCACGTCTCCCTCTGCGTTTCTTTCGTTCGCGTTTTTTATTCCTCCTCTTCATCGTCAACGATCGCGGACTGTCTGTCGCAACGACATACCGCACCAGGAAAAAAGAAATATTTATAAAATCGCGAGATAGTATGTAGAGTGACCGAGAAAAACGATTCGTGTCACGTACAGTAGCAGATGGATTTGAAAAATCTACGTGGCGCGATCAACGGGGCGTAGTCTGTAGTTGAATACTCGAGCTTCGAGTGATTTTTTTTTCTCCGAGCCGACGGGTAAGCAACGAACGCGTAACTCGAAAAAATCCTATTCTTTGCGTACGAAAGTCATTGAATTTTTATTTTAGAAGTGCCTTTTGAAAATGACAAGTTTCGAGTAATGACGTCTATTGTTCGAATTAAATTTTCATCCCTTCTGTGATTATTTCTGTCGAATTAAAAGTAATGCAGTAGCAACGAAATTTATGAAGCCAAAGTTTCAAATCTATTCGTTTCGTGGCACCAGTGGCCTTTCGACGATATAAACTCGCGACACAAACCGGCCGTATCAAGACGAGAGACTTTGCCGAAAATAAACTTTGTCGTTACTCTTCACTCTCGCGCACAATGAACTTCGCAGCTCGAATCTCGTGCGCGTAACACGAAAAATAAACCGCGCGAGAGATTGTAAATCTAACATGTTGACAATTCCAACAACCCTTATCTCGCCCACGGTCCGTGGAATAGCGAAACGGGGGTGTGAGGGGCGCGCCGTGGGCAGCGGGGCAACTTTTGCAATTCCCAATGACAAATGTTCGCTTGCACGGCGGGATCCTCCCGTGTCGGTCCAACTGTCCCATACTGTTGGGAGGACTCTTCACGCTTTTTCCAAAACGCGGATAAACCTTTCTCTATGCGTTCCCCACTGTATTCCACTTTCGATGTAAATTTTTTGTCAACCCTCCGCGAAGAAAATCGAAAGCTAAAAGGTCGGCAAGAAGATTGCATAATAAACGCGATATTTCGCGATGAAGATGTACATTTTATATCTGATATTTTCTTCTGTCGATTTTGAATCCAAAGGTGAACTAGAAAAACGTATAGATATTGCGAAATAATGCAAAAATAAAATAATAAATTTACCGCGATGTTCGACTTGAGAAAATACCGAATCGATGTTATATCGAAGAAATTTTCATCGATGACGCAATTCTAATTTAACGCGTCTTTCATTATGTTTCTCGTCGAAGCAATATGAAATTTCCTACTATACGAAGGCCTTGCAGTAACATCGAGACGACAATATGCTGATGACGTGAAATAATTTAGCTAACGGCTGATGCAGCATCTCAAAGCGCGCCTTTTGCACGTTTGCTAAGTGGATTGTGACTGGTGGAGAAAGTCTGAATTGGCGTTTGAGTTCACTCAGCGAAAGCGAGCCTCTCGCCCCCGAGTAGTTTAGTCTACTTATGTCAGCCAAAAGGATGAAGTGGCGCCGCGCCCGCGCTACATGTATATATTCAAGGGCCTCTATCACCTTCCCACGTCTATGTAGAGCTTTGATTAATTGATCAGCGGTTAATCTATACATAGTGCCACGGCTTGCTATAATATCTCAATTGAGTACTATCAGGTCGACGGGGTTTGGAGATACGAGTTATCGGAGTACGAGAGGTCGTGACTTCGGTGTTAAATTAATTACAGCTGTTTCAATCGCGACGTTAAACTATATTTTCGATCTAATTATTTATTCATCGACCAAAAATTTCGATCGCATTTATTTTTATTTCGATTTTTTTTTCGGTTCTATTTTGAGGTTTATTTCCATCCCTAATGCGAAGTAATTTATACGTGCACTTCAACCTCATATATTCTGAGCAGTGGAGTAGCGCGGGAGAGCGTTGATTCAACACTTTTATCGGGTTTGATGTTGGCGCAAGGGTCAAATATACGATCCACTCGATCCTTCCCTCACTCCATCCTTTACCACTCGGACGCTATGCGGTTCCGCGAGTTCCCTTTTATTTTATTTATTTTTTTCACCCCTCCTCGCGATTCATCGTTAATTCAGCAGACACGTTAATTCATTCTCTCCGGGCTTTTCACGTAATACCAAACACCAAACGGTGTATACCGTGTTTTCGCCTATGCAGTAACGACCCCCGGAGATCGCCGGAGAGTGGCAGAAATTACTCCGCGGTTAAGGCTAATCCTCGGAATGCAGCAACCGCCAACCCGTTCGAAAGTAGAACGGAGCTTAATTTTCTTCCAATTTCGCATGTTAATTTTCGTGTATTCTTTACTTTTCTCGATGGCAAGGTATGGTTTACGCTTGTATCCCGAGAACGCCGAGGTATCTAAATTTTAGCAGACTCGGCATACTTTTTTTTTTCGCGCGACGGGAATGTGAGGTGCGAAGAGGGTTGAAGCGTGAAAAAAGAAAAGAAGAAATCAGCCGGTTAGACGGTCTCGCGAAAGTGAGTCGAGTTCACTTCGCTGGCATGCAACCATCTTTTTTTTTTTTTTACTTTTTTCCGCTTTGATACGTATATCCTTCAAATTTGACGTTTTCCAATATACCGTAGAAAGCTTCGTCGCCGCGAAAGTAACCCCGTGAAATGTTCCGTCAAAATGCGAGATACGAAAATTCACCGTCGTCGATGTCCCCGCGAATATTATGAACTGCACAGCGTCTTACATCAGGCGCTTCGCGCGATGTCTTGTAGTGGAAATCTTGCGCGTGTTAACTTATGCTCTAGAAATTTACGCCATTTCGAATTTTTATGGTACGCAATATAAAAATTCTGCACGTCGACCCGAGCCCCGTCGTCTTCGTCGTCGTCGACGCAGTTGCCGAGTAACGAGACCACGTTGAATATTAAAAAAATAAAAATAGCAGCAACGGGTCGGTGTACACAAAACCCATACACCGAGTCTATCGCGAAAAGCCAAAGTGATACGCAAAATAGTACCCGTGGGAAATTCCTTACGCGGAAATCCGCGGTTGGAGCATTTCATTTATTATTTTTTAAAACGCTTTTTGTACCTCTTCACGTACCGAGTTTTGCTTCCCTTTCTCTTCTATATTTCGCCATTTTTTTTTACGCAGAAACAACCTGACAAGCAAATGTTGTAATTTATTCTTCAACGGAGACTCGTTTGATGAAAATAGAGAGTTATCAGAGCGAAATATATCGAATTGATGATACTGTATGAAATTCCGTAAAATCGTGTCCACTACACGAACGGAACATAGGAACGATAAAATCGAGAGTTGTTTGATGGATATAGCTATTGTTCGTATGAATTCGTGTTGAGAGAACTTCCCCAGCAACCCACCTCAACATTTTCAATAAAAAACTGTCTTTTTTTACGTTTTTATTTCGCGATACACTTCGATCCGCTTTGAACAGCCGGAACTCCTAAAAATTGTGGAAAAAAATTCGCGACGGACACATTACTCGTACATTTTTTTTTACCGTAAAATTTTTTTCTATGTCAGTTTTGTCATTTATCAACGAGTAAAATACAATCTAAAATTATTTAAAACTGACGATAAATTAAAGCAATCGATGATAGTGATTATCGATCGAATAAATGAATACAAGAAAATGTCGATAAATTCGGCTTTGTGTCTTCAAATTTAGTTTGTTTTACCATCGAATCTCTTAACGATAGAAAGCACTAATAGAGATCGAAAATAATCTTTGGGAAGTTTCGAGTGTTCGGACCGATATCTCGTCGCGAAGTCTTGTTGCCGAGGCGGTCATTCCAGAGGACTCGGCGCTTCGCCGTCTCGGTTAACCCTTCGTAGTTTCCATTCGTAGCACTTATCCCCTCGTCCGGAGGGACGCACACACACCCAGGCAGTAGAGTATGATCAAGGGGTTTCGGTCGGAGGAGGGCGTGTGCAGACGGGCGCATAATCGCGGCGTTAACCAGAAAGACAAACCGACCTTCCACCACGAGCTCACCGCCACCAGCAGCAGCAAGAGCAGCGAGAGTATATATAAAGCCCGCACCAAGAGCCATCTCTCCTCCTCGTTGACTCTTGGCTTTCTATCTTCCCCTCTGTACTGTTAACCCAGTGTTCTATAGTACGGATGACCGAAAACAGAGGATATTTAGCTGTTCGAAACCCGAGGTACACATAGACACGCCTAAGAGGACAAAGTTGATCGGATCCAAAGCTTTGCCGACAGCTACGACAGTTTGTCATTGATCCTTCGATCGTTTGCTCATCCTCGATCGCTCATCAAAAAGTCTCACAAATCGCATATTGCCTTATTTTTTTCTTAATCCATTAGCTTTTTTTCCAGCGCAATTATACTTTATGCATATATCTATAATTGGCTCAAGACTTGACATATATCTTACGTAAATAAATGTTCTCTCACGTCGGGACGGGGGTGTGTCGGGCGCTCGTTGAAACGACTCTTTTATCGGTCCACCGGTAATAGCATCGCGACTTGAATAATACAAAACATAAAATAAAGCAAAAAAAGAAAATTTTTTTACGAACAATTATTTATTAATCCTTAATCGCGATAATTGTGAAAATATCCATATAATTTTCAGAAATTTATTTAAAAAAAAATGTGATAGGAGAAAAGTTATTACTAAATGTGATAGCGATTTCTCACGATTGTATTTTTTTTACCCTTTAATTTATGTTATTATTTTTTTTTTAATTATTCACTCGTATTGCACACGACGCGTACGCATACGGATAGCACGGATGATCGAAGGATTTGTGAGATGCGTGTTGAGAGGGATGCCCGTCTCGTTTCTCTCGGGTCGCGAGACGAGAGAGCACTGCGTACTTCTCTGAAAGCAACCCCCGATTCGAACCCACCCTTGCCTCCTCTTCGTCCACCGTTCCACCCCCTCTCTCGTTGCTACCGCCCTCCCTTTCTCTCTCTCTCTCTCTCTCTCTCTCGCTGTCTCTCGTGAACACTTCGTTTCGTCCCTTTAACTCGCTTTCTCGCTCGGTCTCACCCAGTATCGTTGTTACCACACAGCACAGTGACTGCTATAGTAGAGTAGCGAGTGCGAGTATCATGAGCCTTTGTGAGAACCGAATGCCGACACACTGCTAACGTCATCTCGGCCCGGTGTAACGCATAGTCAGTCTCCTATATCACGAGGCTATAACTATAATGTACTCTCTTTCCGAACATCCACCCCCTCCCCCCCGCAATGACCCACCCATCCCCATCGCCATTGCTCGGTAGAAACACAGCCTCCAACATCGCGCGAATTATCAGCCCCCGGCAGAGTTCGAACAGCTGACCGGCGTTAGTTACGTGTGTACGTAGGGATAAGGAATACATTGCACAAAACCGATAGACGATTAACGACTCTATTTTCAGCTGGTAAACATTTATCGAACGGCACGAGTAAAAAGTGTGTCAGGTCGTTTCGTAAAGGTTGCCAGACGTTTTTATAAGTCACACAGAGAATTCTTCACCCGCCGGCATCGCTCTATAGTACGTCCACTTTCCGTCCCCTAGCAACTTGCAAAGG
Source organism: Cryptus viduatorius (assembly GCA_964006125.1). Classification (NCBI taxonomy): domain Eukaryota; kingdom Metazoa; phylum Arthropoda; class Insecta; order Hymenoptera; family Ichneumonidae; genus Cryptus; species Cryptus viduatorius. The sequence continues at coordinate 15,958,003 of OZ023222.1, forward strand.
GTTGAACGTCTTTGCTACGAATTACAATTAAAATTAATCTATTTTCAAAATAGAGCGATGTTTATGTAGTAAAGAGCTGTAGCGAGCGTTTTTTTTTTTTTTCTTTTTTTTGGGTATAGTTTTCAGAAGAAAAGGGTTGAAACAGTCATCGATCCCTGTTACACACTTTTCGTCTTCGGGGTTTTTTTCTTATTTCGGTTATCTACGGTATCTCGGTAGGCTAAATTTCTACCGTAAACCCCATCGTGTCTTCTTTAGAGTCGCTCGTTTCTTGTGGCAGAGCGGTGTGGTCGAAGGTTCATAAAAGTCTAGAGATTTCACACGATGGGAACGCGACGGTGACGAGGACGACGACATTATCCCGACATCCCTCGCTCGGCATCCAGCTAGCCACGCCGACTCGGGTCTTTCATGAGAACGAATTCCGTGTCGCCATTACGACCGGCGTTGAGACCGGCGACAGGGCCCCCGTGAAAAACGTGAGAGACCGCGAGACCGGAAGGCGACTGCAGCTTTACTACATATAAAACGAAAAATAAAACACCAGCCAGGTAATAGATAGGTAAGTGAGAGAACGAGGAAAAATTCGCGGAATAATAAGACCGCGACGCCACAGTCACGATGTTTAACTCGAGCGATTAAAACTTTATCTCTCGAGCGATTCTGCAAAAAAAAAAATGTACTCATTTTTTTCGTACGCCGCTTAATTCTTTCGTTTTCAATATTCCTTTCGCGAAGATGATTAAGGTCGATATTTGCGCAAATTTGAAAAAAAAAAAAGTTATTGAAAAATGCAGGGAACAAAATATGTTTTCTAATAAAAATTCCAAAGGTCCTTATCATACTTTTTTGATATTTCACAGTACCCTTTAACAACTCGAAAAATTTCGCTAAAATTTGTCTAAAAAGACTGTCTTATGTATTTTTCACCATACAATACGATAGATTTCGCAAATTCATCGATATCGCATTGACAAGCGAAAATATCGCTCTTTAAAAAAATTGGAATCGGAATTTTTCGCAAAATGGGTCAGAAAACGAAATTTTTTCAGTCATTGCTCCGGGGCTGTGTCCGATGTATTTTGTCCCCGTTGATCAGACATCGAATACGTATTTTACTCCCCCATTGATGTTGTGACGAGAAAACCGCACAGAAAGTGTAAAAAAAATCGTTTTTTTTTCTTCAATTATCGGTTATCAGCCACACATTAGTTTTTCTTCGATGGACTTTTTTTCTTCTTCGTCCAACGTACATACCACGAGTATCTCATGAAGAGACGACTCTATCCACTGGTATAGAGCAGCGCACAGCTCTCTCTAACGTTGCCAGAAGGATTCCATACTCCGACAATTCATTGTTTTCCGATAGTACGAGAATGTACCACCTGGGGTGCATCATCGATTGCGACATTGACCATATTACTCGGCTCGGGTTTGCGCTTTTGTTCCCCCGAGTAAACGATAACTATGCGTAACGGGCGAAATTCCTCTACCGCTTTGACACGAAAAGCTCTCTCGTTTGTATGAGTTTCGTCCCGACGATACTTCTACAACCTCTGATAATTCCCACGCCACCCCAATATCGCATATCCACACGAGGCGAGAATTCCGAAAGCTTTCTCGCGGTACATAACCGTCTCGGCAACGGAGGCTTAATCTTATCGCGTAGCGTGGAGTGTCTCACGCCGGTCGTGAACACGAAGCTCCGTAACGCAACGCCGACGCGGTCGTATATTAGATCCGAACGTTTCGTAAGACAGGACAAGGACAGCATAAGATATCGAGTATAGAGAACACGAGTGTAGAATAGAAAGCATTATTGTGTAGTAACGCCCGCGTGAGCACACGACTAATACGCGAAATTTCGTCAGACGAAATTACGAGCAGCGTTAGCGTCTTACACTGAGTTTCTGGTTATATCGAGAGCTCAACTCCGCAAATTTCGCGCAAAGGAAACGACGTTGAAGCCGACAGCGGCTGTTCTCATCACGGATGGGAGATTAACCCGTCACATATGGGATTCTCGCGGAACGTGGATTCAGAGGATTTTCCAGTCAGTAATTTTCAAAGAGATCAAAGATTAACGATGTGCAGTAAAAAAAAATCGTAAAAGTCCTTTGAACTTTTGACTTCAAGCTGCAAGTAACAGTAATATTTTCACTCATTAACTACACAATAAAAAAAAATTAAAAATAATGTATATCAATATCGTTCTTATAAAAAGGAAAATGCAATTTACTTTCATCGAAACGTCTCCCTCTTCATAAAATGTTTAAATCATATCTGCAGTCCTACAAACCGCTATATTGTTGCCAAAGTTGCAATATACTTTCATTTTGATTAAACTTAAATAAGATCCATAAATTTTCAGCGCAATTTTCTTGCGGACAATGCAACTCACCCTATAGAACTGAACGCTAACATCATCGCGTGCTGAAGCTCCCGGAAAAGCTTTTTCTTTTTTCTATACGTCCCTTTGCTGAACTTTATTCCTTTCATTCGTCAGATTTCTTACGCTCGCAATTTCATTTCTTTTTTTTTGTCTTATTTTTTCATCTCTCTGATTCTTCTCCGTGGCGCGCGAAGGCTACTCGAGAATTTATATTGTACCATGTTGGGTCTACCGATATCTCGTTAAATTTCACGGAGATACGGAAAATCTTCATTGCACAGCCGACAGTGCGTTACGAGAACCGCCGTTGCGGTACAAAGCGTGCGCTCGTCCGGACCTCATTATTTTCCAACGCGTGACGCGACAATTTTATTCGGAGAGTTATACCGTTGTTTTTTTAACAGAAAGAATTATCTCGGTGGTGTGTTTGTATCCTTCCTGTTACACCATTGCTGTCGGTTCGTCTAGTGAATAAAAAGTATAGAGATTCGCCGCAGCGAGTGTACAGAAATGTCAGTGGCTTGCATGTACGCTAAGCTCGGTAACGAGTAGTTATGGCCCGTGCGGGTCAGACGGGGCCTTCTGTGGGCGTCCCACGGAGTTACCACGTCAGACGACTGTGCACCGTACTCGTGGCCAGTAGATACAATCCTATTGCATCAGACAATGCGAGAATCGCGCGAACGACCCGATGGAGAAAGGGAATCGTCGAAGCAATGGTCCACGTTACTCCCACCAAATTAGTTGAATTTCCACGAGGAATTATCCTCGTCCGATTGTGGTGACCGGTAGCGAGAGTAGACCGATAACGTCGTCAGCAGAGTCGCGTATATAGAAACCGCTCAACTCCCCAAAGTGATAGAGGAGAAACGACGCGAGTGCACCGGGAGAAGCTTGAACCGCAAAACTGCTAACCCCTCCGCAAAAGCGAATAGACAGGAGTTCTGTTTTCCCAAGCTACAGACAACCGTGCGACAAGAATAACAGCAAGAAGAGACGACCTCTTCTCGGTAGAGAAATGTTTCGCCACAGCATAGTCTTCGGAAGTTTCATCACCTGTTTCTTTGAGTAAAAGCCGCCCCTCGTCTTTCCATCCCTTTTGCTTTTGCTCGAGGGACTTCCTCGGTAGGGGAGGGGTCTCGACAAAACTTTCCCTCGACGGAAACTCGTCGCCGGAGGGCTTAACACAGTGGAACAATTTTTCTCACGGTCCGCGCAAACGATAGGGAATCGCCTGGCGGAAAAATTCCTCCCGGTTCCGCTGGACCCCTGAGGAATTTTCTCGCTTCGAAAATCCCGCTACACCATCCGACACCGTCAATTGCTTACACAGTTTGCTACTATTGCTGCATATCGCACCGGCGTCGATTCCACTTCTGTGATCTTCTTTTGTATGTCTTTCTCGACAAGAAGGACCGCTGTTATTGGTGGGCCGGAGTTTCCGTAGAATAGAAAAGGGAGCAGAAGGAAAAAAAAATAAGACAGCAACCGACTTCCGAAAGCGAATTCAGCCTGTGCTCTTCCTCGATTTGTTCGTATGTTATTTCTGCTGTCGCAGTTTTCACACATTCACGATTGGCTGTACTTGTTTCGAGAGTTTTGCGATAAAGGAACTATATGCACGTAGAGCTGACTCGCTTCTCGACATTCCTTATTCTTCTTCGCCTCATCGACTTTCTTACGTATCTGTACTCTCCTCCTATACGCTTTAGCTGCTGCTTTACTTATACGGACATTACAGAAGTTTTCCTATTCGCCGTCTATGTAGCAGAGAGGAGAAAAAAAACGAAACGAAGCGTCGCAGACTCGGTGAGTGGAGTGCGAAGCGGTAACTTCGAACTTCGACGATCCACGTTGAAGCGTGTGATGTTGAAGGGGAGCGAAAAAGTGATGAGAATGAAAAAACGTGTCGCTTGATCGAGTCACTGAAAAAGTAGTGACGAGCGCGCGTTGGAAAAAAGATGCGGAGACAGAATTCGATGAAACAGAATTCTTCGTGATGTGAGTGACAAGCCGAAGAGGGGGCTGAGTACGAATTTTACCGAAGTAACAGGAACACTGGCTTACGACACGTCGGAACTCCCGAAACTCTCGCTCTTCGTCGTAGCGACATGCCAATTACAGTTTCTCGAATTCTCGAAGGAACGTGTTGTAGAAATCGACGTCGAGCTTCTCACCAGCTACATACAGTTTTACTTTATATTTATAAACATCGAATTCTATTCCCGTATGAACATTCCCATCGCTCTCAATCTTCGAAATATTTTATGAGCCGATGGTGTTGAAAATAGAAATCCCTAAATGATCGTTCGGTTCTGATTGTTTAATCCGCCATTCATTTGCACATCGATGAATATTTGTCAATTCATAAATACATTCGCTATTTACCAAATTAGCTTAATCCACCGCGGCGAATTTTCCACGAAAACGCACTCGGGGATGATTGATGACTTTATCCCTCGCGCTTCCGCGTTTTTTAAGAAAATTAAAAAAAAAAATCAATATCGTATTCGGTCTTTAAGGTCTATTCTTAATTTTTTCCAGAGTCTTCTGTGACATTATTCTAGTAGAAAAAAAGCTGTAAGCTATTTGAACGAAATTCACGAATGCGGAAAAAAAATGCGAATTCCGGTACTTTTTTCCTGTACGCTAAATAATTGCGGATCGTTTCGCATAATTTGTGTATCGTCAAGCGTCGTTATTACTCAGCGGCTTATCGTGACCAATTAACAAAATGTTTTGTAGCGGGGGCCATATAATAGAGTAGGTTCTGCCGGTGGAGAGTTAAATGGTGAAGGCTGTGCCAGGAGGGTTTGTAGCGTAACGTAAGTGGTTATGCCGCACCGGCAGTGGTAGCGGCAGTAGCGCAGCAGCCGCGCCGCTGGTACAATTCCCGGCGTTATCTTTAGGAAAGAGACCGGGATGAGCGCTATTCGAAGTTCCGGAAACGGTGCAATTGGCTCGTAACGTTTCGGCACGTTGTGGCGAAGCCACATCGCTCGTAGAACGACGAACTTTGCCCGGAAAGACTATAAACTTTTCTCGAAGAAAACGTCTTCTCGCTCCGGCGAAATGAATTATACAATTTCAACGTTTTGTATTTATTTCGAGACTATCAGCTTTTCGGAAGTCTCGAGACTCCGCGAATTGAACACGAGTTTTAAATTCAAATCTTTTTAAAACCTCGTTATATAATTTCGATATTTTCCCCCGAGATTTCCGTTCGCAGGGAGGGGAAAAAACGCGCGGATGCGTGCGAGACGAATGGCGGATGCTGACCAAAGGGTCCATATAATAAATTAACGCGGTGAATAATAGTCCGGCACTGCGAAGGGCAATTAGGTCACAGTGAGCCGGTATGTCCACATAAACCCGCGTTTTCGTTGTTTTATGGAATTATATGCGTTGCCTCTCTTTTTTTTTCTCCCGTTCATTCTATATCTGGTTAGATACGGTATATATCTGTCGCTTCTGTTTGGACGAGAGTTGGAACGAGTGTTTGTGTATGAGCTTTGGGTTATACCGGGTTGAACGAATTCTCCTCCAGTACGAGAACAATGCTGTGCTCTCGCGCTACGATCGCACGGCGGTAGAGAGCACACGATTGATGAAGCGGACCCGGAGAACCCCGACAAAAGTATCGTCCTATCGTTCTATCGTCACACCGGACAAACAGTTCTCATTGCTCCACTCTATAGTCACACGGATACGTATGAAAATATAGTTCATCCGTTTTCTATACGCTCCCCCCTCCCCTTTTCCTCCTTCACGTCCACTATGACCAGAATTGGTTCCAATGAAAACAAGAATTCAAGTTCTGCGCAGCTTATTCCTCGGCAAATAATAAACTCGTTGAGAAAAATCTTTCGAAATTTCGAACTATTTTTCTACTGCAGTGAATTATTCTATGAGATAATGAAATATCGTATGGAGCTAAAGATATCCTTCGCGTGAATAAAGCTTCCGAGCCCTTCGTTTTCTAAAGATTTGGCTCTGTTGATTTGGAAATTTCAGCGCGTTTTAAGCAAAAAAAAAACAACCCAATCTCCGAGCCCGAAGAATCCTCTAATCCTATTTTAACTGGAAAAAAAGGTAAACTTCATATATAGAAAATGGCACAGTGACTGGCATTTCAAGATTCAACGGATCTCGGCAGTCGTTGGCATAGCTTTATCTCTTTCGGTTCAACGTTAGTCGCGAGCCATTCACTGGAGAATGGCCAAAAACATGGTCCATTTGCCCTAATGCCGGTTATACCCGTCTCGCCGGAAACTTTTTTACGATCACCGAGGATACCAGATTAGAGTCTCACGAGCTTAAGCTTCATTTTTTTTTCTTTTAAGAACAACGTTACCCACGACGGAAGATTACGATATAATGTACATTTTTCTTCTCACGCGCGACCCACCGTTGTGAAATATTTCGGGGGCTTCAGTGTCGAGCAGATTCAGTGATTTTAAGGTCGACTGATAGTACGAAACTTTCCAGTGTACCCAGTAACCCAGTAAATATCATTTGAGCAAAAAAAAAAAAATTGCGAATTTAAAAAATAATAACTTTAAATATCCGTGCCGGTTAAAGGTCGTAAAAGATACGAAAAAGGTTCAACGCTCCTCGCGCGGAATAACGATGACGAACGATCGCAGAAACGTGGGCGGTAATGATATAGGTTAGGCGAATTCCCGAAGGAGTATCTTAACTATAGGCACCAAACGGAAGAGATCGATTGTCCTCGACGGGAACAAAGGGAATATTTCTCGAACGAGTCGATGGACTCGAGAGCATGAATTGTCCGTGTGCAGCTCGTATGTGTGGCACACATCCCAACTGTTTTCCTTTTACGTCCCTCAGGCTATGTCCGCTTCTAAGTACCACGACGATCGTTCTCTCCACGGCCTACATCCTGTCCTCTTCTCTATTGATAGCGGAAATCCCGAGATACATGTATAACGCTGTTGCGAATGAAAGAGAATGCCTTTGTAACGAGATGGAGGAGAGGCAGCAGCGATGTATGGCGGAGATTGCGGCAAATCTAACTCATTCGAGACATGTTTGCGAATTTCAGTTCTCGCATCGTTGGCTCCGTTTCGTTGGAGGCTGTGCTAATTAATTTCTCATTAGTAACGAGAGCGGTGTGTGACGAGCGAAAGATGCCTCGGACCACTTAAGCCCCGAAGGCAGATCCAATCCCGTAGAGAACCTTCTCTCTTCGAGAACCGCGGCTCCGCATTAAAGTAGTATTATCGGAGATGAAAAAAGGAAACACTGCTTTTGCGTTGGCTAACATTACGACGATATTTGGCAGTCGGTGTAAAACAAAGTCTGGAGAGCTCGAGACGGTTTCTTCTCGTCGGGGAAATAAAATAGGAAAAAACAAACATGAGATAACCGTACTTCGGTGTACTGAACGAGAGGCAAGGATACACGAAAGGGTAGACTTGTGGAAGACAAAGGAGAAAAAGACTCTTCGCGATATAATACAAGTCCATTTATTCGAGAGCCACGAAACGGGGAACGTAAGATGAAAAAAAAAAAAAAAAAAAAAATCCAGACACGAAGGCACCTAATCTTCGTCGCATCAGATGCTATGAATAAAAAAGTGGGCGACCCGGCAATACTTGCGCGAATTTCCCAAGTCGGAATGAAGAGATCTTCGATTTGTTCGAGAAAAATATCCGGCTCCGTTCGAAGTATTATTCGCCACTCGAGTTTCGCGAAGGTTCGACGAGTGGAAGTCGCTGGTACTTAAGAACGGAAGAATGAAAGATCGAACGGTCTTTCGCGTTTTTTTTTTTTTTTCTGTACACTCGGGTTCCGGAGCTTTTCCCAAAGTGGAAAATCATCGCGCTTTCACTGGGGCCATTAGCATCGTGAGACACGTCGATATCTATATCGAAATAACGGTCTTAAAATTATATCTCCATTGCCTATAGCCGTTTCACGCTAATTTATTAAATTTCATTTTTTGCCTTCCCCAATGAAAAATGAGATGAAAAATGAAATCGATTTGCCTCAAATAAACACAACTTTATTTTCTTCCTGTTAGGCTGCCCGTCGTCACTCTGGTAGGCAATTAATCTTTTTTTTTTGACATTATAAATGTATCCAGTGAAACTCTTGTGTAATTCGTTAATATCGATGACCTCCGCAATCGGTGATAATCGATACCCGAATGACCTCGACCTCAGCTATCCATAATCGTAACGTTGTTTCCTCGATTCTTCTATCTCTGGGTTTCTCTTTGCTACTCGGTAATAGTTCAACGATGGGGAGATCCTCGAGGTAAAGTGTATCCGCAATAGGATAGAAAGCAATAAGGTAGAAGAGCGCAAAGAGACCTTCTTCCTTTTTCGTCTTGGAGAAACCTTTTGCTCCCGTGTCCTGAATAACCCGTGAAATTTTCTCTTACCTCTGGGAATACCATCACCTCCGCGAGTCGTTTGTGGTGGGTGATCGGCAAATCGATTGGTTAATGGCCTTTCGCAGGGCTCACATACACACATACGCGCAAACTGTTTCAGTGTTTCCTTCGTGAGAGATTCTTGCCTCCAGCTCTTGTGAAACCATTAATAATTTATAAAATCGTTGGCTTACTGTACCAATGGTATACGAAAAGCTCATAATAGTACACGTAGAATACTTCAAATTATCGGGAACGTCTTTCGTTGCAATCGATTATCGGAACGCCGGAAGGATAGTTGCTACAATTTTCGCTCTCTCATCGATTCTCTTCATTTTCACCCAATATCTCCTCGTCCGCCAGTTACTCACTCCAAAGTTGTGTGTTCTGTTTCACACTTCATCTCTCACGCTTCGTTCTGTTTAACACTCGTGGCTTCCCACACTATCTCTGTACCACTTCTGTACATCCATAAACTTCACTCCAAAGGCTTGACTGTGGACTTGAAGCCCATTTTGAAGTACACTACCGCAATAATAGTATCGATAAAACGAAGTTTCAGACACACCAGTTTCAAGGATCAGTGTCCGCGAACCAGGAAACGTTAGCGATATAAAGTCCTCGAAAAAAAGATTGAGTTTCCGCAATCGAATATCTGACTGTAGATGTATTTTTTGCAATTCCCGGATAACTGATAGTGTCGAAAAAATTACGCGCATTGTTGATTTCAACGCTATCGCGGCGGAAATTTTTCATGGAAACTCCTACGAAGAATAATTCAAGTTTTTCATCGATAATTTTTACATTCGTTAGCGAAAGATTGAAAGATGCGGACAGAAAAAAAAATCTTTTGTTTCGTTATTTTTTTTTTGTTTTTTTTTTTTGTGTAATTTTATAGTGACGAAAAGGGAGAAAAGAGAGTCTGTTTTGTCAGCTGGTATAAGACGCGGCGCGATCTCTTGTAGTAGTACCAGTAGTACCTACTCGCGAAAATCTCATTCAAAGAGCTTTCCCAACGATACCACCGGGGTATCATTATACGAGGGAAGCTTAATGAGACACGGCGGCGCGGAAGGTACCTACGAAACTAGCGAGCCACGTACTACACTTTACCGTAGGGTTTTCCTAACCCTCGTTCCGTCTCTCGATGTGTGCATATGCGTGATAGTACGACGAGAAATAGAGTCATGTAGGAAACAGTGAAATTGCCGCGCGGTCGTCGACACGTGACGCGCTCGCCAGACCAGATATTCCTGAAACAAAGCCCCAGCGGGGAGAATTCGCATTTACCTAATCCACCCGTTGTACTATACGTGTAGGTATCCCGCATCTCTCTTCTATTTTGCAACACTCGGGTCATCCACCCGTCGAGCTTCGTCCTCCTAACAAACCCGCAATTTTTTCTTCCTTCTTCCTTCCCATGCAAAGTTCATACTAAAGTATTCTTTTCACACGAATATATATAAAAAAAAAAAGAAATTCTTTTCACAAAAAATTTCATCACAACTACCAGTGCGACTTACCGGCAGAATTGTCGTCTACTTTTTTCGTAAAAAATTCCAACCGTTATCAACTCGCGCCTTTCAGGCACTTTTTTTCTCTCATTCTTCTCGCCCGCTTCTGGGAACTTCCGGAAACCTCTGAGAATTCCGAGCCGTCGAGACGAATTTCCGCAGTGGCTACGGAGCAGTGAAAAGGATCGATGCATTAGCTACATTCTCGAAACGTGACGGAGAAGTTTATCGAGGAGATTGCTGTCGTGCAGAATCTTGAGATTTAACTTAATCCTACGAAGCTTATTTTTTCTTTTTTCTCTTTAATCGAACGGAGAAGCGCGAGGATACGATAAGAGCTTTTACGGATTTCCAATTTTTTTTACATTTCCTACAGATGTTTTGGTGAATAAATAATCACTCAATTAGTTTATCTCGATCGACGAAATTAACAGGTAATACGTTGATTCGAATACTTTTCTCCTCAGTATGTAAATTTTCGCACTGGAAGAATGTACAACTTTGAAAAATATCGATAATGCCGATGGCGGTGCCGTTAGAAATTTTCTCGATGCGCTATAATCCTAGAAGTAAGCCAACGGTATGTAGGGTGCAGCTTATGAAAGTTGTCAAAGACCCGAATAGCCCTCAGAGTCCACCTGACTCGAGTTCGCCGGGGGTTTCTCCTCTGGGGGACGCTATATGCACCACTAGCAGCAGCAACACCGCAAAACTGGACGTACCACAGGGGAGAGGAGAGCCAACCGAACGTTGAACTCTCGTCGATCTCCCTGTTACGAACATACTGGTGTGTGGACTCGTTCGCGAGTTCGGACAGAGGGGGGGCCCCCTGACGAAAAAGTTTCCTTCCGCCGGACGCGCCCTTATCGATCTCGGCGAGCCGCAAGCTGGACAGAGAGATCCTCATCCCCTTCCTCCCGCCTTCAACCTTGTCGTCGACGTTCCCTGCAGTTTTCGCGGCTTGCTGGGTACGAGGAAACTCTTTCACGATATAACCTATAGCGCGTGCGAAACTATATTGCTATAACTGCGTCACGTAGTTACAACACGTAGAAAAGTTGATGTGAACTGCAGGGACATTTTTTATTTTTTTAACGGACCGTAAAATTAAATTTTTGATCTTTTATAAATTCTTCTTAGCAATATAGACGATGTTTATTTAAGGGGTGAAGACCATATTAAGGCTATTAACCGGTTCCCGCAATAATGTAAAAAAAATGTAAAAAAAAAAGAAAAAAGGGAGGAAACCCTTCATAGGAAATAAATAACGAACAGATCGCGAAATATTGAAATAAATGTTTTTTTTTTTATCCAACCCGATTCAAAGAGCTGCACGATGATTTATCACGTAGGATTTTCCAGGATTCGCGTTGAGCCTCGGAGTGATATATATTTGTTTGGAATAATCGTATCGCAAAACAAAGCTCCGAGGAACGTTGGAGATAAATAAATTTCGAAAGCCACCTTCCCGAAAAACTCTATGAGTATACGAAAGCAGAGAAATTTTTGTGATTTTGGTTGTTGGTTGCACGCGAGAAAGTTGAGGACCTCGCGAAACTCCCCGGTTGAATTTATTTGCCTTCATTCGCCAGAGAAAACGAGACCCCGAGCAGGATCACTGGGTTACGATTTCGTATAGTTGCGCGTAAGGGTTGTAGAGTAGAGTACGTGACAGAAATACAGAAGGAAGCCCGATGCACAGTTTTCATGTTCAAAGCGTTTGCACTCGAAAAAAAAAAAAAAAAACCATATCCTCTTTTCGTTGTCCTCGTACCTCGGGATTATGTTCAACCGGAAACGAGGCAGCGCACAAATTCGTTGTAACAAACATAGTACCTGGAAATTTTTCCTCAACACGTACCAAGTTACAGTTACAGTTGAAGCCAAAAAATTTGTCTCTCGACCCGAAACTACGAGGCGGATATACGAGTAATGAAAAAAAAAAAAAAAACAAAAAACCATCTCAGCCTCCAAAGGCATCTGGTATTGCCTCTTCTCGTAAAACGAACGAGCATTAAATTACAATTCAAAAAACTCGGTAGCGAACTGCACGGAGGAGGTTTCAACCATCGTGAAAAGTTTTCTTTTACTCGTTTCGCGGTCTCGCACCCACGATGAAGGGCAAGTTATGTTAGTGTCATATCGGAAAACGCTTACCGTCACGATTCCTCCGGAGATTCGTAACTGAAAAAAAAATGAACACTTACGTCTCTCTCGCGTGCACTTCCGGTAGGTCTTATTCGTTTCTGCGCGTCTACGTGTGTATACGTACGAAGAGAGTTACGGAGAGAGAGAGTAATCTCCTGAGAAAGCTAGAAAACGGGGTGAGTGCTCCGGGGACTCGGGAGTATTCTGGCAACGAACACCGGTGCTCTTCTTATAACTCGAGCCCCTCGGAGTCTCTTCGAAAGACTTTTTGTCGCGCGTTCTCTAAAACGTAATCCAGTTTCAAGGAGACGAGACGCACGCGGGGTGTGTAATATCTTACGATAATATTTAAATGCACACGGGAATGGAAGGGACGAAAAGCCAAGGAAATCTGATATCCTCCCCCCGCCCCGGGGGACAGGATAAGGATGATAGGGATGGAAAAACTGAAATCCTTCGGTACGCGCGAATAGGATGAGAAAGGAGGAGAATGAAGAGTCGCCGAGAGACCGGTATCAATCATTTTGATTCATGGCTGGGATATAGGCTCGTCCTTGATCCGCGGATTATCTCCTGCGGCCGGATATCCGCACCCGGTACGAGGGGGTGGAATATGCGAAAATTCCAGCCGCTCATTTTCGCCCGTCTGCGAAGTCATGTCGAATCTACGTGATAGAGATTTTCCGGTTCACGTCGAAAGAGAAAACGGATGTACCGGAATGTCGGTTTCTTGTCGATCAAAAAAAAAGACCAAAAAACGTTTATTCTTGTAACAGATAGTATAAAAAGAAAAAAGAAACTTATAAAAAACAAAATGGTAGCGAGAAGAACTCGGAAAACGTATCTACCCAATAGAATGGAGATGAGAGCAATCTGCCGATTGAATGTATGCGGATAATACGGTAGGGAATCGTTGGAAATAGAATCCGATCATCGGATATGCCACTCGATACGAAAATTCCATTCTCTATATTCCTGCAGTTCAACGCTTTACCAAGCTGCTCGTCCGGATAACTAAATAACGTAAAAGAAAACCAGGAGCGGGCGAACGAAAAAAAAACGCGTTCAGGACCTTGTCGTTGAAATTCGAACGAGCCGAGCGCTTTGCATGTACCACGCGTTCGGCTTACAGAGAGCAGACAACACCGGCGAACACCGGGGGGTGCTATAGCTCGTGTATCACGTATCGTCCATGAACTATGGATCGTTGTATTAAAATTCATGAGCATAAGAGATACGAAACCACGAAGGAACCACGGTAACCGCGGAATGTGTTGCCGGGGCGGGTACTCTTGTACTTTAACCCGACTATGTATATAGTTTGCGTGGGAATTCACGGGAGCTTATAAGTTCGAGACAAGAGCACCTCTCCGTGAAGTCCTCGACGGAGCAAAGCTTTTACACAGGTGTACTTGAAATGTACGATGTATTGACTACGTACTAACAAAGGCTTCCGAGCGGCTTACAGAAGATTTTCGAATTTACCCGTTCTTCGTGTCATCAGATTTACTCAAAAAAATTTCTTAAAAGTTTTTCGTGAAAATTTAATACCACTAACAACCAATGGTTTTTAATTAATGTTTCAGACCGACTATAATCGACATCTGGAACAACTACTCGAACAGGTCGAATCGCTGTTAATCGAAAGTCTCAAATTGCGATTAAGCGATGACGGCATCGAACAAGTCATCGAGTATCACAGTTGCCTCGAAAAAATACAGAATCTTTCGCACGGTACGTCGCACAGTGAAGATTTAAAAAAAAAGAAACTGTAAGAAAGTTTCAGCAGTTTGAAAGATTGAATTATTTATCCGCAGAGGAAAATCAGACGATAACGATGGCAGCCGAGACGGAGCTCTTTCTGCGTCGAACTAACGAACTCTCGAAGCTCGTAACTTCGATGAAGAGGTTGAAGAATTCGAGAACAACGGAATTGGAAGCCATAGATGAAAAATTGCGAGAATTGGCCGATCGCGTGAAACAAGACGAGTGTCTCAACGCCGGAGGAAAATTCGAATGGGTCGACAGCGTTCTCGTTAAGGTTGGAGCCATTCTTTCGCTGAATAACTAACGAATTTTCGCGGGAACTTTAGTTTTTCTTTCGAAGAATTATAACGTTCAGCGAGCGAGTAATTTCGATAAATATAGAGAGAAGAAAACGATATTCAAGATTCTTCGCCGTGCGCTTTATTCTATGCAGTTAGCGATAACATTTACTCAAGGAATATCCTTGTATAAATTTATAGTGTTTGCAAGAGGGTTCCTGGCTTCTGTTGGATCAAGTTAATCTATGCAGCCCGGCGGTACTGGACAGGCTGAACGGCCTTCTGGAACCCGGCGGTGTGCTAACTATCGGTGAACGAGGCGTTGGCAAAGACGGGAATATATTGACTATTAAGCCGCACAAAAACTTTCGGCTATTCTTAACGATGGATCCCCGCTACGGTGAAATCTCGAGGTAAACTTTTTTTCTCCTCCCTGAGGCAAATTTTCTTCTGCCTCATTATTTTTTTATCCGACTTTCCAGTGATTCGTCTTAAAAAAAATCAATTGAAATTTCCAGGGCTATGCGAAACAGAGGCGTCGAAATTTTTATGCTCGGACACAAGGAAAACAGTGAAATCGATAGTCTCGATCTGAAATCGATGCTTTTCAATATCGGACTCGTGATATCTAATCATCAAGAAGCTCTTCTGGAAATTCATCGAAAAATGTCTGAAGATAACTCGATTGCTGACAAATCGAGTCTCGTGCATTTATTGCATTCGGCGTTTCTGATAACGCAACAGATATCGCGAGGTTTTTCGGCCCGCGAAGCATTCGAGACGTCGTGCCTCGACGTTTATCTGAAATCGCGTTACGTTCATCAACCGCCGACGAAACAACGTCTTGTAGCGTTTATAGAGAATTCGATCGATCGTTATTTCGTGACCGACGATCGCGATTCGTATTTCGACCTCAGCTCGGCAACTTGGAGCCTTCGAGATTTGCAAGATAATTCGAAGCTAACGATAGTACGACAGCAAGGATTTCTCCTCGACGCCGCATTACGAAAATACAAGTCATTCGCGAAAAATAATTCCAACGAAACAGCGATACTCACGAGCGAATATCTCAACGAATTTTTGTTACTAACGAACGCAAACGACGGAGTACTCGTTGCGAATATCGAAGATATATTGCCCCATCTTTTGCTGAAATTTTACGAAGATTCGTCGGTGAGCGACGCGAAACTGAGGAATCGTTGGTTATCCGAGATTCTGTCGGA
This sequence comes from Cryptus viduatorius, assembly GCA_964006125.1. Taxonomy (NCBI): domain Eukaryota; kingdom Metazoa; phylum Arthropoda; class Insecta; order Hymenoptera; family Ichneumonidae; genus Cryptus; species Cryptus viduatorius. Next base: position 15,973,725 of record OZ023222.1, read on the forward strand.
CGAAAGCTTGTTAGCGACGAAACTCGGCGAAAGGAGCGGATCGTTAGCCAGCGAGATTACACGTTGCGATGGGGCATTTAACGGTGAAACATTGCCGTGGGATTCGGCACATTTACCAAATGTTGCGAAAGATCAAAATAGCTTTGGCAGAGCAAATCGTTTGGCTTTAATTTTATACTTACTTACAATGGATATACAGTACACGAAGATACTGGACGAGCAAAGTTTCGACAAAGATGAGAAAACAATTTCCGTCTCGAGGTACTCGAGCGCCGTCTATCACGGTGAGTTTTCTATGAACGGCGAAAAAAATGCTTCAAACATAACAGAACGATTTCGTTTTTACATCATTGTTATTTTTATCGTTTTTTTTTTGTTTTTTGTTTTTACAGGAAAGCTGACCTCTCACTTGAAAAACGAACCATTGGTAACAAACTTCGTGATGTTCATCGCTCAATTGAGTTCGACTTTGAATCGCATCTTTCGGGACAATAGCGTGCTGCCGACCAGCGATGATTACGTCGAATTTCGAAGGAACTTCAAGTGGGTGAGCAGATTTCACGAATTGGGTGAACAAATTCTGATTGACAAAACGTCCAATTCGAAGAACGTTTACACGAATCTCGATGAAATAACACTGATGCTAAGGGTGCACTACAAGTGGCTCGTAAAATTCGTCAAGAAGCTGTTTCATTTACGGGAGAAATTGGATTTCGGAGAGGAATGCGAGTCGGAAATTGCGAGACTCGCAGCAATGATCGAGACAATCGACGGTAGCGTTACGACGATTCACGATCCGTTCAGAAAAATAACTAAAAGAATAAAAAAATATCTCTCGATGCCGTTGCCGTTCTCGTCTGAAATATCAATAGCCGTTTACTCGATAGTCGCAAAATTGTCCAACGAACTGGCGCCGTGTACGAGCGATCGAGCGGAAAGTACCCTGAAGCGAGAACTCAAAATTATACTACTGCAGAACGAGGAAACTGCAAAGATTCGCGACGAATTGATAGATCACTGGAGGAATATCTATGGCGATCGAAATTTCGACGAGTCATCTATACAGATTTTACGGGACGCCGAAGAATTCTGCGATCGGTGCCACTTGGGACTGCGTACACCGGTCGAAATATCTGACGTTCTCGCGGAAGTTCAAACGTATCGGGAACGAAAAATCATCGATTTATCTTCGAACGTTCAGTTGTGGCCGATCTACGAATACATATTTTTCATACTCGCGAACAATTTGCACAGAAAGATATGCGAGGAGAGCGACAACAGCGACAGTGGTTCTTACGCTTTGAATAAATTAGCGAGAGTGCCGAGCATACCGATTAATCTTATCGGACTACTAAACGCGATTCTTCTTCAACCCGTCGGTTCCAATGAGCGCAATCGTTTGATTCCCGAACTCTTCACGCGTCTTCTAAACTTCGCTCAAGAATCCTGCGCCTTCCAGGACTCGAAAAACATTCTTCATTTCCAGGGAATCACTGAAACCGATATGGAAAAATCGGTCACAACTCCCGAAACTCCGAAAATCGACAATCCTCTGTACGGTCCCGTTCTCCTGAATTTGGTCTCTGAACTGATACTCAACAAATCGCATTCAATTCACGAAAAATCTGTCCTCGCAACAGCTCGACTCGGCACTTACAGGTCGAGAATGAAGCAATTAAAGACTCTGAACGGTTTGCTGTGGCGTAACAGTTCGGCTCTTAATTCTCCGGCGTACGATCGCATGAGAAACGATACTCTGGCATTGAAATCTTATCTCAAAGTGTTTCTCAATGCCGAAGAAAAAATGGAGAAGAGCGAGGAGACCTCGATAGTTATGCAGTCGGAAATCGAAAAGCAAAGCGGTACCAGGAGAATCGATTTGGAGGCTAAGTTTACGAGTGATTATGTCGAACCTTTGAACGAATTGAAGAAAAGAGCAAAATCAATCGACGAGTCTTCCGAAGATTACCACAGAGACGACGTCGAGAGAGCGAAGTCGTGGATACTGCTGGGCTATCTTCAGGTATTTCTATTCGGTAATCTCGGGTACATAGATCCGGTTCACAAGATCAGCCTGAAGCTTCGTTACGTCGAGGAGGACATTGACGATTGTAGAAAAACGATTTACGTCGCGGCTTTGAATTCTCGTGTAAACGGCGACGGTTATCCAAGCGCCAACACTCATCCGCGTACAATTGAGACGAGTAGGTGTCTCGATAGATTGATCGAAGAGTCCAAGGAGCTCAAGAATTCCAAAGCCATTCGTCCTTCGACAATGGAATTCATAGCTCTCGCCAAAGAAACAACGAATTTCCGTAACACACTCGCCTCCTACGAGGTCGTTGAGAAAATAACTAACAAGTTATCCCGCAGCGTCGACGAATTACGTAAAAATAATAGCGACAATGCAAAAGCGATTGCCACGGCTAGCGACGCAATTCAAGAGTCCGATATATGGCAAGAATCGTTGAAGAGATTCGCAGGATTGTTGGAGAAGAAATTTTTACCCGGTTACCCGGACATCGTGATACCGTTGCTAACAGCGGTGGCGCACTTGAAACATGGGATTCGGACGTTGAGCGATGAAACTCGACGATTGATATGTCTGCAAAAGTCGAGTACCGACGGAACAGCCGTTCAAGAGCTGATGCATAATCTCATTCGTTTTCCGACGATCGGTTGCGAACAAAAAGATTTGCTTTGTCTCGTGGAGATTTGCACGTCTCAGAAAACTCGTGAATTCATCAACGCTAATGTTAACGACAAAACTGACGATCCTTTTGTTTCGATAGCCGAACAATTTCGAATGGTTAAGAACGGTCTCTACGAATTGTACAATCATATATCGCTATCGAGAGAATTGGATGCCTCGCTGTGGCGCGAGTTGAACGCTCTTCTGCAACAGATCGTATTGATCTGGCAGAGGCAACGTAACGAGAACGAGAAACGGGCGGCCGACGAGGATAGTATGTACAGAAATAAGGTAAAGATTCACGGCGATGGTCCGAGCGAAGACGACGAAATAGCCGAGGAATTGCGCTATTTGTTTCCAACGACGAGAGATACGGACTTTACGGATATCGAGCAAACGAATGTACACACGCTGGAGAGAGTAGAAACGAAGAGTGCAGGAAACGACGATAGTCGTCAAAGATACACCGGTCTCATTACCGAGGAAGACGTTAACGAGGTGCACGAGATACATTCGCGTATCGTTTCATTCTTCGTGAACATACCGTGGATGAGACAACGACCCGATGCGGATAAACGAGATTACGTCGAACCATTAATACAGCGCTATAATACCTTCGGATTACTAGTGGAGAATCTCATGCCGGCATTAGACAATCGATTAACATCAAAGCTATACGTTAGCTTGAATTTTTTGACCGCCGTAACAGTTCGCACGAGCGAAGGGCTCAACGGTGAGAGTCGCGATAACATAGTCGAGAACGGCGCGAAGAATCAGAGAAAACCCTATGATTTTTACAAAAGCGCAAACGTCGATGAGGCCAAACAGTGTCTTCCGCTTTTGGAAAGCACGATAGATCGCGTCAATGGTTTTCTCAAAGAATGGCCGGAGCATCCGACTCTCCAATCGATTCGCGCTATTATACAGAGGATTTACGGATTTTCGATAACGTCTCCCGTTTCGCGTTTCTTGACTGGACTCGAATTGCTTCTCGTGAAGATGCGCGAATGGGAAGAAAACGCTCATAGCGGTGTCAGTCTTTCCGAATATTCTCTCGCGTTGACTCAGCAGATTATTTCTTGGCGAAAGCTGGAACTCGCGTGCTGGAAAGATTGTTTAAACACCGCTTACGAGAGATCGAAGTCGAGAGCCTCGAAATGGTGGTTTTTCCTTTACGCGCTGATAGAATCTTACATGACGAAAAGCTCCCTCGGGGAGATTGACATTCCCGAAACGGATGAAACTGTCGAGACATCGAAGAAGATCGATGAGCCGGTTACAGCGGCAAAACTGATCGAACTGCTCGAGGCTTTCGTCAATGGTTCATCACTGGTTGAGTTTCAGCCGCGTCTCGATCTTCTTCGCGCGTTTCACACCCACGCGTATTATCTCAATCGATGCAAAGAACGCGACGAGCTTTTAGCGATTCTCTGGAATGTACACAATTACTACAAACAATTCAGCGCCGATGTGGACCAGAAGATTAAAGCGCTGAAAGCTCCGATAGAAAAGAAATTGAAGGATTTCGTTAAAATCGCACGATGGAACGATATTAATTATTGGTCAGTGAAAGAAACCGTAGAAAAAACTCATCGAACTTTGCACAAATTTATTCGAGAATTCGAAACCGGACTTAAAATAAGCGTTTGCACTTGTTTGATCGTCAAACCTTCGAATTACAGCGCCGAAGGCGACAAGGGCGAGTGGGATCGACCCAAAGAACGGGACTATACCATTGATCCGAGAGATTTTGTTATCGCTGGTAAAGTAATCGGCAAACAAATCGACGAATCTTTCATGGGAACTGAACTTATTTCGCGAACGGAACATTTACTTAGTAAAGCAAAACGTTTGTGCAAAGAAATAATTCTCATGTCTTCTTATCCGAGTTTACGCGTGGGACTCGAGGATCTTATCGAGAGTACGATAGCACACAGCACTCACTTGAAGAATATGGATATTGATCGCACGTTGCCAAAACCTAAACAAAAATCACACGCGAAAAGTATACTGCAGCAGAAACGGATGGCATTGGCAGATTACTTCAAAACTCTGACGCACATCGGTGTCTCCTACAGAAGCGGAACTCTCGCCTGGAAAAATCGTCAGAGCGAAGTGATCGATCTCACCGTACCGCCCGTAGACTTGTCGGCCGCACTGCAACGTTTCTCGCACGACAAGGCCGACAAACAGATGTTGGCGCAGTGGGACGGTTGCGAAACTTATTACTACAAATCTCTGATCAAACTGAACGCTCTCAACGGGGCTTTTGCGAAGATACAACCGGATCTGGGATTGGCGAACATGGAGAGATGTGCCGGATACTCGACGCACATCATGCTGATGGCACACAAGCAGAAAAGAACTTTAGCGCATTCCTTTGATAGTTACATATCGTTGAGAATGCAAATCGCCACTTTGGCGAACATCGACGACTCCGAAACGAATATTCCGGGGTATCGGGAGCTTCACGATTGCGCCGGAAGATTGAAAACACTATTGATGACTCTTGAAAGTGGTTTGGAACAATTGGAACTCTATTTGCAAGTCTGTCCATCGGATCCTGGAGTGGAAGAAAACAACGAAATACTGACACTAGAAACGAGCAACTTGCCGATCATTAACGCCACGAGGAACGATCCCGTGTGGGAAGAAGTGAATTCCAAGCTGCGCGCATGCCTCGGATCGTTGAAGCCTCTGATCGAACGTTTCCGAAAATTATTTACCGCCGAAGTTCTCATTCTCACACCGATTCACTACAAGTTTTTGGACGATTGCAGCAAAGTCTTGAATAGCGTGAAATTACGGATTTGCGAATTCGCCAAAAGTTTCGGAGACGAAATTTCGCAGCCGCATCCGATTCTCGAGAGCGTTGCGTTTTTAGAATCCGCGATCGAAACTTGGCTCGAGAAGTTTCTTCTCATGGAAGTACCCGATAATGAGATCGATAATTCTGCTGCGCAAAGCGACGACTCGATAGTCGATTATACTTCCGGTATCGAGCATCTGATTAAAACTATACTACTGACGATACAACAAAAATACAAGGAATCATCGTCGGAAGATAACGACGAGGAAATACCGGAAGTCACGGAGAGTGAGAAAAACGCCGAGGATCCTGAGGAAGAGGAGGAAGATAAATTGGAAGTAAATGCCTTAAGAGAAAAGCTGATAGAATCATTGGAGAAGGACGTGAATGATCTTCGTCTAGTAGAAATTCATCAGCAGCTCGTAAACGTCTTAAAAATTACCTCAAGCGATAATCCAATTCAATCGTCGCTTCGTCGAACTTTGCTCGTTCGTTGCCTGCCGCTTCTGCGACAGTATCTTTTGTTCGCTCAATTTTATCTGAACGAACAAGTGGCGTCATTCCGCGTCACGTGCAAATTGCTTCATCTTCAATTGAACGTTTTTCTCGATTTGGCGACGAATGGTTTTTGCGTACCGAAAGATTTGGATCTCGAGGAGGGCGACGGCGAGAGTACACAAGAGGGAAAGACGCAAAACGGCATGGGTCTCGGTGACGGTGAGGGTGAAAAAGACGTTTCCGATAGAATCGAATCGGAGGATCAATTGGACGACGCGAGACCGGCGGGCCAGGAGAAAGAACAACAAGAGGACAAAGACTGCAAAGAGGAGGAGAACGGTATCGACATGTCCGAGGATTTTGATTCGAAACTGCAAGATCTCGAGAAAAACGAAGCGGACGATAACGATCCGAAAAGCGACGACGAGGAGAACGAAGATCTCGACAAGCAAATGGGCGATACGGAAAAGGGAGCCGACGCTCTGGACGAAGAGATTTGGGGAGACGACAAAGACGAGTCAGATAACGAGAACGCGGAAGATCAAGAAGAAGACAATCAAGGAAAAGGCGAGGAAATTGGGGAAAAAGAGATGACCGCGAAAGACGATACAAAGAAAAAACACGAGGATAAGAACGAAGATGGCGAAAGGGCGGAGGAAGAAAAGAACGAAATAAACGAGATGAATGAACCGGAGATGAACGACGATCAGATAGATCCGTATCACGGTAATCATGAGCCCCCGCCAGAGCCGGAACCGTTGGATATTCCGGACGACATTAATTTAGACGGTGAAGACGCGAATGAGGATAATCCTCAAGGCGAAGATCAAAATCCCTTCGACATCGACGAGATGAAGGAATGTATGCCGCCACCTGAAGAAAAAGAAGCTGAAGGCGATGCTGATAAAGAAGAAAAAAAGGAAAATGAACCTGCAGAGGATTCCAGCGACGAGGAAGAAGATGCCGGAGCACCCGAAAGCGGTGAAGTCAAAGGTCCGAGTGAAGATATTACCGAAGAGGAACAGCCGGAGCCCGAAGCTGAAAGCGAAGCCAAGAGTCAGGCGCCAGAAAAAATGGACGACGACGAGGAGAATGAACCGGAAGCTGATAAAGGAATAGAGGATAAGGCAACGGCGAGCGTCGATGACGGAAGCAAAGAAATGGATGCGGCTGATCAGCCGGACGTGAATAAAGACGGTTCGCGGGACAAAGTGGCGGATCAGCCTAATATCGACGAGCAGCAAGAATCTTCAACTGAGAATAATCAGGATGACAGTAACAACAAAGGTACCGGACAAGCTCAATCGGAACAACAGGACAGCGGTCACTCGGGTTCATCGATGCAGAATACCGCGCCGGTACAACATCGCGAAAACGAACAGAAGCAAATCGAGAAGAGGAAAAATCCGGGCGAAAGCGACGAGAATCGTTCGCTCGTGGACACCATTCAGCCTGACAAAAAGAAACTAAAAATGATTCATTCCAGAGAAGAATCGGCGCAGGATAATGACGCTGAGGGTCCGGAGAATGACGAGGAAAACGGTGAGATCGATATGTGTCAACACGTTAAGGATTCCGAAAAATATGACGATCACGCGATGGACGCAGCGACGAGAGAACAGGTGAAGCAACAAGCGGCTAATATCGAAGACGACGAAGAGAAGAAAGATGAAGAAGAATCGATGGAAGTTGATATGCATCATGACGAAGAAGAACAACCGGAAGATGATACGGACAAACCGATTCAACAGAATTCCGAAGTAACGCCCAAAGGGGAGAAGGATAAGGAGAAAACGAAGAGCGATCCAAAGGGAAATATAGAAGATGGACAGATGGAGACTGTAGTTGAGATCGATGGTGAAACAACGGAAACTGTGAGAGTTGATCGAGGCGCGGAATCGGCATTCTTCACAAATATCGTTGATCCTGTTGAGACCCCATCCGCGTCGGTACAAGTCGCGAGGAAACGTATGGAAGTCGAGAAGATGCTGAGTCAGTGGACTCAAGTTCCCTCGACGGAAGAAGCATTGACCGCGTGGAATTGTCTCAACGCCGTAACCGAAGCTCCCGCAAGAGATTTGTCGGAAAAATTGAGACTCGTTCTCGAACCCACGCAGGCTACGAGACTGAAGGGAGATTATCGAACCGGTAGAAGAATAAATATGCGAAAAATCATTCCTTACATAGCGAGTCAGTTTAGAAAGGATAAGATATGGATGAGACGCACGAAACCATCGAAGAGAGACTATCAAATTGTTTTGGCTCTGGATGATAGCAGCAGTATGGCTGACAATCATTCCAAGGAGTTGGCATTCGAGTCTCTTTCGTTGATAAGCAAAGCGATGGGATATCTTGAAGTTGGACAATTAAGCGTAATCAGCTTCGGCGAGACTGCGAGCGTTCTTCATCCCCTTGGTGAACCGTTCACGGAGAACAGCGGGTCAAGGTAAATAATCATTAGCAAAAAGGTCGGAGGGAAAACTATGTGAGAATTAACTATTTTTTTTTTCATGTCACAGATTAATACAGGAAATGAGATTCGATCAGAAGAAGACTAAAGTCGGAGAGCTGGTGGACTTTACGGTGGATATGTTCGATAGCCAAAAAAGTTCGACCGACAGTGCCAAATTACTCGTTGTATTGTCCGACGGAAGAGGAGTTTTTTCCGAAGGATTGGATCACGTAAATAGCGCCGTGCGACGAGCTCGATTAGCTGACATATTTCTTGTATTCATTATCGTTGATAATCCATTAAATAAGGTAGAAAAAAAAGATTTTTTTTTTGGCACAAGAGTTGTTCTAATGGGAGGTGAATAACGACGTTTAATTGTTTTTCGTTACAGGACTCCATTCTGGATATCAGGATGCCAGTGTTTCAGGCCGGCAAGTTGCTTGGAATTAAATCGTACATGGATAGCTTTCCTTTTCCATTTTATATGATACTTAGGGACATAAACGCCCTGCCGGGTGTGCTGAGCGACGCGCTTAGACAGTGGTTCGAGGTCGTTGGAAAAATCGACACGTAAAACTGTTTTTCATATAGCAACTTTGTATATATATGATTTGATTAAAGAATAAACTTCTCTGAAAAAAAAATCTCGTGTTAATTGTTCTTTTCATCTTACGTGCGTTAATATTTTTCGGAATACTGACATTTTTTTTTAATAGCGCAGAGCGCCGTCAAAAACCTTATTTTTTTATTCGTATAAGAGAACTTTGAAATACTCGCGCCTCGACGAATTTCCGGTTCGCAGCAGCCGACGTTCTGCAACTCCCTTAACCTCAAAATAATATTACGGCGAATTTAGTATCGGATGAAATGTCGCACGACGAGGAGTAAATCGGGAATAATAATAGTTTGTTAGTTATTTACAATCGAATCAGGGTCTGTGGTCGTCGATAGACGACATACAGAATGAACGCCCTGCTGAAAAATGTTAGGTGCGTAACGAACGTCGTTAGTACCGCATTATCGATGCAAGGAGGTTTCGTCGTTACGGCAAGAACTGCGGCTTTCAAGTCCGATCTCAAGATCCGATGGATAAGACCACCGAAAATAAAACCATGGAAACCCGAAAAGAGTTGCGACGGTGGATTGGATCTCAACATAAAACCACAGGATTATTGCAATTACTTCAAAGACGCTAAAGAGCTCCAAGAGTGAGTAGCTATCACGAGTTTTACGAAGTCGTAGATTTTCGGAAATTACCTACAATCGTCGCCCATCGCGAATACGTTTTTTGCTATTTCAGTGCTGATGACATCGTCAAAAAAATGTTTACTCTCGAATTTGCACGGCGCAAGGAGACCCAGAATGCAAAACGTGAGGCCACCCTGGCGCTCGTCAAGCGTCACAAAGCCGATCGCGGATCCATGGAATCGAGAAGTTTGTTACTTTTTCCAGATGCGGCAAACGAATGCACATACAATGATTCTAATTATTTGACTTGTCTCTCACAGTCGCCTGCATGACAGCAGAAATTCTCGATTTACAAGAATTATTGCCGCATCATCCGGGGGATAAACAAACCAGGAATTTTTTGATTCGACTTGTCGCCAAGAGAAAAAAATTCTTGACTCATCTGCGTCGTTGGGATTACAAGAGATTCGAGTGGTTATTGGATAAATTGAATTTGGTCTATAAGCCGTATCCCCGGTAAATCAAAATATGATAAGTACATTTTTTTTTTTTCGTCACTATGAATCTTCTTAACATATTCTTACTTTTTTCTTTCAGAGTTTGGCTGAATATCGGGCGTAAGGATTCAATGAGAAGATTGACAAAACTCCATTGCCAAAAGCTTAAACGCGAGAAAACGCTAGCATATCGACGCGAATTGCACAAAGAAAAGAAAATCTTCTTTGCCGAAAAAGTTGGCAAATTAGAGTTCATAAGAAACGAGGAAATAGCCTGTGGAAAGGAGCCCACGGTAACGGAGGCTGAAATCGAAGCAACGAGGGAAATCGCGGCGAGACTCAACAGAACAAGAAGGGCACCAAAATTAGAAGCATAAAGAGATTGTGAATTTATTGAGTTGAATAAAATTTAATTGAAACTTCTAAAAATTCTATGTATGAATTGAAAAAACAAAACGTTCGTACGACGAATGGTTTCAACATTTTTGCCGCGTAAGTTAGTATTATCATTGACTGCAACGTTCATCGATGTGTCCCTAAGAACTGATTTAATTTTTCCGATGAGTTGTACTATTAATTTCTTACAAGAATCGATGAAGAGTATTTTTGGCAAACAGCAGAAATATAAAATGAACTAATTTTGCTCGAGAAAAAAACAAAAGGTCTCGATACCGTAGCGATCTTTCCTAATTTTAAACAACTACGAGAAACAAAACTGTATTCGCCAATCGATATATGGAAAAAAAACAAAACATTTATTTGTTTCTACAACTATTATTTACAATCTATTTCAATATTTTCGAAACATATTACAATATTTGTAGTACCATCACTCGGTAACGGCATTGTTCGTCGTCCCGTCCTTTTCTACCGATTTAATTTTACCGAATAACGAGTTGTACAACTCGTTCTTTGCGAGATCCGACCAATTATCGCATACACTCATCGGTGCCATGAAATTTACCAATTTCGTGTGCACATTGTAACGCACTCTTCGTCCCTTCGTCGCTCTCGTGTCGATCTTTCGCTTCATTTTGTTCCTCATATTCTGCAACTGTATCCACTGTTTGCTCAATTGTATCGGATCCGTTATGTCCGACGATTTGAATTCTATTAATTCGCGCAATAGTTGATGATAGAAATCATCGTCGTCGTAGATCTCCGTATCGTATTCTTGAGTTCGACGGCCGTCCTCGTCCTCGGCCACCGCTTTTCCAATGATTTCGTACTCCGAACGCTTCAAATGCGATCTCTTCAGCAATTTCGTCTTGTCGCTCAGAACGAATTCTATCTGTTTTACGACCGCCTGACTCGATCCCTTGTTAACGGTTCCCGCGGCTACGCGGGTTTTATCGTTCCATTTTTGAATTACAGAATTTCGATAATCTCGATAAACTCTGTGATTTTCCGCTATTATATTCTCGTACTCCGCCAAACTTCGTTTTTTCTTCTTTTTCTCGGGCTGTTCTTCCGCGTCTTCCGAAGATTCCGCGCTTTCCTCTTTTTGCATCTCGTCGTCGGTATCGGAACAAATTTCCTCGTCCATTGGATCGTCGATATTTTGTTTACCGTCGTTTTCGGATTTTCTTTTTTTGCCTCTGCCGCGAAGATTCTTCGTCTCTGGATAATTGCCCAGCAGACTACTCTGCATCTCCAACAAATTTTCCAGAAGTCCTGAAAGCTTATTTTTACTTTCGTTAGTTTCTTTTTTGAATTGTTCATTAGCTTTCATTTCTTTATAAACATCTGATTGCGGCATTTTGTTGCTGGCGATTAAGCATTTTTGCAATTTTATTCTCATTTCCAGAAGATTCTCCCAGATTTTCAATTGTTCTCTGACGCAATTGCCTTTCTCCACGTCGAGACGAACATTTGTATCCGTCATATGCTTGAAATTTGTTTCGCCTCCACGTTTCCTGCGCAGAGGATTATCCTCGTCGATCTCCGAACCCTCTTCTTCGCTCCCTGTAGCTGAGGCTTCATCATCGATTTCTGAATCTTCGTTGTCGCTTCCCAAATTCTTTGCGTTGTCGATTTCTGAATTATCTTCTTCGCCAGCTGAATCCTCGGATCCATTATTTTCAGATTCTTGGCTATGAGAATCCGAATCATCGTCGGAATGTCGCGCCTCGTTCTCGTCGTCTTCAACCTCCGCATCGCTCTCGTCGCTCGCGTTCTGCTCGTCGTAAACATCTTTTCGCGAAATTTTTTTACCTTTGTATCTGACGAGAAAAATAAAGAAACAACGCTCGAAATTCGTATCATTGGCTTGTTAGATTGTTTAGAGAGTTTTCGTGTTACCTGTTATCGATTGGATCCAAGAGATCGTCGTTTCTTTTTCGAAAATTCGATCCAAGACCAACAGCATCGTTGTCGGATTCACTCTCGTCATAACGCTCGACGACTCGCGCTTTCGTCTCTTCGTTCTCGTCGTCCGAACCAAATACTGCTGGTGCCGCGGTAACGAGACTACTTATTTTCTCCGCCAAACTTGGCTTTTTCGTTCTGTTTGCCATTTTTTTCTTTCACGATAATCCGTTGTTTAATACTTAAACAACATCGCTGAAGCACGTGTATACATAAATATAACCTGTAAGCCGCTGACGGATCGGGTAGTTCACGGAATCGACGCCGCGACCGCAGCGCCTCCGATTTTGATTCTCGTAGTGGTTTTTTTTTAAAGCGATCAAAGGCGCAACAGTTTAAAACGGTATTGGACGCATTGACAATTTATATGGAATGAGGAACGATAGGATAATGAAAAAAACAATAACATTTTCTTCATACGCAATAAAAAACATCTTTTCTATATATTTACATATTGCTGTACCGTACAGTTGTTCTTATTTACGATCTACCGATAGATCGGTTAAAAAAAAAAGGAAAACTGGCTCACCATCACATTGGCAATGTACAAACTTTATTGCCGGTGCAGTCTCTGTCCCGCAAATAAAAAAAAACGACGATAATAAAAAAAGATACATGTTTACATTATGGCGATTTTTTTTCTTGTTTCGTACATCGTCTGGATTTCATTGGACAGAATATATTAAATGTATAACAGCAACGACGCATGCTATGAGAATCAGCATACTGAGGACGATAATCATCAGTATACAAAACATCATCGTTTGTGTGAATGTTTTTTTTTGTACGCGAAACGATGTTGAGAAAATGTCTTATATCGATGTAAACGAGAGTCGCTTTCAACAATTCTAATAGTAATATCACAGCGTCGATTTTTCGTCCTCCGGTTCCTTCTTTATCAGATGATTGCATTCCATTAATGCGGGATTCGCAACCGCTATTATGTTGTCACCGCGCGAAGCGATGACCTGAAACGAACAGAAACATAATTAACATCGATCAATAGAATTTTCAGAAATTAAAAAAAATACAATGATTTGCTTTACCTTTAAGTTGAAATCGCTCTCTTTGTCGGTATTGTCAGCGTCTCCCTCGTTGAGATCCTGAAAAATTTATCGCAATAATTCAACTATTTTTCACTAGAAAAAAAAAAGATATCCTGTAACTGATATTCTCGATATAAACTTACGTGCATCGATGAGGATTCCTCGTTAGAGAATGAAAACTGACTATCCGAATCGCTGATTTCCTCGATGCTTGTACCGAAAATACCGTTGTTACTCTTCTTCCGCCAGACTGGACTGAAACATTGTCAATACCTGAACATCAATAAGCAAACCTACCATTACCTTCGTAATTTTTAGTCTGCCAATAGAGGAATAATATAATTTTTTTTTACGAAACTAATCGAATATACGAAACAAAGAATATTCACCTGGAGGATCCGTGTCTTCGAGCGTTGGAACTGTTGATATCAGAGCCGGAGCAACGAAGATCCAACTCCGCCTGAAACATTCAACTGCTACAGAACAGTATAAACAGACAGTCGGAGCATTCCGAGAGCCCCGATATACAGAGAATACCGAATGTACGCAAAATCAAAACACACGCAGATAGAATGTCAAAGAAAGACGAAGATATAGTAAAGAAAAGTAGCGAGAGTACGAAAGGCCGGAAAATAAATAAACGTAAACGCGACTTTCTCGGACTGTAGGATAATCGACGTAAAGCCCGAGGAAGTCGTACGCATGAATGACCGTTTCGTACAGTCGGCTTTAAAACCCCGTAGATATTTTTTTTCATAGTAAAAAACATGCATTCGTGCTCTAAAAATGTATCAGTAATTACCAAAAATAAAAAACAAAAAAAATTGCCTTTTCCAAAAACCAAATTCACTCGAAAACGAGACGCGATATATTCGTTACGGAATACTTGACCTTTATATCCAGGAGCCCGCGAAGAAGCGTCATTCGTTCTAATCGCGTCGACGTTTATCGCGATAATATTTTCTTGAACGCGCGCGCGGGGGTGTAAGTTGCGTTGCTCGCGATTGGTGCGTTTACCGTTAGTGAGGCGTGTTAACGACAATGCTTTTGGCGGTCTCGTTGCCGGACGATTAGTGGATGTGCTATACACATATTTTGTTTTCTAGTTATTCTATTTCTTTGATCGCGGCGAGCTAACCTGGGAGGTGTCTTCGCCTTCTCCGTCCACCAGATCCAAGTGACGACGTTTCGAGCGTTCGCTCTCCGACTCGTCGCCGTTTTCTCTCGTTCTCGTCATGGACATACTGCAAATTACCAAAATTCATTAATTTTATCATACCGACTTCGTTATCGCGTTGAGAAATAATAAATCAATTCAATAGACGCGCCACATGGATCCTTCTATTGCTACAAACGGTTCAATCGACAAAAGGCTAAAAAGACCCAATCCACGCGCTTCCCTTGAGGATTGAAAATACTTGACACAAAAAAAAAGTATCGAGTCTCAGACGATGTAAAATAATCCTTACTACTGGCTCTTCGAATAATGGTAACCGGAGTCCCGTACGACACGCCGTGCGAGCGGAAAGAGTTCGTCCCTTCGCGTGAGAAGCGCGGGTACGAATCTGCATATCTGTGCCGCTGCCTCGTTGACCGAAACCTCGTGCAACGTTAGAGGCTTTTCGGGTTTTCTCTTGCAATCGAATCTTCCGTATATCGCCGCGTATTTTCTGATCTCTTCCATTCTCCTTGGATCGCCGTCCGGTATCGCCATCACCATCTGTTCGTTGTGAGGAAAAAACTTAGTAATACGCGAAGAATAAAAATAAGAAAACGAGAGGATAGGCAGAGGGGCATATCGCATACATGTACGGTAGCGTGTTCATTACAAACTCGATGAAAAAAACTACACGCGAGATGGAAGACAGGCGGGAAGGTTCTCTCGGAGCGGACAACAAAAGTGGACAAGTTACTTGTGGCCTGTGTTGCCGTAGAGTTCTAGCAAAACCCCCGAAGGTAATAATACTACGCCGGGCTTCGCGAGGAAAGAGAAGAGAAACACATATCGGGGCAAAGACGCTAACACGCCGTTGAATGCCAGACGAATGCGTGACTTACGCACAACTCGGCAAACAACAGCCCCCCCGCCAGTTATGACTGCTTGTATTTCTTTAACCAGGACGAGAGAATATCGCTAAGAAACGAGAGTTTGAAGAGCAGTCGACGATGCGGCTGCTGCTGCTGCTGCAGCTTCAAAGAGCACAGAAAAATCTCGTCGTTTCTTCTGATATTACGATCCCTATATACCTCGAGATTCTTGCAAATCTTCTTCTTAACATTGTGCGGCTTCGGATCGAGTGGACGAATAGTCGAGGCGAGGCGTTCTGCAGCGTCGGCCAATCTCTGTATCTGCGACGGCAAAAGGGTCGGCGTCGGTTGCGTTGGACTCGCCGGCGCTCCACCGCCGCTTGGACTCGGTGTTGTTCCACTGCCACACGAAGATTCGCATGTTCCGACCTTAAAAACAAATTCATCATTTTTTTTTACGAAAAAGCTGAGTGGTCGTTTGTTACAAAAAATTCTCACGAAATTGTAATTTTTCATGAGAAAAATAAACAATTTTCATGGGTTTTGTTTTTGATATCCGATGTATGTATTGTTTTCTATTTCTATTCTTTTTTTTCTATTTCTATTTCTATTAGACTTCTATTTCTTTTTTTTTCAGCGAATTATAGAATATTAAAAGGCGAGAAAAATATCAAAAGGTTCAGCGCACCTGTAAAACTCCAGGACTATGCGAAGCCGAGTATGATATCGGTGCGTTTGGACTCGGACTGTGCCTAAAGGTCGAAGTAGTAACGGGGGTTGCGACGTTAGCGATCGCATTCACGGGACTGGAGCTTCTGCACGGCAAAGGGGTGAGAGCTATGTTACTCGCTACATAAGGCACCGGTGTAACCGTCGTTGTGCCCTGCTGCGAATTTCCACCAAAAATCGTCGTATTAGTTTGCTGCTGCTGTTGCTGCTGCTGTTGTGGTCGCGGACTCGCGCACGCGAAACCACCAGTAACGGAACTCGAAGGATTTTTGCAGGATGATGTAGCGGCGGGTACTACCGGTGTTTGAAAGAGCGCTGCGACACAAAAAAATTAATGTTTTAGATAAAGAAAGGAAGAATGAGAGAAAAAAAACGAGAATCGATACATCGAGGGACATTTAGTTTCATGGATGTAATGAATTAATATAAGTACAACAGGGGGGGTGGCGGGAGGGTTAAAAGAAAAATATACGCTACAGGGATTCGTGATCCATTCTTGAAGAGCCTTCTGCAATCTCCTCACGTGCAGTGGTTTGCTCGCCATACCAACGAGCGCCATTATTTCCAGAAATTCCTCCTCCCCGGCGTCGCAGAGTTGCTGCACGTCGTCACCACCTTGTACAGAAAATCAGTGAGGAGTCAACGCATGGGGAACGAACGACGCGGAGTTCCATAAATTTTTGTCCTTATAATTTATTGTATAGCTGAGGCTGAACGAGAGACTTTTTCGTGAGATTGAGATAAGAAAAAAAAAAAACAAAAAAGTAAATACCCGAGATATGCGACGATGCCAACTTACCCATTTCGAGAAGAGTGTCGTAATATCCGAGCAGAGAAGCCCGCTGCATCACTCGGTAAAGCTGCAACTCCGCCTCGTTTTGGGGTACCGATGTTTGCACCACTAAAGAAAATAATAAATTTCAATTCAATCGATTGGTAATTGAATTAATTTTTTTTATACGAATGCCAGCGCGATGTTTTAATAAATCGAAAATAAGAAAGTTAAATTGAATCTGATAAATGTAAAACTAATGGTCCAAAGTTTGTATCACTTCGAAAAATCAATTAGTAGGATTGAATTTTTATTTAATGTTTATTCCATCGATTGATAATTGCGATTGATGTTTTCGATATATATATCGCGTTAATTAGATAAATAGATAATATGGAGAATAGAAAATGAAACGGAAGATAATTCTACGATCAAAATCATGTGAAAGGAGAGAAACTTAGAGCAATTTTTTTTTATAAGAATTTTAAAGGTAACTAACGATTTACGCGATTAACGCAAATTTACGGTTATCGTATTAATTTTTCCATCGATCTTACGTTAAACAAAAAAAAATACAAAAATTGGGAGTTATGGAGAATTTAAATTTAAAAAATGTTTAACCCATAATATTTGTTGCGTGTTAAAAAAAAATCTTCATAAATCGTCTCATACGGTAAAGTGAATCTTAGCCCTCTGTACTCTGCAACAAGACGAACGATCGTTGAGACTATTTTGCGGACATTCGTGTCACATTTCGTTCCCTCTATCTCTCGCGTTTGCCGCTTTATCCCATTCCCTTTTATCGTGATCGACGTGGCGACGGTGATGAGAGTAAAAGTGCCCGCGATTCCCCCGTCGACATTAGTTCGAACTCCGGTGGGGCCACTTTGCCGTTTGTAGCCATCAAATATATATATATATATCTTTCAGTAAGATATACCAACAGTCGCTTTCGCCGGTATAGTTACTGACTGCGGCGGCTTGGAAAGAGGAGTGCATCGTCGTTGCACTCAGGAGCGTCGGGTTCATAGGGAGAAGGGTAGGACGAGGTGGAGGCGAAGGTAAAGGAGAAAAGGACGGAGGAACGCGAGAAGAGTTAATAAAAAGTAAGGATCGCGGGGTCTCTCCTTCGCTATATAGGATCGCAGGGTGTCCGACTAGTTTCTTGCAAATTTCGAGGAACTGAAATAAAAAGTGGCGCGGCGCTCCCGGGAGCGCTCTCGCGAGTCTTTCTCTCTCTCTGCGTGCACACACGTAGCGCGTATAAATTAATACCGGTGAGAGGCGAGCGCGACGGGAGAAGAGAGATAGAGATGAAAAACAAAAAAAAACGATGTGCGAGAGAGCTGAGGGAGCATAGGGACACACCGGTGAACCACACCGGGATGGAGAGGCAAAGGGGGTAGGAAAGGAGCTTCTGAAAAAACTGGCCGACGGTCTTATTACGAGTGTAGCTGGGGCCGGTCTCACGCTTATGTGCGCCCTGTCCCGCAACTCTCTCGCCGCTCAAAGCCTATATCCTCCCAACTTCTCTCGTCATACAGTCGAGAGAAGGGTGACATTTTGCTTCGCGGGATTTTTATACCAACCCGCCGATCGTTTGTTCGTCAAGCGAGATGCGAAACGATGACGCGAAGATCGAACGACTGATTTTATAAAAAACTTTTTTAATCGAAATATTATCGAATATACAGTGTGTAAATTCAGAGATTTATGGCTGATATGAGAAAACTACCCTTCTTGATATAAAATGTATTGCAATTCTTTTTTTAAAGTGCCAGAGAAAGCGCCTTTACATTCCGTATTGCCATCTGGACATCGTAATGTGCACGCTACACGTATTTTAATTTTCTATTTTTACGCGGGTTTTTTAATCGAGAAAATTCATAATCCGAATAATTTTTTTTATCGAAAAAAAATGATTTCGCCATTACAACGGCGACATCATAGGCGGCGGGTTTATGATACATTTTTTTTTATATTTTTATACACGAATTCCAATTGCGAAACGCAATGCTCCGAATATCTAATTTTTTCTATTTGAAAAAAAAAAAAAAAAAAATGACCGATACGTTGACGAGATTAAAGCGAACGGGTCCGGAATTAATTGACTCGCGAAATCCATAAGAGACATCGCAGGAGTAGCCGTGATCTTCATAAACTTTCGTGCTATGCGGTTCGGTAAGTTCGCCGAATATAATCCGCTCGACTTTTAGTACGCAGAGAGTTCCCATATACCGATTCTCTTCGTTCTCTCGCGGGGCTCCTCCCTCATCTCCTTCCCGTTGTGAATTCTTTATTTTCGTATTCCCGCGCGGATTTACCATACACACGCGTACCTGACGGTCCATCCGCTGTGTAGCAGTGTCATTTACATAACAACTTTTTTTTCTATCTTTACGAGAAGTTTTTTATATCGCGAGAAACGTGGCGTCGAGTACGCAACGACGGCATCAAAGATTTGTACGGTGATCTTGATTATCGTATGAAGTAACTTTACAATGAGGGAACAAATGTAATATACGCGGGGTGAAGAACTTGATACCTCCTTTGGGTTGCCTGGGAAACCAGCTGCACCGATTCTTATTAGGACTCACCTCCGAATGTCCAGAGTGGACGCGTTTTTTTTTCATTGAATGAGAATATTTCTAAAACCTTTAAAAAAAATTTATATTTTACGTAATCGTAGCAAAAAATTTTTTTTTTTTTGCTCACGGCGCGAATCCTGTGTTTTTCCTGTTAAATATTGTGGTGGGAGTGAAATAACTAGCAGCTCAGTAATTAGCGGAATGAATACGTTAAAAATTACTCCAACGACGACGAAACAACGACTGATAAAATAAATTGTTCATCGACCAATTTCCCGAAAAACTTTTTTCGGTGTATGCAAATGAACAACATTTTAACCTCCCGAAGGAATTATGAAGGAATCCGAATTTATAAAATAATTTTTATGAAAACTTTACACCGTCGAAAAGACGTCAAAAAACCGTGGTAAAGGGACCGCGTTAATTTTTTTTTTTTTTTCAGAAAAAAATTCAAGTATTCCGGAGCAATCCAAGTTTCAACTTCAACAAGATGCGCCAATTATCTTCGATCTTTTCCGTCTCGATAATAAAACTACGAAATACATCAACGTATATCCGCAACCAAATGCTCCACAGCCTCAACCTCTGTGAATAAATAGCTCGATAATCCGACAATATTAACGAAAAAAAAGGAGAATGAGAGCAAAATGTGGTAAAACTATTCTTCGACGTTTATCGGACTGCCCCTTCCTCATCAGTCGCTACCCGTTCTTTGTCCGATACTTGACGAACGTAGGTGAAGTAGTGGTAAGAAGAAACTAAAAGCGGATGAGAGTAGTAAGAGGTTCGCCCGACTGTTCTTCTCTTTCTATCCTCTATAATTCACAAAAACGGGTCTAGTTTCTTAGCGAGTGAGAGAGGGGCGCTCTCGCGTTCGCGCTCTTCGCCACCATCAGTATATAGAAGTATATAGAGTATAGAGAGAAGCATCGGCAGTGGCCGTAGCGGCAACGGCAGCGGCGTCGGCGGCGGTTAGTATTTCGCTTTTTGCCGGCATTGTAATCAAGGAAGGGTTAGGTGAGTTTTTGCCAGCGGGTGCGCGCCTCTCCCTCTCGGGCTCCCGGACAAAACACAGCCGGGCAGATGGACTGAGTCGCCGGGGCGCGCGCGTCCACCACAATCTCGCGGGGGCACACAGAAGCATATCATCCCCTCTCAACTCTGTGTCTACTCGTTTTCTGGTGCACACACATCGCGAGCTGATTCCCGCTGCACCCTCTCAACAAACGCGGGGAGCGCGAGAGAAGGGAGAGGGAGCTGCTCTCCTCCCCCGCGGCTTTTTTTTTTTTTTTTTACTTCGGTCGCGCCAAAGCATCGTCGGTGCGAAACCCTCTTTACTCAATCTTTTCTGTCTCTTTTCTTCGCAAACCCTCTTTACTCAATCTCGTCGTCTTTTTTCGTTACTCCCACCATTGTCATCCCTCCACATCCCACCGCCCCTCCTCTTTTACAAAATAAATGCGCAGGACTTTTCTTCAACGTTTCTCTTTGGTATTCTCTTCTCTCTGTATATTCTTCGCTGGGCGCAAGAGATTCGCTTGTTTTCTCCCTTCGTTATGTTTTTTTTTTTTTTTTATTATTCGCCGCTACCGGCGCGCTCTCCCGCGCAAACGCTTGGTTTCTTTTATCATATGAAACCGGTCACCCTTGAGCTGGAAAATCGTCCGAGTAACCGCGTTTTTCGGTATACACAATGGAGGTTATGGTAGCTAAGAGATATCCGTATAGACAGTGGAGAGAAGCCCCTCCGGTCCTCGCCGAATAAAAAGCTGGGGTAAGGATTCGACGGAAAGACGAAGAAGAAGAGGGGAAAAAAACGTGACTCGATGCCGAGAGAACTTCGCGGATCTTCTTCTCATCCCGCGCGGAGCAATACCTCGACCGCAGGAGAAACGAAGATGAGAAGTAAGAGAGAAACCGAGACGACGATGAGACCTCAGCTCCTTCCGCGAATTATTGTATGCCACTATGCTATACCCGTTGATGGGGGACTCTCTGCGGTGATGGGAACGCAAAGAAGAAGAGATTCGCGAGAGAGAGAGAGACTTTTTCTCTATCTCTGTTTCTCTGCGAGTAAAATATAAAGAAATAATCGAGACGATTCTTCGATCGTCGCGAGCATTCGCGTATTTTTCTGCATGCTTTCTGGATCGGCTTTTAGTTTACAATTTCTTTTCATATGAGGACAGTGAGAGAGGGAACGTATGCGAGACACGGAGGAATGTATATTGCCTTTCAAGCGGCAGAGGCTCATGAATATCAATGGCTTTTCGATGGTATTTTAGTCGAATGGTAATGAATCGTTAATCATCGATCGGGGAACCGTAAAAATCGTTATATTTTTCCATTAATTTATTCTTTGAGAAATTCCAGATGAATGGTAAAAAATCGGTAATCTTCGATCGAAGAATCGTAGAAATTGTTACATTTTCCCATTGGATGTTTTTTCAAGATATTTTCGACGAGACGTAAAAAATCGTTAATCTGCGATCGTAGAATCGTAAAAATTGTTTTATTTTTCCGTTTAGTGATTTTTTTCAAAACATATTGGATGGTAAACTTAATGTTAATGGCTTTAATTTAAACAAATGGTTAATCCTCAATCGAGCATTTTCTTAGAGAATTCGTTATATATTCAAACGGTGGTTGAGTTGCAAAGAACTGCGTAACTGCCAAAGTTTCTACGTACGTTGCTTGAACCGAAAAAAAAAAAAAAAAAAAAAAAAAAAAATTGTTAAATTTCTATAGTCGCAGTTTAGAAAATGACGGTTGGGTCGAGAGATTTCTGGGGTGGCGAAAGGTCCCAGAGCGCACGAGTCAGAGGGGGGTTGATACTCTACGGTCATAGGCCCACAATTCTGTGGGGTACGGCCCAAAGTTCTAACCCCTCGTAGATCCCTACCCCCCGACTCGGTCCCCACAGATTTTCACAATTCAACCCCATAACGACCGCCCCGGACCGGTAGGAATGCGAAAAAATGGCTGATCTTACCCTGCAGCCGGCTACCACCCCTAAGACGCACCACCATTTAAAAAAATGTCTACGGAGAGAAACGCGCGAACCTCGTTAGAACGGTTTATAAACAAAAAAAAAAGATGAGAGCCTAACGGTTAATTGTTATGCTGTAACGGTCGTTCTTTATAATGCAATCGCTGCCGAAGTTTTTTTTTTTCAAACTTTGCACTTTTGCGATGTTAAAAATTCAACGAGAGATGATAGATTTCTCGTAAGTACTCGTTTTCATTCGCCGAAAAATTCGCCGTCCCCGAATTGGTATTATCGGAAGTTAAGGTCATTCAACAAATTATTTGTGAAAAATCATTACATTTTCATCGAAAATTGAGTCAAATAACGAAATGTGTAAAAATGTGTTTACGATACTCACGGAAAATTGATTTTCAAAAATGATTATCAAGTGAACATTTTATCCGGTTCGAAAATTATATGACGTCTTTTCACATACAACTTGACGCGAATAAAAGAAGCAGCAGGTTACGCGCTACTTTTTTTTATTATAAGTTGGATTATAGCAAACGGTCGATCGATTGTCTTCTCGAGACAAGAATTTTTTTTTTCGTCAAACCTGAAAATTCTATTAATGAAAATAACGTCACTCAACCGCATTTTTGATAACTCGTTTAGTTAGACGCCAAAACAGTGCCAATAACAGGATATAAAAAAAACACTTGATTCGTTCGACGAAAAAGAATTACACGACGAAAGTGTGATGACGTCAGCGTAATATTCGTCTAAAAACATCACTGCACATTGTGTCTACCAAGGAATAAAAAAAAAAGCCCAAAAAAACCAAATTCCATTTATCACATTGGCCACAAACCCCCGTCTCTGTCGTGAGATAATTTTTTTCTAATTTTCTCTATTCCTTTCACGGTAATGATTCGCGTGAATATTAAATAAGTTCCCACACACCTTGCGAATAAATTATCGCAAGCTGAATTCCCGCGCTTGTGTGCGAGTCTTCGCGTAACCCTTTGCTTTGGGAGATATTTCAAAGGGGGGGGAAGGGGGTGAAGTTTGTTTTTTTGTTCTAAGCGATAATCCCGCAGGACGATGCGAGGAAGCGCCCGCGCGACGAGTACCTCTCTACCTGTTCGTGTCGGGGTTGTCTCTCTTTCTCGAACGCATACGACCCGTCCGTCCCCTGCCGCGCAACCCCTTCCCAAGTCGCTTTTTCGTTCATTCTGTCTCACTTACCCCTCGGGACCGAGAGCGCCTCGCACCCCTTTCTCACCCTTTCGTAAGCGCGCATATGCATATGCACCTAATCCCCTCGACGACGAGAATGAAACGCGAGCGGGGAGGAGGTCAAAAAAATTTCGAAGGAATCGGGAAAAAAACAAAAGGGGTATATAATACCCACTGCTCCATACGCGCGCACACACACATACACACCGAGGATCCGGGCGCCTAGTTTCTTTCTCAGGACTCTCGGCTTCTTTTTTTTTTTATATTCATTTTTTTACTACTAAACCCTCCTCGCCGCTCTCCCCGCGTTCTTCGTGTGTTCTGACGAGACTCACTCTCGATTTTCTCTCTCTCTCTCACGTTACGAAACACTTTTTTTTGTTCCCCCGACGTCGTTTCTTATAACACCGAGCTCTTGTGCGCGACCAGACGAGACGACGAACCTGACTCAGGGACACGGAGATGAGAAGAGAGTTTTTTTGTTGTTACTTTTTTTTTTTTTTTTTTACTTCTGGCCTCCAAGAACTCACGCACGTCTTTCGACGTTGACGGCAGCGCCGAGTTCGAATGTTAGGTTTTTTGTTATGATTTTTTTTTTCACTATACTCTATCTACGAGGAAAAAAGGTATAATACAATATTTTCAGATATACGCGCTGCGTTCGAGAAGTATTGGAAATATTATTCACCTGTTGGACTTTAATTGAACGTTTCGTTGACGCGTACCCTATGCAAAATACGAATTCGGGCCGCGCGCAGTGCGGAGAGGCAAGAAAGAGGAAAAAAAAACTCCTACCCCGGATACGCGAGGAACCCTCGGGCGCGAAGCGCGTCACGATATAGACAAAAAAAAAGTCCCGAAAGAGGTGAAAAAAAAATTAATGTATTCACTGGGAAGGTTGGCGTGACCTGCATGGGAAACTAGTTGTTGAATTTTTCCCTGCTAGCATATTGCGTATACGTATGTGTGTGTATCTCTATCGATTTCGCGCCAAACGCGGTTTCTACATTCAATAAAAATAATCTCGACGAGAATTTTTTTTCGATGCACTTTTTTTTTTTTTTTTTTTTTTTTTTTTTTTTTTTCGTAGACAGAATCCTGTTGAACACTTTCTCGTCATTTCCGTGAGATTTGATCATTATCGTCGTCGTCGTTGGCCGCGTATGAACTCGTTCAGCACCCGGACCTATTTTGCTCCTTTGTATGCATTTTTCGAAAAAACAATTAATTTGTTTACTTCGCGCTCGCTAAGCCAGTTTAACGGCTTTTTGCGCGAAATATCTATCTGCATCGTCGGCAACGAAGGTTTGCATGCATCGGGGTATAGTAGAGAGGTTTACCAGATTTTTACGAGTCTCGCCACGCACGCGAGGAGTGAAATCTCTTCGAGTTCGTGGTTTTTTTTTAATCTATCATTACTTTATTTATTTGTACTAATCAACTAACACACACGATAGACAGGATATAATTTTCCAGTGTGTGAATAAGACGAGCGGTTCTATCCGTTTTTCTTCGACGATCTATTCGAGTGCAGCCACCCACTGGTAAAACGCGGCTCTCTATATCTCGATCTTATTGAGATTACATTCAGTGGATCGTTATGCGTAGAACCGCGGAGGCCAGAGTACACAGGACCGTAAAAAAAAAAAAAAAAAAAAAAAAAAAACCCCAACGAAAGATTCGTCTGGAGGCCGCGGCAGCGGTGCAGCTGCAGACGTACGCGTGGACGAACTTTTATCATGAAAACAATTCGTAATATGCATAAAACGTACATAATAGTCCGATCAAACAATACGCTTGAGTTGATATTAATGAATTAGGAGATTGGGGGGTCTTATCGTTAGAGCAATTCATCGAGATTTTTAGTTTGAAAGGTTCCTTACCAGACGCCGTAGACGTACGAAGTAGAAAAAATAAATAAAAATTCGCCGCAATTATTGAATCTATGCAATCTTTGAAAATGATTTATATCCATTTATCCAAAAGTTCGATGAAACACGCGATCGATATGTTGTAAAAATAATATTTATTTACTCGTAAAAAAAATGTCTCAATTTATAAAAAAAACATCGTAAACCATTTGCGAATTAAAATTATTAATCTGTATCCCGACAAATCAATACCCGAGATTCGAGAAATTCTTTTCTAAGAAGTTCATCCGAGCGAACACTGCTCGGTTCGGAAAAAAAAAAACGACAAAAACAAAAAAACGTTCATTGGCAAAAGCGTATCGCGCTTCTTCGACTTCTTTCGTACGTACGAAGGCGAGATGGAAAGACGCTCGATGCTCGAAGCAAAACCGCGAGTAATTTTTTTTTCTAACTCCCTGCCCCGCGCCTCCTCGCCTCCCCTCGCCCCCTCTTTTCTCATTCTCTCGAAGAGTTTTTCTACCGGTCTCTCTCGCGTTTCTCTCCTCCTCCGCAACGGCAGAGAGCTCTCCGCGAACTCTCCGGGCACGAGATGTTTGTCTCGTGCAAGAACGCGGCAAAAACGTATCTCGCAATAGCCCCGCGCGCGCGTTGGCTATATAGCGAGCGCTCCGAGCTACCGGCCGGGGGTATACGGTATAGGAGCCACACGGCCGGCGGGTGTTCACGAAAAACCAAGCTATTTTTTTGCGAGTCGTTACGCTTTTTGCAGTCGGCGAGGCAGTGAGAACTGAGCCGGGGGAGGGCGCAGCCGTGATGCCCGAGGGGAAAGAGAGGGACAAGAGACAGGAGAGAGGCCCTGAGTCATCTCGTTTCGCGATGTTACGATATATATCACGAAAACGTCAATTCTTCTATGGAACAATATTCCATAGTATTTCGATCAAAATTATTGCATCGATTAAAAAAATGTTATTACCGAGAAAAAAAGAACGATAATTTAAATAATTTCAGCTATAACGAACTCCCGCGAAAAATCAATTTTTCAAAATTCAACGAATTAAATGCCTACGTTACGAAAAATACGTCCATAACCTATAAAAAAACACTTCGAAAATGTATTCGCACATGACGCAATAATAAAAAAAAACGTTAAGAACGACTGTCAAGTAAAATTATTGTCATCAATAATTCGCACCGAAGACTCAGAATTTCAAATTAGTAAAAAGTAATTCCGCGGATGAGAGTCGAGGAGTTTCTTGCGACGGGGGTAGAAGAGCTAAGATAGCGCGGCTCTTGGCAGCCGATATAGGGCCCCTTTGTGTGTTTCTTAAGCCGAAATATTTATGGAGCGAGTTTTTCGTTCTCATCTTCGTGTACCGCGGCCGCGTACATACGATAAACAACCGACAAAAGAGAAATAGAGGAAAATAAGCGAAAGAACGAGTGAGAGAGAGTGATTGCAGTGTGCAGGTAGATGGAGAAAACATCTTAAACGATTTTCGCCGAAGAAGAAGAAGAAGAAGGAGAGGAAGAAGAAGAGGGAATACTATAGCGCTCATCGAGTTTTACCGTCCGGATCTTGCGATCATCATTGGTTTCTTTCGCTCGCGTGTATTAAGTATGTATATATGGCATAAGTATAGGTAGAACAAAACTCCCGTACATCGATTACGTCGCGGTGACAAGTAAATTACCCCCGAGTAAATCAGAGCACAAATGGTAGTAGATGTGGGTTATTAGAGATACCCCTCTCGGTCGCTGTGTGCGCGAGAGGCGCGCTCTCGCGCGCCTTTGAGACCCGAAGAAACACGTTGACTTGATAAATTAATCCGGTGAACACGGCTCGTCCGTTTTATCTCCGGCTGCTCAACTCGTCTCGTCTTCTCTCAGCGAGGAAAGGTCGATAGACTTTTCTCTCGTTGTAAATCGTACTATTTACTACGTACATAATACATTCCTATGTACAAGGAGCGGCAATCAGCAATTGCCGAGGCTAATTGCTTTGGTTTTATATATACCTTTGCCGACTACGGGACGATTTCTTCGCCTCCGGATAACAACATTATCGAGTTGTTATACAGAGCTCACCGCAGTTTCTCTCAATCTTTATCGCTATAAATGAAGTATCGCGGAGAAACTGAGACACACAGCAAGAGAGATTCGAACGGCGCCTGTGTACTCATTACCGGTGCATCAGGTAGATAAAAAATTATATACTATCGCGAAGCTTGAAACATCGCGAAATTATCGGCCTCATATAATAATAAGTACGCTCAGGCTTTCGTCGACGATTAAACAATTACGGTAGTTATCGTTGGTAATATCGGTCTCAGGAAGAGGAAAAAAAATAATGTAACGATGTTAAAATATCGCAAAAACGATCAATGTTACTGCATACAATTATGCGAAACTATTGTCTCCGATGTATCGATATTACGATTCAATTATCGTTGTTTTTGTAGCTTTATATTCTGGACACTAATATTCGATTTTTTGTTGTCGGAAATAAAATCGATCCCTGAATTAACCGGTGAGACTGATGCATGAAGCATTAATTATTAATTATTTTTCAGTTTTTGTAAAACTCGAAAATAAAATATGATAACATGACGATGAAGTGGATATGTTTAACGTTCGAATGGAAATTATTTAAAATTCATTCCAATCGATTATTTACTTACGTTGAAAAATATATTATTTTTATAATTTATCAATCGGTATTTATTCATTGTTTTCTTAACCCTAAAAATCTATTTCTCGTGACGCGAAATTATTGCCAAAACGGATAAACTCATGATTTTTACGATCTTTTTTTTTTACCGAAAGAATATCGTAATATTTTTCAAAGAATATCTACGAAATTCGGGTGTTAAATTGTTAAATTTTATTCGAATTACTCACGTGTTCCGTTGACGTTTCTACTGAGAATCCTCGGCAGTCCAGCGTTGGCGGAATGCTGATGAGTTTGTTGAGCGGTGGGTGGACTCGCAACTACGAGTACGGCGCCTGCAGGGCTCTGGGTCATCGAGCCAGACGTCAGTTGTCCGGCAGCAGCAGCAGCAGCAGCTGAGGCAATGCTCGACGAGGACGAAGATGTCGTAATAGACGATATCGTTGTAACCCCCGATTGTGGCGGTACAGGCGGGGGTGTCGCGACGCCTCGAGGCGCCTCTGCGATACCAACGACTCCCTGTACACCGGAAATTCGCGTTTCCATCCCTCACACGACACAAACACAAACCACACTTCTCTTTTACTTCTGTCCTACTCCCGTTCGAGTAGCCTTCCAGAACGCAAAGTCCCATTCAACTACAAAGCACATTCGCCACGCTTTTGCAACTTTTTCCGTTTTTTATTTTTCGAAAAGAAAATAACAACAATAACAACAATCCTAAGATAATTTTACCAACACCTAACACTCAACGATTTGTATTTCACGAGAAGATTTCGCTGAAAGTCGAGTGATAAAAGATTAAACTAGCAGGCAGGTAATAATTGAGGAACTTTCAAACAAAACGGGTACAAAAATCAAACAAAAACACACTTGCGATCGATGCATAAAGAAAACGAAAACAGAAGGGAAAGAGGCACGTGCTCCGTGAAGGTGTGAAGGCTCACGAGGATATTTCAGAATTATTTTTATCTATAGAAAGGTATGATTAATCGAAGTTTCGAACAATCGCGAATTTTTTCGCACGAGGACAATCGCGGCGTTTGAAGTCGCGAAAAATTAATCGTGGCACACACGCGGCTTCCACCACCCGCGCTGCGCCGGCCCTTCGTTTCCCTCTCTTTTGTTTTTTCGTTCGCGTTCTCCAGTTTTCTCTTGGTTCTACTTTCGTCACTATTGCCGCGCGCGCGTCTATCAACGAGTTAACTCTTTTGGGTCCAGTTCACTCGACGTGCCTTACAGCGCCGACGTTCGTGTTTTCGTTATGATCAGAGCCAAGCAGCAACAGCAGCGTTGTAAGCGAGCAGCGATCCGTACGATAGCGTGCTACACATTGTTTGTCGGCTAGCGGAGTCTCCACGAGACTCGGACGGAGGTTTACCCCCACCGTTCGAACAAAACGAGCGCTCGGTGGACGCGCCGCACAACTACCACTGCCGCGCTCGGCGCTGCATCACCGTCACAACCGAATCCCTACTTTTTTGTTTTCGCTTTTTTGTTCGCGTTCGGTTTTTTTTTCTCTTTGGAACTCTCGCGGCTTCTCGCGAAGTACCGCGCGCGCCTCCGCTGCTGTGCATACACACAACGCTGAAAGAACATCGAGCCGAAAAGACACAGAGAGAGTAATGAGCGAGACAGTGAAGCAAAAGAGAAAGAGTAAGTTTTTAACAGAAAAAGATAGACGAAAACGAAAAGCGGGGAGGGTTCTCCGAGTCGATCGAGATACCGGTCGACAACGTACGCTCCACCCTGAACAGCGTGCAGCCTCTATCTGTTACTATACTATAGTTAAAAAGGAAAAACTCTGTCCCCCCACTCTCTTCTGTGGCGAACTTTACTCGATGTAACACACAGGGGTGTGTGTAGAGAGAAAGGGGGTTAAGGGAGAGGGAGAAGAATGAGAAAAGCGCAGAGTTCTGGGGGGTTGCTGGGGCTATGGTATTGCTATAAAAACGTAGCCTCCCTCCTTTTGCGGCCTCGAATGCCCCACCTCCTTTCTTCCATTTCTTTCTTTCGCTCATAGTTCTACGCACACTTGGACTCTTTTCGCGTTTTTTTTTTTTTTCGTTAGCTTTTTCTATTTTTCTGTGTCCTACCCCCGTAGAGTCGTCAGACTCCCTTTAACGACGCGATAAGGACACCAGCACATTTTTGCAATCCGTACTGTAAGTATTACCAGAATAACTATAATGAGCGTCGAGAAAGAAATTGGTATTTCTAGATTTTTCCGATTTTTTTTTGGGTTTATTTTTAGATAGTTTTTCTATAAATGTCAGCTAAACGACAATTGTTATTGTCACAATCGACGTACGAGATATATCAATAATACTTCGCGATTTGTATGTCGTTTTCATAAACGCGTTAATAAGTAATTAAATTTCTCCATTTCCAAAGTTTTTTAAAACTAATTTCAGTTAAACGACAATTATTATTGTTATTATATATAGCAAGGAACTTAAACGTTCGACAATATCGAAACAACTTCTTGCCCCCCATACACCCGCAACAAAGACGGCGAACTTCCGGTTTTCTTATCCTTCGTTTCCGCCACCGCTGTACATCTACCACCTCGATTTTCTTACCGCGAACGTTCGTCCGGAGGTTTTTCACTGAAAAGTTTCTCTCCGAGTCCGAGCCGTTTCAACGGGAAAGGGAAAGGTGGGGGGAGAACCCCGAGCTTTCCGGAGCTTTTATCAATCTTATTTTTGCCATCGCTATCCACCCACCGGCGGCTCCCGTCGCCGACCTGGCTAACTCTCTTTTCTTTCAACGACGGAAGGAAGGAGACCCAACTCCCACTACCCACCCGTACGAAGCAAGAAACCAGAGACGGATCTTTATTTTTGCCGGAGGAAAATACGCGAGACGAGAAGAATTCTGCCAGGACGAACCGTTACTGCTGTCCGATGCTTTTTGCCAAAGAGGGTGAGTTACAGTACTGCAGTAAGAAAGACCCGGAATCGGAGAGGAAGAGAAACAGAGGGAGGGATGCAGTTAGAGTTTTACCTCTTAATGTCCTTCGAGATATAAACTACCTATCTGCATTAACCCTTTGACTCGCGAATTAATTATATCCTCCGAAAACTGTTATCAACTTCCGAACTTTTCTACAAAAGTTGTGTTTTTTCGATGAAAAACAAAAATTAATCTAAATTTATGACGAAAATGAATAATCATCAATAATAATTTCACAAAGTTTTTTTTTATAATAATAATAATTTTGTTAATAATAATAATAATTTGTTAATGCTAAATAACCTCAATAAAAAGCAACAATGATCCTTTGAAACAATTTTTTTTTGCGTAATACAAAAATCTGAATTCCGACACAAAGGGCTAATATATCGCAAAAAAATGAATAAAAAAAACAAAGTAATCATATACCCATTGGTGGAGAACAGAATCTTCAAAGAAGCGCATAATCGTTGGCCATTGATACTCGAGTCTAATTCCCAACCGATTATCCGTAACCGCGGTGCATTCACACGATCGAACCGAGAGGGGTTTCTTCGTGCCATTAGGCAAAGTTGGCAAAAAAAAATGAAAAAAAAAAGGAAAAAAAATGTTGCCCTCGGCCCGAGATGTGGTATATCTCTCTATAAAATACCCGCTCTCGTATCGTCGGTAAGAGAGAGAGTTCCTAGAGGAGTAGTAACACCGACGACGAGGAGATACACAGAGAGTCGAGTATGCAAATTTTCCCTCTGTGTGCCTGAGAAACTTTCGAAGGGGTGAGCGACAGACGTGCGGTGGGCAGTTTTTTGACCACACGACCTCCTGGGCCCCGTGAGAATGACGATAAAAAACTTCGGAGAGACCCTTTTACTCCCCTCCTATTGGCGCTCTCGGCATTGCATCTCTAAGAAGTTCGCATGAGGCGCATGCCATACCCAACGTGTCCTCGTTTAATATGCCGGCGGGGTCCTTGACAAAAAAACACCCCCTCATTTTGCCACAGGCTAACTTTATCGTTATTTGTTCCTCTCCGTTCGAAACAATTAAATATTCCACGACGATGGGAAGCGCGTAGGATACGAGATCGGCGAAGGGGCGGGAAGGGGAGGGAATGGGGCAAAAGGCAAAGAGATCGAAAAGAATCGAATTCCTTCGACCGACGAACAATGAATATTGAAGACTTCTTTGTGATCTTTAATGTGCAAAAAAAGGTATGCGTCATATATGTATATAAAAAAAAATCGTCATCTTACGAGCTATAAAAATGCGAGTCTTTAGTACAAATAATACTTTTCTATTGCTATAACGCGCGAGAGGAAAGACACACACGCGGGCGCGTAGTATATGATACAAGAATCCTTTGACACACTCTCGGCGAGGAAAGGTCGATAGACGTTTCTCTCGTTGTAAATCGTACTATTTACTATGTACGCAATACATAGGCTTATTATAAATTACCAAAAATATAATAAAAATAATAATAAAAGTAGTTACAAAAAAGAAAAGTTTCGATCGTCGCTAAACGAGAGTTACGATCTATAAATATATATATCACAATGTAATTTTATAAAAGCTGCGTATTCGTAAGCGAATTCGTTGTCGCATTAGCTGTTCGAATTAACATTAGCGTTAGTTTAATCGCAATATCCGGTATATCGATTAGCCAGCAGCGATGATAATCAGTCAATTATGGAAATGAAAAATCGTTCCTAAGCGAGGTAAATGCAAAAAAAAAATCGAAACTTGTTACACGCATCCGTATTCGTACCAAACGGAATTTCCGGTTTTTGGATCTTTCACCGTCAGAGGCTCAGCGGCAATATTATCGTGTTGCGGTTCTTCTTTTATCGAGTTATTCGTGCTTTTTGGTTCGTTTATGACGGCCGATACTTTGTTGTAAATGAGAAACGGACGCGACTCGATCGACGGCACTTCCGTTCTCGACGGTTGTTCCGTTTGAGTCGAACATCCGTCGACGTTTTCTGGATGCGATTGTGGCAATGGTGCGGCTACTTTCGGCTCGGGCTATAAATTTTCAAATAATATTCAACGATCAATTTACGTTCGCGTTGTCGCACGAGAGAATTCAGAATAAACAAATAACCGCGAGAATCGTTAAATAGAGATGAAAAAAAACTCACCGGTAACGAAGTTGCGGGTGACGGCAAATCGTCGGTGTAATAAACGGTTCTTCGCGTTCCCGGAGTACCCAATGACAAAGCGTCTCCCTCCAGTACCACGGATTCCGTTCGTTCGTTAACTCGCTGATCATCGATACTGGCGTCCGAATCGTTGCATTCCGAGTCCGACTCGGAAGTTTTACCCTCCGATTGTTTTGAATCTTCGGCCCATGAGCTTCGATTCTGGAAAAAAAACCAAAAATTATTAGAATATTCGGTTAAAAAAATGAAAAAATGGCGATAACGGTACTTCAAATTTTAAAGGTAACGAGCACCTTCGTTAAAAGTTCGGCGCCCGTTTTTTTCATCCTCTTCAGAAGACTCGCGCCGAATCTTTTTTTTTTCGTCGAACAACTTTCCAACCTTCGATAGTGTTCCATTATTTTCTCCTCGAGTTTTTCCTTCTGTCTTCTGACATGATTCAATTGGTCTCTGAAATTAATACGACAATATGCGTAAAATTAAAGTTCTCTAAAAGTTATAGTTTGCAGATTTCACGAATGCGAAGAAACTTACGTGTGCATTTTTTCTTCCGCGTGATAGTGTTCCTTATCCTCGAGAGCATGCGTAAATAATGTGCGATACTGACTTAACAACGAATTCATGTTTTCCATTAACGAACGTCTATCATTATCCAAAGCGGAATTCACTTGCACCAACATCTCGCAACGTTGATTCAACATGTTTATCTCGAGTTCAAGAGTCGAACACCGCTCGTCGCGTTTACTCAATTCTCCTTGCATTCCCGTTTGTTTTAAACTCAAACGATTAATTTCGACTTTATTCTTTCTGTAGTCCTCTTGCAAATTTCTGTAGTCAAGTTTCAGCTTTTCCGTTGCGGTGTACAAATTTCTAAAATCATCCTGAAAAAAACAGAATAGTTTTACCGTCGTATATTCTTTCATTAACAGTTTGCAAAACTTTAGATTTGGAAATGGAACTATCTTTACCTTTAATTTTGAATGCTCGCCCCGCAGATTATTCAAAGTCTTAACATTTTCCACCGCCGTTTCCTGCTCCGCTTTTAACAGTTTGTTCTTCGCTTCGAGAACCTCGCAAGTTTCTCGTAGTACGCGCGCCGCGTTCTTGGCGTCCCGGAGATTCGTCTTAAGTGTTTCGCGCTCTTGCAAAAGCTCCTCATACTCGTTGTTCAACTGCTCGTGCAAAGATTGTAGAGTCACTTGATCGTTAACGAGTTGCGTATGGATTCGCTGCTGGGCAACGCGATCTTTCAATAGCTACAAGAAAATCAATTTGAACCCACGATCGGTAACATTAACGCGTAAACAACGACGATAACAAAACGGCAAAGAAAAAAATATAAATAACGTTTTCCGTTACCTCTTCCTTCTCCGCGACGAGCTGAGAGTTTGCGAGTTGCAGAGCCGTGTGTTGAGTCGTCAGTGACGTACTTTGAGATTGCAGAGTCGTAACGCTCACCTGCAACTTTGCTTTTTCCGACTGCAACTGCTCCGCCACTGCTTGACTTGTGTTCAGTTTTAATTGCAAACTTTCGAGTTCCTTCTACACACCAATAAAAACATTACGCACGTTGATAATATTGTTTAAACGATATTAGAAAACTTTACGAACGAACCTTTTGCGTATCTACGGTCTCCTGTAGATTCTTCGTAATAGTCGGATCGACGATGGGAACGACGACTTCAGATTCCGGCATTTTTTCGCTACAATCGCAAGTGACCTCTTGAACGATCGTGTTCTTGATGCACTCTATCACTTCGGGAATTTGTGCGATTCTGACGAGACAACGAAAGCATTAGGTGTCATTAGCAGTACGAATGAAAATGCGATACCGTTAATCGAACTCGTTAAGCGGCCAGCATACCTTTCCAAAATATTATCGGGCGGCAGTGTCAACAGCATTTCAACGCTGAGACCGAGTTTCTCGAGCACCGTATACAATTGTTGACTATTCAATTTTTCCGCCACGAGATTCGATTTTAGAGTTTCGAGAGTTTCGCGATCGATTGCCGCACGCGAATCCAACTCTTTGCTCGACCGCTCGATCTCTTGGAGTCTAAATAAATTCAGCATATCGATAAAATTGAATTCTCGGCGTTTAAAATTGAATTACAAATCACGAAATAAAAAAAAGAAAATCAAATTGTACCTCGAGATTTGGGTAACCGAGTTGCAAACTTCTTGTTCAAGCTGAACAACTTTCCTTTCGAGAACTTCGATGTTGTTTGTTGATTTATCGAGCGCAACGTCTTTTTCCTAAAATAGTAATGTTGTCATTAGGTCAAACGACTATTACGAAAGTGTCGTTGCGCGTGGATTCTAAGAAAAAAAAAACTATTCACCTCGATGGTCTCGCGATACTTATGGATATCGCGAAGAGCCGTTTCCTTATCCTTTTCCATGATCGCGAGTTTTGCTTCGAGTTCGGTACACTTTAATTGGGCCTCTTTGGCGCTCGATTGCGCAACTTTCAGATCCTCGAGCTTTTGATTAGCAATTTCTAACGAACGTTCAAGATCGTCAGCGCGCCGCTGAACGCTCTCGAGCAATGATTGGAATCGCTGCTTCTCCTTTATCACCGTATCGTAATTATTCTCCAACTCAAGGATTTTGGTGTGTTGCGTCTGTAGAGAAATATTGTTATCATTCAATCCGCCGAAATACTTGAATGACTTTTTTCATTGTTTTAATGATTATCGGTACCTGATATTCTTGCTGCTGGCGTTCGAACAAAGTTCTCTGATTCTTCAGCGTGTTCTGCAACTTCTTGTTTTCCTCGAGCGCTTGTTTGCAAACCAATTCTAAATCAGCGTTTTGTTGCGATAGACGTTCGGTATTGTCGTTCAAGGAGTCAATTTTAAGAGAAAGTTTCTTCTTCTCTTTCTCGAGTTCCAGTACACGAGCGGAAGTCTCGTGGAACGAATTTTCCTTGAGAGAGTCAATTATCGTCATTAATCGACGATTTTCCAACTCGAGTTTGAGCGCTCGGGTTTGTGCGTTATTCGTTAGTTGTTCCGACAATCTGTTGTCCGTATTAGCTATAAAAATTTAATTCACAAACGTCGCGATTAGTTTTAAATCGATGTGAAACGTGAAAAATCGAATTCTATATCGAAATGAAATGTTACCCGGTTCTTCGGATTCGCTGACCGATCCGGCGAGTGCAGCTTCGTCGGCAGCAGCTTTTTTCAAACGGTGCAATTGAGAATTTTCGTCAACGAGTTCTTGATATTTCTCCTTGTCGGCTGCGCGTTCCTGAATTTTTCATTTTCACAGGTGAGAATAATTCTTATTGCGAATAGTTGTGCACGCGGTCCGTGCGGAACTCACCAATGCCATGTCGTTCACCAGTTGCTTATACTCGATTATTTGCGATTCTAATTCCAAAACTTTGTCGGCTCTTCTTCTCGATGAGCTCAACTGTTCCTCGAGCATCTCGCGATTTTCCATCAGCACCCTAAACATGGCGGGTCTCATTATCGTACTATTACATTTTTTATAAAACAATCGTATTTTAAAATTCGATTCATCGAAGCTTTTACCGATTATCTTCTCGTAATTCTTCGATCCGAGTCTTGTAGAACTCGATATCGGTAAGTTTCTCGCGGTAACGCGCCACTTCCATCTCCAATCTGTCGGCACGTTCCGCTCTCTCAATAACAGCATCCAATTCGTCTCTATATGATTTCGCGGTACGCGCTTCGTGCATCAATTCTTGATTCTGGAAACAAAGATTCTCTAAATTTTCGAAATAATTATAACGAAAAACAAAAAAATTATTTTATTTACCTCTTGTTTCAGTTTAGCTAGCGATGCTTTATTGTGCTCCAATTCTTCTTTACACTCGAGCAAAGCTTCCGTTTTTTCTTCCCTAAAAAATAAAACGTTCATAAATATGAAAATCAATCAAATTTTGATGATTTTTTTGTTATTGTCGACTCACAATTCTTGACGCTGTTTTCTAACTTTTGATTTCCAATCTGCCAACTCAACAGCGAAATGATGATTCTCCTCTCGTTCCGATTTAGCCTGAGAATTATTTTGCGCGATCTTATTGCTGTCCTCGCCGTCACCGCTGACCGATGAATCGTTCACTTCGGACATATCGATTATCGATGTTCCTCGCCATTTCTGCGTAATTATTTATCGCAAAAAAGTAAATTAGGTACCATACAAAAACGATGCAACTAAACATTAGGTAATATACAAGACGACGAAAATACCTCGCGATAGAGATCTCTTTCCTGAAGCAATTGTTTTATCTGTTTGAAAACGCCTGGCATATTCGCGTGATCCATGGAATCTTCGGTAATAACGATATCGTGATAATCTGTTACTTGCTTAATGCAATCCACTATGGCAATTTGAGTATCGAGATTCAACGTTTTTATTCTCGTTATGAATTGCTTTTTGTTGGGACACTGAACTGCACAGCCGAGAAGCAACAAAAGAAGTAACTGAGCGTCTTGAACATGAGATTCCGGTTCTTTTCCCAAATTTGTTGCGTCCGGCTGTTTTATTATTAAGTGTCCCAATTCCTCTTCGTAAAATTGCTTCATGTTTCCAATTATCATTTCAAGATTTTTCGTTCGTAGAGCAGTATTTCCTCCTGTTGGTATTACGCCGTCGTGCAGAGGCTCCGGATCGCTGAAAACATAATTTTTAATGTGACTTATCGCTACGCCCATTGTCGGTTTCCGTTGTATCGACGTAAAATAATTTACAAAGTCTACTCACATCTGCAGGAAAACACTGTGCAACAGGACGCCGTCCACCAAATCATTGTAGTTTGTCAAAGCGTCCGGATCCTCCAGACAACTAGCAAACTGAAAGAAACATATATATTTCTCGGAAGGCAGCGGAGTTAACAAAAATCGCAAAATTGAGTTTTGCTTTGCAACTTGAGAATAATTTTATTTATTTTTTTTCGGGAGAATAGTGAATTATCGTTTTGTCGGTTTTTTTTGTTTTTTTTTCGTTTAAATACTCACCCATGTCACAAGGGGTCCTGACAAAAATTCATCTATTTCAGAGGACGCCATTTTCGTACTCCAGTTTTTACAAGCCTGTCAGATATTTATTTATCGTATTCACCATATCTGTTCCACGCGCTATATATATTCTTCGTGTCACTTCGAAAATAATCGAATCACACGAGCACTCGACGAGCATTGTACGAAGACGCGAAAAAAATTGGTTATCTTTAAGTCAAGCGAATTTTTTTTATTATCTCGACGATCGGAAGAATGAATTTTTTTTTCTGTTCACGGAGCACCGCAAAAATTGTAACAAATCGCGAACTTTATGGGATTTTCGAAGTTTTTTCATTCGCAGCACGAAACACTGCGGAAGGATTGATTTTTGTGTGAGAAAAGTTAGCTGCTTTTCTTACTGTTTACAAATCACCTGTTAGCACCGTGTGAACTATTGTTCTTTCATTCTGACAATCAACGAGCTTTCATCAACGATTTTTTCTTTTATCATTATTTACGAAACTGCGAATGTTTAAGCGATTTTTCGAATGAAGTAGCGACATCATTGTTCGTTGGCAGAATCGATGATAAACGGAGAACTGATCAGAGAATCGTTAGTTCCTTTTTTTTCGTAAAGTCGATTTTGTTTGCACCCGAGAGATCAATCGGTCGCGTGCGCGACTGCCATGCTACTGCTTTGCAAAGTAGAAATACTCTCGATGGTAGGATTCGAAGCAGCAGCAGTACACACACATACTTACCGGATCGGCCTGGAAGATCCACAAGAGCATTCAGCAGTGGCGTCGGTATACGCACAGCTGCGCTTTCCAAAAGTGATACAAGGTCTCTGAAACGAGAGGCGACTTTCCTTCTCTTTCCTTTCTTTTTTCTTTTTCCACGAATAAATATATGACTTTTTATTTTTTTCTTTACTTCACTAATGTACACATTAATCAACTATAAAGCGGGATCGTCGTAACGCTATTATAGTGTCGAAGATAAACATAAATTATCAGGCTAATCGTAAAGTTTGCAAAAACGTCTTTTTCAATCGATTTAGACATAGCGTTACAAATGGGGATGCTTTTTTTTTGGTACGAA
Organism: Cryptus viduatorius; assembly: GCA_964006125.1. Taxonomy (NCBI): domain Eukaryota; kingdom Metazoa; phylum Arthropoda; class Insecta; order Hymenoptera; family Ichneumonidae; genus Cryptus; species Cryptus viduatorius. Next base: position 16,013,331 of record OZ023222.1, read on the forward strand.
AAGCCTCCGAAAAAAATTGAATGTATTTCGGAAAGAGCGTCAGCGATAAAAATCCTATTTGAAATTCTTTCATTGAACGACCCTCGTCTCGTTTCCGCAGTCGCAATCTTCAAAATTTTGAGAACAAAGAGGAAATATTGAGCGAATTTTTTTCTTTTCGTTCGTATATCTTAATGTTACAATTTTTTTACATTTTATTTATAGACACGCGTTCGCCGTCGCGTGTTCCGAAACATACAATAGTTAATAATAGCATAGATTCTCGGGGCACTTTCTCGCTGAAGCAAGACGTTTCGATATCTTTTACTTTTCTAACTATAGTATTTATTTTTTTTTGTTCTTTTTTAATTTGATGGTTGCAGGCAACTTCAGCAATCGATGAATCGAACTCTCTTCATTTCCCAACAATATTACAGAGACAGAGATTTCGTCACTCGAGCTCCAGAGAGGGTAAGTCATATGCTATCCGCTATATATCAATCAAATACGATTTTAGTTTGTTACAAACTTCGGCCTCATTTCACTCGTTTTCTGAACGAATCAACTTGTAAAAAAAAAAATATCTCGCTTAGTCCCCTTGCGGGATATCCCTCTCGCCGGCAAGCAAATAATTTATTTATGTTACGCATATTACAATGTTTTTTCAAGTTCTTCGAATACACGCAAATCGTAAAGACTGCTGGCAAGCGAATTCTACTGTAATTTCCTAATCGACATGGCATTAACGTTTTTCTCCACGTTAAAAAAAAACGAAAAACAGAAATCGAAATTATTGGCGTATCGTGACATCGAAAAACAGTTTTTTCATTCTATTACCGGTGTCGATCGTATATCAAAAAAAAAAAGCAAGATATCGAAATCGATACAGATATCGATATATTTATCCACAATAGAAAACGAGAGTTTCCGGTCCGTTTCGTATTCGCCTGTACAAGTTACGTGTCGTGACCCTTCTTCCGTTCTTTCTAGCAAAACTTCCATTAGCCTTACGTTAATGTAATCATCGACGAATTTAACGCGTCGCCATATCAAAATATCGTCTGCCACACGACAAGAAAACGATTTTACAACTAATTATATATATTCACCTCGATATGACGTAATGCGCATCGAGCTTCGTGTATTTTTTTTTTTTTCGCTTAGTAATTTCGCTTGAGCCAACGTCTTTTTTTTCTTCATTTTTTTGTTCGCGCGCGAGCGCCGTTTTATCGTCGGTTACTGCGTAGGAAAAAAAAAATGCGTATGGAAAGTGAGGGTACGGACGTGTGCGAAACGTTACAATATCAGCCTACAGTACGGGAGCGACACTGTACATATTCGATATAATTTATTTCAAATCCTTTTGGAGGTAACCAACGGTGTCCGCGGATTTATATATTTTTTTTACTCGTCCGCCGTCGATGTCGACGACGATGAAGCAGACGGTGTTCTGCTGTTCGTCGATTGATTTGCTGCTCTGCATTTCGGAACAAAAAAAAATTGTCGTTTTAGTTAAATAACGATAAAATTTAGCGTTAAAATTGGGGAATTATTACCGGAAGAGAGCTGCTAGACTTGGGCCTACGGTGTCGCGATTCGCGTCGGCGGAAGTTTGATCCCCTAAGCTTTGTCTACAGATCGGACAAGTTCCGTGCTGAAATATTAATACCATATGTAAGTTTGTTAATCTTCGTAATAGTTTATATTGAAACAATAAACTTACAAGTTCGAGCCATGGCTCGATGCACGGTGTATGGTAGATATGTTTACAGGGTAACTGCCTGACGAGTTCCGCCAGTATGAAGTCCTCCCAACATATGGAACATTGTAGTTTAATATCTGCAACAAGTATATCGTTTATTCGTACACAAATTCACATAAACGTTGTTTGAGTGCTTTCGAAAATGATGAATAATTACCAATTTGCGATTGAGAAACCGCAGCCGTTGGTATCTCGTCGATTTGTTTACGCGGCAACGGCGGTGGTCCGCTTCCATCCATTTGATTGAGTAATTGAGTTACGATTGTGTCCAATCCGTCTCGTCCCCATACGTAATCGCCCGGATTTCCCAAAAACAGTCTATCAGCGATTCTACGTTAATACAACACTTGTAGCAATCGCTAAACAATGGTTAAACACTAAGATTATTCGAGTTATTACAATCCAATAATTAACTCATATTACATCGCGATCGAACGATATACGAGAAGTATCGATCATTAGTATCATGGAAGAGATTTTACCGATTGGTAATTGATACAAAAAGCTTTTCGTGGCTTTTTTTTTCTTCGTTTTTTTTAACATGCTACATACACTGGTTGATGTCCACCCTGTGACGTCGGTAGATGTAATCCAAAACCGGACAGATTGAGGATAAAATTTTCGATCAAATGCTCTACAGGCTGCAGATGTCTGTGAGGCCTTCTTTGTCGCATTCTGTGAAATAGTGACGCTTTGTACATCTTTTTTGTACGGTCAAAGGTTCCACCACGGTAAACCCGTGGTGTTTACTCGTCGATCTTCGAGGATACGCACCTCTCGCGGTATCTATGGTCCCGATAATCCGGCGGCGCGTGTACTCTCCCTCGCGGCCTCTGTGTATTGCCACCCGCTCTTCTGCCTTCCGTCGTTTCTCGATATTCTTGCGGAAAATCCAAGTACATCCTGATAAAATCGTCGTTCGGTCGTGGTTCCAGCTAATCGGTGAAAAAAATGGATATATTGAAATACTAAAAACTATAAATACTACATATTGAACACTACACATTGAACACTACATATTGAATACTACATATTGAAATACTATTAAACTAAATTCAGTCAAAAATTATATAGTAAAATATAGTCAAATAAATATCGAAAAAAATTATAAGATAAAAAAAAATCGGAATTTTTTTTTACATTGTTAACAAATAGGAAAAAAAAATAGTTTCTTACATCAAGATCAATGTCATTGAAGTCATCGGCGCCGAATTCCATAGTCGAACCGAGGTATGATCTTGGATCCGCTTGAGAGCCATCTTCGGCTCCTCCGCCGCCGCCGCCTCCTTCTAATTGCTCTATGAATCCCAAGGTACAGTAGGGACATGTGAAATTCTAAAAAAAAATATTCATGCGTTATCGTCAACATTCGCACAAATTATCACAATAATCGTTATCCGTATCCGAATGCATATTTGGCAAATGTATGCACCGATGTATTTATCTTGCTACTCTATAGCCACATTGTTTCTTACGTCAGAAAAACTGTTGTCACGACAATAAAGCGCAGATTATAAATGCGTCTATTAAGAAAACACATTTTCACTGCTGCAAAGAAACAACGGCAAAGGGGAACTACGCGTCGAAATGTTGAAGAAACTGTTGTCGATGAAGCTGTCCGGCGCATCGCATTCGAATGTTACCCAAAAATAAGCAGAAGGAAGATAATATTTCGGGGCATTGGCCTTAGGCATCGTTGAATCACCGAAATATATTCTGTGACATTGTACCAAAACCGTCGAGAACACGATGATTTATCGTGATCGTGAGAATTTGGTGTTTCGACGTTATCGCCACGAGACTACGAAATCTTACGTGGATTCCCTTCGCTTTAGTTGGTCGATGTCTACGCGAATAGTTCGCATATTCGGCGAAAAAGATAGGTTTTTTTTATTGTATTGGAAGTAGTGTTGCGATGGCGGGAGGGGGGAAAAGATATCACAGAGGGTATCGTGTGTGTATCACACATGGTTCAAAGTGACAGCTTATAATAACCGAATACGACCATTATGTTTTGATGTTCGATCGAGGCGATAAGGTTACACGATACGTCGTAGTTTTAGTGGCTACTTACGGGTAGCAAACGTTCAATTTCGACACTGCATTTGTGACAAAAAAATCGGGACATCGGTGCCCCGTCCACAACGGCTTCAGCCATGTTTTACGCGTTGGGGGATATCCCGTGTCCGTTTTTGCCTTACACCACAGTCGATCGGCCAGATGAACAGAAGAGGAACACCGCAAAGCTCACGACCAACCTCGACTGCTGGCCCTCTCGGCACAAGCATGAGGTATCTTCGTGTTTCCCACCCGAGTTCGTCTCAACTTCTTGGAGCGCTAGAATCGCCAGTTTCGGACTTGTGTGAGAGCGCATTTATAACGCATTTCGCCGAGAGGCACATCGTCATTCGTGTGTCGGAGCTTCGATGGGAAGCGCGCTCTACTTTGAACTTCCTGTCTAGTCAAGAGATCGTGGTGAGAAATTCACGATTTCGTCATCGTTAGTATGATACATGATTTTTTTAATAAACAAACGAAATATCGGGGAAGAAATTGACAAACGAATCGATGAGATGATCGATTTTTACGTTAAAAATAATGGAATATATTTTTATAATTTTCTGTCGATACATACTTTTGCCAATAATCGTGCGTAAGTAACATCATTGGACTGTGACAATAATGAATTATAACGAATATTATAACGAACAATTATATCATAGAATCTGTAAGAAACAATTTGTATTTTGTTTTTGTTTTTGTTGTTGTTGCGTTTTTTTTTTCTCAGTGCACATTTATCGTTCGAACGAGAAATCGTCATTGATCGTGCAGCTTGTTTGTTTCGTTTTCCCCATCAAATTTGTTCTCGATAGCCTTGCGATTGTTGTTCTATGCGAAATGAATGATATTATTACATCGATCGATCCGAATTGGATTCGGACACGACGACGATTCCCAAGGCAGGCGTATATCAAATTTACTCTGCAAAATAGCAGTAATGGAAAAAAGTGTTCAACACTTTATTTTTTTAAATTTTGATATTACATTTTGACGCTTATTTATGAGACATTAATTGAATGTAACGCGAGGATAAGCACAGCCGTGAAAATGTTTTTGATACACTTTGATACTTCCGTCGGGATAGTATTAGAGCTATCAACACAACTATGCAGACTAGACGGACTAAAATCTATTTTCGGGGCGGATGGTAATCTATTATCTTTTTTTTTCATTTCTCATTGGGGGTTAGTTTTTTTTTTCATCTAGTAGAAATTTACGCAAGGAGAAGCAGGAGGCGACGGCAGGTACACAGAATTAAATAACCTTACGTGGATATATTATGTATCTCTCTTATGTATCTCAATAATTGAAGGATGTCTCTTAAATAAGCGATAATATGTCGTATAGACTTAACGATTAATTTGTTACGTTGCGACACTCAATCATACATACTCACATAACGATGATACTTCGTAATCTCCATCGCGAGACTCATTGATTACTTTTTTTTCAGTGTATTTTGCATTTTTTTTATTTTTCGTTTATATATAATCGTACTATAGTCATGATTTTTTTTATTTATTTTTTTTTCGTTTCCTCTACCTACACATGAAAATTGAAAAAAACGTCGTCCCTAGATATTCAAGTAAATATATTACAGCTATTATAGATCAATGTAAAACAAAGGTTCTTGACGTTTTTTTCGTACTTTAATGAACGCGTAAAACACAGTCGTTACCGTTTACTATTGAGAAAAATCTTTCGATAAACATATATTACAGCGAGTTTGCTAACAGTAATTCATGGTTCTTGTTTTTTTCTTTTTTTTTTGCTTCTTTTTATGATTTTTTTTTATTCACGAGAATAATGTCCCACTTGAAATATAAAACGATCGATCACATCTCCGGTATTCCAACTGACGCAGAGGATTACGTTTTTCATGCGTCCTCCGATTTTTCACATTATTTTTTTGTTATCACCAATACCCACTTTACGTTCATCATCAGCTTCAGTATTACAAACTTATCTCTTAAAATGTATTATACCCATTACTTTGGTTCTTTATGCTGCGCGTTTCGAAGTTTCAACAGATCGTTCGTCAAAAAATTTGATAATCGGTAGAGGAAGTTTCGTGCTTTAAAAATGAGGAATAAAAAATATACAAAACATTATTTTCTCTGACAATCTATGGAGGATATTCACAGATCCAAATAAATGTACAAACAAAAAGAAATCAAGTGCTGCAGGAGGTATTTATCGCCTCACAGTCGACGAATTCTGGTCAGCTGTGAGACTCGGCTATACGATTACGTCGTATGTGACGTCAACATTTAATCTTTCGGAGATTGTGAACAACAATCGAATATTTTCGGTACTACAACGAGATTTACTTGTTTTGTCTTTTTTTTTTGCTTTTCATTCGTATTTACGTTGAGATTCGATTGAACTACGTATTTACGTTTTCGGCGGAATGGGTCGGTTGTGATTATTGTAAAAATGAGTGCAACTACCATTCGATTTTTTTCCATTATCTATCATCGTAATCTGTTTTACTTCGGATTTCTTTTTTTTTCTTTTAATCTTTCAATCAGTTTATCTCTATGGTATATTTTATCGAAGACATGGGAGGAGTCATATAATACGTTTGGCTCTCATCCTGATTACCTGTCGGAGTAAAGCTATTGATACGAAGTAAAAAGTAAATAAAAATATAAATTTCGCGAAATAGCCACGCTATATCGTCGTAAGTAATAATACTGCGCTATTTTAAAATCTTTAAATAATTAATATATCTTTAAACTTAACGTGAAAAATATATATAAAAAAGGAAAATAGCCACGAAAATTCCTTTTTTTTTTTCGGAATGTAATCCATATATATGTACAATAATATCAACAACGGAGGTAAAACATGTGCATTGGCAAGAATATTACAACGTTTAAGGGTAACTTGATGAATAAAAAAATAAAAAACAAATTAATAATAATTCGAATTTGAGTGGAACACGTGATAAAATGTCTGTCGTCGAACGCTCTCCGCGTGCTTTTGTTTGGCTGATTATCGACTATTCTCATCGATAATCTACGGCTATCTTTCACTAGTTATCCCTTTTTTATTTTTTCAAACGTTAGAACTTGAGATTCGTCGGAAACACGACAACTACAAAAACTCGTTTGTCATTCTCTAGTGATGTACATTGGGTTTTTGTTTGTGTGTTTTTTTTGGCTTCGCTTTGTCACTTTTCGTCGCTCTTTCTCCTTTGGCACATTCATTATTCATACATTTGTGCGCAATTTTTTTTTGTGTACCGAGACACCTGGAAATTGATTGTTAACCATCGAATATAAATATATCTCGAAAAAAAAGCTCTAACTTCGCGATTCGTCTCGATACTATTTTTCGACCCGTTGTTTCTCGGATTCACAAGTTCATTCTCCTTCTCACCAATGACTAGACGTCCTACGACAACCGGACTTATTCAGAACAATTGGTAAAAATCTTATTGAGAAATAATCATTAAACAACTTTCGTCGTCGATAAAAATGATTGTACGAACCCGAAAAAACTTTCTGTAATCCTTGCACCGTTTTTAATTCTTTGTTATTTTCTATATGTATCTTTTTCCATTGTATCTTCGTACTTAAAAATCTGTTTCTTCTAACAAACGGGCGAAGATTAATCGCAAACGCTAATTGTTCAATACAACTCGAATAATCGTTATTTACGAATCAGCGATGTGTCCGATACGATTATCATATCACTGAATAAAAATTAAATACACGTTTGGCACACGCTTGTTATTTTTCCTCAACTTTCTCATCACATTACCGAAGTCTGTGAGGAGAGAAAGTGTTATTCATTCTTTTTTTTTTCGTTTCTAAATGATATAATATACGTAAAATCATACGTATAGTTATTATCTCGACGACCTCGAAGCTGTTATCACAAATATCCATTGACCGATATATATATAATTGTTTGATGCAACCGGTTCTTTGCCTCTTGTCTGGTAACGAGAGATAAAGAAAAATCTAAGATAGAGATAGGAGAAGATATAGATAGATTTTGTGTGAAGGAGTGCCTCGATGTCGCGCTTCGTCTATATTACTCACAGATATCTCAGGTTTTGTGTATTTTCTTTTTTTTTTCGATGGCGTTAGCACGATTTCGTGACTTTTTCAAGATATTCTTTTCAATCGTCGTCCGACGATTCGGTCGAACTTTCCGGCATTGAGCTGAACCAGTTGCCTCGCGCTCCGGTGCTTCTGTAAAGTTAAGAAGTTTCAGTTGGCAAGTCGAAGAGGATTACGCGAGTCGATTGTTCAACGCTTTCGCGAAAGTTTCGGACAGTAGTGTCATCCGGATCCGGAAAGATACTACATTATTCCCCCTTAAAACTTATCCGGTGCTCACCTCGTACGTTGACGAGTACTCGTTGGCAGTGTTAAGGAAGTTCTGTAATACTGAGGTGTAACGCTCGCGGCAGTTTCCTCGGGTCGTCGGTGTAGCGTCATTGTCTCGTGTGGCGATGTAACGAGTTCGTCCTCGTTGTCTAAATAATAACGCGATCCGGTTGCGCTTTTGCAATTCTCGCATTCGCTCCTATAGTCGTCAGCGTCGTCGTGCAACGTCGGCAAAGCTTGCATACTACACGTGCAAGTAACCGATTCGAAACTTCCGTCCTGATTCGCTTCGCCGCTCGCCAGTAACGGTGGCTATTAATGGAAACAATAATTTTGTCGATTAAACATTTCGTACTGAGCGACTAAACGATTGCAAATGGCATTCAGAAAATTTGTGGTTAATTACCTTTATTTCGAAATGATTCGACGAAGTGGTCGGTACTTCGGGTGGTTTTCCCTCGAGTTGTGGAGGCGCCGAGGGTGGTCCGTGCAAAACATCCTCGTAGAATGCGTCGGATCTTATGGCGTTCTGATTGCTCGGCATCATCGGCGGTGCCGATCTCGGCGAGCGTTCCGGCGACACGTTTCTCGGAGGTGTACCGAACAACGGTGCGACCGTTTGATGAGCCATAAAATCGCGTCGCAATCGTAGATTACTGGTAGTCGCGAGTGTACGAGGTATCGTTCGATGAGTCGAGACGCTGGAACTCGGTAACGTCGCGGAAATCGTAAAAGCGCTACCCTGTCGCGGTAGCGTCGTGTGATGTTGATAAGTCTTCGATTGCGCGCCAGACAGTGGCATAGCATTCACGTGCTGTTGCTGTTGCTGCTGTCCAGCGCAAGAGTGTTGCGGCGTCATGCTGCTGATACTCATGCCAACCGGTGTCGGTAAATTCTCGTAAGTACTCGGACCCATCGTAAAACTCGTCGTCGTCGAACCGGCGTAGTGACCCGATGACAAATTATCGCTTTGACTCGACTGATGACAATTGCCGTGCGGATTTGTGCCGCTCAACGGTCTGCCGGACGATGAGATCGACGGCGATGTACTCGGAACGTTATGACTCGATGGAGTCGGCGAACTCGCCGGCAAACCGTTTTGTCCTGCAGCAACAAGCGCTACACCCGCATGACTGTTGTGAGCCGATAGATACGAATTCGGAAGGTTCAACGGCGATAGCGCGTGTGGACTCATCGTTAGAAGCGCTTGTTCCGCGCGCGCAGCGGCGACTGCTTCCTCGTACGGGGGCGGCGCTTCACCCCGTGGAAAATAATTTCCCGGTGGTTTCCACAAAGGATAACCACCGCCGCAAGCCATATCGTCGAGCGGCACACCATGCGACAATCCACCTCTCTCCAGGTACCCCATACTTCCGAGACTTCGCTGGTCGTCGGCCAATTGTCGGCTTTGCCTTCCTGCTACGCAAACTGATGCCATGTATTATTTTATATCGGATAACGCTGTTAATGGTTAATATACTTCGACACGAATAATTCGGGCAGAATTTTCGTGTACCTTGGGATCAACTCACCTCGTATCTTTCGCTGTCTCAAACGATGAATCAGGAAAAACAGGAGACTCAGAGATAGAACTGCGGTGATGCAACTCGCGACGAGCCGCAATCCGAGATCATAATTCGCACTGGCGTCTCCGGCGTTACCCCCGTTTCCATCGGTCTTGTCGTGCGTCACAGAGGACAAAGTGTCGTCCAGGCATATGAACTCGCAGCAGGCAGTCCCAAAGCGGAAGGACTTGCATCCTTGTTTCTGCATAGATTTCTGATTGAAGGACAAAACAATTGTGGACAATGCGCACAGAGCGACGCGATGAAAATTAAAATAATTCAGGAAATTGAATGATTACAAATTAAACGAAAACGCGGCAAATTTTGATAATATCAAATTAATACATTTGTTTTTCTTTTTTTTTATACACATACCTCAGGCAATTGGCAGATAACAGCTTTGCACCACTTTGGATTTCCATGGTCGCAGACGCACAGCGTACAGGGCTCGGGTCCCGGTACATAATAGAATCCAGTGTCGTACGTGTGACCCTGGAAATCTTTGCAAGCGCCTTCGACTCGACCTGCAAATAAAATTTATTGAAAATTAAATAAATTTTGTTTGCGTTAAAAAAATGTCTTCAAAACATTGAGAACTCCAAAATATTCAATGATTCAATTTATTTCGCTTTCGAAAAAAATTGAAAACATCAAAATATTGAATAGACCAAAATAAAATTAGTTGAAAATTAAACAAATTTTTTCGGTGTTCAAAAAAATTACTCCAAAATAAACCAAAATTCTTGAAAATTAGCTGAAAATCAAATAAATTTTGTCGGAGTTGAGAAAAATATTTCCGAAAACATTGACTCCAAAACTCCACTCCAAAATATCGAATATATCGAAATGCAAAGTTACGATTTCACTAAACACCACTGTAGTAATTGTTTATCTATATAATTTTGAGATTCCTACAGTGAATGTAATTTCTATACTTTTTTGAAAACTTTAATTAATTTTTTCGTCGAAATTCAGTCTATTGTTATTGTACATTCATTAAATAAACACTAATGTTATTATTATTATTTTATGCATGATTATTATAGGGTTATTCGATACAAATGAAACGTCGAAAGTAAATGACCTTAAAACTTCAACAGGTAACGTCAAAATATCGATGATACTCAGTATTTTTTTTTTTTTTTTCGCGAGCTGTCACTTGGTAACGCCCGCGTGCGATAACAATAGGTCTATCGGCTGGGCAACAGCGCGAGACAGCGTTGCAGAAAAAAATCTCCCGCGAGATGTAGTGAAAAAAAAAAAGTAACACAAAAGTCAGCTGTTGAATGGCCTACATACGATATTGTTTTGTAATCTCGAGTACGAAAAATTGATCGCGAACGATACGATTTGTTTCCTCGAACGAAAATGGGCGTTTGATACTAATTAGCGAAAGTGGGGTGAGGGAGGGGGGGGGGCAATACACGGAGAGCCAGGGAGGTAGGTAAAGGTGGGGAAAGAGTCTCTCACCATTGAGATGCAAAGTGAGCGTGATGACTGCATAACCGAGGAGGTCACTGCTGCTGTATCTCATTCTCGGTTCGTTATCTCATCATAGCCCCTCACTCTGTTGGGCACCTGGGATGCGAGTTGTTCGTGTACTCTTCTCTTGCGCGTGTTCCGTTTTCGTCGTTTTTTCTTTTTTTTTCCTTTCTTTTGTTACACTATTCCCCACTTGGCCGTCGTCGCACTTGTCCCGCCGTCAACGACACATTATTGTTGCTAGCATTTTTTTTGCTCTTTGTTTTTTTCCGTATCTTTCGTCGAATTTCGAGCGACAAACAAAACACTGATTTTCAGGAGATCGCGGCACGATATACGTCACGGTCTTCTCTTTTGTGAACAACACTTATTTCTACACTCCCGCATAGTATATCTTCCGGGAACAAGTGTTTCCGCACTTTCCGCAGGGCTCCCAGCCACAGCGCAACGTCCCGAATGGGCACAGCAACTCCCAAAGTGATCGATTAATGAACGAGGGCGCTATCCGTGCGACCTGGAATGTCATACTCGCGCTATCGCTAGACGCGACTTGGAAACTCGCGGGAAGTTTACGCTATTTTCTACCGTTGATAAAGAAGGAATCTATTGTATGGAATGGGACTTAATATATTGAATAAAAAAATTAGCTTTTTCTCACTAGAATCGCATGTTCTAAATGTATTGATGATTTCTACATAACGAATAGATTAATTTACCCAAAATGCACGTGCGAAGACTTCGAAAATCTGATGCATTGTTTTTTAACGGTTCTTCACTACAATTTTAGCTATTTTCTAGATCTCGACGTCGAAAACTTTACGAAAAATTTTAACGACCGGTTTTGGTGAATTTAATGTGTTCGAAAATAAAAAATTGACAACCACCGTACATTAACCGGAAATTAAAATATCCTATCTTTTCAATAAAAAAAATTCTTAAAATGAGCAAAAAAATACATTTAAGTTTGAAAATTTTTGTAATATTGCGAAAAGTTGTTTAAATTACATATTACAGTTGTTTTATTACATTTTTTCCCTGTGGAAGAAATTGTAGATATTAAAATTTCCGTCCCATCGGCTCATCACGAGATATAAATTCGATGCTGCGATAGGCAATTTCACGTACGAACATAAAACAAAAAGTAATAGCACTCTGAAGCTCTTCAGAGTTCTCTCTCATATATTTTGACAAGCAATAAACTAAAATGTAACATTTAAATTTATACAACATCGAAGAAACTTTTTTTTAGGCCTCGAAATTTATCGTTCGCGAAACTCAATATACACCTCAATCCCAATGCATACAGATCGGTAATTACACAACAGAGTTTAAGCATAAAAATCGAAAAATATGGAGGAAAACGAGGATGAGCCTGAAGATGTTAGGACGGCTACACCGGTCGAGGAGGAAGTAAAACGAGGTGAAATCGACGAGCACTCAGCAAAACCTACGCAGCCGTTCGATGCTACGACGAGAAAACGTCATCATTGCGAAAAAAATATTACGAAAAAGGTGGTCTCTCGGGCTCTCTAAATCCGAAGCGATAAATTTCACGAAGAGTTGATCTCGGAGTCGATGACCTTCTTGTAAACGAGTTAAAATCTTTCCTTAGAGAGCCGTCAAATCGGAGGGAGAATGTTGTCAAGCGAAATTGGCAAAAGCTGCAAAATCCCCAAAGACCGCGACGTTCTTCGTGTACGAGAAGGAATGTACTTTGGCGAAAACAAAAGTGGTACCGCGTCACTGTTTGTCGAAAGACGAGTGGATTGATATTCTCGCGACGCCCAGGTAACGCTAAAAATAGATTCAGCGACGATACGATCCTTTAATGGCGACAATAATCAATAAAGAAACAATACGCGTATTAATCAGCCGGAAATGCCCGCCCCCCTGTCTTCGGAGACCCGTAACCCGCAAAATTCGACCCGTATCGGCACGAATTGCTGAACTCGCGCAACCACCGAAGCAACGTTTGTTGAACACACTGCAGGATCGCGGAGGCACTTTGCCGATCGAACTGTTGGATAATTTGATTCAAACGCTCGAGGGTGAAACGTGCCTCACACCAGAGTAACTTATATCTTTAATTAAGGTGATGAAAAATACTCCGCGTTCCGTCCCATTGGAGCGCTCAGTTGGTACGAAAAACTGTAATGAATGCTATTTCGAAACCATAGAGATGTTCGGAAAAAGAAATTTGTTTTTCCGCGTATCTATCTATTTCGCGGGAAAATTCATTTTTTTTTTTAATTTTTTTCGTATTAATAGTTTCGAAATTGCGTTCATTGCAGTGTTTTTTACCGACAGTGGTAATTTACATCACCTTAACTTTTCGGATACTCTGTCATCAATCGTATGTGTAAAAAATTCGATAATTGGTGCATAGGCAAGCCGAGAAATTATTCCGTGATAAGGACAATCGTTCGAAGAAGAAATGCCGCAAGAAGAACAAAAATGCGTGCAAAAGCAAGAAATCAGAAAAGTACACCGAGCCGGGAGTGGCATCGAATATATCTTCTTTCGACAAAGACGCTGTTCACTGTCAGTACGCGATGGCCGAGAGTTTTGTAAGGAGTATCTTGGAATGGAAGTGTCCGATACCGAGAGAAGAGTTCAAAGATATCGCTGACGTGATATTGAAGCGTCTCAGTTATATTCTCGAGTACAGTCCGTCGGACGGCGAAGATCGGAAGTCACAGCAAATGAGATTTCTCGCTGATATAATTGGCTCGTGGATCGCCGGTGTTCTCTTCGATGTTGCCGAAGCGAGAAAAACGGAACTCGAAGAGGAATGCGAAAGACGGCGCAAAGAGAAAGAAGAAGAAACCGATGAAGATTCTGACGATGAGTCGGAAGAAGACGATGATGACTACGACGATGACGACAGGCCAGGTGGACGCGGAGGTCCGTCGCGAAAGGGCAAAGATGATGAACGAAGAAAAGGAGAGAAAGCTGAAAAAGATGATGACGACGATCAGAAACCCGGAAAACCGGGAACGAAACAAGACACCGAAGATAAATTTGATTTAGAAGCGAGTGAATCCAAAGGTCCGGCGCCGTATGATCCGGAAGAGTCCCCGTCGAAGCCTGAAACGCAAGATGAAACATCGTCTGCTACTACCCAACTGCAGGATAAAGCACGAGAGTCCCAAGAACTGCATGACGCAAGAACGGAGGCAGGAACTCCCCCTGACGGGGATGAAAAAAAAACCTCGGTGAAGAAGTCTGAAGATACGACACCAGAGAAAAAAATAGAGGAGAAAGCTATGGCTGATCATATAGATGAAGATACGATCGACGATAAAATACCAAAACCGGAAGATCCGCCGGCGAAAGTCGAAACGGAATCTCCCATCGCGAAAGAAGCGAGAGATGAGGATGTGAGCGACAAAGCCCTTGAGAAGGCACGAAGCCGAGATTTGGTGAAAGCTGAGTCCGAAATTGGGAAGGAAGATGATGAATTGACTGTGAAGAAACCTATCGAAGCTCCGCAAGGACCAGAGAATACAGGGGCGATGAGTGATGAAACGAAACCTGCGGATACCTTCGTTGATTATTCTCAATCGTTGGGAGAAGCGACGGAGATTACTGATGGAAAATCATTGGGAATGAGGGAAGCTGCACGGACTGCAACAACTGCGACTCCTGAAGAATCTGCTCCTGTCTCAGCTAAGAGGACGGCCGACGTTGGTGACTCAAAGAAAGAGATTATCGCCGGACTTCCAACGGACGATAGAGCCGGTGGTGATAAAATCGGAGATAAAGAAATCGCTGCGATGCCAACGAAGATTCTGGAAGTTTCAAAGACATCAGAACCAATTTTCGCAGAAGACACAGGAGAATCAACCGTTCCCATTGATAGCGGCGATGTTGGACCGGAAGCGCAGAAAGATCCAACAATCACTTCGCCAATTGAAGACTCTTCGATTGCAGTTGACGAAGACCGAGAATTCAGGAAAGCGGATTTAGTGAAGAAGAGCATCGAATCCTCTCAAGATGATCACAAGATCGGTGAAAAGGAATTGCAAGAAGACGATGAACTGAAGATGAAGACAACTGCAGAGTTGAAGAGCGAAGAAACGAAGTTGAAGGAAGATGACGAACTGAAGAAAGTCGTCGAGGCTATTAAAGATCCTTCGAGACTCGCAATGACGGAGATGAGTGATGAACCGAAGAAAATCGTCGAACCGTCCAGAGATCCTTCGAGTCTCTCAACAATAGAGGCATTGAAAGAGAAACGTCGAGAAGCCGAAAAGCAGAGGTCCTTGAAGAAACCATCGAGCAGTAGGGTCCTCGTTGGCAAGGGATACGAGACCGACGCGCCGTTTTTGACGTTCGACAAGATTTTTCACACGATTTACAACGCTATCGAAGCAACCAATGAAAATCCTGGCAGCGATTCCATAACGAACAGAATACATCGAGCGGTTTACGAAAAATGTTCGTACGTTGTGCAAGAAGAAAATCCCGGACCAATGTCGGAATTGACGAAAGACGTACTCGACGTTATGTCCGGAAAAATAGCTCTGTGGTTACGAAACGTTCTCACTGAATCGCAATTGTCGTTCATGAATAAATTTCCCGCTACCGTTGAGTCGGTCGACGTGAGAGAATGGAGCAAATGGATCGGTTACGTGTCCGACACGGCGAACACTTGGTCGGCATGGATACAGCAAACTATAAGACAAGCCGAGGATATGAGATCGAACGCGATAACCCGCGGCGATTGGCAAAATTGGACAAAATCCGTGGAAACCGATGCATTACGATGGCGACGCTTTTATCTTGAATCGGTTCATCAAGCGCACGAAAATCTTACGATGATACGAGACAGGCACGTCGTTAAAACCGGTACCAGACGTATTGCCGAACAGAAAGAACAATACGAGAAAGAAATTAAGATTACCGATCTCGAGGTCGAACGATGAGGAAACGGCGGATACATCGCCTGAAAGTTGTGTAGTCGAAGAATGTGCGCGATGAAGTTCGGGTGAAAGCAGTCGAGTCGAGTCATTGCGTAGGTCACTACTGGCGAATGCAACGGAAACAAAGATGCGTTTTAGATCGAAAAAAAAAAGAAAATTGCATTTGACCATTTTTTGCACGAATGGACGTCGGATTAGAGTCTCGAGGGCTTTTCAGCTTGTCGAACAGCTTTTCGCTCGAATAAATTTGAAAGATTCTTTCGTATTAGGGTGGGGTAACGGAAGTCAGTGTGGGGGCGTGCGAAAAGGAAAGACCGGTCGAATCGCAATGTAAGATCGAGTGAAAGACGAGATTCTCGACTGCTTTCTAGTCGCATAGAGGGATATACATCGAAACCTTTCTATATCGACTGCTCCGGTTCCCGGGTATCGTATAACGGAATAATACTACAAACTTATGCCGGAGAAAGTGAGAGGCTGAACGCCGTGTAGTTCTCGAAACGTTTTATTTACGATACGCGTATCAAGCTTCTCCGATCACAGATGAAATCCTTCCTTCTTATCTCCGATACTTTATGGAAGTTACGAATTATACAGAAAAACGTATCGATGTACGCCGTGACTCCGAAAAACGAAAAAAAAAAAAATCATTTCGGTAAAATTTCCCAAATAATCACTAAAACGTTTCGACCGGAAAAGCAAAAAAAAAAGAACTCCGTAACGATTTAATGTTTCGCTGAAAAAAAAAAATACGCAGGTCGACTCGTCTCATATCACTTTATTTCTGTAAAATTTATCGAATATAATACGTCAGAAAAATTACCACAGAATTGCATTCATTCGTTTTTTTTTGCGCCATTACAATTATTATACTACAAGTTGCGATAGATTTTTGTTTCGTGTAATTTTCATCATACGTGCACCGCGATATGTCGTTCGATCGAACGTTCGTACCAATTAGTTTCTATACAAGTCTTGCGAATTCTCCGAATACAATATATATATATATATATCTTTTTTTTTCAAAAGGATAACCATGACAGGGAAGCTCGGTTTTTCAATAACTTAAACATTCTCATCGACTTTCGAGATTTGACATTCATACGGGTTATCGTAACGCAGTTAACATTCACGATTCATTAACGCTACATGACGTGAATTATTCATTCGACGAATACTTATCGTTTTTTACTTTCTCATCACATACGAAGTATGGAAAAGAGAAACTATTGTTTTTTTCGTTTTTATAGATTTGTGTACAATATATAGTTACAGTATACACAATCTGCGTGTAAAAGATGAAAGTGCAGTTATTTATTAAAAAAAAAAAAAAAATGCAGAAAATAGATCGTGACAATCAGATGTACATAATCGTATATTATTTTCTCCGTCATTGCTTGCAATCGTTTAGAGTCAACTGTGACAATCGGATATTTCTTGATCCCGACGTTGTTATCCCAAATATTTTCATTATTTTACATCTATAAATTATTATTCGAGTCTTCCGGTGTGTATCGCGTGCCAATGAAGAGATCAGTTTGCAACTCTCGTTTAGCACACCCGAAGCTGCAGGTTTTTCGATCGCGAGAGTTTAATTGCTCAAATGTCCAGCACGCGACGACCAGCAATCTGCTTTCACCTCGCAACTATCCGAAGGCACACTAGACCGGCGATTCTTTTGCAGCGTTCGGCGATGAATTTTTCCAAGTGTTTGCAAAATACTACCTGTCCTCTTCGTAATGGGTCTGTAACGTATCGGAACTTTTTTTTTGCGGGACGGCGATGCGGAAACGATCGTCGTCATCCTCGGGGGTGGCGAGCGATCTCTTGCGTACGTTGGATTTACTATTGTCAAAACTTTTCTCGTATCCTTCGGATGCTGCTAAAAAAAAAGATAATAATTCGTGACAAAGTCGACGTTTTAATAAATTAGTAAATGTAGGCAATGAATTAATAAACAATAAGCGCTCAATTGTTTATAAATAATCGATGAATATAGTCAATAAAAATCAGTAGTCAATCAATAATCAATCATTTATTTACAATTTATTCGATATCATTTCGATGTATAAATAATCGCAAACCATCGGCAATTATCATTATCATTATTGAATAACGATTTTCGTATACATTAACGGGGAACGAAACTTTCGAAACTGAATACCAGTCACCCGGTATATCGTTCGCTGTTAATGAGAACGGTACCTGCCGAAAAGCGAGAGGATTCCTGAGAGCTATAGTCCCCCTCTTCCGAATATATTGACCTACTGCCCGGGGCGTACTTCCGCGGCTGACGAAGGCAGCGAGAAATAGAAAGAGTAAGAGGCCGGCCCTAGCATCGCTGCATCGTGATCCCGCCAGCCGAGTCTAATAACCGCGCCGTTCAACGGTACCTGCACCTTCTTGCTTACCCACCTACAGCATCTCGCGTAGCACGTTACAACGCTGTAACTTTAACGCGCAATGTCGTTCACCGTTGAATACGCCTCCCTCCCTCTCTCGTTCTCGAACGGATTGAAAAACAATCAAACGCGCGTGTCAAAATGTAAGTCACGAATAAACGCGAATATTCGGAAAAAAAAAAAAACTAATTACGCTTCGTCAGTTTTGACAAAACTCACGTTGTATCCGTTTATCATTTATGTTGTCGAAAAAAAAAAATAAACGGAAAAGCGCTTGGATTCCAAATATAACTACCAGCAGCGATTATGCTATTTGTGTTTAGCGACACGTTTCGTGCGATACGCGATTCTGCATACCAACGTGTACCTAACCTTCGTACCGCGATATACATGTGTTTTGCTTTAATTTTCGGCAACAATGTTTATAATCGATCGGATTATTGGTTGTTTTCATTGAAGCAATGTCTCGGTTATCAACACAATTTTTATCGATCTTAAATGAATTTTATTATCGGCGAAAAAAAAGGAATCTGACGCTGTAAAATAATCTTTCCATCGTCTATACATTTGTCTAACATTTTGATACCACGCGATGTCGAATGATTGAAAAAACATTAATTCGCGATATAAACGAGAAAATCGTACAGCCTAGTTACCGAGATATCCCACACCGCTGCGAGAAGCATGGGGTCTCAAAGTGTGCCAAAGAAAGAGGCACGACGCGATGTGTCTGCAGCCCGTGGCGGGCAAAAGTATACAGAACGTTACCGTGGGGAAGTCGAAGAGGTGGGAATCATATAGCCCTGACATTGCGCGCGCGCATCGTCGACGTCGGGAGACCTCGGGAATCGACCGCGTGTGTTTCGATGACAACGACGGTGAATCCGTTCACCGTGCTGTGCGGTTGATACGACCCGACGCCGCGGTCGACGACGTGTTCACGAGGGTTCGACCAAAAATTGTTTACGATAATAAAAAAAAATTATCACAACGGAAAAACGAAGAAAACAAGTCTCGGTACAATACATCGGGCGAACGTGATATAAATTTGTTTATTTCGCGTCAAACTCGCGGTAGTGACCAACGGCCGAGTTCCGCACTCGACCGGGAAACCCTGCTGCTGCAGCTAACGCAGCGGGAAGTGAAAATCAACGAGAGAATAGCGGTAAGCTTCGCTGCGCCAACGGATGTCAATGACAGGTAAGAATAACAGATATGACTAAAATTCTCGTAAAATTGCTCGATATATATTGCTCAATAGACTGTTATTATACCCATTATCGAAATAACGCGAATATATATAGACGGAGTAATGTGACATAATATCAGATTTTTTTTTGGTAACATACACGTTACGAAATGCGCCTATGCGTGCTATTCGCAAACTCGTTGACTTTTTTTTCTCCGCCATTGGCACCCGGAAAAGCATTGCGTTTTACACCCCGCAAAGGTGAAGTCGCAGAGCCGGTTTTTCGCGATATGATATAATCGTACGTGCGTTTAGAGAAATCAGGAAATAATCTACTTATTCGCGAGTGATTTGCGGTATACCCTAACCCGACTATTACATTGCGAAGTTATTAGCCGCATGGGATTAATCCGAGAGCACTACATACTCTCGTACATGCGTTCGCGTAAAGCCACTCTACTCTCCGTTTTGTATCTCGTATCGAATTCGAACGTCTCGGCGTTCGAACATATCGACGAAATGCAGTTACCGAACGGAATGGAATACGATTAAGTCCATTGTCTACCGAAACGCTCATTTATTTGTATTCAAAACGATAAGCGTTGGCGATCGAACGCGGATCACGAGGTCGCCAGCGACGAGCAATGACTCGCTGATAACGTTATCGGTCCGTTGTCGGCGTGGGCTTCAGTGACGAGTGCCAAACGTTCGGTCAGTCGTTGCAAAGACTCGGGACTCGACGGTGTCGTTTTTACTCTGGTCGGACATTTGTTTTTTTTTTTGTTTTTTTCATTAATTACGAAATAAATAAATAGTCGCCGGACATTTTTCACATTCGAAGTTATAATTAAGTGCAAGGTACGGGAATTCAATTCATTGTTTCGGAATAAAACGGAAAAGAATATTAATCAATTAAAATTTAATTGAATTGAATTGAATTGAAATTTTTCCAAAGATCGACGAATTTATTTCGTAAAAAAAAGTATTTATCATTAAATTTCAGAATGTCGTTGTCTTGCTGGGACAAACTTTCCCTCGTGGTGTTAGCCGCGATAGGTCTAAGAATATTGATAAGATCGAGCGTCTTAGCGTGGAAAAAGCTCGTGGCACCTGCACTGGGATTTGGCGTCGACGTTGCGACACAGGGAAGATGGGCAGTTGTTACCGGTGCCACGGATGGTCTCGGCAAAGCCTACGCGAGAGCTCTGGCTGCCCGTGGCTTGGATATTGTTTTGGTCTCGAGATCTCTCACCAAATTGGAAACCGTAGCCGGTGAGATAAAGGGAGCGTACGGAGTGGAGACGCGAGTCGTGGAAGCTGATTTGACCGAAGGTCAAGTCGTATACGCGAAAATCGCCAAAGCCATCGAAGAGCTCGAGGTATGAAATTGAAATGAAATTATTCGAACCGAATAAAATTTCAGGTGAAAAAAAAATAATTTTTTTTTTTTAAGGTCGGTGTTCTCGTCAACAATGCGGGAACGAGTTACGACCATCCCGAACTTTTCACAAACGTAACGGAGGAGACAATAGCGAGGATACTGCAGCTAAACGTTGCTGGTGTGACCGGCGTAGCGCGCGCGGTACTTCCAGGTATGATGGACCGTCGTAAAGGTGTCGTTGTTAATATAAGTTCCACAGCCGCAGCGATACCGAGTCCTTATTTATCGGTGTACGCGGCCAGCAAGGCTTACGTCGATAAATTGAGCGCCGATCTCGCGGCGGAAGCTGCACCCCGCGGGGTCACAGTTCAGTGTGTACTTCCGGGACCGGTGGCGACAAAAATGTCGAAAATCAAGTGAGTGGCCGGCGCCAACGCAGGACAAGAGAAAGAAATTTCCTTTGTCGAATTAACTTTCATAAAAATAATTAATTTTTTTTTTTTTTTACAGAAAAGCCACGTGGATGGCTCCGAGCGCCGATAAATTCGTCGAAGCTGCGCTGAAGACGATCGGCATCGAGTCGCGAACAACGGGATACCCGCCGCACTCGCTTATCGTCGGTTTCGTCAACGCTCTACGTTGCGTTTGCGAAAAGGGCGCAATATGGCTTGTCGCGAGAACAATGTTGAACATTCGCGGAAGAGCATTGCGCCGAAAGACAAAGGGCGGAGAAGACGAGAAAGACTTTTCGGCCAAAAGTGAAATCAACGCCAGTGAGGTACGCTGAGTCTCAGAGGACTCCGGCGATCTTCGATCGGAAGTTATTCTATTATTATTTTTTGCGTTGTTGAGTATGAAAGAGGAAATATATAATCGTTATATACTAATATAAAAAAAAAGTTTCGTGTTTTTTTTTCTACGACGAAATTTTTTGTAATGGCGTTTGTTCGATAAATATACACCGCGGGATCAAAGTTCGCGAAAGTTCTGAACTAACGTCGGAATTCGATTAATCGACGATCGTTGAATGGTTAATTAATAAATTGCTGGTTTTCTACGTACACGCGATGAGTTACCGGATGCGATACGGACGCATTATGCAAATCAGCTTTAGCCCCACGAAACTCGAGGCGTCCGCGATGTTTTTTTTTTTTTTAATAGCATTTCTGCTCTTATGCAATTCTGTCGACGATTCCGCACAGGTTTTTCGAGTCAGCAATTTCACGAACGTTTCCGTGAACGCTTCGGGACTTTTTCTACTCCAATTTAGCTTTGTCAACGAAACAGACGCGAAGTTTCAGTCACCGGATATTGTGATTGACAGTACTAAAGTAATTAACGCAATTCATTCGGTATGAATTCGTAAGCAATTAATGGTCAGCAAAATACGCTCTCGGGCGTTATTTTCTCATTCCGCATAACTATCAAATGTGCAGCGATATAAATGCAAATAAAAAATACTGCGTAAAATCAACTGAATGTGCGGTCGTCGGTGATTAACAAAATATTCGATCTATCGAACGATTTTGTTGCAATAATAAATAGAGAAGAAACTCCGTTAAACCGATTATTTCGATCAGTCGAGTGTTTCTTTTCATCAGTAAAATATTTCGTTGCCCACTTGCAAATGCACATTCGGTTGATTTTCCATGCTGTTTGCGGGTCAATGTTCAATCGATTAGAAATTTTATACACTTTTTTTTAATAATGTAAATAATATAAAATCGAAATATATTACGCGCCAATATAGTTTGCGATCATCGAGCGAAGAGAAATTATCGAGAGAAATTATTGAGCGCTTCCGGTTTAATTTTTTATTGAAAACAAAAAATTGCTAACATCGTCCGAAATTAAATTTGCCGTTGCGGTGGCTAATATACATCCGGAAACAAATTCAATCACTGATGGTCGCTGTAATTTTGGGCGGATATTACATTTCCTATGTTCAAGTTACACGCTAAACTACGTAGTAAACTGACCATTTCGCCGTTGGGCTGTCGGTGGGTAGTCGTTGCCGTATCCGACGTTTGGCCGGAACTGGAGACACTCGGGATTACGCACATCGTTGAGGTTTCTATGCTTCTCAATCGTCCACCAGCGGCTAAAAAAAACAGAAAAAAAAAGAGCTCAATAAATTACCAATTAAAATTTATTGAAATATTTTCATTTGTTATTCATTGTTTTATACACAAGAGTTGTGCGTTTTTGATTTTTTTTTAGATATAATAAAGCGTACGTTTTTTTCGTCGTGTAATTCACGAAACGGAACGCGCGGCAAGTAATTTAAAAAAAAAAAAAAAAAAAATGAAAAAAAAATAGCGATACATTTAAACGTCCCGTTAGGATCGCATCATTACGCACCTGATATTACAAGGTCAGGCAGGTCGCGTCGTACGCAATGTTATACGAAAAACTTGCTGACGCCCGGGGACTTCTTTTCCGTATTTGGTAACTGCGCTCCTGAAACAAACAGAGACCGATCCTTTCTTTCCCGAATTTTCGTTCGTTGTTCGCATTTATTCATCGATCTTTTTTTTTTTTTTTTCGTCTCTTTTGTTAGCAAAAACGCGTTGTTGCGGACTCCCGGGCGCTAGCATCGAATCTGCTTGTCGATAGCGATTTAGCATATTCTTTTTAAACTATAAAATATAATCTATAAATTACCAGCATTTCTGTGAATGAGTTTCACGGCGATCTGTGGCCTATTTGCGTTGCTGCTGTACGGAAGAAAACATCTGCAGCATTCTTTTTTGAAATCCACGGCGTAACTACCGTAAACGAGAGGATTGGCGCACGAATTTCCCACCGCCATTATGAAAAGTGCTTCCTGAAGTCTTTGATCGACTTTCTGAGCGCTTTCTCGGTCCATCATATACCTACATCATGAAAAAAATAAAATAAAAAAAAAACAAAAACCATTAATTTCGATGTTTATTGCTGAATTTGAATGATAAACGAAAAAAAAAAATTATTAAATTTTTTACTCGCCAGAGAAGCATCGCTATGTACGGCGTCCAGCAGAGAATAAAAACGGCTACAATCGTTATCGTCATTCTTAGAGTTCGACTTCTCGCTCTCTCGATGCTACTCATGTCCGATCTTCTTAGTCTCATTCTGCTTCCACCGGAGCTCGTCGCATTGCTGCCCAGAGTTCCGTTGCTACTCGATCGCGTTATGACTATGAAAATTAAAATAATTTTTTTTTATTCCCGAAAGTAATTAATTCGTTTACGACCACATGAAAGAGTCTTTAACTCGACTGCGCTTTCCTGACGTTATCAGTAATAAAAACTGTAATGAAATTTTTTCATCGTATAGGAAACCACCCGGTAAAATGAAATACGTAAATAGCCTTCGATTAGCTGTATTTACTCGCCACTTAAAAATTTAAAGGGAGGTTCGGTAGTTTGAAGTAAAAAAACGTGTTTTACTTTTTGGAATCGGTAAAAAAAAATCGGAAAAAAATCCCATGCTGTTGAACATTCCGGTGTTCTGTTCACGTAAAAAAAATCACCACATCTAAATATAACAACATGTAGAAGTTTTTTCATTTTTTTTAACATCGTTTACAAGTTGCTAATTTCCACAAAAAAATTGCATTACTTTTACAATCTTTAATATTCGAACGTGTCGAATTTTTTACACGGTCAGAATATCATTACCGACAAACTCTTGCATGCAATTGGCGATGGGATTTTTTTTCACCAGTGAAAAAAAAATCATTTTAATTTTCTATTAGTCGTGAAACTCACTTGGATCGCTGCTATCTCGACTTCTGCTGTTTATTTCGCATAAAATTTTGGTATACGACCAGCAAATAATGACCAGCGGTACGAAATACATCGCGAGAACGCAGAATATCGTGTAACTGGCCTCGTCGACGCCGGAATCGAAGGTAATGCACTGCTGAAAGTCCGGATGTTTCGGATGAGTCATGACGTGAAATATGAAGAACTGCAACATACAGGGAAAAAGGGGGTCTATGAAATTCATAGAATTTGCGTTTTCAGAGAGGAGAGGAGAGGTATACTAAGGCATTGCAAACCTTCGGTTGCCGAAGACCTTAACAGGTCGTATTTACTTTACCGCTAATTATATTGCCACTCTGTAACATCTGAACCAACGCGAGGGCGTAGAAGTTTATCTCGACTAATGTAATTTCGGTTTACTTTGTTGATTCAACGTACTTAATGAATAATCTACAGAATTTACATCTTCAGAATTAACTTGGAGAAATCTCGCCGCTGTCGTAAGTCCTTTGAATAATGATTCCCATTTGGTAAAAGTCTGCGAGTGTTAGGCTCCTCGCTTGATCCGCGTCAGAATGACGAATGCTTATCTCGTTGAATATAATTAATTATGATAATGGTATACCTTCGGCTATTAGTCTGTTAGCGGGAATCAGACGACTTCTTCGGTGTTCTAATTAGTGAAAAACCATTCGAAGTTCGCCAACGATGAAATTTTCGTAATATGATTTCAGAAACTTCTGAAGATAAAATAATGCAAGATAACGATGAAATTTCTACGGAAATCTTATCACTCCCAATTATATACTACGAAAGTTGTGCAATAAAAAAAGATTGGATGAATGAGGGAAGTACAGCAAGAGGAAAAGTAGAAATTCGAAAGTTTCACAATTGTTGAAAAAATCCTTTGGAATAGATATTTTCTTCAATTACCGACAGTTTGTACGAAGACGAAACTTACTTCGAGGATTACATTAAATAGCTTCCCTCAGAACTTAAACTATCCTCTCATTTCCTCCGGTGGAATAATTAGCGCGGAAAAAGTTTTTTGGTCACTTTATTTTCTTTTTTCCGCGTTGACATAGTTAACTATTGCTTAATAACGTTGATAACCTCTGATATTCAGATCATTGAAGTTTCCAACGAATCCCCCGGGAAATGCAAGCGTAAGGATGAAAAGTTTCGTGTATCGAGAGTTTTGAAGGCGGTAAACATCAACAGAAGCTACATCCGTTATTGCGAAAGTTTTAATGTCACGAGAATCATCGGATGGACATAAATTCGTACGGTTGATGTGAAACCTTAGCCTGTGGCCGCTAGTCGAGGCTGCGACACATATCCTTCAATTTCATGCGTCGGGTCCTTCACCGCCGTCCTTCAAGGCGTGTTACGCAATTTGCAATTAATTACAATGGAGAGTCAAGCGGTAACAACGGACCGAGGCGTTGTTTAATTGATTGGATATTAGATCGCTTCTAGGAGTAGATGAACAAACCGATTCTGCGACATTGTGGGACAATATAGTGTCTCGCTGATAATTGCGTACGTCAGTGTAATTGTCGGATCATTCATCGACAAAGAGGCATTTACACAGATTTATCCGAAATACAGACGAAAAAAATCATCAATTAGTCAATTACGACATTATTGATTAGCGTTATTGATTGAGATATTTTTCGTTAAAAACATCGGATTTTTAGTAAAAAAAAAAAAATCAAAATAATTCATATGCGTGCGAAAGAAAATGTTCTTTTTTCGATTCTTATTTGTTTTTTTTCTTGTCGTTATCTCAGTCGATTTGTTCGAGAAAAAAGGATGCATTCTCTCACGAAGGATAGGTATAGGTCGTCCGCTCGCTTTTACGTCGGAGCGCACTCGATCTTTTCTACTGTTTTATTACACAACGCCGCTGGCCCCGGGTGCTCTCGGACGTTTTCATCGATCCATATACTCCTTCTACCTCTTGGGCCATCTCCTCGTACTGTATTGTAATGGCATTGGTGAAAACCGCTTTGCGATGCTTTTTTGAAAATTGCTTCGGTGAGCTAAAAGCTCAAGCGTCGATTGAGAGATATTGAGACGAGCGAAAAGAAAAGAGTCCTCCTTTCTCGAAGCCGCCGTGAGGTGTACGTCTCGTGTGTATTATAATACGCGCAGTGGGCGTTTTACCAAACATAACGATGGTATAAGTAGTCGCGCGCGACAAGAGTTTTGCGTCTATGACGGTGTTACGTCGTTGAGTTTTTTTAATGGGCCCGTGAAGCCGACAAAGTTAAGGACGATTAGACAGAAGAGAAACTCGATATGAAGTGGTGTACGTAGGAGGTGCACACATCACTCGGAAATCTCGTGGCCTACTATCGGAGCCTATCGGAGCTCGAAACGGAACCCACACCCATGACGAAACAATAGAAACCCCTATTCCGATGAGCTCTATCACCAACAATACCAAAGTATCATTCTGACTTAGCTATATGTATATAGAAGAAGCCTATTGAAAATCTTTCGAAGATTACTATGATAGATAGATACACTTCGATCGATGGACCATTTGCGACCATTTTCAGTATAACTTTTTTCGAATCATCGTATGCCCTATATTTCTCAATAAATAGTTCGAAAATATATCGAAGGGATAAATGTACGGAAGTATTCACTCACCGGGGTTATCACTTTGGCAATCACCAGTAAATTCACTAACACGTGTAACGCGCGTAAATCGGATCGAATTTGTTTGCAGTTAACCATATAGACAAAATTTTCTCGAGCGATGGTGTGATTAAAAACTGATATGCGAACAATAGAATGAATGAAATTTCCGCTCACCTGTGGTACAGCGCAAATGGTACTGCAGATCCACGCGACTATCAGCATCAATTTACCGCGCCGCTTCGCATCGTTGACTCTCAAAGGATGCAGAACTGCGAAATACCTGCAATTGAACGTGTGGTACATCTGTATTCATTTAATGATCGTACCTAACCGACTAGTAAACTGGGACAAAGGGCTTATCGAGGGTTTGCGAACGAGTGTTGATTACAGCTCCGGAAATCCGAAGGGAAAAAGATCCCATTGCGTATATATAGAGTCGTAGAATCCTAATTAAGCCTTCAATGATGTTTCGATGAATACATCGATCGCTCTTGATGTCCACGAAGTATTATTGAGAAATTTCAATCTCTATCCGCATAAAATAAAATGTGTACCAACCTGTCCAGTGAGACACAGACGAGAATATTGCTGGATAGGTAGAGACCGAACGCGCGAAGAAATGCAAATAATTTGCAAGCAATGTTTCCGGCTATCCACTGTACGGTCACTCGCCATCCTACCTGAAATAGCAATCAATATATGAAAAAAAATTTATCGTATAATCTCAGCTTATTTATCGGTTCGTTAATTAACCCGCGTGGAAAGTTCGTTCCTTCGTTGTATATAGATTCAGGAAAATTGAATATTACTTCGAACGATTTATAATTTCCTCGATGTGATTTACGCTTTTTTTTCCATCGCTTTGTTTCCGTACAATCTAATAGCGATTATAAAACTTTTGCACTGTCGATCGTTCACTTTTGTGGAGAAAATTGCTATGCATATTGAAAAAAAAAACGATAAAAAGATTGCAAAATTGCACTCGTTTACCTGTACATTGCGCTTTATTGTATCCGGAATTTTTATGAAGGCGTAATGTATAAATTATAACTCCGCTTCAGGATTTTTCACTTTAGTATTCATCGTCCATACGGGATATGAACGGATTTTTTTTTTTTTTTTTTTTTTCACGGTCGGAGGTATACTGGCATTTTCTATCGTTTATTCATTTTGAAATAACCAACTGTTTGCAGTGAAAACAGACGAAAACTCTCGATACCGCGTTATTACGTTTTTTGCACACCGCTGTGCAGTGTTGGCGTATCGCGTTCGATTTCAATTAACGCAACCGCATCGATGCCATAGCAATGCCCGACTGTCCATTCTGTTCCGCGCGGAAGACACAGAACAGGACAGAGGAAACACAGAGCAGTGAATGCAAATATCGCGAACATTCGTTGTTATCCTCTCATTGTTGTTTTCTATTGTCAATATCGATAATTAAAATATCCCATCGGATATGTGCAGCTAACTGTTTGCTTTGCATAAAACATCGTGTCATAAAATTCATCGAATAATAAATTTGTCATAATCCTCATCTGCATTATTTCGCGGGTTATTAAATTCGCGCAAAAACAATATCTTCGTTTGCATATTTCATCGTTTAACTCGTAGAGATGACGCAGAGAAGAAATATTTTAACCCTTAAAACTCGTAAGCATTGAAAAATTGTTAAATGACGTTGCAGAAACAAAAAAATTGCGAACCAAAATCCAATATGTTACACAACTTTGCGATCATTTCATCGGATTTCAATGTTTCGATTTAAATCGGTTTAATGATGAAATGATCAATTAATGCGCAAGTCGAGAGCATCAAATCACTAATGTTGATATCGGGGAAATACGATACCTGTATATGTACCTGAAGACACTTAGGAATCGCGGTCTCGTTACAGTGGTTTTGAGTGATTTTAGCCCGACAGCACCGTGTATATCTATAGACATTTCCGTCGCCACGGAGAAATTTGCGGTCGCGCGGTATACACATACAGCGTCAATTTATGCTAATCAACCGTACGGGATCAATCAACTCGGAAAGCGAAAATTATACGTCAATTTGCGGATTCACTGCTACAAATTTTGCCCATTTAAATTTGCGCACACGTAATTTTTCAACGTGCGGTAGGCGTCTCTATTGAAAGTACATATTGCTTCTAAAATTGCTTCGAACGTTGAGCACTTAAAAGCATCAATAAACCTGAGTTTCTAACTGGCGCCGCATATGGAAATCGGAGAGCGACCCCTTCACTCGATATATGCGCATTAAACTCCAGCTTCTGAATTTTCATCCACAATGGTTTATTCCATTCGTTCGACGGATAAGCCAATTATAACGCGAGAGTTTGTCTAAATTTTGCACAGAGTTCAATGAACGTCTTTGCTCCCGACGCCGTCTGGATTTCGCGCGGCTGAAATCGATCCGCACAGTTCGGCTCACTATTAATATCGCTATCCGTGATTATTCCACTCCGGAGAAATGTGAAAAATTCATATGAAAGATTTCCGCAGTGACGAAATAACAAAAAATATATACAAAGACTCGAATTCTGCAACTATGGCTACCGATTTAAAAAGCGATTTCAATAGCCAATTTCTCGTGCTTCGTTTCGATAAAAAAAAAAATTGCTTTTCGATTTCTCTTCGCAGTGAACATTGCTTCGTCGAGCGATTGAACTTCAATTACCTTTATATTACTACCGCTAGAGGCTGGTATCGAACAGCAATATATATGTATCTATTATTTTTTTTTTTTATGGCGAGAGGTAAAAGTTATTTCGTGCGCGCGGCGAAACTAGCGACGGATTGCAAGGCGAGCTTTTGAAAATACTGCACGGGATGATGGGCGCTATGAAGCTTTTCAAATCGCGGCGGAATTTCACGTGCTGAAAATTCCAGGCTATCGCGGATATTCTCCTCCGAGAGTTATACAATTTATATACATGTATAGAGATACTGCTGCTGTAATCCAAAGTTTGCCGCTTTCATGCCGAGGCACGCGTTCATTGGATAGTTTTTACATTCCAACACTGCAATCGCTGCTGCGTTGTAACATTCACCCCCGCAATCTCCGCCTATATTGTGCTGTCATTTGATAAACCTATCGCTCTTTTCAATACACAGGTTGTGTAGTTGTCTCTTGGTAATAGTGTTTTCTTCGTGCTTTCGAAGTAATTTACGCCGCGAAAATATTCCGACAGCATCGAACAACGGTACACACAGAAATCGGTATGTACCGCATGAAATTTTGATGACGAAGCGGAGGCGGAACGTCGGCTCAGTTTGATATTTCGGTTTAATTGTTCAGCTTTCATATCAAATACCGAGATGATGAAGTTTGTCAGTCAAGCGCGGAATTTTAACCACGAAAATCTAATCCATAAAGCCCGATAGCATCGATATTGACGTCGAACGCACCGTATCCACTGCTGATAACGCGATAATTCCGAACCGACTTTCGAATTACTACCGCTCGTGACAAAGAAAAGCAAATGCGTTTGTTTTTGCAAAGTAAAATGGTGGAATTGTATATTAACGATTGATTCGGAGTGTTCTAAAAATTGGAAAATTTTTATATTCCTTTCGTCTCGTTTTTGTTTTCCAAGGAAAACGCTGGAATCGTAAATTAACGAAAGATTTCGAGTATTCGGAAAATTGGAGTATTCGCTCCTTTCGATTAATTTTTTTTAACACTTTTATTTTTAGAATAAAAAAGTCTTAAAAATTTATTGAAGAAGTTCATATTTTTTCAGAATTCAGATTCGAGGTAAAACCTCGAATTTACATAATTAATTACATCAGATTTCAGAAGCGAATTTTTCGATCAAATAAAAATGTTCTATTGATTTGTGAAATTTAACATCCCGCCACGGTTCGTATTATTACGCTTTGCTCGACATACGATGGCACTTTGAATACCGAATTCTAGTCTCTGACGATGCAGTAATAAATATAGGATATCGGATAGTTCGCGCGCGTTATTCAATCGGTCACATTTATAATTTAGCTTCGCCCCGTCGCTTCGGTATTTCTCTCGAGCTTCGAATGTAATTTTTATGATATAGACGAGTGTGAAGGTTTCACGGAAATAAAACGTTGAAGCGAGTCGAATGATCGATCTACTCGACAGAGGCGATTTTTCATGCTGCTGGGGAATAAATTCCGGATAATAAATGGGGGATAATTGCGCTCGTCTCACCGAAGCGCTTTTTTATTTGTGTTTTCCGTCGCACGATTTTTTTTTTGCGTAATTAAAGAACCGTCATTCGTATCATCGAACTTCAACGGAAATTGGCTACCGAAGGTGCCAAAAAACGCGTCGAGACCGCTTCACAGAGTATAAGTGTAATTATTAAGAAGTTAATATTAGACGCTATTGCGCGTCGAAGTGTATTTTTGGTAATACGTTAATTCAATAACGTATATATGACTAGACGACGACTGAGAGCCGAAAGAGCTTAAAAGACTTTGTTATTCGCCTCAAATAAAAAAATGTAATAATTTACCTCGACGGGTATCATAACGAAGGTGACGAGAAGATCAGCCGCTGACAAGTGGCAGATCATCAGCGATATTCGTGATTTTCGGTATCTTCCGCGCGACAACGTCACGAATACGGTGAGATTGCCGATTGCAGCGACGAGAAAACACAGACAGTAGACGATTATGACCGTCAATGATTCACTCGTGAAGAGCATTTCCGGTGGAAGAGTCACATTCTTCACGCCGTGTTGATCGCTTGTGTCGTTCACGTCAACTCTGTAAATTACACAATGATGCGACGATTAAACACGCGAAAGGACTTCTAATTTTTTAAAAATCCATTTTCACAATGAAAAAAAAATAAGTCGTCTAACTTTTTGTTTCTCGAAGGACAAGATAATTATTCGCTTTGTCTCGCTTTAATCGAGTTTCGGGCGGAATCGATAATGGGTTAATCCATCAAAAAGTAGCGTCGCGACAAGAAGTACGTAATCGATTGCACGGTGTTATTTTCTCTCGGGTAGTAATTGGCCATTGATAACAAGCGTCGGCTGTTGTTTCTGCGCGAAGCAGTTTATTAAAAATGTAATTAAACTTTCGAAAATCAACTCCCTCTTTGTAAATTGGCATAAACAAATTTCATTCAGCGTTTCGTCTCGTTTTCATAGACTTTCGGGCGGTACAAGGAACGGATTAATCCATCAAAAGGTAGGGTCGCGACAACAAGTACATAATCGATCGCACGGGGGTGTTTCCCCTTTTGTAATAATTGACCGTGTAGTTGAAAAGCTTCGGCTATTGTTCAACCGTGAAACAGTTTGGTAAAATTTCAGTTAAACTTTCGAAAATGAACTTTCACCGTGCTATTGTAAATGCAACAGGTACTCGACTAATCGTCGGGCGAAACACGAGATCTGGACACTTCGAAGGCTGCGTGGATATCCATATATATATATAAGGGTTCAACGGGTTATATGTATTGGAGTTTACAGAATCCATACCGAAAATTTGCAATACCGGTACAATCCGCACTCTCTGTTACGTGAGATGCGAGTTCAAGTTGCTCTTTCAATGATCCCGTTAATTAGTGTGAATCTAACGAACGAAGCGAGGCAATAGGAAACCACTCGATTCGTGGCGTCGTTACCGAGTTGGGCATTCAAAAATGTTCTCATCGCGAATTATTGTGGCCTCATTCCGTGTCGAAAAATATCTCCATAAAAAACAACGATATATATGCACCGACTTTACACGCGTATAGAAAAATGGATTCATTAAAGCTGAGTAAATTCTATTTATTTTCGATGAATTTATTTTTCAGTGAAAAAGCATTCAAAAGGCACCGAGATGGTTCACTTCGTTACGAATAAAAAAAAAAAAAAAAAAACAGAAACTCGACGCGAAAAAGAAAGAAAAACGGTGTATCGATTTTTTTTCGCACACTCACCCCTCGTAAGCATCATCCATTATTTGTAATTCCTGGTTCTGCATGTCCATCCGCTCTTTCACCATTTCTCTCGTTACGTAATGAAGCCGCTGTTGATTCAACTGCACTCAACTGTTATCGGCCATTTTATCATCGATCAACGAACTCATTGTGTTTCAAGCGTTTTTAACCCAATTCGCGGTTCCGTACTTTCGTAAGAAATCTTATTTTTCATTTTGTATACTCTTTAGGTAATCCGAGAAGTGTGCGCTGTCGATATTTGAAGTTTACGTTAAATATAGATACATCCGGTTTCACTATGCCAGTGTAATGCGCCCCGCGATGCACCGCAGTTTCTCATTAGGCAGAGCTTAACGAACTGTCTAACGACGGTGCACCCTCTTGAAATATCACTTCTGCACAAACTTGATATTCAATCCGACGAAAAGAATTGCACAACCGGAACAATAAATTACGTTATTACTCATTAAAATTCATGTGGGTAATGTTAACGACGCGCTTCTATAAACGAACGAGACTACGGTGCAGCGCATAATTTATATCCTTTAGAGATACGAAACAAAACTGTTAGCACTTTATCCATTTACGAGTCTATTCTCACTTATTAATTTCATTATTGTCTCATCCTCACTTGCCTATTGCACTATCACTCTATTTATTTGCTTATCGATTAATTTATTTGTTTATATCATCGTATCCCTACGCGTGGATAACGATGGCGTATCGTCGAAGCGACAAAAAGCTTCGATCGATCTTTGAGGAAATCATAAACACTTCACAAGAAAGTTCAACGAAACATCGATGTCCCGTCATTATGGCTTTTATTATAATTCGTAATTCCAGCGAAATTCATGCGAAATATATCGCACGAGTTTCGAACGATTTATATCCGCGAAGTATATTTGTTTCGCGTCACTGCCGGATAAACGAGTTCGATCGAGCGAATAAAAAAAAAATTGTAAGTTCCGCGCTTCGCAAGGTTCGCGGGAGAAATGCGAAGAGCCATTCGCCTGTTTGTCGGCGAGCCGCCCCGCGGTGCTCATGTAGCCGAGGCCCCGCCGGCGCCGAATCTTGGATGTCTCGATTACGCAAGCTCGACGCTCTTCTCTCCGTGTTTCCTATACCACAGATATATGCACCGAGGACAGGAGGAGGATAGTCGAAAAGCTTCGTAATCTCGTCTCGACAACTCTTACAGCCAATTCTCATATCGATAATGCAACAACGACTTTGTCGCCAGAAAAAAAAAGAAAATAGCATTGATCGATTGCTCCATTCCAGCATTTTGGAGTTTAAATTCTGAATTCATCTCACGCCGAAGATTTGCCCTTTCCACGCCTTATTTCGCGACGGGAAACATTTTTTTTCTCGCAATCGTAGGGGATAAAAGCAATTTCAATATATCGTTGCGGATCCACCGATGCGGAGAATAACGTCGAACCTTTTTTCCATTTCGTAGGATTTCGTAACGATATATATATATTATGCAACGAATAGCCAACTCATTGAAAAATCATATGAATTTATAAGATTTTTCGATATCATATTCCAATATGAATTTAAATTCCACGGTATATATGGTTCGCCTTCGTTGGTGTTATAAAAATTGTGGTTTTACCGTTTCGCCGAAAACGCCAAAATTGTCGATTTAACTCGCCAGCCAATTTGATGCCCGAATTCGTTACCAGCCATTATCCGGGGTCGTCACTTTTATCGATAAAAAAAAAACAATTTTTTTATTCTTTTGTTTATTTTCCGTTATTTTGATTGATCGTTCAGCGCGCGTTAAATTGCGTCATAGTTTCGAGGAGTATTTTCCGTACAAATATTAAATTATCAAATTAATTTCTCGGACGCAATGTATATCTGATCGTAACACAACGAAACTCGTATTTTCAGGGTCAACTGTCCGTCCGTCTGTCATTACCAACGCCGGTTTCCGTAATACGAAATTTTCAATATTCCGTATCCTAAGGTCAGGCAAACATGACATTGAACGCATTATTCTAATTGCATCCGCGTTTCCGAAGCATATAGAAAATGTACATATTTATTTCGTCGAAAAATCACTAACGATAAATTGCTTTCCGCCGGATGGAAATTCGCTTCAGTCCACAATGAGCAGCAAAACAGTAAACAAAACAGCGTAGATAGATATATTAAATCGTATAACGTTCATTTATTATTTTTTAATAGTAATTTTCAACGGAATTTTCGACGAATCTTCGGCGATTCCGCACAAATTAATATTAACATTATAGACGGCAATACCAAGAATTTCCACGTTCTTTATCACCGTCGATTGTTGCGCCGGAACGGCAGAGTCGCAAACTCGTTTTTTTACCTCCAATACGTTATTAAATATAATGATATTGTCCATTTGGCTAATTGAGAAAAAGAGAAAAACATTATCGCTGCTACTCGCGCCGTAAAATATTCTTCCAGCGGCTATGCAGTCCACTTCGCAGGCTAAATTAGCCACGAGTGTTAAATCGCTTTTCATCGTTGCACCGGATGTCATGGAAACTTCCTGAAAAAAAAAAAAAAAAAAAAAAACCCACATTTTTGGAAATCTCAAGAATCCTTTTTTTGTCGTTTATCAACGAACATTTTTCTCAATTTTGAAACTAACAATAAAAAAATGGATATTGGGGAAAATCGCGATAAAACAATGGAATGTTCCGTGAGCGACTTTCAAGGGGAGTAACTCAATAAGGATTGAGGCCACATTCGTAACGAGAGAATTGCGATGCTTCTATAGCTATTTGCTCCGAGTATAACTCGAGTGGGTTGTTAGATTCTATTGTCCGTTTTATTAAACTGAATGATAGACTGTTGCGAGAGACGGTTCTCGCGAAATCTCATCAGATAAGTATATCGCATTCGTTATCACGTGTGTAATACATACGCCATTAATGGATCTCTACGAAAATTTATATTTCAATGTCTTTAAGATCGCGAAGAACTTTTTCTCGCCGAATTACCATTTTTTAACCGAATTTTTTGTCGACGGAAAATTGGATATAGGGATCTATCAGATATTTCACTGCAGTTAGTTTATGCCGACAGCATTAGCGAAGCCACATGGCGGATTACATGAGCGTACGGCGTATCCGTTTGACATTATCATCGATAATCCTCTCACAGAACAGACAGATATCGTATCGCGTAATTACCTTGTGCACTGGAATCATGAATCCCGGTCTTATCAGCGTAATCATTTGTCCCTCAACAGCAGTGAGAGACGTGTCGTTAATAATGGAGGGCGGAAGTTCCGATCCTCCTTCAAGATGCTTCCAAGAATATTTGCCTGGCAGCCACATTAGCACCTGTTGTATATTTGGTAATGTTACCAAACCTGCGAGAATTTTTTTTTTATAATAATAATGAGTACATCGGTAATTGCTAAAATCGTATGTCGAAACATCGGCAATAGTTATAGCGTTGGAATCGGGATCGGGATTTTTTTATAATCTATAGACAACCAATCAGAAATTACGAGGCTCTGATTATTGTAAATTCTTCTAAAAAAAATAAAAAAAAATTCTTTAAAACAATTTTATAAAGGATATTTCGGACTTTTTTGAACTAATATTTCAGAGGAGTTATAAAGTTTTTTGAGGACACTTTGCATTTTATCACTCAGTTTTCGACGTTAAAGATGTTTTGACACAAAAAAAAAAAAATTCTGGTACATCTTCGTCTTTGTATCGACGACTAAGAAACGGAAGAACCTATTAATCACTCAGCCTGTGAATCTCTGTGAGATTCGCTCTTCTGCTTCTCCGTAGTCCTACGATATATGAGGATTAATGATCATTCGAGACGAATAACAGCTATAATAGACTTTCGTACCGACGAGCACACTGTCGCCCCAGAAGAATTGATTTTCTCGTCTCCGTGCTCTCAAATCATTCGGATAGTATATCGACGTAGGTGCCAATATCGGTGAACCTTCGATATAATACTTTGCCAATATCGTACGGGCGTACGTGACCAAAGAGCCACGCAACGTGAGATGCTTGACGGCGTACATAGACGAGGTTGCGGTAAGATGATCGCCGCCGGGTACTTTCGGAGTCAAAGCCAACACGTGCGGCCACACCACAGCCGTTTCGTACCATCTGCGGAAGGTCATGAATTTTTTATGCATGTCAAGCATCCCTCGAGATCCGAGAACAAAATTTGCATTCGTTTTGCTTTTGTACGGATATGCAAACTGACCTGCTGCACAACTGATCTTTTTTGTTGCTCGGACCCAACTCTTCGCTTGTACCGCAAACGTACATCGGCTTAGGTAGCTCCCCAACGAGACACGAACCAACACCAACGCGAATGTACTCTCTCAGCGATGTCCAACTCGAGTTACCCGTCTCGCCCCAGAGACCACGTTCCGTCAGACTCGTCCAACCATCAACGCTCGCAAAGTCGCGAAACTTTTCTGCATATTCGCTGTGCCTCGCGTAATGATCATTTAAGCTTTTCGAGGGTTTCAAACTGTACGGTATCGTTCGGTTTGACATGAGCTCTTTGAGTTCCTATGTGAATCGGTTAAAGCTTTTAGCAACGTAAAGTTTCCCTGAAAACTGCGGTTCGCTCGTTTATCCGCGTGATTTGGAGTATACGAGTACCTCATTCGGAGCTTTTGATTGCTAAAGCACACACGGGACCCATAGCAAGCGATAACAAAGAAAAGGTGGATCTTTTTTTTTTTTTTGTACTTCGGACTTACCGAAGGCATATAATCGAATCTTTGACTATCGGGCGCCGGATGTTCTCTCGTCTCGTCCTTCGGCCACGAATCCCTCAAATAAAAAAGCTTCGAACTTGCGTACGTGTTGAGGTAATCGGTGAGATTAGTAAGGGATTCCGCCCGAGTTTCCTCCTCGTACCAATCCGGATAAAAGACCCTCTGATTTCTATATAAACCCACATAGGGTTCCGACGAGTTTCTCAATAGAAGGGAACTCTTTGCCAATTGCGAAGCCAACGGGTTCGACGGGAAAAGCTGGAATTGTCGGTTTTATCGTTTTCAACCCGAAACTTATTAACCATTTAGCTGCCACTGTTGGCTGTATCTACTACATCGGCAAAACAGATCGTTTGTCAAAAAAATTAAACATTTTTTAAATTCTTTAATAAAAAAAGCTATTCAAGTAAAATTTCATTGCACATTTTTATGATTCAAATGTAACAAAAAAAAGAAAAAAAAAATGACGCGATTCTCAGAAACGTCGACGCTATAATTGTTTCTGTGCAAATATACCAAAACAGTTGGATTTGCTGTTTCCTAATTAGTAAACTTTTGATCCGACATTTTCGACGGATAAACTAACGCGATGTATGGGTAGGCGTATGCGCGAAACAGTACCCACGTCTACGCGCAGGTTGATTAGAACGAAAGCTTTGCTTGCGTTCTCTGGCATTCCGACGTCGAAACTTTTATTGACTTTTTTTCTACCCCCGTAATATTCCACCTCGATTACGCTTAAAACTTTGTGAACGTTAATTAAAACATTCTACCGAATCTTCAAAGGAAAGAATTGCTTGCTTTTGGCGATATTGCATTTGAAAAACAATCGAATGTCTGATTTTGTCGCTCGTTTTTCATACTATTAATTGGAATCTGCGTCGTTAGCTTACCATAGCACTGAGATGAGGTACGAGCAATCTTTCCTCGTTGAGGAGTTTCCTCGCTTTCTCGACGATTTCTTCCTGAATAGCGGTTAATTCATTGCCGAGGGTTGGATTGAAGCCTTCGTGAAGACAGTGACTGTCCCACGGAGCTTTCAGCGATTCCATACGCTTTATAGTCGCGTCCAGCAGATCGATTAGTTTCGTCGGATCGTCGATCCGTTCGTCATCGTCGAATTTGTCGTTCGGACAAATATGAAGACCGAGACTCGAGGCGGGAATGTTTTCGGAACGTGAATTTTTACGTCGAGCTTTGGTCAATTGACCGATAGCGTCCACCGGATGTGGTCCAGCGAATACGTGCAACGACATTTTTTTAACGGACGACATGCCTCTCAGCACGACGAGATTTGAATCGTCGAGTACCTGTTTCGTCGAGCAAACGAATTATTAATATGAAGAATTATTTATTTCGCTGGAGAAAGCCACAAGTATGAATTCATAAATATAAAGTATCTGGAATAATTCAAGAGAGGAGAAAAGCTTATGAAAAGCTTTGTTATTTATTTTTCCGCGGGTATCTCTGTAGAACAGATGCGAATATCTCAAAAGGTAGAGAGTCGCGAGAGTGGCGAAAAAGCTGGCATCACGCTTCTTCGAACTCTCGCGACGAGCTGTATGGCGAGTAATAAAAAAAGCCTCTTATTCTCTATTTTTTTCCTTTTGACGTTTGAAGAACATCACAGAGAGCTTTCCGTATGAAATAATCTATGAAACACAGTATGCGTGCGCATGCTATTTGCCGCATTGCGATAACAACAACTTGACTGATATTTTTTAACAGCAAAATATTTGTTAATTATAAATGAAATCAATGAACGCGTAACATTGTGATGCTATTTATGAATTCATGTGAGCGAATTGAATTTAATGCGCTTAATTTCCTTTGCGTTAAACTCGGAAATTCGATTCCGAATTTCCGAATTCAAGTGCTTTAACTAATTAGAATACCTTAATTTCCATTGGACCACCGTAGTCGAGATAACACGCGGTGCTGTGGCCATTAGCGTCGATTCCTAGAAAGCTCGGGCTTACGGTACCATTCTCGTTACCGTAGATCCAACGAGTCGTTCCATTAAGATCCAACTGGTTTAATCCGTAAAGAGTACTGTTCGTCACGTGGAGCGTAAATTCCCAGAAAGTTTCAGTTAGTATGAAAGGTCCTCTCGCGGTTGACAATAACGAGGAAGTTGAATCATTCTTCCGGGTTACAGTCACCGAAAATTCAGGCAAATGAACGTAAACGTTCATTTCGGATTTTGCGTCTGAAATTTTTTTTTTTTTTTTTTGAAATTTACCGTTTACAATCACTTACGTTAAAGTGATAGAACGATGACGACGAAAAAAGATTAAATGCTCACATTTCGGTAATAACTGATTTAATATTATTATTATTAATCGATTTTAAGAATTTTTATAAATAATCTCGAAACATCTCGAGACTACGTTTCCCGTTGGGTGCGTATCGTAATAATCGAAAATGGCCCCTATTTGCATACGCCAAACACGCGAGAGAGTGCGGTTTCGCTCGTAACATTGTCACCACACTTCAACTTCACCGGTATTGGATGGGGTAAACCTTGAGCTTTAAGGTTCGTCATGCACCGTAAACCGCAGCATTAAATGCTCTGTCAAACAGCTATAGCATGTGTAACAACGGTATGCATCACTTTTTCTCGAGAGCTTTTCAAGGCCGTATATATATATACGCATCTCGTTGAAATAACAATATTTACGATAATTACCATCTTGAATGTTGACGGACTCGCGTCCAAGATTATCCGGCATGAAGTCGAGCAACTCTTCTGTGAGCTCGTGAGCCACGAACTTTCTCGCGCGTGGAGAAGAATTTTTTCCACGAATGTTTCTTTTCTTACGACTTCTCGTCTGTTCCGTCTTGAAGATTATCTCTACGTGATTCGCATCGACGTTGTTTAGCTCGAGAAACAGAGACTCAAAGTTTTCGCTTCCCAAAGGACTCGACGTTGTTCTCGGGACCAAAGCTTTATTTTCTGCAAAGTATACACATCGAACTATCGGATATCGAATAACTGTTGAACTTGTAAATCTTTAGCGACATTGAAGATTTTCTTTTTACGCGTCAAAGAAAATTCGTAATACGAGTCGCATGCTAAGTTCGTTCGTTCAATAGCAACTTTTTGTCGTAAAAAAAAACACAAACGCGTTTGTCACCTTGATAAGCGTCGGAGTTTTCTTGCGTGTATCCGTAACGAGACGGCAGGGAGTGAAAGCATAATTTTGTCTCGTCGTTCCAGCAGCATCCAACTTCGTCGCAGCGGTCGTAGGTGACTGTTTTCCCAGGAAAACACTCGACACGATAACTCGCTTTTATGTTGCAAGTTGACGTCCACGAGCGTGTATCGTTTTTCAGGCCAAAGTACAACCCGAGGTACGTAGCGCTTATAAGAATCGCAACGACCGCAATCAAGGGAACGACGTACTTGAATATGGGGGACAGTAATATCCGATCTTTTAGACTCGCTGCATTAAAAGAAATCGCATTCAACACTATAAATGATTTACAAACAACGCAACTCATGTAAAAAAAAAATACGAAAACAAACTTCGCACCTTTTTCATTGCCGATGAGAAAATTCCGATCGAATCTCGAACCTTCCGCTCCGATAGGTGGATCGTAAATATTTCGCGTCATAATCGAAGAGGAGAGAAAATTCTGTTTGTCTCGAGCTCGACGAAGCGTTTAGTCGTTGTGTGTTTCGCGTATCGATCGAAAAATGTTTTCTCAGCAGAATAACCAATTATAACTTTGACGATATTGTATAAAGCGCGTCTTACGAAAAATGTCTACTGTACTATTCCGAGAAACTTTAATTAAGAGTTCTTACTAATTAAGAGTTTCGACATCGATTCCCTCGCTGAGATATTAGCGAAATGCGTAGAGAATCCACAAACCTTACGAAACTCATATGATACACACTGTCAATTAATATCTTTTGAACAAAAAATGTTAATTAAGCAACAGAAGTTTCTTCGGCGTATTCGGAGAGCAAAGGAAGTTTCACAGATGTCTAAAACAACACCCACGTTTGGAATTATATTTTTCACGCTCGCACCTCTATCGAATTCCGAGACGCTTAATTCTACCGGATTTAATTAACAAAAAAAAAAAAAAAAACAACCAAAATAAAAACAAAACAAAAAAAGCCTCGAGTGTCACAAGAGATTGCAAAACCTGTGAATAATTTTATTCGCTCTCTGTTTTCCACGTTCTCGAAATCTGGAAGTTTATCCGTCAGCTACGGGAGATCGTATTTCGCTTGGGCGTTCGGGGATTTTCTAGCATCATTGGTATCCTCTGTCTGTGCCATTGGAGACGCGAAACTTCGGTTCTTCCACTCATATACTCGAAGCGCCCTTTGACACGGGATACATCGGACCCTTGACAGAAGCACCTCACTCCAAGGACCGCGTAATTTCACGGTTCCTTTGAACAGAATCACGAAATTTTCAAACACACATAACACACCGCGCGGACTCGAGAAATGACGGAACTTGGTGAGCATATCGGTTTGCGATAACGAACGTTATCGCGGTCGATGATTAATTGATTATCTGCTCTAGAGGAATATGACGTGGAGCGCTACGCCTAACGACGAACGAAGAGGCCGTATAATAACACGATAACATCGACTAATTTATCTCTCTGGGAGAATCAATTTTGTTCGATATTTCATACGCTCGATAAGCGTGGAATTGTCATATATAAATA
Organism: Cryptus viduatorius; assembly: GCA_964006125.1. NCBI lineage: Eukaryota > Metazoa > Arthropoda > Insecta > Hymenoptera > Ichneumonidae > Cryptus > Cryptus viduatorius. The sequence goes on from OZ023222.1 coordinate 16,056,194, forward strand.
GAATTGTCGAAAAAAAAAAATAAATAAATAGAAATTCGTTGATTTGTGAGGATCAACTTTTTATTGGCAAGGGAAACTAATACAATAGCGAAAATGGATATCTTAAAGTGAAATTTTGAGTGCAGGGATTCCGTTGGTGTCGTTGCTGTTCATTTGTCGGTTTCGTCGGATTCATTAGCCAGGATCATTCGTTCGTGGATTGTAGTGTTGTGGCATCCTTACTTTGGCGTCTTTGTTTTGGCGGAAAAGAGAGACAAAACAGTATTATGCTTATGTTCAATCGGAATATTTTAAGAAGAACGAAGCTTTGATTTTTTATAGCGACATTGAAATATCTTACCGGTGGCATCGGCGGCATTGGTGGCTGGAATAATTATATATTTAATGATAAATAAAACGTATTTAAAAAATTATCCATTTTTTTAAAATTACAATTCGTATAAACATTTTTTTTTAATTAAAAAAATCTATTATATGGATAAATTTGACTTTTTTTTTTTAATATTACCCATGGAAGTAAATATCTCACCTGTGGTGCCTGGAAAAGAGAAAAAACACAGACGATTACTACATTTAACCTTCGATATAGATATGTTTTCAGCTTTATTTGCATTTTTATATATTTTTTTATGCTTTATTTTTATTATTGATTTACAGTGATCAAGTAATCTCACCTGTGCCGAACGTCTGGCTCTCGGCATGCCCGCCATTGCTGAACTCATCGCCCCCATAGCACCCTGTGCAGCACCGGTGGCCATACCCGCTGCCTTGTTGAAATATTCCATCCCCATTGTCGGTATAGATTCCATTGCTTGAGCAAAGGGTTGAATCATGTCTGCACCCGGGAACATGGGTTGCCCTGATGCTTGTCGAGCCACCTGATGACGGTGCAATATTTTTTAGAAGATCGAATAAGATTAACAATGGTAATGATTATGAAGAAATAAATAATATCGTAATAAATTTGTATGTATGTAGTGTATAAAAATGCGATCATTCTCACCCTGCTGTGTTCAATTGTTTGCGGAGGGGGATCGTCTTGTGATTGTCGAGCCACCTGGTTGGGTGCAACAATTTTAGGAATATTGAATAAGAAAAATGCACGCAGTATAACATTCGTGGATATCAGTGTACGATTTACTGGTCATTCTCACCCGGCTGTGTTCAATATTTTGTGGAGGAGTATCGTCTTGTGACTGTCTAGCAACCTGGTGACGGTACAATATTTTTCGAAAGATCAGTTAAGAATCATGAACGTAATACTACATTTGTGGGTATAAGTGTATGCATTCTGTGGTCATTCTCACCCGGCTGTGTTCAAAGTTTTGTTGAGGAGCATCGTCTTGTGATTGTCGAGCCACCTGATTACGGTACAACATTTATCGAAAGATCAGTTAAGAGTTATAAACGTAATACTACATGTGTGGGTATAAGTGTATGCATTCTGCGGTCATTCTCACCCGGCTGTGTTCAAAGTTTTGTTGAGGAGCATCGTCTTGTGATTGTCGAGCCACCTGATTACGGTACAACATTTATCGAAAGATCAGTTAAGAGTTATGAACACAATACTACATGTGTGGGTATAAGTGTATGCATTCTATGGTCATTCTCACCCGGCTGTGTTCAAAGTTTTGTTGAGGAGCATCGTCTTGTGATTGTCGAGCCACCTGATTACGGTACAACATTTATCGAAAGATCAGTTAAGAGTTATAAACGTAATACTACATGTGTGGGTATAAGTGTATGCATTCTGTGGTCATTCTCACCCGGCTGTGTTCAAAGTTTTGTTGAGGAGCATCGTCTTGTGATTGTCGAGCCACCTGATTACGGTACAACATTTATCGAAAGATCAGTTAAGAGTTATAAACGTAATACTACATGTGTGGGTATAAGTGTATGCATTCTGTGGTCATTCTCACCCGGCTGTGTTCAAAGTTTTGTTGAGGAGCATCGTCTTGTGATTGTCGAGCCACCTGATTACGGTACAACATTTATCGAAAGATCAGTTAAGAGTTATAAACGTAATACTACATGTGTGGGTATGCGTGTATGCATTCTGTGATCATTCTCACCCGGCTGTGTTCAAAGTTTTGTTGAGGAGCATCGTCTTGTGATTGTCGAGCCACCTGATTACGGTACAACATTTATCGAAAGATCAGTTAAGAGTTATGAACATAATACTGCATGTGTCGGTATAAGTGTATGCATTCTGTGGTCATTCTCACCCGGCTATGTTCAAAGTTTTGTTGAGGAGCATCGTCTTGTGATTGTCGAGCCACCTGATTACCGGGCGACAATGTTCGGAATATCAGATTTAAAAAATGCCTCTAATGCTAGGTTTATGGATATCAGTGTATGGATTCATCATCATTCTTACCCGGCTGTGTTCAAAGGTTTGTGGGGGAGGATCATCTTGTGATTGTCTAGCAACCTGGTGACGGTACAATATTTTTCGAAAGATCAGTTAAGAGTCATGAACGTAATACTACATTTGTCGGTATAAGTGTATGCATTCTGTGGTCATTCTCACCCGGCTGTGTTCAATGTTTTGTTGAGGAGCATCGTCTTGTGATTGTCGAGCCACCTGATTACCGGGCAACAATTTTCGGAGTATCAGATAAAAAAATGCCTCTAATACTAGGATTATGGATATCACTGTACGGATTTATCATCATTCTTACCCGGCTGTGTTCAAAGGTTTGCGGAGGAGGATCATCTTGTGATTGTCTAGCAACCTGGTGACGGTACAACATTTTTCGAAAGATCAGTTAAGAGTGATGAATATTTGTGGATATAAGTGTATGCATTCTGTGGTCATTCTCACCCGGCTGTGTTCAATGTTTTGGGGAGGAGCATCGTCTTGTGATTGTCTAGCAACCTGATCACGGTAGAACATTTTTCGAAAAATCAGTTAAGAGTACATAATACTACATTTGTGGGTATAAGTGTATTAATTTTGTGGTCATTCTCACCCGGCTGTGTTCTATGTTTTGCTGAGGAGTATCGTCTTGTGATTGTCGAGCCACCTGATTACCGGGCAATTATGTTCGGAAGATCAGATAAGAAAACTGCCTCTAATACTAGGTTCGTAGATATCAATGTATGCATTCTATAGTCATTCTCACCCGGCTCTGTTCAATGTTTTGCGGAGGAGCATCGTCTTGCGATTGTCGAGCCACCTGATTACCGGGCAACAATGTTCGGAATATCAGATAAGAAAAATGCCCCTAATACTATTAGATTCGTGGATATAAGTATATGCATTCATTATCATTCTCACCCGGCTGTGTTCAATGCTCTGCGGAGGAGGATCATCTTGTGATTGTCTAGCAACCTGGTCCCGGTATAATATTTTTTGAAAGATCAGTTAAGAGTAATGAACATAATACTACATTTCTGGGTATAAGTGTATGCATTCTTTAGTCATTCTCACCCGGCTGTGTTCAATGTTTTGTGGAGGAGGATCGTCTTGTGATTGTCGAGCCACCTGATTACCGTGCAACAATTTTGGGGATATCAGAAAAGAAAAATGCACAATATACTACATTTGTGGGCATAAGTGTATGTTCTTTGTGGTCATTCTTACCCGACTGTGTTCAATGTTTTGCGGAGGAGTATCGTCTTGTGATTGTCTAGCAACCTGGTCACGGTACATTTTTCGAGAGATCAGTTAAGAGTAATGAACATAATACTATATTCGGGGATATATAGTGTACGAAATTGTGGTCATTTTCACCCTATTGTGTACTATTTTTTGTGGTGGTGCATTATCTTGTGAGTGTCTAGCAACCTGGTTACGGTGTAAGATTTATACGGGTTCAGACAAGGCGATATATAGTATATATAGTGTATGAAATTATTATCATAACATTGAGACTAATGTTACCCTGCGATTTTCAATTTTTTGCGGAGGTGAGTCCGGAGGTGAGTCGTCGGTTGGTCCTTCGGCAGATAATGATCGGCTCTCAACGAGCTGCAAACATTTTTATCTGTAACACTCTTTCTTTTTTTATACAACCTGATGAATGTTTAACATAATGAGTTTTATTTATCAAATTATGCGGGGTCATTACAAAAAAAAACAAAAAATCCATTTTCATTATAGGCGGGCAGATATAAAAACCAAGAGTAGATCCAATTCGCAACAGTTATGTAATGTTTTCAACCAACACAAACCGAAAAAGATTTTTTAAATACTCACAACGGCTGCGCAGAGGCAAGCAACGATAACAAACTTCAACATCTTGCGAGTTCTTCCAATCACTGGATACTTCGCTAAAATGAGCTCCCGACTCCAACCTCGGCTTGTTATATTTATACCCGATGACCATAATGACTTTAAACGCACATAACATTTCGTGTTTCATTTGAGGCATCTGCAAAAAAAATCTTTTTTTTCCACGCGTTTCTATGTGAAACAGGAAGTGATCAAATGTCGTTCGAGATTTGTATCGGTACGCGACATGGGCTAGTAGTGTTGTGTATTGCTCGAGATAACCACCGGAACGTTATAAATTATCTTGGATAATGACACTTCGCTATTATTATGATAAGAATCATCTATCACACTTGTACAGAACCGTGTATTTTTCCTATTACATCCTCGAAAGATCGTAGAATCATTCAGGTAATTCTTAAAAAAAAAACGAAAAAAGAACGGTCGAGGATTAAAGTAAAAAACGGACCAGCGGAATGTACCCATGTATGAAATTGCAACAAGTGGAACATAACGAGAGCAACGATATTATGTATCTACTTTAATTGAGTTTCAAACTACCGACGGTGTAATTGCGACGCAAATACGTACTTCTCTAATAGGATTACCGCGTGGGCGTTAAAGCTAATGTTGTTGAAACTTGGAGATTGTTGATACACACGTCATACACGTTCATTCGTTAACGCCGTTTCCATTCATCGTTGGATATTCATTATCCTACCAACTTGGAACCAGTGGCGATTGTCAACTATGCGAACATATCTGTGAGTACATAAATCTATGTAATTAACATAATTAATTGTAGTAACTATTGTATCCCTTTCGGAGATTTATGAAATTCTATATATACAGAATATAATATAAAAGGGCGAACGTGCGATTAAAACAATCGATAAAATGAACTTAAGAGGTCAAGAATGAACCTCTGCGTCTGCTCGCATATAGATCTCTACTACTTGGCAATAATACAGCAGCCGATCGTAATAAACGTTATTTATAAACGGTCATCAATAGAAATAACAATTGCTCAATGAATGAAGAAGTTATCTACCGAATGTGAACAAACTCTCGAGCAAATTATTTCTGACGTTTATTTTCCAAATACTGCACAATATTGCGAAATGATGTGTCTCCCTATACATACATCGAAAAAGTTTGGTTCACAACTGTGTCGTCGCGAGGGCTGTCGCCGCCGCTACGTACGTCGGTGCATTCCGCGAGTATCGCGTAAATTGATTTTTCCAAATAAAAAATGCAGTGATCGCCCATAAATTTGCTTTCCCATCGTAACAAAAACAGTAACGAATCTTTCGAAATCGAGAGAAAAGTGTGGCATCGTCGAATAAAGGGTATACAAGAGCGTGAATCGAGGCTAACCTCAAATAACGATTTCAAGTGTCAACCACGTTTTTTTTTCACTTAAACGCCGATCGTCAATAACTCATCGAGACTCCTCCGCGAATTTCTCGCAAATAAGTTTATTCGACATCTACGCGTGGAGTGTAATCACCGTCGAAAAAAAAAAACGGTGATGCTGTGCGCGTTGCGGGCGATGCAAATCGTAAGACAATTGTTACTCGTGTTCAACGAACGTTACGCACTCTGGAGACAAAACAAAGTGAAATAGTCTACATTGTCGATTGTTTAGATTAATTTGAAAAAAAAAAAAATTTGTTTCTTTCTGTTTTCGCTTATTGCAGTGCCTTCGCCGTCGTTTGTTTTTATATCGATATAGTATTTTTCAACGAAATATTCTAACACCGTACACGACGCAGTGATCGATTCTTATTTCAGCTCAGAGAATCTCTAGTCCAATTTTTCGCGTAAATCAATAGAAATACAAAAATACAAAAAAATGAGATTCGTTACTTACGAAAAGCTCGCCGAGCTTCAAGAAAATCCTTCCTGTATAAGAAATATATGTATACTTGCGCACGTGGATCACGGAAAAACAACGCTGGCGGATTCTCTCGTCGCTAGCAATGGAATTATATCCAGCAAGCTTGCCGGCAAGCTTCGCTATCTGGACAGTCGTCCGGACGAGCAGCAGAGAGGGATAACCATGAAATCCAGTTCTATATCGCTTTATCATGTAAATAATGAAAAAGAATTTCTCATAAATCTCATAGATTCTCCGGGACACGTAGATTTTGCATCCGAAGTATCGACGGCTGTGCGTCTCTGCGACGGCGCTATAGTGGTAGTCGACGTCGTGGAAGGCGTTTGTCCCCAAACACGCAGTACTCTTTCCATGTCTTACGTCGAGGGCCTCAAACCGGTTCTGGTGCTCAACAAGATAGATAGACTAATAACAGAGATGAAACTCTCACCGCTCGATGCTTACGTTCATCTAACTCAAGTATTGGAACAAGTAAACGCCGTTATGGGTGAACTTTTCACTAGCGACATAATGGAACGCGAAGAGAAGGAAGAAACGGTACACACTGATGAGTCCAATGTAACGGATCGGCCTCTGGCCGATTGGCAATCAGCTCTGGAAGATGCGGACGATTCACATTTGTATTTTTCTCCGGAACAGGGAAATGTTTTGTTCACTAGCGCAGTAGACGGTTGGGGATTCGGTATAAAAGAATTTGCGCGTATATTCGCCGATCGTTTGGGGTTCAGCGAAAGAGTATTATTAAAAACTCTTTGGGGTGATTATTACATGAATATCAAAGCCAAGAGAATAATGAAAGGGGCTCAGGAGAAAGCAAAAAAGCCTCTCTTCGTGTCTTTAATTCTTGAGAATCTTTGGGCTCTTTATGATACTGTATTGGTGAGAAAAGATCGCGAGAAGATAAATACGATGGTAGAGAAGATAAACGTAAAATTAACGACTCGGGATCTTCGCGAAACCGATCCGAAGGCGCAGCTTCAGTCGATATGCTCTCACTGGTTACCGCTCGCGAAAGCATGTCTCAACATGGTTATCGATAAAGTTCCGACACCGCGAAATTTGACCGAAGAAAAAATCGAGAGACTAATGAGCGGCAACGCCGAATTTTCTTCGTTACCAACGGAGACGCAAAACTTAAAAGAAGCATTTTTGTCGTGCGACTCATCGGCGGATTCGCCGATAATCGCATTCGTCTCGAAGATGTTTACCGTCGAGAGGAAATATTTGCCTGAGAATAAGACAAAACCATTTACGCAGGAGGAATTACAACAGAGAAGGGAAATAGCGAGGCAGAGACACGCGGAGAGATTGGAACGGGAAAACGTAATGGAGAACAATCGTGTCGAGACGATGGGAATCGCTTTGCCACTGGACAACGAAACTCCCGCGGCGTTAACGGAGAAAGAGAAGGATGAACCGTCGGAGAATGTTTTGATAGCGTTCGCGAGGGTTTATTCGGGAACTATAAGAGAGGGTAGCGATGTATTTGTTTTGGGTCCAAAGCACAATCCACGCGTAGCATTGGACAAAAGGAATTCCGGCGAATACGTCGAGCCCCCATCGTCATTGAGGGATTTAGCGCCCGGTTGGCACGTGACGAGAGTTCGTGTATCGAAACTGTATATTCTCATGGGTCGCGAATTGGAATCGATCGATCGAATACCGGCGGGCAATGTCTTCGGTATCGGTGGTCTCGAGGATCACGTATTAAAAACTGCGACTCTATCCACGACTATAGCGTGTCCGTCTTTTTCAGAATTGACCTCTCTTGCTGTGCCGATACTGCGCGTAGCTCTGGAACCCAAACATCCGAACGATTTGCAAAAGCTCATCGCTGGATTAAAGCTTCTAAATCAAGCGGACGCTTGCGCTCTAATGCACATACAAGAAACCGGCGAAATAGTTCTCAATACAGCCGGTGAAGTTCATCTGGAGAGATGTTTGGAAGATCTGAAATTACGTTACGCCAAAGTCGAGATAAATGTCTCCGAGCCAATAGTATCGTTTCGCGAGACGGTCGTACCACCGCCGACGGTTGATATGGTTAACGAGGCTATAGAGAAGAGAGCGGAGGAAGTTACGCTGGAAGCGTGGACAGCCAATAGACAGTGTTGCTTCGAGATCGACGCGAAACCGCTGCCGGAACAGGTAACCAAATTGTTGGAAAGAAATTCTGAACTAATAAAACAACTGGATCTCCATTGGGAACGTTTTGGTAAGGATACAGTCGATGATATTGGAGCCCAAGTTTCGAGAATTGGCCTCCACGAGACTTCGATGACCGATAAGAGGCAAAAGGTTGTGGAAACTTTTAAAAATGAATTGGCGAACGCGTTTAAGGAATCCCAGTGGGAGGACGGCGTTGTTGACAAAATATGGTCCTTCGGTCCGCGAAAATGCGGTCCGAATATTTTTCTAAATGAGAGCGACTATCGAAGAAAACCATTTTGGGAACGTCAGAGCAAATCTTTGGATCCTCGGGCGGCTTACGACAGCAGTATGATTAATGGATTTCAATTGGCGACACTTGCCGGACCGTTGTGCGAAGAGCCGATGATGGGGGTGTGTTTCGTCCTGAAAAAATGGAAGATAATCGAGGATACCGGCGAAACGGAGAATCAGAGTCACCCGCATCTTGGAGGCCAATTGATGTCGGCGTGCAAAGAGGCCTGCAGAAGGGCTCTTAATCAACGAAGGCCTCGTCTCGTCACTCCTATGTACACGTGCAGCGTTCTTGTGAATTCCGATGTCCTCGGTGAGTCGGAAAAAACATATAAATATTCTTTCGCTCCCCGGAGATTGCGCGATATTTCGTTATCGCAAAGATTCAATTTTGAAAATCTCGAAAATTTCCATAACATACGCGAGAATATGCAATTTTTTTGTGAATACACGCGCATTTAAGACCCTCGCGTCCTCGTCGAGAAAATAGATCGTCACCAGACTCCTTGACCTCGAAGAGAGAGCTGAATGCTACTTAAGAATTTGTGTCTCTGACGTTTAGAGCGTAGAATTTCGCGGCAAAACTTGTCAGGTGCTCGCGACGAGAGCTCTTAGAAATTTCATATAGTTGGTATTTTGTGCGATAATCACTAGTCCACTAATGAGCTCCATTTGGTTTGACTTATTGATAGAATGAAATATGAATTGAAATCTCAGCTCTCACGACGCAACCGGTTAATTGAAGATACATAAAAACATGGAAAATCGAAGAAATTGGTTTACCGGAGTAAAACCTTCGCTTTTTTTTCTTTTCAATAGCCTTACATTAGATCGACGAAACAAATCGTTATTTTTCACGCATATTTTTCTTTATTATTCCATTAATCGACGACGTTATTGATTATTTACAGAATAAAAATTATCAATGTTTTCATTCGCGTCGTTTTATGCCGGTGGTGAATTTTTTTTAATTTTACATATTAAAATAAAAAAATTACTTCCGATTGTTAATAATCGGTAAAATGATTGGGAGATTAGGGTTTTCTTATTTATTTTTTTTTAGTAGTGTTTTATGTAAATTTCCCGCTATAAGATTGAAACGCAATACTTAAGTCAAATATTTCCGAAAACTCGACGAAATTTAATAGCTTGTTGCCGTTAAGTTGCTCCTCTTCGTACGGGGTGCGCGGAAGCTTGATGTCGAGCGTTTTCACCATAGACGGATATTATAAATGCAACAGAACCGACGAAAATATGGGTATAGAACGCGTGTTTGTTTTCGACTTGCACTTCATCTCGTCCGAGAGCTTCTTTCGCCCGAACGATTTTCCGTGAATAACTCTCGTGGGAGCTGTTTTAGCATAAAGTAATTTACCGTCAATCGAGCTCTGGCTTAGGCAGGCAGCTCCGGTCGCCGAGAAGACGAAAGGAAGGAAAAGAAAAAAGAGGATTCAAGCGAAAGCAAAAAAAAAAAAAATAGGAGTTACGTTTCGTGTTCTTGTTTACGTGTACAGGTACGCGCGATAAAATTAATCTACAATCGTCACAAAAAAATTTCGTATATTAGCGCTAAGATTATTGAATAAATATTATAAATTAAAAAAATGAAGAGAAAGTAAAAAAAAAAAATAAGACGAGAAGACAAAAAAAAAGAACGAAAAATGAACGTGAAAATAAATAGTGTGCATTCTCGTGACGAATTGGCGCGAACGTTCGGGTTATCAAAGTTCCGACGTGGCAGAGGTGTGCGTCCTCAGTCCCAAGATGCTGTTTTCATCAATTCGGGAACCCTGTGCCACGGGAACGCCGGATTCTCTTTTTCCTCGTTGATATCCATTTCGAGACCTGAAACAATAGAACATTTTCCTCGTCAAGTATGATATTACTTTAAATTCCAACTCCGGAAAAAATAAATTTACAGGTTTTTTTGCCGTCAAACAGCGAATTTTAAGCGGTTTTTGAATGGAGCGTAAGAACGCACGGAAGATAGTTAAGAGCCGTGTGGAGGCGCTTCGGTGTGCTACGATGTAATTATTTCAAAGTGATTTAATTGCCCCTTCATTAAACATCGACTGAAGTATTATTTGCTGTTCTCCCCGTTCCGGAAATAAAGAGATAAAGATATTATCCTATTCATGATCTTTCGCGTTATATTATCCACGACAATTATCTCTCGTTGCCTTTTTACTGCTTGTAAATTCAACGAGAGGAAATTTACGTAATTAATCGAAGCGCGTTACAACGTCAGTGTGATCGGATTTCAAGTTTCGTTAATGCGCAAAGTAACTCAGGGGGGTTGGTAATAGAGAAAACGTAGTTGGGAGAGTTTCGTGAAAGCAATTAGAGGGTTTAGTTGCCATCCGCGTTTTGCTAGGGTCGTCGGGAACTCACCTAAGAGATTACGCGCGTGGCGCAGAGGACGTCCTCTTCGATTACCCTGAACGCACATCATTCCGTAAACTCGGATACCCGGAACACTCGCGTACGTCGGTTGATCGTGACTCATCGGTCCCTCTGTGAAATACGAATATAGTGTTAAAAAAAGAAAGTTATCATACGACTGATGGAAATTTCTTGAAATACGAAATTGAAGCTAAAAAAATTGGTCCAATATCGATGAAATCTCCGTTTTTTTTTATCGGTTATCTCGAAATACGAATGACCTTTTCGTGTCGGACTATCGTGTTCGACATTACAGCACTCACCGAGTATATTCGTATCCGGACACCGGCATATTACGAGATAATGGGATTTTCCTGTTCTCACGTTTTGCAAAGCGAGCAAAGACCAGTCACGCGGCGCTCGGCACTCTCGCATCTCGGCTACAGGTTCGCATGTTTTCACCAGTGTCAGAGCCTGAAAAAAAAAAAATATATATATATGCATATTCATTTTTTTCTCTCACGTTTCCATTCAATACGTAAGCCAATTAGCATTATAGTTCATTCGACTTGTGAGAAATTATAGAAAAACAGATCGAGGGTTAAGAAATTATTTTTTATCTTAACAATGTTGTTTACGAATGAAATCAATATTATTTATTAATATTTTATGAAAACTTGAAAAAATTCTAAAAAGATTCATATGTATTCGGAAAAATTAACGAATTAATTTCTGCTAAAAAAGTTCGGTTGCCGGACGATTTATTATACAAGGTTTTTTTTTATATTTTTTTTAACAACTTTGGGTATTATTATTACGGAAAATCAATGTTATTAGCAACTTATATATGGTTGACATTTTTTATATTTTCGTCCACTTGACAATTATTCGTTATTTTCTCTGAATCTCATTCTTGGCGGAAAATGTAACGATATACTGTCCTTAATTATCACGGTAAATTATTAAAAAAAAATTTGGATCGATAGAACTCGAAGAATTAAACTGCGATAGATAAGTTTAAATTCCAGAAATTCTCATCATATTGGGTGAAAGTAAAAAGCTTGTTATTTGTCGTCATTTTGGGGAATACATTTCCATTATTCTCGGATAGACACAGCCGTCGGAGAAAATTTCTCTCGATATATCACTTGTATTTTTACGCCTCAACACGTCTTATTGCGTTCTCTCTTGAAATCACGTCGCGTTTGGACCTATCGAGCGATTTTAAGAGTAAATGGAATAACAGAGAGAAAAACTGTGTTGAGGAATTTCACTTAATAGATTCAATGATTTTTTTTCCCGTTAAATCATTTTCGTTTTTTCGAGTCGCTTCAATGTAGAAGTATTTCATCAATTTTCTTTCGACCTCCGTGTATATACCTCCGTTGATAGAAGTTTCACAGCGAGAGCACTCGGGAGAAGAACCCTCGGCAACGCGTCCATAAGTATTAAAGATGTCATTTCCGTTAACAGCAAACATTAGTCTTCTATAGCGTTGCGAAAGATCTCACTTTCGTCCCTTTACCTATCACCAATATATGTCCCTTTTTTCACCCTCCACATCGAGAAAAATCTTTGTCGTTGAAATTGTGGACTATCGACGCGAAGAATGGAAAGGGAGAGAGCTCTATGGAGCTCTCGAGGCTCCGGTAGAAAAGTGCGAACCTGTACAAGCCAAGAGAAGCCCGAGAATGAAGAGAACAAATTTTTCCCCAAGAGATTGCGAGAATCCTGACAAACGGTTCGCTTCAAACCGTCGTCACTTGTCGTTAAATCCATCAACACCGGAGCGCGTCGTCATTCTTCTCTTTTTCCTTACCGCCTTCTCACCCATCAGAAGCCAAACCAGAGATTCCGTACGCGATTCTTCGAACTGTGGGTGTTAATAATATCGAAAATTTACCGTTTTGTTTCCGAGACTGCAAAAGTTCGGCCTGCGCACTCGCGAGCATTCCGATGCAGCCTCTCCGCGCATTCAACGAGCGGCTATAAAGTTGCGAAGTACAACTTTCTCGTTCTTGTCTCGGCATAACAAGCGTCAAATATATATGCTGTTTGAACCAAAATTTCTTCGAATTCGTTAACGAATTTCATGAAACGTTTGGCGAACCGCTAATTTTGCGAACAATCGTGACGAAGAGAGGACCGCGTAGATGTCTAATCACACGTTAATCGGGCGTTCAAGTGTAATGAATAATTGCAATTATAAAGTTTCGAGGATTCTTCGGAGTCGTCGTCAAACGCTACGTGACATTTCCTAAACTTCGAGACTACGACCTCCTACGCTGGAGACTAATTAATGCGGATCTCGCACCCCTCCTTCTTGCTTCTTTCTTTTTTCTTTTATTTTCGAGAAAGTTTAATCCCCATCATACCGGAAGGTTATGGGTAACGTTTGTAATAACGAGAAACTCAATCAGAATCTCTCTGAATTGTTTTACGCATTCCTGTTTAACGCATTTATGTGATTTCCGACAACTAAGACTCCAATTACTCAGATTTGCATCCCTCTCTGCCGCTCGTTTGCAATTTTATCTCTTCAAAAAAAAGTTTCGTAACAATACATCCCTTTCCCCTTTCATCGTATACCGATAAAGGTGCCGACGAACGAAATAAGAAAACTTTTGAAAGATCTTTAAGAAAGATAGTCACGTGCCGAAGTTACTTTTGACCCGAATGCGAATTTAGCAAAATTTATTTTAAACTCAACGCAATTTTATTTCTTGGAATTTCAAATAAACCGAAGAGTTTTCGTCGACTCTGCAAATTTATCAATTTTCACTTTAAATTCAACGAAATTTATTTTTTCGTAAATACAAATAAAAATTTACGAATTTTCGAACCAAATGTGCTCTTTGCTTTTATTGATTTTATCGATTTTTCGTTTCGCTACGAAAGCATTGAAGATAACACGCAACTAGCGAAAAAATCAAATCAGCCTCTGTTTTACTTTCTCTTCGTGTTTTTATTTCGTCACTATCGCATCGACGTGCTATTCGTCGAATGTAAGCATCGAGACCTAGTCGAGCGCACCGTAGCCTCAAGGAATCTGCTCTACTCTAGTTTCGCAGCAAATACGAAAAAAGGTGGGATACGGAATTAAAAAAAAAAGTGTAAAGAAATGTGGGCGGTGGAGTAGACGAGGAGGAAACACCGACCTACGCGCTCGGAGGTTCTCGCGATGCCGTCGAGCGGCCCTATATTTGCATTGCAATTCGCCGCTGGGTCATCTCTCCTACAACTCGCATTCTCGCTCCTCGCTACTTATCGTCTGCTTCTTCTCTTTCGTTCTTACCGCGTTTCGATATGCACCAGATATCGATGTAATATGTCGGTCGTCGAGGCGTACTAGTCGCCCGTCAGCCTCTCCTATATATACTCTACATATGACTTTCAGCAAACACGCAAAAAAGAAAAAAAAAAAGAAGAGAATTCTTGAATGCTCGTTCGACCGTGAATTCCTCTCTATCTCTCGTACCTTCTGGCGGCAAAGTTTGTTTCTTCTTTTTGCCACTTCATTTTTTTTCTACGAATACACACCCACGTGCAAACTTTCCGTTCATAATTACATTCTTTATTGTCGAAACTGGAACACGTGGGTGTTGGGATCGTCACGGAACAGTTCGATAAACAGTTATCGCGATGTTCGCCGTTTTTTTGTTTCTCGATTCGAAACAATTCACACCCGGGATTGCCATGGGGCAGTCTTGTCCAGCCGATAACTGGATACTCCGTTGCCTCCCCGAACCCCCGTTAGATATTCCGGAGTATTAAAATAATGATATTAAAAGAGAAATAAAACATGCGGCGCTTTATTTTATTTGCTCCTCGGATTAGACAAATTCATAGCCGGATGAATTCAACGGGTCTCTCGGGTTCTCCGATGTGTGAGAGCGTGTGGCGATTTCTTAGCGAGAATCGCCAGATGCACGCACACAGGTTCATCCGTCGGTTATCTTCTTCCGTGAACCTTATCGCCCGCTTACACGGATTCTTAATGCTCTATCGCCACCTGCTAATTGATCCTCGAGACATTCACCCTGTTACTCATCTTTGCGCTGAATAAAGCTCCGCGCTCGCCGGTACCTCACCTCCTCTCGGATTTTTTTTTTTTTTTTTTCGTTTCCAGTCCGTAGCACTGCTAGAAATCTGCACGAGACTTAATAAAACGACAATGAAATAAAAAAAAATAATAATAAAATGAAAATAAAAGGAAATAAAGCCGCGTACACGATATCCCAGCGATCTGGGATAGTTGAACGGAGGATATAGCGAACTCGGTACTCGGGATTGCTCCACGGATCGGTGAACTTATTATACAAGTCGAACAACCCGAGTAAGAGAGCCAGCGAGGTGGGGCGACGATAAATTTATGGCTCAGTCCGTAGATTGTTAAGTACTCGCGTATCTTCTATCGACCGTTGTGCACGTGTGTCTTCCGAAGGCAAAATAGGCCCAATGAAAGACCCGGTCTCTTCGCGTATAGATATACATAAAGCGTAAATAGTATATGGATGTACGTTCCGACCGGTAACCAGTAATTGGCGCAACGAAGTCTCGATAACTACAGGTGTGGTTGACGAATATATATACGATAGTTGTTAACCATAATAACGAGCAAACGATTCGCGTATGTCGGTCACGTGAGAGACACACGGCGTCTTCGCGTTGGAAAATTTTTATTATCATTCGATTTTTTTTTTTTTTTTCGTCATGCAAAATCGTCGACGCTTCTGGTACACATAGCAATGATTCCTTTTTGTTTTGTTTCTTCCTTTTAATCAATTTACAATTACGAGCCTTGAGCGGTTAGTTAGCGCATTGGTGCCACACACGGAGCAAAGGATTTACGACTGTACCACTTTGTCTGCAGTAGAGTCAAACAATCGCGATCATTTTCTGCGGCTAGACTTTGTAACCCACATAGACAAACATACACTTATAAAAATACGTGAAATTGTATTTTTCGTAAAAAAAAAAAAAAAAAAAAAATCAGTTTTTTCAATAGATCCATTGCAAAGATAATTCCAATTTGGTGACTCATCTAAACAGCCAAAAATTTCTCTATTTCGCATACATTTCGATTAAATTTCTTTTTGCAATTAATTCCGTTTGGAATTACCCCCTTAACCCACATACGCGAGGGATCGATCCCTTGCGACTATCTGAACCCATAAATTCGCCGGTAAATCGCCGTTCCGCTTGTCGTTTAATCAACAACCGTTTGGTACTTCGATGTGACCAATGGGCTTTTTTCTTCGTGATTCAGTACTATCGATGTTTTGTTGCGCGAATGTATGCGTTTGCTCTCGCGGGTCTGATTGTTGTGTACACAATTCGAAACGAATAGAATGTCCCCTTCGCGGTATTTGGTATTTGCGGCATTTCGCGCTGTGAACGGAATACCTGTATATGTGGTAACAACAAATTTGTTTGTCGTATTGCTTCCGATTGCGGCGTTTGCGCGGGATTCATGCCGCTTGATGAAGGCATTTACATCGTAGGAACGGTTTAATTACTATAGACATATGAACGTGTGCGTAGGATGATGACTGGGTATTCAACAAGCACTCCATCAGTTTGATACGCGCCATCCTCTGCGCGTACGGTATACCCGTATACCATAGGGAAGATTCATGCGTTATCTCGACGTCGTTCACCATACCGGATATTACGCCGTAAACTATTATTACTATTCCGCACGACTTCACGGAAGGCTTGTGTGTTTACAAGGGAGAAAATTAATTAACTGACCTTCGTACGTGGATCGGTTACGAGTTCCGTGGTGTGGTGATCGTCACCGTCAAGGGATGCACTGCATGGATCCCTGTAACGTCCTGGACAGGCGCACAACGGTTGGGTGAAGTTGAGTCTCACGTACACGGCGTTGCATACCTGTTGTACCGCACATTCCGGCAACAAGTAGATGTGCTGATTGTGCGGGTAGTAGTGGTACTTTGTTGGCTTTGCGAGTGCTGCGCTCGCACCCTCCGGCAGTCTTACGCCGGTCTGAAGAAAATTTTTTCGTTTTTAAGTGGGAAAACAACATAATAAACGTATTATCCATATTACGAATTAAAGTGGACCTATCCGTGCAGGAAATTCTGCGGGCGCGAGAATTTTTTTTTTTTATTACCTATTTTTCAATTTAATGGATAATAAAACAGTTTCCGATAAAAAATACATAGAAATATGGATTACGACATTTTTCGAAATCTCTCGATTTGACAGAAAAAAATTGCAAGGGTTCACCGTTCATCTTTTGTATCTTTTTCATTCTGAAACGATAAAAAAAAAACATTCTGAAACCTTGTCGAATACTTTTTCTTGTGCTTTTTTTCCATTGGCAGAACACGATGAACACTTTAATCGCTACTTTTCGAAAAATGGGTTATATAGAACATTTTTTTGTGTTACTACAGCCTCAATATTCGATACGAAATCTCGCATTCTGAAGATAAAAGAAACCATTTTTTTTTTTTGCATTATTGCTTCGCTACGACAAATATACGTCATTCATCGTTACAGTTAATTTTTAACCTTTTCATTCTCTCGTTATCTTCATCATTTTTCGTGCGTGCAATGGAAAAAAAAATCCAACAATATTTAACTTAGAAAGTAAAGCATAAAAATAGTTCCCGTTGTTATTTGTTTTTTTTTTTTTTTTTTTTTTTTTTTTTTCAACGCCTCATCTATCCGGTTTGCTCGAAGATGCCCCATTGTGTGGGTTTTTTTTTATCCCCGGTTATTATATTCGTCACGCAAACTTTGCGAATACACCTCCCAAGCTGACTGTTCGTCGTTTTCATGCCAGTAGGATGTAATTACACCTGGTTGCGTTACGCTTTGTCGCTACAATCTCTCGCCTATTGCCTTCTCTTACTTCGGGCGGAGACAAAAACCTTTCGAGTGCGAGAACTCTGTCATTATTAATCCTCTTCGGTATTTTTACAGTACGCTATATAGATATAATATATATAAAAGTCCATCAACCCTGAGTTTCTCTCGATCTTTCACCGCTCTTCTGTCACGAGCGATAACTCCCTGTAATGGTACTGGCTGTTGGATTTTATTTTTCTTTTTTTTTCTTCCTGCCGCCGAGGCTATTTCACCCGTTGCTCGCGATTACGCGCGAGCGCAAGTACAGAAGCACCGCTCAACCGGATACACCCCGACTCGTCGATCATCGCGATTTTCTTTTTTTTTATGCAGTAAAGATAAAAATAAAAAAAAAATTGCGGCTCCAAAGCAGCGCAGAGAAGCTCGTTAAAACCCTGTGGTCGCATCCATTCTTAAGCCGAAGAGAAAAACTTCGATGGATATAGCCGGGATAAACGAACGAAAAGTTCACACGACATTCAAACTTCACAAAGTGTATTTTATTTTTATTTCTTGCCTTCGCTTCCCCTGAAAAAAATATTCGCTTATCAACAATCTTTCTTTTCATTAGTTCATCCAGTGTGATGGTTAACGGAACGGAAATCGTTTGTGCGAAGTTTATGCCAAAGAGATTCTATTTTTCCTTAGTTTTGCCCTTTCGACCCACTTTTTCGCATCAAAATTGCGACTTCCGGAAGAATTGTATAGAGATTCGTATCTATACGGTGCGAAAATAAATTTGACCGTTAAAACTTTCGTGACAAATTCGTTGTTTCCGCGTAAAAATATAATTCGAGGGACTCGTGGAATTTCGGAGCATCGAACTCCCGCTCGACGCCGAGAGATGCCGATCTTCTTCTTCGCGAGAATCCGACGGAGCGTTAACAATTCTCGAGAGGTTCGATCTATTTGAAACTATTTTCAGTATCGCTCTTTTGTTTTCCGCGACACAAGGTTCTTAGCGTCATATAAAAAGAGACGAAAAAATACGACTATTACGACGCGGAGACAGCCGGGTAAGATATCTACGAAAGAAATATAATCACCGAGGGCTCACCGATATACTTCGATAACTATCGTCCCTCTTGTCATCGTTTCGCATCGATGACGCGAATCCGCTAGCGATCGCGCGCGAGACTTCGTACTATCATCGTTGAATGCTCTCACGATCGGCGCACACGTTGGCGCGATTACTATCTTTATACGCGTGGAAAATCAGCGATGCCCGGCCACTTCGGTTGCCCCGTTACATCGCGGCGGCAACGCGGATCCGTACAGCTTGATCCAGAATCGAAACTATTCCGAGTTGCGCTCGTGCATACCATTATCAGATTTACCGTTCGCAACGTTATTTTCAAACAAACATTAACATTTTTTTCCCCGTTAATCGGAAAATGGAAACAATTAATGTGCAAAAAAAAATCGAAATTCGTTGAAAAAAAGTTTCAACTTGCGGAAATCGCAAGAAAATGAAGTAAAAATTCGCGTTTTTGTTTAATTATGAAACACTCTGTACGTCGACAATTACGTCACGGTGCGACGACAAACAACACCGTAATAGACTGCGGCGCGGCTTACTATTGTCACGCTCTCGGGGGTCTCCTCGCCTGTATATATCCGTTTACTGTTAACGCCACGTTCTTCTTCGTCGTTGAAAAAATATTCATTATAGTTATATCCGAGCGGTATGGTGCGCGTAGGAAAATAACTATGAACGCCGCGTGTCGTTCGTCTCCTTTCCGCCTTTTTCAATCTCCGCTTCGACGACGTGATTGCAATGAGCTCGACGAGCCGAGCACACTTCAAGCGCTATCACGCGCGGCGAAACAAAAAAAAAAGGAATATCGATTCCGGCACCCAACGCGTCCTTTCAGCGTCATTCATCTGTGAAAATTACTGGTCCCGCTATCCGTACGAAAATTCATTATTCTGTTTGTCGTTTCGTTTGCGCCGGTGTTTTCCCAAAAAAAAAAAAAGTGCACGGAAACAGGATATAAACAATCGCCGAATTTCGTGGTATGTTTGATCAATAATAAAAAAAAAATTCTTTGAACATAAATAAAAAAAAATTGAATTAAAAAAAAGCAGTCAACCCGGTTATGAATAATTCACGAATTGTACCAAAAAAAAAAAAAATTTATTCCCAGCTTTTATCGTATAAAGAAAAATGAATTTGCCAGGAAAAATAGATAATAATAATTAAAAAATGTATTTCGCTAACAAAAACTTTTTCCCACAACCGGAAACTCTCGTATGTACGTTAACGCACGAACGCCCGATATTGCGTAACAGTACCGTGAACGCTTCCGGAAATGCTTGGCCTTCGCAGTCCGGAAGCAATCGCCCGTATGCTCGCGCAGGTTCGTCGAGCTCGTGCACACACCGCGTGGCGTTTCTCAAGGAAAAGAGAAAAAAAAGAGGTGATTCACGCCGTTGACCGTGGCCTCTGTGATTCAAGAAAGTGAAGCCACCTGCACATCCTTCTCGGTCGCGCGTTTCGTAATCTTTGCACTCAATGCGGGGCCGCCGATGTCCGTCGCGACGACGAGAGGTGGTCGCGTGCTTTCGTTATATCAAAGAACAATAAAAACAATAAGAAATACGACGAGAGAAGAGCGCAAGGGCCGATGACACTGAAAGTTGAAGGTTTCTCACGACCTTGGTGCACGCGCTTTGGACCGCGATGTTAGCTTTACATACATATATAGCTATAGGAAGGTCGGGTTACCGGTTATATCTCCGTGCACGTGGATATCGCGGTAGGCGATTTTCCCCTCGTCGTAGTATTCCGACGTTACAGCAATATCTCTTCTCCCGGCCACATGGTAAAGCTAAAAAGACCCTATACACGTGGATAAAGCGTATGCGAAGAAAGCGTGGTACGCGCGTGTATAATCGTATACAACTTGGATTGTACCAGCAGCAGCGGCAGCCGCGGTGCGCACGCACAACGCTTCATCCATTGCGGTCACGCACGCACGTAACTTCTCCGCTACCAGAGATTTCCCTCTTTTGCTTTGCTTCCGACTACTGTAAAGAACTTTGCAACACATGAACTGCGTGCGTGCACGCGCGCGAGTGCAGAGCCGCTGTGCACGCGATAGAATATTGCAGATCTTTGGACAGCGTCGGGGAGACACATTATTTCTGGAAGATACACGTCTCTATGCAAGTCCCCCCCCCCCTCCACCCCTTCTATGTTATTACACTTTAATTGTTTCTTTGGTGAGAGACGCACACACACGAGATTTCCTTCTGTATAATTATCAACATCTCGATCTACGAACCCGATCGGGATGAATCAACGAGTATACAGCCAACGCGTTTGAGTCCCATAGCCAGGAAGCTCGGCATACGTGATAGCCCACGGGTAGAACCTTGTCGAACTTCCTGGATCTATTAATAACCACGATTTCTTACTTGTTACTTATTACGCTACTATGTAATAAATCGCAAAGTGTACGATCGATAGTTCGTTCGTTGGATTGCAGAGAAAAAAAAAAAGAGCATAAAATTACAACGTATTTTCCGCTACATTTTGCCGATGAAAGAAAACGAATGGAGAAATTATGTAAAAGAAAAGTGAAAGAAAAAAAAAGGAAAAAACTGGAAAAAAAAATACGCGTATCGGTCATTTACCCGAGTGGACTATTAGACTCTCTCGCGGAACGTGCGCTCGTTCGACTCGATCGCCTTTTGTCGAGAGAAGAAGAAGAAGCAGATGAAGTAGGAAGGGATGAGAGAAAAAAAGGGAAAAAAAATAATAATAAAATAAAAATATATTGTCGGAGGATAGATATTCTTTTCGTCGGTTTAACTTCCTGGAACGTGAAGCTATTCCGACGGGACTGATGCTCTGTTGCAAAGCTCGTTGCGCATCTCCCCGACTCCACACGCTCCGGCGTTCGCTTCCTGGAGTCTCTTTCACTCTCGTCGAGAGGATTGAGGGGGCTACGGACACGAGCGGAGCAAAAGTACAGCCTCTTTTCCATGGCCTTAATCTACTCGCGGGAAGGATGGTGGGCTCGAGAGAGCGAGGGACGCAGTCATAAGCCACTGTGTGCAGCGATCGAGTAGGGAAAAGATATTGGATCGGAAGAGAATGAAATTGTGCCAATAACTGTTGAAGTCTCGTCGATCGATGAGCCAATCATTGCACCCCTCTTACCGCGAGAGCTTTGCTACAGTGGGAAGAAGGCCTTCTTGGTCCTCGGCTACGACCTCGAAAGAGCGCACGATCAATGATTGACCCGTACGCCAGGGTCTATATATATATACCATCATCAATGAGCCTCCAACCTCTTCGCGGAGAGTTACTCATCTCTTCCTGTACTCTCGCTCTTCCTTCGTGAGCTTCGGGCGATGAAACTACGAATCTCTGTATACCAATCAGAGTTCATCCGTCGGTCTGACTCGTCTCTTCGACTGTGTAGTTTCCAGATCCCGGCTCCCTCGCCAATCTCATTTTGCTACCCAGTCGGAGTTTATACTCACTGTGAAAACAACCGAAGACGAGACGCTATCGAACAAGTTTCAGCGCTGATTCTCGTTACGTCCTCCTCGTGTCCAGAAAGTTATCCACTAGGAATGTCTTTTATGCCTGTAACCGAGAGTAAGAGAGAGAGAAAGAGAGAGAGAGAGAGAGAAGCGAGCACACCGGCGTGGCATCTGCGGAAAACAGTAGATTGCGTATATACATTTTCTATAACGAGAGATACCGCGAAAGTTTGCGGTGGGGAGTTGCAACCGCGAAGAATCGTTTATAGGATATGAAAGAGAGAGATCTGCTATACACATCGCGTTATATTTTCTCAAAAGAAATATCTCGTGTAGTAACTAATGAAAGAAAAATATAAATTACACGTGCCGTTGAGCGGATTTGTTTGATTTGCCGTTATATCGGTTCGAAAATTATTACTCAAACGATCGACAACGCGCACGCTCTGCACATGTAAAAATAAATTATCTTCGAACTCCTTTCGTCTTCGTGAGCTCTCGCGCGTCGCAGGCCCTCTTCCGTGGATCGCGTGTTGAGGTCTTTTATTCGCGAGAAGATGAGACCCCAGAAACCATTGGCAGTGCAGCGTGACTTTTCTCCGATCTGCTTCGAGGTTCGCAGCTCTCCTTTACCCTCTCTCTCTTTCTCTCTCTTCGAGAATCTTGCAAACCAAAGAACGAGACTGAACGACCGCGGAAAAGTCGTTAAACCGAACCTGCGATCCAACTGCGAGCGGTTCAAGTAGTACCTATATTTATAATATTTGCCCTCCCACTACCTATCTATACGTAATAGTTGTAAGCGCATAGAAATTCCAGCGCTATACCGCGCTCTCGGGACTCATGGAAAATCGTGACCGCTCGAGAAAGGCCGGTGACTCAATGCCAATTCTCTTAGTCGTCGGTCTCTACCAAAGACCCGCTCGGATATTACACCGACCGCAGTTGACTTCCTCCTTCCTACTCGTCACTAGACGCCATTTAGTGATAAAAGTTTAGTAGCTTCAGCCAACCGAGAGGATCCCGGTAGGCAATGCTCTTTGATCGTTTCGCGCCGCGACAAGAAAAGAACGCCTTCCTTTCAGATATTCGCAACAAATTTTCCGGATCCTCGAACTCGCCAAGCGCCGTTACACGGCTATTTCTTTTTCACCGCGAAGCTTCGAACCCTCTGGCGATTGCTTTGCATTGAAAAACACAGAAATCCTTCCGTTCTCGTACTGTGGAAAAATCTCGATGTGCAATCTGCTCGAAGTCCGCAAACACGATCCTTTTAGGAAGTTAGTTTATTAGTCGTAACTCGGCGAGTTGTACGCCGATTAATAGAGAAAATTTATAGACGTAGTTCGGAGGAATCCCGGAGATTGCATTTATAAGATGTGAGTCAACGTCTCACAGTAGGACGACCCGTATTATCCAAGTGCCCCTTTTATCCCAATCTCTTCGATTCTCGCAATTTATCTGTTTGTTTTTCCAACCAAACCTTCCGCGCAAACGAGAGAGCGGTCGAGAAACTTTCGCGAACTCGACGAATGCACGTTTCGTCCGGATGATCATTAAGACTCGATGAGACTGGGACACAGAAGTCTCTAATACCTTAATGCGATGCTGTATGATTTTGCCGCTGGTATTAGACACTACGATTGCACTTTGCCTGGTGTACTGCTCTCTGCCCTCGGTAAATCGTGACCGTGGCACGAGAGGAACCCCGTGGCACGAAGTCATCGGATAACCGCAGAGAGTAGCGCTAAAGACCGAATTACCGTTTACCAACGAACCAACCAATCCCCTCGCGCCTCCGCTTCGAAGGCTTTAATAGCTCCCACGACAAAACAAGTACGAAGAAACTAGCCACTCGCCTCGTTCGGCTTCAGCCGAGAGATGAGGCCACTGTGTTATAACTCACAGGCGGCGAGACGGCGAAGTGGAGAGAAAGGATAGAAGAAGATTCGAGCTTCAATCTCAATGATAAATGCCGCCTCTTCGCGAATCATAAATAATACCGTCGTCTTTTTCCATCGCCACCGGATTTACTTCACCTCCGCGACTAAATTTATCTCTCGTTCTTCTCGCACTCTCTTTTCATTCTCATTCGTCTTTTATAATACCATATATCTAATAAGACACTCCACTCGACAAAACACCTATATTACAAAGACGTAACCACTTATTTTACGGCGAAATAAGCTTTGATACGATTCGCGCGACGCCGACATGATTTTCCATTTTGCGATCCTTTCTACTTCGTTTTTCCGCTACCGACACGATTTTTCCTCATTTTACAATAACGTTTCCACTTTTCTGTTTCCGCTGGAGAACGCGATTAAAGTTTTTCTCTTCGCGATAGTAAAGTATCATTAACGTGGAATCTGTACTAAGCACGCGGATTATTTTCTCGAGCGTTAATGATCTATTATGACGATTCAATGACAAATCGTTTCTGCATTTTCCTCGCTAATCGTAATCGCACTATCCGAATTATTATTGTCGAATAACACGCGAAGAAGGATGTGAATGACCACTGCAAGGACAAAACGGATATCGCTTCTCTCGCCAAACGATGTAATCGTTCGCCAAGGGGGTATCTTGATTATCTCCCATAAACTTCTCGTAGGATCATAAATAATCCGTACTCTGTGCTGTATCGTGCTTCGGTCGCATCAACGGCAAAATTTCCCCTCACCTATCTGGGTGTTCGCTTGTTTTCTACTCGGTACCTAACTCTTTACCGGGGATACTTTGCCTTGCTATCGGCATCTGTAGGCTCTCTTTTCTACTTCGTACACTTTCTTGCATATATACACTGAATCGGTTTTACTACGAAGAGGCTGGCGGCGTGTACCACGGTAGAGGGCCTTACCGTGTAATTTCCGCGGTAACAAATCTCTCTGTGGGCTCTCGTGATCGCCTTCTTTCCTCTCTCGTTCCGTGTTTCTAATACCGTCAATCCCTTCTCTCGCGAGGCGCCTCAATGCTCTGTTCCGGATTTCCGTTATTGAGTATCCATCTTGAATCCCTCAACGATGCGGTGAAACGAAGAAATCGTGCATCGGCCTCACTGGTACATTCCCCGTGGCACCCTAACCTATGACATTGCCAAGCGAGAGAGTGCAGTTCAGAGAAATCCGACAATTTTAACACGACGCCCAATTGGATTTTCTATCCTACTCGTGAGACAAGACGCTTTCTACGAGTCTCAAGACTCTATCCCTTTCGCTCTTTTCACATTTGTTTTAACGATAGTGGCTTCGGATTTGCGACCTCCAAATCCATTTCTTCCCTTTGGCAATACTTTCCTACTGCGAGAGTCGAGTCGTAGGTGTAGAGAATTATATTACATCGCTCGTGATTGTTCGTTTCTGATGTTTACTCCTGCAGATTCTTTGATTCACGCGATGAAGCTTTACATGAAAAAAAAAAAAAAAAAAAACGAATCGCGTCGAATTCAATCATTCAAGACATCTTGAAATCGCTGTACTACTCGGTTTTTCCACTCTTCACAGTTTGTTTTTCCAAGTTTCTGGAATGTACTTCGCGGAAGGATAAAAGATGGCATTAAGGCTTTCGAGAATACCGGTACCATATCATACCAAGGCTTAGAGAATTCGTCTCACTTAACAGCATCAGTTTCTCGTGATAATCGAAGCTATTTCTCGGAGATGTTGTGATGACATTACGAAAGTACCGACAATGTTTCTATCGCTGTACAGGCTTCTGCGGGATTTGATTTCTTATTTTCGCTGCTCTTTCGAGGAATAATATGAATTATGAAATAATTTACGATGCGAGATGATACTGCGATTCGTCAAAGAGATGTGATGACGCAACAGAAGTTCGAACTTCACGGTGAATAATTCTGTTCGTTTGAATGATAAATAATCGATAGAAGGGAAAGCATGTAAATCAATTTCCGTTCTGTATATTTCGATAAATAGGGTATCGCACGTAGTTGGATACCCTGAAGTCAATCGAAACGTAATGAATAAAGGGCTTCGAATACTGGGAAGTAAATGGCAGCGATGCATTCATACCGATGTGGAGAACGCCATTCGCGCAATCAATGGTTCCCCTTGGATGCAGTCGTTCAAAATTAATGTTACGGACAATCATTTACAATCACATACTATACATGCCGAATAATGGAAAGCGCAAATAGGAAATGTACACAATTTGTACCCAACGGACATGAACGCGGGGGATGACCCGCTTGACAAATGCAAACGCTAACTCTCGCCTGGAGTATCAATCAACATGTAGGACCGAGAAAAGCCCTCCAGCCTCAGTTGCCGTTGATTACATTACGGAAATTGCACTTTTTTTCAACCGGAAGGCGAACGAATCGGTATCGCGATGGCTTGTTTCGCGCGACTGACAAAATTCCTCCCCCAATTGCAAATTCACGCAAATGTTTAATTAAGACCACTCGATGTATAATGATGTTCGGGGGAACCAAATGAATTCAATAGGGTTGAATAGATCTGCGATCGCGATGTATCGATCATCCAATCCGTAGGCTAACGCCAAACGCCAATGATGCGGCACACGAGAAGTATTCAAATTCTCTACTGCATCGATACGTCAGATATCTGCAACGTTCTTCTTTTTGATCAGTCGAGTCTAGACGAGCAAATATATTGACTTCCGGTATCCCGTAGCGTACGATTGGTAGAAGTCATAAGAATGTCAGCAGAAAATTATGGAACATTTTATCGAAATAGAACTGTCGTGGAATATCGTGAATCATATAGTGATTCGCTGGTAACTCGATAGGCGACATGCGCGAAGACACGATATCAAATTCGACGATGACTTTTGCTTGTGTTAAAATCGAATCAGTGCGATCCGAAATAGACACCAATCGGGTTTGATGGATGGATCCACCCATCGCGTTGGCGTGTAATGCGAATAAAAAAATAATCTGCAGATCGAGAAGTATTCACTAGCGTAGCGTTTCTCTCAGGGATTTTGCTCCATTTCAATAATCTTTTGGATAATATGACTGCTCTTGACGTAATCTTGTCTGCTCTCGATGTTCGATTCTCTATTCGCGGAAACAACGTTTTCCATTCGCTTAATTCGAAGCTTTTTTCGTTTAAAATTTTTTTGTGTTTTTCTACATAAGAACTATCGAAATAATTGATCAACTTCATCGCTCATCCGCGATCCCGAGATTTCGGAACGCTTCGCTGCTGCGATTATGCTATTTTTTAATCTTCCATTCAGCCCAACGTCGACCGGCTTCTCATTGTGTAATCTTTATTGATAACAGTAAAAGGCATAAGTTTACGATATAAACACGAGTTATGGTGGTCGATTTCTTTCTCGACGCTACAGTCGATAATAAGTTGGATTCGCGTATCCACAGCTCCGTTTCTCGGTTTGCTCTTTTGTTCATCATCGCGGCCATTAACTCCGACGCGAATAGATCGTTTTTTTTTTTTTTTTTTTTGCGAAATTTTTTTATAATCGAGTAATATAAACACTGCGCGTGAAAAAATTAACGAGAACAATTATTCGCTGTAATTATTTCGAGCAAAATATCCGGATGATTAATCGGGTACGAAGATCTCGCAGACCTTCGATTCTATGTTTTGTTTCTCGAGCTCACGAAATAATAATCACGATTCCCGGAGGATCCCCGGAGTGAAAGAGGGAGAGGGGCGTCTATGGACCGAGTGCTCGGTCACGAGGAAGCATACGCTAAGGAAAATAGCGGTGCAAGTCTCCGACGACGAGGCGAACCGAGCATCGAGCAAAGAGGAGACTAAGCTAATCACTGTTGGCTCTCCTCGGGCCATTACTGCCTTTGAGCTCGCAGCGCGCTCTTTCTCGCTCGATCGTTTGGTCAGCAAAGTCAGCCGCGCTCTCTCGTTCGTTCGCAACCAACGATAATTAATAATCCGTGAAACGTGCGTACAATAAGCTTCGCTTGAGCCCATCGCGAGACGACTTACCATCAGTTTCTTCAAACGGTACGAGAGCCCGGTATATTCCAGACCTTGACTTCGTTCCTCCGTTAAAAGCACCGCGTAGTCCCCGACGCAACGCGGAGAGCACTTCCACAGACCCTTTTGATATTCACATTACTGTTGCGAAATATGTACTAAAATAATAATGCCGTATTTCTATGTATCATAGACAAGTTTTTGCGACGAAAAACATTTCGCAACATTAAAAAAATCAATACGATAGTTAGGAACGAGTGTTTGCCGATACGCATCAATGAGAAATTCTCACGATCGCGCGTTTCATAATTTCATATTCAACGGTTAACCGTAAAAAGTTACCGAACACGAAGCGATTACGGAAGAAAAAGTTAACATTTTTACGGTGTTACCGTATGGTTGGAATGCGTAAACGATAAACCGATTGCGAGGCTTCATGCAAGCGCCACATTGAACAAAGATACTTGAATTGTTGCGTATACATAGTTCTGCATCGAATTCTGGCGGAGCGGTGAATTCGACTGTGCGGTAATTCGAGTATTGGAACGATATTGCATTCTCCGAATATTTTAGTTCTGCATAGACGCGAGAGGCTGTACAACGGGCCGTACCGTTTTATTCTCTCAACGGTACGTCACACGCCAAAGCGTCGAAAGAATTTTGCGTATATCCATAGTACGGAGTACCGGTTAATAAAGTTCCTCCGGTACACAAAAACGGCGGGAGAACTTCGTATCACATTTTATGGATCGACTATCGCCGAAGACTATATAAAACGATGAACGCGTATAAAATATATGTAATATAATCGTACAATACGATAACTGGAGTGAGCTATGATTAAACGAGCCGTGAATTCGAGAATCTTTGATGCGATCTGCACCATTGATTCTCAATAAATCGAGAAAGAGTTGTCTATTTTTTTTCAAAGGCTTTTCATCGATCGATCGTTTTGATTTATTATTTTTTCACTATTATTTCTTCGCCAGTTTATCGTTTTTAGATAAATCTCTTCCTCTGTTTTTTTTTATTTAATTTAAAACGATCTATCGATCTTTTTTTTATGAATCGATTCTCGTTCTCCAATATTTCTTTATGCTTCAACTTTGTTTTTCGAGCCTTCGATCTATGTAATTTGATTTTTTAATAATTTTTATTAACTATTCGTCGTCGTTTTTTCGAATTTTAAAGATTAATGACAATTTCAAGATCAATTTTGCGTAAAATTATTGCATTAATTGGATTATTACTTGAATTTCATTATAACTATTATTGCATTAAACTGAAAATTTCGCGTCGTTAAAGGTGAAAACAGACCATCTGGTAGAGATTCTCCAGGCTTCGTACTCTTGTGTACTGTGCATATAAGCTGCTGATGACGTCGGCACCGCAGATTCGCCGTCGAGAAAACCTTTCCCCGGGCAATACGTTCGTAACGAATTAAACTCAAACTAATGACGAGTGCAATCTAAATTACCGTAGCCTACTGTAGTAAACACGGTCTATACTATATAGATTCCTCGAGTTTACTCGCCAACGCGAAACTAATCAAGAAATGAAGAGACCAAAAAAAAACGTACAAAATATTTCACACCGCTGTGTAATATATAGACTTTTTGTCTATCGTGAGTTCATATTCTTCTCTTAATATGTTATCCTCGCTATAATAATGACCCCTTAATTATAGTGATCGTAATACATAGTGGAAGAAGTTATGTAGGTTTGTAGAATATTTCTTTGATAGGCAGAAGAGGAGATGGATAGGCTTCTGCGTACATAATTCGCGATTTTATTTTAGCGCCCATCGGCGCGCTGTCTCGTCGCTCGCATCAACGTCCAATTTCGCCTCCACTCAATCAACACCGGTGCGAGAAATTTGCCACTCGTAAATTTGAACACATTTCTCAATTCATCTCTCGGCTCCCAAACCTCATCCCCCCCCCCCCTCCCCTTTGCCCCCGCTTCCGCCTCCTCCTTCCGTTGATGGAATTTGTCGGGGGATTGAACGCAGGTGATGCGATGGGCAACGACCAAGAGTGATTACAACCTCCGGGAAGATTAGTGGGCGATAGGAATCGATATAAAACCGAGATATTCCGATTACTCGCGGCGTTGGGCCGATTTCCACTGTATACAGTCAGTGGCTATTGCAATTCCGGAATAAATATGCGGTGGCGGTCGCGCCGGATGTCGAGAGACCAGCTAACCGCGACCGATCCGGCTCCGCGGACTCGGTGACACAGAAACGACGACGTTCCTATGACTACTACTTCTACTTCTGATGGTTTATGCCTACGATTTTTTTTTGTTTTTTTTTTTTCCTCAGTTGCTTTATTCTACCGACTATTTAGCGCGCGTGTCGTTTGCGGTCGAAAACTAAATATCGGCCGTGAGACGAGACGCGCCCCCGCGTACTCGGCGAGGCGGAAGGAACAATGTCAATATCCCACGTTATACCGTATGAAAAAAGTGTCTCTATCGTTGGCATTTTTGGTTTCAATTTTTTTTTTTTTTTTTTTCACTTCAAACCATTTAATTTTATCTCTTTACCCGTAATTAAGGTTTTTAATCGAGTTTCTCGTGCAGATTTTCATGGTAGTAGTTCTACAGTGAAAATTCAATTATTTCTTTGTTCTCTCGTTTGATACGGAATAATAGGGGTAGATATTTGCTCGCAGTGCTGTGGTGAAATTCAACTAACCTGCTACCGCCTATTTCGACGAGGAAAAAAAAAAAAAAAAAAATTCTTCGCTTAGGATCCTATCCCGGGATAGTCGTGAGAGAAAATAACAGTGAGAAAACGAGTATTTCTCTTCTTTGACCGTTTGGTTGCGAGAAAAGTATTGAATGCACGAAGAACCAGCAGCCCGGTAACCGTCGTTCGCAATTCAACGGGACGATACCGGGCGTTCGTGGCTTCTCTCTGCTGCTTCCTCCATCGTCTTTTCCGATACAATACTCGATATCCAACAGGCGAAAGAAAAAAATGAAAAAAAAATACGTGAAAATAAAAACAATTGGGAACATCGCGTCACCGCAGGAAATTTCATTCCCGACGTCTTCGTGACGTCGTACTAAAAATAACAGTAGGAACTCAACGGAATTCCTTTCTCGATGGACACAAAAAAAATGCCTATTATAATTCAATTTAATGGTCTTTCGCGCTCCCGGTCTGTTCTGAATCTCATTACTCCGACCTTCTCCAATTTAGCCGGCGGCTAGAAGAAGGGTATCCGTAATTTTTTTTTTTTTTTTTTTGAGCTCAAACTGTCCGACGCTCGTCTCATCATCTGTCCTCTCGTACTTTCGTCTCGGACGCGTTTTAAGCCACTCGATTAGAGCTCGTTATGCAGTAAGAAGAAGCGAAAGTGGACGAAGAGTTCAAGTTAAAGAAAAATAAAAAAACGAATAACTACCTAATTTGGTGAACACTGCCGCGAGAAGATATTCAAGCGAAGGAAGAAGGGATCTCTTCGCACCGTCCGCACGACCACGAAGCTCTCTCGCTTGAGGCCAAACAACGGTTTTTTTTTTCCTCGCTTCTCTTTAAACGCGCTAGCGTTCCGCGTCTGTAAGACCCCAATTTTTCGTCGCGTCCAGCGACACGACGCATCCTTCGAGTTTCACACTTTCGTCACTTTTTTTCGAGATAAATTTCGGTCCTCGAATTCGTACCGCGCAAGAATCGAGCTGCTTGTCTCATCGCTTCAATGCTTTCGATGCAAAACTGATTGCGAAATTATTTTTAAAAAATGGAAAAATATATAATAAAATAAAAAAAAACTACGAAGGTACCAAAGTTTTCCCGAATCAAACATTACGTATTGAAATGTATGCCTTTACAGTCGATGCGTCGGCGTAGAACGCCCGCAGCGAAGTAACGAATTGATTAATTGAGTGAAAACATAATAATAATTAATACAATGAATAATGCATTACGAAGTGTGGGTAGGGGTAGCCATGTGCGCGTATCAAATATCCTTACACACTCACCGGAATACCGGCGCCCCCTGCAGTGGTAATGCGTGTCGTTTAATCGCCCGATGCATGAAAAAGAGCACAAGACTCTGTGGCTACTTCTGTTGTTGCGTTGGACGCACGTATAGGGAGCGAACCCGCAGTCGACCGACCGAAACAAAACCGCGACCGGGAATCGACAACGTGTATAGAATTTCCCTATCCTCGTTCCATAATAATAATAATCAAATAGCTTCTTCAATTATTTCACAAAATCAATGAGCAAAAAGAAAAAAAAAACAAATACATAAGTAAATTCACAGCACGAAGTACATATCGCAAGCGTGTGCGCGTGCGTGTGTACTATAGCTGTAATACGGGGTGAGAGTGCAGAAAAACCGTATAAAAACGCGATGGAAAATATCGAGTAATTATCGAACGAGGAAGAGAAGTTTCTTCGTTCGTACCAACACCCGTTAATAAACCAAGTGCTCTATATTTATGCCCATCCGGCAGATTCCTGCGAACATTTTTTTGAATAGATTCGGAGAAAGTTATATCGACCAAACTGTACTTGGAGTTTTTTTTTTTGCGTCATTTTTTCCTCCGGCTTTTTTTTTATCCGGGTAAAAGAAATGTTCTTCTTCAAGATTCGCGAACGATGCCGCGAAGCCATTACTCCGAATTGTACCCGCGATCTCTGCCGGTAATAATTTACAAAGTTTGAACGTAAATAGCTTGAAAAATCCACAAACGAAAGAGAGTTCCGGACAAAGCGAGGGAACGACCAACCCTGAGCATTGTCAGGTCGTCTGCGAACTCACGGCGCAGTAACTTTTATCTGCAAATGTACGTGTGTGTCACTTGTACACACGTGGCTTTCATCCCGTTTTTCTCCTACCTTGGCAATCAGATAATTACCGGCCTCGGCATTCCTCATCCAGATTTTGATCTGTTCGCGGCGGGCCTTGTCGAGACCGCCGCGCGAGTCCACGAATGAGAAACAGAGAAACTTCTCTTCGTCGTCGTAATCCGTTCTCCGGTACTTCCACACGGGTGGAGACATACCGTTATTCCGTTAGTACATATCCCCGCGTACTGTGTATACGTCCTTCTATTATCCTTAACCATCCCATCACGAGAGAAGCGTCACGACTGTCTTTTCTCCTTGTACTCTCACCGTGAAACTTCCTCGGGAAAGTGAGTCAATCCTTCTGTGTACCCCACCGTGTGGTATCAGTGAGAACACAGAGGCTCTTTGTCAAATTTGCATAATAAATGTATTCGAATCTCATCGACGAACTCCGCTCCGCTTTTTTCTTTTCTGCAAGGATACAATCCTTTCTTTCTCCTTTTTCATCTTTCTACTCTCATTTGATGCAAATTCAGCGAATAACAATTATTTAATCAAACTAACGATTATATCCTTTGTTACGCTGTTCCTCTTTCCACTACTCTCATTTGATGCAAATTCCAACGAGGAGAAATTAATTAATGAAATTCACAATTCGTTATACTTTTTTATTCTTCTTTCGTTCCTTTTACTCTCTCTTTCTGTGTATCCCTTTTATTTTTCTTCGGTACTCTCTCTCTCTCTTTAGTTCCGCGGGAACCTCGAGAAAAAGCAATCGAGAGATAGGTCGGAATTAAACTAAAGAGTCTCGTAGAATCACTCGGGCTAAAGAGAATCGCGTCGAGCTAATCACTCATCCGCGTATCTCTCTCGATCTACTCTCTTTGCCTGTCCCCCCTCTCTCGGGGACTGGATACATTAAACATTTCCTGGCAGGCGTGAGGCCGGGAAAGCCTCCGCTCTTTAGCCGATCGTCTATATAACACTCTCATCCTATACCGGACGAGAGCGCCCAGCTTTCCTCTGCTGCTATTGCTCTCGATCCAAATGATCAACGACTATCCGAAGGATCCCTGCGTATTACAAGCTCCGTGTTGGAGCTCTGGTAGCCAACGTGTATCGTCGGAGCATCGACTCGTATGCGCTCTTTGCCCGCGCGACGTTCGCGATCTGTAATTATGCAAATATCTGCGAATCTCGTGTGTATCGAGTATCGGAGAAAAGATCGTTATAACACCGACACATCGAGACGCGTTAATGCACGAGAAAATCTTGCGAGAGATATATATCGCGACGGTATCGGGTAGGATGCTGAAGTCGTTCGAAAAACCTTGAGTAGGTCGCTCATGAATTTTGCACCGAATAGATATGCGCTATGATACATATATCGAGTGCTGAGAAACGGATGGGCGTTTACCACGTCGTTCAACACGTTAAACAGCGTTAGATGCGCCCTTCCGTGTCTTAGCAATCGATGCAACTTGGTTGAGCTACTGATGTTTGTAGTTTACATATACGAGTTCACTGTCGTTACTACGGACAGATCTCCGCTTCGGGATAATTTTGATCTTCGTATGATCGTCTTGAAGACTCATATCCTGCCTGTCTCTCCGCGCTTGTCTGTCCTACTCGGTTCCCTGCAACGCTCGCCTGCCTTGACCGTACGTTCGTATACGCAAGGCAATTGGTACGGACACGTTAATCGCGTAGCCGAGATATGCGGTGTACGGATGCTGTGATGGAGGGATAGGTACTCAAGATCTCTAGGAAGCTGTGCGAAAGACGAAAGGAGTTGCGGCTATATACGCAAGATTATCGTATCTCGATTCGAATGAGGAAATATATATATGTTGGGAGATGTATATATGTATATACATATATATATATGGGGAGGAAAGAAGATGAAGATGGGCACGTGGAGCAGAGGGTAAAACCGTCACGTTGCGAAGGAGTGCGCCTCTTCGTGTCGGAGAAACTTGAAACTCGGTACGTAAAGAAGGTGGTAGCCGTAGATTGAAGCCAGTAGTTGACGTCCACCTGCTTCGCGTCCTATAGTATTTACAGAGGGGAACGCGCTCTCGTCTTTATAGAAAACCTCTCTGCTATAATAAGCTATAAGAAGACACGATTACGTGGGTAGATCTGACAATCTCGTTGCTTCTTCCGTACACCATTATTATTATTGTTATTATTCAGCTAATATCGCTTCTGGGGGTCTC
Source organism: Cryptus viduatorius (assembly GCA_964006125.1). Lineage (NCBI taxonomy): Eukaryota > Metazoa > Arthropoda > Insecta > Hymenoptera > Ichneumonidae > Cryptus > Cryptus viduatorius. The sequence goes on from OZ023222.1 coordinate 16,091,484, forward strand.
TTTCAATCTCAGAAAATAATAAATTCGAAACGCGGCTGGAAGCTCTGTTCCGTTTCCACACTTTTTTTTTATTTTTTTTTTTTTATTCGTTTTCGCTTTCAACGCCGACACTGAGTTATACCATTACCGGGACTTTCAGACGGCGCAGTCGAGATTGCGATTGAAATAGATTATTTTATTGAAAGAAATTGACATCGATTGATTAAGAAATTTTAATAATATTGACGTGATTGGTGGCCAATATGTGAGGTTAATTAATAGCACGCGACTTTCGAACGAACGATATTATTCGAAATTAAAATACGACTTTGTCGGAATCATTGCTTATTAGACGCGACGACTTATTACACTCGATGTCGCCCTATCGATCGTATATGACGATTTAAGTATCCGAGATAATTTTTTCAAAGTGATACTTTAGTAAAATTTAATTTTCTTCGACTTTCGAATTTTTCATCCGTAACCCCAAAATTTATTCATCCGTATGCTTATAATAAAAAGGTACAAATATCATTTATTATGGTAATAATGATTTTTGATGTGTGGTAAATTGTTTTTTGATTAGTTTAGATTCATAGCTCGCTGTAGATTAGCATTTTATGAAAGTTTTTAACGACAACTCTCCGCCGACGATAGTTCACGAAAGCTTCGGCTGGACATCCTGTTTCATTGATGAAATTCTATCGCAAAGGGGATAATCGAAATTCACGAAAGGTCGTGAGGGCAAACGAAAAGTTTTTATCTCGCTTCGAATACTATTCGTGTACTGCGAGTCTCTCGTATAATAAAGCAGTTTGTTATTACTCCGAAGGGACTCGTTACGAAGGCGTAGGTTAGTCCAGCGGCCATCAGTAGAACCGAATGAATTCAAGTCAAGTGCAATAAAGTTCCTTTCGTTCGAAAGAGAAAGACCTCGTGCCTCGGCTCCTCGTAAATACAGATTTTACGATTCGACGAATCACTTAACTCGTTTCCTTTTCTCCCGCGCCGAGCCGTATATCAAGTGCAAATGTATAGATGCGTTCGTCTTAGCCGTAGCGAAGTTCTCTTAAACTATTTAAAATCGCGACGGCGCGTAACTTGACCGGTAACGTTTCGCGAACTAACAGCACCTGCACCGGAGCTTAAATAGTTTTCTCAATGCATTCAACGATAAGGAAAGGGGAATCTAAAGATAATTAAACGAGCTGCTCGTGATCAGTTAGCAGAACTTCGTGACGGCTAAGAAACTTCAATGAAACGAAGTCTCGCGTACACGTTTCTGTCGAGTTGACTGCACGTTAACAAAACGTGGTAAGCCAAAACACGCGAACTATGGGTCACAACTTCAATGGCTACAAAGACGCGCCATGCGCACCAACACTGGCGCAGGTCGAGGGTCAAAGTTAACGCATCGTTGGTGTCGTAAATCTTAACTTACTCTGAGCCTAAGTTACTATGGACGGTGCCCTCGGGGAGTTCGAGAGACCAGAAGCTTGCCGAGGGTTCGGGAGCGCTGTAGTGGTAATGGTAATGGAGCAAACAGTCGTGTAAGTAAATATGTATACATGGTAAATAACTTGTACACATACTGTGTATACAACGCGGAAACAGGCAAAACCGGTAATTATTAAAAATGTCTCGGTATCTCGATGTTTTGAGAAATGTTAGCTATTTTTTGTATAAAGGTCTCCCTGCGACCTTTCCTTGCCTTCCGCACCCTTCTATTTCGCATATAACAACATCGCGCACGTAGATTATGTGTACTCGGGACTAAGAGCATCAAGCGTACTGACGATCAACAGTATCGCCGAATGCCACAGGTAAAGCAGGTCACATCCTGCTGGGTTAGAGTACACGTGGATCGAAGCGACGCAAGCGGGAAAGTAAAGTAAGTAACTAAATGCGAGGCTCTCTCGAGTACGAGGACAGACGCGATGCTTCGAGGCACCGCGCGAAGCGAGTTTTCGTGGTAGTAATAGTAGTATAGTAGTAGTAGTAGTAGTAGTAGTAGTAATAGTAGCAGCAGTTCAGCTGAGATAGAGCTTCCGGCACGATTAGGATCGTCCCCCGGGTGAGCTCCGCGTTAACTTTTCACACGCTCTTTCTCCACTACTCTTGCGTTAAATGAAGAACAAGGAGACGAAGGTTAAAGTAAACGACCGAGACGATGATCTCGAAGTTTTCTCTTCTTATTTTTCGACATCGCATCTTTCATTTTTGTCCATTTGCTTAAAGTATATTTTAAAATATTCATTTGACGAAATTGTTAAAAAAAAAAAAAAACACAAAATGTCGATCATTTTTTCATATTCGATAGGCTTTCAGCGTCATTAAATTATTACCGAGGTTCCATTATCTCGTGAATCAAATTCGTTTTCGTTATATCGAAGCTTTTTTTTCGATTTAAATATCGCGTTTGAAGACACCGATTTAAAGACTCAATTTGAATAACGATTATAATTAAGTTTGATCGACCTATCTGTCGTGCAAATTAACGACGATGGTGAAGATACCATTGGCAATGCAGTTGTAAGGTAATGGATTAATCTCACTTACAACGCGTAACGAGTAGCGATCTCTGAAGCTACATATATACACGTGTAGTCTCTCACCGCGCGATAATACGAGAGCCCTTCGTCGTATTACATCACTCGGGAATAACCGAGCTGCGAGCCATAATATACCACGCAATATATATCGTAAGTGCATCGAATCCCAGCAAAATATTAACAGCCCTATTGAGACACGCGCGTGTTGCGAAGCCCCTGCATTGACGTCGATAGCTAGAGAATCCCCACCCCTGGACTGCGCATAAATTGCATTCAGCCGTATAGTTCGAAGCATCGAGAGCGGTCGGATATTGCGACCGGAAATTATCGTCTCTATTGGAAAACGACGTTCGGTGCGAAAGACGCGAAAAAATAAAAATAAACATTTTAAACGTTCGCGGACAGGAAGGAAATTAAGCAAATGTTGAAAAACAATAAAAAACATCGAACCACAAAATTGGAAACAAAACTGCGACCTTTGTAAACATATTCCGATCGATCGTTAACGTGTTTTCGTATCCACTCTATTGCGATGGGTCTTCTTGCACGTTTTATATTTTTTTTGCAATAAAAAAAGGAAAAAACTCGTTACGAATGATGTTTTTGCAAATAACTCTTTGAACGCAAACATGCTGCGAGCTACGAATGCGAACCAATTTCCAACTCGAAAATCACGATATGCGCATAGCGTATACCTCGTGAATAGATGAATATATCCGAACTTTACATTTATTCGGGTTCACGGTGCTTATCTCGGTTGTTGGCATATCAGCGATTCTCGTGAATACGAACGAGAAAATTCAAAGATTATGCAATGACTAACAATGAATGTATAGGAAAAGTGCGACATCCCCGAGTTTCAAAGTACCTAAATAACGCGGTATCAAGATGTTCCTCTACCGAGGCTATGATTAATTATACAATGAATAGCTTGTCGCTCTGTCGATTGTTTCAATTCTAAAACTTTGGTATATTGAAGGGTATTTTCAGGGCTTCGTAGGGACAATTTTCCATAGTTGCTGTCAATGGAAATTCGTATAGTATCTCAATGACATAGTTTCGAGTTTACTACGCTTAACTATAAAGCCGCGCGAATCAAACGTCAGGAATTTCTCGAGATACTTGGCAAACGAAGGAAGCGAATGCGCGCGTCCGCGATGTATAAAACGAAGGAATTCGCTTGTAGATTCTTGAGTTCCGACACGAATGATTGATTTTGATCGATAATTAGGCGAGTCACGACTAACGAGCAACGCTGTCCACCGTACCCTACGCTGCACTTGGCTATAGTATAATTTCTCTGTACATCGGTACGTCGTATACGTATGTGTATGTTGAATAAAAGAGGACAAGAATTAAGAGGACTCGTAAATAACTTCCCGGTGCTGCGAAGCGTGTCCGAATACTCTCGAGTTGCGAGAGTAGTATGCGAGAGAATCGAGAATGCGCAAAGGAATGAGAAAAACAGAAACAGCTATCTAAACCAGCAACGAATGGAGGAATTTCCTTCGAAGTCTAAAAGAACGTACAAAGTTCTCGATCTTTTGATTTTTTTTTTTTCTTTCAACTTCATTTTTTTTTAAATTTCCGGTTCATTTTCTCGTCTCGTATATATGCACATTTCTCGGTTACCAATGTTTCGATTTATCTCATTCCCATACGAGAGTACCTCGTGAACTCTCCTACGACAAGCGGCTGCTGGAGAAGAGCAGAAAGATCATTCGGATAAAAGTCTCCGCTTGAAATTCACTGCGAATACATTCGTTGCGTATTCCTATTAGGTGTGAATGCTATATAGTAATGTAGGTGCTGCGCAAAGCCCCCCCAATAGATATTTCTCTCTCGTGGAGGGTTTGGATCGCGAAGAGCATCGTGCAAAAGCGGATCGAGAGGCGTTTGCGTACAGTAGAAAAGGATGGGGACATCTTGCCGCACGGCTTGTCTCGCGGTCATTAATCGTGACCAGCCTGACGCGTGCCTCGAACCCACGACGTGTACACTATTTGCTTCATGGTGTGTACTTGCATGCTTCACACATGCGTATTAAGAGTCTCGAGAATTTTTTTCGAGAGATAGGAGGCATTTGCCTGTGACTCGTATTCCACTGACCGCAAGCCATACACCGTCTAGTAGCCTCTTGGTGAGGCTGTGAATTATCACGCTCGGGAAAGACGATAAAGAAGAACGAATCCATCCCCTGCGTGGTCATTAAGGCTATCCGGCAGCCACGGCTATTGGTAGCCCTAATGACTCTATGAAAGTTAACTCTTTTTTTTTCGACTTTCCAATGTGTTTTATTTTTCTTGAAAGAGCTGAATGCAAAAAGCTGCATTTGTTTGTAGCGGTAACGCGTTAGCGAGATCTCGTCCAGCACTCAAGTACGTTTCTTTACCCCGAGAAGACTCAAGGCTATGAGATTTGTAATAAGCTTCTTCACCTCTGTGTACTTACTGACACGAAGGTTTCTTCTCTCCCCAGAGATACGACGATGTTTCTCTATCCATTCTCTTCGTACCCTCGGTACGCGTTCTCCGGAACCGAAGATGCTCGAGACATGCATGCAACGAATAGCTCTTTTTCCTCTCGTCTGCCCTCTCGAAGGTCACAGGATGTTGTAAAGTATCCTCTCGTATATATACACACGCGCATGAGAACGTGTATCTCGAGTATTGTGTACCGAGTACGGGAAAGCAGGATATGATATCGCAGATATTGTAGGATGTCGAGGATTAACAGGAGTGCGAAGGTCAAGATTATGCGGTACTTCGCTGTCTGCGCTTCACATGTGTGCGAACTTATACAGTAAAGAGAAACGCTGCGCCGATGCATAAAGATGCGAACCAGCTGTTTACACAGTCTTAAAAATGCGAGAAGGAGAATTCTCCCGATGGGTTCACACGGAAGTGAATACTATCAAATTTTACTACTTTTGATAAATCAGAACTCTGAAATTCTCTCCGTTTACAGTACCTATAGTTATATAGATAATACTCCCATTTCGCTGACTATCCAACCACGCGAAACGGACGTTTTCTTTTCTTTTTCTTTTTTTTTTTTTTTCATTCACTTTTTACGCTCTTTTCTATCCAATTTCTTCGGCATCGATGTAATATTATCTTCCGTTCTCTTGACTCGATTCATTGCGAGGTGTCTCGGTGTCTGACCGTAACGAAAGAGGAGACTCGTTTCTTCCCAAGTTCAACCCAGTTTCGCCCTACTCGAGCCTCGCTTTCCTCGTTTGCCTCTTTTGCCGGTGTAATATCCGTATAAACCGCTGGAAATTAAAATCTCGCGGCGGGGCCCGCGTCTTACGCACGCGGTCTAATTATCATTATCGAGAGAATTTATACACCGCCGCGCGGCGGAATCCACAAGCACCGGTTTTACGTACCGCAGTAACTCTCGGGGATACGAGTAACTTGATTTTACGCGATTATATCGAGGATACCGTTCAATGGGAATTGCAAGACTCGTGTAAAATTGAAGCAATTTTTTTTTTTCGGAGATTTGAACTGTTGTAATCACCGTGTAAAGGGTGTCTTAAGTCTTTTTAAAAAACCAATTGAACATTTTTTTTTTTTTTTTTTTTTTTCATAGAAATTTTTATCATTGGCCGAAATTAAGGGCATACGATTGTACGTTAAATGCTTCTTGTATCTCGCAAAGAGCTCACGACCCGTGCGAAAACCGATGCAACACGTGGCTACTTTCCAGGTCGACCTATTTGCAGTGTTGTTTATATTTTATTTTATTTTTTTGTTTCTCTCCTCCTTCTACCATGCAACGATGAACACTCCTCTTGCGCGCACTTGTCGGTCCTCCGTTAGCACATCCGCGAATCTGGGTCCCCTTTCTATATCACCTATATGCGCGGCGGTACACGTGTACACTGTATGTATATGTATATAACAGGGCCTCTGTCTTACGCCTTTTTTCGCTTTTGTATTCAATTGCGTGGGCGTTTTAACGAAACAAAAATAAGAATAAAAATCGAATACTCGAGAAGGAAAACAATTTGGCCGATGCGCGGACCAAAATACCAAAACGGTGAAAGTACGAAAAAAAAAGAAAAGATTGTCTTACAACTTTCGCACATTTGCAAAAGGAGAAAACGGTGAATTTTTCTTTTCAAAGGCAAATGTGCTCTTCTTGACGTCTACGAGTGCATCAATCACTCTCGTCGAGACGAGATTTCTATTTTGCACATGTGAAGACACACAGATAAACGTATTATTACGATGCGTAGAGAAAAAGAAGGCAGATAAGAGCTCCGGGCGTCCCGTCTCTACGGGATGTTCGTATATATATATATATCGCGCGTGTTGAGGGCCGTCGAATGCGAAGGATAAGTTACGAGCTTCCTGGGGACACTCGACAGCGTGTCGGGTCGCGAAAGGTCGATATATAAATTCAATAGGACACGAACCACCCGCGCGAGCGAACTAATGGAAAACTTGGGAATTTCACGAGAAAAACTTGTGCGCTCGCATTGTTTCACGTATATTTCTGTCTTATTTTATCTTTTTCTCTGTGTCGATGAGACAATGAGAAAGCGATGGATGGAGTTTGTGTATAACGTCATTTATCTCGTTTCCTCGTCGCGGAAGAGAAGAAATTGAATTTTTGTATTCAGTGCTTCGTTCGGGAATATATAAACAATAGCCGCAAAAGCTATTCATCATTCTTCGCTCTTTAACTAGTGTACCGCTTGATGCGCGCCGCCATCTTAACTTCAATACACTGCCAAAGGATCTTATTCAGCATCCTTCGGTCTTTCATCTAATTTATTGCTTTCGTCACATCGTATCTCGAATAATAGTCAATTAATTATCACAGTGGCGGCAAAATATGAGAGAAAATCATTAAAATCGTAAAATTTGCAAAATTCATTCGCAAATTATAGAATTCTTGTTCCATAATTAATTCCAAGTGAAGTAGTTATTTTTTCACGAATGCCAAAGTTAATTAAGAAATATCTTAATTAAACCACTCACCTCGCCGACGCTCGTATAGTTCGTGGTTAGTTTGATCTGCGGTCGAATTTTTCCGGGAGATTCTCGAGTCTCTTTAGCCGGACTCGACGACGAAGTTTGCTGCTGCTGCTGACTCGTTGCCGCGGTTTCCAGACTCGCGGGATGCGAAGTTTTCTTCGGTGACAAAGTCGAACCCGCGGTGTATTCGGTATTTTTCGTTCGCTGTTCGATCGTCGTTACCGGCGTTACGGACGGCGCCAGCGACGATGAACTCGGAAGATCATTGTTCGCGATGGGCGTCGTTTGTTTGGTCCTCACTGGACCCCGAGTCTGACTTTGACTCGGCGGCAGAGCGAAGCAACTGCTCGCGATTATCAGCAAGAATGCCGCGGAATCGAGTGGCTTCATTTTAAAATTTATCGATTGGTTTTGAAATCGATAATACTTTCGTTAACTTTTATACCGCAGTGCACACCATACGGTTTTTCCTCACTTCGTAAACGTTATAAATTTTCTCTCTTTGGCACTCGATTTATCCTGAAATCAAAAAAAAAAAAATTGTTTTCGGAAAAATCAAAAAATTAACGAATATAGATCGTAGCAAAAGCAAAAAAAAATGTAACTTTTGCGAAACCAACTTGTCGATATGTGGAAACTCGAACGCGCTATATAATGCGAGCAACTAAATACCCGAGTGGATAACACACATGCGGAATATTCGCTCTCTCGCGGACGCGACATAACATTACATTTATGGAGGTGGGTACCGTTTCAAACGCCCAGTGGCATAGAGAACACCGACAACCGACGAGCACGAGCCCGAGACCAAGAGAGGTACCTAACCATCAGTGCCACCACGGCAGGGGAAACCCCGTTGCGTGGCATTATATGGACATTATCTCTTAGTACCGGGTGTCTGACATTAACAACACTTTTCATAGGAGTTTAAAAATCTCTTCCGCGACTAATCTTCATGTTGACACCTTCAATTTTTTTAAAAACGTTTCTCTTCCATAACAGACCTTAAAATGAAAATTATTTTAATTTGTCACTTAATAGAATTTCTCGGGCCATTTTTTGTTTACGCGATCTTTTTTGTTTTTTTTGTTTTTTTGTTTTTTTTTTCTTTTTTCACTTGACCGGTCTGTTAAACCCGTCGGAAATAAATGTTCCTTTGTCACTTAATGGAATTTATCAAGCTGCTGTCGAACTGGAGAAAAGGGATAAGAATCGTTCCGGAGCGGGTTTTCTACGCGAGAATAAGATTGATTCGCTTCATTTCTACTGTATGAAACGTAGGAGCTCTTTTATCTCAATTTGTCTTTTATCCTTTTATCCAGCCACTATTTTCCCCTTCAGGAAAATCTCACGAAGCAGAGTATAAATAGATCAGCGAAAAAATCGATAAAGGACAATGAGCGACAGTGCTTTTCCGGCTATGCGAATTTTTTTACCCTCCAATCGTAATCGCGAATCTCTTTCGTCTCGATTAACTCATTCAATTTGTCTTACGCAGCGGTAAATCGAACTCACTGCACTTGACAAAACTCGGAAACGTAACGAGATAGCCTCGCGATGTAGTCGTCTTTGCGAGAATGTTTCGTAAACTCTCTTCCTCTCCTATGCTTACTCGTCTTTTAACACTCGAGTACGGAAACGTTGCTCGTGACAGCCACTTTTTCATTCGAACTTTTACCTCTTGTTGCTCTAACAGATGTCTCGTTCGTTTCGAGAACGAGCAATAGGAACGTGAAGCTTTGAATCAACGCGCTCGTTTCTGTCACACGTCTTTCACACGTCGAAACTCTGAGAATGTTATTTGATGAGCGTCGATTGACGATCGTATAATCGAACAATTGGATCGACCAATAAAATTTCTACATAAATTATTAATTTTTTTTCGAAAAGATTTATACATATTTTGAATAAATAATGACGCGGATAAAAATTTGAGTGTATCGCAGTAATACTTCGTTGTAGCGTTCAAATTGAATCGAAAACGTTTACGCTGAATGATGAGAAAATTTGACGCAAGCTATTATTTGTGTTATTGACGAGACGATGAGAGAAATGATTGATAATTTAATGAACTCTTTCCAAGTCTTTCGCTTCTCGTTCTTCTCGATTACAATAATTATCGAAAGCGATCGTGATATTGAAGACGATCGACGGTTGAGTTACACGAGAAATTTTGCTATATTGAATTCTCATTGCTTCTCGTGTTCACTCTCGGTTCGTAATACGTTCGTTCTCGAGGCCCAACGAGGAAAGGAGCTTTATCGTTCGTTCATCATTACCGCGATTGTATCGGATAATAGCTTATCGAACAGTGGCCGCGATGAACTCGAAAGATCGAACGTTTCCACGGATCTTACACCGCGGGTCCTCTCGAGTTTTCATCGGATTCGTCGGGAAACGACAGGAAAATCAACAACAAGACGGAGACGGAGTCGCGGAGAAATTTTCCCGCAGTCAATTAACTACTCATCGTGTTCATTAATCTTTTCATTCAATCTTTTTTTTTTCTTTCTAAACGTATAACAGCCACGAGTAAGCAACTGCCGTTTGAAACATTCAATCACTCAATGAGAACTCACCTATTTTCACATAACCTCTAAACGAACTTACTCCACTTCCCAACCATTAGGAGACTTGAATCGATTCGAAGCTCGTCTTGTTTATTTCTTTCTATTTTTTTTATTTTTTTTTTTTTCTTCGATGTATTAAACAGCCGAACAGCGACATAGGGGAAATGAAGTTCACAGGACAATAAAACGCACAATACTGCATGTATTTTACTAATGAACAAATACATTAATTAAATTATCGACTAACCGAGAATCTTTTAAAATCTCTTAATTAATCATGGAGAAAAAATACATAAATCTCTTTAACGCGAGAACACATTTCTTCTTGAGACTATCGTGTTGTTGTCGTCGCGGATTTAAGTAAAACAAAGCGTATTCCAGTATTGTCGTATATTCGGCTGGCGTTTCCGAGGGGATTTCGAACGAACGCGATACAGAAACACCAGCGGTAGAGCGAGTGGAAACGGAAAGAGTCCGAGAATAGACAGTAAGAAAGACGAAGTGAGATCTTCGAGAGTAAGACAAAGTCAACGTTGAAGATACAGCGTTCGGAGTGAAAGAGAGCAAAGTTTCAGCTTCGTGTGCTATGCTCACGGGCATAGTACCCAAGCTGCCGCTGGTCTATCGAGCGCCGAGTGCTCCCTTAACGGTAACACAATTTTTTCGCCCCGGAGACCGGACTACCTAGGAAGATCTTCTCGTTCACTCGCACGAGCAAGAAGCACACCGACCAGAGCACTTTCGACATGCCAACGAGAAATTCGAACTGTTTTATGGACACAAACGGAAGAGACAGAGACAAAAAGATGAGACGAGAACGCGGGAGAGTGTTCATCGTTTCCCATGGGAAAATCAACTCGAACTCATAATTCTCGTAATAACGATCTCTCGTGTTCATGCAGAGTAAATCCATGCGAATCGATAATTATTATCAAGAGTAGTCAGTCGTAAAGATTTCATTTGCGTTCGTACTTTAAATCGCAAAAAAAAGAACAAATTTCCTCGATAACTTGCATCGGGTATTTTTTTTTTTTTTTTTTCACTGAAAATAGTCGCGAGTTTGCGACGATTTAGAGCCGTAGATGTTCGCGAGGTATCGAAGAGATTTAAATTGAGTCAAGTGGAGCAACGGGTTTCCGCGTGTATCTCTTGAAACATTTAAAATGTCCGACTTTGCATATTCCCCTTGTTTACGAGAGTAAATCGATGCGAATCGGTAAATATTATCAAGAAAAGTCAGTCGTGAAAATTTCATTTGCCTTCGTACTATATATCGTAAAAAAAAAAAGAAAAAATTTTCTCGATATCATCGGGATTTTTTTTTTTTTTTTTTGTTACAATTTCGCGAGGTATCGAAGAGGTTTAAATTGAGTTAAGTGGAGCATCGTGTCTCCGCGTGCATCTCTCAAGACATTCAAAATGTGCGGTTTTGCATATTTAGGTCAGCCGGTACTAACGCATTCAATGTCATGGTACTCGCTTTAGTCTGTGGCATCTAGTTAACGCCTCAGCATTGCCAAGGCCGCGCGGGGAGTACTGGAAGTTGCAACACGCAACTTCCAGCGGTGCAACGACGTTGTCGAGTTCTTTGACAGGTACGGAACGCATACACGCGGAAAATACTTATGTTGGCTGAGTCTGATTCACGACGCCTACCGTGTGCTCAGCGTCGGTCATAGTATTCGGTGGGGGAACTCGTAGCGCAGCTTTCGAATTGGTTCGTGCAATTATGCGTGTCGTTCTCGTATTAGCGAACCCGAAGGATCAAGTGGAAATCACGGCTGCGCAGAGACGTTCTCGCGAATTAAGAACAGGAGATTATAATTTAGATGGTAGAGATAAGATATCGCGATCTTTTGAAACGATCGTAATTGGAACAGAATTACAAGTTTTTTATGTCATTAAACATAGTGCTCGATGAGATCGTTAAAACATCGACTGGTTGATTTTTTAATGAGAATTAAAAAAATATATAATAATTCGTTCTTTACCTTATTAGGTTAGGAGGGAATTCTCGGTCAGGTGTCGATTAATGAGTATATGAGGATTTAATTCGACTAAATTTGTTTTAATTAAATAAAATTAATTAAAATATAATTTCCAACGAACAACTGTTTTTTTTAGCTGTTTAAAAGTGTTTGGATATCTCAAATAATAATGAAAAAAAAAAAACACGTCGATAATTCTTTGAAAAAAATATCGAAAAAATTGAAACTCCGTGTAGTAAAGTTCATCCGGTGATCAGAGGACTCGACAATGACGGGGTAAAAAAAGCGAGATAAACGAGATAAAGAAAAGTGTAAAAGACATCAACGGAATGTTGACAGTAGGATCGGGGAGAGCGCGAGGATTATATGTGTTGTAATAGTAATTGTGTTGGAGGAAAATCGTCGTCACGTATGTTCGATGCCCGGGTAAAGTCGCTTTCATCGAGAAAAAGTGGTCGATCGAAGCCATCAACAGCCGTGCGTACCCCGCGGCGTCGCCGACGCGACTATCAACTCTGTGTGATGTGTGTTGTGTACGCGCACGGGGGCTCGTGCCGGTTGTCACGCTCACGAGGTTCCAGTGCGCGATTGCAATTGCGATTCCGCCTTCGCGACTTCGCGCCACCGGCTGCGGCAATCCTTTCGACTCTTGTTGACAATCAAACTATTGCACACCCACGGATATTTCAATGAACCGATCGTTTCGCGATTTTCACGCTACTCGAATCTTCCCACGTGTTTTCCGACTAACACTTTCGTTATCGCGAATCTCGCAATCTCGAGAGTTTTGTCCTTTACGCGGGTGCGAAAAGAAAAATACGATTTCGAAGCAAAAAGGAACATGCGAATTATAGACTATATATTTCTTCGTCAAACCCAAAAATATTCAAAAGAGTGGTAGCGACAATTTTCAAAAATGGGTGAAAAATAATTTTTTTTTTCAGTAAAAAATATTCCGATTTATTTAAAAATTTTAATTAATGTCTAAAAAAAAATTTTGTTAACTTCGCGTGCAAAATATAAGTTTCAGTCAGTCACTCATTCATTATTTATATCTATTAAAATTGTCAATATCTCAACATACCTGTTTTTATTTTCACCTCAGCCTTTTCGCAATTGAACGCACAGGAATCCCCGTCAGATTAATCGCAAGTAGAAAACAAATATATAAATGTCACTGATGCAAATACGATCGCGAGGAACTTTCGTGTCGACCCGGCGTGTGGAAAACGTAAAATCGAATGTTTAACGAAAACGCGACGTGTGGTTAAAATCACCTTGGAAAATCGTCGTTGATCGTTGCGCTCTCGAACTCTGTCGAGAAGAACGAAAAACGAAGAAAAAAAAAATATCTCTTACTCGTCCTCGTCCTTGTGCCCGTCGTCGTCGTCGTGCACTCTCGTATATAAAACCCGATGGTGTTCTTGTGAAACCGCGTTGTCTTCGGGGATTCGAGTACGACTGGGGCCTCTCGTAGGAGGGGTCCTGCCTATGAGTCCCCGCTAGTCCCACTTATCAACCAACCAGAAACCTCCTGCTACCGGTTGGGAATCTCCTCTAGCCGTGTATTCTCTCTTCAGCAGCATCGTCGTCGGCATCTCTCCGACGAAGCAACGAGAGGCACAAGCGCCTCTCGGCTGCGCTACTATCCTTCCCTTCCTCGCTATCTCTCCTCGCTCGGCTCCTTTCTTCTCGTTCATTCTCTTCGTTCTACTCTTTCTCCTTGTTTCGTACTTGTATACGCTACAGAATATACATATACATAACCGCAACAGAGGAGGCAACAGCAACGGGTGTTCTTCTTAACCCGGTGGTCGACGAGGAGAACTATAGTCTGCACGCTCTGCGAGAGATATTCCCCCGTGGCAAATGGAAGGAGAAATATGACGAAGAAGGTGAAGAGAATGAGAAAAGCAAATGAAAAAAAAAAAAAAAAAAAAAACCCTCTTTCGTGCAACGAGAGCCCGCGCGCCAGAAGTGCTGCAGTAAAGTTCGTTCATACTCGCGTCTGCAATCGCACCCACTTTCGCCTCATGCCTCTCGCGAGAGAAAAATATATCGGAAAAAAAAAAAAAAAATACATCGAGGCGGAAAAGTTTTCCGAAGCCCAAGGATACACGGGGACAACTCGAGTGCCTGTTGCAACTTTTTGCCATTCGCCTCGTCACGATGGAAAGTCAATGTCTCTCTCTTTTTTTTTTTTTCGTATTTTTTTCTTTCTTTTTTTTTACGAGTGGGAAAAAGTTGAAACGCACGGGAACGATGATCGCCGATAACTTATCTTTCTCATGGCGTAGAAACGTATCCGCACCGATGCGCTACACCTTTCTTTGAACTGCAAGCGATCACAATCGAGAAAAGCTTTCTCGATTATTACTGTACACAAATCGACTTCATGGAAAACATAATTGCAATAAAGTTTCGTCGACGCCGGTTGGGCTCTCCTTCCGTTGGCCCTAATTCAATGCGCTCCGTTCGGTTCCTTCGGTTTTACTATTATCCTCGTCTCGTCATCTCTCACACACGTAAAACTGTCGAGCTTTATCTCGCTGGAATATCATCGCGTACATTATTCGAGACGAGAGAGTTTCGAATATATATTCACCTCAGTACCTCAGAGGAAGAGCAACCAAAGTAACAAACACGTGTCTGCGAGAGAGTATTCCGTCCCTCCGTTTCGCCTCTCCTCTGGTTTCGTTTAATGAGTAAACTACGTCAAGCGCAGAGGCAGAGATCCTCTATATATATTGTATATTACTTCGGTAAGCGTCCCGAGAGCGTTATGCTGAAACTCCCCCCCGTCCGCCTTCACGTATGTGCGAAAGCTTTGTAATTAATCAAACTTTCCGTTCGTCCATCCTCTACTTTCATTGTTCGTTTCTCGTAACTCGAGTGTACCATTCTACGAGAGAAGCTTTTGTCGGATGCATAGAAATACCGGTTATACGAACGGAGAATACAATTTAGGATGTAACATTCCGAACGGATGTTCGACATTGTAGTCGAACAATGTGTTCGCGCTTTTGCCATTCATTCGGCAACCGACACGAGTTGCTTTCATTGAAAAATGTCGGAACAAACATAAATCCATTGAATTTTATTCAAGTATTCATAATACTTATGTTTACTTGACTAATGTGTTTATTCGTAATGTTCGCGAGAAATAGCATTTGAAAAAAAAAAGAGATCTCGCCGCGGTAAATAGTTGCGCACGCGCGACATCCTCTCCCACGAAGAGTTTGCGGTGTACATTCTCTCCTCACGTTTCTCTCCTCGTTCGTCGTTACTCGCTTCGTCGGACCCCCTGTGATAGCCACTGTAAATTGTTTCACCGCGCTGGTCAGCTTTCATAGTACTTACCCTATCTTTCATAATAACGCATCAGCGAACGAGTCTAATGTGGAAGCAATAGTATACTCGATGCTTCGCGGCACCCACGCCGCCACGGTAAGCCGCGCGAGAAATGAGACTCAAATAATGGGATACGTGGGCGTTGGGAAGAACGTACCCTCGTTTTTTTTTACTCGGGGTCTCTTCGGCGACCGCATTGCATTCGTGTCTCCGAGGATTCGACCTCAATGGACATTCCATTTATTATAATTATAGATATAGAAAAAAATGTTTTCACTTCAAATTTATTTGCTTAAAAAACTGCATATCAAAGTTGAAATTCGCAATAAAATTTTCTTTCCGTTCTTCCTGTGATACGAGTATGTGATGTTACGTTGATTGGTTATGAGAAACGAATGAGAATTCTCAAGGCTTTTCCCTTCGACTCCCTCGCAACATTTTCTCGAGAATTAGCCATTTTCATTCCGCGCTCGTTTGTTGCTCTTCGTCGCGAGGTGAAGTGAGGACGGAAAGAGAGGAAAACACGTACAGTACGCGAAGCGTGATATCGAACGAGGAAACTTATTCGATCTATCCGGTTGGCTGATCGCGTCAAAAGGAGGCCGACGAGAAGAGAGACGCTGCTCTGCCCCCGCCGCTTCGCGCTCGTGACGCTAATATTCTCAACTCTCTCGGTGCACGAGAAGAGCTCTCGATCGCGAGAGAGCTTCGTCGGCGGTATCTCTCGCGCGCACCGTCTTATATACCCCCCTTACGATATAACATAGTTGGCGAACTGCATTCCCGTTTTGCCTCGCCCGCGATTGTACACGCCATCCATGTGACGCGCGGCTTGGCCAGCCGTTGAACCAGAAGCAACGGGCATTCCAATTTTTTTTTTTTTTTTTCGTGTTGGTATATTATTGAACGGCATTAAAGATCGGAGCGCATCTCCGGCATTGCAGGAAGCAGGAAGAACGTTGAAGTCGGAAGAAATGACTTTGCTACGATGCTATGGAACGTTAAAACGGTCCTATTTGCCGAATCCGAATATCGACTGCACTCGCGTATTTATTTTATTTGGTTAAAAGCATTTTTTCACTTCTTTTTTTTTTTCAAATAGCGTTTGGCATTTAGTGTTTTAATTGTTACCTGAATTAAAATAAATACAAAATAACCAAATACAATACGTTATACAATATTATCCCAATTTTTTTATTTGCATATCATTTTTATAAAAGCCTTTATAATAATAATAATTCTATTTCGAACGACAAAACAACGAATATCCGTGTCTGACAAATACCGTGCCGTTTCTACTGCGCCGTTGTCCCCAGTGAAAATTAAGCCCTCTTTGTCAGTCCCTCATCTCCGTTCAAGAGGATTACTTATCATCTGGAAAAGCCTTTCTCGCGAGAACTCTGTTGCGAATCACGCTACAAAGGCGCGTCTGACTCGTACCGACCGTTTTCACTTCATCGCGAAATTCTCGCCGGTCCGAACAGAGTAATGGTCGGACGAATCGCCTGCCTTCGCTACTGGCAACTGCTCGGCGTTGGAAGTGAAATAAAACGAAATTGAAAGGACCGCGACATTAGTGAAGAGAATTGAACAAAATGATCTGCGCTGAAACATTGCGTTATCTGCTTGAAATGCTCACATGTCGACAAAATGATCGAATTTCGTATCGATCAACGACTGCGCTCGATCGAGCAAAGAAAAATGTATTGGGCATGAAATTGCTCCAGTTCCCATCGTTATATATATAAATAAATATACCTATATATATGTATAATACATATACATATATCTCGATCTTCCTCGGCTTCGTCGCCGCGCCGATGTGCGGATGAACAGAACTCCTCGGATAGCTGCCCGGATCGATTGCATGCACTGCTGGAACCGCTTCAGCAGCAGCAACAGCGGCAGTGTCCGAACACTATCTAAACTAGATCTCGAGGAGTTATGCCCACCTATCTACCTACCCTACATTAAGTATCTTCTCAGCTTAAACCACTGCACAGTGGGATGTTTCTCCCGAGGTATACCTTGGTTATACCCACGGTGCCGAAGATTCTCTACCGCGCTGAAACCGATCGCGTCAGTGTTGGCCGACTCGTTAATCGAGAGAGAGAGGCTTCTCTCCCCCCCTCCCCCCCCCCCCCCCCTCCCCTGGTCTGCATAATATCCTCTCGATCCCGCGAACCATCCCGGTCCATTTTCCAGTCGTCTCACCGCGCAGCAACTACTCAGCACAGTAAAGGGTACTCCAACTCTATGCATCTATAATACACAGTATGAAGCAAGAATGCGAGAGATGTCCTGTACCCGAGCGAAACCAGCTTCTACGCGGTCACGGACGTGTCACATGTAGAACGCCGTTAAGAGAGACCCTCTTCGCACATCGCGACAGTGATGGTAAAATAGACACATGCGCGCGCGCGCGCGCACACACACACAACAGCGTTGTATTCCCAACGAGATGCATCTCGCCACCGAACGATCTTCCGGATTCTGCACTTACCCAGAGTCGTTGTCGCCACGAAGAGATTCCAGACTCTTCGATCTCTATAGCGAGGCGACCTGGAAATCGATCTTGCGCATAGCGTTGATCTCTCGACGTAGGCGACGTGTGTGCTTATTCGATTGCGCGGACGACGCAGACTTCGGGAGGCTTTCTTGCTCTTTGAAACCTCGCGGTTGGCTCGCCATCCGAGGATATCTCACTGCATTATTTATCTTCGATACGAGATCTATGTGGCATTGCGATACTCCTTTTTTGCATCGCGTGCGCGGCGCATATAATAGATATAGGCAAGCAAAGCTTTAAGGGAAAGATTCAATGTTTATCGATCGATGTATGTATATCGGTACTACTAGTAAACTGTCCTATATACACAATGCATCGTATTGGCTTAAGTTTTCAATTTTTTTTTTTTTTTTTTTTTCGTTTTTATTTTCATTACTCCGAATCGCATTGATCGCTCTCAGGGTCGAATCTACTTTCAATTGCTCCTAATGACGGTCACGGCCGTGTCACATGTGGAACAACGATCGTGTCGAGTTTCCTTCTCTCTCGCTACAGCACGACAGAGAGTCTTGAATCTGGAGAGCTATATCTATACACTCACTCGGGTTCGAACTACAAGCGAAGTGCACTTTGGATATCTATCGATTGGCCTTTCGCTGTATCCCGTGTTCGAACTGTGAGAGTATATATATATCACTCGCGACGACCTGGAAAGCACACGGCGTGATCAAACCAAGAGCACGGAACGCTGACGCCTCTCTTGGAAAGATTGTTTTTTTCCCTTTTTTTTTTGTTTTCATTTTTTTTTACCGCGGATCGTGCGGATCGATGATCGATGATCAACTCGAGGATGACGAAGTAGAAAGAAACGACGAACGCGTTCACAATTGATTTCGTAATCGAGTTATAGAGTTGAATCTTAATCAAACGAAAACTCACTTCGGCTGACTTTGCGTTATTTTAGGGACCCCGGTATCGTGCTACAAGTCTTACGTAGTTAGTTATTGGCAGACACAGTCGTTAGCAGGACAGAATGAGAGTATGTCAATAACTGTGTAATCAATGACGCCTGGCTAAGTATCGGTACTATCGTAGTACACAATTCTATCGGTGTTATACCGATACTTCGGAACGGGTCGAGGGGGATGACGTTGAGGAATTTTCTTCTGGTTATAATTGTTTCGATGGCCCCTTTATCGCGCTTTGTTGTTCTTCTCGTCATTTTTTTCTTTTTTTTTTTCTTTTTATTTCTCGTCATCGTTGCCTTGGAATCTCGGGACATTTTTTTTTTTTTTTTTCTGTTTTCACTTCGACGTTGTCTTCAACGTGTTTGGGGCGACAAGCGACAAAAGAATTGAAGTATGAAAGAATTGTATGTGCCGACACGAGAGTTGGACGCGGCGATGATGAGTCGCTTGACTCGATTATTTAGACGATACTTTCTTCGACACAGAAAAGCGTGTATACCTTTCTTAGGTTGAGCGTGTTAGCTCGATCATATCTTTCTTTCTTTCGTTATTTCTTTCTCTCTCTGTCTATCGCCACGACGTTTTGCTTAGACACGTTGAAAACTCGCGGGAAGAAGGAGCCTCGACAACGACGTGGCTCTCGTTATTACCTCGGGGCGCGAGCGAACGCGCGCACGAGCAAAGGATAATTAGCCTGATGCGCTTGGCACTCTAACGTGCAGGCGCATCGAGGTGAGTTATAACTACTTTGCCTATGCCTATGGCCCAGATGTCTGCGAGAAAGTGGCGGCTATCGATTCTTGCCGGAAGTGTACAACACACGAGCAAAACTCTCGTAGCGAGGAATACCTTAGGAAACGCGCGTGACGAGACCAACAACAACAACAAATAAATTTAAAAAAACATCCAAACGACCGCCCGTTCGAAGTGTAACGTGCGACCTGCGGCTGAGTCGCGAATTAATATCATCAGTGCAGCCATTCCATATATATGTTTGTAGATTCTCACACACAACTGTGATATACATTTAATGACGTTATAACTCATAATGCAATTATGACGAGGGACAATCATCACCGAGCTTTCAACACGCGCAATGCTTCGATAATTTCATGTATTAATCCGTTCCTGATGGATGTTTTTACACGCTTCCGATTTTTTTTCTTTTTTTATACGAGTGAAAAGAGTTGTAAGAAACTCGCGGTAAGGTGTGTTTCGAGACATCCTGTGCGCTCATAATGAATCGACGGGAAACGGCGATCGTAATTTCTCGGCGCGATTAGCACTCGTGCAAACACCGTAGGGATGAGTCGATGAAGCATTAGTAGCGCGTAATCAAGCATCAATCGTTGAAAGGCTTGTTACAAAAAAATGTATCCGTTTTTACCAAACGATTCTGTGAAAATTAACAATTTTTTTTATTTTTAATGAGCGATGATTTTGCTTTCTAATGGAATTACAGAAAAAACTCAGTAGTGCAATGTATTCAGTAGAAACACATTCACTATAGTATTTTTAGAACCATTCGTTTCCCGTCATTTTAGAAGTTGGAAAACACCCTGAATCACCGGGAAATCGAAAGTTGACAAAAATACGAGGCTTCCCTTTAAATTTTCGAAAAAAAATTGAAGCGTTTCAAAAAAAAATGTATTGATCATACATTTTCGTGTATTTTTTTTACGTTCAATGCGAAGCCGTCGACATTTCTCGCCTCAAATCAATCGATGTTGTAATGGTAAAAAAGAAAATTCTAAAAGGGTCAATAATTATGGGAGAAAGAAAATTTTTCTCCGCGATCGTTAAAAGATCGATTAGACACGCTTACCGGGTAAGCGAACAATTTTTCGCTTGCAATAAATAAAGAATAATTTCTAATCGTATATAAATATAATCGCGCGATAAACATAATTCGAACGTCGTCTGCTATGGCATACGATCCGGCATCGACCATATGTTTCTAATACGATAAAATTTCTCGTGTCTCGTAAAGTTCGTAACGCCTGTAATCGCGGAGAAACGTTCGTTCCACGATCGCAGATCGTCGTGGACAACAGAGGTATACGGGAGTTATGTACAGGAAAGAGAAAACACACACACAGACACTGTAGGCAACGAAGAGATAACCCGAGAAGTTCCACAAACGAGTCACTTTTTCTTTCATCGCACGCCAAGCAACGTGGTTGCGAACGAACGGCAAACAGCGAGCGTAGGTATACGATCGATCATATTAGAAATTATGATCAAGCGATGTGCGCAGTATGTTTCCAATGATGTGTTGGATCAAAAATACAGGTAGTATCCGTGCTTTTACACAGTACAAGGCTTCTGCGTCGTGAGCGCATCCAGAATCTATCCATCTATCATACCGCAAACTCGACGTTCGCTCTATAGATATACAAAATCATAGGAAAAGATCGAAGATCGCTTTCTACCGGTCTCCGTTACGATCGAATACAGTATTCTCGGTCGTGGCTCGTGTAGCTTCAGGCAAAGGTCTCTCTCGTTCGAGACGAGGGCTACGAGAGAGGCGAAAGATCTTTTCTGTCTCAAACGCGCGGGCGGCGTGTGTGCAAGGATAAGAAACAGGCCAGGAGAGAAACTGCAGTCTAAGCCGGCTGAGTTTATACCGTGCATGCTGATGTACGGTGCATATGCACGCGTGAAACCCGCATCTCTTCATGCAAGTTATACACGTTTTCTCCTCGCCACAACCCTCGCTCTCTGTATTAGTTCGACATTGCTCCGCGGGGACCTTCGACACTGTCTCCTCTCGTACTATATGTACAGTATTCGCCCGGAGTGTATACTCGCCGATAATGATGATGATGATAATGATGATGAGGTGAAAGAGGAGGAGAATAAGGAGTCGCGCACTCGTCTCTCGTCTGCTTGCTCATCGCTAGTCTCTCGCAGACCTCGTTGGCCTTCGAAGTTGAAAGCGTAATTCTCAGAGCATCAAAGCCGCCACGACGAAGAAGAAGCGCAAGGCTCCCGGTTGCACGTTCGCGTCTTCCTGACTCTTCTCGTTTCCTATCTTCCTCCCAACCCTGGATGCTTTTTGATGCGACCAGAGCATCCGAGACGAAACAGCGTGGAAGATCAAAGGGGAAAAACGATGGACCCCCGAGAGTCCCGGCGAAGCAAACGACAAAACGTTCTCCTATAATAGCGTGACACAAGAAAGTTTCCAGCTGTCGCGAGGCCAAAGCGAATTCGTTCAAATCCGACAGAGTCTGCGCCGGACAAGCGCGAAAGCCTCCCCTCTTATAGGTAATTCTGTTAGCGACAGCGAAATTTTTATTACGTTTATAAAGTTCAAGTTCCGCGGTCGAAAAAAAACGAAGCATTGCGATTTATCATCCGTAAAAGTTCTCCGATGTATATGAGTCAAATTGTTGTAAATGAGAACGAGCGCAGGATTATTGAATACTGAATGGAAGGAAACCTTTTTAGGAAATTCAATAAGGGAAGGATAATTTAAAAAATTAATAAAAATGAACGATTATCCATTCCATTTCGCTCGGATTTTTGTTTCCGCGGTTTCACCAGAAATTCCTACCATAGAAAGAAATACCGAAAAAAGCTGAGACAAAAAATTTTATTGATCAAAAAAATGATAAAATTATGATAAAAATCAATCAATTTTGATTACAAAAAAATTGATCGATTTTTTTATTATTGTTTAAAAGCCATAAAAAAAAAAACACGGCATTCGAATTTTCTTTGATTAAGACACTTCGACCATTTTATTTATTTATCAGAATAAATTATTCATTATTTATTCATTCATTCGGTGTGATTAAATTGCTGGGCGGTATTAATGACACAGAACATTCGATAGACGTCAATATTGCACATAATAGCGTAGCATTCGCAGAGGAAAATGTTTCATCAACAACCGTTGGGGAAATGTTGTAGAGCTCTGTGTGTGGAGTATTGAGTATATATTCTCAATTAACGGTTTGCGACCAATGCCGCAGTTAAATGAACAGTTTGCGGGGTCATCAATATACACGTGGGCGTCCAAACAAAGTCCTCCTAACCCTGTAGTTCAGTCACACGCATGTGCGCGATTCAAGGCGTTTTCACTTTGCTTCTGATAAGCCAAACGCGAAGCCACGACTAACCATAATCAAATCATGGAAAATTCGCAGCCATTCCCCTCCATTAGTTCCATTAGCTTTTCCATTGCAGAAATTTGTCGATGGAAAATATCTCGCGGCCCTACCGTTTAATTAAATATTTTAATAACATTCTACGCCTCGGAATTCCTCGCTAAATAGATCAGTATAATGATGTTTTCAGAAAATAAGCGGATTACGAATTACGAAAAAATGGCTTTTCCGTTAGATACGTTTAATAGCACTAAATATCCTTCGCACCTACGTATCCGCTTTTCATATACAATTTAATAATATTCTACCCGTCGGGATTCCCCGTTAAATACATCAACATAATAATCGGTAGAGAAAAATCTATTCCGCGCAAAATCCAATCATTCGTAAAATTCAATGGAAGATAATCCCTTCAATTTTCTGCTCGGCTTAACGGAGCTGTACTGCTGCTACATAGAAGTACAGCAAGCCGGAGAGGAAGTTATTCGAGCTGTATAAACGATGGATAAACCGCAAGCGTGGCGTTATTGAGTTATTGATTGGGGTTTAAAGTTCGATTCTTCTTTGATTGATGTAAGAATACGATTCGATTCTCGTCGAGTTATATTTTCCGTTCGGCGGAGCAATTCCGTTCGATTCACAGTCAACGGTTCAGCTACGCGTTTCACTATGCGCGGTTTGTTCGTATGAATATATGCGTGTGGACGATAGAAGTGTAAACGGGAACTCGCGCACGGGACTCTCGTGAGCTATGGCAGTGCGAGATATGGTGACGGTGGGATAATGAGTTATTGGATACAGTTGGAGGCAGCATTGCCGGTAGAGTCCGTCGAGCTCACGGCTTTGCTCCCGAGCGATCGAACCGAACCGATGTGGAAAGAGAAGATCGAGTAATCCGGGCAATGAGAGAAAGAAATACAAGCAGACAGAGCATCCGAAGGGGGTGATGGACCGCAACGTTCCCATAGACAACTCTATACCTTTTCCTATCCAACTTCCTACGGTCTATCCTATAGTTTGTAGCCACCACTCTTGTGTATCTGGACGAAGTCAAGTCGGCTACAGCTCCTCTACAGGGTGTCTCAAGGTGAAATACGATCATTGATATATACGCACGCGAAGCCAAACCAGATCCCGTTAAAGGAGAGGAAGCCAAAGATCTGTTTCTCTGTGAACCGCGGAGTGATATTAAATCAAAAGGGGCACCACGCTGCATTCGGTACTTCTGAGATGCGGTAATTGAAAACGCAAAAAGAAAGTGAAAACACAAAAAAAATATATATAGATCGATCGGTAATGAACAAAAATACGAATGTTTTTTATTTATCTTCATTCAGTAATGTTATCCATTCATAGGTCCATTTCTTTGTACACGTGGATTCGATAACAAGAAAAAAAAACATCGGTGTTGAATTTCGATACGATTAACCCGGAAATCGAGACTCGCGTTTGAGGTGAAAACCTTTTTGATATGGTTTTTTTTAGGTTATTTTTGAGTCAAAAGATCGCATTTCATACGCGAATATGGAACGAAACTTTGGTATATCGATTAGCTGAAATTGATATTCGAAACTGAGTCTTCCGGATTGGATTGTCATTGGGAATCGAAGAGACGGGGGAAACTCTGTTTTGGAGTTCTATTGATTCCCAATTTCCTATCACGCTATATTGACTCTCTGTTGTTGATCGGTACGCGTCATGCGATCTCGCTATAACGCTCTGCGGGGGAAGTGTCGACAGAGTGATTTAGTCCACAAAGGCATCCCCTTGGCGACAGGAGGCACCTCGGTATCCTCTGACCAACGAGCGGCATTCAAACTATTGTTATCCGACTGCCGCGTCAGCTCGCCAACGCATACTTCAACGTCGCATGATTTCGTGTTGAAGGAGTCTCGTGTAGAGATAACGAAGTGTTAAGTTCGCGAATGGCAATATTTTTTTAGGACAGTATTAGTCTTTTTAGAAAAATTAGGTATAACTATCAAAATTACAAAAATTTTTAGACGATCGCGAGACAAAAGTTCACAAAACCACTATAAACACAATAGCAACAATTTTTATCCGTATAAAAAGTATAGATTTTCCTTTACTGTCTGATGTTTGAACTGTGAAATTGGACTTGAATATAATTCTTTTTTTTTTCTCGAGTGACGCATTTCCCGATATATATTTTTCCGCGAATCATCGAACTGTCCATACTTTCTGGAATGTATTTTTTTTTGTTTAATCAAAAAGTTGTTCTCTAAAGCCATCATCGGAATATCAACACGAGTGCCATGTTATTCTCTGCAATCGCGTATCGGATTATATCAAAAACTTGTTTTTGATACTGCGCCCGAGCTTAACGGGGATTCCGTGGAGGATGATGATAGATAGCACACGTGTGGTACAGTTATGACACGTGCGAGCTGCTGCCACGAAGCATTGAACGTTCAATATCGGCACGTGAATCTCTCATATCATCTATAGTCTCTAACGTTCTGCGTAACCCTCCGAGATAAAGTATCGTATCTGCCGATCGCTCTCTTTGCGATTTCAACGCCATCTCTTTGTTCTCTCAGCAGCACAGCGTACCACAACTTCCTAAGTTGCCGACAGTGGTGCAATGATCAAAAAATTCAACGGTACTATTGTCGAAATACATAATAACATTACTTTTTACGGCGTCGAGACGCTTCCGCATCTCTTGATAAAGTTTTTCGTCTGCAACATCGATGTATTGATTGATGATGCGCGGTAAAATTTCGGTTGTCTTGACGTAATATCTTTAATTACCATCAATTTTACGCGAATCATAAAGGGATAAAGGGATTTGATGAAACAAGAAGTCCTCATCTCAACAGAGTCGTGATATACTTTATTAAATTAATGAAAAAAAGGAGAATTATACAAACACGATAGTCGATGTCAAATCGACGTTGATTCAACTCTTAAAAAAAAAATCGCTTATTAATCGATTACACAAACGAGTCGAATGATCGAATCACCCCGTTCCCCACATATGTACAGTTTTTCTCAGATAATGGCATGAAGAATTACAAACGATAAAGATTCGATTAATTATGAAAAAAAAAAATTAATAATAGCTGTAATACATGTTTTTAATCAACAAAAAGGAAAAACATTTTCGCGTCCTACGTGTTCTCATACTCATTCAATAATAGATAATAGATAATTGATAATAATAATATAATAATAATAATAATAATAATAATAATAGTCGTTTAATATTAATAGTGATAGAAATTGGTAGGTAAATATATAATCGGAAAATAGAACCGATTTTCAATAACCATAAATTCGTTGCTTAATAATTAAATGGAATGCACTATACACTGTCTATACAAATAACGATAAATCTGTAATAAACTTACAGAAATAACAGGGAGTGACGTTTTCTTCTTCATCTTCATTATTCGTTATGCTTTACTTACAAAAACAAAAAAAAAACAACACGAACTTCGTCACTTTAAAGCTTTCGTATGTGTTTCCAGCTGATGAAGTTTTTCTTTTCTCATGGATCTCGCAATATCAGCGATCTATCGATCTTTTTTTTTTTTTTTACTACTTCATTCAGCTTTAATACTATTTCGTTGTGGTGAATCTCTCGTATGACCTTTACAAGGTCCATCTGCGTATCTTTTTGTTACATCGATACGCAGCGTTAATGATAAATCGATAAATCTATCAGGTATATATTTTAATTCTACTTGCGCTCGAATTTTTTTTTTTTTTAGTTGTACGGGTTGTTTCGGTGGTACCGAGTTTCACGAACCGTTTGTACCCATTGTCGACAAGGTAGATCGACTTTTCCGCCGATTATTTGATCGCTCCGGATATCGGTTCCTTTGACGGAACCCCCAAAGTTGCGCCCAACTCTCTTTCGAACAACTTTCCGTCGCAAAACTTTCAAGAATTTCCTTTGTTGCTTCAAACTTTGTATACTTCTTCAACTTCAATATCGTACGATGCAGAAATGGATACGGCGCGTTCTACTTCTCTTGTTCGCTGGAAATCGATTCTCAAAGACTGTAAACGGGTTCAACGTGATGCGACGGCACGCAGTAGCCGCTGTAGGTTTTGATCTCCAAAACGCCGGAGTAAGATCTCGCGGGAAGGGATCCGGGATCCGTATGTCGTCTCGGACATCGGTGACCTTTCGGACACTGGCAAAGCGGCGACGCGTTCACTTCTTCCAGTTGGGAACTTCGTCTCTTGCGAACCGTGAAAAGCCTGCAGGGCTCCTTGTGTTGGCAACGTAGCCTCTGCTTTAGATGACAAAAGAAAAAATCCATTAAGATATTAACGCCGAAAAGAGAAGATAGTTGTTCATTAGAATCGTTAGATGGTAAGAAGAAAAAAAAAAGAATTGTTGGATAGTAGTTGTAAATTAAACTCGAGACTCACGCTTTGGGGTGAACACGCGAATGCGTAGATGTATCCGGGATTTCCTTCGGGAGATCTGTGTGGTTGTCTCCTGATGAGATACGGAACGCTTCCGGGTCGGCAACGACAGTGAACCCGCTGAAAGGTCGCGTTCGCCGGACCTCCACCCGGTGCCAACGTCCACGTTATATCTCTGCAAACAAGAAAAGAAAACACGAATATTAATACAATGGAATGTTTTGTTTTATCAATAAGTTTTCTTTCCTTTCAATAAGCCCGACGAAGCGATTCACCGATTGCGGTTGATGCTTTTTCTCATCTTTTTCTTTTGCGTCGCAGATACATCTCCGCTGTTTTTTTAATAATTGCCCTCAGGGAAATTTAGATTAGAGAATCGAAAATAAAAAGTCTTAAATTCCCTAAGGTCAGTTATTAAAAAACGACGCGATTGTTTGCCAATTAATTGTTTTATTTATTTCGTTTTCATTCATACTATTCTTTTGTTCTTATTGTTGCGGCTGTTTGATGGATACGCTGATGTCTGTACCGTTCTAACGCTAATTCAGTCGCAGTTAAACCATTTTTTAAAAAGAATTTTTTTTAAGAATTCGTTTTTTTTTTTTAAGTTTTTTTTTAAGAATTCGTTTTTTTTTTATTTAATTTTTTGCGAACTTACTTGAAATAACGACAGATCGGCAATCTCTTGACGGGTTCGCATAGTTTGTACTGTCGTGTCTTGTCGACGATCGTGTGGCCGTCGTCGGCATGAAGACTGCTCGGACATGTGCGACCACCTGGACATCTGCACTGTCGCTCGACCCACGGTGCGCTGTACAAATCTACTTTACTGCAGACCTCGCTGCGATCCGAACATTCCGGTAACTCTTCCTCGCTTTCCTGCAACCAAAAACAAAAAACGACATGAGTAAACTGTTGAGATATAATCAAAGAGAAAATGTACGAAAAATGAAAAAAAAAAAAAAAATCGTTGCTATTCGTACGAAAAAGGTCCATTTTGTCGGCTTTAATTAACAAAATAACCGTAACGCGCGCTGTGTCCGACGGATCAAAACATTTTTTTTCTGCACGGAATTAAGCTGAAGATATGCTTCTTATGAATTCTTCATAGGAAAAAAGTGATCTTTATTTGTGCAAATGACCATATTTAACGACGACCAACGAAGTTGACATTATGGAAGCAATTTCTCGGTGGGTAATAATGTACAATAAATCACCGACAACGTTAGATAAAAGTACCAGAGACCGAGATGAGAATCATCGGAGCGCGAGAGAACGTGGGATAATATAAACAAATAAAATAAAAAGATTGGTCCAGCGAGGCGTTTTTGTTTGCCACATACGGATGCCCCAAACTTCCGGTCTAATAACCACGAGTTCACGCTTCGTATAATTTTCAACTAGCGACCGCGAACGTTGCAACACTTAAACGACACAGAGATTGGCAGTTGAAGAAAGTGAAAATTATAATTTATTCGCATAATTTTATCTCTGTCCGCGCCGTACGTTTTTACACACCGTTCACCGTGTTTCACGCTACCGCGCCAGACATTTTTTGACCTCCGATGTATGCCCCGTGTAAATTTTCATATAAAATCAGCCCGCGTACTCGCCTCCGCGTTTACTCGTTATATTATTCACACTTTAACCGCAGCGGTACACATTTGCTCGCGGTACACACTGTTCCCTTTCGCCACGAATGAAAATAGCGATTATACTCATTCGCACAAATATCTAATATTCTCGGTATCCCGTACCGGTAATGATCATCACTCGTCGCGTCTAATCCCTCCTGAAATCACCCGATTTCGGCGAATCCCAAGTTCGTCATTCGCAATTCCGCGACCCTTTCGAGATTCACGTTTAGCGCGTAAAGAGAAATTAATTAAAATAATTAACATCCGAAAGCACGTATGTTCGCACAGTCTCGGCAGTCATGCAGAAAAGATCTTACGCGCGAGTGAGTGAGTGACGGAGAGAATGAATCATTTCGTCGCGTTCGGTCACGCGAAACTTGGTAGGCCTCCAATTATTCTCAGATGTTATAATTGTCGTGGAAAATCGTAGAATTGCAAGTTGCAGACGAAGAAATGAATAGGACAGACGGAACACTATACTTCGAGGAGGTCATAGAATCATTTCGTCGTGTTGTTGTGAGAGATAGTTTCATCCCGAGGCCCGAGCCTCCGGATCATTCGCAGATGTGTAATTGTAGCGAAAACGTGGAATTGCTAGTTACGAATGAGATGAAGAGAGGAGATGGTGGGTGCCTCTTACCGGCTTATAGAAGTCAAGTGAGAGTAATGAGCCGCGGACTCAGGAAGATACGTGGAACGTGCGATAATAGAGAAAGATACAAATTTATCTCACTTCTCGTGTATTTCACGTATTTCAAAGCTCACCATCAGTATGGAGCAGCTATGTAGATCGTTGAATTATTCTACTTGTCTCGGCAATACATAGATCGGAGAGACTTTCCCCGGCGCATTGTACAGTCCTGTTGGCGATGCTGTTTTTCTTTCTCTTCATTTTTTTTTTTTTTTTTTTTTACAAGAAGTCGTAGGAATGCACAGAATTGCTGCCACTTGGTTAGCAGCTAAAGCGAACGCTATAGTGATAAACGGACACTCTCGTTGGTCGAATTCGAATAGAATAATAAATATATTTAGCTTCGACGAGGCTGCGGTGCAGCTGTCTATACGAGAGATTTAAAATTTATAATTGTAAATCATAGTCAACACACGCGCGACACCGTTCAAATAATACATTTATTCCTCTCGGCCTCGTAGCGCATTATCATCCTTCCTGATTTACGAAGAGGCGCGCGTGGCGCATACGAAAGTGGCGAAGCAACGCGTCGGCTATTACTACGTGACCGAACGATCGTAAACTGTGATGAGCATTATATCACGAGGCGGGTTCGTACGTTCCAATTAAATCGTCGTATAATAAATATCGATATCAATTAACCCTTCTCGTTACGATCCATAAAGAAATATGTGTGTTAAAGAGGCGTCTTATGTATATGTATTTTTAAATGAGTAGTAACTGAGTACCGTGCTACCGTTGCATTGTGGTACATCCACTCGGTCATTACGATCAATTGAAACTTTAATCAACAAATCAATGAAGACTATCCTCTGCTTTGTTATTCCATTCGCAGCGGAAATTAGATTACATCCTAATGTAACGTTGTTAATTTATTTCTGCGTACAGCATCGCGCAGAGTCTCATGAATAATTTCCAAATGCTAATCAACAAAAATAATATTTGTTTTTACTCCCGATGCTAATTCTCGTATCGAGTTTTTCCGCATCCGGGAATAAAATGAATGACTGATTCTCGATTAGCGTACAAAAAAAAATTAATTAATTTTTTTTTTCCTTCAATTTAAATTTAATTTGAAAAGGTAATTAAATAAAAATAATTAAAGAGCCTAAAAAAGACTAATTAAAAATATGTCATAGCGAATTTTTATAATTTTTCGAAAAGTATCGATTTTCGATGTTTTTTAGTTTGTCACATGCAAATCAGCGAACGGGATATATATTTTTTTTGCAATTATAAATCGATATATTGTATTTTATCGATCTTAAAAAAAACGATCTGATAAATGTAGCAACGATGCTTCGAGAGTGATAACAGAGGTATAGTTCAATTGCGAAACTCGTCTTGTCTCGACTCTTATATCGCTGGTTATACAGTAGTCAGTTGAGAGGCGGTTCTCAAACGCAACTTTAAACTCGGCAATTCTTACTGAAGTAGAGGTATATTTGTATCAGAGTCGAAGGCAACATAACGGGGGCGAGCCTTCGCACCCGACGGACACTGACGAGTGATCGCGCTGCTTTAGTCCAGTTGCGGGTGAACGGATTCCGTATGTTCCAAGGATAAACCGTGGAACGCGGGGCACGTCGAATCTGGGTGGGTGGACGACGAGGCGCCCAACGATAATTCATTTATTATGCACGTAGATATACTACTCTCCGCTAGACGTTCGATGGGCGTTGCTCTTGGCTCGTTAGACTCGTTTGCAACTTTGGTATGCTTCGCGCGGCAGGAAGGAGTTCGAAAAAAAAAATGAATGCGGAGGATAAATTTGTACATTGCTGCCTACGATGTTTGTCGTACAGTTTCGCAGAAATTGTGTCGCATTTGCAAAACAATTTTGTTCTTATTGTAACGAGGCAAAAAAAGATAAAAAATTGCGAAAAACGGAGCACAGATTAGAGAGAAGCGTGGCGAAAAAAAAGTTTATTTCTCCTGTCTCGGTATAGCGGCCAACTTTCGAGACCCCGGATAAGAGGAAAAAGACGCGACGGTCTCCCCTCTCGCGGTAGGTGCAGAGGCAAATTAGTGTCCGCCGGTAGTGAAATAATGGCTGAATAGGCCGACGACGTTGCCGAGGCCCCGTTCTTCCTTCGAGTGAAATAGCGGAAGTCTCCGCGGGTCGAGAATAAACCGGATGACCCCACTCCGGTAAACGACAATGGTGCCTTTGGCTATGTTGGATGAGCGAGAAAGATAGGACCAACGATGGTATACCAACGCGCGTTTATATCGTCGCCTCTTCACCCCGGAGGCGAACTGTATGGTAGCGTCGAAGAAGAAGAAGAGGAAGAAGAAGAATAAGAGGATAGGAGAAAGAGACAAGAAGGCTCAGGGAGCTCAAGAATCAAAACATCCTTCCTCTCCTTCTTCTTCTTCTTGTGCTCACTTCGATCCCCTTTGCCTGGCTTATCCTTCCGAATACCTTTTTACCTGTGCACACCCCGGGCCCGGAAGTGACCCGCCTCGACTCTTGCACTCGTCCGCAGCATCGGTTTAACCATCGTGAAGAAACTCTTGAGAGAAGCGCAGATAAGTTTCGAGAGAGCGGAACGTTAAATTGCCGATACAAAAATCACCTTCGATCTTTTTTTTTTGCATAAGTACCGATATCTTTCATTATAATAAAAAAAAAAAAAAACACATAAACTCGATTATTCGAGAAATTACAGGTTTAAAATTCATACATTCGCCGGGGAAAATTAGTTTGAAGGAAATTCCTTTCAATCAAATAAATTTTTTATCCCAATTTCATATCTTCGAGACACGAGGACGAGAAACGAGATCGAGCAAATATAATCAGTAAACGGAAACGCGTTTGAAGCGTGACATGCGATTTCCTTTCTCAAATCTTTCAAAAGGGATTTTCGGCTAACGCTTATGCCTTCTTCCCTTTTCCGGCTCGTTAATACCTCCGTTTTTCCCGACGCACCGTCTGCACATCTTCCGACCAGCATTTCGTCTTTAACTTTTTCTTCGTAGCTTTTTTTTTTCTCCGATAGCCCTCTTCGCAAGCTTTGCGATCGTTCCTACGAGATTACAGGGTGGATGGTGAGAGACAGGACACATTTTTCGAAACGTCGAACACGACCTGAGTTCTCGTTTCCTCCGGAAGCTGACCATTCGCTACGTTTAATTCAACGCGGAGAATTCTCCTTCGGCGTGTGTCTCTCCAACTCCGCAACTCTATTGCCTTCTCCGTCGTTCACGACAAGGGTAGCCAGTTTTGTGTTAACTTACGCGCTCGCACGGTATATTCTCTTTCTTCGTTTCAAACGTGTTGGCCACGTGCTCCGCCATTCATGGAAATTCTGCACGCTCGCGCGCTGCTGTCCGCGTACCAGATCCCTACCTCTCGGGAGAGATCCTTTATATAGTATATAGCTATATATATATGTATCCCTCTCTGGTATTCTTGCGTCCCTATCGCAATCTCTCTTTACCTTTCCATTCTTCTTACTCTCAGCGGGATACTTTTCTTCATTTCCTATTTTTCTATACCCCGAGGATATAAATCCGCAAACGTGCGCGCCATACCGAGAGTTTTCTTCTCTTCGTTCAACAAACCCCGTCGCAAAAAAAAAAAGAAAAAAAAAAACCAATACCGTTTATACTTGAGAAAATGAATGAACATTTTAATATTCATCCGTAGGAGAAATGATTGCGCAAAGACCGGAAACGCCCCGGTCAACGCTAATTAAATACCGATAATTATAATATTGGTATTTTTTTTATCGAACGCAATTTTTTGTCGTTCGATTCATCGAGGTCGAACGATTGCATAAGCCGGCGGGGCTATGGATACGCGGTGTTTCATGTTTTTAATAAGGCGAGAGAGGCAATCACCGGTGCGCGAGATTCTATCGAATAACCCAGACGCGAGTTTCGCGGCTTTATTCGCGTTGCTATCTTTCGTATTGCACGCTAAGATGCTGGCCAGACAGCCACAGGGACAAGCCTTTAGCACTTTCCAATGGCGTTTCGCCCTCGCGCGGCTTTCACTGGGTTTCTACGTAGGAAGAAAATGATGTGTGTTTTGCCGTGAGGCACCACACGCTTCGGCAACTATATGCAATAACTGTATAACCTACAAGAGAACCCGAGACAACGAGAGTCTCTCCCTTTCTCTCTCTCTCTCTCTCTCTCTCTCTCGATGTATAAATTTCAATGAGATGAAAAAGAAGATGAGGTGTGCAATGCGTTTCGCACACGCAGAGAGTAAGAGAGATCTCTACCGGGCAAAAGAACATCGGTTCGCGGCGTAAGTCTCTCTTTCTCTCTTTCATCTCTCGCACTCGTAACAACTCCATTCAAGAGGTTGTCAATCCAGTCAATGAGGCAATCACGCACGTCCTGTCCGACTGGCAGTCCTCACAGAGCCCGCATGCTATCTTCTATTGCATAGAACGCTTTGATAAACTTATGCCATATTTGCGTATATCTATTTTTCTTCGATATGCCGAGAGTCAAATTATAATCGATAAATTCATTATTTTTTCGCCCAATCCGAAAGTCTACAGACCTTTAAAGATCGAAGTTTAAATAAACTACGAATTCATAAATGTCGAAAGCTTTGATAAAATTAATATTAACTTTCGTAGAAATTTCAGTGAAAATATTATTTTAATAACAATAATACGATTCTTAATTTATTCTTCGATTCGATTCTTTCGTAAGAAAATGATATGTTAGTTACGAAATAATATTGAAGTGAACGAAACTTGATATAAAAAAAAAAAATTGTAAAAGGAGAAATCGTTAAATAAAATTATCAAAACATATATCACAAATCGCTCTTTGACCCGAATCACTTCCGTAGTCATTAAAGTCGATAAAAATGAATTAGCCACTATCGCGTCCGCGTGAATATAAAGTCGATACACCTATTAACGAATACTACTCTCTCCCTTCCGATTAATGGCATAGAGGCACAGCTGTGGGCAAAGAAATCTTCAAGGAAACGGTCTTCCGCCGTTTTGCCATTGAGCATTTTCCTTTTTTGTCTTTAAACTCGAGACTCGACTCGCACGCGACTTTCCGCTGACGCTGGTTAATTTTTTTCTTTCTCATTGAACGTTTCTCGCATCGCCTGCGCGGACTCTCGCCCCGTTTTGCTTGGAAGGCTGAGTCCGCGATGGAAAAGTTGAAACTTCGTGACTATCGCGTCGAAGGGGAGTCATTCGATAGCGATAATTCTGCGTCATCCGAAAACTGCGGACTAATGAAAAAAAAAAAAAGAAAAAACAGAAAACGGCAACGATATAAATCGTTGCAACAAACGAAGTATCGTATTCGGTAGAATTCAGCATAATGCACGTCGATGATCCTTGCACCCGGTCGGCTGTTTCTCGCGTGAAGATTTCGGCACGTGCCTCTCGCGTCGCAGAGTTGAATTGAATTCACGCGACGATTGCCACGTGTACAAGTGACATAATTCTCTATATAGTTATTCCGGACTCTGATGTCCTCGGGGGTCTCGCTAACGCAACTATTCTATTCACCATTGAGCGTAGTGCACAGCAATATCGGTTTGGCTCTTGCGTAGTTGACCTATATACGAGTGATTCGTTTAATCCGCAGCGGCGATGAACGCGCGAATTGCTTTTGCTCTCGGCGCCGCGTTGTTGATTCCCGCGTTCGTATTGGTACCAGATAAATGGCTGGAAATTCAATCAAAGAATCTTTGCAATCAAATGAATTGGGTCGAGGCAACAAACGGCAAAGCATTCTAAAGAATAAGAAAAAATCAGCGCCAAGGAATAGAGCGAAACGGTGTACCGTATAAGTTACGAGTTCGCAAAGTTCGAGCGTCCTGCTCCATGGTAGTTTCTATATTGAATAAGAATGAATGTAGGATAGGAGAGTATGAAAGGAAGTGAGTAAACGCGCGGTCCATACATCGACCAAAGGGAAGATAGGAAAAAGGGGCCCCAAGGGAGTCGAGTAGAAGTGCAGTACTATACAAAGTATGAATGAGATACGAGAGGAGCGAAGCGGGAATGAATGAACGAACGCGTAAGAAAGGTAAATGGAGAATGAAGGATATAGGAAGTTAGAAGAGCCTCGGAAGGTTGCGTTGCCTACGATTTACGCACAGTGGGTTAGGAGAGAAGAAGTGGCGCGTTCGGACGAAGCTCTAGCGTAGGGAGAAAACACGTGGAGCCCCGAAGGGATGTAAAAAAAAATAAAATGGGAGGCCAAAGCATCGCGCATCACGAAGCTGCTTTGGCATCGCGCTTCTTTCATATTCTTCGGGAGTTCCGCGCGCGATCAACAACGCGCGCGCACGCACGCACACACACGCACACACACACACACAGCGTCAAGGAGAAGGAACACCGGTACGACGACAGGGAATTGAAACGGTGGCAGTAAACTAAAAATGGAATAATAGAGGAAGGACCGGAAGGGCCTCGAACGGAGAACGATTCCGGAAGTTCTCACGAGTCTACCGCTTCTCCCACGACCGCAACGAACATGACACCTGGCACTCCGTGGCATACCACCGCAGATGACCGAGAGAGACGAACGGGGGCCTCCCTTCACGAGTTCGTAAGGAAAAATCGAGAGAGAAACGAAAAGGGGCGTTATAGGAGAGGGAGGACGAAGAAGAGAAACGAGAGGGAGGCAAAAGATATTGGTTACGTCTAACGTTCCACCGGCCGACTAACCCAACAACACGATGGCGCTCAATGCTCTTTTTCCGTGTGGGAAGAAGAGAAGACGACCCCTCGCGTCTTTGCAGCTTACAACCCTCCGGGGCATCTCCTTCACCGAAGCGGTGCAGGTTATTGATGAAGGAGCACCGGCTCTTATTATTCTTTCCCGCGCTTTCCGGTATCGCTTACTACAACTATTACTTTATCTATAAGATCGAGTCGTTTAATCGATTCTCGCAAGACGCAACTTTTTAATGGAGCACATACTTCTCTTACTTTATCGGCATTTAGAGGCCTTTTAACTACAGTCATTAACTATATCAATGAAATTGAAGGGTTTTTTGTTGGGCGATACATAGTTAGCCGACAATGTCGCATCCATCAAGGACAGTAGCAACAAAGTTAATAAAGCCTCTCGAATGCTATGTCGTCGGATCGGGCAAAAACGATCTCGGCACGTATATAATCCCTTTCGCGCATAAGCGCCAACGGTATTCCATTGAAGAGAGTCACGCCGAACGCGCCGGCGAAACTCTCCGCGAGTATCTCTCTGAAACGAGACAAAAGGAATCGATGTTGGTTTGCGCCGGTGCCCAACGCTCCCTGCATCTCTCCTTCTTTCTCGCACGGACCAAGACTCGACGGCGACACGTTATGAATGGAGCACGATGCCAGAGGCCTCTCCCCCCATTGGGCAAAGGGGGGTTACCCCCTTCGCACACGTTCCTTCTCTGCTCTCTCACTCGGAGATCGTTCGTTTTACTCTCGCGAGAGCAAACTCTCGACGCCGGCGACAGGTTGGAGAGAACGTCGAGTGGGCGCCACTCGTGGCCTCAGGCTACGTTTTTACTCCTCGGCATCTCCTCGCGCTATTCCCCGTGCGCGCTTAGCGCGCGGTTTTCTTCGTCGTCTTCTTCCTTCTCCTCGACGGTTCTCTCTGCCCGCGTTTACCTGCGCGCGATATATACCCCCCTCGAGCTCTCGGGACCGGTGCGTTCAAACGGTCATCCGCGATGCACGCAGGGCGTGCGCGCGCTCATGCACCCGGTAAAGTGCACCGCGTGTTATTGCGAGCTGCAATGCCGCCGCAAGTTCGCGATAGCATCCGCGGAATTCTTCGAGAACGCGAGATGAACGAAGAGACGGAGGCCGAGGCGGTTACTGGACGGATTCTCTTTGGTTTGCAACTTCTCATTGGTATAATTGCCCCCCTCCCATGCTGGTCGGTTGGTACAGCAATGATGATAACGACGAAAAAAGAAGCGAAAAATCGCTGAGATATATTTTTCTTCGAGGAAAAGCTCTTTCCGATACATCGAAAATCGTTTTACACAGATGCCCTATAATCATATATCTATGTTCGTAAATATCGTAATCCGATTCGATCAGCCGAATTGAATCGTATCGCATCGACGATCAAAGACCAAAAGGGCAACATTCGATTTATCGCGGTAGACAGCAGATACGACCGATTGATTTGATATTATCTCAAATTCGTATCTGCGTGACGAGATATTCGTGGGCGCGCAAAATACGCTAGGCGTTCGCAACCGCAACGGGGATACGAGAGAGAGGGTCGTTAAAGACTAAAAAAGGCGCGGGATAACACGAACGTGGCTAGTCGGCGTGTCGGGCACGAGGTGCGGGAGGCGTCGAACTCGATTGGAGTAAACATCGAATGGATCGCATTCGTGAAAAACAATAATAACAAAATAACCGATGACTAACTCTATCGATGACTGCTATCGTGTCACAATGATTTTGGTGTTTGTATCACGACGATGAGTTTCCTCATTGATTCATAATCGGTTGGATCAAAACAACATCGGTTATAACGATGTTTCATATTGACGATTTCCGAGGTATTGAGGAAAAGTTCATATTTTTTTAACATGCCGATCTTTTTTTTTCCAACGTTTCGACATTTCTGAAGTGCGTTATTATTGAAATGATTTGAAGTTATAGATATACAATTTTTCGTAACGATTTATCGGTACGATGATTAAAACACGATGTATGTAGAAATCGGTTCGAAATTTCTGAACTGCATTTTTGTCGAAACGATTTGAAGTTATAGTTATACAAATTTTCGTAACGATTTTTTAACGATTTATCGGTACAATCGTGCGACGATTATAATAATTCGAAAGCTAAACTCACCCCTATTTGATAAACAATCCTCGGCTGTTGATGAGGATGCCGATGCTTCTTGCTGTCGATGAGATCGATTTCGATCGCCGCATCTTGAAACTCTTGTAACTCTGCGAGATACCTGCTGTCGTCCAGTGACAAGTATTCGTTGAGAAACTCTTCGCCGGCCTCGTCGAGTTCGACACCGAGAAGACTCGACTTAGTTCTCGTTATCACGAAACTCGTTAGAAGAACAATCAACCTGAGTCCCCTCATCGTGAATCTCGTTAATTCGTTATTTTACGATTTGCACCGATCTCTTCCTTCCTCTTTTAAAATTTCTTCTTCCAGCAAAATTCGATCGAACGAAGATTGCACACGGTCGTTATTTCGCCTGTGTATTATCGCGAACGTTTCATGCAGCGTGTATGTTGCTTTTTTTTTTGAGTTACCGGCTTGTCGAAGCAGGCGCGCCTTTACACCGCATAATATTATCCTCGGGTAGAGGAGGGCGCGGGCCACCGATATCACATAACACTCGTTTCGCCGAGACGACGACAGCCGTCTATCGCTGTTTGCGAGCTTTCGCGTCCGTGTGTACGCGCGTATATTTCTCACTTACGTCCGCGAAGAATACAAAATTGTGTTTCGCGTAGGCGTTGATCGCACCTGAGACTCGACTCTCCAATTAAACAGAAAAAAAAACAAAACAACAAGAAGCTCGTTCGCAGCAAGCGCGCACCAAGTATGTATTATTTAAAGTCCATTTTCCCCGCAATCGTAGTCTCTCAATGACGATACGCTTTCTTGTCACGTTCCTCGATGAATTATTCTTATCGTGAAAAATATCGACACAAATGCCAATAGTGTTCCGTAAAAAAGAAAAGAAAACAGCGGTCCCAATACTTCGTAGCACTTTGTACAAAAATAACGATATACGATCGCTGATTTTTCGGGAGAAAACAACTCGAGGCTGCGTTTCGATTGAATCGATTCTCCGGAAGCACGAATCAGATCGTTTTTATTATTTTTATTAAAACTCAGAAATAACAATATATCGCGCACGTTTTTCACGATAAAAAATGTTTCGTCCTCTTCGTCGAATTGGTTATTATTTTTGAAAAAATAATAAAAACGAAATATCGAACCAAACTTATATCGTTGCAACGACTTCGCGCAACAAACTGCGATGATATAGTTGGCTCATGAACGGTTATAAAAGCAAACAGCGGTAGGCCCCCCGGTGTATCTCTATCGGCCTATCCGGCTCGACTCGAATGACTCGAATGACTCGGATGACTCGTGGCTGAGTAGTAGGTGAATGCCGGGCGTAGAATGGCGCCCACGGGGTACACGAAGGTATGCTGTGCGGTTCAACTGGTCTCTTAGACGAGAGGCAAAGCATGAATGGGTGCCCCCACCCTCTTCCTCTCTATCTCACTCTCTGCCTCCAAGTATCCCCCACCCCCTCCCCCCTCTCCCTTTCAAATTTTTGCTCCGTCTCTTAAACTTCAGCCTCCTTCTACTTGTTCCCTCTTCTTCTTCTTCTTCTCGTATATCCTATCTCTCTCGCTTCTTTGCCTCACGACTTCCATCTCCTTTCCTTCTTCCACATAGATGCTTTATCCGTCTTTCTCGGTCTCTCCCACCCGTGGATATCGTGGCACCAGCAGCACAAGCAGCGGCAGCAGCAGCCTCGTCTCTCGTTGCTCTCCTGCACCAGGTGGGGATCCCCCGGTCGCCTTCCGCGCCCGCGGCGTTTTTCTTTCTTTCTCGTGATTCTCAAGAGCCCATTGCGCCAATAGCGCGTAAGAGAGACAATATGTATTGGTCTCGGGAGAGAGAAAAAGGCAGAGAGAAAAATCTCGAGGGCCATTTCATACCTTTACCTCGACTGCAGGTTTACTGCCGCTGTTGCGCACAGGTTGTCCCGGTCTCGAAGGAACGTATACTATATAGTATGTTACATGTATACTTACTATCGTATAATATATATGTATATATGTATGTATGTATATATATATATATATATACAGTAAATACTCCCTCTCTTCGCTACTCTCAACCTACACACGGAGTACAACAGTCGAAGAACGCGTCTCGTCGTCGTATAAACTTCGCGGCCACATACGTTACGTATACGATCTTGTAGGCCAACCATTCGTATATATCTTCGCGCTTTTCCTTCGTTTTTCTCACACGCGCGCGCACTCACACACATTCTTGTACGGCAAACGTTTTAAGTTCTACGCACACATATGTATACATGTTTAAACGAGACCTACGAGGGGTTACGTATACATAAAGTAACATGTAAACGCGAGACTTATATAGGCGTTTAGCTATGGTTAAGTCCCCCGACAGCGCGTACGCGCGAGCCGACGCGAAGAGGAGCCATCGCAACAACCGCTTTCCTTCTCTCGTCTTTCGTGTAGCTTCTTCTTCTTCTTCGTCGTCGTTTTCTTCGCGGGTTCCACGAGACCCCGAGACACATCCGCCGGGACTAGCGGATTCGCCGTATACCGACGACGAAGACGACGACGACGAAGAAGACGAACCTCTCGCGTGTTTTACGAAGAGAGCAAGTGGAGCCCCTCTCCTCTCTCTATCTATCTTCGTAACTATACGATACGCAACTTGGCTTGTCTTGTTTCTTTCGAACCAAGTTCGGAATAGGAGGATATCCCGCGAGCGGTACACATCCTGGCGACTCTCCAAGCCGTCGTATATATACGTTTTATTTTCTGCTATTATTGCCAGTTTACTGAAATACATTCGATTGATTCTCGAACAGAGTTACCGAGAAATGAAAAAAAAAAAAAAATTATTCGATCTGTAGACAGAATGAGAAGCGAATCTGTCGATGTATCTACGTAATCGTTCACTATTGTTTCGGT
Source organism: Cryptus viduatorius (assembly GCA_964006125.1). Classification (NCBI taxonomy): domain Eukaryota; kingdom Metazoa; phylum Arthropoda; class Insecta; order Hymenoptera; family Ichneumonidae; genus Cryptus; species Cryptus viduatorius. The sequence goes on from OZ023222.1 coordinate 16,132,925, forward strand.
CATTAATGACGAGATCGCGACGATGACTCTCGCGTCGCACTCGAGATCGCCGCCAAACCCACACGCCAGATGCGCGTCGTCGAAACTTCGATATTAAAAAATTCTATTTTTCTTTTTTTTTATTCGATTCCCCGACAGTTCGACTACATCGGGGAAATAACCAAAGCAAACAACGATCTCCAATTAAAACTCTGCTTATTCCGATCGAAAAAAAAAAAAAAAAATACGCGGCAAGAAAGTTTTCATGCAACCAATGGAAATTCGAATTGGTAAAAAAAAAACTCGGGATATAGTTCTTCGCGGTACGGGAATGGAGTAACGAGAGAAGGATATTGAGTAAAAAAAATAAACACATTCATTAGCCAATGCGTTCGGCAGAGTGCCAATTATGCTAACATGTGAAAATAAAAAAAAAACTATAAGATGCAATTGCAATGGTTCTGTGTGTACAGTATTATTGTAAGATATCATGCGTTAATTATAATAATGTACGTAACAAACAATGTGAGAGATTCTCAGCGACGATACAATAATAATCCAACGTTACGCCAAGTCTTAGCGATTTTGCGCACGAGATTGTCGGGCTTCTCCAGGATCCAGGATCTTTCTTCTTTTTTTTTAATCCATTGCTCTCTTGGTGGCTATGTCGTTGCGTTTCGCACTCCCTTCGCGGGGACTATTTCCTCACCGACTTGGGTATTCGTATTTCTCTATCCTCGCGTACAAACTTTCGCGTGGCTTCGGTTTGTGCCCTCGCGGCCTCGTGTGCCATCGAGAAAGTACACCCACGCGATTAAACGCGAGTACCACGCGCTCACCTCGTAAATGTACATACTATTTTCTTTAGTATATACATTCATATCTGTAGACCGTCTGCTGCAGACATATATGTATATTAAATGTACATATATAGCCGAGATTCCTCTTCGGCGAACTCGGCTCCTTCGGTTTGTTAAAGAAAAATGCTCGCTGCCGAAGTCCAGGCGCGTCGTACCGCGATCGTTGCGTAAATCGAACGCGAGGGACCCGTTTCTTCGAACATCTCCCTCGACGGGACTGCGCACTGTTGCGGCTCTCGGTGTTTTGAAGAGCTTCGTCGTAGTCGTTGAGCTCTCGAGCAATGGCACACATAGCTTACGTACGTTTGCCCACGTATAGCCCGACCTCGTGGGCGTACGAATCTCGTGGGCCCTGTGGCGCGTGAGCCCGCGAACGTTCATACCTATGCCTGGCTGCTCCTGCCGATGTCGTGGCGTGGGTGATTCTCCTGCCCCCGTGCCCTCGGGGGAGACACATTCGTGATTTCTACGAAATCTTTCGCTTAATAATACACAATGATTGAAGAGTTCACGGAAACATCGAGATAAGTCGAATCGTTTTATTGTCCGGCGAGCGAGAATTTTTTCCATCGTGGGTCTGAGTTACTGCGTACCTTTTCGTTATCTTCGTAAAGAAGTTACAAATAGGGGATAATAAATAGACTCAATTTTCGATTACAATAGTTGTTGATTATAATTTTTAAATAAATTAACCTTAAACTTAACTTCAACTTCAACTTCAATTTATCTTCGATTTAACTAATCAGCGATGATCAATGATCAACAACATCAATCTTATTGTTTTCGCCGTTTAATTTTACTCGGAATCGTACGTGCCTCGTGAGAGAAACACCGATCGAGGGGAGTGTAGTGGAGGGGGATTCTGCGCCTCTCTCTGGAACATTCATTGGCATACCAAAAGCGTGACGCGCGAGAAACACGCAGCACGCTCTATCAAAGGTGTACCGAACGAGAGGATGATTTTTCGATGTTAGCAATGAGAACCGCTGTTTCATTGATGGAGGTTGTGGTCCATTCACTCCCTTCCATCTCGCAACGTCTCCCTGCTTCTTCTTCGACGCTACCGCGTCGATCGCCTCCTTCCCCCTTTCTACTACTTTTTCTTATTCGTTTCCCCCTTCTTATTTCATTCGCTTCTTCTTCTCGCATCGCCACACCGTCACCTCGTTCGTTTCTTCCCCTTCTTTCGCGATCCCCGCGCGCGCGTTTCGTTAGGCTGGTACTGGTTCACCTCACTCACCTCTGCGGTGCTTATCGATAGAGAATGCTTGACTCTGCGTTCGGGGCTCTCGTTCCCTTCTCGCCATTGCCCACCTTCTATCGCGCAATACGCAAACACTTTTCCAACGCCATCCCGAAGTACTCGAAATACCGAGGTGTTTTATTCAAACGTTTCATTTTTTTTTATCTCCTGGCTGCACGCGTAGTTAACGCGACGATTTCTCAAGCGCCGTCGAGACTACGAAATACGCAGGTTGCAAAAAGCCCCTCCAGTCATTGGCCCATTAAGGAAGATTATCGAGAAAAACATCGATTCTGTGCATTACTCAAACTGCATAGACGATTCTCATACACATTAACGAATCGGTAAATACTATTGTTATGGACCATCTTCACTCGATCTTCTCGACCCACGGGAAGCTGCAAATTAGCATCGTTTCGTAGCGCAATTGTTAGCAAATTTAAAATTACTATAGTTATTATAGGTATCATAGATCGTTGAAGGAGACTATTGAAGCATTGATTGAGAATCTTATCCGTCCATTTATCTAATCTATTGGATATTAATTTTATCGACCATTCGCAATAGAATGGTCGATTATCGTTGCTTGGACAATGACTCTATTGGCTCGCCGACCGCACTATTCCGTGGGTAGAATAACATTCGATTATCCCAGCGAAACGTGCGAATTCGTAAGTTTCCTATCGCAATGTATAAAGGAGAAGGGGTAGTGTATCGAGACAGGGATTGCGAAGGAAGAAGAAGAAAAAGAAGGAAAGAGGTAAAGGTAGAGAAGACAAGGATGAGAGGGCAGGTGCGCGCAGGTGCTACAGGGCGCGACCGGAAGCTGTATCCCGAAGCTCTCTCGCGACGAGGCCAAACGAAAAGGGATCTCTCGTTTCGAATTGAGACAGAGTCTCATCTTCATCGTTTGCCCTTCTCGCATCACGAGGTCCAAACTGCCAATCACCAAAACGGCTCCAAATCGGAACTTCGTCTCGTCGAACGATCGTCTTACGCCTCTTCGTTCCTTTTTTCTCTCGCGTGCAACAAAAAGCGAAAAAAAAAAAGAGATAAAATTTGTAACGAGAACGAAGCAGGTGGCGTACATCGCACACTCCCGCTTCGTTTTCCTTTCGCGTGTTTATAAACCCCGAGAGACGCCCATAATAATGGAGCGTTTTCGACAACTTCTCCACTTCGTTGATTGACAGGGAGCGAAAAAGGCCGTTTCATATATGGAGAGAAGTGTACGTAGCAATAAAGGATCATCCTTCTTGTTTGGTACCTTCTGTAACTTCGTACTCTATATACGTGAGTACACAGTGGAAACGATGGGGTAATGATTGGTGAAGCAAAAACGCTGACTCGCGTCCGGTTCGTACAGCCAGATCGGGGGCCTGGCGTTTCTGTTCCTTTGGTGCTCCGTCCGTAGTTGGGAAGCTCTCCCGTTGAGAGGAAATCCTACGGCGAAATACTACAAGCATTGTAAAGGGAGATCCTGCCGTTCGTGCGATAAAAGGGTTTCAAGTTATCGAGACGAGAGGTTTGCCGGGACGATCGGTATTTGTGGCAGTAGTTATGTTCCAAACGGAGTCAAGGATTCTCCTCTCCGCGGGCCGCGAACGAATCTTCGATCATTGGCAAACCGCGACGAAACGGAGAGTCGGGCCCCGCGCCAAACAGGCATAAACGAAACGGGAGGCAAAAGAGTCTCCGAGAAAAGAGAGGACGGCCCAGAATCGCTTGCCGATCTCGATATGGATGCCTTCCGCTCTGTCGGTCCCCGGGCGATCCAACGAACGACGCGACTCTCTTCGCTTCTTTGGCCCGAGCCACCTGACACCGGGGCTCCAAATAATAAGACGAAAAAAAATATATAAGAAGAATATTAAAAAAAGAAACACTCTCTCGAGAGTGGCGCGCGCACATAATAACGAAACACACACACGTATACACATCGCGCTGCATTCTGCTTCGTTATATATGGATTGCGGTTGCCGAGACGAAATAAACGTAGAAGGACCCCGAGAGCTCGGAACTGACGACGAAAACGATCGACGTCGAGATTCTTTCCTCTCTCCGTTTCTCTTCGAAGTATAGAACTGGCAAAAGATCAGCGAGAGAACTCGCACCCGTGAACCTCGATCGTTCAGGAAATGGAAAAAGTGGCTATTCGCCAGAACGCAATTTGCTGTACTTCTATCGTCACAGTATGGAGCCCCATAGTGCCACAGGTGCTATTTGCCGCGAGAGATCGTGGAAATTTAGTTTTTTTTATTTCGTCGCCGACGGTCTCTTCTCGAATCGGCATATTCGCTCGCTCTTGCCACCCAATCGGATTCACGTCAAATGCCGACGAAAGACGACGGAACGATACTAATTCAAAAAATGTTTACGCCTTTCCTATTATTTCTCCTGTTATTTCCGAATAAATGACATTTTTTTAATCAAAATCGCAAATATCTTCTTTGTTACAGGCAAACTATACGCGGTTTTCGGAAGACGACAGGGAAGAGTAATAGCCGCTGAAAGTGCATTGGGTTTTGGTGGACAGTTCAGAGTATTGGCGACTCTACCGGTACCCGAAAGTTTTCAACTTGCTCGGGAATTGCGTACGCAAACTTCCGGTCTCGCGAGTCCGCAGTTAGTCTTCAGCCACTGGGAGGTAAGAAACACTAATAAATCGCTTCAATTTTATTATTATTTTTTTTTTTTTTGCAAATCAACACTAACATTAACAATTTCGACTCCACTGCGTTTTTTTCGGTCTCAATCCACAATTTTTCGGATATTTTTTTTCTTCTTTTTTTCGTCAAACAAATTTTCTGCGTTGGGATCTCTACGACTTGCATCGGAGACGTTGTCCCGTAGCGAGCAGGTAGATCCTGACTCGCGATTCGCGTCTCCTCACCGGGTGTTCCGTTTATTTTATTTTGATGAAGAGCGACGATAAGAGAATAAGAAAAAGAAGAAGAGAACGGTAGATCGTCGAGCATTGCGGTACCTAAGGCCGGATTGTAAAAATACCCGGCAGAGGAGACACGAACACAGACGCACATCATTGTTTTATGCCCCGTATTCCTTCCCTCTCCCGAAGCGCCACAGGGGTCTGTCTCATGGTTTCGGGTGTCGTGGGTGCCGTCCTCTCCGTTCTCTTGGGGCTCTCTGTTCTCTTCTCCCGTTTATTTCGAGGGAAAAGACTTTTGCTTAACTAAGTAGAAAAATCAGAGGTTCCATGGTGGTTGTTACTTCTCCTCTGGTATCCTGGATCGGGACAACAACACCGGCATTGCCAGAAGAAGAAGAAGAAGAAGATGAAGAAGAAGAAGAAGACGAAGATGATGAAGAAGAAAGAGCCGTGAGGCTCGGAGCAAATCGCACGCGGGGTGTAAGTTTCAAGCCCCTGCCGTGCTATTGTCCCCATTAACAATACGTACAATCAACCGGTGACAGGGCAACAATACGAAGCCGGGTCTCTGTTGCAGCCTCTGCCGCAATTCACTGTACGAACAGTACCCATCCGGAGACCCTCTCGATATATATCCCCCGACTGACTATCCTCGACGAACCTGCGGCACCCCGATCTCTCGGAGGACTCGGGGGATGCCTAACGGCACTTGCATTTAATATCACGCTGAGTGCGCGCAGAAAAAGACAGATCGATCGGTTAACCGGTGAAACAATAACTGTACAATATTAATGCCGCGCGATACTTGCTATTTTTTTTCTTTTTTTTCCTTTTACACAATTTTCGATCCATTTAGTTCGTCACGATGAGATTTTACTCATCGGACTACTTGACTTGAGGAAATATTGGTATTGAAAAAACGAAGAGGAAGAGCCATTTACGGTTTTTTTTTTTTTTTTTACCATCAGAGTCGTGAATGAATCGCATGCACGTGGCCTCGACGATTTCCAGCGAAACTCCACTCTCGGAAATCTCTGATTGCCCGAACGCTTTCTGCTTCTACTCGTGTCTCGGTGGCTATGTGTATACGTCTGTGTGTACGGATATTTATTATACGCGAGAGAAAACCGGAGAGAAACCCCGCTGCAGGGATGCAGGTAGGACTTCAACTCCTGCTGGGTTGGGTTTGAGCCGCGGAAGTATGGCCACTTAATTCTTGTTTTCGCCCCGAAAATTAAATAACCGAATGGACCTCTCTCGCGCGCGAACTGCCGAGAGGAGCTCATTCGCTTCTGGGCCCCGAGGGCCGGACCGGTCAGTCATTCATTAACATCGAGGGGAAACTCCGAAAGGGAGGGATCGCTGTTTTGCCTTTTGTTGATGAGGGGTATACGCTCTTCGAGACGGAATATCCCGCCTCCGGGATCCCTGGAGGGACTAATAATTCTGGCAAATATTTTTGAAAAAAAAAAGGGGACGAAAAAAAAGAAAAATTTACAAGACGAAGGGAGAGATCGTTTCTATAAAATTTGATTATAGAAATTTCTTTTCGGAAGTCAAGAATTCGTTGCTTCTTCGAATGGTAGCATTTTTTCTCGGAAACAATATTGAAGCAGCGGTCAAAATGTAAATTTCACAGTCTGCGAAACAAATTAGTCTTCCGTCGATCTTTTTTTTTTTCGGAACAAAAAACTGTGAGTTACGTTAGTCAAAGGTAATTTAAGAAATAATCGATGATAAGAGTCCGTTAACTCTTCTATCTGTCCGCAACTACGGGGACGAAGTGGTGGTCGATTTAAGAGAAAATCAGAGAGTCGAATTTAATTATTTTTCCTTATTCCGCACCTCCGTCCGCTGACAATGTACTTCTCAGGCGTGACGGGTCCGTGAACGAACGAATAAACGATCGAGCGAGCGAGATGCACTCGCCGGGTTAATGTAGCAGAAGTGGAACGAGAGAAAAGGACGATGTCGTCGGTCACAACCGACTACGACGACGACTGGGGGCCCCCAGGAACTTCCTGTAAACAAGAATGAGTTAATGAATGGAGCGGAGCGACGACGACATCGTGGCAGGCAGTCAGGCAGTCGCGCGAGCCGCCTGAAACGAGTGCTCTCGAGACTGAAGTAAAAAGCTCCGAGCCGGTTGGACGCCGCGCGCGCCTGCGGGTCACCCAGCGACGTCGGCTCATTGCTGGTTTTGCCCGGTTCTTCATCGCGATCGCAGCTTCCCCTCCAATCCTTCGGACTTCCTAAAGATATCTCGCATCTTATCGCATAGATGCTTCCAAGTTCATCGCTTTCAATTCGTAAGGTTTTTTTCTTCAGTCGCTCGTGCAATCGTCGCATTGAATTCGTAAGGTTTTTTTTCATCGAATTAATGGTTTTCTCCTTTTTTTCTATGCCTTCCCGATAGCTTCAATTTTAATTGCACAGTCTGCGTATAATTGCTCCATTTTTTCACGTACCTTTCTTCAGATTTACCGCTTCGAATCCATAAGATTCTTCAATTCGATTTACCGCCCTCGTTCTTCTTTATACCCTCTCCAACAGCTTAAATTTCCATTGCATAAGCTGCATATAATTTTGTACCATTCCAATAAAAAAAAAGTCAAGAAACTACTTATAGCGTCTCCTCCGCACTTGTCACCACCTACGCATCGCTAGGCGCTTACAGAATGGCTGCACCTTGTCCTACTGTACTACACCTTTTTCCTGTTCTGTAATCTCTCCCATTAGCATCGGACTGTGTTGGGTCAAGGCGCGTGCTCCGCCTCTCTAAATAAAAAAAAAAAAAAAAAAAAACGCCAACCGAAGATATTTGGATAACATCCGCTCTATAGCTAATGGATCATTCCGAAGTTACAGGAAAAGCGAAACGAACGTTATTCTTCGGTAAAGTGACCATTCCGCTTACTACGACAGGATATTCGACAGTAACATATATATATATACACATATATATGTATACAGTGAAGAGTTCAATGCTTCCTGTATCTCTCCGTCTCTTCTTTATATGTGTCTGTCGGTTGGTAAGATACCCCCGGCGTCCGAAGTCTCGCTCTCTCGGTGACTAACGGATCTTCTTTTTTACCAGTTTCTAATGGCTACGGCCCCGGAGGTTACAGAGAAATACACAAGCGAGGAGGAGGGCAAGACTAGCCGGAAGATTATCACGTGCTCCGAGAAAAACTTCAGCGGTCGTCAAGAGAGGGAGGGGGGGGGGGGGGGGGAAGAGGGAGAAAAGAGGGATTTTGCGGCTCTCTCGACGCCGGCAAACGGTACCCGGGACACTTACCTATCTTACTTTGCCCGGTCACTCTTTCGTCGTTTCCTCTCGTTTCGTCTGCACAAAACCCTCTGGTAGCCACAAACCGGTGAAAAACGTTGAAAAAAAAAAAAAAAAAAAATTTTACAAAAATATATTTCATCTTCCCTCGTGCAAGAAGTTGATATTTATTTATATATAATACGCGCGCGTACAGCGCGGAAGAAATGAAGATGATTGGAAAGCGTTCAATTGCGTGTTTCGTTTCGACCGCAGATCGATCGACCGGTTCCCGACCACGGAAGGATCCCAATGTTGCGAGTCTCAGAGAGGAAGTACCTTCTCAAGGATCGCTCTTCTGGTACGCCTCGGAACGAGCAAAAGAATATTATTGCCCGGTAGTAAAATACTCGAAGCGGCACGTTCGCGAACGTGCGCTGAGACGCTCCGGTTGAAACGGCCGAAAGAGGATGGAGAGGAAAGGTGTTTCTTCCTTTTTGCTTTTTTTTTTTTATTTTTTCTTCATCGATCGAAGAGTCGAGAGAAACGGAAGAAGACGAGGGTAGGGTGCGGATATTCAGACGGCGATTACCCGGTCGCAAACTTCGTGAATAAACACAACGTATACAGATAAAAGAAGGAGAAGGAATCCGTAAGGTAACAGGTCGACTCGGCCTCTGAAGCCAAGTCGACGCGGTCTCTCCGCGAAGGGGGACTTTATATATTGCTAACTCTGGTTTACACCACCTCCGCACGAAAGCATTTACTTCGCGTGTGACTCGTACGGCTTGTGTACTCCGATGGTTGTGCATACGACCCACCGCAACGCTTATGAGGAGCGTTTCCCTCGTGTCGCACCGGCGAGATTCGAAAAAACGAGAAGCCCCGACGAACGAAAACAAATCTGGCTGAAACAAAAACTGTTTTCTATCGCGCGGGGGCGAGCGAGCGGGACGAGAGGGGAGAAAAGAGAGACTACCATCTGCTCGGCGAGATTCTCGAGTGGCAGGCCGGTGCCGAGAGTCTTCAACGGCAACAGCCCAGCACCAGCCTGGATTCGTTTCCCAGAGCGCCTCGATGGAGAGAGACCGGGAGAACGAAGAAGAGAATGAAGAAGAAGAAGAAGGGCCTTTGCAGGGTCCAACAACACACCGTCAACGCTTATAGACCGAGTATGTGTGACCCTCCAAAGCCAGGTGTCCACATCTTATAAATTTCAATACGGGATGAGGAAAAGAAACGCCGGAGACACGAGGCCCCTGTGGAGGGGGGGAAGAAACCCGCGCTGCCATGGACCGATCTTCGGGGATATTGCTGCCGAAGAACAGCGAGGAAAAGGAGAAAGAAACTTCATCGCTGTAAGAAACTCCGTTGGCAAGGGAAAGAAGAGAAGAGATGGTGAGGGAGGGGGGGGGGCCCTTGCTATATTCGGGACTTTTATTTTATCGAGGTGGGAGAAGGATCGTGATGCTGGGCTTCGAGTGGAAGAGAAGACAACGAAGATCGAGCGAAGAGAGAACCTACTGCGGTATCGGCACCCGTGTCTTCTCTCGCCCCCCCCCCCCCCCTTGAAGCAAAGAAGTGAGAGAGGAAAAATACGAAAGGAAAGAAGTCGCTAGAAAGCGCGCGGAGTAGGGAGCTAATTCGGAGCTGCTACCCGGCTTACGCAAGACGAGGATGCGAGAAATGAGAAAGGATAAGTTTTGTCCGGACGATGTTGTTTGTAGTTTACTCGCGGAGAACGGTAGCCAGTTTGTGAGTTCCGAAAGGGTCTCTCCCTCCCCTCTGTTCCCGTCTTCTCTTCTCCTCTCCTCGACGAGCCTCGATCTTTTGGCCACTTGTGTGTACCCGAGGACGTCTCAGGTGCGCTCAGGTGTGCCTCGCTGCTGTTTTTTTTTCTTTTTTTTTTTGAGCGTATATAACGAAGAAGGCTTCCGTGAAGAGGGGACGCCCGCGCATTTCACGATCTCTCGCCCCGAAGCTTCGAATAATAATTTATTTTTTTTGTTTTCGTTGTACGCAGTCGTTTGACGACAAAGCACAGAAACGGATGTTGAATAATAAAACTATTTAACGTTGCATCTATTTGATTTGTTATTCCATTTCGTAGCGCCTCGACGTCGTTCTTTTTATGGTAGGGAACGAATGAATATTCGATACGAACGTTCGTTTGAGGTTATGGTTTCTTATCTGTTTCAGGTCATCGAACAAGATCCTTACTGGGTACCGTCAACGGAAGAGGAATACCTGCACTTCGGTGAAAAGGCCGATAGCGGAAATCGCGCCAAGAAATACATGGACGCTGTTAGACGTCGCAAAGGACTTCCGGTCGATTCACAACTCGTTACGCACGCCGAGAAACAGAGAACTCTATCTAAGAATAAATGAGATATAGAGAATTGCTTATATTTTTGTGAAATAGTTTCGAATTTTATCGGCCATCGGAGAACGTTGGAGAACACTGGTGCTGGAAGGAAAATCCAAGATATATATGTATGAAAATGAAAAAAAAAAAAATGCGTATGCTACTTTCACTGTTAATAACTGTCATCTCAAAATCATTCGTCGAAGTTTTTACATTAAAAAAAAGATTTCATGCAACATTGCGATGTACACATTATTAGCGCACGGAGTAATAATACTTTCTGAAAAATTCATAATCCCGAAATCTCTATCGGAGTATTGTCGATAATACAGGTAAGAATAGAGGGATTATTCGCCCAGCGAAGATTTAATGGCATTAACCCTTTTTTCGGCTGAGTATATTATAACGTAATCCAACGAGATATTACGATATTTCGTCGAGAACGGAAAATAAAAACGAAAATAATGACGATGCGAAGGTACAATAGATGCTCTGAAATTGAGAGCTTTTTTTTAGATACAATAAATCTGAAAAATCCGTAAAAAAAATGTGACTAATTCATCGAGAAATTTGGAGGTACTAATTTCGTACCGACACGAAAGATTTCCTCATAATCGACCGAAGATCAAATAGATTTCTTCTTTTTTTCATAAAAAATATTTTATTCAACAACGCAAATATGTACAATCGTAAATGTTTAATCGTCGAATACGATTTTTTTGCCTTGAAATCCTTGTTTCAATATTTCCTGTTGCTTTTTCTTCGCCGCCCACGAGGGATGCAAATTTTCTTCCTTCGCTTCGATCTTCTCGATCTCGGGTCTCGCGTTTCTCGCCGGGCCGCTTCCGGTACGACTGAATTTTTCCGCTTGACCTCTGCCGTTCGTGAAATTATTCGGTCTTTGCCTTCCGGTATTCGGACCGTATTTGTCGCCGTAAGAATTGCTCCGCTGGTCGATCTTACTGAAGAATTTATTGTTTCTCTCGTGAAAGTTCTTCTGTCTCATCGCTGCGTGATTCTGACTAAATCGGTCATCCTGCTCGTCGTTCTCGCATAACTTCGATTTCGGCACTACGACACTCAGATACTCTCTGTCGCCGTTTTCCGTCATAAAGAACGAATCTACTTCCTTCTCGATCTTCACGTCGTTCTTTTTCGTATTATTGCTCGTGTTCGCCTCCTGTACGATCTCTTCCGTTTCTGTTTCGTCCATAAATTCCGTGAATCTCCGGACCGATGCTTCTTTGCTTATTACTTTGATGGGCTTTGCCTTTTTCGGCTCCAACGGAATTTTCGGTAATGTAACATTTTTCTTCGTCGTTTCATCGCTCATAGACTTCGTCTTTATCTTTTTCGATTTTTTCGCCTCTTCTTTAATTATCGTCTGCTCCGAAATTTCTGGGATAGAATCCTCGTCTTGTGAGACAATCGGATCTTTGTTTTTACGTTTTTTCGCCGCAGAACTTGGCGTTTTTATTCTGAGAATGCTACCAGGCTCCAAATTATGTTTCATCATCAAACTTTCCTCTGGTTCTGCGCATTTTTCGTCTTTGGGTTCGTCAATGTTACCGTCCACAGAATCTGCATCTTCCGCATCAATTTCATTATCCCTATCCTCCATTTCATTCTCATTGGCTTTACTATTGTTACATGCGGTTTCTTCATCAGAATTATCAACATTCTCTTCGTCATTACTGCTCTCCTCCGAGGATTCATTTATATTTTCGTCAGTTTCCTTTTTCAGGTTCTTCTCCTCACTGGATATCGCCGTAACGGCCTCTGCAGCAATGCCAGGATTGCGTTTCATAGCATTTCTCGCCTCCCTGTTAGCTTGTCTCTGCAGTTTCGATAATTTCTTTCTTCCCGGTCCCAAGTGTTGTTCATAATCAGGAAATTTATCTTTAAATTTACTTATTCTGTCGGCAAGAATCTTGTGAAAAGTCATTCTTGTCATCACTCGAGTTGCCGGTTCGCATGTAGTATCGCTTAAGACGTCTTGCAACTTCCTTGCATTCGTTATGCCAAATTTCGATATTTCGTCGTCCTTAATCTTCTTTATAGCCTCGATTTCCGCAACTAATCTCTGTGCCTTGCGTTTGCATTTCTCTTGCGTTTTTTCGTCACCGTGTTTTCGCGCCTGTAGAAGCTTCGCTTCTTTGATCAATTTTCGTACGACTATTACACGAGTTTGTCTGACCGCGTGGCGCATCAGGACGATCTGAGAGAATAAAAACAATTTTTCATATTTTAATCGTGTAAAGATAGTTAATAATGATCTTTCTCGGCTATAACCTCAAAATCGAAAGACCGCACATGCTAAACAAAATTGTATCGATATATTAACATTTTTTTTAACTCACCTCATTATTTATAGCAATTTTGCTCATTGTGCTGCAGTGCGAATGGTTTTAGTTTACCTTTTCAAATTGTCACGCACGATCAATTAATAAACATATATTTCAATTAAGCGCGATTTGTTCATTGTACCGCCATTGGTGACACAGAAACGTGTGCGCTCGCGCGCGCGTTGATTAGGTTGAAAAATTTGTCCGTAAGATGCTGCATCAGTCGGGCTGGACGATCGGTCCAAGAAACTTGGGGGCTCGGGGGACTTTGGGTTACCTTAGCATCATCTTGCATTGTTTATTCAACATTTAAAAGGTAAATTACGTAACTAATAGCGTCTAATCATTCGGGTTTGAGAAGATAATCGATGTCATGATGCGATCGCGGTATCTAATTGAATCGCAGTGCTCGAGACTCGTGACCTTGGGCACTAAAAATTTCTACTGAGGGGCCCCTGTGATTGTTTTCTCTCGATCGTGATGTGTCAGATTCCGATAGATTAGAATCAATTTTTCTTCTATATCGGTTCTACTATCTCTTGTCGTTTCTCGAAATTGTCAGAATTTTCATTATTTTTTAGTTCAATTCAAGCGAAAGCAAAAGGTTGTGGTACAAATGTCAAAGATAAATTAGCGTGATAAGGGGCCTACCGTGCTGCATACATATTCGACTTCGATATCAGTACGACAACGATAAAGGTTAGTGGCGTTCGGGTGTATAAACAAGAAGCGATATAAGCCATAATCACGGACGAAGAACGCATCGTCGTGAAACTTTGCGCTGTCACCTGACGCACTTGTTTGTCATCAACGTCAATGTCTCGGCCGTGAATTTAACACGCGAAAAAAATAGCACGATTCAGCACGCTGCAAACACTGACCCGTGGAAACCCAATTTCGCAACACGCTCGCGCGCGTTCACGCGGCTATTATTTCTTGTTTGTTAATTTCCACAAATGCGCGTTGACGAAAAAAACATTCGAGTGTTCGTGTCTGCGTGCGGGGATTCGATATATGCAACGTTTAACGTTATATATCGCGCGTGAAGAAATAAACGCGCCACGTGTAGAAATTTTGGGTTTACTATACACCCTTTGGCACCGAAGGTTGTTCTGGCATATTTGTATGCATGCTTCCCACACGTATGCTCACACGCGTGTAATAACTATGACAGTTTTATATCGAAAAGTGCGCACTTATTGTTTCAGATTTAGTTTTAAGAAAACTGCGCTGCTAAGTACATCAATTCAAACGTGAAGTTCTCGTACCCAACGGTACAATTATTAGCTATGAGTTGCGTTCGCTGTTGTTTAGTTAGCGCCGGCCGTTTAGCATCGTCTAATCATGTCACGAATCACGGTGAGTGACCTCAATTCAACGTAATTCAATTTTCCTTCTCATTGATATGCACCAAGGTACAAATTTTTGTAATCTTCTGTTTATTTATGCAGTTCACAAAATCGTGAGAATCGTTGCTAGTCGATCGATAGTGACGACAGGGACGCTGGGAAAAGCCCCCAGCGATTCTACACCCCCTAACAAAGATGCAAGCGCTAACCCCCCGACGACAGGTACGACGGGAAGTTCCGGTGCTGGAGGTGGCAAAAAAAATACTCTTACTTGCCCCAAGTGCGGAGATCCTTGTACACATGTTGAAACATTCGTCTGTAAGTATTAGCTACCAAGTGGCGATGTTATCTATCTGACCTGCCGATGCTTGAAAATTTGATAATAAGTCAAAACATACAATATTATATCTCATTGATAAAAAAAATTTGCAAAAACAAAAAATATTGATAAACCTCCTTTGCGGAGCTCTGATTAGCGGGACCAATACCTACTGAATGTTCAATTCTGGAAAAATCCATATAAATATAACTTCAGATAAAAATTAATTATGCTGTTTCTCTTCTAAATCTTCTCAATTCTTAAAATTTTTTGATTTTTCTGGCTTTTTTTAAATTCTCGCTTATTTTTGAAAATTTTCGGCTCTGCTTCGTCTTTTTCCTGGGATACACAATCAGTAAATTGTACGTTTCGAATTAATGTCTAGCAAGAAAATATGTATTATTAGTTCATAATTTCATCTATTTTGGCTTTTCTTAAATACCTTTCAATACTACGAAAAGTCATGGAAATCTTGAATTTTTTGCGGATCATTTAGTGGACACCATGTTGAAATTTTTATTTCTCATGTGATCTTAAAAAATATTAATTGATTTTACTTTGCAGCTTCAACCAGATTTGTGAAATGTGAAAAGTGCCATCACTTCTTCGTCGTACTGTCCGAAATTGACTCCAAGAGAAGCTTGAAAGAGGCTCTTAGGCCGGAAGATACAAAGCAAGGGTTCTACAGGAAACCGCCGCCTCCTCCCAAGAAGGTAAAGACCGGGATATTTAAACGGTTGCGAAATTCATCGAATGTATTCCCTTCTGATAAACGAACGTTTCGTCAACAGATATTCGAGTACTTGAATAAGCATGTGGTCGGCCAAGAGTACGCGAAGAAAGTCCTGAGCGTCGCCGTGTATAATCACTACAAAAGAATTCACAACAATTTGCCTGTTCAGACGTCGGTGCAGGCGACCGCGAATCCAGTTGGAACGCAAGAGCTCAATCATCCCTTCACACACAGAGGTCTCAAGCCGCGTAAATAACATTTTTCACCCTCATTACCCCCAATCCCCCTTTTTAACTAACAAATATCTTCGATGACCCAATTCTAACAAAACGATTTTTCTAGCTAATGTAAAAAAAAAACGATCTTTCGGGTGGAAAATTTCACCAATCGATCGGCTCTCGCAAATATGTAATGCGCGGCGCTGTTAATTTTCTTCAGATTTACTTCACGTGTCCAGCATCGGAAATCCATTGGGCGTTGGTTTTCAACACGTAACACCGACCAACGAGCAACAGCAAAAAACCGCAGGTGGACAGTCGGTTCCCGGATCCGATATACTCGACGCAAAGCAGCATCAGCTAAAATTAGAGAAGAGCAATATACTGCTTCTCGGTCCCACGGGTTCGGGAAAAACTCTACTCGCGCAAACAATCGCTCAATGTTTGGACGTTCCATTTGCGATATGCGACTGCACAACGCTAACGCAAGCGGGTTACGTTGGCGAGGATATCGAGAGTGTTATCGCAAAGCTGTTGCAGGACGCGAATTACGTCGTAGAAAGAGCGCAGATGGGTATCGTGTTTCTCGATGAGGTCGACAAGATCGGCGCTGTTCCGGGAATTCATCAATTGCGCGATGTCGGCGGAGAGGGCGTACAACAGGGTATGTTGAAGATGCTGGAAGGTACCATTGTTAACGTTCCCGAGAGAAACAGCTCGCGGAAACTTCGCGGCGATACGCTGCAAGTCGATACGACGAATATTTTGTTCGTCGCTTCCGGTGCTTACAATGGTCTCGATAGACTCGTGTCGCGGCGCAAAAACGAGAAATATCTCGGTTTTGGCGCAACTCCGGCCTCCGAGAGTCCGGGCAGACGAGCGGCTACTCTTGCGGATGTTGCTAACATGTCGCCGTCCACCGAAGACGACAACAAGGAAAAGGATATTCTGCTGCGACAAGTTGAAGCCAGAGATCTCATTGACTTCGGAATGATACCGGAATTCGTGGGACGGTTTCCCGTTTTAGTTCCTTTTCATACTCTCGACAGAGATATGCTTGTGAGGATTCTTACGGAGCCGAAAAACGCAATGGTACCACAGTATCAGATGTTATTTTCAATGGATAAAGTTAGTATGGATTTTTATTCGCATATTAAAAGGTACTTAAGCTTTGTATCGCTACCGTTGTTCAACCAATTTTTTTTTTCTAAGGTGGATTTAACTTTCACGACGGAAGCTTTGGATGCAATAGCCTCGATGGCGATGGAGAGAAAAACCGGAGCCCGAGGACTGCGAGCCATAATGGAGACCCTGTTATTGGAGCCAATGTTCGATGTTCCGGGAAGCGATGTATTGTCGGTACACGTAACCGATGCTTCTGTTCGCGGTGAGGATAAACCTCAGTACATCAGAAGAAACGAAAGCACAGAGGATGAACAACCGCAACAGGCGCAACACGTTAATAATTAGCATACGAGGCGTTTCGGCGTAACTATTCAGTCCCCGAGATAGAAAATTAAAAAAAAAACTATCGGTCTTGTGGAACAGACGGATAGGTTACACTACAAATACGGATCAAAATCATCGCCCCTAATGAATCTTCTAACTTCGGGGATCCTAAGGAACGAAAGTAAATATTAAAGTTTTACGTTACATGTACCCGGGAGATACCTACGACAGAAAAGGAAAAAAAAGTTTTAAAAATCCACAATGGATTCCGTTCTCGCGAAAAATATACCAGTCGACGGTTCGTTTCCAAACTAAAAGCGTAAAATTTCGTCGATTCCATGCTAATCAATGACAAAACTCATCTCTCACGAGTTTGTTGACACTGCATTCGCAGTTTTTATCATACACACAATTGTATCATTCGTAAATTATCATTCGATTTTGAGGATAAAAGAAAAAAAAAAGAACAGAAAATTCAGTACGGAACGCGTAAAAAATTGAAAGAAAAATGTTAATAATCCAACATTTGAAGATAAATTATTTTTACGTGAATGTACAGACGGACGAAGGATCTTTGTAATATATTGTACATAGCAATAGATTAGTAGAACTTTGTGGGAATATTAAAGAGATGATAATTCTGGACTTAGACAACACACCGAGTGGTTCAACGAAATTCTCTTGATCGAGGAAGTGTCGAGCTTCTCGCATGGAAAGAGAAATTGCTTCTTCCTCGTAGTTAATGAATGAAAAAAAAAACCCGAGCGTTGCGACGCTTCTGCTTGAATAAAAAGAACCATCGGCCACGGAACTTCTCGTTCTGGATATCCTTTGAGTTTCTACTAATCGATGTTCCAGCAAAAAATAACTAAAAAACAAAAAAAAAAGTAAACAAATATACAGAACATGTGAATTCGTTCGTACGAAAGACGCAAAGAGCGTTTTCTCTCTCTCGGCTTCGTCCGCATCGAGTTATGATACGGCAATTTTGTAACTTGCCGAATGAAAAAAATTATATTCAAATTTTGAATGTGATATTAGAGTGGAAAGCCATTTTTTTAGATGATTTGAGATCTATGAATGAGAAAGAAATTGAAGGGCAGATATAGAACTTTCCATAAATTTAAGGCAGAAATTGAGAATCCGCGTGAATCTCCATGGATATCTCAATATTCGGCGAGTTCACAAGGTTGTTATTATAGCTAATTTACATTGTACGAACTTATATTTATAATAAATGGAGATAAAACACCACAGTTAACGTATCTACTGATATTTTCGCGCTCGCTGTCGCTCTCATTCGGAATTTTTTTTCGCGTTTAATCTGTTTGGTAAATTTTATTATGAATAGTCTTCTGTACATACTACACTAAGATCCCTCCTATATCTCTGATTGAATAATAACCGAACCGCGGAGTTTATGTACATTTCGAACGTCGAAAACTCGATTTCGTGACTTGAATATTCATAGAAATAATATGAACCCTTTTTTTAACGTTACTAAATTAATTTTGAATCGAAAAAAAGAAAAAGAAACCAATAAATTAATTACTTTACTACGTCTATCGGAAGATGTAACGTTTACGCATCTTCCGATGCACTAAACAATTCTCATTACTCTCGATTTGTAGCGCACTTTATAAAAAGGAACGATGTGCTTAATTTCGATTGAATTTTCGAGTGTAATAATCACACACTTTTTATATCCGAAAAAGGGTATTTTTCCGTCGACTAGTATAGTTAATAAATAATATCTGGATAACGTGACGATCCTCCGTTCGAAGTTTCGCGTCGCCGATGAAACCATTTAAATAGCGTATACGTATTTGTTATTCTTTATGTTATTCCTTTTTTTTTGTCAATTTTCCTTTATCAAACATGAATTTTAAGCTTCATTAAAGTACGTATTTTGTGGATGTTTGACGAGCTTCGGTTTTGGTTTTAGTACGCTTCCGACTTCCGTGAGTATCCATTTGGTAGCTTTTAGTACGAGAACGTGAACGGCGAATTGCAGAACAAGAGCGCCGAAACCTTTGTACAATCCGAGTGGTCCTTCGGTAGATATGATTGTTCTGTAGCAATCAACTGCACCACTGTACCCCGTCAGTAGTGGTGTTACGCTTCGTCCCGTATCGAGATTGTCGATTATCGTTCGCGTGCCCTGGAGATGCAATCTGTGAACTACCGTTTCCAATGGATAGAACACCACGTCGGCGGCGCATAGCGATACGAGAATCGATTGCAACTCGATGTCCTGCGCTACTGTTTCTGAAACGAGATCCCGGCTGCATGCGCCCTTAAAAATAAATCGATTCGATTAGTTTATGTCGTGAATAATAATCAATATAAAAAAAACGGCGTTTCGCTCACGTACTCTTAACTCTTGAGAATGTCTTCGTCTGATGTGCATTATTCTGCTGGTAACTCCTCGGACTATAAGAGCAAAAAGATATTTCGCAACTCCATACGCGATTGACGGCGGCAATAGCGCGTAAATCGGTATGAGTCTTCCCTTGTTGCTGACTTCCAACAATCTTATCGCGCCATCGCGAAAAACATCCAAAATACCGGGTCTTTCTGAGGCGATCTCCGACTGCACGGTCTCAACGAGAGATGCAGAGTAAAATGGAGTGACAATTCCAATGGAGACACTGTCAAAAAAAAAAAATCGATAAAAAAAAATATGACTAAAAAAAAATATTATGCAAATCGATTTTTTTACCATTTCAAAAGGATATGTTGACCAAACGCTCTAAGGGAACTGTTTCTTGTTATTTCTCTGAAATAAACGTCATTGAGAGAATTTTTTTGATGAGTTATGGATTTTTTTTGTACGTCGATATATACCCAACGGTTACCTTACTTTGGCCAGGGAGTTACTTTGGAGATGAGATCTTCGATGGCCAACGTCATACCTCTGACGAGAAGCACCGATCCTATTCCTTTCCACAGAGTATTCAAAC
Source organism: Cryptus viduatorius (assembly GCA_964006125.1). Classification (NCBI taxonomy): domain Eukaryota; kingdom Metazoa; phylum Arthropoda; class Insecta; order Hymenoptera; family Ichneumonidae; genus Cryptus; species Cryptus viduatorius. The sequence continues at coordinate 16,152,906 of OZ023222.1, forward strand.
CCTGTGTTTGATGCAGTCGCATCATCACGGGAATCAGAGTTACCGGTATGAGATGATATTTGTCGGCTTTTGGATTGACTTGGCACTGTCTTCGCAGTACGATGAACGGATGGATCAATAAATTTTCCGTAATGAGACTCGCCAAGCCACAGCCTAATCCAACGTATCGTTTAACAGCCAAATCTGAAATTAAAGCATTTGACAAGGTAGTTTTTTCAATGATTCTAATGGTTTACGTTGAAAAATAATTACCATCGTCGGGCAAAGGACTGTCTTTGGCCAGAGGATGAATAATGGGAATATCGAGAGGCCGAATAACCTCGCGATCTTGATATCTCCCCGGAACATCGAACATAGGATCGCGAAATTCGAGCGGTCGACCTCGGTACACTCTGTCGTAATCTTCTAATCCTGCCATATCGTTTTTAAACGTTTCGATGATAGTGGAGAATAACAGAAAATAAAAACAATCCTCTTTGCCCAAGTCGAGAAACCTCAATCAACACATTTCGCGTTTTTCCCGAATTCCCGACATCTCTTCCCGCGTGTGTGCAATCCCCCACTGTCCGATTCTTTCTTCTGTGACAGCACTTTTGCGTGGAATTCCAAGGTTTTTTTTCTTCCACGCAAGAATCTTTACTTACAAGTCGTTCGATATTAAATAAAAAAATTATCGTATAAATGATATAACGCGTTAAAAAATTGAGATCATACGTACGACTGATCGAACTGCACGTATGACAACGTAACTGACCAAATCAGATGTTCGCGAAATGGACCAACAGCGAAACGAAATTATTATTATAAACGCAAATTTATTATCGGCTCGGAGAAAATCGCGAGCTTCGCGCTCACAGCGCTACTCCGTGACAAATCGTCATTACTTCCGACGTTTTTGCACACGTGAGAGGTGGGATAGACATTCGCATGCCTATTTTTTCGTGTAAACGAAGTATGTATTTTGTCGCGAGAACGCTTTAGTGCTCCAGTTGATCTGTGATCGCCGTTAAGCGAACTTTCTGGAAGAATATTTTATGTCAATATGCCGCAAGGTAGAAGAAAAGCCCCGTTCAGCGGAAAAGCCAAAAAGCAGCAAATGCAGGCAAAGAAACAACGTCAAAACCGTCCAATGTTGGGTACGTAAAAAAAACAACAACAAACGAATTATACCGGCATTTTCAAGGTCAATCTTGCGACGTAACGTTGTGAATTAAGTCGGCAGGGGAGACGACGACGACGAACGGGACGAAACCGAGGATTCGGAATTTTCGAAAAACATACAAAAAATTAACAAACAGCCCAAGGAAGGTAACACCGGAAGGAGTAGATATGCTCTACAATTTTTTCAGGAGACGAGGGATGAACTGCGAAAACGAAGGGAAGAAGCGAGAAAAACCATAGAACCCGTGTCGCTGGAGGAACAAGAGGTTTCCGACAATTATTTTCCTCCCGAAGTCGATCTACCAAAGCGCCCGCCTTGGGACTTCAACATGAGCAAAGAACAACTGGATATGCGTGAGCAAAAATATTTTTCTGTAAGTTTATACTGTTTTGTATTGAAATGCATAAGTTTTATGACAAAAAAACCGAAAATTCATCAAAATTTAACCATTTGCAGGAGTATCTGCGAAGAATGGAAGAACTGAGCAATGTTAGTTACTTTGAACTTAACTTGGAAACTTGGAGACAACTCTGGAGAGTTCTAGAAATGTCTGACATGCTTCTCGTGATAGTAGATATCAGATATCCTGTTCTTATGTTTCCTCCCTATCTATATAATTACGTAACAAACGATTTGGGAAAAGACATGATTCTGATACTTAATAAAATCGATTTGGCGCCTCCGTCTCTCGTTGTCGCGTGGCGAGAATATTTCAAGTCTCAGTATCCCAAATTGCATATTCTTTTCTTCACTTCGTATCCCGCGTACAATTTGCGCGGTAACACGGCGGATGGTGAGAATCTAAAAGTACGAAGACGTAAGGGAAAGCTGAAGATGGCTGCTGAGGGAGCGCAGAAATTGATGGAAACGTGTCGCGAAATCGTCGGCGATAGAGTCGATCTGAGCTCTTGGCATGAGAAAATTCAAGAGGAGATGCATCTCGAATACGATTTGGATGACATCGATCGTAAGGACAATATCGTTATTGAAAAAGAGGACACGAGTTTTTTCGAACACGAGAAATACAAAAACGGCACATTGACGATCGGATGTATTGGCACACCGAACGTCGGCAAATCTTCTCTGATGAACGCACTGATGGGTAAGAAAACTTTGCGATATCTTAACGGTTGCATTCCCAGAGAAAACAGAAGTAACCGGTAATTGAATGTTTATGTGCGAAAAGAAAAAAAAAAAAACCACTCGCACTGCACAATCTCCAAATTACTTTCGCTATTTTTTTACCGAAGTTTTTATTTCTCGAGAGAAAGTTAATTAAATTCCTTTTCTACCGATTTCCTGCGAATTATCATTACGAATATTCGAACAAATTCTCTTTTATTTTTCTTCACAGGGAAAAAAGTGGTCAGTGTATCGCGAACTCCCGGCCACACGAAGCACTTTCAAACGATATTTTTGACAAAAAATGTTTGTCTCTGCGACTGTCCGGGTCTGGTTTTTCCGTCGACGGTGCCAAAACAATTACAGATACTCATGGGATCGTTTCCGATCGCTCAGGTCAGAGAGCCCTATACAACGATAAAGTTTATAGCCGAACGTCTGGATCTTCCGAAGTTGTTGAGGATACAACATCAGGACAACGACGACACATGGTCGGCTATGGATATTTGCGATGGTTGGGCAGCCAAAAGAAATTACATCACCGCTAGAGCAGCGCGATTGGATACTTACAGAGCGGCTAATTCTTTATTGCGTATGGCTTTGGAGGGAAAGATATGTTTCTATGTTTATCCACCGGGATGGGCTGCGAAAAAAGGTACCTATCGATTGTAACTGATTATTTTCATAATCGTCTCCGATATTTCTTTAATAATGTTCACGTATTCAGATGAATGGGAAAAACATCCGGAAGTGGAGACGATTAAGTGGGTTCAAGCGAACATCGAAATCGTCGAAGATCACAGCTCGGCGCGAGTTTATTCCTCTTCCGAGGAAGAAGAAGATCCCGATAGTTCATCGGCCGTCGGAGGATCTCGCGATGACGATGATTCGGAAGAAGATCCCGATATGCCGATTACGGTTAATAAATTTGGCGCATTAGCCACCGCGACGCTTGAATGAAATAATCGCCTAATGATTAATTGTTACAACTTTCCCGTTACGGTTTTATTAATAAATTAGAAGTTATTTATTTATCGATTATTTTTTTCTCTTCTTTATATCGATTAAATGCCACAGAAAACTGTTTGCTTGATTCCCGAAGTTTCCACCTTAAAGCGCGACTCAAGGCGCGCGTAGTTGCGCGAGCAGAGCTTCGTTTTTGCGGCACTCAATAGTAAGTTGCCGAACGGCGGCAACGTATTTCCTCTGCTGTTCCATTAACGTTACGAGTTGACGATTCAGACTGTACCTCCGATCTTTTTCATCCGCACATCGACGTTCCACCTATAGAAACAATTAACAAGCAATTATCGTAAAGATTTCCGTACAATCAATCAATTCGCACAATTTATTCACCTTTTCTTTGTTTCTCTTAACGCCCGCGATTATTGCTTCGAATTGTTTCAAAAATTGTTCTTTACCACTCGCCGATGCCATTGCCCTGTAAACCAACAATTGTTGTAAATTCTTTTACGACACGCGGATAATAATAAAAATTAGTTTACTCACTCATTATAATTGTCTTGAATAGAGTTGAGAAGAGAGAGTTCTTTACTCAAATACAATTTTGTATCGTCCAGCGTATTGTACAGCGTGTAGTACTGTTTCGTTTCCTTGTGTTTCGCTGAAACTACGCGACAAGCGAATAAGAATTATTAACATAATGAAAATGTAAAAAAACACTTTAAATGATAACGTTTTATTCGTATAATAAAGTTTACCCTGATTATACAGTTCCATGAATCGTCGCTGATACTGCGTCAATTCCGATCGTCCCGGTACGTCGTCCAATTGCCTCGTGAGCGATGCAATAGCGCGATTCTTCTTTGCAAGCAAAAGTCTCGTTCTGTTTATAGCTTCTTTCACCTCGTCGTACTCGGCTACGCGACTCTCTTCCTCGTGCGGCTCGCCGGTTTCAATTTCCTGAACCATTTTTTGCAGACGACTCAATTCAGTTTTGCAATGTTCGCGAAATTTGTGCTCCTGATCCTTCAGTCCGCTGTGAACGACGAGAAGTTCCTCCAACATTCGTATCGTCCTGAAATCGGCGAAGAAAATATTTTTTGAAAAGGCAACGAATTGGTAAATAAATTCACTGTTATTCGTTCGATAAATATAATAAATATGAAGATGGCGACAGACGAATTTGTTTGATCTATCGCACCCCTTGTTATCCTCGGTTTCCATTTGTTCCATAGCCAGAAAAGCATCTTCGACGGCTTTCCGATCGTTCTGCGTTTTCTCCGAACGTTCAATAGCCGCGGATAATTTTTCGGAAAGAGCATCGCGCTCTTCTTTTAGTTTGTTCATTCGACTTTGCAGACTCGCTCGTTGTTTTTCCAGCGCAGCGGAAACACGCGAGTAACCAGTTCCGCTTTCGTTTTCCTGAGAAAAAATATTGCGATCGAAAAGCATTATCGGGATGAAAGCGATAATGTGAGTTATCGATAATTAGGATAAAACGCGATTCTTCTAGCATCGAAAGAGTTTGGGCGATACTTGCTTCTTTTTCCGAAGTCGATAACGAGGCGTATCGCTCGGCTACTTCGACAATTTCTTGCGCTTGCATACCAACGATACTTCCAACGGCACTTGCGCTCAATCGATCCTCGTCGAAATGCAATTCTCTCGATTCGCTTCGTAACTCCGCGGATTGAGACTCTTTCGTCGCGGCATCCTCGTCCGTTTCCTGAGGGTTTTCCGGATCGTTCGAAGACGACGATGAGGTTGTAGCGATTGGTAGAGATCCGTATTCCAGAAGAGTACTGCGAATCTTTGCGGCTTCGTCTTTCGGCGCAGCATCGCGACGCTTGAAGCGTCGCCGTGGATCGTAGGCTCTCTGTAATTGGATCGAAAAAAAAAAAAGACAAAACAACGTGTATTTTTTTCTCAAATTTTCTTTACGCCTCTACTGGATTATTTATTCTAATGTCAATACACTAATAATAATAAGACAATATGAAACATAAATTGGTAATCTTTAATAGGGGTTTTGTATCTATTGTCACCTGCACCAGCTGAACATGCGGAACAATGCCATCTTTACTGTCGACAGAGCTACGCTGACGATCCTCGGAGAAGGAATGATTTTTGTCAAATTGACTTATGGCAAATGATCGCACAAAGCCTGCGGTCTCCTCTCTCATTTCCATGGACCGCTTTACAAGCCACTAAAAAAATAAAACAGGGATATGAAAAATATAGAAAAAAAAATTTGGAGTTTAAAAAAATTTGAAAATTTTCTTTTTTTTTACTTGGACGACAGGAAATATGTGAATGCAGTCCAATCCTTGAATCTGATGAGGTTCTATTCGATGCGGACAATTCATTCTCGGCAGCATAACTACTATTTTTTCAGTCAGCGCTCTGCGTAGACGAAAAATTTCGAAGATATGACATTTTTAACGATAATTTATCAACCAAACGAAAAATCGGAGGATTGTTAAACTCACATTTTTTGACCTATGGTAAGATTCTCTTGGAACAAAAGATTAACATCAACATCAAAGCTGCAAGATTCGATGCACCAAGTCATCCCACCGACGACCTAAGAACGATCGTAATTATTACGATTTCCGTAAGAAACTTCGAACGATCGTTTCATGCGAATTGATGGAAAGACTAATACTAACCTTGTCGAAGTTCGATAAGCCTTTTATTCGCGCCCTGAAATAACCAGCCGCTACGAGAAGATCGACGATCTCGTTGAATTTTACAGCCTGTTCCTCATCTTCGCGGACGTCAGCCTGAGAGATTAAATATGCCGTTTATCTCATTATTCGTGTATTCTTGTCATCGTGATCACTGATAACATTTTAATTGAAATAAATACCTCGGCAACTTCCGAGGGTGCCGAAGAGCCCTTTAATCCGTCGTTCAGCATGTCCCTTCTGTTTTTTCGATTTATTTTATTATTCTTGATGCTTAATCGTTAGGTATAGTACGGGTAATACGATACAGAATCTTCGAACACTCGGGGGTGTCGGGGGCAAAGACCCAGTCAGGTCTGAATCTCCCGTATGACAGCCGCACAGCTGATAGCAGGGACGTCTGCGTATTATCCGGCTCCCCTAACTGTCGTCGGTAATTTTTTTTTGGTTCTTTTCTAAATTTATTATTTATTGGTCCGTTTCATTGTTAATCGGCATCAAATATTTGATTTTTATCTTTCGCGTATTTTTTATACAACATTAATTGTTACGATAACACGATAGATATTTGCATCAAAACAATCGAACGTCGGTTTTGAAATTCTGTATTTTTGATTTTTTTTTTGCTTATATATTGTCCATGCTAATTTGATTTCAGCAGAATAGTTCGTACGTTTTCGCTCTTAGAAATTCGAAATAGTTTTATTTCTTCATTTACACCAACATCATCCAGAGTACGAGAAACACGGAATCGAATTATGGATTCGATAATACGATAAGGTAAAACCGGCTTTTTAAAAGAAACTAACAATCACGAATTATAGATGATCGTGTTTTTTTTATAAACAAGTATATCGCGAATGATAATAACTGATTGTGACGAAACGATCACGAATATTCGATCTGAAAAATTCGGGATAATGCGCGATTAATGTGTAATCATCTACGAGACCGAAAGTACGAGAATATCGATATTTTATCGCTAATATTCGATAAATTGGAGAAGCGATTGATATTTAATAGTACGAGAAAGGATATGATGTAACGAAGAAGAATTTATAACTTCACGTGTAATTGTTATTTTTTTATCGTGTTTTTATTGTTATAAATGCGATGTTACATTCATTTAGCCGCGGTAGGTGCCGACTGGTTCGACGATTTGGAGTCGCGCATAGAGGCACTACGCTTCCTCTTTATTTCCTCCTGGCGTCTGGCCTTAGCTTCCTTCTGTCTCTGAGCCAAGAGTTTAGCGTATTCAGCGGCAGCCTCCTTGCGAGCCACGCAACGCCTCTTCTTCAATGCAACTCTGTGCCTCTTGCGTTGCAGAGTAATCGGAGTGATCAGACGCTGAATTTTCGGGGCCTTCTTACGCTCCGGTTTGCCTTCCTTCTGAATCGGACGCTTTACGACGAATGAACGAGGGTCGTCTTCCTTCGTGAGATTGTAGAGTTTACGGATTTTGGAAGCTCTCTTCGGTCCCAGACGACGCGGAAGATCCTTGTCGGTAAGTCCGGGAATGTCCTTTTTTTCCAAAAGAAACGAAAAAATATTTAAATAATTGCGAGAAAAAGAAAGAAAAAAAAAGCATCACGAAAGATCGTACTGCTTTGTGAAAACTGTAGAGTTTGTACACTGAGCAAAAGTGCATTGAGTATAAGCACAATCACCCAAATCTAAAAACGCCTTTGATATCCCATGAACATGAACGTCTCCAAGATAGAAAAATCATACACTTGGACACTGCCTGTGTAGCATGGGCCAATTTCGATTGAAATAAAAAACAGAGAATTTAGAATTTATACAAATTTATAAGCTGTTTACCTGTTCTCCCTTCTTGATAATAACGAGAGCCAAAACAGAGAGATTGGCATCGACGATGCAGCCTCTTACTGATTTCCTCTTACGCTCGCCGGTACGGCGGGGTCTGTAGCATGAGTGTCCCTTTGAGAGGAGTAGTCGCACACGTCCTGATAAACAAAAATATAATAGTAATCATTGAATTCAGGGAAGAAAGAAGAAGGAAAACGGTTATGATAAATTATAAAATACTCACCGTTGGTCAGTACACCCTGTTTCATGGGGAAACCTTGCTTGTCGTTTCCTCCGGCAACGCGCACTACGTAACCCTTCCATTCGTCTCCAAGAGTATCGGCTTCAACTTCTGCGCCCATACGCTTCTCGTAGAACATCCTGAGCTTGTGCTCGTCGGTTATCTCCAACAACTTCTGGCATCCTGTCGCCGGGTACGATACGTTGAGCTGAGAAAAAAAACAATTCACATTGAAATATAATGGAGGTGTGCTTAGGCGTTGCTTCGACGTCGAATCGATTATAGGTTAGACACAATTTTCCTATTTTATTATTTAACCACTTGATGCAATGAAATTAATACGATCGATCGCGCAAACGAAGAACACGCGTAAACATTTTTGCCACTGGCTAACGAATTCGACGCTTCTTCACGAGAAAACAATATTTGTCGACGGCGGTACAGAAACCCGCGGCGGTGTCACACGATTTTTCCCGAGTCCGTTATAACACCAATTATAGAATTTTTCGTAGCAATATGCACATCGTTGTATTCACAAATTGTCACTTTGCAAACGAAACGGCAAATTAATTCCAGTACGTTAAGGATTTCGGAGATTGCACTGGATTCTTACCTTCATCGTGAAAAGATCTAAGCAGCTCCACGAGCCATGAAAAGAAAGAGCTCGTCTCGCGTAAAGACCGCAAGGGTGCGCTTACCGGAAGTAACGACGGATTTGGATCGAGTTTTGAATTCGACCAGAACGTAGTATTGCGATATCGTGTAATATACATACTGACCGTAAAAGAGATAGATAGATATAGATTATTGATTGGATTGGAACTAGTAATTTAAAAATACCGTTTTTTCATTGCGTGTGCACGTTGTTTAAAACAATGATGTATTGTCATTTTCTCAACAATCTTATCGATTTTGTTTTTTCAACAATGTAGCACTTCAATCCAATTCAGAGTCATATATTCAACATTGTATTGAGTCATCGCATTATTATACAAAATGATGATAAAATACAAAAATTATTGACAATTCTATACCGTGTGTAATAAATGTACCGGAAGTCGACAGCGATTAAGCCGAGTTTAAAATTCGGTTACAACGCAGTATCGTGAAATCACGTAAGAGAGTACACACAAGGAATAATTGTATTTATATCTAACCGTTAATATCTTACGAAATCGTATTTTTTATTAAAGTTGTCAACAGCGTTGTATAATAAAGATCTCTTACATATTTTATTCCTCGAACAATCGTATCGATTTATCATAGTGTCACAGAGTGTATCGAACATCAAGCGCACTTCCCCCATGAGATCGCGACGAACAAAAATTTTCATTCTCATATCCATCGGTGAACATATTATCGGCCAAAAATAGAAGCGCGTAAAAGTAACGCAGGTTTTTTAATAACGCCTTAAAACATACGAAAACGAATTTATCTTTTACTACAAAAGTGCGCACATTGCAACAAACGTAGCGTCACGAGTCTTCAAGCTCAAAAACGCAGTGACGTCGGATATACAGAGAGGAGACGAGATCAGTGCGACTCGGGTGGTTAACAGAAAAAAATAGAAGCACAGAAGGAAGAGCAGACAAGAGAGAGGCTTGCCGTACCAAAAAGGCCGACATTCGGGCGTGTGTGACTTTATATCCGATATTATACAATTCGCTAAGACATACGAACCATTCTTATGTATCTGTTTAATACATAAATAATACGAAATAAATGGAATGCACCGAACGTAATTCTGGGTACTCTGCTTAAGCAAGGTAACACCGCAACATTGATGCATGTTTCCGCTTCTTGAATAGGTTAGAAAATCTTCGATAAAACGTTTATTCGCGAGAGGGTACAAAGTATTGTTTGCAAAAGAAAAAAAAAAGGTTATCGACTCGCGTTCGATCATAGAAACATACTTTTTGCGTTCCAACTAATTATGACGTGAATATTGACGCAGGAACAGAACATACGATAATATTCTCTCTGCGCCTGTTATGGGCACAGCGTGTTGTTTTTTTGCTGCGTTGCTGTTAGCACCAAGTCGCATGTTCCACGAATTTAATGCTCTGAGACGTGGTTACGTGTTTCCAGTGCGATCTTTAATATTGCGAGACTAGCAGTGCACAAAGAATTCCTTCGAGAGCACAACATTTTAACAGACTATACTTTTTGACGTCAGGTAAAAAATGGATGCAGCTGTGATAGAAGTTCTACAACAGGCGGGGAGCCAAGATCCCGCTGTGCTGAAACCTGCGGAACAAACATTGAAACAGTGGGAAACGGAACGAGGATTTTACACAGCGCTATATGTGAGTTTTTCACTTTTTTCGTTTTTAGTCCGCAAACTCTGAAGAATCCACGCTGTTACGGTACATTAAAAAAAAAACAATTTCACAGAATGTATTCTCCAATCATTCCTTGGCTATCAATGTAAGATGGATGGCTGTTTTATACTTTAAGAATGGAGTAGATAGATATTGGAGAAGAACGGCGACAAAGTGAGTATAAGTTTCTCATTTTGTTATTTTATTAACTGATTGTTCAATTTATACAATAATAAACACTTAGTATCTGACTACATGTATTTTATTACCATTCGTTTTCATCTAAATGCATTGATAAGTTAATTAACAAAGAGATAAACAAAGCTGCGTAAATGAATAAATAACTAAATGGAAATAAGCAAATAAGCAAATTGACTTAATTTTGTATTTAAAAATATATAGTCTGTGAAATGTTTGCTCCGAAAATGATAAAAATTCATTGAACGTTTTTATGACAGCGCCATAGCTGAAGATGAAAAGGAATTTCTTCGTCAGCGCTTAACCGCCAATTTCGACGAACCCGTAAATCAATTGGCCGTACAGATCGCCGTCCTCATCGCTAAGATCGCAAGGTAAATAATCACCAACGATTTCGCGTTATTTTTCGCATTGTTTACAATTTTATTAATACAATTGTATTGTTTCGAATTGTTCACAGGTTCGACTGTCCCAGAGAATGGAATACACTTGTGCCGACTTTGCTGGAAGTTATAGGCGGACAAAACCCATTCGCGCAACATCGCGCCCTATTGACGCTCCATCACGTTGTGAAAACTTTGGCTTCCAAACGTCTGGCCGCCGATCTCCGGCTGTTCCAAGAACTCACATCGAATGTGTTCAATTTTATTCTCAATCTTTGGAACACCTTTACCGAGTCGTTTCTTATTCTCGCGTCGAACGGCGCCGACGCGAATCGGATACAAGAGGCGATGGAAAATGCATTACTGCTGTTAAGGATACTCAGAAAATTGATAGTTAACGGATTCAGCAAACCCTCGCAGTCGCAAGATGCGATGCTATTCTTGAAAGTCGTTTTTGAACGCGCGAGAACGAGCCTCGAGTGCCGTTAGTTTCGACTCTTGTTTTTAATTCTCGTGTTCTTTAGATCGAAAGGATCTATCGGTTTAGACTATCGAATAAGTTATAATTCGTCGTTATTTTAATGAATTTTCTTTATCTATTTTTCAACGTTACAGGAAAAACATTAATATCCCGAGGTATACAGATGGAAGTATGTGACAAGTTTATTATACATTTGACCAAAGTTTTATCGGGTGTGCTGGAGATGCATCCGTTTTGCTACCTCGAACTGATTCCTACGTCACTAGAATTCTCAGTTTTTTACTGCTTCACGGAAGCTGGTCAACCGTTGACCTTTGAGAGATTTATTATTCAATGTTTGAATTTGCTTAAGGGTATATTGTTACTGAACGATCATCGGCCGCTCAAAGCCGACGGTAGGATTCCTTCCGAAATATAATACCGTTTCAATGTCATATTTTCGATATCGTACATTATTAATCACTATCGTTATTTTCAACAGAGGTGAAAAAAGAATTTGCCATCCGAGCGCAGCAGTTGCGACAAGAGTTTTTCACGGCACAGACATTGACTGAAATTTGTTCTCGACTCGTGACCCATTACTTTTTACTTACACCCGCGGACTTGGAGCTCTGGGACACTGAACCCGAAAATTTTGGTAATTATCTTTCTTTCTTTTTTTTTCTCAAAGGCTAATTATAAAGAAAAAATTTAATTTCTATGGATCTATAGCTGTTGACGATGTCGGCGAATCGTGGAAATACAGTTTGAGGGTAAATATGTTATTCCTAATTTATTCGGTCACTTTTCGAAAAAAAAAAGAAAAGTTAACATTTTATTGATTATTTTTCAGCCGTGTACCGAGTCTGTCTTCCTAGCAATTTTCCACGAATTCAGAGACGTTCCGACTTCTGTATTGGTAGATTTAATGCAGAGGCACCATCAGCCGGTTGATCCGAACGATCTGCATGCGATTTTATTGAAAGATGCGGTTTATAACGCCGTTGGTCTCGCTGCATTCAATTTGTATGACGAGGTGAGTACGACGAATAGATCGAAGTTTTTTTTTCTTTATCGATTTCCCAAGACAATGATTTATATTTCCTTTGAAATATCAGGTTGATTTCGACCAATGGTTCTCGACGACGTTGAAACAGGAGTTGAAGCTTCGCGGCGCAAATTACAGAATAATTCGTAGACGAGTTTGCTGGCTAATAGGTCAATGGGTTGGTGTCAAGATGAGTCTCAAGCTGAGGCCCGAGTTGTACAAACTTATGGTCGAATCTTTGAGTCCTGAGGAGGATCTCGGCGTGCGATTAGCCGCGAGCGATGCTCTGAAATTGGCAATCGATGATTTTCAATTTAACACCGACGAGTTTGTCCCCTTTTTGGAACCCGCTTTCTCGATGCTTTTCACGCTGCTGAAAGAAGTCAGCGAATGCGATACGAAGGTAATTTTTAAAAATCGTCTCGTTCGGTGTTGATGCCGATACGAAATTAAAAAAAACTCTATTCCAGATGCGAGTACTGTACGTTCTTTCATTCATGATCGAGAGAGTCGGATGTGGAATAAAGCCGCACATAAATTCTTTCACCGCTTATCTACCGGCCCTCTGGCAACAATCCGAAGAGCACAATATGCTGCGATGTGCAATTGTCTCAACGCTTGTACATTTGGAAAAAGTGCGTATCGCTCGATTTCTCGAAAAAAAGAAAAAAAAAGATAAATTGCTAATTATTTTTTTCGTTTTTTGCTCTCAGGCCTTAGGCTCTGAAAGCGTTATATTGGAGCCGCTAGTGGTAGTAGTCGTGGCTCTCAGCTGCGACGTTAATCAGGAAGGTCACGTGTACCTCCTGGAAGATGGTCTCGAGTTATGGCTCGCGTTGTTGGAAAACGCGCCGGCGTCGACTCCAGCAATAATGGACCTGTTCCGTAATATGCCCGCTTTGCTTGGTCAGTAATCGAAGCATAAAATCGCGAAAGAATAATGTACCTTCAGTTGAATACGAGGTAAATTTTCCAATTTAGATTCAACGACGGAACATCTCAGACTGTGTCTTTACATAGTTCAAGCGTACGTATTGCTGAGTCCTTTGGAATTTTTATGCGAACACGGGGCCGTTATTGTCGACACGATGAAGTGTCTCATCGGCGATATGAGATCCGAAGGACTTGTAATGGCGATGAGACTTTTCGAGACATGTCTCAGAGCCGCGCCACAGCAAGGAGCACAACTTATAAAACCGCTTCTCGGCAGAATTTTCGAGTGGGTTTCGAGTGCTACGTGTCACACAGTATCAATACGAATATCATTTGGCACGAATTCCAGGAGCGTTTACAAAGACGCGGAATATCCTATGGTGATGACGATGTGCCTGTCGATTCTCGCGCGTGTCCTTCTCGGCTCGAAGGATATTTTTGTACAGGTGATAGGTGAACTCGCGCGGGAGGTCGGTGGCGACGCGACCGAGGAAAGCGTTCTCGCGAGAATAATCGAAGTTTGGGTGGGAAGAATGCCAACAGTCGCTCAGCCGGAGAGACTGAAACTGCTATCTCTCGCTCTATGCGCACTTCTCAACGCGAATAGTCCACCCATTGTATTTCAACAATTTCCGAATATAATATCGAACATCGTTGAGACGCTTAACGATATTACGATAATTGACGACATGGGGTGTCCCACGGAGTAAGTAAAATACATAATATGTCCACAATGACTCCGCGCGAGTTATTAAAATAACAAAAAAACTGTTATGCTTTTTCTGTTTTTTTTTTTTTTTTTTTAATCAATTACAGGTCTCTAATGACCAGCGATCAGCCCAGTCCCTCGCAGTACGAGGACGTCGATTACGACACAGAGCACGAGCAGCGAAGGAAAGTACTCGCACTCAACGATCCCGTACACAGCGTATCGTTGAAGGATACTCTGCAGAATCAATTAATCACATTGCGCCGAGTCATGGGTGAGAATCAATTCGATCAGATGCTCGTAACTCTACGCGGGGACATCGAGCAACAGCTCAAAGAGTACGTTTCGCTGTGAGCTCTGTGAAGTGGAAGATACGCGATACGAAATTCGCGAGAAACTAAAAAAAAAATACAAAAAAAAAGGAAAAAAAACGAAATTTTTCGATTCAGTCGATTCGGTTCGAACGCTATCATGCCTCCCGTAAATCATCGCCCACGATTATGTAAAAAGCTTGATCGCCGATTCTATTGTAAAACGGCACTATTTTACTGTATAATATTATCTGTTTCACTGTATTAATAATGTTGATAATAAAATGAAACACGAAGCTCGGTCGTAATCCGAGTAAGAAATCAGTTTATACACGAAAAGTTTATTTTATCCCGAATTATGACGATTCGCGAAAACGCGTGAAAAACATATCGATAGAGGTACAGATAACGATAAGAAAAAATTGTGGTTTTTTTTTAGTTAATGAAGGTTCGTGTATATGGATATATTTGAAAAGAGAGCAAAAGGCCGCGTTTTTCAAGGCGCGCGATTATCGTATCTCGGTTTTAATTTAACCGCCTGGCGGATACATCGAGAAGCTTCGAAACAGCTGTTTCTTCGTGTCAAATCTCTGTGGGAGGTTAGAGCCCTAGTCGGGGTTCCGCGATAGCTTGTGGACCGATAAATTGATTTACGGTAAGTCAAATATCGTGCTTCGTGCTATAGTTACAGTGTGAAAACGGCTTTTCGAAATTTATGCAATATATTTCGAAGCGGCGGCGACGAGTGTAGTTAATCAATCGGCCCCAACGGTCCTCGTGGTGAGTGGAGCATTCGCTACATAATCTAAACTTTTTACTATCGAAAAAACCCCTGTCGGTTTATTCAATTTTGTGCTTAGTATCGCAAAGTATTGAATTCTCTGATCACTCGAAGTCCCCTCCCCTGTCGGGCGTCTTGTATTTCTTATGTTCGTACGTAAAACAATAATTTCAAAAGAGATTAAACAAAAGTGTTGCGAAAATCATTTATCGCTATTGGCCGTCGATCTGGCGTCCCTGATTGGCGGCCTATCAATCACTGTTGATATCATTCGAATGAATAATAGAAAAAAAAACCCTTCATTTATAAAACCCGTAGACGTAAGCTGTTTTTTCTCGGAAATTCGTGAGTAACGACACGATACCTCATCGGCAATCGTTTTTGCTTCACGACTATTTTTCATCGCGAAGTTACCTTTCGTTCGCGGATGATCTAAGGATATTCGCGAAAAACTTTCCAATAATCTCGGGAATTGCTCAAGGCTAAAAGAATCTCTCTCGCGTCCCTACACACGCTCTCGTCTTTGATTCACTCGCGCGGTAGTACTACTTGTAATGACGCTTTGATGATACGTAATTAATCCTCGATTGCTCGTCGAGCAATCGGGCTTCGGCTTTGCCAGAACACAAGCCCGGCGTCTATCGTTCACGTAACAGAGAGTCTCGAATTCCACAAGTTGCAGCTGAACTATCATTGCCATACGTGTGTGTCTGCATGTTTTACGAGTTAATCTTGACGAAATCGAAATATCGATCGCATACGCGTTGATTGCATATTCTTTAAGTTACCGTGTCAGTCATTTTTTGTCCGCAATAAATCGAAAAAAAAAAAAAAAATTGAAGGCAAGGCAAGGATTCCTTTGTGAATCGTCGCAGGACGCGCCGCGTCTGGTCTGCCTTGAGAATCCTGTTGGGATGATGCTGTGGCTTCCACCATATTCTGCAGTTACGTATGTTATTATTATTGTTATTGAAGGCCTCGTTCATCTCACACGTGGAGCATCGATGTTTTTGCGTTGAATTTCGAATCATAATGCATATAAACATTACGACGTTCGATGCACAATCGTCATAGTTTCTAAATTTAGATATATCTATCGACGAAATTGCTGTTCAGTGTCGGTCGCGAATTTCATGCGATTGAATATCGCATTAACGGTTATAATTTTATTTTTTACGAAGCCTCTCGCGCTCGGTCCAGTTTACGAGTAATACCGTTGACGGCGTTGACCCTCAACCGAATGACTAATTCACTGAACTCCTCGAGCTCCCGAGCCTCGCATTTTGCCCTTTCAATTCCATAGTAAATTAATGCAGACTCGCGACCTCCAACTCTCTTCTGACGGGTTACTACGTTCCATGTATCCTTCTCTGTGACTACACAGACGATTTATTTTTAGACTATAATGCTTTCGGCACAAAAAGATGCGAGTGTTAGGCTCTTGCGCGGGGGCAACGGGGGTATAGAGAGACGCGCAAGAGATTCGTCAAGCGGATGCACGATTTCGATTCGGAAGGGGCGTGCAGACGGCGTCCGAGAACGGAGACGTTTATCTCGTTCTCCCGTTATTGATAATGCGTTTGACACCGAACGGACTAAATAATAGCGAGGAAAAAAACAGTGGACATCGTACAATAGCGTCGTCACCCACGCGTCTCAGCAAACTGGACGATATTAAAAATTAATTTCACACGAGACAAATTTTACGATTGAATGTTTTATTTTTTATCGTTGTATTAAAACTTTGTGCCGATGCTGCTATATAATTTATCTACGACTTTTTTTCATATTTTAACACGATAAAAATAATTTTTATTGCATTCGGTGCTACAAGTTTCGATATATCGTCGATATTTTTTCATCGATATCGAGTTTATACTTTTCTCGTGTATAAATGGTCAAGACGATGTCAAGAAAACTACATACGCGAAGGAAATTTCGTGTATCTTAAAATTCATTTTCTCGCTAATATGTTACTGTAAAATCGAAAAAAAAAATTGCTGGAAAGTTTATTAATTACGACGATAATAGCTGAGATTAATAAAAAAAAATTAATTAACGGCACGATCGCGAAATAATTTATTCGACGACTGTTAATTTTTATCAACGACAAGAAATGAATATACAAAGAAAGTGACTAATTATGCAAAGTCATGAAATTGATAATGATTTTGCAGTGGAGGACGAACGTTTATCTTTCGCTTTGAAGCTTTTTGAACGCAGGGGACGTAATTGGGAGCGTGAAATTGGCCGACGATTCTCCTATCTCGGGAACGGCGTGGATAGTACGCATTCTCGGGTTTGCGAAAATTATCACGCGGGGACACCCTCTCGCGTGCATAGTTGTGTAGAATGTTATAATACAAGTGAACGATGTGGTTGCGTCGGGGGAGGGATGCTACTGAAATGGTCGCGAGTACGCGTGCCTGAAGAGGGTTGACGCTTGCGGCGGCTCGACGCGCGCGCGGGTGCAATATCTTCGTCGTCGTCGTCGTCGTCAGGATCGCCTCCGTCGACGTTACCACGGCGCCTCGTCGGTTCTGAACGGTGGAGGGAGGCGCGAGTGGCGTTCCGAGTGGTGCCGTTCGCGTATCGATCCGCGGCTCGACTGAAAACTACCCCTAGTTAAGTAAGGCGCAGTGTCCGAAAGGCTCTCGCACAGTGATCGCGTTTTTATAAATTCAACACCGATACCACGCGGATTCGTTTATTTTTTCAATTGTTTTACAAAAAAAAAAAAATACTCGTAAAAAAAAAAGATTAATACATCGTACATACTGCACGTTATATTCGGTGTGTTTAATCGGTTCAACTCGCGCGATAATATTAAAACATCACGCGATTGGGAAAGACGAATAGATAATATACGAAGTATAACGAAGAAGCTGACTTTTTTCTCTCTCCGGGTTCGCGGCGCCTTGAATGCAGCGCTGAACGCGAAGAGCTTCGCTCGCGAATTCGCCGACATTCATCGGCGAGTAATTCCCTTCCTCTCGTCGTGGATTTCGTCTTCGGATCGGAATTTCACGAGTGTCGTTAGAATTAGATCAGGTGAGACAAGATTAACGTTATTATTGTGATTTATTTTTATATTTTACGAAAACAATTTTTATCCAATTAATTTGCCGAATAATCATCGAAGATTTATTGTCCGAAAAAAGGAAAAAAAAATTTTTAATTCTCATTTCAATGATAGTATTAAGAGAAATTCTCTTAAGAGGGCACTTTAGCAAAAAGTAGATCAATCCGGCGCCGTTACGAAGTGGGGGATGATTTCCTTTGAAGATCGTCACAGTTACGAGAACGACATATTTATATACATCTATATAGTAATAACATAACGAACTTTACCATTTGCATATATTTGTCGTAAAAAATTTCACAAAAAAAGAAAAATGCGTTTATCCATCAATACGGTAGATAAAAATTTTGCTTATACGTATTCGTCTCGAATATCGAAACTTTCGCGAGCATAAATGCGCGTCTCGAGTTGTTTCCAGATGTACGAAGCTCCGGGCTCTTTCGACGTCGGCGTTCTGCACATGTTGAGAATAAAAAAATTTCCCACTCCGTATCTTAATCCACACGTCGAATCATTAATCCGTAATTAATTCGTAATAAAGCCGTCAAACGAAATCTGAATCTCGTCGCTCGATTAAAGATCATCGATTAATATCTCGTCGTACTGCACGAGATTACTGTGTATAAAATTAATTCGCGATGTGCCGAGCCGACGCGATTATTATTTTTATATAGCGTGTCATTAGATCGTTGACAGTGAAGCGCGTGCACGATGTCTGATGTATCCCCGTTGTCGACGTTCGTAAATTCCGTCTGTGCTGTAATTCTCTGTCTCCCGAGCGCGGAACGCTCGGCTCTTCAACTCGGTTTTCACCGTGTCACGTTCTCGTCACTCTTCGCGATCGCAGCTGTCTGTCTGTTAGCTAATTGTGTCCTGTTCGAAGCTCTTCCCCCTTCCCTTCCCTCTGCACGACTCTTCGTCGTAATACACGCGGGACATCCACGACATTTGTACTTATTAAGTCTCCTCCCCCCGACACTTATTCTCATTAAATCCATTTAGCGTAAGAGGCGAACGGGGGCTCGTCAGCGTCGAGGCGCCAAGTAAAATCGCGCGCGCACCCACGGTTGCGAATGTAATTCTTTTTTTTGCAAAAAGTAATTCTACCCATTTCCAGGGCGTTGCCAACCCTATATACACCATTTTTTTAATGCGATTGCATTTTCTTTCTTCATCGATGTCGATTAGCTAATGATACGATTCGCACGAGATTACGAGACGAAATAAAAATGTTTGAGAAAAAAAAAAAAAACAACATGTTACGGCCACCTGTGACAATAATTTCACACGGTATTCTCGTACGTGAAAATGCAAAGGGAGATAAGAAATATAAAAAGGAAAAAAAAAGAAAATTAAATTCAATGAAGTCGTCAGAGGCTAATGAATCGATTGATTCGGGGTCTTTTGTGTTTCAGGCTGACCTCCCACCTCATCCTTTAGTGTGACCCGGCAAAGGAGCAGTCAGCACGATGGCGTTCGCAGGACTCAAGAAGCAGATCAACAAAGCCAATCAGGTAAAGTTTTCACTTAAAAAACACACAAAAAGAAAAAAAAATCACATTCTCTCTTATCGCAATTTTTATTGGAAAAAAAAAACTCGCTGATAAGCCAAAGAATAAAACTCGTGCCGCCGACGAAATTATCCATTATTCTTCTTTATCGAGAATGCATTCCCAGTTTCCGCCTTCGGGTTTAATGTATCACTGATACGAAAAAAAATTCTTATAATTTAATTTACCGTCATAACATTTAATTTTTATTATTATTGCTATTTTTACATTCAAAATAAAAAGGCCTTCGAAAATTACCGAATGAAGGAATGGTATACATAGGTATTGAGAAAATTACGACAATGTTAACATAGTTTTCGGTCGTAAATAGAGGAATTTACCTTCCGCAACATCGTAAGCAGCAACTTTCGGCGGTGTAGTAGGAAAGATAAAAGCGACATACACTATCTCATTCTCTCTCCGGGTTTCCTGTTCATACCTTCGTTGCCGCGGAGAGATTGTTATATATATACACGCGCTTCCATCAATTACGTTCTCCATTTCCTGACCTGTCCCCACCCTCGTGCGAGAAGGACGACTACGACGAGGTGGAGCCGCGGAAACAATTTACCGGGAAGTTTGAGGCTTCTCGTCGGTGCTTACCTCGCATGCTTTCATGCATCTACCCACCTCCGCGTTATTAGTTACCGCTATATAATACCCGTTCCCCATGCGCCGCGATATATCTATACAAATTTTACGCTGTACAAACGCGGCAGGGTGAGTGCAAATATGCATTCGATAATTCTCTCTCCACTCTCGTGGCAAACGAGGAGTTTTCATCGAACAAACGTCGAGGCAGACCCGTCCGACGCATCGTGGAAATTCCCTCGTGGGCTTTGCGAGGACAAGAGAGCTTTTGCACTTTTACCCCCGAAGCGCCTACGGAATCGATGATCGAGAGAACTCAATGAGAGCTGAATGAACGGGAATGAGAGTGAAACAGGAAGGAAGGGAGACGCAATGGCCAGTGGCAACTCGATTTCTATTCAACCCCTCGGTGATCTTCCACTCCGAAGGACCTGACCTTTGCACCCCGTCTGCGACATGATTTTTTTTCCTTCCTAATTGCGTTTCGAACGTTTAAGGAAAAGAGTCCGTTTATCGAACGTACTTTTGCCTCGTGGGCTGTTCAGGTCGAAACCTCGTGGTTTTCACGCTGAGCGGCGTCGATATGTTACGCGGAGCTCTTACGCGAATTTTTACCTCGTACAATGGAGCATCTACTCTACACGTTTATGTGGATTTATGTGTCTGTGTGTCACAGGGAATAAGTCTCAAAGCGATGGAAGAGTCTCCGCATGCTTCTCGACGTTCCGCAACCCCTTTAATCCTATTTGTCGTCGCACGTTCGGTCTTAAGTGCATTTTATAACGTGTCCCCTTCCCTCCTACGCGATGGCTTTCGATACACAACTGCAACGATAAAGTCGCGTGCGATCGATCGATCTCGCAATTTTTATGGCTCGACGGTTTAATACTGAATGGTCTTAAAGTCAATTTTTTAACTTTTTTTATCTCGATAATTAACCGCTTGTCAGCGCACTGGGAAACTGAAGGCACAGAGGACATTACATTTTTTTTAATTAATGTATTTGCGATTCAATTTTAATTAGCAGCTTTTATTTCCAAACTATAGCTTCAGTTGCCTTTTTATTACCGACAATAAAATTAAGTAATCATTTTTATTAATAATTTTTTCCGATATTTGATTTAACGGTTTATTGGATTATGTAGCGAACATCTTGCAACGTATACCCAATAAAAAAAAGTAAAGTGCGCAGTACTTAAAAAAATGTAACAAAGACTTCAAATTCTCAGGGAGAAGCCGAAGGATCTGAAAAATTTCTACTATCGACGAGATAACCAAAAAAATTATAGCAATCAAAAAGCGAATTACCAATACTCGCGACACATTTTCCGAAGAATCAAAGATTATTCTCAAAATATTCTCTTTTTGATTAAGTTATCATCGATTATGTGAATATCCGTAATTAAAATGTTATTTTTTTCAATGCCAATTAATCCTTATTGGTTTTTTAAAAATATGCAATAATTAATGCCTATGAGGGGAACTATAACCTTCAACAATCCGTGCATTTTTTACCTCACGTCTGTGAAAAATAATTTTTTTCATTCCAACGTTTCTATCGAGAAAAAGTTTCGTTTGAAAAAAAAAAAAAAAAACGCTTGTTTCAGTCATTGATAAAGTGAATGAATGCACAAAACCGTAAAAGTACGAAGATAATGAAAAGCTTCACTATCTCGGCGTACGGAAGATATAATCCGTTGTGGTTACGGAATGCGGGTTTAATACTTCAGGGAATTAGACCACAACTATCCGATGATTTAAATTAAAAAAAAAAAAAATGAAGAAGAATTAAGATAGTGAGAGGAGGGGGTGGGGGTGCAGGAGGGATGAATCTTTATTTAGGTCAAATTCCCGTCGTTGGAAGACGGGATGAGAGCACGTCGCGGTGGATGTCGGGCAACCTATTTCGCGTAAGGGAGAGCGGTGGCGAACGCGTAGAGAGACGAGATATATAGAGCTACGAAGACTCGCGGTTCTCTTTCCTGCCCCCGCGAATCGCAACGACGCACAATGTAGGTCACTCGCGGATATGGGTCACGGTCTCTAGCGGGAGAGAGGAGCCGGTTGGAGAGGACAATTGAATCGTGCATCACTATACTACGACCCACTATTGTCCCCTTCTTGCTGTTCTCGTACGGGGGCTCTTCTACGATTATCGTCGCTTAATCGTTTCTCGAAAAAGTTCGTATGTACCGTTTCAGCCCTTAATTACTACAGTTTCAACAGCGAGAACACAATTCGGAAGCCGTCGGATTTTCGAATCGAAATTTTTCATAGCCCTATCTTATCGATCTCTACTTTCCCATTAATCGATCAACAATCCGCTGGAATGCCTACTTCCGGTTTAAATTTTCACCGTGTGATGTAATTTTTTTTTTGACGGTTTGTTTGATTTTTACTTCAAGTTTACAAACCCTAAACTGCACGAATGTTATCGTTTGGATACGAGGGGAAAAAGGGATATCCATAAAAAAAGTGAAAAAAGCAGCGCGTCGAAGGGGGCGAAAGGAGTCGGAGGGCGAAAAAGAGTCCTGCCGACCCGGTTCCCTTTCATCCATTATCAAACGACCATTTGCCGATTTCTACGTGCGATATCGCTCTCTGGCACGCCACTGAGTCGCCTCGTATCTATGCCGCTGGATCGCCTGAGCTGTCGCTGGCAAACCCTCAAGTCTCAACTATTTCTCTCCCTTCCTACGTTTCTTTTTCTGCTGTGACTGTCTCTCTCCACTTATAATCTATGCTATATATCACCCCCTTGACGCAACCAAAACCGGATATTGTTTTCAAACGCGTAACGGTGGCTGTACTCGTCCCCTTTATTCCGTCTGATTGTATCCTTCGTTAGTTACACTGCTACTCCATAGCGCATTTATAATTGGTTCTAATTATATGAATTGTGTCAAAAAAAAAAAAAAACAATCTAATAAAAGGACAGAAGGCTTCTCCGCCCAATTACCAGTCTGCATAACCTATATCTTTATTCCCTTCGGGATCAATACTGCGATATGCATGTAGATAGTTTCATCGATTTTTTTTGCCCGCGAGGACCCCCGGTGAACTTAGCACCCACTCACTCTCGTCGACGGGTTCTTCCTCGTTTCGTTGGCTCCACATTTTTTTTTTTTTCCTCTTGCCTACCCTCATCTCTCAAGATGTTGCATCACGCGTCGCGTCGGAGTCGCCGGGTCCCGCGGCACATAGAGGCGCGAGAGGTTGAATTCGTGTTCGGGGATATCCTCTCTATTGATCCAGCGAGAGGCATTTGTTCCCTCTCGTCACGCTTGCCTACCGCGAATTTCCGACGATATCTCGAATCTTTCTTTCACAAAGAGAAGCCTCCCTTCGCTTCTCGTCAATGCTTTCTTTTCAATTCTTTTATCAACTGCCGCGCTTAGGCGCGCCTCGGCCTGGTCGATGATGTCTATAGTCATTCGAGAGAAAAAAAAATAAAAATAACGATTATCTTTCGACTCGTATACCGACGGAGATTCTCGCTGTCCCGCGAGGGTTGCTCCGCGAGAGAAACGCTTCGCTAGTGGATACAACGAGTTTTTCTCTGCGTTGCATCACACACGTTGCCGGCTTGCCGGATGAAACGTGTGCGGCCCCGCGCGACCGCTTGGATATTGATCCGAGGTTTGTCCTTTCAGTTGCTAAAATCTCCGGCAGCTTCAGCCGTTGACTGGCAACGCGAACGAAGAGAGCTTTAGCCATGGCCACCCACACACAGACACACACAGCAGACAACGAAGGGAAAGAGCAAATGCGTGGGAGAGAAGGCGAAACGCGAGAAGAATCGGCCTTCTTACGAGAATCGCTTCAATCGTCATCCCTTCTTAAAGAGGGATGATGATGGACCGGTTTTCAAGAAGTTCATTAAAATGCCGCAAAGGTTGATGAGATAAAATTATGCGAATTCGTATATTTAGATGAAAATTTCAGCGATCTTTTCAAGAATTTATCAATGCCAGTAAAATCATAATTGAATAACTATGATCTTCGAGCATTACGAGGAAAAAAAAAAGAGTTCTATTGATATCGAAATATTTTCTTTCTAAGAATCTTTTTTTAAATAACGTATCTTATAATTTTATGATTTTTGCGTTTCTGCCGACCTAAATAGCATTTTAATAGCGCGTAGTATTTCGGCTGCTCGAGTGATAGTTAATTAATTGTCTCGAGGGGACAACGACTTCGCAACGTTGATTTGCAAGCTAATTACATCGTTAAACATTGAATGAGTATCGATTTTGACAGATATACCGATAGAATTATCGGGAAGACGTAATGTACAGTTTTTTCAACGTTTTTTATTCAATTATTCACGATCTTTGGAAGTTCTAAATGCATCTTGAATGACCTTTACATGTTTAAACGGCGACTGGAATTCGATGTTCCGTGCTATTTCCGCTGTTTGGATTAAGCAAATAATTTATATTATTGACGGGGAACATCGATTTCTACGAGAACTTAGATATTTATAAGTTCGGAGCTTATCGTGGATATCGAAACTTCGCAAAATCCCCATCTCATCATCTTGATTCATTTATCTTCAAACCCCTCGAGTTCCACATGCGTCGTGCAAACTTAACTTCATTTTTTTTTCAACCCAACTTTCCCCACTTAAATTTTGCACGCGATCGATAAAATCCGCCGTCACGCACACTGTACAATGCATTGAAAGTTAATTCGCGCGCGTACTTCGCACGTAAACTGGAACACAGCTTTGGCCGTTGTGTTTCTCGCGGTAGTCCTCACGCGGGGGATTCCTTCTTTGCTTCATCTCTTTTCTCTATCACCTTGAGTTATCGCTTTAAAAACCTGCCGGGGCGGTTAAGACACCCTTTGCTCGGAAGGCTCAATTACCCGACGACGAATCGCCGAGATCCCCAACACACGAATCCTCCCTCGAAGGGGTCGCAGACGCGAAGATTGAAAAATCTTTTCTCGAATAAAATCTCCGATCCAATTCGGCTGACATGAATTTTTTGCGGAGTCGTAATGGTGTTTCGTGAATAAATACCAATGTCGCGTCTCGCCGGGGGAGAGAAAGCGTCACCTTGGAATTTGCGACCTTCAATTTTCGGAAGGATTTCTCTTTATCGTTAAAATTTGAGTGGAAATCTTGTATTTTATTAATTTTTTTTTTTTTTGCAGTATATGACAGAGAAGATGGGCGGAGCGGAAGGCACAAAGCTCGACGTCGATTTCGTGGATATGGAAAGGGTGAGTAAATTAACTTAAGGTTTCCGGAAGGTTTCTTGCCGTTTATCTGGCTGCTATTGCAACGGGGAGGATGAATAAAAGAACAGTCCGTCGTGAAATAGAAAGAAAGACATTTGGTTCTTTTGAAATCGCGATAACAGCTTGCGTGACCGCGGCATACGTATGTATTGTACTGTAGATCGTAAAATAACGATCGGAAGGGATCGCTTATCGTCTCTTAAGCCACAATGTAGCGTAGCGTAGTGTGTAAAATACCACCGAACGGAAACTAAAACAGAAAATGTTTTGTTTTTTTTTACATTTCATCGATTTATAGAAAACAGACGTCACGTGCGAACTCGTTGAGGAATTACAGTTGAAGACGAAAGAATTTCTTCAGCCAAATCCAACAGCGAGAGCAAAGATGGCAGCCGTAAAGGGCATCAGCAAGCTTAGCGGTCAGGCGAAAGCCTCGACCTATCCACAGCCCGAAGGTGTCCTCGGTGATTGCATGCTGATGTACGGCAAGAAAATGGGCGAAGACAGCGTATTTGGTAGGCGATCTCGAAAAGATGTTCGAAAAGTTGTAGCAATTAACGATGTTACCTTAAATAACAAAATATCCCAAACGGAATCATAGAAATACGAATTTATCAGTCAGAATTTCAGTTTTTGCCGATTTTAAAAATTATCCAAGCCTATCGGAGTTTAATGATTTTTTTTTTTATTGGATCCGATTTTCCCGATTTTCTCATTTCCATCAATTTCACTGATTAACAAGGATTTTTTTTTTTTCAATTTTTCCGCAGGTGTCGCACTGATCGAGATGGGCGAAGCTATGAGACAGATGGCCGACGTGAAATATTCGTTGGACGACAACATAAAGCAGAACTTCTTGGAACCTCTGCACCATCTGCAGACTAAGGATCTCAAAGAAGTTATGGTAACTATATTTTTCTTTATATTAGAAAACTTTACCATTTCTGGTCGGAAACGGATTCCCTTTGAGTGAACAAACGAAAATTACGTTGACCGACTTTTGTATTTTCGCAGCATCATCGAAAGAAACTTCAGGGACGAAGGCTCGATTTTGATTGCAAGCGAAGACGTCAGGCAAAAGGTAAATTTAACGCTTTTCACATTTCGTCGTCCGTACCATGTGAGAGATATTATTTTCACGTCTGTGGGCCTTGTCGACGGCACCTGTCGATGGTACTATCGTTGTAACGCGCATGTCGAATTCAATGTGCATGAATTTTGTTGTCTGTTATCTGCAAAACGATGCATGGAATGCGCCAAATGCGTTTAGCGGTTGGAAAGAGAGAATCGAGTCCGCATTTCGGTAGCCCGGCGAGAACCGGTACACCGACACCTTACGCCGGTATGTTATTTACCGTCGCGTCTTAAAATTCCCTGTAAAATTTTTTTTTTTACGAAAGTTTGCACCTCTATTATGAAAATATCTCATGTATTATCGTATCCCCGTAAATTTCGATCTTTTGTACTTTTTTTCGCACAATGACAATTTTTTTTGTTGTTTTTTTGTGAAGAATCGTATTGTCCGAAAGACGTATTCTGTTTTAGATGAAAACGCTTCCCTGTAATGCTATTATGTAAAGCGTGTTATTGACACTCTACCCGTGGGATCGATACGAGACTTCTGAACATCGAGACTTAGTATATCCCGAACACCCGCGAGCGCTCCCTGTGTGTATAGATACCGCCCCCGCATGCCCTGTGACCAGATAAGTAACGCTTGACTGTCGTAAATTGTCGTTTTCGTTTGCATGCAATCTTATTGTCGGTATTTCATATGAATCGTACTGTGCGAATCTCGTATATTTCTCTCTACTGTGTCCCACTCTCCGGTAGTTGCCCTTACGAGATACGAATGAACGTGGAAGGAATTTAATAAAGCAATAGCCTCGAACCGTTAAATTTCATAGTGGTTCGTAGTTTCGAAGTTACGTCAGAACTGTGTATAGCTACATTCGCAGACAGGTTATTAAAGACTTTGTAAACCGCGTGCTCCAGTTACTGACCGGAAACTTTCTTATTTTAATGTTTGTTGAGGCCTCACGAAAAAAAATCGTAAATATCTCGAAATATTGAAAAATTTAGTTATTGATTTACTCGTATGCCGACCAGTGGCCGCGCGAGGAGCGATGCGGGTCTTTGAAGAACTGAAGTCGTATGCAAGAAACATAATTTTTCAGCTCGAGTTTTCCGATATTCCATCGAGAGGCAAAAATATGATTGAAAATCGTAAAAAAATTATCGTCATTCGAAAAATCGGGAATACGCGTTCGCTACAACAATTTTTTTGCTATTCTGTTCGCCTATTTTAGCTATTCTTACAGTTCAATATTTCATACGGAAAATCGGATTAGAAGTTAAAAAAAAAAAAGGATTTTTTGCCGCAGTCTTGAATGCGCAAAGAGCGCTGATGACACTGGCAATTTCCAACGTTATCTACACGACGTCGTCGTGGTAAAAAGTTTGGGTGATGGAAAATCTCGTTATCGGAAGTTACGCTGCAAGAACCGAATGAGATATGGAACGCGGATGCTTTCAGGCGTGAGAATAACTTAAAGCGTTGCTACAAATTGCAAAAGCAGGACGATTACAATTGGAACACTGGGTCAATAGATCGGTCAAAATTAGTATTTACTCCGTTAATTCCGGGAGTCACGGCAATTGTACGGAAATTTTAGGATGGGACTTCGAAACGGAAGACTCCTCTGCATGATTATCTCAAATTTTTCTGGTCAATGGAATGCTTGTCTCGTTTACGTTTCGTTCTTCGTTCGCAGCTTCAATGTCTCGTAATTACGGCTTTCGGTTCTCGTAATAATGTCTCAAACGCCTCACGCGTAAAAGCGTGTAAACTAATCGATGCTGGAACGACGCTTTATGCTTTTTCATTGGCGCATATGATATAATTAGTAGCTAATAGTCGCTAGAAATAAGTAATGAAAGAGGAGAATAGTTTTATAGGACTGCAGCAACCCCGTAGTGCACTTTTTAATGATTCGATGGCGCAACGTTTGCGTACAGGTTCTCACGTTTCAGACGATGAGATACGCCAAGCGGAGGAAAAATTCGCGGAGAGTCTACAGCTCGCACAAGTGGGGATGTTCAACTTGCTGGAAAATGACGTGAGTTTTGAGCATTAAAAAAAATGGAAAAAAGGGGAAAAAAGAAAAAAAAAACGGGAAAAACGATACGAGGATAAACAACAGTAAAATGCTGCAAGACGACTCCTCACAACAAACACACAATGGTCTATTGCCAAATAGAACAATATTTTACCCTTTAGGTTTTACAGGTGGAACAAGTCGCCCAACTGGCTACATTCAGCGAGGCACTACTCGAGTATCATCAGCAGTGCACCGAGATCCTCAAGATTCTCACGGAAACTCTTTTGGAGAAGTAAGTTTTCAAAGCTACAAACCCTCTCTTTCGCTTTCGTTGCTCCAATTTTGTATTCTGGGACTAACGAAGCAACGTTTCCACTCGGTGATATATTATATCTCGATTCGTGTGCTTTCGTAATTTTCAGGAAGGACGAAGCAGCAAACCGGCCAAAGTTGGAGTTCGTACCGAAGACTCTGGCGGATCTGAACGTCGAGGGTTTACCGTCGGATGCCATGAACGGTGGGAACTTCTTCGTACACGGTAAAACATATATTTCACAGACTCTACAGAGAAAAAAAAAAGAAAAAAGAAATCGTACGAAAAAGAGGCAAAAAGTTTTGATAATTGGGAACATCGGCGGTTATGTGTGTTCTAACTGTTTTTAATGTGTTATTATACCACTAATTCATATTGCCGTGCGACGTCTTCGTGGCCTGCAGATCTCTGTGACAAACAACAAATATCTATTCTTTGCCTCTATTCTTATCATTCGTACCCCGGAGTTCCGATGCAACCGCCTTGTCCAAACTTGTGTGACACTAATATCCTATTGTTGGCCCGATGAACTAATGGGAATTATTTATTTTTCCTGAAAACCTAACTAATCAATGAATCCCTGTCGATTCAGAAAATTCTGATGAAACTTTGCACTCGACAGACACAAATTGCGCCCAAGCAATTGACGATAGTGGAGTAACGTTCGATGAATGCGGGACAACGTTTATCGCAACAATACTTTTGACTTTTGCCATTCAGCAAAGTCATATCGGAAGAAAGATCGTTCGTTGCTCTGTTATCGTCAATTAGACACTTTCGCATCTCTCTGATACACAATACACACGAACTCTTCTATGTGTATACGTTTTTTTTCGCATACTTGAATGTCTGTCCTGACACGCTGTAGGGTCAAGTCGCGCCGGGTCTCCCGTCCACGGGGACGGCAAACGCTCGCAGCTCGAGCTATTTCCGGCCGGAAATCCGCCGCAATCAGCCAATGGTAAATCTTGCATGGGGCCCTCTAGAAATTTCTTTAGTTTTTTTATTTTTTTTCATTACGAATGTCTGGGAAAAAGGGAAATAATTGTCGAAAAAAAAACGAACAAGAATTGGAGGAAATCAGAGAGTTACTTCTTTCGAAGAAAATTCATTCGTCCGGCATGCATAGAACTTTGGCTGCGAATTTCACTACCCTTTGCCTTCTAATCGTGTAAACTAATCCACGAATCAACGCAACTGACTTGTGTGTTATATACATTTATACTCGAAGTTTTCCCTTCACTAGTTACCTTCTATAGCTCCATGTTTCATGCTTTACATAAAAAAAAGATATCTGCCCTCCGGCAGCGATGTTTATTTCGTACGTTGAATATATAGTCGCGTAGAATTTTTCTTTGCATGTTTGCGAGTAGAATCGCAAGTTTTGCTCACACGATAACGTAATTTCAGCATCGCCGCTGCCATCGCCGAGCAAGTCGCCGGCGAGGACGCCAATGCCAAGGCAGCCGTGTTGCACGGCACTCTACGATTTCGAACCGGAGAATCCCGGAGAACTTGGATTCAAGGTACACATTCTATTCAGAAAGCGAGTGAATGGCCTCTTGGTATTCACTCGAGTTTCACTTTTTATTCCAAAGTCGGAACAAAATTATGAATCTTCCAGCAGAGAGAAAAAAACTACGTGTTTTTTTCGGCTCGTTGGTAAAATAGTATCAATGCGAAATGTAATTTTCCCAACACTAACACATTCATTTGCTGCTCAAACACTCCTAGAAAAGCATTCGTATCTCTCGCGTCGCTAAACTCTGAGTCTCTCGCATTCCCGAAGCTTTTAACCTTTGGGGGTCCGAGATACTCGAGCCGTCGGTATCGCGATCAGTAGAGTCGGCAATGAATATTCTTAAAATATTCGCCGATAATTTTTTTTTAGGAAAACGACACGATCACATTGATCCAAAAGATCGACGACAACTGGTACGAGGGAAGCGTGAATGGGCGTACAGGCTACTTTCCGGTGACTTACGTCCAGGTGGTCAATCCTTTACCCTAAGCCGTGGATCGACCACCCCGATGCCAAAGACCCTGCAGCATTCGTTCATTCGCGTCTACCACCAAACAACAAACTACGCTCCTAGCCTACTAAAGAAAGAAAAAAAAAAAGACAGAAAAAAAAAACGAAAAAAAAAATAATAAAAAAATAACAAAAAGATAAAATTATAAACACATCTACGTTTCACGTTATGGTTTCGAAGCTTCCTTATACGAATCCACGGAGATTATTCCCGAGTTACAAAATGATTGAAAAAAAAAAGAAAAAACACAAAAAAAATCTCTATCTCTCTCTATCAAATCCCCGAATAATCTATTCCCCCTCTATACGCATGTTAATGTACATATATATATATGAAATGTTATAGTGTCTTTTACCGAAGTAAGCAAACTTTTCGAAGGCACGTATACACACAATTACACTTACACTGACACACATTTACAAAAAAACACGAATGAAAAAAAAATCTGAGACGCAAATGCACTTGAACAACGCTATGCAGTACCTCCGCGGTTCGACGGTGTACCCAATACCCTCCCCCCCCCCCCCCCCTCTTTTCGCGCCCCAATTTGCTTTTCGTTCACCTTTAGTAAGCTTATTATTTTTTTACAAAACGCTCTCCATGCATTGCCACGATTCGTCATAAATGAAAAAAAAAAAAAATCGCGTTTCACCGATATAAAATAGGAGCGAAGATAAACGATCGGTCGTAAGTTGTTGAATTTGTTCGTTTGGTGTATTAATATTTGTTGCGATGTAACGAATTACAATTTTAGAGACAAAGTGATTTACATTAGTCGCGCATTTTACATAATAGACTATATCTTTAAAAAAAATATATATATAGCGCGCGCGAGAGATAAGTCGTTGCGTACTGTATAATCGTGTGAAAAAGAAAATTACTTACGCGTAGTGACTATTTCATTCCTTGACAACGTTTTCCATTTGTTTAAACTTCGTTTTAATTCATCGTTGTTTTTTTCTACATTGTATCTATAGCTACGTTCATTTTTTTTTTTCGTTTGTTTGTTTAGGGTACGAAAGTTAGTATTTTAGTTATGAATCAAGCGAATGACGGCGAATCTCTTTCACGAAGTCCCTTATCCGCGCTGTATCCAAGTTGGCGGGGTTTTCTTTTTTACATACTTTACAATGTTCGTTCTTTTTTTTTTTTTCTCGAACAATGATTTTTTCGCGCTCCCCATTTCCCTCGATCATCGCGATGCATTTTTGTAGCGTCGCTTAATTATCGTTTTATGCATAATCACTTTTCCGCGAGTTAACAACTCCATCGCCGTTGCTGCTTGTTGGCAATTTTTTTTTTTTTTTTTCATTTTTTCTTAAAAAAAAAAATCGTCGCTTAACGCGAACACGAATAATCGATTAGTTTCGTCCAGTATGCTGATTCATGGGGGCCTGTCGATCGGTTTTTGTAATATCGAGAGAAAAAAAACACAAACCGATTTCTCTTCATTACCTCTGCCGAAACGATATATATATTTCTTTACATTAAAGAGAGAGAAAGAGAGAGAAAGAGAGCGCACGCGCGTCGAAATATTGTCGAATGAAGAATCGATTATTACGTAATAATTGTATAGTTTATATCCCCCACCAACAAAAAAAAACAACAACAACAACAAAAAAAAGAGAAAAATCCGACTTTGGACGAGAGTTCATTCGCCAGAAAAAATGAAAGTAATTAAGGAAATTTGGTTATAATATCTGTTGCCATGTGGTTTTAGGTACTCTTCGACCGAAATATATTTCCTAAGCGTAACTTATAAAAAAAACTTTAGAGTATCTATGAGGAAAAGATTAAAAAAAAAAAAAACCAACACATAATCTATATATACACGTATACATATTGTCGATATTAATGACGACGATGATGATGGTTATTATATTGTATTAATGATGAATTATGAATTATCTATCGTCATTATGGTTTTCTTTTTCGACTATAGTTAATTATATCGTCTCTTTCTCGTTGAAATATCATTGGATTATTAAAAAAAAACAAGAAACAAATACGAGAGAAAGAATAATTGAGAGAAGAAGAGACACGTTGAACCGAAATTTTTTAATCGGAGTTAAACGACATTGTTTTATAGGGCGGTCTTGGCATCGTTGAATAGTTAGCAATAACGTTTATTAATCGAAAGAGAGAGAAAGAGAGTTAAAGAGTTAAATTCTCGAAAAAACATAAATAAAATAAAAAGTTCTCATGAGATTATCACGGAGCTTATTGTCGAACGAAGATGATAAAATGAAAAAGACAAAAAAAAATAACATTAACTTATATACATCACACCGGTATAACGATTCTCGCTAACGTACCGTCATCACCGTTTTGTCGTTGACTATAAAAGAAACAAACAAATAACAAAAAAAAAGAAAGAAAAAAAAACAAAGCGGGGAATTTACGAGATAAGGAGAAAAGAGCCGATGATACGCGGCGAGTTTACTCGGTACGATTTTATTTAAAACGTTAAAAACAATTATCGATGCCGAAGAAACTTTTTAAAACTCGAAGATGTTTTATCGATGTCGTGCAATACTGATGTTTACCAAACAAATTCGCGACGGTTGAAGGACGAAGAAAGATCCGCGATTCTAACGATATATAAATAATACGATATATCCAGTGTTTCTCAAAAAAAAAAAAAAAAACAAAATCGAATAATAACTGAGTTACCGCGCAAGAGTAGCGGCGTGAGAATGAGAAATAAATAGAAACGAGAGATAGAGAAAAGAAATTAAAACAAAAAAAAACATGAGAGGCGAACAAACACAATTGTTTCCGATCGGTCTAATTATAAATCGTGAAGCAATTGCAATTGTAATACGCGTGGTGCATTATGTTCGAAGTCGTGGGACTTTCGAGTTTCGTACCTGACAAACCCGAAACCTTTCGTATTCGGCCGAAACGGCGCGAATAACAAAAAAAAATAAAAATTGTCAATTAACGATTACGAATGAAACACACAAAAAAAAAACGAGAAAAAACTAAAATCAATTACACCGGAGAGGCGATTATCGAGGCTGAGCGCGAGTGGTTCGCAAATACGTACTGAGAGCTCGAGTGAGAAATTTTGAATAAAAATTGACGAAGCGAGAGATAGCAATAAAAAAAAACACAAGTGATTAGGAATCACGAAAATTCCTGAATAGAGAGCACGGCGTGATTAGCAAGATTTTTAAATCAGGAATACGGAGCCCGCATTGAATCTTAAAACCCAAAAATAATCAAAGGGAAGTAAAAAAAAATCTATTGAAACTTTGAGAAACACTGAGTCAGAAAATTCATGGAAAAAAAGGAAAAAAAAATCATAAAATGACACAGGCATTGGTTCGCAAAAAAAAAATTGCCCTTGTCGAATATACGATACCGCGTAATTATATTGTGTCGATCGAGAAACATTGAAATTGAAAATGAGGGGTTGGGGGAGGGGGCGGGGGATGGGAAATTGAGATTGAATAACGGTCACCCGAACGCAAATTGAATTATACATGAAAATTAATTATACATACTAAAATCGGTATCCTATTCTATAAATGTTGGCTATTGTTAAATGTTGAATATTGTTCTGCATGAAGCTTTGTCGTTCTGGGAAAAAAAAGCGCGCGAATTGACGAGCAGTTATTCATCCGATTTCGCATTGACGTCAGAGAGAATCTCGACGCAGAGCCGCGGAAAAAAGACAATGAAACCCAACGACAAAGCCGCGTGCACTCTACTGTAATCTAAGACCCGTGTACGAGAGAGACAACGTAGGTGTGCAAACGACAAAATTCCATCTCGAGTTATTCTCGCCTTACCCGCGGTTTATCAGCGTCGAAACCCTTTGCGTTCGTCTCAATTACTCGAAGAAAGACTCGAATTAAATATAGAGATTGCGCACCGACGTTCTCGCACACAGCTCTCTGTCTGCTTGAGGATCGGCGGAACTCCGTTCGCGGGACGTTCCGTCGATCCGCTGCAAAAGGAGGAAAAAAAAGACGTCACTCTGCATCCGAGGTCTAACGAACAAACAAACAAACAAAAAAGAAAAAAAAGACAGAATCGAATTGGTGAAAAAACAGAAAAAAAAAAGAAAAAATTAACCAAGCGAAACCCAAAATTATGAGTAAAAAAAATAAATATATGCAAACAAGCAGAGCGCTAACTTTCGCGGTTTGGCTGAGATGCGCGAGCGACGAAACGACGGAGGTTGATTTTTCGGTATTAGAGTTCGAATTCACTTATTTTTTAAGCGATAGAAAAGTTTGCACTCTGCGTAGCCGAGACGCTTCGCCGATTCGTCGTTTCGTCGCTCGACCGTCGGCTCGGACTGGTGACTCTTCGTCGACTAGTGATATATAAACGAATTTTTGTTGAAATTTTTTTTTCTATATATATAAATATTTTTTTTTTTTAATTCCTTCGATCACTCTTGTCTCTCACGTTGGTTGGTTGATTGTACAACGCGTTCGCAGGTGTCAGGTAAAACACGACCAGGGGATGCTGAGGAGTGACACTTTCAGACAATACATTACGATTAATTAAACTTATACTGCTAAATTTAATCTAACTATTAATTATCGAAAAAAAAACTCCGATTGATGAAGAACGTACGATATACAATTTCGGTCAATGCTAAATGAATATTATGATAAACAATTAAGAAAATAAAGTGTGCTCTATGTCAACGAGGTTACAATCGTCAATACCTTTATTTATACCATTACTTCAATTTCCCAGTCTTTCATCGCGATATTTCGCCACTAAAACCCGAAGAACGTATTTTTAATACTCATAGATGAGAATACGATATACCGATTATCGTCCCGCGATGTTATAAACCTCACTACGATTTAAATAAATAATAATTCAGTAAATAAAAAAAAAATGGCTGCAATTTACTTTTCCTTAACATTTTTTAATCCAATTTTGAAATTCACAATTTCGTGAAAATATAACATCTATTTGTTTATAGATCGTAAAAATGTCAATAGATCGTAAAAAAAAAAAATCTTCGAAAATTTTCAAATTCGTAGCTTAACTTCTTATATAGTGAAAAAAAAACATTACCGAACGATCTAATATAGAAATAAATGAAATAGCGTGCAATTCTGCCGATAATGTTATAACGACATAAAGTTGCGAATACGACAAAAAATATATATAATGATACAAATGACATTTGACGCATCGGAGTGGTAGAAATGATTCCTATCATTTGCAGAGTTAACCAACCTTGCGACATGATTTAACAGCGGTAGAGACGGCGGACGCGTGAGGGGAAAAGTATGCATAATGCATGCGTTCTTTTCGGTGGACATAATTGTATGCGATATTACCCAAGGGACTTGGCTTCCGCACGAGCGCGGTAACAAGGCATACCATCAACGCGCGAATCCACCCCCGTCGTTGTACCAGCGACCCCTAAAGTAACATTCTACCGAAGTACGCGAAGGCTCCACGAGATATCGCGCAAAGCGTAGCCAGAAGGGTATTTTAGCGATTCGCTACCACACAACACTACCCCCGTAGAAACTCCACCCCGTTACTGCCGCATAGGTAATATACCCTCCGGGTAATACACGACACGCGCGATCTTACGTACGGATGGACTATTTTTCTCCTATACCCGTGAGAAATATGTTTTCTTACCACTCGGCGGTTCGTACACCGAGCCGCAAAATATCACCATTTGATGCCCAATTACAGAGACGTTGGTATACGTTTTATGCGTTCCACTTTCTCGAGCTTCGGCTCGGGCGCTTCGACTTCCTTTCAAACGCTATATTCCCCCCGACCCTCGAGAAAAATCTTCGCTCTCGAATACCGTAGAAAATAATATTTCGCAAAACGATTTCGAGCGCCGAGAAATATAAGGGTTTATCTACAACTTTTTTAGACGTTAAAAGGCGCGACATGGGGCTTTCTGTATCTCGGCAATCGATATCTCGTTTCGATCTCTTCAGTACTGTGCTCGATGATAAAACTTAATCTTTTGTTGAATTCGCGGCTTGAATGATGAGGCGAAAAAACAAGCCGAAGGGTAGCAGGTCGCGATTCTTTACAGTATAATACTTACACGGGAATGGAGAGAGACAATGTTTTTCGTTCACTTTTTTTATTCTTCTCGGAGTTTGCGCGCCCATCAAGATCGTTTTTCCACGCGGTCGGTACGAGCCTATTTTTCTCCGAGACGAGGGTGGGTTTTTTTATTAACGTGTACGAAGTAGGAAGAGGGGAGGGGGGGGGGGGGGGGGGCAACGTAAGCGGCTTACCTCCCGCAATTAAAATGTTTCTTTAAATACCCGCTTAGGCTTTCTCGGTATTGTGAAAGAAAAAAAACCTATGCCGAAGGGTGAGTCGCGTGTACATCGCGGATAGCGTACAGTGCTATCGTTATTCATTATCCGTCGAGACACACGCGAATCTTTATAATGTGGACTCAAAGCTCTTCTCCACTACTCGGAGATCTGAACGACAGATTTCTTTCTCCTAGCGAAAAAAAAGAAAAATATTCCGTTTCTTACGTAGAGCTGATGTATAGAGTTTTCTTTTCCGTGGGAATCCGGGCGAACGAGATATCTCTCTTCGTTGCTGCTGCTGTTGCCGTTGCTGCATCCGCCAAACTCTCATTTCTCCCCTGAGAGGAAAACGTCCACATTTGCAAAACCAATTTCCCGGAACATTAGCCGCAGACGATGTTCGCGTTCTCCGAGTATCGGGCGATGGAGATATATGCATATATAGGTGTGGCGTAGGTGTGAGACGGTCACAATTCTACAAATTCTGCAGGAACTTGAAAAAACGGATCATTTCACTATCACGCACTTTTCAAACTTTAATTGTAAGTAAACATTACACATTTTTTGAGTGAAATAACAAGTGTTAATCGTTGTGACGGTGAATAAACACAATAAACATGTCCGCTGCTGTCAGCTGAAACTTCGCGGCTGTACCGGTGACCGACTAGGCGGCGCTACAATCGCCCGGTGCACGACTAGTATATCGATCGTTTGTTCGAGTTTATTCGTTCGATCTTCACCGGGATATTTATAATTGATAACGTTTATTATTGTCGCGATTGTATACCGGAAACATTAGAAGAAAGTATCGCCGAAGCGTGTTTTTTTGTTTTGCTTTTTTTTCGTTTGTATCCAACCGCGCGTGTCGTGATTTACAGCTTACTTCGTCACCACTGACAATACTTATTTCGCGAAGAGGGCCAACGCGCTTTTTTGGTTCGGGCGAGCGATGGGCGACTTTCGTTGCATATGTGGTTTGGGAGCCGAAATTCTGCTGACGATCGCCAAGGGACCGTCGGGGCTCGTAAGAGCTTCAAGGCCTCTTGTACAACCGTTAAGGGTTCTGCTCACTGAACCGACCCGTACACGTAACACACTGGTAGTATCGCGACGCTGGAGTGCGGGACGAACGTTCCCCAGGGATCTTACAGCATGCCGAGGTTATATCCACCGAGCAAGATTACCGTGGTTCGCAAAGCACGTATGAGGCAAGAAAGAAAAAAACGAGGAGAACGATATCGACGTGAGTAATTGAAAGAGATTTTATTATTACCGAATAGACGACTAGCTGTGCGCGAGAGTTATAGCACACTATTGAAGGAGCTTTTCTTCTTACATTCTCGGGAAAAAAAAAACATCGTGAAAACAGCGTCGTTTCAGTTTTTTTCGAACAGACGGGCTGTAGACTAGTACAGCAGATTATACATTAATGATGAGAAAAAAATGTTTAAATAAGGAGCAAAACATCGTAGTATTCGATAACGATTTTATTATAATTTTTGTTACACATTATAATACGTTTCGATAACATCGAATGACTTATATTCGTTTAATAAGAATTACGTATTATCACTTTAAGCGACATTACTTCACGCACTGTTATTTTTTTTTAAATCACTTTTCATCGGTGACAGTCGGAGAATTTTCGAAATAGTTTTTTTCTTTTTTTTTTTCTACAAGCGAAGGAATATCATCGAAGCGTGTGACAATATCGTTACAATCTTGAAATCGATGAATCCCTAACAGTTTACAGGTTAATTTTTACCTACAAGTTTAGAGGCTGATTAGCTAATATTTTTTTATTAATTTAATTATTCACAAGTAAAATCGTGGACCTATACCGTAATCGCTCCTCGTCGCATCCCATTTCGTTATCAATTCCGTATTTACATTCAATTTTAATATCTACATGAAGGTGACTAGAATAACGATAAAGTGTCTCTACGAGTACTGCAGTCTCTCGTTCGCTCGACCAGAATGGCACTTGCTATTACACACGTGTTCGGTTGTTGTTGGTTTTCTTTTTTTTTTTCAATTATGCATTTTTTTTCTAACGCAATCATACGTGACA
The DNA here is from genome assembly GCA_964006125.1 of Cryptus viduatorius. NCBI lineage: Eukaryota > Metazoa > Arthropoda > Insecta > Hymenoptera > Ichneumonidae > Cryptus > Cryptus viduatorius. Next base: position 16,192,303 of record OZ023222.1, read on the forward strand.
CTACTCGACTTAGATCCTCGTAGCTTCCGGTCTAAAGCTTTAGCCGCTAATCGTCGGGCATTAATTATCTTTCTCGTCGTAACACGCCAACCCTTTATCACGCGATCGCTCGTTACAATTCCCCGCACACAATAGCTCCGTAATTTTTTTTCCATTTTTTTCTTTACCTTTCGACTGCAGTGTTTTTTTTATATTGGTTTCCGTTGCGATTGAAATTAAAAAAACAATGGTAATAACTAATAACATTATTGCACGAAGTATCGATTAATTTGTGGAGGCTGCAGGACTGTGAACTTGACTGTAAAACATTCCTCGCGGTCTGCACGCTGAGCAATCGGGCGTCGCACGATTCGACGCTTCCCCGGAACCTGTAAAGAGCGATTGCAACATAACGATTCGTAGAATAACCTCGATTTTTTTTTTTTTTTCACGATTCGGCTGGCAAAGTGTGTCCTGTCGTTAATACTCGACAAAACTGTTGCAATATATTTCTCAATACACGTACTCGAGAGTCTCTACCACAGTAGATTTTTCAAAGGGTTTTTCTGGAATAGCGCGAGTGCCTTCGGTTACTGGCAATGATCCCGCATTTCCATTCACCACAGAGCCCACCGCATCTATCTCGTTATTTTCGGCTTACGCCTGTGCTGAATGGAGACCCTGTCGCGCATAGACACGAACCGGAGAGACGATACTACGGCGCGACGAATCGTCACCTCCCCCTGAGTGTTCGCGACAATTTTTTGTTTACGCTGATGCAGACTTTGAAATGTACCGTACGGTATTTACATATTCTAAGGATGCGATATATGGTAAATGGCAAACTTAATCGTTGGAAAGAAAATACATGCCTGATAACCGATTTTTATCGAGAAGTAAATTACGGCAAATAAATAAAAATGCCGATCTATCAATGTATAATTAAAAAGTAGTATATCGTTAATTCTAAGATAATAAACGATTTTTAATACATTTTATCGAATCACTTTAAACAATTTTTGCAAATAATGAAAATCGTTGATTTTTTACAAAAAAAAAATCAAAGTTCGATTTCTTTATAACTCCGTTTTAACGTGCAATTTTGAAACAGCAATGCGGTCAATTCGAAAGATCAAAAGTTTCGTCTGAAATTTTTTTTTGCATGCTGCATCTATAGGTATATATTTTTTTCACATTTTATCGAGTCACTAAAAATGATTGAAGCGAATAAAAAATAAATGTGTAAAAGCTCCCGCTTACGAGTAAAAGTGTGCGGTTAAAGCGATATAACTCCGAGTGCTCGTATCACAGACGGGGAAAATATACTCAAACGTCACATCACCGGGGTGGCGTGTAGCTATGCCGAGGGTCGCGCAAGCGCCGTGAAAGCGGTTACGCGTAAATCCCGCCCCCTAAAAGCGTATATATTCCTCTGTGTTAGTGTTGCCCGCAAAACCAACCCCCTTTGGTCGACTGTTACCTTGTTACCAGCCGCTTCGTATCAAACAACCCTCGTTTCCCAGTCAACACTCCAACCGGTAGCGACTAATTACTCCGATTAATCGGAGACTCCACCGTCGTTCGCCTCTCTACGGTTTTCGCGATCTCTCTAACCGCCCCGACCCCCTTTTCCCCGATCCTCGAGAATGTTACTAATTACCTATTGATATTATCTGAATTGTATGTACAATTCGCTCGACTCCAACTTCGATACCTACGATTCCCTCAAAAAGCATTCATTCTGAGGACATTATCGTAAAAAATATCCGTAAAAAAAATACTTCGAGAAAAACATTCAAAATTATTTTTAAATGGCGATGTCGTGGAGATACTCACCCTTGAGAACGTGAAGATGTTGATAGAAGGCACTGCCGTGCCAACTCTCGAGACTTTTTGTCGAATGAACGTCCGGCTTGATGTCTCGAAGCGCAGCGGCCTCTTCGGCAATCTTTTCAGCTTCGCGTTCCTAAAAAAAAAAAAAAAAAAATTAATAATCGTAATAATAATGATAATATTATACAATACTATATTCAGTTATATTTAAAACGATAATTTATTATTTTATTTTTCATTTATTTAAAGCCAAATTTGATTAATCCCTTCTGTAATCCGCGTGTATATATAATCACCAAACGATCGAACGCCGAACGACCAACGTTGATCAATTCTGTTACAATAGCCTATAGTTTTGATGGGGATAATAATTTCGATTGAGAATAAATAATAAAATAATATACAGTGCGCTATGTCGAGATAGCGATTCGTTCGGTGGATGACCCGAGTCGAATTTAATGGTAAAAGGTACTACACATCGCTTCCGTACACGTGGAACTCGAAGCTTTCCACCCACCGACGATTACATTCCACTCATCCTGATCAAACCACTCAGCTATGCAACAATAGCTGTTTCTCGGCGCGCTGACGAGCGGACGCGAGTCGTCGATCCATAATCTACATTCTAATACGAAACACCGTCTACTCGACTGACGTACGTGTGTGTGACGCGTGTAAACTCGGAGAGAAAGAGAGAAACAGTGATCTGCGCGATGTTTTATTTAATGTTTCCCAAACGACATTGGAGATAATCCGATCGTTACGAAATTATTCGAATTAATTATCCCACCTGAGGTTCCAGCAATGCAATTATTTTAAATTATTAATCGACTTTACCAAGTGAGTAATAAAAAAAAAAATTAAAAATCGCGCGATGTTTTTTGGTAAGAGATTGAAAAAAAAAAAATCACCGATGTTCTCCGAGGTTTCATTCTCCCATTTTACCCTATTTAATTTTTTTTTTTTTTTCGTATGACTCGTGCGTGCCAACAGCCACTCCTAAATAATGGAAGAGCGTATACGCAAGCCGAGCGGTGCTCGGACACGCGAATATGCATTTTTAAAATCCTGAAAATACGACAGTGTTGGAGTATTATACAGGCTGTTGAAAAATAGAAGGGCGTAACTCGCATTATTTAATAGTGAGAGATGCGCCCTTATATTTTTCAGAGGCAGATATAGACGTCGACATGTCGCGGCACGTAACAAAACTCGTTTTCCCCTCGGGGTGTCACGTTCGAGGTTTATAAAAGCTCTGCTCCGAAAAATACAGTAACGATTAATATCAATTTCGGTCAAACGCGTTACGACAATATCGATAATTTCGATTATCGAACTTGCGGTAAAATAAAAAACCAAAACGCGATCCCAACGAATCGAATCGTAGAAAAGGGGTAGAAAAAAAAAGCTGGCCGTCCAGAGTTCGAAGAAATCGTACAGATCCACGAGCGATGATACGAGACCTCGAAAGAGCCTCATTTAAAAGCGGATTGCATCGGAAGGGGGTGGGGGAGGGGGTTAGTTGCATTCACCGTGTGCCCCGTGGAGTCTCGTGTATTCCGCAGTGGAAAAATAAAAAATTCATAGCGAAACGCCGCGGGTTAGCGTCACGTAACGTTCTGGTAAGAGAACCCCGAGGCTATGATTACATTTGCTGCAGCGATATGGGTGAAACTTGAATATAAGCGGATGCAAATTTACACACGAATACGATACGATTCAACATGGAAATGTAATATAATAATAATATAATATCGATAATCGATTTTTACCGATTATCCACGTTTGTTTACTTGACTCGTGAATTGCTACGAGAAAAAAATCGGACGTCGAAGGGGTTGAAAGGGGGAGGTGGCGGGGGCGCGGGGGGAGGGGGGGGGGGTACCTCGTCTATCTGTCGAGGATAGTTGCCCGGGTAAACATTAATTATCGTCGGACGTTAATGGCCCGTGAGAGCCTCGTCTATGGGGTGAAGGGGTTCATCGGACACATAGACATAACCGAAGGAGGACGAGAAAGACGCGATAAAATTTTAATACTGTGTGGGATTTCGAGTAATTATGTTTTGTGTGTGTCGACGAGTCCTTGGACTCTGTCGTACACATAGATAATAGAAAGAGCCTAAGCATGAATACGAGGCGATTTTCCATTGTCGAGCAATTCGTCAGGGTAAAACGCTACAGAATAGGGAGAATATGAAAAAAAAAGGGTAGAGAATAGACTATAAAAGGGCTTTCGGATTAATATAGTACCTTAAGGCGTCACGCTACGTCGAGTTATAGTAATCTCTTTCATATATTTGAAAAAATTGTGTTTGTTCGTCACAATTAATATTTTACTTTGGGTAATAAGTTAGAAAGTATATATATATACATATATACTGTACATAGGAGTATATTGGGTTTAATTCAAGTCCGTTGTGATTCGTGTTTTGGTAACATCAAGTGGATAGAAACGGAGTAGCAGGTGGCAACTCCGCACCCCATTGATGTTTACGGAGCTATGGAATATCGTACGCTCTCTATAGCGAAGGATATATCACGGTCTATATGCTATATATGTGATAAACGTCATCGGGTTATTCAGTACATCGCCTCCTCCTCGCAGCATATTCTCCGCGCATATGTTCCTTGTTTCGTAATAACCATGGAACCTCAATTGTATATTATACGCTACAACGGGGAGTTCCGTGCGAAATCAGGCTGTGAGGCAAAGCACACGCTGGAGCCTATGGTTCTGTTGAATATCCCGTATGTTTGGGCAGTATGCGTGGATTTGATGTGTATCTATTCGAGAGATCGTCTTCGTGACCAATTTGATTCGCTACACCGGGAGAAACCGGCTGAGCTTCTCATTAACAATGCTAACCCTCTCCGATTGCTCACAACTGACTCGGGCGATTATAGATGTACAGTTGTCGAGTACATCGGTTATCAGCTCATTCGAGAGAAGCTCTGAATATAAATAAAAATACTTCGAGAATTCTGACCATTAGTAATTTTCTTTATCTCAACTGCACTGTTAAAAAAGATTTTAAATTGATAGCATTCAGAAGTGTTAAATCAATTAGCGTTGTGAATTAATTGAAAGTTCAAATAATCACGAAATAAATCGAAAAAAATCTATTGTGAAAAAAAATTACTATAAAATTACGAATTTCACTGAATTGAAGTATCTTATTAAGGAGGTTCGAGCGCCGGTGTTCATTTCGTCTAAATTCAACGAAGTAGAGAGGGAATTGGAAACGCTTCTCGATAATATAAAAATCTGAAAAAATGCATGCATATTAAAGGTAATGAAAAGATTAATTTTGCATAATAATAATTGTGAAATGTTATTAACAAATTGATGAAAAAAAAATTGTTAAACAAATTAATGGTAACTCAACTTTTTTTTTATGAAAATGATTCGCTCATTTTTCTGAATACGATAGAATTTTTTCAGATTTTTATCTTGGGTTTGATTTTTTTTTTCTACACTTTTTTTTCTCACATAAAAAAAATCAATCCCATGATAAAAATCTGAAAAAAGTCATACGTATTCAGACAAATGAACGAATCATTTTTATAAAAAAAAAATGACTTACCGTAAATTTGTTTAACAAGTATTTTTTATCAATATGTTACTAAAATTTTACAATTATTATTATGCAAAATTAATTTTATCAGTACCTTTAACATGTATGAATTTTTTCAGAATTTTATACTATCGAGAAGTGTTTGCAATTCCCTTTCCACTTCGACGAATTTAGCGAAAATGAACATCACGTCTCGTTAAAAATATAGCGCTCATATGTTTAAATATCAACATACGATTTATGCGAGAAAAAAAATTATTTACAGTATATTAATTTGATTTCAACATTTATAGCAATATAAACTAAATATAATCAATTTCTTTTCGTTTGAAAAAAATATCTTATCTTCTATCGCAGACTAAGAGTGTAGTAAGCATAATGTATCGTACTGGGAGGGATAACGAGTTTTCTTGGCAAAAAAAAGCAAAAAAAACAGCCTGCGAGAGATCGATTGTAAGTACTGCCGAGGAATTCGAAATAGCTATTATATCCGTTATATCCGCTACAAATACTCTGCCTCTCGCAACTATTTCTTCTCTTGTATCATTGCTTTCCGTGTACCGAAATAGGTGTGGGTCATTATTATCGTTTGTACGTGACGCTCGTTCACCGCGCGGATTTTGTGGTATATCTCAACGCCGCGATGTAACGGCACTCTCTCACCCCGTTCCTGTTATAGCACCTCTTCGTTTGCCATCAGCCGAGAAAGGTACCTTCAAGATTTCGCTTCTATACAGACGGTCTCGGGACTTTCACACCCTTCTCCCTTGGAAGCTTTTCTGTGTCCTCTCGCATCCATGGACACAGGTATGCTTTGTATAGATCTCGTACTCTTAGTACAGTGAACGCACACTTAGCCCTTGTGTGTGAGATCGTCTTCTCCATCCCTACCACACCGTGTTACTATTGAATCACCACCAGATTACAGCGGCGCGAAAGCGACGGAATAGCAAACCTGCCCCCTCTCCCCCATCCCGTATAGTTTCCACTTGTGGATGAGTTCCGCGTTCTCCCATTTGTAACTTCGCTCACCCGGCAAAGTAGGTAGGCGATCCTCGTCCCTTTCGCTTCTACTCAGTTCTAACCATCCCCCTTGTACCACTTGCGAGAGAAACTCGCCTGGTTCTCTCTCTCACTCTCTGTCTCTCGTTCTCTCCGAACGATCGTGTTTCCCACCCCCTCGCACCCCTCTTGCTGGCGCTTATATTCACCCCGTCACAGGCGAGCCTCGAGAGCCGCGGACTCGACCAACGCGAACGAGCACCATTCGCCAATCCCTCCGACAACCCTCGTCCTTCTGCTGCTACTGCTGCTGCTGCTGCTGCTGCAGGCCGCTCAATTGTTTCAGCCCCGTTGATCCAATAAAGGATTATGGCGAAACAATCGTAGCGTGCGCGCACGAGACTACCCATTCGGCTTGTTACTATATATAACCGGATGGATTTTACGTAAACGGCAAAAGTTTGTCTCCCATTTGTAGGCAAACTTGCTGCTCTCGCCGATGGCTTCTCGCCGATAGCTCTTCCGGTTTAAATGGAAAAAAAATGGAATAAAAATGGAATAAGTGAAAATGAAAAAAAAAAAAATGCAAAAAGAGAACAAGGGATGAAAATCTAGGCGTACGAGCAATAGATTGATAGATATATGTATCGATTCCGCGGACAATACTCGTGGAAAGCCCGATCGAGCGTTTCACGAGCGTTCGCTCTCGTCGAGCGCGGTTAATAACGCAATCGCGTTAGGCCGCATAACTTCCGGTTCGACGAGCTTGCCGCTGGATTCTACGGGCCGTCGGTCACTGCGTAATATTGTTGTCGAGGAAATTGATTATACCGCCGCATACGTATTATAATCCTTCGTATCGACTTCGCAGTGTGTACGATGCACACGACGCTACCACAATTTTGAGATTTATTCGACTAGCTGTGAAGTACAACACCGAGTATGAAATTTTATCTCCGATTGGCGATGAATTTTCTAGAATATCGTAGGCGTGATTATTCCTCTCATCGCCGCGCTCGAGTTTAATGGCTCTCTAAAGATCGAATAAACGGTTCTCTTCGCGTGGCAAACGAGCGAAAGTAGAAAATCCCCCGGTGTGATCAGACGCGCGAACTAAATTTTTATTTTCATTTATTTTGTCCATCGACTATTGGGGAAGGAGGGTGGAAAGACATATAACCGAAAACTGCATTCGAAGTGAAGAGAGCAGAGGTAGAAAAATCTTCGATACTTAGAGTTGCACCCTCCGAAAACCAATATCCGATATCTACGTGGTCGGGAAATATACTCTGGTCTCTGACGATCCGATAGTTCGATTCGAGAGTCCGATTGTCGGGAGAGAATTTTCGCAGATAACTCGTTCACAGTGAAATTGACGAGTTTTCTACAGTTTCTGTTGGAATGTTTCTTCAGTGAGCCACTAAACTGCATTGCATTGTGTGGATGCAGCGTGTGCGGGTATTTTCAATGGTGCAATAGGGACGAATAGAAACAATGTACGAATAGGTGATAACCGAAAGAATTGTACATGTTACCCTCGATAGTTTTGTGTGCAGTCGAGACACAGCGAAACAGAAGTCAGTGGTGGCTGTAGAAACCGAATTGGATTTGAGGGCTACTGGGAGGGCGGAGCCAGAGAGCACGGGACCGACGATTATAATTGAATCAACAGTCACCGCCCTCGCTTCCTTGGCGAACCTTCGTCCTCGTGAACTCTGCTATCGGAACGACGAGGAGGTAAAGGAGGTAGAGACGGCTCTACCTCCTCTCTCGTCGTTCCAAGTTACCGAAGCATACCGTACCCTATATCGAAACGCCCTCCCATGTCGTTACCATATGTACATCGTACAAGTAAAATTGTTATTGCAGGACGAAATGTTATCAGGCTAAAAGTTATTGAGACGGAAGGGAAAAAAAACGAAGAAAGTGGGATCCGATGGGTGGATATCTAATACTATGTTTTCGTAGCCAAGGGTAGTGAACACACAGAGGGATGGGGTACCATAGTCAATTTAATCACAGGGTCCCGAAGGGCTCCGGCGCGGTGAAACGTTAAAGGTCGAAAGTTGACATTTTCGTGCCGGCAAGCAAAAAAGAGGGTTCGGGAGCATAAACTGTGCTCACAAGAACTACCCGAGGACCTTTCTTTAATTAATGTGTCTCTAGCGATAAAAAAAAAAAAGATCCTAAAATTTTTTTTTAGTTTCGATTTGCTGTTCTAATTCTCCAATTTTCCATTCGATCGATTCGATCGCTGTCTTTCGTATTCGCGTCTCCGACTCGAGGCTAAAGCATCTCACGTAGTTGGAAACGACGTGTTTTCAAAGGGAAACGATGAATAACGATGAGGACTGGAAGAAAAAGCGTAATTCGAATCCTCGGAGAGATAGCCTAATGGCTCTCCGATGGAGAATCGACGGCGGCGCAATTAAAAGTTGCGGTCGAAGCTAACTAAACCGGGAGTACAGTCGGTCCTTTGATTTAAATGTTTCAAACCGATATAGTCAACTCTCTCTCTTTCTCGGTCTCACGTAACTTGCCGTTCTTCGTCTTCGTTAGTCGTCGTCCTTTCTATCGTACAACCCTCCTATCCACCTGCGCCATCTCTGCTTCTCGCGAAACCCCACCCCAGTTAGAGTCGCGCGTCTACGTGACGTCGCTTAATTGCATTTGAGAGGATGTACCGCGATACCACAGGCACTTCTCTGTTACGCTGCTTCACCGAACTCTAACGATTTCACGGAATTTCGAGTACCGCGGTGGCGAAACTCTGCAAAGTAAACTAATACAGTGATTGGCACAATTTTGTCTCATTCTCACGTACGAGTTCCGCGAATTTACTTTGCCAATGATTGTACCCGGTTGCTATACCCGAAGGCATTTCGATCCTACGAAACTTTACTCCTATTCCTCTGACTCTTCGTACCGACAAGATCCAAATTTCTCCGGCACCCTTTCCTGGGCCTCTGAAGCTTCTCACCGCAGTCTCGATATTCCATTACCCATTCTCCGTTCTCTTCGAGAGAAACTTTCGGTAACGCCTCGCTTGCTCCTTCATGAATACAATCGAGAAAGCTACGAAGAAGAGTTCAGAAATTCGTCTATTTCATCTCGTTGATTGCAGTTATGAGATCGCGCTGGCAGCGGCGTATGATGAAAAAAAGTACTTCGACAACAACCAGCAAGGCGAAAATGAAAGTTGGACTGAGTCGATTCGTTGGAGCGAAAAATAACCGCAAATAACGTTCGGGGATTACTTAGTTACCGCAATACAGTTGTGCGACGCGAGTTTCGTGTGTCGGGGTAATAGGTTTAAGGGAGACGGGAAATCCGGGGCTCTGTGTGGGTACCGCTCGTGTGCGGAAACACTTCGGGCATTGACGCTACGGGGCGGTAAATCGTATAGAAGTCGAACGCGTCGATATAAACACATACGCGACGGGTGGGGGTAGAAAATTCCGTGGCGTGCAAGTGCACACGAGGGTTATTTTCGGAGTGGATACAGCGTGTACTATACTATACACGGATGCTGTGCTATGGTTATATACGGGGTCTTCGTCTCTTTTTTCCCCACTCGACACGTTCACCGACAAGGGGAATTGAAAAGCCGTCTGTGCAATCCGCACCGGCTTATCCGGTACAGTTCTTCTGTCCGGCAGCTACGAACGAAGAACCGACGCCCTGCAACCCTCTCGGTAACCTCGTCCCCGCTCCGTTCATCGCTGTCGCTCCAAACTCTACCACTTTTTTCGACCATGAAACGATTCTTCAACCTTACAGAGCCGCAATGGTGGCGATTAAGACTGCGCACCAATGATTCTTCGGCATAACTCCAAAAATTTAGTCGGACGATCGTTCAAACAGTTACTCACTGAGGCGGATTTATTCTCAACTACGATCGGTATTGCGTTATTAAAATTCTTCGTATGTGTTACGATGTGTGAAGAGAAATGGTGAAAGCAAAAGCTAAAAGCTGCTTAAACTTGTCCGAAAGTACACGTTATTCATCCGGTATGGGAACTGTAACTCTCCGTTTTCCAATGGTCGATTATGGACGATGGGTTGCGCGAGGACCGCTCAGAGAAATGGGTATTCAGAGAGTTGAAAAACTATTTTTGTTGTTGCCAATTCCTTTGAAAAGATCACAAACTGCTACTTGGTTCTCGTCATTTATAATTCATCGTTTTTCTTTCTATTTGAATTTCCGTGTCATACTTTCTTATAACTAATAGCGAACATTTTATAATTATGATCGATAAAAGAATATTTCGATAATTAAAAAATTAAAAAAAATTATTCTGAAAACATTTTTTTGTACTGCGAAGTATTTTTTCACGCTAATTACCGATCCGTCATTGATTCCATTCGAACCGTGATAAATGGTACGGAAAATCTACCAATATGTAAACAAAACATCCCTTTGCAAATATGTGATTTCATTGAAAAACGAAGCAAAATTTATACACGAAATGGTGGAATTCGGGCCGTTTGCCGGTACCAAAAGTGTCATAAGACCGAGTCAGTCGAGGCATTACGGTAGAGTAATGTTCGATCGAAACATCAAAGTAATAACGCGGTCGATTCATTTAATTATATCGCGACCACATACAGGTGGAGGGGCTATTCAGGGGTTGAGGAGATGTATAGGAAACGTCCCAATGGAAAATCTATATGCGGTGGAGTTTAGCCACGTGTGTGTATATGGTTTCTGGTCTCGCGCCGCTGTTGGGTAGACGGATCGGATAGATGGGTGGAGAATATAGACATTCAGACAGAGAGAGAGAGAGCGAGCGGTAGAGCGCTGAAGCCGTGTGGCGAACATGAGAGCAGCGTGGTATTTACTGACACAATAATTATCGGGATTGATGAGGGCAGGCAAGCGAACAGTCAGACCGCAGCAGAGCAAATTCTAGGGAGATCAACGAAATGGCCGGGCAATGGGAGAGTTTCCGTGGCATTAGCGATTCTCTCGCTATTCCAAATCTGTGCGGTAACAAATCGGTCCATCGAATATGATACCGTATACCGAATGATGGACGATATTAAAGCTGTGGTAACTACTACTCGGTCTATTACTCAGTAACGATCAATAATTTACGCAAATGTATGTTCGAGTGCCATTTCTACATTGGTACTTATGTGTTTCTTTGCAATGATAAATTCACCATAAAATATAATTAGATCGAAAAATCTGTTACAGCTTTTGCTCATTCAACAACCGTTGATTCGACAATTATCCATTGATTATTACAGCTTATTAAACTCTGATTTCCATCCTTCTACAAAAATAGTTCTTTCAATAGGGATGAAATTTGAAATTCAATAACCATTGAATCTTTTATTCTTTCATTGTTAAAAAACATCGCATGAGTAATCCCTTCATTTTTAATCGCACAAATCATAGCTTTAATTTCGTCACGAAATAATCCATCACATCAAATAATAATAATATAGTTACACATAATATCGAAAAGCTGTTAACTCATCTGTTTGTGTAGCATGGCTGCCGCCGCCGTTCAAAGCAAAACAAAACAGAGAACACATCAGAGGTAGATAACGTTAATTCGATTAAGGGCGTTCGAAAAAATTGTTCACCCTACTGTTGTATGGTGTATGTATAGCATCCCTCCTCGCATTTAAGTCGAGACGGGTCGCGCGCGCCCAAGAGCAACCCTTCGCAGTGCGTTACGCGACTCGTACTTCAATAGGGTGGAGTCTCTCGGATTACAAGGTACATACACTCGTTTATTGCCATCGAGAATCGATTAAGGATGTCTCTCTTGCGTAAAAATATCAAAAAAGCGCCTAGCCGAGCGAAACAAAGTAATTAATTTTTACGAAAGTATGTTTTGGTCACTCGTCGTAACGCCTTCGCGAGCTGTTTTCGGCTGGTGAATTAATAACAAATAGAAGTGAAAGCGCTGTCCGGTATTTTCCACTCACGAATTAATCAAACGATCGTCTGACCTCGTTTAAGGAATTTCGGCTGATAGAATCATAATAACATTTTTTTAATACTTTCTAAGGTCACTAACGATAGAAAATAGAATATTCGAGGGTCTTTAAGGAAGATCGGTTTCTGAGAGTTAATTTCGCATAAATTCGAGAAAAATGAGAGAGTATTGCAACTACTTCTCGATGGTATAAAAATCTGAAAAAATTCGGGCATATTTAAGGTACTGAAAAGATTAATTTTTCATAATAAAATTCCAAAACTTTATTAACAAATTGATGAAAAAAAACTTGTTAAATAAATGAACGGTAACTCGACTTTTTTTTTTTATGAAAATGATTCGTTCATTTTTTTGGACACATATGGATTTTTTCAGATTTTTGTCTTGGGTTTGAATTTTTTCTTTTTCTACACATTTTTTCCATATACGTATTCAGAAAAATGAGAGAATAATTTTCATTAAAAAATAAAGTTGAGTTACCGTTAATTTGTTTAACAATTTTTTTTTCATTAAATTCTTAATAACTTTTTGGAATTATTATTATGTAAAATTAATCTTTTCGGAATCTTAAATATGCCTGAATTTTTTCAGATTTTTGTACCATCGAGAAGTAGTTGCAATTCTCTCTCATATTTCGCAAACTTATGCAAAACGAAGTCTCAGCAACCGATCCTTAAGAGATCGTACGAAAGTTTATCAAATTTGAAGCACCCAATCTTTGATGAAACCCCTTCTTTCTGGTCTTCCATTCGTTCTAATTTCGAATGAATAGGGTCGCGTGTCCGGTGTTACTGGTCGCGTGCGCGTGACTCTTATCCGAGTACGGAGTTCCTGTTCCGTTCCGTCGGCCCGTGATTGCCGACGTTCGTTACTTCTCGTTCACGTGTTTCGAGAGTTCGTGTTTGTCGCACAATTACGCGACACAAGGGTTGCGGCACGAGGCTGCCACCCCGAGGGATCCTCTTCGGTGTCAAGTGTTTGCGAAAACTCGAGGTAAAAATTCTACCCGTGTGTAACGCGAGGTTCATTGAAAACAATGCGTTCGTCGAGCCACCCGTATATTCTTATCGTGAATTAACAATGTATAGTCGATCAATCTTTTATTAATATCGTTTTATAAAGCTATTAACCCGAATGAACCATCGTCTCTTCTTGATTCGCTTCGCGAGGGATGAAACGTCGTAAAATACGTATTACGCAATTTCTTAATGCAATTTCGACGTTTCCTGGCGATGCATTTCAATTAAATTATCAAAAAGAAAGACTCACCGTCTCGCGTGCGGGACTCCAACACTGCGGCGATGCACTGCGACCGCTGTGATTGCTGCATGTACCCGAATTTGCTACGACACTACTCTGAAGATTTTGAAGACCAGAATTGACTTCGGATCCCGGCGTTGCCAGACCAGTAATTGGTGCAGAATCCTCGCCTTCCATAGTCTCGATATCGACCTCGTCGTCCGAATCCATTTCCATGTTCACCGTACTGGCTTCCGATGACTCGAGATCGTGAGTAACCACTGGAGGTTCGACGATCGGTGATGACCGGATGACGGGACGAAAGGCGGATTGATGGAGGGGCGCCGCAACCGCGGCTGGAATAAGGGATGTTTCGGTCGCTGCGGTACCAGTCAGGGGAGGCGGAAGTGGTCCTGGAAATAATGAAAAAGGAAAAAAAAATTGAACACAATGCAATATATCGAATCGATAATCTTCGTTGAACTCGAAATATGTTTATCTACCTGGGAAAAGTACCGGTCCCCTTTTGGCGAGCCAAGGAATCGCGTATGGAGGAAACGCGAATCCAGGAGTTTTGGCCGCCGCGACAGCCTGTTGATGTTGATGCCAAACGTAATCCATCACGAGACTTCGCGGCAACGGCAGAGGAAGTTCCGGAAATGGTGGTACCCGGGGATGCGCGGGCGGTGGCACCGGTATCGACGGCGGTATCGGTGCCGTCGGCGAACATCGCGGACGTTTTGCCGGTACCGGCGATTCTCGCGAATTCGCGGAATTTGATAGCATGCGCTTTCGCGAATTACCGTTGAACATCGCTTTGACGTCTTCCCAAGCGTGAACGACGTCGTCCGGTTGATTTCCCGAACCGGGTTTCGACAGCAAACGCTTTCGCGTACCACCGTTGAACATCGCTTTGACGTCTTCCCACGCGTGCACAACGTCGTCCGGCGGCGTACCTGAAAGCTTCATGTGTCGTCGCCACGAGTTGAAGTTTGCCGCGTCTGGCTGCACGTATTTGTCCGCCGGTCCCGTTCGATGCGAATGAAAGATAAATTTGTTCGGCGAGAAGAACAGACCGCAGTAGGCGCACTTGATGCACTTCGCTCGGGAACTGTTGTAACGGGACGGCAAAAATGCACCGCGACAACCCCAGGCGCACTCGTGATGAACCGAAAAGGCGAAATCTTCGGGAAGTCTGTGAATTGAAATTGTTGGATATTTGCCATAATCGCTTAAATATTTGTACGAAGAGAAATCGATCCAATATTGTAAGATCGTATTTACGATTTCGAATAAAACTTTCTTTGTCTTTTTTTGGAGAGTTCGACAAAATAAGAGCCGCAGAACGAGCGCTTTGTGATTTTTTTTTCTGCGCGAAAAAAATTGGTACAAATAATTCCTGTCGATTCATTGTTTATAAAAAGTAAATATCGAAAAATATTCGTTTTTAAAAATGGATGTTCTCTTGTAATTTTTTATATTCGAGCTTCCGATGTTTTTTCCATTTTCACAATATTTTTTCGTACGGTTTTTTTTTCACGCAGTAAAAAAAAAAATTAAGTAATTTTTTTTACCCTGAAATCAGTGAATTCCTCCCTTACAGTTGTATGCGGTGATTTCGCATTAAAATCGAAGATATATCATTAGTTAAGTTGATACGTACCTCGGCGGCGCATTGTCACTGAGAAATGATTTGCACAGACGTTCAGCTTCTCTTCTCGTGATCATTCCGCATCTTCTCGATGATGGCGGCATAGCCCCGGCTCTTCGCAGTATCTCGAGTTGTACCGGAGTGCATTGAACGCAAGTGATGCCAAGCGCCACTCGACGATTGTGAATCTCGTTGTAGCTGAATTGTTTCAGCAATGTGTTGCTTATCTGCGCCAAACATAGTCTCTCCTGTCCCTCGATGACCAGCGAAACGATGTGAATACCGTACAACGATACAGTTCCGACCTGTAATTCCTAAATGCTAAAGTCGCACGACGCAGCTCTCTCGGCTTTCGTCTCGATCGTAAATAATAAAATAACAATCCCTAATAAAATCGCATCGGCATTTCCGTATCACCGTTTCATCAAAGCCATAAAATTAATACGTAATAAATAATGAATTTCGATATTTACAACAAAGAGAAACGTTCAATTTTCATGTTTTCATGATCGTTGATATGGATAACGCGACACGGTTCCTTTTTTCATTTTACGCAGTTAAAAAAAAAAGAAAAAAAAACGCTCACATCGAAAGAGTTAACCTGTGTATGTGCGAGTGCGGCAATACCTGATTCGGTTTAGCGTGCGGCTGCGGTTGTGGACTGGACTGCGCCGATTTTTGTGCCGGTGCGAGGGGTCGCAACGACAATACCGCCGGTCCGTCCATTCTGCGAAAAAAAAGCAACACAGACATCCATTTTCATTCGGTCTGTGTTTGTTTGTTTTTTTTGCCTGCCTCATCCCATCTCGTCTCTGGTTGTTCTGTTTTCCACTCCGATTTTCGCGTTTTCCTATCGAAGTTTCGACGAGACGCGAAGCTCGATTCTGTGGAACCATTTAACGCGAATCTCTGTTTCTCGTCTGTAACCACTCGAATTATTTTGATGCATTGATGCATTCCAATGTCTCTCCACTAGTCATCTATACATTCAGAAACTTGGAGGGGTGGGAAAAGAAAAGATCGATTCACACGTTCACGAGAAAGAGACGTTTTCTATATAAGGATTGATTAAACTGTTGAATCTCTGCACATCGGTAAAGTTTATCGTAGAAGCTTAGGCGTTGTTTTCTCGATCGAGCTTTCTCGCCGGGGCTTTCCTCTCTTCCCTTAACGATCTCTCGATTGGCCGACGGTGATTAAGAAAATCCTCATGTACTAAGGCAGAGTGCGGAGAGGGAGGGATATGGCATGGGGAGCCCCGCGGAGAGAAGAGCAGATTAAACTCTTCGATCAAAGCTCCGCGTTGGGCATTCGTTAGACATTCTACGGGTAAAATCAACTAGACACCTCCCTCTTCGATAATTAAAGCATCCGGCGTAATACACTGTGGCTCTCGCGCCAATGCTTCGGAGACATAAAGACGGAGGTGTGCTCTTTTGTTTATACTAAACGTTTCGAGAACAGGAACACTATACTACCGGTCGTCTTGTTACTTTCATTCAGTCAAAGCTATTTCGTTGCCTTCATCAAACTCGCTGAAGGTGAAAATGTCCCCTTTATCTTTTTTTTTCTCTTCTTATCCTTTTTTTTTTTCAAGTCTCGCAGCTTTTCTCCCGTCAATTTCGTCTCTTTATTCGCAGCGGGAGTTTTTTCTACTTCCACTACTGCTTCATTCTCGTAAAAATCTCGTACTTCCACGTTTCCGTACTTTCGTCTCGCCTTTTGACGACTATATGCACTACTAGCGTATAGCAACGAAATAAAAAAGAAAGCGAAGCGAAACTCGTAGCAGCGACTCGTAGTTTCACTCGAATCGAGTTCCTTATCCTCTTATCGTTAGTTCTCTCCGACCGACGGCGTTCTCCGCGTTCCCCTCGCGATAGAACATTTCTCTACCTCATCTACTCACTTCGTACCGTCTTGTGCTTCAGCTTCGTGTGCTGTTTTCGTTCAACGATCTCGCGAGTTTCGACCTCAAGGCTATGCATTTTTTTGCCGATTTTTTTTCTGCATTGAATTCGTTAAGTTTAGGAGAATGCAGTAACGATTAAAAGAGAGAAACGGTCGATGGGAGCGAATGACAAGCGAAAAGAGGAACACAGAATGGTTGGAGAAAGTGAGAGAGGCACGAAGTACCGAGCCCTCGTCAGTGTTGATTTTAATTGAAAACGCCTTCCATGAAGATACCTACATCCCTCCCTCGCTCGGTGAATGCGTATATATATATAGTTAAACCGTATCTGTATGTATGCAGAGCCAGAGAATCGCGAGAGCGCGAGAGACAGAAGAGCCAAGAAGCGAATACGTGCGCGCGGCAAACGTCCCCGGAGGCCGTGAAACACGGGGGGGAGGGTAATTCAATTTGACACTCCCACCCACGCTTAAACAAGGCAGCACCCATCCGATCTGCTCGCTCGTTCTCTCTCCCTTGTTTCCGGTCTTCTGCTACCCTGTGTAGTCCATCCCCGTTCCATCTCTCGCGTCTCCTCTCCTCGTGCAAATTAAATTCTCATCCACCGTGAAACAATGCGAAGCGTACGGAGGGTCCGTGGAACCGGGTTCGCCTCTGCGCTACCCGGGGAACAAACCGATCTCTCTGTACGATGTTTCGCTGCGCGTTCCAATGCACATTTCCAACCCTTGAGGGGAGGGTAGTAGACTGTTCGCCGCTGCCGGGTTACGCGTCCCTCTGACCGTTCGAACAAACCGCATTAATTACTCGCCACTTGCGCGGGACCATCTGCACCGGTACGATTACGAGAATAACTGAAACTCCATACTTTGCGTAAGTCCGAGGTAATTTTTATTTATTTTTCTACTTAAGTTTACCAATATTGTTGAATAAATTAGAAAAGACGCTTAATATTTTTACGAAGAATTTTTATTTTGTACGAAGTTTTTTTTTTTTTTTTTTTTCAAATCTCGTTCTCCGGAAAAGATAAAGTACAAAGTGCATGGAAATGTGGATACGCGTGGAAAATTTGCTTCCCCGTAATCCTGAAATAAGCGTACAGCTCTCTCCGTCTCTCTTATCGTTTCTACACCCCACCCTCGGTTCGCTGCTTTTCCGTGTGCTCCGTTCTCGGCTCGCAGATTATTTAAATGCAAACAGCGCAATGTTGTAGCGGGAACGAGAGCATTGTTCCACCTCGCCTCCACCCTGTACCTCCCATCTTGGTTATTTTACAATTCAATCTCGACGATCCTGCGCTCTCTCGCTCGCCCGGTATGCTGGGCTCGATTCTGGTGAGAGGAGGCGGGCGATGGTACAACCTCTGCTCGGAGTAAAATCGTCGGAGAGTGGGTGCGCAAGCGAAAGCTTGACGAGAGAAACGAGACGAGGAGAACGCGCAAAAGGGATGGGAATTTGGAGAAAGGGAGACGGGAGAACGCTCGTTCATTGTAACGTTGTTAAATCTCCGTACTTCCATCACGAGAGCGTAGAGCGTCTCCCGTTCCATTCCTCTCGTTCAACACGTTATACTTCATGCCGAACCAGCGCACTCTCTCGCTGTATTCCTTCTCCCTTTTACTCTTCACTTTATCTTTCGCGTTACCTCTTCCGCCCACTATTTCCAACGACGCGATTCCTCGCGTTCTTGTTATTTCTATGAAGAGTCGAAAGACGACGACGACGACGATGTCGTGAATTCTACCCCATTCCATCCTCTGTAATTGTACGCGTCTCTTTATTCAGTTCTTGGAGTCTATGCATGATTTATGGAAACCCAAAGACGAGAGGAAACGATCTTTGCTATCGCATTGGAAAGATTCTCATTTCTCGCTTTCGATTTTTTTGTATCCAATCGTTTCAATTACTTCGCTCCGCGACGAATGAAACATTTTGGCTTTCGGAACTTTCGAGTTGTTCAATTTGTTGCGGAAAATTATAATTAACTCTTAACAATTTTATGAATCTAATGGAGGGTAGTACCCCTTCTATTTCTCGAGTCATCGCCTCGGACTCGCGTTTCACCGATTTTGTTGCTGGCGGAAAGGCGCGATGAGGGGAAAAGAGGGGCAGACATATAAGCGATTTACCCAAAGGGTCGGTGTTGTTATTATAGCACAGGTGTTTATGCGTGGCGGCTACATCACGGCGGACAGTGGTGGGAGTCAATTATGCTGATGATTGTTTGAATTAAATATTAACCGGATTCTCGTGACTGCGCAAGGACAGCTACCGCGCCGCGTTTCCCCTCATCTGCGATTTAATCAACGAATTTACTCTCACTATTATCCGGCGCCGAATAACAAGCAACCGCCCCCTCACCGGCCTCGCGAACACTTCCGTTCGCTCGCCGTTTCGCTCGTGTCGTAAACGCGTTTCGATGATAATTAGTCTAATTAGACCGATTTATCGCGGATGAAAAGGAAAGGACGGAAGTTTGGTGTTTGATCGTTTACGCGCCGGTCAACGAATTCAGAATCGATACAAACGACTAACAAATCATTCGGCGATAGACGAAAATTATTATTCGATCTGAAAATAGTTTATGATTTTTAATAAATTTTGTATATTGTTTATATTCATTTTTAATCCCGAAATTTTGTTATTTTTCCATCGTCGGAACGTTTTTTTTTTTTTTGGATTTTTGTTTTCGAATCGCAGATTAAAAAAACGGTTGATGCTCTTATTACTCACTTGCTACATGTTGCGGTACTATGCGCCGCGAGGCAAACGACAAAATCCGTCCCTCAAGCAGATCAAAGGATTTTATATACTTCGATATTCGAGATTTTAATCGTCCGGCTTCAATCATATAATTGCTCGAGAGTTTCTCCGCAATATCCGTACTCTCTTGTTTGATTGCCGTCGCGGAATATATTCCGATCACTGGACTTTATTAATTCGAATTATAATTTAACTTCGAGATTGAAAAGGAGTTTAGTCGACTCTCTAACGGGAGCACTGCATCATTCTATACTGTACTTATATATCCTTTTTAATCACAATATCATAAATTTCCTATCGAGGGGAATTATCGTAATTTGTATTAATAGAGAAAAACCGTAAGAGGCATAATGGGGAAAGCGGATTAAAATCATGGACCACCTGTGACCCTTCCGAATGTACACAGCTATTCTATTATCGTTCGCTGTATCTCGGCAACTTTCTACCCACTCGTTTAAAAATGTCGATTTTTTTCGTCAACGGAAAACAGAGAAATATTTACCAACGCGTCAGTATGATTCTTGAGAGCGAGCAATGGGCTAATCCTCGGTGCAAACAGTTTACGGTGTTTGCCCGACGGCATAAAGACGCGCGAGGGTTCGCGACCCTACGCGGGGCAACGAGCGAAAAAAGAAAAAAAAAAAAAACAAACGAAGAGAGGCGAAACAGAAAACGAGACGTTCCCCTCGTGTCCCGCGGGAACAGTTTGTCCGCGAAGCCGCGCGTGAATCGACTATCAATTTATTTTCTCGCCCGATACATTTTTAAAGGAGTCTTTCTCTCGTGCGCGACGGACTGTCGCGAGGAGGGTGCAGAGAATTTACAGAAAAGAAATCACTGCGAGGGCCAGTGGCGATTACACCGACTCCAATATCCCAAAATCATATCCTTTAAACGCCATTTTTTTATTTTTGAATGTTTTTTTGTTCGATAATAAAATTATTTATAGTTCAAAAAATTCTATCGATCTTAATAAATTTTTTGACGCGATAATCTTTTCGATAAAAATAAGAAAAATGCAATTATTTTTGAATACCTGATCGAACTTTCGGCACCAGAATCCTCGCAAGCCTCGGTGATCGCGGCCGTTGCAGTCGTTGATTAAAACAATGGCACTCAATGAATCCCGGAATCTTCCACTTGAAGCACTGGAGATTCGTGTATCCACGTTTAACTTCGCGTTTCGATAAACCCGTGTGCGTGATCCGGTCGTGACGGCGTTTGAGAGTTTTTTGCTGCGTAGCGACGAACGGACGACTGTCCACGCGGACGTGTCGCGCTCTCGTATCACCAAACGAGGAGATCCCGGCACCGGGCAAAACTCACCCTCTCGACGAGCTGAATAGCCAGAGTCGGTCGGACTCCGCGGCACAAGCGCCGCCCTCCTATTATGCCACCCCCGTGACAACCAACCCCGCGACGAGAGCGTTCGCGAGGCGGGGCTACAGACTCCGTCACGGGGGTGGCTCACCTCAGGGGTAACTACAAACACGTACTTAACGTACATTATTATCATACAACCCTCCCCTCCCCCCGACCGGGTCTTCTCGGTCTGTACTATAGGAAAGAACGTATAGATATCTCGTCGCATACGTAAAATATACGTATACAATCAGTATTTATCCACTCTGAGGATTATAACCCTTTCAAATTTTCTTTCATGAAATTCATACAATTAGAAAATATATTAAATTGTACTTAACGTTTTTTTGTCTTTTGCCCCATTCCAGTCGATTTATTTTAAAAGACGTTTATCAAATGAGAACATTTTTATTTTTACGAATTCTATACGCGGAACGAGAAAATAACGTTTAATTTTTTTTTTTATTTAAACGTAAAATTTAACGTAATTTTTTTTTGTTTTTGCTACTGGTTTACGCGTCAAGATTTTTCAATATTTGGTAAAATCTGCAGAAAAGATAAATAACGTTTGCACCCCTTTCGCGGTCACCTTGAATTTTTTCGTTATATTTTTGGTCGAGAAATCGTTTAACGAACCGCAAAGAGGCTAACGCTGTTGTAGAATTGAAACAGTCCACCAGTTGGCCATTACGATTCGTGTTTGACACCCTCTCTAACACGCGTTCGTGGACCGATGTAATAAATATCTTTTGGCACCCCTGCCAATTATTCTCGGCCGATTGTCACGAGAAGAAGCGTGAGCTTCGCGTCGTGGCTGCTGTAACAACAGAAAGAGAGTTCCGAATATCGTAGAAGGAGGAGTCGTCATCACACTGTGAACATACGGTGCGAAGAGCGACTACGCGCCGTGATCTCTCGCGCCCCTCTGGTCGTCGAGTGCGATATTACATAATATACTATAGTAGCAGTAGCAGTCAGTACACTGAGGGACCATAGGGGAGTTTTCGACATCCGTGACGGCATTATCAAGTTAATTCCCGTCACAGCGTAATTCGTGGCTTGCAACATCCTGTAAACACATTTGTACAGATTTTTTTTTTTTTTTTTCGTAGTCTCTTATCGGCAATTGTAATTTCGCTTCCGTGTCTGTATACAAAAACCGTCAATAGCGAATCCGAAAGTTTGGACGCGCGTTACGCCGTGGCTACTGCTGACCCGCGCACCGTGTTATTTAATCAAACGCGCGCGAAGCCTCCGGATAACGAGAGAGTTTGAAAAAGCCGAGTTTCGTTACACAAACGTGAATCGTTTCGAGGTTTGCATGAAAATCCGAATTTGATCCCTCGTCGTTGCATGATAAAGTCGACGCACACGCACCTTGATAACCGTGTGTTACATACCGGCAGCGCATTATTATCGCTTCTCCCGTTTTGCACATCGAACGATTTCATTTTTTAAGTACACTGCAATCGAGTTATGCGCGTGCGTGCAATGCACACGTAATTTCAATAACAGCGTAGAGCTCTCGAGCGCGAATGCATTTATGAAATGAAAAAAGGGGGAGGGAGTCAGTGAAATTTAACGTTAACGATTAAAACTCGCGACAGGACTCCGGAATATTGGGGTACAACGAAAAAAAAATGATATATCCGTCACAAAAAAGAGTGTTCGCGATCTCGTGACAATACTAGACATTTATTATTGCGCCTATTTTATTGTCGCAGCTATTAACTTCGGCTGACGACAAAACGATATCGTATGGAAGTCGTCGGGACTCTTTAACGCAGAACCAATTATATATCAACGTTTCAACGATGTGCTCAATAAAATTCAATGGATTTTTATATTTTTCGCGTCTTTATCGGCGTACCAACGAGAGAAGCCGAAGCCGAGCGGCGTTTAGCCGCTGAGCTCGTAAACGAGAGATACACACGATACCAGTCGGAGTATTATGCGGTATAACGACGGTGATCAGTGTAAAATCCAAGCAATGGTATAGAACTCGGAAATATATGATGAAGGAGATCGGCAGTGGTTAAAAGTCCCTATGGTTTTTCAATAGTACCGGACGGCTGCTCCCGTTGCCACGGCTTTGATAGTGACGCGTGTTGGGTATTAAGTATTAGTCTGTCTTCACAACGGCGAAATCTTTACAAAATCCCCTTTTTGGTCGGCGCATAGACGAGTTTAATCGTCGAATTAACCTCGCGATACAACTAATCAGTCTCCGTTAATGATAATCAAAATCAAAACCCTTCGTCAGCACACCATATTTTTCAGAACTTCTATCTGAATATTTAGAATTCAAAATAATTATTTTAACAAAGAATTTTTTTAACCACGAATACTTTTCAAAACGGTAATACAGTACCCAATAATTGCTCAAGTAAAATATAAAAAATATTTATCAATATAAATAAAAACTATTAAACTAATTTTTTATTTCAATAACGACTGCGCCTTTCATTTCCCAATGTACTGACGGAGAGTCAACGTTAAAAAAGATAACGAAATTTTTACCAGAATCGCGTATAATTGGATACGTGTCGGTTGCAAAATATAAGTCTGTCTTTACAACGATTAACGCTGTAAAAAAACGATAGAATCCCTTTTTTAATTGTTGTAATGAAGAGTCCAATTTTCCGATAAAAATCGATGTTAAGCTAATCAACTTCCGTTAATTTTGTTAATGGCTCAATGAATAAAAAATAATAATAACTGCTGATAAAATTTTTATAGAAAATCCTTATAATTGCCGATTATTATTTCCTGAAAAGGGTAAAAGATGACTTGTTACGAGAGATTCGGTGAGTTTACGGTGAGGGGACGATGACCAGATTTTTCCTAACATTACTTTGCGGCGTAGTGTAGAGGCGTTGATGCGTGAAAAATTTCGTAAGAGGGTTGTAATCGATGCAGTGACAACGCGAAGGGGGTTCTCTCGGGTTTGCATGTGTGTCCTGTGTGTTGCGTATAACTCGAAGGGAGCGCGCAGTAGCTATCGGACGGCCTGCACGATATGCGGCACAAAGTGAACCGGCTATACGTTATTTGTGGCTGTGTGTGCGTCAAGTTTTTTTTTATTATTCCTGCACGATCGCTGCGGGTACTGACATACTGCGCAGTCAATTAGTTTAATAGATCGACAGTTGTCTGCCGGGCGAGTGAGGCGCGCGCGCGGTACACAGAGGCTAACGCTGTGTCCACCCTCCTTCTTTCTCACTCGATTTTTTTTTCAACCCCCGTTGCGATACACCGGTATGATATACGCGCGGTGTCGTCGTCACGCCCCTCGAGAGGGTCCCCACAAAAACGTCGACCGTGTTATTTTTTCATGCCGAACTGTATACACGCGGAACTCGAAAAGTAAATCCCGCAAACTGGTAATTCGTTAATCGACCGGATTCGCCTCCCCTGGAAACTTAATTATAAATTTTTAACGAGCACATGCTACTCTTGCAACGGAAAACTAAAAACACAAAAAAAATTTCTATTACCGTACGCGAGTTTAAAAAAAAATGATTTTTTGAGATGAATCAATTTTTACGAAACCTGCAAGCGCATCGATCGAAATCTTCATTCGGATTTTTTTCACGGTCACTCGATCGATCAGCGAACTCGATAAATGAAATGTTACGCATATAACAATTTAAAAAAAAATTAAATCGACAGATTACGTTCGGAATCCCTTCTGGAAATACTTGAGTGATAATTGTAACTGTTCGTAGAAATTGCGCGCGGGCGTACGATTGAAGTGGAGTACGTATTACATACGTATATATCGCCAGTATACAGCGTCACGCAAATGTTATTTCGACGTATCCCCGTGTACCCAGGTGGGGTTTTGCCGATGCTGACCGAGGGGCCGGTATCGGCACAACGCTGGATGCCAAGCGTCGAAATGTAACCTCGGGCCGAGGCTGGCCGATGTGCTTTGGCCGACGCTGGCTTAGCAGCTATCGCCGGGCTTGGCCCAAGGTTCGCCCGATACTACACATCCGTCCTTACCTATCGAATTGAAAAAATGTAAATATTATCATTAGTAACAGTAGGACCGACAATGAATGCGAGAACGGGAACGAGTGTATTCGAGTCTGACCGCGTATATAGTATATATATCTCCATATATACAAATTCTTTTATCTTTACGACAATAAGACCGCAAGGAGGTCGAGTAGAGGTACACGACAAAGCGACTCAACAGTTTGGCGTGATACACAGAGTAACGAAGTCGATATTTGTGCGCACAACGGTACGATTATTGAACGTAATTTCAATATTAATTATCATAAGTAAGAACATTTTTTTTAAACGCTCATAGCAATAATATCGGACGCGGAGTGCTTTAAGTAATATGTCGTGCCGACGTTCAAGCGCTGGACGAGTAAGAAAGTTTCGGTACTTAAAAAAGCGTAGCGTGGAAGTTTCAGTGACAGTGGATGAAAATGACGAGCCAAAGCCAAAAAAACTAAAAGTGGGACACGAAGTTCGCGAACCAGTATTAAATTTGTACCCTCGACGATCCGATAATGATGAGACGATTACATTTTCACAATCTCAAAGACACAATAGTGATACCAAAAACAGTTTTCACGAGAAAAACGACGAGACGGTCCAACTGTCGCAAGAATTCGGAACGTTAAGTTTGTCTCTGAGCGGATCAACGGATGCTTACAGCCAAAATGCTGTTGCTGTTGTACAGCCAAAATTATCGATCAATTCAGTTGAAACCGTATTAGACGAGCAAAGACGTGCAGAGTTATCGTCAATCGCGATTAAGTTACAACAGTGGGCCTTGGAGAATGCCACCGTGCTGAGTCATCGAGTTCTCACAGAATTATTACTAATTTTGAGAAGCGAAGGACATGCCGATCTGCCGCGTACATCGAAATCTTTGTTGCGAACAACTCATCGTCAACAATTGCGTCCCATGATGTCTCACAGAGATCAAGTCGGAAGCTATATATATCTCGGAATCGCGAATGCGTTAAAAAAAATTAATCCGGATGAATATCGCGATAACACAATAAAAGTTTTGGCAAATATTGACGGCGTATCGTTGTATAATAATTCGAGGCAACAGTTTTGGCCGATACTCATTAAAGTGTTCCATCGGGATTACACTAGCGTGCCGATTGTTGTGGCTATTTACTCCGGGGACTCCAAACCGAAGTCTGCGAATGACTTTCTCACAGACTTTGTCGAAGAAGTGATAACGCTTATGAACACCGGAATAACGATCGGATCGACTACATATCACTTCGAGGCTCCAGTGTTTGTTTGTGATACTCCCGCTCGCTCATTTCTCAAAAGATGTAAGGGGCATACCGGATTTTACAGCTGCGAAAGATGCGAAACAAAAGGTGAATCGACGATAAAAAACAAAAGAATTTTTCCCGAAGTCAACGCGATTCTAAGAACGCATGCGTCGTTCGCTGAACAGCGTCAACCGATGCATCACTGCGAGAACGAAAAATCGATATTACTCAAGCTTCCACAGTTCGATATCGTCAATAGTTTCGTCTTAGATCACATGCATCTTCTGTGCGCGGGGGTTATGAAAATGATCATAGAAAAAACAACTTGCTCCCAAAGGAATGTTGCTCGCCTTTCCAGACAGAAACGAAATTTGTTAAAAATGAAACTAGCGACTCTACCGCACGACATCCCTTGCGATTTCCAACGGAAAACGTTCGATCTCGAAGATTTAACGAATTGGAAGTCAACCCAATATCGATTTATTCTATTTCATGCTGGAGCAATTCTATTTCGCGATGTGCTCTCACCAGACGCATATAAACATTTTCTACGACTATTCATTAGTTGTCGTGTACTGGCTGATCCCGAATATGCTACTCGATACACAAACTACGCGAAGAAGTTGTTAAGACAATTTTTTATCATGCTACCAACTTTTTACGGACCCAGTAGCCAAGCAATGAATTTACACAATTTAATTCATTTAGCCGATGACGTTGACTATATGAAGGCTCCGATTACTGCGTTCTCAGCATTTCCGTTTGAAAATGCCCTCGGAAAAATAAAAAAATTAATTCGGAGCCCGCGAAATCCTCTTGCACAAGCAATTAATCGATTAGCCGAGCTCGACACGCTCCCTCAAAGTTATGTGTGTCCTCGTGCTGAAGTCAGCGATGGTGTTTATCTGCTCGGATCACCAAATTATTTGAAAAAAATAAACATACGCGACGCGACTCTTACCACGGTTCACCCAGACAACGTTGTAGAACTCTATAGTGGCACTATTTTCGAAATCGAGAATATTATCGCCATACACAACGTTAGTATATCGAAAACCGAAGATATCATCGTTAAAGGCTATAAACACGACATGAAAGGCAATATTTTCGAAAAGCCAGCGTCGTCGTCGCGTTTCGGCATTCGTGAAGTTAAGAAAGGAAAGAACGAGCTGCAAATAGTTTCATGTAGTGAGATAAAACGGAAGTGCATCTATTTGCGGACCGGAATTCTGGATGAAAACGAGAAGAAATATGCAATTAGTTTTTTGCATTAATAAACAATCGCTGCGTCGATGGTAAGAGAATAATGTTTTAACGTTCAATATACAATATTATTTATTTTCAACATTTTTCAAAATAATTTTTGTCTCTTTATTAACTTTTAATTCTTTTTTTTATCGATCATATGGTTAGTAAATATTGGATCGAGAGAGATTGGTGTGAGACATTTCGTGTGGATCTCGATCTCGCCGAACATAAGATAATAACATTTTTTTGGTTTTTTGTCGATTCGCGATGCATTTAAATTTCTACTGACTCGAATTTTTTTTTTCGTTTCTGTGAAAAATCGGTGTTTTGTATTCGTTAATTACAAAATTCATAAAATAAAAGATGAAAAAAAAATTATTAAGATTGTTCTGTGTGAATTGAGTCGATGAATCTTGATTTTGTCGCAGTATCGAACAAGAGTGAGATCAAGCGGAGACGCTACTTTAATATCTTCGACAGTCAATTTGCAAGTGACGACGAATGAACTCCTACGTAAACAACGACCGTTGTCTCCCAATATCCTCGAAAGCTGATGCGCAACCACAAACAAATCCATCAGACAACTCTACGATAAGTGATATCATCGTTTCTCGATATCATCGAAAGACGATGCACAATCACCAGCGAAGCCATCGGAGAACCGCAGTGTAAGTAAAGATCATTGCCTCTCCATATCATTGAAATTTAGGAGGCAATCGTTGACAAAGTTTTCTAAAAAAAAAATCACTTTTTTCACAATATGAAACTAAAAAAAGAACAAAATACAAAAAAACTTAAAAAAATGAATCGAAGCAATGAAATTGTCATTTATTTTCTCATCAGCTCGGTGAATAAATATCGATATCGCTGAAGGTCCAAATATTTTTCTAACCTACAAAAAAATGACTTTCTAGAATAAATAATTCAATACGTAAAATAAATTAAACGAAAAAAAAACTAATTGAAGCAATTTTCCGTTGTTTTCTCGTCGACAGGATTTATTAATTCCATACAAGTCTCTACCGAACAAAACACGACGACAGTATACGTATCTCTTCTTTTTCCTTCAGTTTAACTATCGCCGCTACGGGATCAGTCTGGTCGCAGCGAACGCATTTTCGGTACGACACTGTTTCGCTTACTTACCGACCGAAGGCGGCGGCGATCGCGAAGTTCAAATTTGATTGGTGCGCGGGTGTAGATAGACAGATTCCTATTTCCCCCGCGGGAGCCGTGGAAGTGAAGAAAAGAAGAGATTCTGGTGAAACCGATTGCACGTGAGTAATGTACTTCAATTACTGTAATTTGATTTTTTCTTTTATTTATACTGTCGATTAATCCATCCGTCTTGTCTTGTCGTCAAAGAATTTGAATATAAACAATAATGTATATACAATATAATATTCATAACGATTTAATGAAAAAAAACTACCCTTATTTTCTTCAATTCAAACATAACCTTGTTTTCGTCGACGCAAACAAAAACTTATTAGAATATTATGCTACATTACGATACTACTCCGAAAAATGTTTTCGTAAAGAAAGTTTTATCGCACTAGCATCGTACGAAATTACACGCATGCAAAACGTGCGTAACATTTTTAAGTTTGTCTGATAACCGTTTTATAATTTTTTCTTATGTAGAATGAGTGTAAGAGAAAATACAAAGTTCGTGGTCGTGTCGTTTACGACCAAAAACATGACAAACAATTTGGCCGAAGTTGAATTGATTCCGACATCGTGGCTTGTTTCCTCTAACAACGGGTGGTCCTGTTATTATCCGCCGAAGCGAGATTATAAAAACGTTGCTAAATGGGTCGAACTAAGTCGTGATCCTGTTAAATCATGGAAGCTGTGCAAAATAAATATCGTCGCAGAAGCAGGTTCGTAGCAGCAATAAAACATTGCCCTGCACAATGTAAACTAAAATCATTAACTTTGGTTTTTTTTTTACAGCTGATTATGCTCAGGGATTGAGACGAATGCATAGATCATTCGTAGAAATTCCAGTCTCAAGTGTCGACGAGATGACTGACGCAGAAAAGGAGCTTGTAGCCCACGCTAAGGTTTTAGCGACCGATGCGATAACGACGCTGAATAATATCGACGAGTTTCCGCTGTTCGAACCAAACGGCGACAGTGATTCGGATGACGTCATGGCCGGTGTCGAGTCGCTGGACCGGAAAAGGCGAATGCAAAATTCTCGGAGCGAGAATAAAACGAAAAAGCTTCGAATAATTGGCGATGACACTGGATCTGCTTTAATACAGCTTCCACGTTCGTATCGTGAGCCGAATAATTTTCTCCCTGCGGCGGAAACAACAGCGGGATTATCGCAAAGCGAGATGTTTCGAGTAGTCGATGACGACTTTATGGATTTCGAAGAGACGAACGGCAATGACGATTTACTTCTCTCGACAGAAACTGCGGCGGAACCACGTCAAGCTCCCAGCATCAACAACACTGGTTCGTCAGCATAAAAAAAAATTAGAATTTTGTTTTTGTGGCGTTGCTTTGCATTTGAAAATCGAAATTTTTTCATCAAAAGATGAGTAAAAAAAACGCGAAAAAAATCGTAAAATCTAATCGTCGTCGTCGAATCGCAACCCTATCCTCGTTTTCCGAAAATTACGAACATGTTACCGTTTGTTGCGGGATTTTTTTAATCAATTTTTTTTTGTTTTCTTTCATATTTTTTTTTCCTCGCAATAATGCGTACAGCTACCGAAAAAATATGCGACACCGAGCTGAAATAAAGTATCGATTTTCATTTGTTGTGATAGTCCTTTTTTTTTCATATTACGAAAATATAGCAATTTTTTATTGTATTTTTTGAAAAACATATTTACCTTTTTTTTTAAATTACAAATTTGATTTCACTCTATTCACAAAATCCCTTTGATGAGGCGGCAATGGTATATTATTTTTTACATTTTAGATGCGATGCTGGAAAGAATTCTTAAACATCAGGAGGAATCCGAGAAGAGGGTGATGAAAAAAATCGAGAATATGAAGCGTAGCATTCTATACGAAGTGCGATTAAAGGCCGAGGAAATAAAAACTACTATTACGTCGGCGACTGGTTCGGCTCTCGGAACGACTTACGACAAACATCGAGCTGCTTTGGGAATTGAATTTCCAATCAGTACGAATCAAACTTTTCTGCGCCTTGAAGAACTTTTGAGCGATGCGAGAAAAATTGAATCGATAAAAGTCGTGATGACTACGAAAACGTATGGGCACTCCGAGTGCAGCAAGGCCATAGGATCGATTCTATCGAGCATTATTAGTAAGCCGGTGCAATTATTGTACTCTGGTTGCGGTAGAGAAACGAAAGTTAACGGTAACATTGTCTCAAAGTTTAACTTCAGCCGAACGCTTACGTATAAATGTATGGAACAAGTAATAGTCGAGAAGTTCCAAAAGTCGGAACAAGATGTTCTGACGATGACGAGCAAATGGCTCGCGGGAGCAGGAGATCGCGAGAGAGGAAGAGCTGCTAGACGGTAGACAAAATAATATTAAACAACTTTTTTTTTACGTTTCTTTTTTTCGGTTCACAACAATCTTTCCAGATCATTTTTTTTGTCGAAAAAACCGACTCCGATTTTTTTTTGAATTATAATACATTTTCCGATTTTTTTAAAATTATAATACATTTTCTGTTTTTTTTTTTTCATTATAATTCATCGTCCAATTTTTTTTTATAATACATTAACCTATTTTTTGTTCAATTTATTATAATACATTTTTCGATGTACTTTTTTTTGGCTGGCAAGACGCTGTTCGATTTTTTTTAAGTTAAGATATGTTATCAAACGTGACCTGATTATAATTAGAAAAATTGTTTACAAATGATGGAATAGAAGATGGTAAAACATTTAATAAACTGTTAAAGTATTTTTTTTGATTATTCCTTGTATGTTTCACATTATAATTACTTTAAAATAATAATTAGGCTCAGGATCGACTCGCACTGGC
Source organism: Cryptus viduatorius (assembly GCA_964006125.1). Lineage (NCBI taxonomy): Eukaryota > Metazoa > Arthropoda > Insecta > Hymenoptera > Ichneumonidae > Cryptus > Cryptus viduatorius. The sequence continues at coordinate 16,224,062 of OZ023222.1, forward strand.
GTATAGCAGGCAACCAGCACTGGCCCAGCGTCGGCGTCCGATCGGCGGTCAGACTTGGGCCGATGTTAGCATACCGTGCATATGCCGACATTGGCACAACGTCGATGGCCAGGATTGTGCCAACACTGGGACGCCGGCAGACAAGCCCGGCCCAGTGCCGAGCCGATGGTAAAACCCCACTTGGGTAATGACTGTAATCCTTGGACCCTCGATCCAACCCGATACTAATAGTCGACGGATAATACAGATTACCAGTCCTGCTGGTTATTCCCTTTCCCTTCGGGTAACTCCCCCCCCCCCCCCTCCCCTCCCGCGATCTATCTCGCTTCGCTTCGTACCGTCGACCCCGTTTTGTCGGTATGTATCCGAAAACGTAACACAGTAACTTGGGGATAGTAGTTGTGTAGTATCAGGAACGAGAGATACCGCCCATCGGATTGCTCGCTATTTCTACACTCGAATCGGCAATCTGAAACAATCCCGTTTTCGTCGAGTTAAATCCCGCGGCATGGTCAGCACTATAATGCCATTGTGAGAAAATCGATTTTCCATTATTCAGCTCGCTTGGCTCTTCTAATAATTCGATAATACAAACGAATCGATCATAATAATTTTTTTTTTTAATTCCCGAAGACAAACAAATAAACAATCGATGCGTCGAGTCGATTACACTTACGTGAGAATTTGTCTCGATAAACGATCGTTTGTGTTTGCGGTTTTTTTTTTCTTTTTTTTTTTTGAGAGGCTGAACTCGAGTAGCTACTTCGAAGACTGCAGAAAGGGTGCACGAGAGAGGGTTGCGTTCCGCTTTGGAACGTGGCTCGAGGCCACTCACGTTAACAATAGGCTTCGACAGAGTTATGGATCGGGGTTTGTTGTTACAGTTAACACTTGACCGGCATTCGGGAGGTAGTTGCGATCGGCGTCGTTGTCGTCGTCATCCCCTTTGCACACCCCTTTTCCCATGAGACCCTCGACCTTTAATGGGGTGAAAGTTGGCGAGAAAATATCTCACCGTTTTGTAATTAGGATTTTGAGACAATATTGAACGCCTTGCGTAAGATGAAATGAAAACCGTGCGGTCGGTAGGATAATTCTGTTTCGTTCGGCACGAGAGGAGGAATTCTCTCGTCTTTGCTAGAAACGGACATTTACCATGGCACACATATGCGGTTGGGGTATTTACCATTTCGTAGGTTTTGCGGAGAAACGAGGAGAGTCGAGGCGCCGGACCGCCCAGTCGTAAAGCTCGTAATAGGGTACCGCGCGCGCTTAGCCACAATGGAATATAACCATCAATGCCTCCTGAATTATGTCAGACACGTGTCCTATCCCGACATAACGATAAAGAGATCTCGCTCCGAGCTCCATTGTCCGACTCACGTGATTTTCAACTGTACGTTGTACGAGAGGAGAGTATTAGGTAAACCTCGTGCGGTTCTCCGGGCCTATTATATTCTTCGCCAATCTAACTGACGCTAATCGCTTTATTATTCGATGCGCGATTCTCGAGTTTGTTCACATCGAGAATTAGATGACTGCGTGATACTGCATGCTATGCTACACGATGATAAATATCGTCGCTATTATCCGATTTAACAGGGATTCATTTTATTTAAAAATAATTACACGAAAATTATTTCCGATTTAATGTGACAAAAATAAATAAAATTGGTTAATAAAAATAAATAACAAGTCAATATCAATGGAAAAATACTATTTTGAAAACAAAAAAAAGATCGATATTTGATATAAGAAAATATTATGTACGACAAAGCAATGAAAAAGTAATAGCGTGTTGATTTCATACTGTGATTATTTATTATGATAATTTATCAACTGCAAATTAATGCAATTGCATTTTTATATCATACGTTGGTAAGCAAATTTTCATACGAATGATATTTATTTAATAAGAGGACGTAATTGAAGTTAATTTCGATTCATTGATTAAATTAATACTCCTGTTTGCCATAAATAAGTAAAAAATCGATAGCGATCGGAAGAATTTATCTTGTGACTATTGTAAAAAAACGATCAATTGATCTCTGAAAGGGAAAGACATTCTGTACGACAAACCAGTGAGGAATATTACAATTCTGCATCAATATTTGACATTTATTACGATAGTTTATCTACTGCAAATTAATGCAACTGCATTTTTATATCATATGTTGGTAACCGAATTTATTATCGAACAATATCTACAATTATCCTGAGGGTTGATTCTGCTCGATTACTGTCGCGCCATCTATCGGGGGGTAGTGTAATTATTTCGGTCGATAAGTTAGTTTCGATGATTATCTCATCGGGTAACAGCGTTCAAATACCTAACGGGAAACAGAGTGCGCGAAGTCCTATCTTTGGTAACTCCTTATCGACTGCCGGTAATTATCGATTCAAGGTAAGTATAATTGTGCAGAAGATACAAACATCTTTTATCTGTCGTATCCAATTTCTTACAATATTTCTAGCAATTCTTCCATATCAGTCGTTGGTACTGATATATGAAACCCCATGTAACTCCTATCGTTCCCATAGCGCGATATACTAATCCAATTTAGAATTATCCGAATGGCTTAAGGCAGACTTACCTCGAATTGTGGATCATAATGATTCGTCTTCCAATAAAGAGAACGCGTTATCAACGGTCGTTGCACTGTTGTTATTCATTCGTAATCATAAATACATCGATGTCAATCGCACGTTTTCCCCATTGATTGGCAAACACTTTCTTCTTTACCGACACAACATTTTGTTGACGGTAATGTAACGATTCGTTAATATATCCGCCTTCGATACTGCAATTACCGGATAAATATTTATCTCCGTTTGTTGGTATATTTGGAAAATCACTTTTCGACAATGGAATCAATAGTTATTGCAGCAACAGTTGTGACAATAAATCGAAGAGCGGTGTTAAAAAAAAAATACGCGAAACCACATGATTGGAAAATAAATTGCATATAGTAAAAAAAAAACAATCATGACATACGAAAACCTGTAAAGAAAATGGCATTTCATCGTATTTCGAAGACGTCAAATATTCTTGCAATAAGTACGCGAGATTCTTCTTCGTCCACTGAAAATCGGGTCTTCTTCGTCGCCGTCTTACCCCTTTCTCTCGTACCTCCCGTTTCTTCAAAGAACCACAACGAGAGTACCACTGACTCAATTGGTAAAGGGTTTGTGTAGCCCGTCGGTTTAAGCCGCCGTTAATCCCACAGCTTACACGGGAACTCTCGAGTGTAAATATTGATTCCAATCTGTTGGATGCCCACAATGGACGAAACGACGTTGCGCGGACAGGCGCGAGCCGCTGTCAAAACAGTCATTACCAGCACCTTACGCCAAGGAGATCGTAGACTCCCGTAGAAAGTCCTCTGTCCTTTATGATTTCCAGTGCCGTATATCGGTAGATCGAAACTGCTGATCGGTCACCGTCGGCTTGACCACACAGTGGAATTCTTTGTGACCGCAAAAATGAAAAAAAAAAAAAAAATGCCTTATTCACCGTTATTAACTACGAGGGATGAAACATAGGTGTTGCACGACGGCTGTGTTATATTGCGATCTTAGATTGAAAAAAAATCCCATTCACCTTTTCTATGGTTTTTCTTTTCGATCTTTTGAAAAAGCTTCGTCTCCACCCTTTAACGCTGACTTGATCTTCGATCGCGGGACCGCAGGGAATAAATAGAAGGCCGCCGCGTCTGTAAGTGAATAATAAACATCTCGCTATGGGGGTTGGAAACGACAGAGAGAGAATTGTTCGGCGCTCGTAACCAGGGGCTCTGCTCCGATGCTTCGCGGCGTTTAAGGTTGCCAAGCATATTGGAGGTATGCCTCCGGCTACGTCGACGAGGTCTTAACCCCCACCCCCTTTGGTCCCCATCCCTCCCATGAAATTATTATTCGACCATTATACGATGATTACCCAACAGTATGTGGGTGTAACACGAGAAACAACTGTGCAGTGCGCAGTCTCGATGGCTGCTGTTGCTGGTGCAACTGAGGCTATCCGGTGACAAAACTCGCGTTGCATACGAATCCTTCTAGCGTTACCGCACGTATTTAGCGCCCCGACTCGCATCTCGTAACGCACATGTCACGTACATCTGTCAATTCGGACTCCGATAACCCATAATTCCGCAAATTATCGAATTTTCGCTCAGGATAAAGTTGACATCGAGGCTTCGAGACAAGAAATACGAAATTTTAGCGTATGTAACTGTAATGTTATCCTTGTCACGACATCTGTTTCGCAATATCAATGAGACACAAATAGTTATCCATTGACATTTTTATTTTTCATTTAATAAAATTATTTTTTTTTTATTTTTCCTATTTAACATTTTTTATTCCGTATTTAAAATTAGTTTGTTGCCGATTTTATCGATATTCGGTGCTTTACCCCACATGAAAAAAATATATGCAGAAAATCTATTAGAAATACATGAATTTCGATGTTTTTATATAATAAATATATATTGATTGTATAGTTCGATATTTATTTGCTAATATACATTTGCAGAAATATTGTCGAAAATATATCGATAGAGTACCATTTTTCGGTGAATATATATCGACGATATTATAGATATATTTCGCGGTCTGCTTTTCGATCGAAAAAAAAAAGGGTTCGTAATAGCATTTCGTAAACGTAGATTAATCCTCAGACGAAAAACGTTCGAAACTTAACCACTCCTTCACCTTCGGCACACTGTTTGAGTTTATTTTGTGGTTGTAGTGCTCCCCTCTCGGGTTTGTAGTGCCGATAGTAATCCGATCGAGTCACAGCGCTACACTCGCGCGACTTACATGTATCGCAACCCTTCGTTTTCGTAGCCGACTACCAAAACTACGCTTCTACTCATCTCGCCGGCGAGCCGTGGAGACCCGAAAGATTATTATTCAAAGTCGTCCCAGAAACACCCACACAGCATGTTCGTTTATAGTTATATTGGATGTTATTATGGACGGACAGAGCGGCGCTACATGGAAAGAACGACTGGAACGTGTGCCCTATAGCTGTAGCGAGATATATAGCCGAACAAACCCCTTTCATCGTCTATTACCAGCAGCATCGAACGATCGACAAGGATACTATACGGTCGTATAGCACATTCTATCCTTTGTCGTGTGCGTAGCTGAGCTCTCGCTCGGCCATCGCTATTGTTGCGAATCGCCCAAGCCACGCGACAGCTGTATTCTCGATAGTATCGATGACGTTGATTTTCGTATTCGAGATTCGTACTGTGAGATACACGGCATGCATATACCACTCGCATCCGCGAACCGTTTCTCCGTTCGTCGATCCGTTCTCTTCCCGCAATATCGCGGTTAGATAATCTAAAAAAAAAAAAAAAATAATAATAATAATAATAATAATAATAATAATATCAACTATAACAGAAAATTGAGTCGTAAAATCTTTCGAGATGAGAAAAAAAAGTAAGAGGGGAGGTCTTTACACAGATACTAAATACGTGATGGTTATTATTCCGAATGGTTACCCGAGCGAATGACAATGGTCCTCGAAAAACGATTTGAAACATAGACGAGGTTGTGGAGCCGGCTGTGGTAACATCTCGAGTGTTTTCGTAGGCAGAGGTTTCGACCACATCGGTGGTTGCAGGCACGAGATCTCGCCGACGCGATCCGACACCACGCAAGAAGAATATATATATACAGCTATGCGCAAAGTTTCACCCTGTGCTTCCCATAAAATCGACGATCTCCTTTTGAGTCTCGATTAACAATAATATTATCATTTCACATTATATTATCGCCCGACTCTTCGTTCGTCGATCAAAAACGAATTATACTATACTATATATATGTAGGAACTATAGGTACTGTGGCTATATATCGTTGGCTTTATAAAGCTCGATTAATGCTGGATAAACACAGGTACTGGAACTTCCCGATGCGTACCCAGTGTAACGATGATAATGCCGTAAATGAAAGCCATGTCATGCCCTGTGGCGTTGTGTGTGCCTCGCGTGACCGAACAACCGCGTCAGAAAACATTTCTCCGTTTCGATAATAAACTGAACCCTTCTTTTGGCCATAACCCCGATGAGCTTGACCGCTCGACGCTTATTCGCTTTTCTATCTGATATTTCCCTCACCGAAATTGTCCCGATCGCGCTTGGCGTATCAATGATTCGGTCATTTTATATTTTTGCATTAATCATTGATGACAATCGCTTTTCGAGGCAAAGCAGGATTATTGCCGTATCGAAATACCGATGAAATATTTATCGATCTATCTGATAATGTATTTATGATCAAATAATCCCCACTGGTCTCGAATTCCGTGCGATTCGACCGGAGAAATATGTGTCCCTGAAGCCGCAAGCTGATTTTTTTTTTTTTTATCTCCGCGCAGCGTAAGGATTAGATACAGAAGTACCGGTATATTAGCTCTCGAGTATTGTAGCACCCCAATTTCTGGCTTAACGAAGCGCGTAAGCACCTCGCGCGTAACTACAAAAGGGTTTCATCCCCGTGGCGCGCGGGCGGTGATGTGACGGAACATCGTAAAATCCCCCGGGAGTATCTACTAATAGATTACCGCACAAATGCTCTTTGCGGCGGATGACATTCGGAGAATGAACACGACGAGAGTAGAATGCGCGCGACATTGAAATATGCATTAGAAGCCCCACGCGCATAGACTAGTCGTCGACGATATCCGCGATAGATTATATAGTACTATTGCCATACCAATGTTTCGCATCTATAATTGTTTCGGGATTATTCACAATGAGCTTTGAGTTCTAATGAAATATATCTGTATATCGAATAAAAGTAGATGAGAGATTATATAATTAGTTAAAAATAAATTAAATAACAAATAAATTCCGCAGCGTTTTTTTTTTATCGTAAGCTATATAGTGTTGTCATTAAATTAGTATTGTTATTATTGTATCTTTGTAACATCGATAAAAAAATACTGAAAACCGTGTTTAAAATTTATTGACCTCAACTCAACTCAACATTATTAATTACTTATTTTTTATTAAATGATAAAAATAAATGTATTCTTTTTTTTTTGTTATTTTTTTTTTCTGAAGTGATAGTTTCTGTTTTACGTTTATTAAAAAAAAGGCGCTCCAAAATTCGAATTATTGTTGATCGATGAGTTATTTTGTTATTAAAGTATTCGATAAAAATAAAAAAAAAACTTTACGAAGATCGCGCTCTTCTTTGCTTTGCGAGGCTCGCGTCAGCCTCTTCGATGGACCCGAGGAACGTTGAAGAGCTCGGTGAGAGATGAAGAGGCCTCAGCGGCCCGGAGTGCCGCGCGCGCCACGCCCATCGCTCCACTCGACAATGCATCCACTGTCTCGGCACAAAGCTAAACACCCAAAATATTGGCAAATCCGTGCATTGAAGCGCAGCGGGACACGAGTTCTCGCAACGCGCAGGCATAGCATGCCGCCGGCGGCGCAGTGCGGTGAGGCTCTCCGGTGGCAGCGTTGCATTAAATATCTCGAATCTAATCTCTTCTATAATCCTGTTACTCGGCCAAACGGTCACGTTTTGCGGCCTCTGCTCCTATTAGAGGTGTTCCTCTCTCTGCTGCGTGAACCGGAATCGAGAAGGCGCGCGGGGCCTGTGTGGTCCATCTATCCAAAGAGCCACTGAGCGAGTTAGAGAGAAAAAAAAAAGAAAAAAAGAGAGAGAGAGAGCGAAGAAAAAGTGTGAGTGATATTGAGAGAATGAGAGAGAACTTCCGGTCACCACTGAAGGTCCACGAGACCAATCGTACAGGAAGAAGTGTCGAGACTCCTTCGTTCTCGACCTCTTGCTACAATGGAATACGAAATCTCGCCTCGAATAACCGTGTCACAGTCGTTTCACAAAAGACTTTCCTACTCCACTCGATAATTGACGCTCCGCTAAATCGTTGGTACTCTATCGTCCGCGTTTCAGCGCCTCTGCCACAACGCGCTATATACATCGTCGATCGCAGCGTAACACAAAAAAAAGGGAGGGTTGTGTCCGTACAGCGAGAAACTCCAAAGTTTAGCACGCTTCGTTAAACCGAGATGCGAGCATCGAGAGAACTCGTCGGTGTAAACACAAATGACGTCCCGTGGCGAGGAAAGAGTCGCACACGAGACCATTCCAAATGAAGAATATGTCTCCGCGCCTATTATGTTTTCGTTAAAGTACTCACGAGAGTGAGAAAATTGGTCAGTCAGAAAATATCGCATTTTTGCAGCTTTGGCATTGTTGCGCGTGTCTCGCGCTTTCGTCAATCATCGAATATGTATTAAATTCTTTCGAGTGGAAAAAAAAACTTGGATTTGTCCGAAATGAATGTATAAAATATCGAAATCGACAAGAAATCAAAGGTCCGCTCCAATACACTACTTCGAGGTTTTCGTCTTTCGGCTTTCGATGTATACACAGTTTAGTCTCTCAATTCGCTGCGTGTATCGAGACGTTTTAACTGAGGGTCTCAGCCGGTCGAAGGGAGTTTACAAATGATGAATATTTAAACGGGGCCAAGCTGGATGGGCCTTGTAGAATGTTCCTATACCGTTTGTACACGTAATATTCCACGGTATTACCGTGTTATACTATCTATAAGTAAATTTCACCTTCGTCCCGTGAGGAAGACCGATAACGCCAGATCCTCTTTCGTCGTGAAGCTGAATGGGGAGCGAGTGAACGCGTTGGAGAAAATGGAGTGAAGGTGTGCGGTGTGTGTGTGTGTGTGTAGCTTGGGGCCGATGCTGCGAAGGAGAGAACGCGATGCTTAGGAAACACTCGGTACACGATGCCGAAACGAGTAGATTCCCTTTGAGACGAGCGTCAAAGCTAATGGACTCTCTTTAGCGCCGGGGCGCGCAGTAGCAGCAGCTCTTCTCGCTACAACGCACGATCCAAACCCCCTTCGACCCTCTAACAGTCGCGTTCTCCCACTCTCGCGAACTTTCGACTCCCACTCTCCCCCCTCTTTCTGCTCGTGTTTTTCGTCAGTCTCTTCGTTCATTCCTATCTATTTCTTCGTTATCGTAGCTTCGATTGGTACACGAATTTGTTACAAACTCGAATCAATGAATTATTGCAAATTAGCAATAACGATTTGTTTCATCCGATTGAAATTTAAATAGAATAAAATTTTGCCTGTCGCGCGATCTAATAGACGATTTATTAGGTTCACAGAGATGAGTACGTATTTTATTTTTTGGTCAATTTTAGGTTATTTCACTTAAGACTCATACTATTTTAACTATTATTTCTTGTAATTCGATTATTTCGGAAAAATAATCTGACAAAAATCTGTCGACGATTTTTTTTTAATCCCATCAAATTACTTTTCTTATTTGTACGAAACTCCGTGCAAAGTCTATTCGAAGATCGAGAAGCACGAAAGATCGAATACGAATCTTTTCGTCTTCTCGTTGAACGATTTATATCTCGATTGTCCCCGAATCGCGACACTGCGATGCTGCAGCAGTGGCAAAACGGAAATCGGAGAAGCTGTCAACTCGCCGCCATGCATCTGCCACTTACTCGCGACGAGAGAAACTCCGAAGAGCGGAGAGCCCACCCCTCTGTCGTTACAGTTACGCTCTCTCTTCCTTCGATCTCTTCGTCGGTCTCGTCTTTTTCCACCACAATGAGACGCTCCATTTTGTCACAATTATCTCCATTATGCTCGTTGGGAATCGTGCGAGCATCTCGCAAGACTGGTACACACTGAAAGGAAGCGTTTTAGTTCAACCGCAGCCGATGCTAAACGCGAACGAACAAGAGGACCGATGTTACTCGTGTCTTATTCGCTCTAAGATCGCCTCATCTTCGCGCAGGTACTTCGCTCCATGACGTACCTTTTTCACACATTTTTCTTCCATTTTACCTTTTCCTATTACCAAATTTTTATTGTGTTTTGACGCGTGAATCTCTGATTTCGCCGCAAGATCCTCTCCGCACACTTGGAACGCATCCAGGCGCTGTTTTCGTTTTCGTTTTTTTTTGTCATCCACCGCGATCGGTGCACGCAAAAAGGATACAGATCAGATGCCCGGATAAGTTCGCTTGTCTGGTGCGAAAATCGTGGCGCGTTAGGAAAAATAATGTTCGAAAGAGTCCCTCGCGCAGAGCCCGGGCCAAGGGACTCTCTCACCCTCTCCTGTTGCCTCGTCGTATCTGATCGGACCAAATATAGAGTTACGAGTTCGGGGGTTGGTATCCGGTTCACCGCTGCTCCTGTTGCTCCCGACGCTTTTACCATACATAAATGTGCAGCACCGTGAAGCTGACCTACTGACTACAAATGTGCACCAGACGTTCTCTAACGCAAGCATTAGGCGGTCGACTTCATCGTAAGGATATTTTTATCCCCGCTAATGCTTCGTTATTTCGAGGCTCGCATCTTCTACCCTCTATTCCCAAAGGGCTTGTGGTTCATACCTATATACTCCCGAACACCGTGAACCGATTTTATCTTCCAGCATCCCGAATACTGATCCATCTTATCCCTAATAATAAACGTTTAAACCCGACTCCTCGTTGTTCACGCCGTTATCTCCTTCAATACCGAAAATTCAAAATTGATGTGCCAAAAAAAAAAAAAAATCGTCACTGTACCCAAGTGCGAACGACATGGTCTATAGCAGTCAGATACGTGTACTCGAACGTTTACCAGCCTATCGAAATACAGTGGCCGGGTGAAATGCAACAGCATCGAGAGAAACACAGCATCCGTGCATCACGTACCGCGACACGTACATCAGCTCTCCCTGCATTGTATTTCCGTCCGGTATATAGCCGGACAGAGACGCGGAAACGCGCTCAACTCTCGTGTGTTCCATACTGAAAATTCTATACAGCAGAAAAGGGAAACACAACGGTGCACTCGATCCTTCGTTGTTGCCCCGTACCGTTGTTATTCGCGATGCGAGAGAATCGACAATCGCCAACCGTGTAGGCCCCGGTGTGTATGGCAATTGGTGCTCCGTACACACATTTGTTTTTCGTGTGTATGTAACATCGAATAGCTTCTACTCTTCCTCTTTTACCGCTGCATTTGCTTCCACATCCCATTCGTTACTGTATAGTTTACCTTACGGGTACAAAACAGTGTTCATCATGAACGCGCCATATTGCCACGCGTTAGCTCTACTTCGAGCGATAAACTATTATGTACAACGCGAATGACGTTTGTATATATATGTGTGTATGTTTTGTGCAAAAGCCGAACTCGCCCGCAGATATGAAACCAGCATGGCGGATGCTTACAAATAGTTGCGGGGCGTTGTGGAAAACCCCCCCGGCTGCACGTCTACGTTGGGCATCGGCGGCTTTTAACAGCGTGTCTCACTCCGGTATTATATTGTACACATCTCGCTCTCTATTCTCACGTTTCGTAGCGTACAGTAACCTTTGTCCCTCGAATCAGCGAAAGGAAGAAAGAAGGGTTTTTTAGGTGGAGCTAAACTCGTCGCGTTTGTTGCGTAAGGGCAACGTGTAGAATATGGAGGGATGCAAGCAACGATTCTGTACGCGTCTTGTGTCAACCCTTTTATTCTTCGTGTGTTAACAATTATTATTCGAGGATGTTTTGGGCGTTTTTTTTTTTTTTTTTCAAACACGAATTACCATTCGAGATTCGTTGGAATCTTGAAGTGCTCGCGAATCTCGAGGATCGTCCCGATGGAAGAAAACGGAGCAATCGAGTTTTGTCAAGAGGGATGATAGTTTTGTCGAAAGCTTCGGGTGTTTGACGCCTTGGCAAAAAGGTTTTGTCGCTGTATGGAATGAATAAGAGGGAGAAACACCGCGAAACTGTATGAGTACCTTATCGGGGCGCAGAAGCTATAACGTTGAACGCGGTTTTTCGCGCGTCCGCGGGTTGCTGCTGGTGCTGGTGCCGCTGCTGAGATCAATATCTCAACATTGAGGCGCACAGCACAGCGTGGGCGTGAATGGAAACATCGGTCGGTAGGCTCCGCCTACCAGTTTCGAAACAGACCAATCGTACCGGGTCACCGTTATCCTTCGTACAGGACTACGGTTACGTAGGGTCCTGGAAAATTGGGCGGAGTTTCGGATTCCGAATGGGTACCAAAGGGGGCAAAGAGTGAGAGATGTTTGGTAAAACTGGTAGGGGAAGAAAGGTTCGTAGTAGTGGAGGTGGCCGATGGAACGTCAACCCCGATACTCCGGTCGTAAATCATGACCAGTCGTTCGCTCGGCGCGGTATCGGGCTAAACGCATCGTACACGTGTCAGGACATTATAGCTGCAGTTCTACATCAATTTTGTTTTTTTTTTGTTCGCAACGCACGGGTTGAATTGCAAGTTCTACCTATCTGTGAATTCCGGAGAACAATTCCGTAAAAATCACTACTGAGTGTTCGACAAGGAAAACGGACAATAAATTTACATTATCTTATTAAACATACCAAAGTTTGTGTGAAGAAAACAACAAAAAAGTGTAGTAAAAGTTGTTCACGTATCAACGGATGAAGTACAGTTGAAGTTTTGCGGACACTCCGGCAACGGTAAAAGCTGAGAGTTGTATTTTTTTGGAGGCGAAGTTCTTCGCGCGCTAAGAAGTGGAGTACGATTGGTTTCAAGATTGAAGGTTTAGTGATGTGCAGTAACGAGAGTCCGCCACCCGCCAAGGAGCCATTGGCCGTCGGCCTCGGCGTTGGCAATCCGATGGCCGGTTTTCTACCGGGTCTGGAGCATTATCGTTTGCAATTGTATCATTACGCAATGGCGGAACGTCTGCGTCTGGCGCAGCAGTTGCATCCTCAACATCCTGGTGGTCATCCGACTTCCGGTGGTCCGGGTTCGCATCTTGGAATGTCACCGGGTTTTCCGGCACCGTTGCCGCTCTATCCCGCCGCCGCGGCTGCCGCTGCAGCCGCCGGATATCCGAGCCGACTTGCTCTCTCAATGGCGCTTCTCCATCCGCATCATCAGAGAATTCCGGAAGAACCAAAACCGCAACACAGTTACATTGGTTTGATCGCAATGGCGATACTCTCGTCGCCGGAAAAGAAGCTCGTGCTGTCCGATATCTATCAACACATATTGGAACACTATCCGTACTTCAGGACTCGCGGTCCCGGGTGGAGAAACTCAATAAGACACAATTTGTCGCTCAACGATTGTTTCGTGAAATCCGGACGCAGTGCGAACGGCAAGGGTCACTACTGGGCGATACATCCGGCTAATTTGGAGGATTTTCGTCGCGGTGATTTTCGCAGACGCAAAGCTCAAAGAAAAGTACGACGACACATGGGATTGGCCGTCGATGAAGAACCCGACAGTCCGAGTCCACCGCCACTTCCGGCTACTCCACCGCCGCCAACTGCACTGGTAGGTTTAGAGATTCCCTTTGAAGAAATCTTATAGTAGAATTATATTGACAATATATCTTCCTACATCATGCGTTTGGCAAAAAAAAAAATCATTAGAGTTTCGGATAAATGAGCGCTCGAGACACAGTGCAACATATAATGGCCGTCTCTCGATCGTTTATTAGCTGCATTGGGTCTCAGGTCTCGAAACAAAGACCCGCGTTGTCAACGATGCGAAATGACGGTAATCTGATCATTCAACGTCCATTATTTTAAACACAGTCTTCTGATATATATGTATTTAATTTATATATCCATTCATTTATTTAGTTAACATATAAATTTATTTATTCAATTTTATTCACGCGAAAAAACGTTTATACATTTAAAGATCAGTAATTAAATCCATAACATTCTTTTCATAACGATTAGATAAACGAGAAAAAGGCAATTCAATGCAGGCGTATGCAATGTTTTATGTAACGAGTTCAATACCTGCATAGGCTCTGCAAAAAATATCACAAATCATATCACACGGCATATCACGCCGCGTTTGCATGATACTTTTACGGACAACTATCAATAAGACATCGATAATTTTTTCAACCGAATGACCGTCATTTTACATCGACAAAGTTTTTAATATAAAAAATAAAAATTGAATTATACGACACCAAGTAAATGATACTTCGATATGCGTTGAAAAAAAAAATGACCGTCATTTTGCTTCTTTAGGTAGGACCACCGGTAGCGTCGCAACCGATAACCGGAATGTGGAGTCCGCATCATCATCATCACCACGGACAGCAGCAATTAGCTCAGCAACAGAATATCCATCAGCATCATCATTCCCACGGCCAGCATCATCAGATTCAGAGTCAATCGTTGCGCCGGACGTCTTTTCAACCGTCGAGAAAGCGTCAATTCGACGTCGCCTCGTTGCTCGCCCCCGACGATCATCAGCACATCGATACAAGCGAAAGTATAATCGGAAGATCGGTGAAAACGCGAAGATTCAGTTGCAGCGAAGACGAACACGATATGCCGGAACCGGAGGTGGATCAGGACGAGGAGGACGTCGACGTGGACGTTGACGTTGACGTAGTCGCAGAAACGAATCCAATGCCTTCGCCCGGTACGCCGTCGGGTAGTCCTGATTCGAAAATCACTTCGTCGTCGAATCATTGCGACTGGAACGGCTCACTTCCGGGTCTACGAGTCGCGGCGGGTGGTCAACCGTTATCCGCGATTTATCTCCAAAATCATCTTCACGTGAGAAATTATTACGTACAGGCGAACGCTGGTTCTGGATCCAGCGTTTAAAAATCTTCGTCGATTCCCGGGCATAAGAAATAAAAAATAACCAAGAAATGCTCGATTAATCGATGACTATACCAGCGATGGACCAAAATCAGGACAGACGTAGAGGAGAGAGAGAGAGAGAGCGATGAAGAGAGAGTTACAAAAATTATTATAGTTAATACGTGGAAAATCTGTAACCTTGTAAATACGAAGACGAAGGGAATGGAGAATAGAAAAAAAAAAAGAAAATGAAGTCTCGCCTGTGTCCCGAAGTGCGAGCGAACGAGAGATCGTCGAATCTGTCGTATGTTCAAAGTGTAATATATTAGTTGTATAATGATGAGGAAAAAAAAAACACAGACACATCGCGTTTTAGAGAACCAATGTATAAGAAAAAAAATTGAATATATATATATATAATTAATTGTATTTAATTATATATACTATTATATAAACACGTGATTCAACTGCTGGGACCCCTTACCCGAGGCTCGAGGCGGTCAATTCCGCGAGAGAATGTCCTGTAACCCCGTATGTATGTATCTGATGTATATGTACCTACGCGTGTCTCCTACAGCCCTTTCTTTCATTAGTTAGGAAACTCTTGTCGCAGCGTCAACGTTGCAACCAACGAGTCTCATCGGGTTGTGAAACTCACCGATGAAATAACTCTCGCTGCGATTTAAATAATGGGTCATCGACAATTCGTTATCGAGAATTTAATAAAAACAAACAAAAAAAAATATTTGGCTCCCACAAAAATGATGCATTGTCTTTCGAAGTTTTATTCACTTACCCTCGACATGCGCGCATGCGCGCGCGTCTCAACGCGGTCTCACGGCAAAGAGGTCAATTATACGTACGAACACATGGAATCATTAATCAAGTAATCAACGATGAATCGTTTCTCATTACTCGCATTGTCAGTCGTGAAAAATAGTTAAAATAAAGTTTAAGCTGCTCAGCAGCTCGATGAAAATGCTTGCAAAACTTCGAGGCCTCTTTCACCGATCAGTCATACAGACCGCCGCTGCATGTCTCGAACCGTTTACGATTGCTTTTGCACAGCTGCAATAGCGCAACAAAGTGTATGCGTAGATAGGTTCAGCTAGCGGACAATTGACGCCGAGGCCTCCGGCACGATACATCCGTTTGGAAACGACAAAAAAAGGAAAGAGAAAAAAAAGAAAAAGAAATAATACGTCTACATTGCGTTTACGTTCGAGTGCTTGGGAAATCCATTTGGTTATACCGGTGTGATAATAGAAGTAGCGCCATTAGTGGATGCAAATAACGAATGGCCGCGACGACTTTTAAACGAGAATTTTTGTTTGAACGCGAGGGAATGTGCATGCAAATCCTGCCTTCGTGACAAGCCTCCGCCCGCCCCAACGAGGCTTGTCTTCTATGCGCATGAGAAATATTTCTAACGATTCCTGATAATAATAATAATAATAATGAGTTAAAAAAAAACCGGGAACGCTTCATCGATGTTGCAATCTCCGGTGTCGCGTATAACGATTGACAGCGTCCTCCTTGGCTGTCCAACAGTGCAGAAATTTGCTTGTCAAAAAAAATAAAAAATTCAATGATAACCCCGATACAGAATTGTCTGTGTTCCATGAATATATCATTATCATTGTGTGTTTCGTTATAACTGAAGAAAATGTAACGATTTTGCATTAACTCGATGACCCCGATACACATCGACGATGGAAATCGTGCCGCTCTCGCTTATCCGAGACTTTGCGAACTGACTGACCGCGAGTTTAAATCTTTTTCTTCTCTTCGGTTAGGATGGAGACGTCAGAAGCGTTCGCACCTGGTCGCTCTCGTCCCAAGGCGCTTAATAGCAAGTAGAGCCACTCTTGATCTGTTTATCGCTAATAATTCCTGCAGGAAAATCCGTTCTAATGGGAAACACGCTATGAAAATAATCGTTCGTCCGCGTTGCACCGACGCACTGATCCTTGCGCACCGTCGCAAACCTTCGACGGATAATCCGTCTGTTTTCCCGGGAAAATACGTTGCCGCTAGTGGAACGCCGGCATCGTTAAGTAATTCGCGAAATATTCGTATGATAATTTGTCATATCTTGAATTTCATTTTTTTCTAATTACTATTTTATCCTATCGTATTTTTCATTCATTAACAATGTTAAACGAAAGACAACGGAATTATTGATGCCTCTGCGCTTTGATTCGGTGCTTCCTAATAGCTTTCCCCATGCCGATGAAACCTTAGATATCACTTTCCCGAACAGCCGAAAGAGAGAGAGAGAGTCAAAGAGCGAAAACATCAGAGAATCTCTATCCGCTTCTCGGCAAAAGTCTCTCAGAAATATATATATATAATAATCGACATCGAAGCTTCGCATCAAAACGGAACGAAGCCCGACTAGCGAACGAAAGCAATTTGTTAAATATCGTCGTTTTCCGTAACGTTAATACGTCTATAGTATAAAAGCAAACGCAACAAACACTCTCGAAGCTACCGTAGAAATGCTGCGAACGATTTAAAAGATTATACCTGTTTCCCGGTATGAGAATCATCGCGTTCCACGCGTCTTAAAGAGCTCGGAGACAAATGCTCGCGTGGGAATACCCGTACACCTTCGTGAACTATCTTCTCCGAGAAATTATTAAAATTTTACCATACATAATTCTCAAACTTTTAAAGTAGCCGTGAATAATCTCGACGCCTAAATGCGAACTAAAAGTAATTTGGAAATTGAAGAAAATTCGTATCCATCCTGAATCTTCGGAATTCTGATTTGTATAATTCTCAGCGAAAATTCGTTGTCATAGCCGCATCGCGCATAAGCATTTTCCCACCGGTATCGGAAAGAATCTCCGGGAACATGCCGCGTTGTTTGAGAAAAATCAAACGAGTGAAAGAAAGGATGAGAAGGTTTCCGTGTGTGTCTAATGCCGTTCGGTCTATCGACAATATATATAACAACAAGAGACTTCGTCTCGAAGAGTTTTTCGGAGGTGTTAGAAAAACATAACCGTGATGGGTTTGTGCTCCGTGTGTATAGACGAACGATGCCGGTCAAGCTATGCAAAGCGATTCGGGTGCAGTTTGTTTTTCTTTCGTACCGCTGGGCCACTGAGAAAACTATATATATATATTCATCGATACCGAGGATACCAAAGTCTCACGGAGTTTTCGGATATTTAACAAATATAATGAGACAGCGCAATATCGCCGCAGAGCTCCGTGCGCCGCTGCATAGGATTCTCCTCGTCACCTGTCTCGCTCGGTGCCTTATTTTTCTTACGACTTTTTTTTCACGCTGCGAAGACTCCAAAAGTTTCCGCATACTTCGATCGTCCGTTTGGCATTTTGCTGACGTTTTTTTTTACCTGCAACGAGTTCACAAACTCGATCGTAGTGTCCTATCTCCGAATAGTAACTCGTGTACGCAGCCGCGAGGTTTCGAGAGACCGGATGTTAGATCGGCCATCGGATAGGCAGATTTTTTTTTTTTTTTTTTTTCATCTATTCTTGGAATATATTCATTGTGAGATCGATCGATGTTTGCTTTGCTGAAGTTCTCGCGTTATATTAAATATCTACCTAATATAGTTGCGGAGGTAGAAGAGTATCGGTGGGACACGGGTCGTTGCGTAAATAACGAGCGAGAGTAGCCACTTCCTTTTTTTTTCTACGTGCAGTGCCACTGTACAATGACTTGGTTACACATTGTTATCCCGGTGGATGGGACCCATCGAGACATATTGGCCAGGAGAGATCTTTCTCGAGTGGGGAAGCGACGGTAAAATGGGGCCTCTTTCTCGTCTTGTATACTTACTCTTCGTCACCGCCACTCGTGCATTCAACGAAACGGCTCACCCTTCGAGAGGTTCATCCTGACCGGAGAGACGCGCGCTCGCCTTATGCAGGACACTCGTCCTTACGGTCAGGTGTGAGACGTGCGTGTCAAGCTGTACCTTCTAATGCCTAATAATCCATTTACCGGGGAGAGCATATTGTGCGATTTTTCAAGAGGATATAATGTTTTTATAGGATTCGATTTAAGATTTTTTTTTACCGAGGAAAGCAACGGGGGGGGGGGGAAGCATTTTCGTCGCGTCTACCTATTCTAATGTCTATTTTTCTACTAAACATGGAAATTAGTTGCTATGGTAATAAGATTTTTTTTATTTTTGATATATTTTTCTTTACGATGAAACTGTTCGTTACAGTTGATTCTCGAACTTATGTGCATCACGCGCGTAATCGTGTGCGCTCAGCAGCAGACTCGTTACTTTTCTGTTATAATAAAAGGCATCGTCGCAGTTCTCGCGGGGTGGTTAGCTCTCTAGCCTGAGAGAGACCTCGGGAGAACTCGCTCCGAAACGGGGCTCAATTATTTTTCCTCGAGACTGAATCTGCTCGCGCTGCTCGAATACCTCCGGACAATCGGCTCGTTCGTACGAATCGCTTGCGCATACGCCCGCCTCGCTTTCTCATTCGATCTTTCTCCGTTTCTCGCTCTCTCTCTCTCTCTCCCTCGCTCTCGCTCTCGCACTCTCTCTCTCTCTCTCTCTCTCCTTCTCTCTCTCTGTGCACTGTGTTATATACTTCGCTATATACACAGTGTATATCGAATCGACGATGTAAACGGCTCACCGTCGCGACGATTCTGATTCCCGTGGCGAATGCAGCTGCTAACTGTTACTGTAATATTTCGTCCGGTAGAGCTACTCTGTGGTGCTCACTCTCACTCTCTTGACTACATTGTAGCCGTCGCGCGCGCGAGAAACTCGGCGGGTGCGATTGCCAGCAACACCGGAACAGCATTACAACAGCATCAGCGCCCGAGTGTACCACCCAAACATTGAAACGTCCGGGGGTTTTCGGTGCAACAATGCTCGACGAATAAAACATTCGGAATATGCTTTCGAGAAAACTCTCACAGACGGGGTATTTGTCGAAAACCACTTTATCGCGAATTGATGAAGTGTGATTTATTTTTTTTTTTTCACAGTGTTAGGCGGTGTTTGGTAGACGAACAAAAAAAAAAAATGTATAGCAAATTTTTATAGCCGATTTTTCAAAAATTTTCGATTTTCTGTATTTTTAAGCGACTTTATGTTTGCTTTACAATGCAATTTTACAGACTCTCGTGTTCCATGAGAAAAAAAAACACTCGATAATAACGCAATATTCTTCCAATGTTTTTCCGCCAAATTTGCCACCATTTTGAAAAAAATATTTTTCTCACGTATTTCGATGTATTTTTTTTACTATGACTACAAAATAGATACAACTTTGAGCCGAAATTCAAGCGAAAATTATTTTAATCGCGTGAGTAAAAAAAATTGCTTTTGTGTAAAATTCAATTAATAACAATAGAAGTCAAAAGGTTAATGTTTCTAGCAATAAATTTCCGATCGATTCGAACTTTCGTTTCCGTTCGATATTCCGAACTTTGTTCAATAACCAGGACACGTTCAGTAACCGGTACCCTCGACGCCGATGTATATTTTGTTGCTATTCTGAAATTCACGGATTATACTGTTGCCAGAGGGGGATGCATTAGCGCCGAGCCGATAATGGGGCGTACGGTCGAGCCTCGCGAAAACGCGAAGCGAGACTAACACACATACGTATCTCACACAGTATCTCACATTATATGCAATACGCCAACGGATTTATAAAACGTCCGTGACGCGTTCACCGTGGATCGGGGGAGGTTCGGTTGTATAAATTTATGCAACCCGACTCTGTCAACTATTTTACTCCATCCCCGAGCGTCAATTTTCCCCGCGCGCCGTGTGGGCGCCTCTCTCGCATTCGGTCAGCAATATATTATATTAACATATATACACCCGTTGTACCGTACACCATCCGATTCGTTTTCAGAAACGTTTTCCCGAACACCGAACACCCCCCGGGTTTGCCGGTTCGAATTTTCCCAACCGAGAGACACCGAAATAACTGGTGAATCAATCGGTTCAACCCGTTCCACGTCCACCTCTCGTACGCGCGCGTATACTGCACAGCAATCCTCGATCGAGAGAGCAGTTTCAACTCTATGCGGTTGTACCCAACATAATGCGTATATGTGTCCGAGTGTCGATGCAAAATATTTGGGTAACAGTAGTTACCACGTAACGTGACTGTTCTCCCGCTCTCTTTCTCCCTCTCGCGTGTTCGATGCCCATCGAGCTGTATATACAACGCTCCCGAATCCATTTGATTCTCAATGACACGCAACGTTGATGGACGAAATCCCGATGGAAAATATTTCTCTACTGTTTTACGGCATCGAAACGAGGAAGCAAAACTGGCTGCGAATTGTATATTCATAAATTTAGCGATGTCAATAAATCTTGAATATCGTCAGCGATATACGACAACATACATTATGTTAAGTTGAAGAAAACGAGAAAATGGAGGATGTATTACTTTTTCTATGGACCGCGATGTATTGTCTTGAATTTGCGCAGTGCAAATATAGTACGGCGGGGGTCTAACGTTGTATGGTTTATTGAAGAACCTCTTCCGGCTCGATGCAAGAGTACTCGAGGCACCCCCGAGGGGCCTTTTTGAAAATGCTGGTCACTCGAATTTAGCCCTCGTTTAGGTACGCATTCATGACGAATTTGTAGAAGAAAACGAGACTCGAAAATAACTCGCGGTTGGTAACGCGTCGAGAGCGTGAAACACTCGAGGGTGTAACCGAGCACGTGATCCAATGTGACTGCTCGTGCGTTTGTTGGAGAACCCCGAACGGGGAGCATACCGTGCGGCATACTCGAGGGTTCTCTGTGGTACGAAATAAATCGGAAACAAATTCGTCTCGAATTATCGAGAGTGACTCTTCAACGATTCTTCATCGCTCTGTATTATCGAGTGGACCGAAGAAATCGAGAGGAATCTTTTTGCTGTTAGCGAAAGAGTCCTCTGTTCCTGGATACGACGACTATGGCCTCAGCTCGTGCGTGAATAACGGACAGACGGGACAGAGATCGCATTCGGGAAAATGTCTACGGGATATGTACGGTCGCGCAGCAGTTACCTACTCCCGAAGGATCTTCCAGGAGTTCTCCTGCACATGCCGTCGTGACACGAAGTCCCAAGGTTCCTCGATCTCGTGTCTATCCTCTATCGCACTCTGGCTTCTCGCATGCAGACTGAATTCAAATGCTCAAGCGTCGTCGCGCACCCCCAGAGTAAAACATCCCTTGTGTATTAAGACGAGGAGACGACGAGACATTAGACAACGAGACTTCGACAGGCGAAGAATTAATAAAAAATATTAATTCTTTTGATATTGTTAAGACATTAAAAACAAAATCGAAATTTTTCAACGCGACGCTAATACCGAAGATACTTTGTATTTTTTTTCTATTTTTACGAATTTTCGTAAATTTTTTGGGGTCATGGAGACCCTGAGAGCCGAAATCGATAAATGCGGAGTCAAAAAAATCGGAATATTCGAATTTTTTAAAATATACTTCCCAATCCCTTCGATAAACAGTATAAATCAATCAAAATCGTATACAAGAAAAAATCTACAAATGATTACGAAAAAATAAATAAATGTCCCGAGTGCCTCATCATTATTTCTCGATCGTCGCCACGACAAATGATGTCCCGACTCGTACCGACGATAATCGCGTGCTGGTATTCTCGCATCTCCGCAAAATACGAAAATATGCGATGTCTAAGCTGCGTAAACGAGTCGAGTGTGTATTGTGAAGAGTGTCTCTCGTTCGGTGTGTGCATCACCCGATGACAGAGAGGATCCTTGTGGACATCGCCTCGAGTTATTGTTTGAGAAAAATGCCGAAATGGGTCCCCGCTATTTATAAAGTCTGGTCTGTTCATCGTCCGTCGCGAGCTGCATGCACAAGCTACTGCGCTTTACCGATGCTTTTTGCTTGATAATTATATGCCGGGATTCTCATGGTGTTTGCGGTGCGGCTCCCGGTAGCCGGATTCAGCGGGTAGCGTCGAGGTGTCTTCCACAGCGTTTCTTTACACACGTGCCTCGTTACCCTTCTCCGTGTCTTTCCAATACCGAGAGACACGGAGACTCTCGTTGAATGACTTGGTCGTGATCGCGGGAGTAAGAGCAGCGGGTATCCGCAAAAAGAGTAAAGAAAGACGAAGAGAAGATGCTACCCTCCTCGAGGGCAGGGCGCGCTGGTAGAAGCAGCAATCGCAGCAGCAGCAGCAGCAGCAGCTTTACTGTATGTACCTTGGTATTGATATATACTGAGGAATATATATATGTAGTCATATATATGCTGTACCGTTGCACCGACTAATGGAACGCCACTCGAGACCACTTTGGCCGCGGCAAACAGGCACGACGACGTTTCTGAAAACCCATCGGTCGAGACCTGTCGCTCTCGCGAACCACGAAAGATAGTTATACGCACACATACATATACATATACATATATATAGTACATAATACCAAATGCTGTACCTCATTCAGCAGATATATGTACGAATATGTATACCAAAAGCACTCGATATCTCGAGTGGACAGTATCGTCCTTCGATATATATAAACGTGAAAATTGCATAGTCGAAGAAACGAGACGAAGCAATACGCGACTCGGTTGATCAGTGTTATCCCGGAGGCGTCAGAAATCAACCCCACGAGTTCTGACAACGATAGAAGAGCGGGCCAACTATAGAATAAGATGCGCCCTCATTGGCTCTCGTAGTTTTACGAGGTTAGTAACGAGAAACCGACCAGTTTTAGTCATCTCCGTTGGTAAATGTAGCGAGATGAAGGGAGAAATAGCGAAACTCGATCGTCTGAATCCTGATACGTTCGTCCCGCTCTTGGTAAAGTCCCACGGGCAAACGGACTCCCGCGGGACCCAACTCCGAGTCGACGTTTAGTCGGCTAATATACGAAAATTATCGCACATGTGTCTCGCATATTTGCCTCAATATCATTCGGGTTTTTTTTTATATCGAAAGAAAAATACATTTTAGCAGTTTGATATAAGACATTTTGCGAAAATTTTACGACCCGCATTTATCTTAATTAATTAATCGTTTCATTTGCAATTCGTAAAAATTTCCATATCCGCATTGTCTCGAACGCTGACAAAAGATTTTAATTTATTCGTGAAAAAATTCACCTGCATCGAAGCAGCCGATGTAAAATTTTACACGTACGATATCGAAAAATTATCGCTGTATCGATTTGCCATAACCAAACGAGAATTAAAAAGAGACGAGTAATGCTCGTGGGGTAGAATTCCAAATCGATAGAAAATAGATAAGCGAGTTACGATCCTTCGAGCGACGGCTTGAATCAACTTTATATACATAATAATATCTTTACATAGGTTTTGTGTAATATATAGTACCGGCGCTGTGCCTACCGGTGGTATATCGGAAGAACGAGAGAAATCTAATGACTTTATTCAACGTCACCGGGCCTGTAATTACCCGCAGGCGACTGCCGCCGCCGCGCACTGCAGCCCGAGGGATACAACCCCTGCGACTGTGTCCTCTGTGTAGCGATTAGCGTTAGCTTCGCTCGCTCACTCGACGGTTTCTCCCCCCCCCCCCCCTCATCCGCGCGTACCAAGCCGCACGCGGTGATTACCAAGTTAGCCTAAATAGGGTATAGTGTTTAGGGAGACTACACTACGTGCGGGACTGATGCCAATCACGAGCCCTCTAAAAGACGCGCCCTTTATCGCGAGCTGCATACTCGCGAAACCACTTTTTTTTTTTTTTTTTTTTCATAGAAAAACCTTTTCTCAGCCGTATTTCCGGTAAGTGCGGAGATAAAAAAATAAAATTAACAATTCAAAAATATTTTTGAGATCAACTGAACATCAATTGAATAATTATGATCGAACATATGAAAGAAATAACTAATTGGGAGGACTAGCAATTAGTTGAGAGATCTAATCCTCAGTTGGTACAACTCATTTTTTCGTAAAGAGTTGTTCCACTAACGAAATATCAATTATCTCAACTTATAATTTCATTCGGTTAATAATGGAAAATCATAACGAGCCGTATCATTATCCGAGCTCTCGATAACAGTCGAGTCGAGAGTTCCAAACGAGTTTCAGAGCGAAGCTTCCGAACGCGAATGTTGTCGCACACTCCGCGCTCCAAGAAACTCCTCAAACCCGAGACTTGGGTGGAGAATAAAAGCCAAAAGCAAGGATCTACACCAACATCCATACCGACGTCGTCGTATCGGTATTCCGCTTAGAAATTCGGTCCACGTGCAAGATGGCGGCTGGTAGTTTGCTCCCCCGGCAATGCACCCCGCCCCTCGGCGTTTTCTCTGTCCCTCGTTCACCCCACCCTCTCGTCGAGGTGAAACACCATTCTCCGCCCTCCTCGGGGTTATACTCGCTGCCAATGCGCTCTGCCTATACAATATCTCTGTCTCTCCGTTTTCCATCCCCCGTAACACCCTTCGTCGGGCGCTTCTGTCCTTCTCTATCTCGCATCGAAACTCCCTTCGCGTTCCCTCATCGTTCCCGACTCTCTCGCCTCATCCTCAACCCAACGTTTCGACAGTGTCTCTTGCTTGTAGCCAAGAGATACGAAGCAAAGGTATAGGTATACAGAACAATGCTGAGAAATCGAAGCAGCAAAAGCATCGCGGAGGGAATGGGGCGATAGACAGAGATGGGACACGGGAACTGGAAGCTTCAGTGAACAGGCTGTGTGTTGGTTAGGCGTCCCAACAGTTTGACGACATGCCCATTATATCGGTCCTCTATCTGTTAGGTACCTACCACACGCACACACACACAAAGTCAGAATTGCGAAGGTCCACGTGTGTTTAGAACGCGATATAGTTCATTGTATACAACACAAGAGTACTGGTAACTACACGGAAAGGGGGATGATGATGGTTCGGTACATAGAACGCCGAGAGGAATCTGCCGTACGAGATATAGGATACAATACAGATTCCCGAAGACTTAGTACCGCGGAGTAAAGTAGAGAAGATGCCAAAAGGGAATGGGAAGAGGAGAAGATGAGCTTCGGGACTCCAGTTTCCGAGGTTCGAAGTTCCTTCAACTGCTACCAACGACAGCTTGACGCTTCGATAAGGGGTTCTATTTGGATGCTCGTTTCCAAGACTTTGTAAAATCAAAACGACAACGCGATGGGTAACTGAGGAACATTACTTTTTATCAACGACACTCGAAAAAAATTATAATTTCGAAGAATGCATTGTTAGTTCGGACTTTATATTCAACACGTCATTTTTTTTTCGGTATGAATTTATGAGTTTGTGAAGTTTTGACTTCGAAATAATTTATCATAGCAATAATACGTCGGAAAAATGTACTCATATTTTTCCTATTTAAGTGTCCACCTACTTTCGTTTATGTTTGATGTTGTCGTGATTTTTTTTTTTTTTAACATTGCTGTCCTCGTTGGTTGAGTTTTTGTAAACGATACCTGGCCGTTCGGCTCGTGTGTGCCGAGGATACATTCTTAAATATCTTCGGACCTCTGGTTCGGTTTCTTTTTTCGTTTACTTTCTTCGTATACTCTCTCTCCCCGGTATATATACGCGTTTGCCGGATTCGGAGCTGATGCTGCTGCTACTGGACCGCGTAATGGAGTGTCCACAATTTTTCTTTGGATTCGACGAGTGTCTCAAGTAAGGTGACGACGAGGCGAACGCCGAAGCGTAGACACTCTCTCCAGCAAGCAGGTATATAACCACAGAACCCAAACATGCTGCACGTATTAGTAAAATCTATTAGAGCGAAAGAATTGCAAGGTAAAGAGCGCGGAGAGACCTGCTCTCGATCTCTTTCGTTCGAACTGAAAAGCAGAGCAGAACGAAAATCTTTCAGTCGCCAATGGCGTTCTATTATGGAGTGTAAGGAAAAACGGGGACAGGCGTGCGCTTCGGGGTTAAGAGGGATAAGCGTTGACGGAACTAACCAGCCGTGAGGACCTTCCAAGAGGATCTCGCGCTTAAAACTCTAATCCTTGCTTCTTCGCTTCTATGGGATAACACGAGGAATTACGAAGAATCGTGACCGACCGAACGCGAAAGGATCTTCCGGTTCTTTTCGTAGGGCTACGATCTACGCTGCTGGACAACCGGAAAATCTTTCGTACGTCATAACCCTTTTTTTTTCTAAAAAAAAAAAAAAAGAAACAAACGGAAATATTCCTCTTTCTGGAACGTACGCTGTCGTTAATATTATCAGTGAATGATGATTTTTTCAATAGCAATTTTTAATAATATTACATCGAGGTATCGCTGAGTAAGAGCATTTTTTTAATCATGTTCAACGACATTCCATGGCACTGAGTACAAAATCCAATCCGTGACCAATGAAAAATAGAAACCCTATCTATATCCGCGGTTCTTTGTTCTCAGCGCTCTGTACAAAAAAAAAAAAGAATTTGCGTATTATAGTCTTTGTACCAGAGGCCAGCATAGCGAACGCGATATTGGAGGCGCATGTGGCAATAAAAAATTGATAATTGGATGAAAAAAAAAAAAAAAAAATTGGAAAGGCGTGACAGTGGATATGCACGGAAAATCGAGAGAACGGTAAAAAGAAGAGAAAAAAAAGGTTTGGGGTTGACTATAAGTAAAAAGAATCGAAATCGCGCGATAGGATATGCTATATATGGTACGGTAGGTACCAAACCACAGCGAGGAGTAAAGCCGAGCGAGAGTGCGTTCGTTTTGGAGCCGCGGCAGCCGTATATCGGCACAGTTTTAATCAACGCTCTGTGGCAAATCCCCGTCGCTCGAGAGTCCGGGCGATCCTCTCGCTCGCTCCGGTTTTTTTTTTCCATACCCGCGGATATACATATATATATATTTTTTATTCATACCAAACCACCCCTTTCATCGGGGCTTTTTTTCAAATTTCATTAGTGAACAGCAGCCGGATTATTCGCGTAGGGCTGTCTCTCTTCCGAAGGATTACCCGAAGCCCGGAAAAACTGGCGAGGCGAATGCGGAAAATTCTCCCGAGTCTCCGCTGCTGCGTGTAACGTGTACGAAAGAGAAAATACATTGCGAGTTACGCGCTTTCGGACAGTAGTAAACTACGCAAGTGTACACAGTCCGTTTCGCATACCTTCATATTTTTCTGCATATCTATATATGTGTCTCTTTGTCGTCGATAATAATTCCACGGGATGACGAAAAAAAAACCGAAGTATAATCGAGGCGCGGATAAAGTTCTCCGTGTAGGGAAGCCCCCCAGTAGTACCGAGGGACCGAGCAGAACGAGAGTAAAGGTCATGCGGACAGAGAGAACCGCAGGGGAACCCGTCGCGTCAGATCAGAGAAAATGCGGCGGAAAGCTCGACGAAGAAAAAAAAGGGGGCTCTCGGGTGGGTGGGTGGAGGGGGAGGGGGGAGGAACGACGAGAGTAGAAAAACGCGAGTTCGCAGCGCCCGTATAACGTCGAAAAAAAAAAGATCTAAAAAAAAAAGAAACTATACAGAGAGAAAATAAATAAAAAAAACAAGTCTCCGAATTACAAACGCGCTTGTGTCGGTCTGTATGTGGGCTATTTTTTTTTCGCTCACACTGCGGATGTGGCGAGGCGTATAGCGGAGATGTAAATATGGCGGGTACAGTCAAAGTTTCCATTCTCCCCCCGCGTGTCCGTCGGTGTTGGGTTCTCGCAGGGGGGTGGTTGCGGGCGGAGAGAGAGCTCCGCCCACGCGTCACGGTAGCAAAACTGCCAGAGGATAACCCGTGGTACCATCACAGAACAGCCAAGAGAACGCGGCGTAGCCGTTTCGCATTCCCGCGAGAACCGAGGGGGATGAGGGTGCAAGTCCGGGGAGCGGGCGCGCGCGCGCGCGGCGGGGGAGGATAGAGGAACCGTAAAAAATAAAGGAATCTAAACGTTCGAGGCTCCTCTGGCGAGTAGTGAGCAGCCACAGAGAGACAGAAAGAGAGAATAGGAGACCACAATCGTCGAAACATTTTTGACATACCTCTACCACGGGGGTTGAGAACGTAGAGAAAAACCAGCGGCCGGTGTGCCACTGCGCCGCGTTGCAGTCAGCCGCCAAACGGACGGGGTGAAAAGAGAGGGAGTAAGGGGGGTGAAGAAAACGAGGAACGAAAGAGTACAGTATAAAAGCCGCGAGTAGAGGTTAAAGATAGAGAAGGAAAGAAGAAAACTGGAGGGTAGAGAAGATCTATAGATAGAGGTTTACGTACGTACGAAACACCTCTACAACGCCGTGTAAAACGCCGCGAATCCGTGAGAGAGTCGGTGGGGTTTGGGGAAAAGAGTGTGCGAGAGACACGGAAAGATATAGAAAGGACAGAGAGCTATAGGGTTCGAACGAACGCAATTTGCATGATTTTGCATGTTTTAGCACGCGGGGCATCCACGGGGCTCTCTCTCTCGTGGGCAACCCATCTCGCGCAACGTTTTCACCGAGCGGTTTCAACTGTCTGTCTACGTTATATTTCTGCTTGCTTTTCTCGACGCTACGGACCGGGGGTGTTGCAAGCACCCCCCCCCCCCCTCCCCCTCCCCCTCTCCTGCCCGCGCGCTCCTCTCCCAACGACCGTACGCGGGCGTTCGGGCTTTTGCGTTCCCCGGGCCAACACCCCTCCTCCCCCGGTACTAACGGTAAACTCTCGCGAGAGATGGGGTAGATGCCCTCACTGTGTGCTGTGAAAATTATTTTCCTTCGGTTTTTCTCGAGTAAGGTGTCGAGAGGGCTTCGTAGAATATCAATAAGATATTCGACTACAGACACACATTTTATATGTATCCCTACTAAAGTTTAGCATGTATTACCGAACGATGTTGACGTATAAACGCTACAGCGATTTACTGCCGCTACCTTTGGCTACACGAAATAAATCCATATGCAGAGTATGTATTAGATATTTATAAAATGTGGGTTTTTTATGTAATTAAGGAGGGTGCATCGTTGTGTATTACCAAAGGGTGCGATTCAAGTGAAATTCAGAGAAAATTTCGACAACTTCAAATGGAATAAAAATCTGAAAAAATCAACCTTACAGAAGGAGCTAAGAAAATTAATTCTTCATAATAATAATAATTCAAAAAAGTTATTAACAAATTAGTAAAAAAAATCATTGTTCAAAGAATTATCCGATAATGTAACTTTTTCTTTAGACGAAATGTATTCGATAATTGTTTCGAATACTTAGGAATTTTTTGAGAAATTTTTCTAACTTTCAATCGTTGAAAAATCACGAATTTTAAAAAATTAGAACAAAATTCTCGAAAAAATCATAAGGAATTAAAATTAGTAATAAAAAATTAATGTAGAAAAGAAAATTGTTAAATCGAAATAAATATCTTGCCCTTCCATCTTTATCTCCGGATCTAATAATTTATCGTAATAATCCGAAGCCGATGCGATTTACATTTTTCTTCATCAAAATAATCAAAATTTCGTATATCAGTCATCTGTAAAGGTGACATACTGGCAAATAATTATATCGTTTTTCATCGTGTGTTAAGTAATTAAAATAAGTATATCGTCATACCCACCGCGTTTCAAAATTGATTTATCGATCGACTGCGTTCAGCCGTATCATTTTCTCGATATTGCGGCATATCGTTCGAAAAACCGCGCCGCGGTTCTTGAATTCGAGGTAAGCCCGATAAAGAACTACAGATTCATTCCTCCGTCAATCACAAATAATACTGTAGAGGAAGAGAAGAGATAGAGAGTGAGAGCGAGAGAAGCTGCGGTGGACCACTCGAGGCCGGTAGTATCATTTCTCACGGGCGTAAGGTCCGGTCGCGTTTCACAGTGGTCTCTCTCGACTCGCATACTCCCCCCGAGCTGTTGACACAATGGGCCAATAGCCCGAGCCGATAATGAGCGGCCATTGTCGAGGGATCCACGGTATCCATGGACGCGTATACAGAGATACGAGAATCGACGACAGACCGCAGCTATAGATAACCCAACGTGGCAATGTCACAAGGCTTGAACCATGTCCGTCCAGTGCGAAGCATCATTACGGGTAATCGGGGAAAATCGGCATACCGGCTTACTGCGATAGGTCACACGAAATCGAGAAAATCACGTGATTCGTGTGTGCGGCACATCATTCCTATGAGCGCAAACGAGATACCAGCAGCGTAGGGGTTGGCATTACACCCTCTCGAGTACTCTCCTGATATCACGTTACGTAGATATACATATATAGGGCGCTTGGAGAACATTGTTGCAACGAGTATTCGATATTCGTGGCGATACGGAGAGCATGCGATTGACATAATCTTTATCGCGATGTTGCTACCAATACTTGGTGAAAATTATACGGTAGTTATGAAAATAAGGTTGAACCGCGTTCGATGGTCGCAGTTAGAGAGGAAGCAACCCGAGACTCGGGTCTTCTCTCGCACTTCAATCTCTCTCTCCGGGAAATGTTTGTTTAGCAGGTCTCGACGAAGATTCCACGAGCGATTGGACATTGTCCAGTAGCCAGGGAAGCCGATTACGCGTTCATCGTTCGCTTAAATCTGCGTTAAGGTAGGACAACCGGGACGTAGAAAGGTTTAGCAGGTATTACGTGCTGAAGGGGTGAGGGAGGGGGAGGGTTGAATGAGTGAAAGCCACAACTCTTGTACACTTTGCGTGGTTACGGGTCAGTAGTGATTTAGGGACTGATGATGATGATGACGACGATGATGCGAACAATACCGAGCCATTGTCGTTCGTCTGTCAAAGCCGACAGGTACCGCCGCGTGACCTTTCGATGTTTCGACGCATTACAAGTATCTCGGGCACAGAAAGCTCCGAGCGCCGTCAAAGTTTACCAGAAAAATCTGACCGATGGCAGGTGCTGAAAGGGTTGCTAAATGGTAATACCAAAAACGCGGAGCTCCAGATTTACGTCGTCGTTGTTATAATGAAAAAAAAAGATTTTTTTTCCATTTTCTAAGAACAAAAATTCTTTTCCGCAAATCAGAATATTTAATACGAAAATTGGCATTTGAAGTAAAAACAACATATTATTATCTATTACGGAAATATATAAAAAAAAAATTTTTTTTTTTTACTTTTTTATTTACTTTTTTTTAGAAAGTTCTTTGTCGACTTGTAATAATCGATAAACACATCGATGAAGAATTCTTTGTTAAAAATCAGATCCCGTGTCAGTGCGTTCGATGTATTTCGTTATTCGTCAGAGTGATTATAATCCTCGTCATCGCCGATTGGAGCGAAGTGTCCGCGTATATATACCTATATAGACAAAAACAAAATACATATGCGCTGAGATCATCGAAGAGTTCGCGCATCAGCCATTCTCGAATGGCAGATACCAATACACCCACTTGGCGCGATGCAGAAAAAGGGTGGAGATCACGAAATGGACAGCTCATCGAGAGTCCCGAGAGCGGTGAGTGTACGAAGCGAAGCGATAGGACGAGAAGTAAAGAGAGAACTCGTTCGTTTCCACTGGCTTTGGGGGGCTCTCGTCCGAGCCGCAGCTAAACGAATGACTTGCAAACAGCGAGCGTCGAGCCCTACCAAGAGAGCGGCGAAATAGAGGTGTCCGAGATGAGAGGGCGGCCCCGCCGCGTTTATTTATCCTGCCCGCGCGCTCGGGGCCCGCAAAGAGCTGCCGCTCTCGTCTCTTCTTCATTTCTTTCTTTCCTTCTTTTTTTCTTCGCCTTCTCTCCTCTCTCTCCTTTACAATCGTCATTGACCACAGTATCTCCTTCTTTATGTTAACCCCCCCCACCCCTCTCATCGCTTACTCGCGCATCTTTCACTTTTATTTCTTCTTTACTTTTTTTTTCATCTCACTTCTTTTATTTTCTTTCACTCGTTTCTTCCTCGTTGCTTTCGTTATTCTTTCATTCCTTCCAACTTTGTACGTTCGCCTTCTCTCAGTTCAGCGCTCCGCTGTTTCCCGTTCCTTTTCTTACTTATATAATCCACTGTAGTGTATCACAAGTCGCGACCCTTTCACTCACCGGGGCTTCGGACCCGATATGCCGCCCTCGCGGGCTTTGATCGCTATCGAAGTGTTTGCGTGAGCGTGTGCGCGTGTTTGTGGCTCAGCGTTCTACACGCTCCTTTGCCGTATTCACTCTATTATTTTCCTTTATCTCACCGTCTACGAATGTGTGTATTATATACGTGAGTGAATCGAGTCGATTTATACACGAAGCTTTCCGAGACGTGTTATGCTCTCGTGACGGCGTTGCTGAGACCCGAGCCCTGTAATCACGTGCCCCTCGAGCCGCCAACGACCAAGACGCGCAGGGAAGACAAGGAATACGAAGAAGATGTCGATCCAGGCAAGTTACGCCCATAATGAAAAATAATAAAAGAAAGAAAAAAATTGTTCACGACGCTCTGTGATTGGTCCGCTTACACGATCGACCCGATGAATTCTCGAGAATCGCGACAAATATCGCTTTTCAGTTGCGACTCTGTTTTTTTTTTCACTATTCTATAACTATAACTGTTTACTCAACAAAGCCTTTCGAAAACGGCTTTGAATTAAATTAATTGCTAGAAATAATTTAAGTTCGTATTTCTTTCTTGCACAACGTTCAATATCGTTAATTAATCTTCGCGGAATGACTCTTTCGGTCGTTACTCGCGAAGGATTACGATTTTCCATCGTATAACGGAGAAGGGCTGGAAAAAAAGCTCACCACGAATATACGCCACAGTTGCTTTTAATTAAAAACAATCCCTTAATGCCCCGGAATAGAGCGACGTTCCGCCTATACATCGAACCCTCTCCACCCCGCGCGGCGCTCGACGAGAGCTTCCATATCGAAGCGGAACTCGTGGATGGCACATCCCCCCCTTGAAACGGTGGCGAAGATCGAAAAAAGGGGAAGGGAAAAAAATAGTCTGAATGAGAATAGAGCGCGCAGTGGCCGTCGGGGGTTTCAGAGAGGATTGCCGACCAATTATCTGCTCCCGATATGATCTTCCGCGTCTCTTTGCTTCTCTTCTCGACTCTTCGAGAGAAGTCTCTCTTTCGGCTCGAATACGACGAGCTCCGGTACTCGCTGGTCGGAAGCTAAGCTCCCAAGACCCCGGGGAAATATACCCGCGACTGCTGCTGCTGCTGCTGCACCGACCGCTCCGCGGCGGCGAACACGACGACGCGCCGCGACGAGGCAGTGACGGGGTTTCTTTTCGTTATTGTACACAGAGTTGCGACGAGGATACCCCTGACTTCGAACTACCGCGGCGCTGAAGCCAAAAAGCTGTCGTCTTCAACGACACCGCATTCTCGACTATACGTATTCAAGCAAATAGGTTTGATGTATATTATAACATCCTCTTACTTCTAATACCTTCCGCTTTCTATTAATAGAATGTTATTTAATTTTCTCTAATAACATCTTCATGTTAACGGAAAAGAAGAATTTTTTAAATCTAAGTCTCCGTAGACGCAATTTATTTATTTTTTTGCGGACGAAGGAATGGTTAGTGAAAATATTAACCTCAAAAAACAATTTTCTAAAATTTGAAATAAAAATTTATAAATACAACGATAAAAAAAAATTCTTTTTCGATATTATAAAGATAATATAGATTTATTATAAATAAAAAGAAAATTAAAAAAAATTACTGAAAAAAGAAATAACCGATCGAACTGACCGACTGAATAAAAATGACTTCCCTGTGAGTATGAAAATAAAAATAATTATAAGTAAAGAAATCGCTGTGATCGATAACGGGTTAATGTAATAAGAGCAGATTATACCATATTCAATTCTAATATTTAATATCCCTAGCAGCACCCGCGATATCTCTTCAATATTATAAGCGATAACATATATTTAATAAAAATAAAAAGAAAATTAAAAAAAATTACGGAAAAAAAATAACCGATCGCACTGGCCGACTGATTAAAAATGACTTTCCTGCGAGTATGAAAATAAAAATAATTATAAGTAAAGAAATCGCTGTGATCGATAACGGGTTAATATAATAAGAGCAGATTATACCGTATTCAATTCTAATATTTAATATCCCTAGCAGCACCCACGATATCTCTTCATCGAGAGAATCGATCTCCAAATGAGAAGAGTACAAAAAAAAATGACTAAATAAAATATAAATGTCGTGAAGAGGGTTGACGGTACAAGGCAAGCACTGTGTCCAAACGCTTCGAGAGTTATGACGAAACAAAACAATCTATAGTATATCCCTTTCGAGTGTATATAGTGGTATACATATATTATCACACGTTAGAGTTCGTGACGCTTGGTGGCGGCTTCGAAACCGTGATAAATCCCCATTCTTCTCCGATACTGCTTGGTTCATCCTCTCTCCTGCAACAGTACTCGGACGAGAGAGGCGCATCGTCTTTTGATTGACGTCGAGGAGCCGCCTCGACTCTTATTATTATTTTTTTCTTTTTCTTCCACTTCTTCTTTTCTTAACCATCTGTGTTAGTTTATTCTTTCAATATAGACTGAGATCTTTCGAACTCCTTTAGCAATCTTTCCAACTCCGTTTAATACAAATCTCGCGTAGAAACATCGTATTGAAATCACGAGACTCGCAGCCATTGTTAACCGGTTTTGTGAAAGTGAAATGTGCGTTAACAGGACGAAATGGTATACGAGGGACTGTATCACCCGGGAACACGATGCGAGGGATGTGAACGCGGGAGAGTAACCTCGCGCGAAAACGCGGTGAATCAACACGACGAGAGAGCACAAGGGGGTTGGGGATAGGGGAGGGAGAGGAGGAGAGGAGTTCTGGACTACAGAGAGAAGCGTCGAGCGCGCGAGAGAAGCGTAAAGACTCGTGAAAGCTTCCGGAGAGACAAATTGGCGTGAAAACGCATTTCGGCCCCTGGCGTTTCTCTCTGTGATGCTCGGCGCGCTAACAGAGGGGGCGGGGGGAGGTTTTGCTCTCCGGAGTACCCACCGACGAGAGCTGAGCCCTGTGACTCTATATCGCGGCTTGCGTTCGTGTAAAGGACTGTGTATGTATATAGTGTATGCTATATAACGTTTTACTGCTATCCCTCGAACAGGCGCGGGGTAATATCAAACATTTAGCTCGGTCGACGGACGACCGAGCATTGCCGGGTACCAGCAACTAAATACACTTACTCGGGGAAACCCTTGAGGACGGGGAAAGGAGGGTACAAGAACCGTATCATTCCGCGCTATTGCTCGAGAAGAATGCCGCGATAATGAGAGATCCATTATATACAGAAATCTATATACATATAACTACATCACATATATAAGTCTATAAGCTATCGAGAAATATAAACTATCGAAAACGAAAAGTTCCGAGTGGTCTTGAAACACGTACCGCGATATTCAAAATTTCGATATAATAAAAAAAGAGAGATAGTGAATATGATGATTCAATTTGATATCGGGAAACCACGAAAAAAGAGTGTTCCATTTTCACCCCTTTTACGAGGGAGTCGTGGGAAGGGGGTGTCGCGGAGTCACGCGCGACGTCTTAAAAAATATCATTTTTTATTTTTTATCTACGATACATTTTTAACTGTTGCGCGCCGCCAGAAGGGAATATATATGCGCGTTCAGAATTTAGTTGAACCGCAGCTCCGCTTAACATTGTCACCTTTTCGTGTGTCGAACAAGCGAAGGGTTACTCGTACGGGGAGAACGAGATCGTGTCAACCAACACGGAAAGGCACGGTGCTGTGATACGCCATACGCCACACAGTACCGGAGAAGAGCACCGGAGCACAAGGGTGTCTCGTCGGTGTCTACCGAGCTTTCGCCCTATGCACAGCCATTAGTCGCACCCCGGTAAATTGAGTGGCGCCTACTAGGTACGCGCCTGATTCTATTAAAGACATCAAACGGGCAAAAATTACATCAGCACCCATAGCCCAACCCTCGCTATGCTACGCGTTTACCTCCGCTGTGCTTGCTATACCGCGCTATCCAACGCTATCTCTACCCCCTGTGCTATAATACCAGAGCCTCCACCCCCCACCCGCGCTTCGATAAAGCGAGAGCGAGTTATCTCGCCACGGTACGTAGGAATCCACGTAAAACCCTTTCGTACGTGTCGCACGGTAACATCACCAATCTCTCGTGGCTTTTCCGACGATAAATTGATCTGCAGAGGTTGCAAAAAGAAAAAAAAATGCCAACCCCTTAGCTGAAATTATCGTTAGAATTCTATTAGCCGCTTCTGATGTTCTTGAATATCAGTTTATATCGTAAAGAAGCGACTAATAATGAAAATTTCACATATCGAACGATCGAGAGCGTCAGCGATATATCGCAATTTTATTTCGCCAAATTCTATATTTAGTTAAATATTATTATTTTATTTTATATTTATTGATTCTATTTTTTTTTATTTTACATTTTTAACTAAAGATTCTTATTTTTTTTATCGCAGTATGTAAAATATCATTTTTTCGATTTTGATTTGTTAGCTTTATTTATATTTATATTTTTCGGTTTATATTACCTATGTGTGTGCATTTATGGTATGCATACACACGACAAGAGAGGAGAATGCCAATGGGGTGAGAAGAGGGCGAGAACGTTTTGACACGATTTTCCACGGCGGGTTGAGAGTAAAGCGTGAGAGGCAGAGAGTACACCGGGGTACCGGGACGCCTGCGCTACTATGATGCTACGCTATAACACCGTGTTGGGTATACCGTTCGTCGCCGTTGCTGGGGAAGGGAAGGGGGGGAGAAAGAGCCTCCGCCAAATCTAATTCCCGCTCTCGCTTTATTTGATCATATTTTACATCGGCTTTGACGCTGCCCTCCAAAAGGCACGCTTTTAAAATACATTACACGTATTGCGCGCAGAGAGACGCGCGCGTACGTGAGAGGGCGCGATATATCCGAAACGTTGAACGACAGCTAACGTAGGGCTAACAACCAAAGTCGCGAAAGAGAAACGCCAAAGCGTTGAGAGAACGATGATTTTTTTTTCTCCACACCTTCATCTCTTTCACACCCTTTTTTCTTCCCCTCACTTTTTGCAATACGCAAGAATTTCTCTTGCATTCCTCTATGCAGATGTTATTTGTCTTTAAAATTTCTTTTTTCTCGTCTACTCGGATAAAGCTATAACCTAACTTTGCACACTATGGATTTGATCGCAATTAAATTAAATCGAAAAAATTATTTATGTATTTATTTATTTACTGGACTAACCCTTTGACATAGAATTTCAACGATTTAGAGATATTAGATCGATTTCCATCGCGAAGTATAAAAAAAAACGCGATATAAGGACATAATACACGATAGAAACAGTAATTCAAATTTTATCCGCGGAACACGAAGAAATTGGAAAGCGGAAGAGCCAAGATGCATTATATATATAGAAGAACGGATACCACGGAAGACGTTCGACGCGCGGATAGCGAACAGCAGGCAGCATCTTCCGGGTCGAAAGGATCCCACAAGAAATCGTCTAACGAGGGTGAAAAGCACACAGAGGGGGATGCTGTTGCTCGGTTGCTCGATTCCCGCGAAGTCCCTCTCTCTCTCTTTCTCGGTCCACGATCGGAGAACCGGATACAATTAAATGCTTTTGCTCGAACGATCGCATTGTTCACCGGTAACATTCTCCACCGTTCCCCGCGTCCGCGTCGCTATATGAGTCCCGCGTGTCACGTAGTAACATCGTCGTATAACGGTGTCTCACTTTTTCTTTTCCACCATCCCGATCTATTGGAATCGACGTTGTGTTCTCGCGTCCAAGATATACTGTTGACTCGAGTCAGCCGCGCGTCGACCATACGCGTGTTATTGCGCCAACATATAATAATCGAACAATAAGCGCGTTCACTCGGTCGGCGGTAGTTGAACTTCGGAGAGCAGCGAAACGAGCGAAAGCTGTTGGGGTACAAGAACTACACAGGGGTAGTTCGACGAATGCGAGGGGAGGAATCCGAGTAATAGGTACACGCGCGAGACAAATTCGTCGAACATCATTGTTAACCAGCGAGCAAAAACTTTACGTTGAACACACATTCATGCGATCGAGTTCACGGTTAATTCGCGATGATCATCGGAAACTAGCGAGAAAAACTATCAAGATTTTCGTATTGTTGCGAACGGGAGATAGCGAGAAAGGCGGGGAGATTGAAAGTAGTGGATGACACGTGCCGACTAAACGTGCCTTGATGATCCTCTGTAAGCGCGTTATCTTCACTTGTGTTACCGTGACGCAATTTTCCGGGTACAATATGCTCCCGCGTTTCTCACGTGTTTCATCAATTATAGCGTATCTATTATCTTAACCGGAAGTAAATGTCTGTTAATATGTAGATCAATTATAATTGGTCTAAATATGTATATATATATATATATCTTTGGATAATAGCGATGTATCTTTTGAAGGAAGAAATATCTATTATCAGTTTCCATGCGAAGTTCAGTTATATATCTATGTGGCGTTTCATCCCCTCGGGGGTAGTCGAAGATTCTCGGTAGTTCGCGTTCACGTAGGGGGGGCTATTGATCTCACGAAGAATAAACCGACGGTGCGGTAATACCGGAACCTCGGTTATCCGTCTATACTCTCGGCACAGAATCAACCGAAGTTGTTAACCAACGTGGAATGCGATAGGATAGCTAAGCGTCTCTCGGCAACGTTCTGATTTGATTCCCGTCGCCCATGGAGTTTCGCTTTCCTATCCTCCGTTGATGCCTGCACGCTGGAGGCATAAGCCGCGATGCGGTGAAGCAGGAAGAAGACGAAGAAGATATCTGTCAGGGTATAGGTAAGCAAAGGAAAGGGAAACGCGCGCTGTAAACGGCCGCGTCTCGGCTTGACTCCCCTGGGATCTGCGGGATGGCTTCTTCCTTTCCAACATCAGCGGTAGCAGTGTAATCGAGTCTCTCTCCTCTTTCCGTCCGTCGTACTTTCTTCCGCTGTCTTCATCCCTCTCGTCGTCTGTTACTGTAACGCCCGAGATCTTTAACCATCTCAATTCATCGCTCTGTCTCGCTTCCCTTGAGCTTTTATATCCAACACTCCTCCTTCTCCCATCGGTGACTCTACCCTCTGTATACTATGAGAGAGTAACGCAAGCGCGATAACGTCGAAAACGAAGTCGCGCGCCCGCGCAACTCGCAGCCGCATCGTCCTTCTCCATCTATCTCGCGAATCCCACTGACTCTGCCTTTTCCATACCCCGCGCGCGTATGCAACCCCTAATCCCTTCGTGTCTTCTATACTGGAAAACCGATGGCTGGATGCAACCTCCCCTTCGGCGACTCTCCTTTACATTCTATTACCTTGCGTCGCGGAAAACAGGAAGACGCGGATTTTCTCCATTATTCTCTTGAGAGAGATTTTTTATTTTTATTTTTTTCGCGAAAGGAGATTCAATCGAATTCGATAATACTAATAGATCTTGAAGTTGGTGTATTCCGAGCGGAGATCAGTTCGAAAAATCGCTTTTTATTTTTTTTCGTTGTTCGGTATTATATCGATGAGCTCAAAGATTTCGCTGCGAGATCACTGCTGCGCGGAGTTAATAACGCGGGTGAGTTACCGAGACTGACCTTACGTTATCCACGCACTCTGACCTCGAAGCATTGAAAGGGAAGACCCTGCGAAGACCCTGCGAGATATCGAACAGGCGGATGTATGTATGGAGCTCGTCGTACGGCACAGACGTCGAGACGAAGGAGTCGCGAACGTATAGATCACTGTTAGTATCGAACCCGGTTTGAGCATAGGTCGGAGACGGGGGAGAGAAGGAGACTCACAGAGTTGCTCACTGCTCTCTTCAATGAATAGGAAGGATTAAGGTCCTTGGAGAGTATCCTCGCGTTATCCTCGTTTTCGTCGATGCCGCTCGTTTCCAACTGAGAGTATATAAAGCCGATAGACGTACAAATCTTCTCTAATATACTTAATGCCTTTACTACAAGATTGCCAATTTAATCTTTGAAAGATCGCGGCTGTTCGTTAATCAGAAAAAAAAAGAAAAAATAACGGTGAATCTTTTTTATGATTCAAAATGTATATTTTCACGTTTTTTATGTTTTTTTTTTCTTTTCTTTTTATACTTTTTTTTTCTTCGACTCTCGAACACATTCTCGCGGGCTTTGGCTTTGTCGGCACGCATCGATATCGACCCGCTCAACACCGCCGGCTCGAGGAAACAACATGGCGACGTTTGTGAGGGCCAAGCAAAACGCCGCGAAGAGAAAACGTCGGAGGCCGAGAGGGGTAGAGGAGAGGAACACGAGGATCTCCGTAACGAGCGCGGTGACTTGCATCTTCGACTCGGAACGCATTAGCCGTATTTGCATTTAATTGCCGGTTGTTTGTTTGACGTCCGCGCGCTCCGATAGCTCCTTCTCTTTCGCACTTTCCTCGCGAGAATATATATGCCGAGGAAAGGCGTTCACACCCCCGGAGCGGTTTCCGTTGCCCGGTTCTTTAAGCATTCGCGATCGCACCGGCGGACCTCGTTTTTTTTTTGTTCCTCTTTTTTTATTTATTTTTTTCCTCAACCGCTGCCAGATGCCCGATGACTTTGGCAAAAGCGACAAACAGTAAAAAGAAATGTATATAATATATCTGGTCTGTGGTATAGTGTAGAAAGCGATGAATAAGTCGCAACAGCTAATCTACGGATCATCGTATCGCATGCGGGTTTAAGCTCTTCAACTCCGAAATTTCTTTTTTTTTTCCTTGTAATGAATAATAATTACAGGCTATGCATTTTTTTATTGTTTAAATTGATAATAAACTCAAATAAGTAAATTCAATTTAGTTTTTCGTAATATTAATTCAGAATTCTCTAAACGCGATGTATCACAAAGGTTTCCTATAATATTTCCCAGCGGTGATATGGCTTCCCGGAGTTCTTCGATTGTCGAGAGGTAAACTTATGATCGCTTGTCCCATGGGTTTGTTTTCACAAGCGCCGAGTGTGTTCGATCCACCATCATGGTTGTTGGGGAGGGATCGCGCACGTTAGGGAAGCGAGAAAGATATACCTATGAGACGTTTGAACAAAAGGATAGAATCCTAACTGAATCTCTTCACTGTAGCTGCGAAGATCTTCCGAGCTGCGAGAACGGTTTCTCTTCTTCTTCATACTTCCTTCTTCTTGTTACGCGCGATATATCTTTCTCGCTCTTTCCCCTTTATCTCAAACTTTGCGCAACCCCCGCATTCGTGTCTTCTATACTATACGGATATATCTATATATATATATATGTATAGCATATATATATAGATGGATATATACGTACCGTGCTTTATCCATCGTGCAGGGAACACCCGAAGCCACGAGCACCCCTTCGGGCTACCAATCCCGAGTAAAGTTTGTTACACAACTCGGTGGGAGCACGAAGAACTTTCGGTAAATGGTACGCCTTCTCGTCGAGTAAGCTGTTCCTCTCTTCTACTATCGTAACCGTTCCTCCCAGTTCTTGGTCTTCTCTCCCGCTCCCTCTTTCTCTCTCTCTCTGTTTCTACCCCCCATTTCCTCAACGACTCGTCGTTCTGCTATCTTCCCTTGTTAGTCGAGACTTTATTCCCTCGATCGTCCTGGGACTTTCGGAAGAAACGACGGTGGACATTCTCCGCGGGCTACGCTGGAATTCGAGGAATCAACTTTGTCCGCGACAATTGCGATTCTCTCGCGGTTATGCGGCCAACGGATAATTAAGACGATGTTGCTCCGTTTGTAATGCGAATGATCGACATTCATCAGTATTTTGTAACTTTGCTGAATAATTGTTGAATACTCCACTATATCTATAGATAGGTCTTCGATAAATCGAAGAGCTATGGTTGTCGGGAGACGCGTAATTGGGAGGGTAGTTTTCGCCTCTTTTGGTTGACACCATTCTGTAGACTACAGGCGAAGAGCGACGGTACCGGCATCTGGCTGACGAAATGCGAAGCGAAAACGAGCGGAGTAACTCGAAAGGTACGAACGAAATTGTAGGTATTGTATCGTAAGAAACGGAGAAGGGATCGACTACTACGGACCGTGTAGTTGTTACCCGAGGAAGAGATGCCGACTTACCCGTTGAGTCGTGAAACTACCTGAGTGTAGGGACTTAAGAGTTCGAAGGGATAAAAAAATGGAAAAGCCGATATTTCGATAGCAGTTGGGAACATAATTTTTTTTTCGGATTTTCGTATTTTGCAGCACTGTCAAAAAAAAAAATGAAAATCCTCGATAGCATCATCTATCGCATCACTATCATCGATTTATCGAAAACAATCCCTTCTTTTGTTTCTTCATTAAGGTTAAATCAATTATACTGAACTTTTTAATTCGCGACATTAAATAATACGAAGAAATAATTTAGAAGAAATTGATAAAATAGTTGATGGGGTCATATGAGATTTTCGACAAAAGCAGCGACGATAGTATTCAGGATGTCGTAGAAGTTGATACCCCGAGTCCTCTGACATCTTCGCATTCTTCCG
Organism: Cryptus viduatorius; assembly: GCA_964006125.1. Lineage (NCBI taxonomy): Eukaryota > Metazoa > Arthropoda > Insecta > Hymenoptera > Ichneumonidae > Cryptus > Cryptus viduatorius. The sequence continues at coordinate 16,267,094 of OZ023222.1, forward strand.
GTAGTATTTCGTGCACTTTGATGTCTTTCCGCCCAAAAGAATAATAATACCTCCAATTGAGATGAATCTATGATGCGTTATTCGCAGATAGTTGTAGGAGTCTTCTGATCGGTATCAACGAATTAACTTCCGGCTTATCAACGCATCGAGAGAAAAAACTCGACGACTCTTCCAGCGAAGAAGCTGAGGTAGAAAAATATTCGAAGCCAATTGGCTCAACGGAGAGATTTAACGAGAATTTTCATAAGAAAGAACCCAACGAAGAGAGTCTTTCTGATTTCGACAGTACTTCCCTCGAAAGTTCGCCGTCGTCTCTTAAGCGACGACTCCGAAATCTTCCGTCGCCCAGCGACGCAATCGGATTGGCCGATCGAGTTGCCGTGTTGGATCGTCGAATACGTCAAGAAAGAGACGTTTATCTGCAGCTTCAAGGGCTCACAGATAGAATCGACGAGAAAGACGAATTGGAAACGAGTTCGCTGACCGACAGCGCCTCGATACCGAAACTTCTTTTCGAAAATCATTCTCATCCAACGTTACAAGACGCGCGTAGTTTACAAAAAACAAACATGTGCTCGTCAGCGCCAGAAACCATGAGACTTAAAAAAGAATCATTCGATCAGACATTACCGGATGTCGCGACGCGCTTTAAAACGCCGTTGGCGAAGAATTTCGACGATCGTCGACCGCCGAAATATCTTCAGTCCCTCGAAGCTCCGACCAAAGAAATCTTACGATGCAATGCACCTCCGCTTTGTCTCTCGGATAAGAAAATCGCTGAATTGTTACGCAGAGGTTCCTTATCCGCTCGTGAAGAATTTTTGAAAAAATCGAGCAAAGCTCCGACGAAACTCGCGGGATATAGAAAACCGACGGGTATGATAATAAAAAATTTGAGTTCAGGCAGCGAGGAAGATTGTTCGAATCAATGGTTAATTCGAGATTCCAGCGTTACGAAATTCGAATCTGAAGCTCTGGGTCCCGATAATTTGACCTTCCGGTCCCACAAATTGGATGACGAAATAAAATTATCGATTCCCGAAGAAACTTCGATGGAAAAAACAAAAATTAGCGATCAGCAGATCGAACATCGCGAAAAAAGCGAATCTTGCGATCATCCGCGATCCTCCGAAACAGCGAAAACCGCGCAGCAATCATCGGCAAATGGTGATGCACAGTTGAACAAAAATACCGAAGTGCCCGATGATCTTCCGTCTTCCAGAAGCAGCAGATTCGTGAAAACATCGTTGCAGAACAGCACTACTCAGATGAAGAGCGTTCGCAATGATTCCAATTCGAATTCCCGCGACTCTCATCCCTTTAACGTACCGAAGTTAGAAATTCAATCGCAGGATTATTCTCAATCGACTTCCCACGCCAGTAGAGAAGATTCCACGAAGAGATCGTTGGACATAGGCGCCTTGATACGCGCCCTTTCCGACGTTTCCATCAAGCAGCAAGAATTCGTGGACCGCAAAGTCGAATCCGGAGTCTGCGACAGCGTTGTTTCCAGATCTACAAAGCCGAAATCGTTGTCATATGCCTCTGTAGTGAACGGAAGTAGACAATCGATTATTTCCACGGAAAACAAATTTTATGAAGCAAAGCGTAATTATTTGCGCGCCGTGCATCTTCATGGGGATACCATCGCCGATGACAAAAAAATAACGTGTATCGACGGAAACTCGAACGCTCTTTCGAAAATACCAATAGTAACTAAAGAAACAAACGATGTCACAGTTTCCAAAGCAAATCACACAGAACTGCGAGAAACAACTCGAAAAAACATCGCCACGGAGGAGTACGACGTGCCTCAGCGTCAACAGAGTACGAAAATAACAGTTACCGGATTTTCCACTACGAAAAAGAGTTCCAAATGTCGATCGACTAATTTCATCGATGCCAACAAAAGTTCTGTCAAGTTGCAGAAGATCACCTCCCCGGAGATGATAAATAGCCGAAAGCCAAAGTATCCGAGAATTTCGAGAACCGCGGCGACGACAGAAGAAAAATCCTTCAGGATTACGATGAATAATTTCCAATCGTTCGACTCTCTGCTCCAGAATCGTGAAAAATTGGATGAATGTCCAAAAGTAACTGCTGCTCCAGCTGCCGTTTTGTCCGAACCGGGAACCTCGAGAAACGGTCGACCACTTCGTGAAAATGATTTATCCTCTCGTGGAATTTCCGGTATTCGAGATATTCTTCCGCGAGTCTCGATCGACGATCACGAACCATCGGACGACAGATTAAAGTATCTTCAAGGAGGTAATAAAATACCTTACAATCGGAGCAGCAGCGGTAGTTGCGATTCGTCGAAAAAACACGAAGAAACCGAATTTAAACTGAAAATGATAAGTCCATCGGCGACTGGTTCTCAAAGCGCCGATCAGTTTAAAAGTGAAGCTAAATTCAAGATCTACGAAGACACGATTGAAGGTTCGCCGAGACACGACGTAACTTTTCCCGTTGAGAAGTTAAATACTTTAGAAAGCTCTTCTCCTCGTACATCGAAGTCTCGTCGTCAGCTTCACGGATCCGATTCAAAATGTACCCACGTAAACGGTCTTTCTGTCCTAAAGGACTCGAAGCCGAACGTTTCTTCTCCGGAGGATTTCCACGATTACAAAACTCTTTCAAAAAACGACAAAGAAAATACCAAAAATTTTCAAAAAATGTCCGAATCTCGAAATATATTTTGGGCCGATTCTTCGGTAGAGTTGAATAGTGCGATGAACTGTTCATTTGAATCAACAATTGAAATGAAAAACTACTCGACGATTCCGGATGATCGATCCTTCCTTATCTCACCGGCGAACAGTTCGAAGAAGAAATCGTATTGCAGCTCCAGAAGTTCACCGATAATATTTTCCAAGAAACAACCCATTGGTACTGAATCCCGCGGCTCGCCGAGACGCAGATACGACGAAATCCCTCGTCGCGTCGGTAAGGATCTCGAAACTCGACTTTTCGAGAATTTCCACGGCGAAAATGAGGGAAAATTCGATGAAGTAAATATCTTCCATTCATCCGTCGTTGCGAAGAGGTTATCGTACTCCGAATTACAAAACTCCCATTCAAAGAACGATAATAGCGATGAGAATTTAATGTCCGAACGAGAGAATTCTCGTCGAGATCATCCGGAAACCTCATCGCCGGAAGAATTAATCGAATCGAATACTTCGCAGACTAATCTCGCGATAACCGGAAGATCCGAAGGCACAGTGCATCAATACAGAAAAGCATTCGATCGCGTCGCAAACAGAGAAAAAATGTCTTCGTCGCTATCGAAGTTGTGTCGCTCACCGATCGAGACGAATATCGCGTCACGAAGGAAGAGTCAAGAACGATTTCCATTCACGATATCCGAGAGTACAAGTGCCAAGTCGTCTTCGAAATTCAGAGTCGAAAATACGATTCTCGTAAATTCCGATTGCATGGCAGTCGACCCATCGGAAACGGCTTACAAGCTGCGAGTGCATCCGAGTCTTCTTCGCCTCGCAAGTGCCGGAGTCGAAGTTACGCCCGAAGAAATAATTCGGAGCGCTTCCATCGATACGATTATCAGAGTCGAGCGTCGAAATTTTGTGACCAAATTAATCGGAAGATTTTCTTCGAAATTGAAAAAATCAAAAAACTGCGAAGAAAAACCCGGCAGTGGAACAACGAAAGTTCTCTATGAGAACAAAAAGTGCAGAGCCGGTTCGGCGGAAGAAAGTTCCGGAAGTGATGATGTCACGGAGAAATCCGGTAGACGCTTCAATCGCGATGGACTTTGGGTCGAAGGACTACGAGGCGAAATTTTTCCCGACAGTGAAGCAGAAAAAAATCAATATCACGGTTCGGAAGAACTTCCGAATGCAACAAAACAAAACTCGATCGATGGGTACACGGATTTTCTCGCCAAAAGAGAACGATTACAAAGACAATTCTACAGTCACAGTTTCGCCCCGAAAACTCCGATGAATTCGCTGATTATTAACGAAGATTCTGACACTGATTCGGGGTGTTTTTGCGTAAAAATCTGCCGATTCTTGATCGGTGGAAAGTTTCATTCTCACAAACGATCATCGCTTTTTCTACGCGCTCGACGTTCCAAATTTCGAAAAAGGTTTTTGTAGAAAAAGATAGATTTCCCGCTTAATGTAGCGGCAGAGTTATTATTCAAAGTATAATATCGATAGAGAGACGCAGGTTTCGAAAAATAGGATAAAACCCGATAGAGAATTCGTCGTTCAAGTTTCTTTATTTGTTCACCGGTTCATACAACTCGGTAATGCTTCGTGTTTTCTTTTTTTTTTTTTTCATCGATTTGTTTCTTTTTTTTTCTTCTTATTTCAGCTTTTCTGCAGACAACATAATCGTTATCGGCATTAACGTGATGATCTCTCACCTCTAAACCATCTTGTTCGTTCGCGTCGAGTTTTTTTTTTTCTTTTGTCACCTATATCGTTAAACAGTAAGAGTTCCCTTATCGTTCATCATTTTTCTATTGTTTTCTCATTTGTTAATATTCGTGGACTCGGATTGGCATGTGTATGTGTATCTGTATGTTTTTTTTTCTTTTTAACTCATTCGTGTCAATAAAACGTTTATTTCATTCGCTACGCGTTGATTTTTTCTTTTTTTTTTTCTTTTAACTTATAATTACATTTATTATCGTTTATTTATCGTTATAGAAAAAATAAGTCTTTAAATAATCACATAAGAGTCGTCGAGCGTTTATCGGGAGAAGGTCGAGTGGGCCGACGAGGAGTTCAGGATTGTGACGACTAATTTTTTTTTTCTTTGCTCTTTAACTGCCCGACGTTGGCGCGAGGAATATCGAAAAAGTTACATTGCATAGTATTTTTTTTTCCTCGCGTCCTAATAGCAATTTTAGCGACTCACTGATCCCCGTCCCTTTCCTCTACAATCGCTCAATTCAACTCGAAGATTTGCGTACATTCAAAAAAACGCCCGACACATTTCGAACTTATACGCTCCCCCCTCCGTAACACCCCGTTTGCGCAATATATATAAAATAATAAAAACAAACAAAAAAAAAAGTTGAAATTAACGGGTAGCTGCGCGCATTTGGCTGCTGGCCGTCGTCACGAGTTCGGCTCTGGTTTTTTTTTTTTTTTCATTATCATTTTTTTTTTGTTATATAATAAGATCCGAACGAAGACGAGAGTCCAGAATACGTTACGCGAGGCACGAGTTCGACAACCGCGAAAAAATACGCGGACTACCCGGGTGAGAATGATCGACAGTGTTTTTTTTTTCTTCATTTTTTTTTTCAAATATTTCGAAAATTTGTATTCGTTCGAACTCACCAACGAGGTAACTTGAACCGTGGGAAAGCTCTTCCGGTTCTGCGAGATATACGATAATATTAAGACGATTATTGAAGAGATTGATGAAAAATAAAATGAGTGTATGTGATAGAGAGATAGATATATAGTTTAGTTGGAGAATATTGAATAATGAAATTAAAAAAAAGCTTGTGAACCCGAAGAGCCTTGAAATTCGCGGCGTGCACTCGCCTTCGCGTCTTTGCCCTCATAAATTACACATCCATATTCTATACACAATACATAATATACCTATATCGACGTTGCGTACTTCATCATCATTCTCATCTCAACTTCACGTTATGTTTCGTTTTTTTTTTCCTTCGTGTAACTTTTGTTTTTTTTTTTTTTTTCGTTATTGTTTTGTTTATACATCAACGACCCACACGTAGAGCACAACTTAATGCCTTCGTTTCTCTATATCACAATGAATTACCGTTCATCACTTTACACGATTGGCAACTCTTTTCATTTTTTTTTGTTCGTTTGTTGTGGTTTTTTAGATTTTTTTTTCTTTTTTTCTTGTCGATTTTACTTTTTTACTATATCGCCGGCAGCTAGAAAAATATAGAATTTGCTCGCCTATCTACGAGATAACTAAATCGAAGAATGAAAATCGGGAAGATGAGAAGAAGAATTGTGAAAAGGAAAATACAGGGGGAGCAGAGAAGATTAAGGATGTGTGATTTTCAAGGCTTGAAAAAACGAGAGCGAAGGATCGCAATGAAAAATCAAAGAAAATGGAAAGAAAAGTAAAAGAAATAAGAGAGAGCGTGGCGCAAGCGTGAACAGGTGGTCGTGTGTGTCCCCGCGAAGACGAAAGCCAAGATAGAAAAAAAGTAGTAGTAGTTGTAGTGATAATAATAATGTAAGAGTCGAAAAAACGAAGGGAAGGAAAAGAACAAAAAAAAAATAATACATCTCGCGTCTTCACGTTAACGTTCGACTCGCCGCGAACAACAAGGACGGACAAGGGGCGAGAGGGACCCGCGCGATCGAATCGATCCGGGGGTCCAAAGGCTAACACGTCGAGAGAGACCTCGAGGCGCGACGATTGTATCGGCTATTTGTTTCTTTCTTTTTCACGATTTTTCGCGGAAAACTCGGGGAGCTTTTTTTTCTTTTTTTACTTCCCCGACAGTCATATCGATCGTTCTACGAATTTCTACGTCGTTCGACGTCGCTCTTTGAACCCTTGGATTCGCACGTTCGCGTGACAACGTCGCTCGCGTTCTCGTCGATGATTTTCGCGTCGCTCTGTTGAACGGTACCGACGTTTTTCTTCATTGAAGCTTCTCGCTCTTCGTTCTCGTCGATAAGCGTATCTTCTTCGGACTCATCGCAATCCCCGTGAGCGGAGAGTTGCTGCTGAGTCGTCGCCCGGCGTCACAAAGGGGGCGGAATGGAGAACTCCTTTCGCACGTAAAAGAGAATGTAAGGCTTACACTTTGCGACAGAATCGGCACTCGCTGGCCGTACCGAACTGTCGTTGAAGTGGAACCACTGACCGTCGTGAACGGCAAAGGCAGTGTAGTGTCCGGTACCGGCGCTGAAACGTTTATCGACGATTAAAACTCGAGTGTAATTTTTTTTTTCGAACTTCAAGCCGATTTCTGAAGGGCGTTCAGTTTTATTAGCGCGTAACGATGTTAAACTCACCCGGATCCATGGTGTACAATAACCGCTGCGAGATCGTAAAGATGACTGTTCTGAGCACCGAGCTTTACGCCAGCAGTACCGCGAACAGTGAACGGCGACATGTCGAGCGACTCCATGGGAAAGTCTACCTGCGTGTCCACCTTGGATCGATAAGAATTGCACCACCTAAATCTTTTTATGTGAAGGCACAACACCTGCAAGAGAGAAAATCAAAAGGGATATTGAACGATCTTCGTCCAGAGACGCGAGAATTTGCGTCTTTGGTTTTTTTTTTCCTCGAGTAACGTGTATCCACGACTTTTTTTCTCCCCATCATCGTCAACTAACGTTAGGCAGCCTGTGTATCCAGAACCTCTTCGTCGAACGTTGCTTTCCCATACAATTGTCGCAGAAGTACAATTCGCTGTCGGCAAGTTCCTCGACTTTGAAGAATCTCGAGATGCTGTATGTCAGACTGCAGACCTCCTCTTGTTCCTTCGCTCGCCTCTGCAGTCTGTCGGGAATGTCCAGTGAGAGATCTTGGAAAGGTTCGTGAGTCTTCGAGTCCGTACGGCAATTCATGCAGTGAACCTACGGTTTTGAAAAAAAAAAAAGTAAAAAAAAATGTAAAAACATTAAAAAATTTAAAAAAATGCGAACGATGAATAAAAGTATATAAATCCAATGCAAAAACTGACGAGCGAATATTACAGATTGTAGAAATCCTTCATTCATTATTATTATTTTATTCTTCATTTATATTTAAGTACTTTATATATTTCCATTGCCTTCCGTTGGTATCTGCGTTGGTAATTTTTTAATGAAAAATTGTTATTCAAACATTTTGTAATAATCTATTGCTTTCGATTTTTTTTTATAGTCGATCAATTCTCATAAAAAAATGAAAGATATACAAGTCGGACAACTATTCTCATAAAAAAACTAAAGATATACGAGTCGGACATCTATTTTATTCATCGTTTTATATATCATAGGAAAAAAACTGCGCCAAATGCGAATATATGGAGAATTGATTCTTTTTTATGCATAATATATATCTAACATACATTTCTAGTTTGATAAATGGGCGATACAAAACAGCGATATCGTCTCATTAGTCTAACAACTCTGTTGTCGTTATCGGGGATGAAAAAAAGAAAGAAAAAACTCACCACGCTGAGTAGCGTACCACCGAATACAGCTGTGACAATGCTTTGTTTTCCTCGTAGTCCGAGTGGCTCGTGACCGAGCCTCGGCAATAACTGGAGCAACTCGGTGTGTAGCCTGTCGAGCATATAGGTGAGAAACTCGTGAGCGTCCTGCTGCTGGTAGCCCCTAAAACGTGGCACCACCTTCCAAATAACGAGGAACAGACACTCGGGGGATATCGCTTGACCGTTGGAACCTCCGAGGCTAAGTCCCAGCAGAACCTTTTAATGAGATAAAAAAAAATCATTAAAATTGCTTTTCTTCGTGTCTCATCCCGAAATAATTTTTTTTTTTAATTTCATAATTTTTTTTATTACTTTACTAATGTAAAAATAAAACCATTAAAATTGCTTTTCTTCGCGTCTCATCCCGAAATAATTTTTTTATTATTTTATCATTTTTTTTTATTACCTTGCGAAGCTCTTCGGCGAGCAAAGCATCGCTGAGTTCCTTGGCCCGTCCGGGTGCGACGATGCGTCCCCTGTGCGTCGGGGGTTCGTCGAAAGCAATACCCTCGAGACTCGGCATTTGCGTAAGATATTCGCAGAAATGGCTAATATTGTTGAACGACTGTAGTACGACGTTCATGAAGCACGTGTTGCCAAGATTTCTAAGGCCCACGACCTTCTTCTCTTTGGTTAATTTGGAACTACGTCTCTTCGCGGCCGGACGATTGTCACCGCTCGTACCGTCCAACGAGTGAAGCCTCTTCCGCGTTCTCGGTCGCAGATTACGAACGACAACTTCGGCCTTCCATAACGCATCAGCGTCATCGTCACCGTTGCCGTTTTCCAAACCGGGCGAACTGGACGAACCCCAACTGTCCTCATTTTCCTTCTGTTCGCCCTTCCGAAACGCCGTCTGACGAATCTTCTCTATCTGACCGGACGACGTATCGTTCACCACGTACTCGTCGCAGGTATAACTGCAAATAGAAAAAAAAAAAAAAATTAAATAAAAATTATAACATCGCATCGCGTGTCGCGGAAAAATTTTCGATAGAAATTATCTATTTTTTTATTTATTTTTTTTGATAATTGTGTGGCGTTATTCAGTTGCATGAAAAAAAAAAAGAAAAAACCCACCAGTAAACCGAGAGATTTTCGCAGTCGATGCACACGCAATGCTGAGTATTCTTCTCGTGATGCTGAAGTGCATGTCCGGCTACGTAACGCCCGCAGTGAACGGCCCCACAGTGCAGACACAGCCACGTACTCTTCTCCGTGCCGCATACTGTTGGAATGCCAATTAATTTCTCAGAGTTTCAAAAACAATGCACGCTTTACGCGTATATATTCAGAAGTCAATGAAATTCGTGTACGAAAAGCGTAATACCATTGGTGCTCAGTAATAAGGTATATATCCACATGGTATACGTTTCGATTTTTTTTATATACGATTACAGTATATATATACATATAATAAAGTGTTGAGTCAGGAAACAACTGAGGCGAGAGATTAAAAATACTTTTAGTCGATATCGGATGTTGGATGGAATGTAAGGATAAAAATTTGATCGTCTCGCTGCATCCCCCACTCTTCGTAACGTTCATTGATTTATTTTACTGCCACAAAAATAACTGATCCTACTGTAGACTATACTTTCCCTAAAATAATCATTGAAAATCAAATATACGAAAAGTAATGGAAAAAAAAAATAATAATCGTTATGAAATTTTTAAAAATGAAATTCTCAAATGTTTGTCTTCAAAGCGAATATTTTCGTCTTTGTTTCCGCGGAGGTATTCATTATTCTCAGATACCACGAAGTTATTCTTTTCATCATTTCTCGAATATTTTTCACCTCTCAAAGACGAAATCCACGAGATGCGCGATGTGACTAATACGCGAACGAATCTACGATGACTTAACGTCGTTGACGACGAAGTCTAATCGTTTTTCCATCGCAATAACAAGATGACGAGTATCGCGCGATTATTTCGACTCATTTCTAATCGAAGGTAAAGAACGGCGTAGTTAAGGATTGGCGTCATAATAAACGGAATATTTCGGTGATACGGAAAGAAAAAACATCGCAGAGAGAGTTATTCTCGATGACTCATAGTGCTATGACCATTGATAAATCCCTGACGAATTCTCCTCTGCAGTGTATAACACATGAATTGAAGTACAATGCGGGTATATGCGGTTACGCGTATGTACCGCATAGCGCACGAGTGACCAGCGAGAATAACGACCATCGTACCAGCTGGCCGATTATCAGAGGCACGATGAGTAAGAAAAAAAAAGAAGAAAAAAAACACAACATACGAGAGCGCATCGACGAGCCCCAAGGAAATAACCGGGGAGAGAGTGCGGTGGGCTTTCGCTCCAATAGCTCGAACGTCTCTCGGGGGGTCTCTCCCATCCGATTAACACTCGAGTATCTACCTATGTGTGACGTTCTGTGCGTTATCGATTTTTCCACCAGGATACTCGAGCGGTTCTGTGGCGCTTTTTATTTTTATTATACGCAAACATATTATATATATTCCGAGCAAAAAGTATCAATACTCGTATACTAGAAATTACGAAAACAAAAAATGTGACAAAAAAAATTCGAATTTTTTTTTACTGTATTACAATTTTTGTTTTATTCCTTCATTTTTTAATAATTCGATCTTTTTTTAACGGAACGTTGCTGAACAAAAAAAAGGGAGTTCTCTGAACGGATAAAAATTGTGAGGATATATTCTGTTGAAAAAAAAAAACATGACAGCTGATCGCGTGGATGCGTGCAGTCGGAGCGATGTACCGCAACAGAATCGGCATGAGCAATAAGCGTCACCGACGAGGTGAAAACCCAGACGACGACAGCGTCGTCGACGACGGTAAGCGAGGCTCTCGGTGGGCGCGCGCGCGCGCGCACACACTCCGCGTGTTCAGGTATATAAATAATTCGCGCAGTATTTCTCGGTGGCCTTTTAAATCGATGCGAGCGTCTCGACGCTACCGTCGCTCGTCGGCGGGCAGCGCGCGCTCGTTGAGCCGCACGAGAGCGAAATAACGCTACGCTAGGTAGGTAGCTGCTAGCGGCCGCGTTCGTTCGTCTGCCGGGTCCTTCGCTGCTAGCGATCGCAACGAGTCGATAAGAGAGCTCGTTGCCCGTCGTTGGGGCTCTCACGTTGACGCATACAGCCAAACACGCCAGACGGGGACCAACGATAGATAGAGAATGGAAGAATGGAGAGAATGAATAGAGATATTGGAGTGGGGAGAGTGCGGGAGGAGTACGAAACGGATGCGCGGGTCCAAAGTTTTGCGAATCGATGGTTAACGAGTTCTCGGGGCCACGCCTGCAACTCTTATCCCCCCCCCCCCCCCCCCCGCGGGACCAAACTTTGGATAAACTCCATGTTTCAATTTTTTATTTTACCTTTATTAAAATTTTTCGTAATTCCGTTAAATCGAGAAAAAAAAGCTATTCGTAAGCTTTTTCTAACCTCAAATTTAATCCGGCTAAATGTAATGAATAGCCGATCGAAGACTGGCAGTTTTTTTTTTTCATCGGATTGTCAACCAGAACTACGAGCGCAATAATGATGTACCCATTCGAGTTTCTCCTTTGATACCGGTCTTATCGTTTTTTTTATCGGTTCGTGATTCGCGTGACACGATAGGCCGAAAACGGAAAAAGCCACGCAGCTCGTGATCGGGGATCGATCGATCTTTTATCCCGAGGATAAGGTGTTCTCACAGTCTGTACTTAGATCGGTGAGAAAGACAACGACAGACAGAGAGATAGTAATTCCGTTAAAAAGTTGAGGGCAAGTGCGTGTACCAGCTATAGCCCTGGTACTTGCGAGTGCTCTGTTGTCGTCGTGTGCTTGGGTCGGGTAAGTATAGTCTCGAGGTCGTACAAAGAAAAAGAGAGAATAAATCGAAGAACGCGAGTAGAGAAATGCGACGGATGCTCCAGAATATATATTTTCTTCGTGTCCCATTACGCGCGTAACGCGCTTGACGAATTCGCGAAACGTCGGATGACGAGTACGCCATCGCAGTAAAAAAAAAAAATACGAGACCTTCGGATTCATTAAAAAAAAAAACAATATCCGACGAAATTAATTAAGCGTACATTCTCATTCCAATACATAAAAAATCAAACATTGTGTAATCTCTATAAATACAATCTACGAATTCGTTCGTCATAGCGATAGAACACTCGGCTATAGAATCGATAAAATCAATAGTCCGAAACTTGTTTGTTCTTTCAACTATATATAGATTCATTCCTCGATGAATTATATATAAACGCATTAATTTTCACCTCGATAAAATAATCGATGACCGCCGCTTTGGTTTCTATTTCTCGAAAATAATACAATTCGAATTATAACCTCGAAAATCTAAAGGAAAAAAAAATCACGATAGCGAAATTACAATGGAAAGATCGAGAAAAAACGAGTTCGAGAGTGTCGAATGTCATATAAGACGCGCCTCGTCTGCTATCCGAGAGTTCGAGTTCTAATGACGGATCTCTTGCAGTCCCAGCTGATTAGTACAGTCTGGTATTGATTTTCCAATGACGACCGCGCTGGCGCGTACATGGCGCATACACGCGCGGTTAACACATTCGCAAAATGAACAGACACACATTCGCGAGGTTCCCGAGGCACGAGAATATAATAACCGAACGCGAAGAGAGCCAACGGGAGACACGGGAAGAACTCGAGAGTGGTAACAGAGAGAGAGAGAAGAGAGAGAAAGAGACACGCACACTAATTCAGCACTCTTACGCTGTCGGCTGTGGATTAGTGTGAGAGAAGGCTTCCCATGCTGTATAACAATCCACCCACGTTTTCCGCGCACACAGGTAAAAAGCGGTAAACTCTATACGAATTGTACGAACGCGTGACGATATACATATATATACATATATATACATAAAATATACGTTTGAATTCTCCGCTGTGTCGACATCGAGGGAAAGCATAGAACCGTGTCCCGGTCGACTGTCAAAGCGGATTGAAGAAAGTAGAAGGGTTAAAAATATTCTCGTAGATATCGAAGCGGTATGAGATATATTGGTAAACAGGAAAAACGTCAAATCGTAAAGGACATCGGGAGGAAAAAAAGGAGAGGGGCGATTACAACGAGATAGAACGATAGGAGACTCGAGTTTCCGGGAAAGAGGGAGCAACATCGCGATCCGGAACGCGATGCCCGTGACGAGGCTGTTGGTGCTCTCTCCTCCGCTGTCTCCTCCTCTCTCCACGGTTCTGTTGTGTGTTGGTGGCTGACTTCAAGGCCGGGAGAGGAACGGCCTGCGTTAGCCTCTATATTTCTCTCTTTTCCACCCGTCCCTCAAGCGGCCCTGTCTATCCAAAGGGAAGTTGTATATATACGCGGAAAGAGAGGCTCGGAGACGAAGAGGAATAATAAAAGTAAGGGGGAGGAAAAAAAAGCGAAGACACCCAACGAAGGCGCAATAGCTAGCGAGAGAGGAGAGGCTCGATCGAGCGCGCGCCTTGCTGCAGCTGAGAGAACGAGGTGAACTGGAAAGGCAATAAAAAGGAAGCTGAGCTCTCTGGGTACAAAGATGAGAGAGAGTCTCATGGAACAGGGAAACCAAGCTGTCGATTCTGCTGACTGAACAATTTTGCGAATGAAAAAAAAAATAAAAAAAAATTCCTAGAAAAATCTCGAAAAATCGTACGATCGTCGATATTCGAATGATTTTGCAAAAATCGTAAGAGAAATTTCAATTCCGAAAGAGTCTATGCACTTTCAGCGAAAAAAAAATGAGAAAAATACAATTTGTCTTTTTTTTAAATTTATTTATTTTTTTTGCGGTGAGAGGAGAGTCCTACCTGCGCAAACGAAAGGCAGATCCTTTGTATAAGTTGCCTCGAGGTCGTCACTGCCGATACGGACGCTCTGTGCTAGGTGCGGACACTCCATTTCACCGAATTGACGAGCGATAGAGCGTACCTCGGGCCCTCGTGGCCCCCCTCGTTTTTGCAACTTCGTCGTCGTGCCTCGTCGTGTACGCTTGCTGTTTTCGTACTATATATACACAGTCTGCTGTCTCCTCCTATATACGTTTCTGTTTTATCTCTGTATGGTTTGTTCTGTATCTATGTGTGTGTATCGTCGTGTACTTTAAGAGAGAAGAGATAGAATTCGCGTAAATGTCTTACTTATTTAACGCGAATCGTTATTTTTTTGTTACTTAATTTAGTTTTATTTCTCCCGGCTAACTGCGATGCTTGAATATTTTTATTATTTTATTCCTCTCTTCTCTCGTGTGTTCTTTTGTTTCTTTTTGCGTACTCTCTCCCCGGGGGTACACTGGGTGCCCCGTAATGTACCGCTCTCACATAGCGGGAGACCCCGTCGTCTTCGACGAAGGAGAAACGACGACGACGAGCTCGTTGGCTCAGTGCGCAGCAGCAGCGACGGACCGACTGAAAGGCCAGACCAGCCACAGCTTCGAACGATCGGAAACCAGCAGCGGCACAACCGAAGTTCGTCCGTACAACACTCACACACACGAATACACACGCCAGTTACTCTACTACCAGCGACAGAGCGTTTACTATTTATCCAATATTCTTCTCTCACTCTATAATCTCTCTCTATGTTATCCTGGTCGACGTTGTTGTTGTCGTAGCTGTAGGCAGTAAACGTTGCTTCTTTCTGTCTTTCTTTCACGCTTTTTTTTTTTTTTTCGTTTAATCCGGTTTAGGCTTTTATTGACGATCGTGTTCACCGACGTCACATTGTATTTTGCCGTTGTTGTATAATAATTTCGTCAGTTTAGTCCATTTCTTTATTTCGAGCTCTTTTTTAAAATTCTTCCGAAACGACGAAACTCCGAGGTAGACGCGCTGCAGAAAAAAAAAAAACACTTATACACGCACGCACACACACGCAGGACTCTTCGCGTTTTTCACAGTCGACGTTAACATCGACGGCAGCCACGAGTTGTACGCTGAATGCGTTTTTTTTTGTTTTCTTATCGCAACATTATTTTCACTGACGAAACGGCGTGATGGAATGAATCGCCGTTGCATTAAATATTCGCGACGCGATTTTACGAGAATTTAACCAAGCGGCCGAAGCACAAACGGCGTGCTCTCCTCGCGGTGACTTCACGCTCGCACACCGTAAAGCCCGTTAGGTTGGGTCGGGTTGCTCACCCGCCCGCTCGCTCGACGACGAACGACCTAGGAGCTACACGATCGGGTTTAAGAGTTGCGCAGGCGTCAGCGACGAGGCGCTCTCTACCCACCCCACCGACGTTCGTTACTCTCGACGTACGATACACGCGCGTTGCCCCGATACCTCGCATCGAGCATAGTACACGATGTACTATTACGGATACGGAAAGTCTTTGCGCGAGCAAGCCATCAGGGCCGTAGCGAACTGTGCCGATACTTTGAAGAATCCTCGCACCGAGGCGACTATGCGCCGTCGATGAATCGGCGAGAGGGGTGGCACCGACCAATAGCGGCAATCCCCACCCCTCACCTTCAACCGGGGATTCGAAGTTAAAACATGATACATATATATATATACGTATTTAATTAAAATTATACGATAGCCATTGCAGAAGGGAACCTCTATGTTTATAGATTAAATAAATATTTGTTTTGCTAACAAAAACAATTGATAAAACCATAAATTCTTACCATGGTGAAAAATTACATAATTTTCTTCCGCATCTATATTCCGATATAAATTATTAACGTATTTGTTAGCTAAGAATTGTTATATCCACATGGAAAAGCACTTACGATGTATGATTGACTCGCAAGCATAATGTAAAGTATTAATCTTTAAAATAAAATTACCTTTCATTTCCGTTTATTGATTCAACGAGAAATCAGAGTTCGATACACATAAATTGTATGTTTGGAATGCTGGGGAAGGAAAACGACAAATACGACCTCAGAGAGGTATCAAAATCGATTGATTATTTAGTAATAATAAATTTTAGCGATTGCCAGTTTTTAGTCTTTATTGAAAAAGCTTGTAACCGACATTTTTTCTTATATCGATGATGATAACGCGCTTAGTTTCGCCTGTATTGATGGGTCGACGGCTGAACGAGCTGAAGAACGGAGATGTTGCTGAATTCAAGCATCTTAAGCATCTCCTTGGTCTCGGGATCGACTTCAATGACGTCGTGTTCCAAAGCGGAAACTTCCGGTACATAGTTGTCCCTGCGTTCTCTCTCCTCCTCCTGCAGCTTGATGGAAATTCCGCGCACTTGACTGTGACGCAGTCTCTTCATCAGATGCGTGACAAACCTGTGGATGAAAAAAAAAATTCTCTTAATATCGATTTTTAATTTTAATAGTTAATTTAATATAATATGTAATATATTATCATTTTTTATTTAACGATTATGTTACTTGATTTTAGAATTAATTTAATAATATTGGTTTTTTTTTTTTTCATAATTTTTAACGTTGACTACGATAAAAATGAAATATTTAGTTGGTTTGGAAAGAAAATTTATATCTGCATTTACGAGAGATTTATCGTCACACAGTTTTTAAGTCTCGTTATAGCAATGACGCAAAGAATAATTAATATAGTGTTTGAATATTAGAGTCATTGACTTTTGAGATTCGATAGAATAGTAATAAAACGAATACATACCCAGCGATTTTGTTCTTAAGGGGTTTGCTAGGGATGATAGCGATTTCCTCGCATATCCTCTTGTTGGTGTGGAAGTCCAGAGTCAATCGAGTGTAATATTTCTCGATGATGACCCTAGCGGCCTTCTTGACCGTCTTAGTCCTAACGCGACCCTGTAAAAATTCAAATAAACGATTAAAAACACATAATTCAAAACAATAATTATCGTATTCGCGTTGTACGACAGACGGATCAAAGTTTCGTCGCGTCGGGTACGTCTATAACCAACAAAAGGATCGTCAACAAACAGGCAACTTTTCGCGTCTAACACGAGCAAAAAAAATACATCAAGCGTAAACAATATCTACGTTATTGTGAAGTATAAATATCCAGGAACGTTGTAAAACTAATTTTTTAATATTATCGCAAAGGATTGACGATATATCGATGGATTTATTAGATAAAATGTCAAAATATCGTACGCACCATGTTTGTTAGTGCACCGGAAAAGGCACGTACCGAACTGAAAGAGAGCCACTAACGCTTCCGTGTCTCCTCGGCAAAGCGGGGAACTACGTAGCGCTCTCGTCGTTTGCCATCTTACAACGGCGCGAAGAAATGTCGAACAAGCAGAAAACGACGGTCGGTAAAAAAGTCCGAAGATTATCTATTATTAGTATGTTTTATTTTTATTTATTTTCTGTTTATGTAATATTTCAGAAATTATAGTAAACAGCCAATTTCCCCGACTTTTCTTTAATAATGGCTATTGTACCCAATGTCAATTTCCGTTGTTTTTTAAATGATATAACTAAGTGGATTAAAAACAATTGAATTATGGAAGTGACCTATAGAGTTGCTCATTATAATTATCAAGCTATTCTTTTATTATAAAAAAAACTTATATTCGTAACCTATTCCTATAAAATTATAGTAACAAAGTGATTCTATTTACCAATCGAAATACCGAACTCTGCGTTTATAATCGCGAGATGTCGTGGTGGGTATCGCGGAGGGTTGTAACGATCTTTCAACGCTCATTCACCCTCGTCGTTTGCTGTGGTATGAATGAAGAACATGCGCACTGAGTCATGCAGCGCGTGATCGTGTTACGCGCATGCGATATGCGCGACCCTCGCGTCACGGCCGAGTCGAACAGCGTTGCACGCGTAATGTCGTTCGAATATTGTCAAGCTCTCATTTTTGACGTATCGGCAAAAAGTGTGAACTCGTCGCCGCGTAAAATCGCGATTCCTCGTGTTAGCGGTGGTATTGCTTATCGCTGACGAAAAGATTGTTACGATTCGGTGAGGTCGAAAGATCGAACCCGTGTGTTTATCACGAACAGTGTCTCCGCAACGAAGCGGCGATGACGAGTGAAGCGAGTACCGACGGCGCTTGCGATGCCGCCATGGTGGGGGAACTCGCGGTAGTGGTAGTGGGCAGCGTGCGAGAGATAGAGAAAGTATCATAGTAGCTCCGCGTCCGTCGAAACGCGCGTGTGTCAGACGGAGAAGGACGAAACCACCATAGGCGCAACGCGCGGGGGGGAGTTACATTGCTAAAGTAGGAGTAGACGCGAGAGGGAGAGCGTGGGAGATCTCGCGGCGAGTTTGTTTATCGTCTTGGTGAACGTTCGGTCGGATCGAGCGTGAGAGAGTCAGTGCGGTGCTACACTTGGTCCGTAGTGGTCGGTGCGATCCGGTCGTAGCTCGCTCAACTTTTTAACCCCGAAATTCGGTTATCTTTGACAATTTGATTATCAATATATATCTTTTTTATTGTCACGCGTGTTGTTCGACGATCGAGCCGCGTGTGCGGTACGCGGTGTCGCGCGGTGATTATTTTTATTATTTTGGAATAAATCTTTCATCGATTACAAACATCCCAGCCGCGCACATGTTCAGTTGCATCGCTGACGAGGAAGAAACATCCGTTTTTGAGACGTCATTTTCGTCAACGTCGTTTATAACGTTGTTAGTTTGAATCTCCGACGAATTCACGTCTGTCACGAGGGGTTTCGCGAGGCGACAACAACTGCAGAAAATTCAACGAGGCTAATTAACGAGAGTGACACATCGCACGGATGACGAGACATGTCGCGAATTACAACTGTCAAAGGATTCTCTTGATTCTTCCATCGTATAATACGCGTGACGAGGAAAAATTGAAACGATTTCGGAGCAGATAAAAAAACATACACACGCGGTATATGCAACGAACAAAACGCCCGGTCAGAGGAAATTTGATAGTACAGTATACGGACACCGAGAACGCGCACTCACACGGTAAGCGGTCCATAATCATCATCTATCTATCTCGTGCTGTACACACGAGAATAACGCTCCACTTTTGTTCTACACTGTTTTATACGTCCCACAACGAATTATCTATCGCTTTGAAACGTTCAACTCCCAACTTGAGTTTTAATATTATTACGCGATCAAATATTTCATCATAAATTACCGGAAAATAAAATCGTGATATTTATTTAGTCGTGAATCGCGGGATAAACGATAACAGAAATCGCTTTAAGAATGGTGAATAAAAAAATATTATCACTTTACACAAAGAATCTGTCGTACATAGAAATATATCAGTTTTAATTGTTTTTTTTTTTATCGATCGAATAAACAAAAAACATAGACGAGTATTTTATTTAACTGCCATGATGCGAAAACAAAATTCATTCGACGATCTTCGATAGCAATGGCACGTGGTACCAATAGTGGTTCGAGAGGACTCTCGATGTTTTTCTTATTAAACTAATGAACGAAGAAAGTCTCAAACTGGAAAAGCTCCTTCGTCGTTTCGTAGAAAAATAAAACTAAAAGAAATATAAAAGAAAAGAAAACAAGCCTCGGCGTAGCTTCAGCAGCGTAGAATTTCTCGTTTACCGAAGTCGCGCGCACGCTTCGGGAGTCAGCCGGGTTAATTGCTTCGGGTAACGCGTGCGCTTCCATAGCAGGCTTCGCGTTAGCCAGGCCATTAGAAACTTTGTTCAAACTCCTTTGGCCCGGCAAAACTCCGGAGCGTTAGTTGAACCAGCAGCAACGGCACAAGGCGAATAACTGTCAACGGGTAGGGTGCGAGAACGACGAATGAAAATTATTCGTACGTTCGCCTCGTTCTCTCGCCTTTCTTCTCGTCTCTTCCTCTCGAATCGTTCTATTCTCGGTCCGTGTTATCATAGAAAATAATTCACGACAACAAGGCGCGCGAAACTTGAGTCTATTATAATTCTAAAATGAGCCGAACAAAGTCCAAAGTTCTGCGCGTATTGGTTTTAAAAAATCATTGAAAAAAAAAAAAAAAAAATTTACAAATGTAGGCAACGGCAATTTTTTTTCCCTGTTACCGCCTGAGAATATCGCGAATCTATTGTTTCGTTCGTCGTTACAAGAGAATCCATTTCCATTCTGTATGCATATTTCTTTTTTTTTCGCAGATTATTATCTCCGCGTGTATAATTCTATTATAATCGTCGACTTTTGCCTGTGCCGTTGTCGATGGCGAATCTTGCTGGTAGCTTTCGCGGTCGACCTCCAGCGGCCTCTCGTTTTTTTTTTTCCTCGCCTCCTTCCTCCCGTATTTCTCGCCTACCGTACGATTCTTCTCCTTCACCGCTCGTCCCTCGCGGGGTCCCCGTCAGCTGACGGTGTTCCCCGCGTATACCGCGATCCAAGAACAACTTTCTCTCCTCGAACGCGGCGCGCGCCGGGCAACCCGGCATCGCCGACTCTGTCCGAACGAAACGAGAGGCCCCCGCGTGCGTTGAGCTACGAAAATTCGTGGCGAGTAACGAGGCGATACCCGTTCGAAATTCTCGATTTCTCGTACGCAATACTATACAATTCTGATGTGTAGTTCGTGACCAATGGATTTCAAACATCGAACATATAACACGATTAAGAAAACGATAAAAAAATAAAATTTCGGCTCACTAAATACACGAAACAAATTCCCTTCTATAAAAATCATATATATTTCTCAATAACATATTTTTATCACTCGAAAGTAACGACATTGCTTTTGCGAAGGATTTTTCGTGTTTTGCTTTTGAACGAAAGTTAGAAAACATCGAAAAAAAATATTGAAAATGAAAAAGAAAATAATAAAAACAACGAGTCCATGCGTTTTATATTTCGTACGACGCTTCCGGTGTACGGAGCACACGACACAAATTGTCTTTCATTACAGCAGCGAGAGTTTCGTTAAAACGTGTTTTTATTATTCCGAGGTAAACAATCTCTCGTGTTTTCGCGTATGTTTACGTTTTATTTTTGAAACGATGTTTGTTCGTTCATCCCTCTTCGTCGAGTTTGTCGTCGTCGTCGTCGTCATCGATATAACTCCGTTTTAGCTGTATACGCGATCGAGTATCTTGTACGTCACTCTGTATCCGCTACGTGGCGTCGATAACGGTACAGTTATTGGTCGATCGAGCGAACCGCACGAAAAAACGCAGCGATCGACATATCCGCCTCTTTTTTCATCCGCTACTCGCGCGCTTTGCATCACTGACTCCGCGCGCACTATGCCAATCGCGAGATATCGGCCAAAATTCTGTACCCGTCGTTTGCGGGTGTTCACCAAAACGGAAGAGTGGCCGCTCCGCAAGTTTCGGTTGCCGTAAAATCCAATGTGGCCGTCTGCTCGTTCGTTTCACCGACACGGCTTTAAAACGTGAACACTCGCTGCTGCAGATTTTTGAACTACTTACGAAAGTTTTCGCGAGAAAGTTTGTCGATGCGAGTGGGCGCGCGCGCGGGGGCCGACCGTCTCTCGTTTTTCCTGGATATTCCCGGAAATATTGTATTCCCATTCCCGTCCCATGTACACCACGAGCTCGAGCTACCGTTCCACCCCCCCCCCCCCCACACCTCCTTTTCGTTTCCTTTAATCTCTTCTCGTATCCAATTTCCCATCGTATAGATATACAGTATAACATTTGTCTTAAAATTATATACCCGTATTATCGACATGAGAGTTGTATCAAAATTCTCCGCTACTTATACGTCGGCAACATTCTTGTTTCGGAGCTTCGAGATACCTTCGCGAATTTCGTTGAAAATTTGCCCCGCTATACAGACGAAATATAATTTATCAGAGAGAAAACTTCCGAGATATTCGCGAACTTAATATATTTAATAAGGTATTAAATATGTTACAAATTTTCATTGACGTACGAAGCAAAATGAGGATACGGATAATGAAGACGCAGAATAATCGACTTGTTGTTTATTCATTAGTAGAATTTTGATTTTGCGTAGAAGTTATTAATTGTCTGGAAGCACATACAACATTCTTGTATGTCCATTTTGTACAGTCAATTAAACGTTGATACGTAATAGTCGGCACGCGAGAGTACCGCTTCGTCGAAATACGATGCGCAACTCCTGCCGGCAGCGCCGCTGTCAAGTGCTACGGACGATTTAATTTATACAACGCCATCTCGGTATACGAGATGGCATTGTAAAATGAAAAAAAAAAAAAAAAAAAAAAAATGCGATCTCTCGAGCGTCAAGCGCGGAATCGAAAGAGATTTTACGCACGAACAATTATGATAATTCATGTATAATTTTCATAGCGATTTATCAATGCTTCCGGTGGAGGTCGATGACAAAATGATAAAACCGTGTTTTCCGGCTGAGCGCGGAGAACTACGAACAAAGCGAGTCGTTCCACTCTGTTTGTTGCGCGGCACACGGGCAACGGGCTCAGTTCCGATTTTATGACCTACCGACACGGGGGACGCGGAGCGCGAACGTTAATTTTGTCATTACCGACGCCTCTCGTGTGTACTTTTTTCGCGCTCGGTGTCTTTTTTGTTAGTTCTCGATGTTATTATCAACGGAGCCGTTGAAATTGCGAGAAAAAAAAAATATATATGTACACTTCTTCGAAGTCAAGGAGGTCGAATTGAGTTCTCGAAGGACCAACTTTATATTTATAACTGCAACATGCAGTACTTTATATGTTCTTTTATTGCCACTTTTCTCCCGATACTTCGACGTTTTTCTCGCGATACTCGACGTCCTCGTATTCATCGATGTATATACGTCTCATTTCTCGTTTGTGAATTGCACGACGGAACAATCGTTTCGTCGGTCATTCCCTTTTGATTCAAGAGAACATTCGAAGTTTCTGCCAAGATTCGGAAGATCGCGGTTCAACTCTCATCGCGGAACCGATTACGACACTTTGCGAACGACAAACTGTACTCGCGTTCGGCTCAGCCACTTGGCATATAAAATCTTCTTCCCTTCTCTCTTCACGCGGAAACGTTAACCCTTCCGTTTTGCTCGGTCAATGCGCCGTCGCTTGGCAAACCGAGTATAATAGGCGAAGCTTTCAATTTTCCTACGCCGTGCAACGCGCGACGCAGCGGTGTACAGTAGAATATCTCCTAAGTTCGCATAAATGAATTATTAAAAAAAAATCCAGTACTTCGCGTGACTAACGCCGTAATACTTGAAGTAATGATAATGTTATAATTTCTTCGTATATCACATTACGTTTCGAAGTTTTTTTTTTTTTTTTTTTTTAGAAGAATAAAAATGAATAAAAAGCAGTTACGAGAGTATTTACTGTACACGCAACGCATTCTTTCGTTTATTCGCTCTGATTGATACAAACACCGTTTGGCAACTAATGTTAATTATTCATTATCGGAGTCCCACGGGTGTCGAGTAGATGTCCGTCCAACACGACGATAAATTTCTCCCCTCTCGGTTTCGCGATTATTATAGTCTACATACATAGTCTACGTCTATATTCCATATTCATAGTATATAGATATACAAATTCAAGTGTAACGAGGCCACATCAATTTTTTGCGTCCATTCCCCTCTGAATTATTGATACTATCACTATTTCGCGTAGAGTGTATCTCTCGATTTTACTGTCACGAGTGAAGTGCAAAGCGGTAGAGACGAGTGGGGCGATGCGGGGTCGACGCATCAGCCGCAAATTCATTTCAATATTTAACGCGCTCACTTATCCGGAAATGAAAGGTAGTTAGCAACGGCACGAAACGCTAAACGGAGGGGGGGGGGGTCGAGGAGGGGGGGAGGGCACTCGCTTCATCGTCACGCAAACATAACGGGGAATTGGCTGAAGTGCAGTATTTTAATAATAGTATCCGACCCCCCGATAAGCGACTTTTACGCTTCACCGAAATTTATTTCCGATTCAGCAATTTTTTTTTCGCTCGTCGATATAATTTCTTTTTATCCGAAAAAAAAAAAAAAAACTAGAAATACAACTTGATGCTCCAGTTTATTTAAGTATGATAGGCGTATAGTACACAGAACACGGTATGCCAAAAAAGATTGGGAGTCGAACGAAGAGAATTGAACTCTCGGTGGAAGTAGAGAGACCCGATTACGGCACCCGGCGCGGCCACTTGGCATAACGTCGTCCGGGGACGGGAAAGTTCCGGGCTGCTCTATCGCCTTCCTTTTTAACGTCTCTATCTCTCTTTCTCTTTCGGTTCTTCTTGCGAATATCTTCTCGATCCCTCGCCGAAGAAACGGCCGAGCAGCAGACGTCCTCGTTTCGACGCCTGATTCTCTACTATACGTCTATATATACATATATACATACTTACTTATATGTATACACATAGCTTTTACGTATACTCGTCTTTCGAGTTACGTTCTTCGAAAGGATCAACCTATCGCCTCGCCCGCCTCCCGACAGCGGCCCGAGTATTCCAATCAAACTTTGCGAGTTCCCTAAACTCTGTCTATACCTATATCTGCCTTTCGCGATACAGTAGGGCTTTGCGCGAGTTACGGAAGTGACCTCTTACAAGTACCCGAATACAAATCCTTCATACTTCCGAAAATGTTGAGACGTCAGTGGGCCCTTGCGATCCGCTACAGCCTCATCGATTACCCAGCAAGGTGACGAAACTGGAGTTGGCAAAACTTCCGAATAGCACTTTAAAACACGTAACGATCAATTTTCTACGAAAATAAAATTAAGCGTGGATCCTGGAGGAGCTAATGCGTGATTACGAAGAAACCGGAAGTAAAGATTTAGTTTAGTTTCGAAGCAAATAATAAATGAGCTATTTAATACGTTTTTGGAGTTTTCGCGACTTCGAAAATTGCAATCATCGAAATGTTTTTTTTTTTTTTATTTCGATGCGGCTGAAGTTTTTCCGACACGACTTTGCTCTCTCGTGAACGAACAACCGCCGCATCGAAACCAACGAGCAACAGTACGCTCCGTTTATTTCGATAAAATTCGTGACACGAATATATATATTTTTCGCAAACATGTATATGTTTTTTTTTTCTTCTTTGTTGCAGACTGGAATTCCGGCAGTGTAAATCAAAATTATCGAGTTTGAAAACGCGTACGAAGCTGTAACGTCGAATCGGTCACGTAGCGACGAGGAAGAGAGGCAACGAAACAAGCAAAACACGAAGACTTCCGGATTCTCTCCGATTCTTCAAGCTCAGCACACACGCCCGCGCGTAACTCTCGCAGTCCGAAACTTCGGCACGTAAATTCTCAGCTCCTCTCTCTCTCTCTCTCTCTCCCCGCCACTTTCTCTCAAGGATATCGTCGAAACAGTGAGAAAGCGCCAAGAGTTCTCTCGCGTTTGTTGCACACATATACACACCCGCGCGCCCGCGGGAGGGGGTTATACACTCCGAAAGTCTCGGTACTGTCCCGTTCCCGATTCTTTCTTTACCTGTTCTCAGCGCAACATTTCGCCCGAAAATTCCGCGATCTCGGGACACGAAATCTTCACGCTGCACCCTCGAGGATTCCTGGATACGTTCCAGCGACGTTCACCCCGTGAGGGTCACGCAAGGAGCTCTTTCTCCCTCTTTTTTCTCGATATATACGTATATACGATCGCTACGTAAAACGAGATCGGGCGTCGAGTCGAGTCACGCTTTTCCGTTCTCGATTCTCCGACAAATCGACCTCTTTCAAGGATCCTCTCGTTCAAAGCTTCTTCTTCACCTCTGCCCCTTCCCCAACCATCAGGAAGGATATCTCTTCTGCTCGAAGAAAAGTACAATCTTTCATTCGCGTATGCTGCGCGCACAGTTGATCCTCACAGTCGCGTTCGGGCCATCGATTCAATATCGCGATCCTTAAGTTTTACCAATTTCACTTGTTGTTGTTTTTGTTGTTTTATTGTTTATCTTTTTATTTATTTTTCTTCTTTTAATTCGTGAAATATTCGGTGCGGTGAGATTGTAATCGTACGGGAAAAGATAATAATACAGTGGAGATATGCGTCTCGCAGTGTTAATCGTGTCTTTCGGGATTCTCTTGTTTGGTGAGAGAATCGCCGCGACTCCGAGACCGTCGCAACGACCCCGACCCGTTGCCATTTACACGAATCAGTTCGCCGTTCACATTCCCGAAGGAGACGAAGCCGCCGACGAAATCGCCCAGAGACACGGCTTCGATAACATCGGACAGGTGAGCAAAACAGATCTTTTTTGTTTTTTTTTTTTTATTTTTTTTTCTTCGTTACATATTATTCCTAACCTTGTATAACACATTCTTCGCTGAAACATTTAACATAATAACGACCCGCGGCATTGCACTGGTTTTTTCCGCGATTAAAAAAAATTTTTATGTAATCAAAGTATAGTGAAGAAACTTCAAATATTTTTTTTACATATCAATTTTATCGACTTTAATTGGGTTTTAACGTGTTTTTTTTTTTTTCGAATTATGCGGTTCCCTGAGATTCTCAGAGTAGTAGTAAGTTAGACTTACGGTTTTCTCCGATGAGAAAAAAATTCTGATGAAATCCAAAGTATACCGAAGAATTTTAAACATTTTTTTTTACGAATTACTTTTATCGATTTTTATACATTTTGAACGTTGCATTTTTCGAAGTGCGGAGATCCCTGAGATCCACAAAGTAACAAGTTGTCTTAAAGATTTTTTCCGATAAAAATATCTGATTACTCCAAAGTATACTGATGAAGCTGCAAAGAAAAAAAAAAACATTTTTTTATCGATTTAACGTTATCGTTTTTTTTTTTTTTCGAACCATAGGGATACTTGACATCCACAGAATAATAAGTTATACGCTTATCGTTTTTTCTCTGCCGTCTCAACTCGATCGCAGTCATTCAAACGACTTGAATTTTTTTTTTCTCATCAATTGCATCCCGCTGTGAGATGCATTTTAACGATAATTGTGCTCGCGGTGCGTACTTGGAAAGCGCGAGAGAGTACAGAGAGGCCTCCGTCGTCTCTGGTTTCGCGTGTGCGAGAGAACCCGCGGGGGCGCGTCGGGATTTTTATCTTTTGCAACAGAACACCCGGACGCAAAAGTCAAATCCCATTTTTCATCGAGTCGAGTGTGTGCGCGCTTCGTATAACCTCGTCCGCTTTTCCCCCCTCCTCTCCGACGGTTTTGCGTGCACTCACGCTTCTGCTGGACTTTCAAAGATAAAAATTCGCCCTCTGTCGACCGGTTCTCTGTGTGACAAAAAAAAAAAAATCACGAAAAAAAACTGCAGTTCGAGTAACTGAATGAAATAATCGAATGACGAAAAACTCTATCTCGGCATTTTTTTTGTTCTCTTTGTGTCGGGATCGATATACAGATATATTTTGTCGTATTTCGTGTGCGTGAATAAAAATGGGATCGTAGACGAGACGAGATCTCTGTGACGTGGGAGAGCGCCGGAACGTCGAAGCTGCGAAGCCATTTCTCGTCCGAAGGAATGTACCGTTGCACCGATGGAGTTTTCCTCGCGAGAGTCTATAACGGAAGGAAAAAAAGAAAAAAAAACACAACACACGTGAAGCCCCCGGGGAACCGCTGTCTCGTCGGTAGTCTCGGGTGCGCGCAGAGTATGTGTGTCGTAACGATTGCAGAATCTTCTCCGCTTCCTTCCCCGCGCGCGCGCGCGCGCGCGTGTCTTTTCCTTGGTTTCTGCCTGTACAGCGCGCGTTCGCTTTTGCTATCTTCCCCGGAGCGAGACACGGCGCAGCGTGTTATATCGAAGAACACGCGAATACGTTATTTTTTTATTTCTCTTCCGCGGCTTTGTTCCACACATTGGAAACGTTAAGAATACATATACACGTCGTGCAAAAAGTATACCGGAGTTCCCCGGTGCGCCCGGAGAGCAAAAAGCATTTGACCGAAAGACAATCGAGTCTTTCCGATACTACGAGGAAATATAAAAGAGACTGAGGAAAAACCCGGCAATTCGCGATTGTTGCTTCGATTCGTAGAAATTTCGATTCAGTCAAAGGCCGCGATAATTGAACCGTTCGCTTTATTAAATCGTAACGAAGAGATATTCGTATATCTGAGAAGATTGCGTAAATACGCATTAAATATTATTTCGCGAATAATCGCATCGAGATAAAAAAAAAAAATACGAGATACGAATTGATGCGCCGGGAGCGGAAAACCGGAAATTTCTGATTACTTTAATTCGTTGAAATTTAATAAACCCAAAGTTTACGATAATAAACGAAAGCGAAGAGACACGCAGATAATTGGAATTATATGAAAAATCGTAAAGCATATTTAGCGGTAGGGAAACGACACGGTTATGCCTCCCGAAACTATATACCGCATAACGAATTTACTTACGGAGCTTGAATTCCATTAAATCCCCTCGTGATGACGATATAATTTAATTTTGTTATTGTTTCATCGTAGTATACAGAATTTCGCGATGGTGTAGAACGTCGAAATGTCGCTACAAATTCTCACTCGTTGATATTAATTAACCGGCAAGTTTTTGCGGTTACGGCGTTTCGCGTTCCTCGCCGTAATTTCGTACGATACATCGGACACTGAGGTTTCTCAAAGAGCATTGCGCGTTTACGCTGTCTCGGGGATCGTTATTGGGCACATTGGGGGTTTCGAAATTCCCTTTATTCACCGTCCGAGTGTTTGAACGAATTCCCAGTGCAAAGGACTCAGTATCGAGTCTCGGGATGCATTAGGGCGCATCTCGCGACGTTTTACACGTCGAATGACGCCGGATACGCCCTTCGGGGGTTTTAGTCAACGATATTCTAAGGGAGAAGCTATGACCTCGGAAGTGAGTTTCTGGTGTGTGGGTGGGTGTGGGAAAGAGGATGAGGAGGACTGTTACGTTCAGCCGGTCCACTCAAACTCGTTACACTTTGAGGTAAAGCGAAGCATTATCGATTCCCTTTACACCGCTATGGAAACTTCGCCTGTTTACACTACGGTATTTATGGATCAGGTATTCGAGTTATCAAGGGTCGTTTAGATGTTCATTGATCGGCGAATAATCTGCAATAATTGCATAATATATTCGCGCGCAGTATTCGAAACGACGATTGAAACGTATCGTCATATTTGCGAATGACAAATATTACGAAAAATCTACAGTAATATCGAATAATCGTCGTCGATACACAAATTATATGCAAATGTTATCATTTTTAAGATTTTTTTTACCAACAATTTCATAACTATACGCAAATAATCGAGTATTTGCGAAACCGAGATTTGCGGTTAACGGACGAAGGGTTCGATGTAACTAATGTACTTCGTCGGATAGCATGCGGGAGTCTATCGAGTTTGGGATTTATTTATCTTTCCCGTTTCATTACGAACATGAAACCGCCGACAAACATTGCCCGCGGGCTCCGGAATCGAGTAACGATCGACTCACTGCCAAATGGTCACAGTCCCTTTTCCATCGCTCTTCGGAGTACATGCGCGCGATATCTCCCATTTATATTTGTTCGCGTAGCTACGAAGTGGCGGTTTAATATTGCAGCATTTTCATAGTGATCCACGAGGATTCTATAACCAAAATCGATGAGCCCTCAACCTCGACACACCGATGGGAAATATTATTGATGTTGAAATTCAATGCGAAATTATCGTCAATGTTAAACACGATGAATTTTCTCTTCGTCGTTGAACCGCGCCGCAGTTTTCTGTCGATGTAAATACACACGGATACATATACACGCGTTGCATCTCTCGCATTGGACGCTCTATGTTTCTCGTCATTTCTGTGTACGCAGCATTTGCAGCGTCACGTCGACACTGCAGCTGCAACTGACGAGCGACGGCGTAAACCACCCGTTGAGAGACAAACGCACTCGCGGCATCCCTTCGATCTCTCTGACTCGTTACATAGCCTCTCTCCTCTCCCTACCTGCGTTTAAATACACACACACGCGCGTGTTGCTGAAAATCCATCCACCCACACGGTATTTCTCGTGCTCCGTTACCACCCACGCGAGTGCAGCGAGAGAACAGTCCCCCCACACGATCGTGTAATCTCCCGTCGAACAACCTCGTCGATTCCACCCATAAATACCAGTTCAATCGAGGGATCCATCGAACAGTTCGTCGATTGCTATACCGCACACGCGTTCCCGTCCTCCCGCCGATTGGCAAAGTGAATTTCCTCGCTCGAGGTTCGCACGACGCTCGTTACACCAACGGGGTAGCTAACTATTCGAAAAATAAAATCAAATAGTTTTTTTTTTCTTCTCTTTCTCAACAAAGTTGCGAGACGACGATGTAAAAAAAAAAAAAAAAAAAAGAAAAAAAAAATTATCGCGAAATCGTTATCGATGCTTATCGTAGAAAATATTCGTAGCGTTTCTTTGCACGAACATTTCGATGAAGGGATTCTTGATTGAGAGAACGTGAAATTTCTTCCGGTGGTACACGTGTATCCAACTCCCGCGTATCTTTCCCCGTCGGAATAACGAACATTTTACATCCACACCGCGCGCAATGGAATTGAAATAGAAGTTATCTCGCGCCGGGAATATACCACGGGGCTTCTGGAACTTCTATCGTGCTCTACCGGCTTCCATCCACTATAGTTTCCAGTTTCCAGAGTACAGCTATACGTATATATATGTATATGTGGTGGAAAGAGCTGGCGGTGGCGCGAAACTCGTCAGTTCGCCCAGCAGGTCGCGGGGCTTCGCTGTACCAGTTTTCTGCGCGTAAATATGCTAATTTCTAGGTGCACGAATTTGCGAATTACTTGGCGACTTTCCTGGAATATCATATTAGCACTTTGCAGTAATAACTAATAACTAACAACTACGCAAGCGCAAAATGGTGAAAAGAGAATACGATAAGGATACACTTTTTGAATTATTCGTTTTGATAACTGTTTTTGTTCGGGATTTGCCGTTTGTCAAATCATCTCGTAAGCTTCTCAGAGAACGTTGCCGCTGTTTTCTTCTCGTATTTCTCTTTTCCTGGTTGAAATTCCCCCCATCTACCCCCCTCTCTCTTCCTGGCGCCTCGTGTTCGCGATTATCTCGACTCTCTTCGTTGCTGAGTTGACGTTACGCAGATAGCCGCAAACGTTTCGTAGAGTCGAAACGGTTAACACGAGGGGTTATCGTGCACCACGAGTGTTTGCAATTTTGCTGCGGTACGCTATTTTTCTCGCTTTCTCGCCGTTCTCTTCGGCTCTTGTCGCCGCGACACGGGCGAACCGCGCGAGAGGTCGATGCTACTTCCCTTACGCCCGTTCCCACCGCCCCTCCCCGCGGGCCGAAGTTATTAGTCACGGATGTCAACGCGACAAGGAACCACTTGGGAAATTATCATTCGAGAAAATACATACGCCCGCTGGTCGCGTTATACAACCATAAATAATATCCGGTCAATGAAGCCAACGAGTGGATGAGAATTTATCGGCAATGTCTTTTTTTTCTCTCGTTTCCTCAAGTACGCGAAAGACATTTAATCATTTTAAGAAGATCGGCAATTTTTCTCGGAAACATTTTATCGACTACGCGTATACATAATCCCTTCGATAGAGTTGTGCCGATTCGATAAATCAAAGCAAAGTTTGGACATCAATTTCAATAACAAAGTTTCGAACGTCGTAAATTAATCATAAATACCAAAATATTCATTAATTACTATCGAAATCGTTGCGTAATTAGCTATTCGCCGAACGAGGCACGTGATTAATTTACTGAATATATGTTAATTAATTCAGCGTGTTACATACGCGTTTCACTTTCGGAAACGCGGTGGTATAATTTATCGATTAAAAGAAGAATAAAGAGTTTAATGATTTATTTGCTTCTATTCACCGTAAACACATATGTACAAAGCTTACAACACTGCGAAACGTGTTTGGATGGTAATGTCGGAATCTCGAGAAGATCGTAAAAAATATCTTTAACACTATTTCCGAAAGCTCTGTTCGCTCTTCGCATTTTATCCTATTTCTCGAGGCTTCGTTCTGTGAATACATCGGGCGTACATCGGTACCTATAACATACATCGGTACGTGTTTCACCTTCGAATACGCGGAGGCGCGAAAGCGTCTTATTGGACAAGAAGGGGCATAGGTGGAAAGCTGGCGTGTTACCAAAGTGGCTGCCTTGCTATACCAAGTCTTTGCCCCGTTGCTTCGACGTTCCGGTAGCGAGAAAGCTATATACAGAGATCACTTCCGCTTTCTCTCCTTCCCCTTCTCGATCCTCTCTTTTCGTTCGGTGGCACACGGACCATTCGAGAAAATCTGCGCGGATAGCAGAAGCCAAGGAGCCGGGAGTTTGCGATAAACGATAACGCGCTCGCGCGCGCGTTTTCAGAACGAACAGCGAGTGTGTCGTTCTCGCTTCCAGTATCCTGGAAACGGGTTATCTCTGCTGAGGAATAGAGGAGAAGAAGCTTTACTCCAGTTCGCTACACCGCGAGCGCGTGATTCTCTTACTCCTTTCTTCGTGCACCCAACGAGATGTGCTCACCGTATCGTTATATCCGTCGACGGTGTATCGCTCCGCGCACAGGAAACGAAATGGTCCAAAGGCGAACGGGGGGCGGGGCTCAACGATTTTAGAAATCGTTTATGGTCGCTCGTGACAATTCTCCAAATCTTATGTGTAACTCCTCAACCATTACAGCCACGAGTAGGTCCTCTGCTCTGGGGGATTCCCAAGAGTCTCCTAAATCTCCATTTACCGCAAGCCGCGAGAACGGCAAAAATTCTTTCGTGATGTCGCCTACAGATGGAAAAATCGCAACTGCATACAAGATTTTTTTTTTATATATAATTTTTTTTTCCTCGAATCTCTGAACTGAATTATTTAAACATTATTTTCAGTATTTTACGCTTACACATTTATTATTCACGATCGTATTTTCAAAGCAAAAAGCTTTCAGTCGATAAACTTATTCGGCAAATATTATGCTGCTGCCGTTGAATTATCGTCGCAACTGCAGTCAACTCGGGTAGAAAAATGTTTTATCTCGTATCACAGATTGTGATATCGTAAAATTCCGGTGAGACGATTTTCCTCAGAAGTCCGCGATTCCGTAAGGGCTGCAGAGAGAAGGTAGTGAGAGGTATCGCGTGCGTCATGACGATTTTCCGCACCTCGTAAATCGTTCCCCCGATGTGTGAGGACAATTTCCCAAAACGTATTGCACGTCGTGGAAAAGCCATTCCGAGCCGAGAGTTTCTGGCTGATGGCGAAGGAGGGGATGGGGATGGGGATAGGGGCTCCTGCTTTCTCGCTTCGGCTGCGTCCCGTGTTGCCTGGTGCAACGTCACGAATGCCGACGATGTAACTGCAGTTCGCTCACACAGCAACGGCAATAACGCTGCACAGTACAGTTGTGTGGCACAGAGAGCAAAGCAGTCGCCAACCTATACGTGTACATCATATATATCTCCAACGTTCCGGCCGAATGCGGTATGACTGCACAGCCTTAGATCGATAGCGCAATCGCTGGTAGACACGCGTTCGCACGGGGAGCAGGGAGCATCGACGCAAATTATGTGTGTGTTGTACACCGAAATCTGTGCCAAGGCTCGCATAAATTTAAAAGATCCGGAGCGTACCAAACATGTGTATTGTCTACCTATGCGCCATTTTTTTCATCCCGATATATTTCTCTCGAATCGTCCTTATGTACAGCGAATAAACAAAAAGATCGACCGTCCGATAACTCTTTATTAGGATCGCTGCTTCGTCTTTTCGTGATATTCGAAAATCTCGCCGGGAGTCTTTGATCGTTTCCGCGTTCATCGCGGATGTCTTTCATCGTCCTGACTACGGGCGGAGATAGTTTTTGCTTCGTTGCGCCTTATCTTCGCTCTACGCCGAACCCCAGCTTTGTTCTATTGTTCAACCCTTGTCTCGGAATTTCTTCGTCTTCATTTATGCCTCACTGAGATTTGCATTATTCGAAGTCAACTACTGGTCCGTTCCTTGTTGGAGCGGTAATCCGGGCTTCTCAAAAGAAGCAATATCGATGGTATTTGTGTATATGGTACATCGCGATATATCTGTCTCGATGCCCCGGAGGAGTGTATCGATCTCGCAGCTTCTAGCCGAGCGATTCATACCTTACGACATCGAACTCCCCACACACTCTCTTCATTCTCTCGGCTCTCAAAGTATAACATATCCAAGTTTTATAGCCGCCTCGTCCCGTTGACCGTGTCCCGGTTCGATTCACCGTAAAGATCGCTCCACTCGCGCTCTGTTTATCGTAGAATGTAGAATGTATAACGGATAACGTAATACCCGGTGAATAGAGATCAATGAAAGAAGTTGCTTACGCGATACATTTTTTTTTCTTTTTCACACAGAAATAACTATCCGCGTATGCAAATAAACTCAATTAATCGAATTTTCATCGTCGTTGCGAAGCTAATTTTTTTTATTTGACAAAACGTGGTATCGATCATTAGTTATTGTCGATCCCAACCCGGTGACGCGTATGAATGAAAAATAAAAAAATTGAAATTAACACGGAGGTAAAGAAAGAAATTCAAATATTTGCACGGGAATCGTGGCTCGGTGATAAAAGAAAAAGAGTACTGGTTATTGATAAAAAATTGTTGAAAGAGCGGATCCAATTTACAGACCAATAGCAACGGATACGAATGGACGCACCGCTGAGCGGCTCGGCTATCCATCCCTTTTCCATCCCTTCATCGTCGTGGGAATTTTATATGATGTCCGGCATCAATGAGCGCTTTGTTCTCTATCACAGCGGTTTCAGAGCGTTTTTTTTTTCCCTCACATATCTCGTCATCGCGTTTGTTCGATTCATACCGACGAAGAGAGAAAAGCCACTGAACACAGGGTTTTGTTTCCGCCAGTGGACAATCGGACGCGGATACGATCCATAGCTGCGGCGTTCTAACTGATGGGTTACTACTGGTCGCCGTTTAATTTTTTTTTTGTCGCCGCGTTCGGCATTCTATTGTTTTCTTCGTTAATACAATTTTCTCCGGAATGTCAATAAATCTCCTACTGCGCCAACGGCTTATTCATATTTCGCTAAATAATTAATTAATTAATTAAATGCGATCGTAATTATATTATTAATTAATTAACGCAAGGCACGTACAGTACCCCTTTTGCATGGGTTGCTATTGGCACCCAACATTTGCAGAGCAGCGATGAAAGGGGCTTATCGCCGCGGTTATGCCGAAAATACCAACCACGATATTCCCCGGTGACTCATTGTGACTCTTTGCAGTGTACATATCCATTGTTACAAATTTGATCCAATTCAATGGTTACTCGTTCCGAATGCCACGAAAAGAGAGGGACGAGAATAGAGAGGGACATCACGGTTCACTGTCCAAAATTGCTCATCGACGCGCTTCGCCACTCGTCAAATCCGTCATTTATTCCAATTATTCGTACTCATCAACGGTTAATCATTTTACCTGCGACCTCTTTTGCCTCAACAACAAATATATCCCGTAAATGTTGCCACCGCGAGCAGTTCTTCATTGGCGTTAGTAGCAATAGTATTCGGCATTCAATGCCTTTCGATAATAAAATATCGTTATCGTTTAATAAAATATCATTTCCCATTTCACCGAAACTGCCTGATGAATAGGCGCGCGCATGCGTGAAATATGTTCATCTATTCGCTGGAGAATTTTCGCGTTGAAAACATTTATTCTCAAATTATCTTCAAACCTTTTTTAATACAACAGCGAGGGAGCTAATTAGTCAGCGCGATATTGAATTATGATGCCCATTGTTTACACGAAAATTTCATAGTTTCTATGCTACAATGAAGAATTCCTCCGTACGTATAATGGAGAGGTGGGGGAGGGAAGGGGGTGATGCTTTTCGCCTTTAGCGAAGAGTTCAGTGAGAAATTTGCGAGAGTTTCTCCGCTAGGAAGTAGAGATCTACGCGCCGGATGCATTCTCGCTGCATAGGACTCACCCAGCGTCCTCAGCTTCCTCTTTGCCCCACCGTTCTATCCATTTCCCGTTCGTCGTAGAGTCAAAGTTCCGCGACGGCGGATGCTGGGATCGAGGCGAAGTTAAATTGGATCATTTAGCTCATAGACCAGAGAGCCAAGAGGGGCGGGAGGGGGTGGTAGGGGGCGAGACGAGAGAGTACCCCGTTGCGACATTGCGACTATCGTCGCAATGTTGTACGTACTTGAGGACGAAGGATAGAGCTTTACAGCTCGAGTCCTTTGTCTCACTTCAACGTTAGCAGTTACAACTTCGGTTTCTCACAGTGCGAGACGTCGGTACAAGAGAAAACCCGTAGGGACCGCGTGACATGCGCCGCTACTTGCTTAACTATACTCACGCGTATTCGCCAATGTTGAAACTACCATAGACAACTATAGATCTGTCCTCTATTCTCTCTCGTTTTCTCTGTCTCACGGAATCCTCGCGGAACGTGGCGCCCAAAGCCGATGATGCTTGACTTCGAGACTTTGGGTAACTGGCGCAACTGTTCCAACGTAACGGTAATCAAGGTGCTTGAAAGATCAATGCTGTACCATCCTCTCCTTCTCTTCTCTTCGCTACCCTGCGTCTAGTCTTCTCACACAATGACGTACTCACACCACACCTTTGCACCAGTTAACTCCCACGACTATGGTTCTTCGGGAGTAACGAACTCACGAGGTATACTTCAGAACGAAAGAGAGTTCTACGGTCGAATAGCTCAGACAGTCGATTCTCTACGGTGCTTCATTGAACATCCGTCGTTACGCAACCGAACTTTGATTCGAAAGTAGTAAACTATTCGGGATGCAAAGTTTGTGTATGAAATTGTATACATACCACCGAACCCGAGAATGTCTGCATAGAGCTTCGAAAATTGATCGACCGAGTAGAATCGATGTTTGTTTATTTTTCATTATTAAATTGTTTAAC
Source organism: Cryptus viduatorius (assembly GCA_964006125.1). Classification (NCBI taxonomy): domain Eukaryota; kingdom Metazoa; phylum Arthropoda; class Insecta; order Hymenoptera; family Ichneumonidae; genus Cryptus; species Cryptus viduatorius. The sequence goes on from OZ023222.1 coordinate 16,304,022, forward strand.
GTCCGCAATACGAATTTATCTTGTGAAATTCGGTGTTAATGAGTATTTCCTAAATTTCATTATACCTTTAAACATTTATTGAATATAAATTTACTCCAAAATCCGAGCTCACGGATTTGGCATCGGTAATCAGTGAGCAGTACTCACGGATCCAACATTCTATGGCGATCCTTCCAATATCCGAGGCTTACGGCTTGTGGAATCCATATTACGATTATAATAATTATTTTCGTATGAATATGAATACGCATATCCGAATTTGAAAATGCAGAGATGATAATTAACCAAAAATAATTCAACTTTGGTTGGCAGTTCGTCAAAATTACAGAGTTATCGACTATATAGCATCGTTGCTATTTCAGCAGATATTACATCCTCGAGCATATTAAAAAAAAAATGAAGTATTTTTTATTTTTATTTTTTGAAGATTTAGAATTTAAAAACACAAAATGAAAATTATAATTTTTTTTTAACGAATAAATAAAATAATTATCAATTATTACCAATATTTTTATTTTCGAGTACTTTTTTTTTGTATGAATAATTTAACTCAAATATCCGGTTGGTCAGTTCCGGTATTGACGATTCAAGACGAATATCTATTGAATTGGTAATCCGCCCGATAATAAACCGCCCGGAATACAGGGTATCATTATTATTTGATCGGGGAATATTATTCCAGCGCTTCGCAATGTTTGCCGTGCAAATAATAAATGGTGTATTATTATGCCGTTTCCTCGTGTGTACGAGCGTTTTATTCGATATCCGTTCAAATAGATTAATCTATGCGCTCCGGTAAAAAAAAAAAGGAAAATACCAAACGAGATTATACGGCTATTCCAGATATTATCTGCTATTATTGTAGGGTCGGAATTTATTTCAGGATTGTAAAATAGATTGTGAGTAGGTTAATGCTGATACGAGACTGCCTTGCGCCAAGGTCTGCGAGCTGACGCAATTATATCAATGACGTTCGCCGCCTCCAATCGCCGTAATCGTTATTAATATTGATGCAATAATTACGCAATTTGACTTTTATCAAAAGTAAATTCTACTGGAAAATAATTTCATTATAGTTTTTTCGTAGTTTCCAGCGTTTCGTGCACATGAAATTTTTTTTTTAATTCAACCGAAACTGATCCCCATCTCTTCACAAGCTTCCGCGCGTTATATCAGCCGCTTGTGTTACTGTGGCACCGTAGCCATTGAAAATCCCGGCGTCACGAAACTTTTGAAGGGTGATCCGTTACCCGCGAACTTTGATATCACGCGGACGTGTATACAAATCACCCGGGCCGACCATTTGCCGCGTGCGCGCGCGTCCGATGTAATAGATATACGTATATATCTCTTCCTCCCCTATTTCCATCGTAGAAGTTTAAGCTAAAGCAAAAGAGCGTTTCGTTACTGTCGGAGAATTTGTTCTTTGCAATTTATGCTCTCACTCAGCGTTAACCGCAGGCAACATTTTTGTGAGAGTCGAAAAAACGAAATAATAAAAAATAAATAATGGAGAGTTTACGTGAAAAAGTAGAAATTTCGCGTATTACAGCACTCGCGCGAAATATAATATAAGCCTTTGAAGACGATAGGATTATTATTCATCTCGAGAGAGTGGGGTCTGCGTATGTGTTAAATACGTAATAATTCGTCTGGTAACAAATTTTCTTGAGTTTCATGCATACTTGATTAATTAAGCTCTATGTCGAGTGCAACGAGAATAGAAATAATCCTTTAGTTGGAAGGTGCGAAAGATTTTGAAGAGTCGGATTATGAAAAAAATATAACGTAATTCGGTTTAATGTGGTTGAGCGAATGATGTAATTAATTATTACACCTTTTTACGGAGCAAAACGATCTTCCACCGTTTCCAGAAATTTAACTAGAATAACTTACAGTAATCGCGATTTTTATTTATTAATCTGCGCATTTTTACGCTTATTACTTTCGCATCGATTTTTCAAAATTTTTTTTGTCGAAATGTACGAACGTATCATTTTCGTAAACTTTATATTCGGCAATATCTAATTAATTTCTGATAAACGTACCTTAAAATTCAGTAAAAAAAAACAAGAACTTGCAGTAATTGCGATTTTAATTATGAAAATTCTTAATTTGTTAACTTCGCATTGATTTTTGATTAGCCTTTTTTTATGTTAAAAAACTAATGATGTTTGCAAGCTTTGGCAATATTACATGTTTTTCCAATGAACGTACTTTACAAATCTCTGGATAAAATGGAAAAAAAAAAAGAAAAAAAAAAAACGCTGTTCATATCACTCGACATTACCGTATTCGTACAGAGGATAAAGTTACGACAGAAAATCGAGTGCCTCGATCTCCTTTTGCATCCCTCTTTTTTCCTTTTCTTCTTATTCTCCTCTCCCTCTCGCGGCTCTTTGCATAGCTTTGCGCTATTCCTCGTTACTTTAACTCGTACAACTCTCTGCTCGTTTGACATGTACCGTTCGTCCTCCGGCGTGCTTGTGTCTTTTCGTGCCCGTAGGCATTAGTATGCGCATGCGGAATATCGGAGAAAAATATTCATCTCGAGAACTCGACCTCGATCGATTATTCATAAAACGCCCGGTGGACGAGAAAAATCTTATCGCGCGGGAGGAGAACGAGCAACGCGGTCCGTTCGTACGTAGCGTTTCGCTAGAGTGTATTACTGCATCGGCAGCCGTAGTCGAAGTAGGACGATAGCCCAAAGAGAGCAAAGAAAAAAAAAGAAAAAAAAAAAAATGCTTTACGAGATCGAAGCTATAAGTGATCGATGTTTGACACACAGCCGGGCACTTACACAGATTGGTATATGCCAATACCAATAACGCGAGCGATATCGCTAACTCTCGAGATCCGGAGATTGATACGCGATTCTTTCCACGAGACTCCAAAAAATGATGGTTCCTGTTTCGAAATTAAATCAAATTTCACAGCTCTCTGGTTCCCCATTCATATTTCATTTTTTTTGTACCTAACGTAGCAGCAGTCGCAGTTCCGGATTGAAGTGATCATTTCGTTCACGAAAATTATTCCGAATGTGCCGCGTCGCGATGTATATATACGAACACCGACACACACATAGATCTTTCTACATTATATACTCGTATAATACGATTTTTCTTTTTTTTCTTCGTTGCACACCGTCTGTCGCGAGATACGTATAATATTAAGGCGACGATACTTCTTTATGCGGTTACCCTGGGAAACGGACGTCCTCGCCTCTCGCTTCTCGGTGCGCGCCTCTCTCCTTTTCTGCGCTCGGATTTACGGTGGACCCGAATGGAGATGGAAGTTTCGCCTCTTCCAGCGTCGCGCTTACCCAGCGAGAGCTGTGAACGGTCTCCTTGGGACAAAACCCCTCCCCTTAACACGTAGCTTGCCTTCCCTCACGTAGCTCTCGCTCTCTCGAGGTCCTTTCGCGTGGATGTGAAAAATTTCTTGGCCGCGAAAAACTTGGAACGATGTCGATGACAGTTTCAGACTCGAGTTGAGAGATTCGTTCGTGAAAAACAAAAAAAAAAATGCAATAAAAGGGCCCAGTAGAATAGATAAAAGATACGATAAATAAACCCAAGAGAGGCGCTCAGAACTATCTTCCGGGAATAATAATAAATAAAAATGACAATGCCAGATGTGTCTCATCTGATCTGATAATTATTCGCATTGAATTGTGAGTGCCTTCGGCGCGTCGTCGGAATATAAAGCGTAGCGGCGACAAAACTCCCAGTCGCAGTTTCTCGGAGTTTGAGTTACTTTTTCCGAGCTCTTGATATTCCAGCGAGAACAAGACGCGGAGCACGATAAAGGAGGATACGAAGCGAGCGAAATGCGAACTGCCCGCGAAAGGAGTCGTTTCTCGTAGGAGCACGAAAATTATCCTCCATCGTCGGTCGTCACCGCTTCGCACAAACTCCAAAACATTTCAACGCTATATGTAGTTTAGGTATACATAAGTACCAGAAGCGACGTTAGTAGGTATTGCAGTACATAGTTCTTTATTCGGTAACCACGGAGACCGCGCATCCAGAGTGAGCCCCTCCGCCCTCTCCCGTGACTTCTCGTCGCGAACAGAGAACACAGCGCGCGAGAGAGGCGATCTCTTCTCTCTTCTTCAGGATTTACGAGGCCGAAATGGAGATGGAGTTTCGCGCGAGCCACACACAGTCGTAGAGAAAGAGTGCGGCGCATAGGAAGGATAGAGTTAGGCAGAGGTATAGAGAGAAGCGTTGAGGAAGAGAGAGAAAGCAGAAGGACGCAACTTTCGCGAGGAGGAGAGATCTATACGGCAGCGGTAACCGCGAGGTAGTACCACCAGCGTTGAGAAAAGCGAGTTGGCTCAGAGTTTTCGGGCCGGTTGTGAGTCTCTAGCTATATAGCTACTTAAAACTCGTACAGATTCTCGTATTATATATATACCTTTCGGTATACGTACGTGAGACGTACGTGCAACGGTGTCGATTCAGCTAGTTTGGGAAGCGACGGAGTGAGCCACCACCGCGAGATCCCAATGAAAAGGTCGACGGAGCAGAGAAAAGATAAGCTCGACTTTTCGTTGCGCGAGTTGTCTCGGTATACGTAAAAGAAAGGGAAAAAAAATCGGATCAGGACTTTGATATATTGTTGTAAGAGTACTGGAAGATTTGGCGGCGTATGTGAGTGGTATTAATCCATAAAAGAATGTGATACTATAATTCGCCAAGTTCTTCGGATAGAAAAAAAACCCCGGAAAAATCGAGATACTGCGAGGATAGATGAGAAAAGATCAGAAATAAAGTTACCACTTCTTAATTGAGAGCTTACTTCTTTCTCGATTCTCGTAGACCTCTTTTTTTCCAACCCTTTTCATTCACTCCGTTTCCCGTTCTCGTATCTTTCACTTTCTTTCCCAGAGAATTGTCGGTAAGAACATCGCGGACCAATGCGAAAAGTTGCTCCTGGTAGGGATTAGAATCCACTGTTCCCGTTTTACCTCGATTTTTTTTACCGAGACTCTGCGGAGAACGTCGACGGAAGGGGTGAAAAAAGGATCGGGATATATTATGCGAGAATTCACAGAATGAACTGAAATTCGTCCTTCCCGCTTTCTGGGGTTTGAACTTCCTGAAACATCGGCCCTCCTTCGCATTGCCTTTTGAATTCACCTCGAGCTTTATTCGCGTTTGGCTCGCGAAACTGCTGGACTTTCTCGAACGGACCTCGATCCGTCCAGAAGTCCTTCAAACTCGGCTCCGGTTTTTTTTCCACCCCTTTTTTTTCCTAACTCATTCAAGCCTCGGTAATTAATGCTAATTAGCCTGCAGTAATATAATTCCAGAGAGATGCAAAATTAATTAATTGCGCTGCCTTTATTCTCTATCTTTTGTCATTTTATTCCCGCTATACAATAAAAAAAAAATTATTTTAGAAAAAAATTTTAATCCTTCGGGTTTCTTTTTATTTTAATGAGTTTCAAGAAAGCCAGCGCGCTGTTGTTTGTTCAACGAATGAATTTTTTTTTTTTTTTATTAAACCAAACATATCCACAATCGCAATAACCTCGCTATCAAAGTTAGCCCGGTTGACCTGTATCACAGCGAGAGTCGGGCTTTAACCAATCGGATAACTCACAATAAACAGACTAGAAGCTCCCCGAGAGAATGCAATCATCGTATAACGCAGTCAATTCTTTTTTATTTTCTTATTTATTATTATACTCCGCACAAATGTGAGAGTATCTCGTTGGCGTTGCCGCGAACCCGAAGAGTCCCCCACCCCGTCCCCCGCCCACGGTAAAAGTGCTACGGTATCTTTCTTCCTATCCCCAGGTGTTTCGTTATATCGGTATACCGCTTTTTCGCTCGAGCTTTTAATTTCGCCATCGTCGAGAGTATCGCCGCATCTTCCATACTTCCTGCTTAGTTTTCCTATTGCACGCGTACATCCGGAATAGCTACTTGAAAACACCGGAAACTCCTCCCTTTATTCACTCTCGAGTTGTATTCTTACACTCGAGTACTTTCACCTTTAATTGTATCGGACTTAAAACCAAAAAGTCGTTCTAATGCAATCATCCAATTACCTGATCTTTGATCTGCTTTTTCGAGTGACCAAGTTTCGCGGCGTTAATCGGTGATAACTGATGTTTCCTTTTCCTATTCACAATCCTCGCGGCTCTATTGCAGCACTTTAGTTCTTTGCCGGCTTCTCCTTGTGGCGAAAATGTAGACGTTGAAGAGCGGGAGTGATAGAGCTTACAGAATTTTCCCTAACGAACGTTTACCACGCCGGATAATTATCTCTCTAATTTCGGGAACACCAAATTACTCTTCTCACGCTGTGCCTCTTCGTCGATTCCACTTTTACGGGCTTCGAACACGACTCGAGGCTTTCCACCTCGCCTTGCCAATTAGAACGATTATTCGGTGCGCTGCACCGAGCCTCGACGGTTTCCCGCGAATCAAACTGTTCGGTTTTCGATTCGTTGGCAATGTCGACCGGGTAAACCAGCAAAAATAAATGTTTGAATGCGCGAAAGCGGAGAGTCTGAAACTGTTGGGTCGAAGTACCCCATGGATTGGGTTCCGGGAATCGCATCAACTTTATAGACTATACATTCGAAACGCGTAAAACGCGCATCGACAACTCGCGAAATTTCTCGTTTCCACACATATTCGTGACCCTATCGTTCAAGAGGATCCCCTCTTCATCCTCTTTCATCTCTATATACCCCTCTCACGTGCTTCAGAATTTAATCTATTTATCCCGAACGTCACTCTTTCACTTCGTTTTTTCTCTACGATTCGATGATGGAAAAGCGCGCGTACTTCGCAACGGCTCCTCTCAATTTTCTCTTCCCATGAGCGCGAATTCTGTGCATTGCGAGAGTTTTTTCCAGGAACGCGCATGTACGCTTCCCGACGTCCAAATATTCGGCAAGTAGAGCAAAAAAGATCGATCGTAGAAATTCACATTGAAACACGACGAGTTCTCCGAAGCTGAGTGACGTGGCTTTTGCAATTTCAAAATTCAATGACGATTCGTAGTAAAAAGACATCTCTTGTTACGAATGCTTTGATTTTGTTCACAAAGAACAAGAGAATTCTACTGGCAGGATAACAGAAGAAAAATGAAATTTGTCGATATTCCCGGTCGGTTCTGGTGACATCAGCTGTTCGATCCGACATAAGGCTCTTTGAAGATATTTCCTATTGGACAGACTTCACCGAGAAAAAATTCGAAAGCGTGCGTCTGACCTTTTGCGTCTCCAATGACGGACAGCCCCTCCCCCCAACCCCTTCGTCGCTAATTTCAACCAATATTAAAGTTGTTGTAAGATTTACGAGTCGCATAACGAGTGGCAATTAAAAAGTCTATCGCCGTCTTGCGTTTTACGGGTAGAAAATTACACGCGCGTATTTTGCGAAAAAAGAAGGCGATTAGATATCGTTTTAATGGTATAAACGATTTTGGCAATCGGAACGATTGGCAGACCATTCGAATTCTGAAAAGCCTGCGGTCTCCGAGATTTACAAGTTCCGTTAAGATATCACGCGGAAAATAAATCTCGAAAGTTAAAATGTCTTTCTTCCGGTTGCTCCCGCCTATTAAATATTAATTAATTTCCGTCTCGTTGTTTATTTTTGGTTCATATTATGGGCGAAGTATCGGATTAATGTGTTAGAATCGAGTCACGATTTCCAGTCTAGGCGCGCCGTTCGTATTACGAGAGAGTCAGCGAAGTCAGGACAGACAAGAGTTGTTCTACGACGTACGTATGTACGAGACACACCGCCCAACTAGTTCGAGTTACACAAGCGTGCGCGAGAACGCTTTCACTTGGCAAGCCAGTGAACACACGCGGTTTCTTCGATGCCTATGGTACATAGACATGTATAAGTCTATGTAATAGGAACAACTGTATGTGTATAGAGTTGTTCTATAGCCGCAGCCTTGCTCCCGCTCGATTCAGACACTCTTCAACCTCCTTTTCTATGCTCGGTTCCCCTCTCCGTAGGCCGCGAATATACTTGGAACAAAGTGGAGGAACGGAGGTACGGCATGTAGGTACCGCAGTGAGAGAGGACAGTTTAATCTATTTCTGTTTTCGTCGCGATACTCTCACGCACTTCTTTGTTTCGACCCCAAATCAACTATGCAACGGGGTGACCCTGTTTCATCGGTGGAATTCCAAATTCGCCGTGAAAATCGCCACTTTCCGTCTCCCTGTTGATCCCCCCTCCATTGTTGAAGATTGCATAACACCGCGAAGCGAATCTGGTGATGTCTTCTGATGTGCAGAACGAGTAAATGGCTCTGACAAGGTCTCTCGCCTCTGTTGAACACACGCCTCCGCGAGGTTGTTCCCGCATGAATATTTATGTATGGCCAACACTCCGTGCATGGAGAGGAGAGTAGTACGACGTAAACACACACTCCTGGGAGTGATGAAAGTGAAGACTGTGACGACAGATAACGAGTGTTTAGACGGCAGGACAGACACGGCCGCTTGATTCTTTGATCGCGTAACTTCCTACTTCCATAGTTCCAATCCTTTATAATGTAGGATAGGAGGGTATGTATGAGAGAAGTTTCAACGGGAATCCGGTTAAACATCGTCGTTGTCGCACTCGTGAGACTTTTGCCAACGGCCGTACCCCGCAGCTTCCGGAAGCTTATTCAATCACCGGGACTCGATCGCTTCTTATAGCTCTCCGTGTGGTGAAACGAAAAATTTCCTATCGAAACTGCCGGTTCTCGCAGTTTCCAAATCGGTCTCTCTTGTACTCTCTCGCTGATCACAGTAACAAGTTCTGAATATCTTTCTCTCACGGATGTGTTTTCCGCGGTCAGGGATAGAAATAGAACGGAGATAGAGACGTTTATACCAAGCTACGGTTTTCGACACTACCGATTCATGGAAACGCTCACGCTCCGAGGGCGGCTCTCATCCTCTCGTGGAACGAGTTCGGGGGGAATAGAAACCGATATCATGAATTTATACTGGAGTATTTTCTCCCCCTGCGATCTCCTTCCTTCTGTACTTACGATACTATACGAGAGAGCTTGGTGCACGCTTCGCCGAGTCGTATGTGCGGTCGGCCCAATGGTTCGATAATGCATCGGGAAAGTACTCTCCTCTTGTGTATTTATACACGATACTTTATAGAGGGAATAAAGATAAAAAAAATTCCGGTAACAAGACTTAAAACACAAAAGAAGCCCAAGCGATTGAACGCGGAGTATAAAGTGTCGATGAAAAATCGCGAAAAGTTGCGAATGAACTTGAAGGCATTGTTTGAGCGTTTTTCGATCTCTGGAAATGGTAAGCAGAGACGAGAGAGTAGTATATATCTCTTGTGTTTGTCTTACAGGGAATCCCGTTGTGTATATGACGTTACTCTACCCGATAGCGTCTTCTTGTGCTTTCGTATTATCGGTTTCTATTTCGATACTCTTAGGCAAGAGCTCCATACTACCCGCATTCGCGATCAGAGAAGCACAACAAAGTTCGAGCCTTTAGCTTTGTTATTCCATTATTGACGAAGTCTTCGAAGTTTACTTTACCGTGGAATTCATTAAATCGCTTCATTTTTTAAAACACAATAACAACAATTCTTCATGAGTACAGTAATAATTCATGAATCTGAGAGAGAAAGACTCGACGCGGTGTAAATGCATTTTTCAAGATTGCGACCGAGCGTTAGAAACGCCAACGTTTGTCCTACAAATAATTTAAGAAGTTGACTCCTGTAGTCTAGTAGTAAATTTCGCACAGAGAGCCTCTTCTCTCTATCGAGTAAGGAAGAAGATACAGCAAGAGAGTTCTCTGCTGCTACCCCCCGAAACCCGTTTGTTTGCGGTACCGTAATATCGGTTTAGTTTTCGTTGGTGTTGTTATGCAACGGTCGCACATCTCTCGCCTTCCGCTATTTCTGGCTGAACCCGGAGCGCAAACGACAAACTCCCTCACTTGCACCTTCGGCTACAACGAGCTTCGACAGAAACGCGCATGGTGTGGGTTCATGGCTATTCAAAAGGATCTTCAACGGAGGCAAAGGGATAGCGCCGTAGTGGTGGGTTATCCTTTGCCGCTAGTTACGGTAGTATGGAGAAGAGGGTTAGTTCTATCTAAGGAGACATCGTTTTCCCGTTCAAACAGTCGTGAACTCAACCGCAAACAGTCACTCCGTTTCGGTTAACCCTTAGTCCAGACTTTCGTAGGTTTCCTACCACGTTCGTTCAGGAATATGTCGGTGGGTTCTAACTAGAGAAGGAAATCTACCTTTCTCTTAGGTTTCTCCTTTGGTAGGTCTTCCATGCCAAACTCCATGGATGAACCCAAACTCTCAGTCTTGGAGCTTTCTCTTCCTTTGACTCTCCTCTGTCCTAATACCCTTCGGTGGCGTCATTTCCTCCTTGATGTTTCACATGACGCTGCGTGTCGACGATGCGCTTCGGTTACCAGCTTATTTCCGGAATCTCCTGTTGACCGTAGACTCCGTTTCTGATATCCGAGCGCCTCTTTCGCTCGATTCTCTATTCCTGTCCTATAACTCGAGACCACTTTGTCGAGGTGGTTACGTCGAGCTTGGCATCTCGTGCGGTTATAAGTTAGGATAGTTAAGATCAGCGAACGAACGGATGTTTAGCTTGTCGAAGCAACCAAGCTTCTCTTCTCACTATACACTCTGTCGATTCTGCCGATTCTCCAAGGTCTATACTTACTCGCTGGATATTGCGGACTGAGGCACAACGGACCGATGTAAACGATCCAGGATTTCATAAGAGCCGAAGGCTCAGCGACGAGTTTCCTTCTCTTATTCCATACCAACTTTGACTTCAGCTCTGGTACTGCCACTGCTGATTCTACAGACTCGACGCTACTCTCCTTCGTGCTCCCGTTTGCGGAAACGCGTTTACCGATCTGGCTACGGTTTCACCCTTCGTCTTGCCTCACCGCGACTTTTGCAAGACCAGCAATACACCAGCATTCAACGAGTGCTCGAGAGCCTCGATTCGACTACTCCAACAATCGGTAGAACTTTCACGGATAACAAACACTACGCTCCGAATAACTACGCCCGACTTGATGCGAATTCGATGCTGTACTCGTCCTTTCGCTACTGCCCTATCGATAGCCCAACAACTCGATGACACGAATCTTCATGCATGATTTGTTTTGTGTGATTTAACTTTTAGTTTAAACCTTTGATGGTCCTTTGGTTGCAAACCCGACTGATTGTTAAAACTTGCCGATCACTATGGTCCATGAGCAAAGATTCGTTGATAAAATAGGTCATCGGATTGTGATTCTTCGCGTTCGCGAAAATTTCTTCGACTTCGGCAATAAAAATCGAAACAACCATTTCGAAAGAATGAACTATACGAATACGCGACGGAAATCCCCGAGATGACTGACTTCCTGTAAAAAGGATTCGTGTATACCTTCTGAAACACGGAAGATTTTCTCCTGTACCAGCATCAGTCGAACATCCGGTCCGTGCGAATGCTTTGAAAAAAGCACGGGGGTGATAAGGATTTATAGCCCTATGAAGATTTATCGACATTCGCCGCCGGTGGAAAGGAACGTGATGTCTCTGACGTTGGTCTTACGTACAGCTATATAACTTCGTAAGAAGCGTCAGGAATACCGGAATGTCTTTCCTATGGCACAGAGTGACACAGCGTTATATCTTCCGTCTCGTTTCTTTTTGTGTTTTTCCGTGTACATTTTTTTCTTCTCTCTCTTCTACAACGTTTCAGTCCATAAGAGATTTATCGGCCACGATTTGCATCGACATCGGAACGGATCAAGTTTCCGCGTCAGGTCTCGTCCACAATTTTTTTTTCACGACGACACGTTCGCGCGCGCGATTCTCTCACTTACTTTATATTGCTTTTCGCATTTATGTACGCGAAATCCTTTTAGTGCTTTAAAATTCGCATCGGAACGATGTCGAAACTTTGTCAGGGACGTTTTACGCGCGGATGAAATAGTTGATGGATTCTCGCAAAAAAAAAAATGGAGATTTATCGTTTTTTTGCATTGCATTGCACAGATGCATTCTTCGCGTATGTCCCGGAAAATCCTGTTATAGCCGATGTTAATACCGCGATACGGGAAGCATTTAGTTCGTTTCGTTTACCATTGCAAGGCTGTACTCGTATATTTCGTCGATTTCTCGTCGTTGTACAGTGGCCACATGTGTGGAAGTGTGATGTAGGAATAGCTCTGTAATGCCGAGAGGCAAAAACGATCGTAACTCAACTGCTATAACGCGACTCAATTTTTCTCCATTACAAAAGCCGGGCCGAGTGGCTATCGAGGTTAATCGAACGATATCCGATAATGCATCGGGTTCGATGATGGGATCGCGCCTAGTTATTGGGTTTTCCATGGGGGTGGGAAGGGACGGAGAGAAACTGGAGGAACGAGGGACAGTGGACGATCGACGAGTATGGGGTGATACTGTCTATAGAACTTAATACTCTCCTACGTTACGGGTGTGTAATCGTGGCGGTATTGGTCAGTAGAACGAACCTGCCAGTGGCTCTGCAAGCACATCCAGCATGCTCCAGAGTTAATCCACTGCTTCACGGGGGGTGAGCCCACGGACTTGTCCAGGCCGGGCCAACGTCGGGTGTTTTACTCGCTCGCTCTTTTGCCCGTCGGGCATCTATCGCCCCTGCTCTCCCTCTCGCCTGATAACTCGCACGATTCGATCACACACGTGAACTATACGTTATTGGCCATTAGTCGTGAGTTCTCGCGCTCCACAAATTTAGCCTCCGCTCTGGCTGGATCCGAACTTCATTTTTTTTTTTTTTTTTTTTTCATTTTTATTCTCGTTTCCATCGCGTAACATCTACCGATAGAACGGTAACGAGAGATATTGCGATGGATAATGAATATCAATTAATACGCTGTAGAAGTCGCAGAAACGTCCGCGCTGTTTAATCGGCAAAGGATTGAAAAATAAAAGTATTAGCTAATATTTTTCCGATATTAAAAAAAAAAAAGAAAAAAAACCGCGACACCAATTCGCAATTGTGAAATTATCTGCAGAAGCTGCGGAAGTTTTTCTTTTTTTTTCTTTTCTTTTGCTTAAGTTTGTATTCGATCAAACAATGAAAGAAAATAAAAATAAAGCAATGAAAAAAATTGTTGTAGTTTGTGTTTGCGAGAGATGAATCACTGGTGTGGACGACGACGAGGCGAAATTTTCCGTCCAGACGAAAAAGTGCTTGTAAACACGTTAAATGGGCCCCTGGGCCGCGCAGGGATGCGAAGCTTCACGCAGTTTTTAGCGTTTCTGTTCTCTTCTTTTCCGTGGCACACACACCTCCGGTGGGGGCAGACACAAAAGTGCTTTTAATGTTTTAACGAGCAACTATGAGAATCGCCCTCCTCTTTCCCCATTCGCCAGTGCGGTTTCAACTACCGACGTTTCGCAATGTGCATTTTCCGCGCTTACGTGTGTGTTTCCGCGCTCCACGCTTCGGCGCGGCGCGCACGGTTTTCGCGACAGCGAGACCGTTACCAGTTTTTGCGCGCTTTCATACAAACGGCCAATGTTCGTCACAGTCGTCGTTGGGGTTTCTTTGTCGCAGTTGGGAAAGCTCCGGCGGTACCCGACGCTCCGGCCACCACTGCCGCGCGCGGTATCTTTGTTAAAACTTTTTCATTTTGCCAGGAACGGCAACGGGAAACCGAGCGAGTTGCTTCTTCTGCTTCTAGACATTTTTGTTCCTCGTTCTTTCCCCTCTCACCGCCCTTCTTCATCCTCTTCTTCGTCTTCTTTGCTTCGGTCGTTTCAACCATCGACGGCTCTCACGAATTTGATACTTTTCTTTTCATACCTCGTTTCTCATTGTTCTCTTCCAAGACGCGGACGCTCGCACACACCCGTCCCTTTGATTATTACACTCTACGACCAACACACATCATAACCGGAGCGCGAAGCTAACTCTCATTCCCATTGTTATCATCATCGCAACTACCATCCTTTTTATTATCTCTCGCACGCAACTCCGCGCGTTAGTAATAAAAATAAGAAACCCGATATCGTTGAGTGAATAACGGAATTATGGCATCCAACGTAAGTATCAAATTGGTACGCCGTCCAATTATTGCCATATTTTTTTCATATCTCTTTCGTGGAATGTACTTATCCTTCGTAAATAAAATATACCGCGGCTCGTCACTCATAGCGAGACGATGATTCCCCGTGTAATTTGGCGCCGTTGCCGTTACCGCCACCCCCACACCCCTTCGTTGCCGCGATGAAGTCCAGAATCATACGTGTCCTTTATTACCGATCGATTTGTTTTCCACGAACGGGACACAGCGAGAGAAAAAAGTTTGGAGAACGAGAGACAGAGCCGGGAGTACGAAAGAGGGAACGAATGAAAGTAAAGTGAAGTATGGGTTACGAGTAAAGCGAGTTTCTTGTAACAGTCCTGTGCTCGTTCGACCAGGAATATGGCCCGTAGACTGGTGAACCGATGTCTCAGCTTCGTTCACTTTGCTCGTCTTTTCTTCCTCCTTCGCCCTTCTTATTCTCTATCTTATTTCCTCAACTCTGTCACACACCGCCCCTGGAAAATACGCTTCGGGGCTCTATCTGTCCCTTTCTCACTTTATTTCTGTTCTTTTTCATTTCTCGACCGTCAGAGTCCCCGCCGTGTCGCCGTGGCCAATCTCTTCCAGTATCTTCCGTACCCGGTGGTACTCTTCTCCGTATCTCCCCTTTTCCTCGACCAATTTACCTCTTCTATCGCCACCCCCTGCCCCCCCCCCCCCCCCCTTTCTTTTACCATCTTGGAGAAATCTCCATCGAGACAGAGAGATCTCCATCTACTTCCGCTTCGACAAATTTATAGTACTACAATGTACCCATTATATAGTATATATATGTATATATATAGATTATATTCTGAAGGAGAGAAAAGAGATGTTCGGGTTCGTCTTACAAAGAAAACTGCTATATAAATAAGATCGCTACAAGAACAAGTCGTTAAATCAGAGAAAATTTATCGCGAATTTCGTCGGACATCTTTGTTTTTTTTTTTTCTTTTTTTTTTTCGTCGTTTATTAGCCGTATTTCAGCAGCCGTGGTAACAGTAGTAATGGGAGTTATGGAAAGCCATCTGCCTCGCATGCCCTCGATACATATGCAACGGTCACCACTGGGCTTTCGTTGACTTTATCAATATCTACCTATTCCTTTCTCTCTCTATCGAATCTCTGCCGGTTTATAGAACCGAAACCTTCCGCCAGCCGTGTGAGTCGTAACTCTCGTAGCGTGTTGCTCGATGCTATAAAAAAAAGAACATACGAAAAAAAAAAAAAAAATTACGAAGAGAAAACATCGCGAAAAAAATCGCGAAGCGAAGGGATACGAAACAAATGCCATTCGCCGAAGCTTTAACGAGTCCCGAGGCTATATAACGCTATTGGGATTTTCCACGTGCCAGAGTTTTGATTTCCGGTCGGAGAAACGGACGAGTTTTACTCTATCGAACTCGCCGCCACCGCCGCGGCAGCATCGATACTGATATATACGTGGATTTATAGTTTCCAAGTTATTAGACACAGCTGTGAGAGAAATAAACTCCTCGTATATTGATACTATTTTCTCACCGTTGTTATATCGTATCGACCGTTATTTAACATCGCAACAAAGAGAACTCTGTTCATTCATAAAATTCAAATAGCAAAACGATTTTTATTCGCGAGTATTAGAATAATGTCGATAGGTATTCTCTACCAGAGAAATTATTTTGTAAAATCCTTGAAACTTGTAAACTTCAATATTCCGCGATGCAACCGAAGCGGACAACTGTGTGCATTGAAAATTGATATTATTCCGGATTTGATTTTCGCAGGTAATAACATCATCGTGTTTCAAACATTATGGAAAATTATTCGGTTAATGTTGTTTCGCGTGTTTCGAAACGTATCAAACATATTTTCCGATTGATTGATCGAATAAATTGAAGAAATTAAAATTTTCGAAATTTTTTCGACTTTTCAAAACATAAGATAAAGCGTTCGAGCATTAGGTGAGTCGTTTCACTGACTAATTGAAAAACTTGATTAGCTGAAGGGTTCGCGTGTCACTCGTAAGTAGGTGCGGCGAGTGACTCATGAAGTTCTTCAGCAAAAAAAAAAAAAACATCTGCTCGTCAATAGTTCCGTCGGAAACTTTCTTACTAAATGAATGATTCGCCAAAAATGGTAAACCCCTTTGCGTATTTCCCTCTTTGAGAATACGCAATGTTTCTCTGTATCGATTTATTTTCCTTCGAATTTACGGATCCCGAACGTTTATGTATTTTGCGCAGCGATGTATATTTTCCAAATTGGTTATCGATGTTATTTTACATGCGTTTATACTGCATAGCATCGAAGTCGACGCTCCGGCAGAGCTTTTCAGTAAAAGCGTAGTTTTGAAAGTTGTTAAAAAAAAAGGGGGGGGTGGATATAGCCAGAGAGACAGAGTAGGAAAGCGAACAGTAGCGCAGTGGCGAACGATAAAGTCCATTGAAAGCTCCCGGCATCGCTTCGCTGGCGTTTCCAATTTTTGTTCGATGAACCTCGGGCTCTCTCGCATCCGCGCGGTATAACGTCACGTGAGAGCGTTCTCTGTTCCGTATTTCCGTTCGCATCAGAGCTTCCGTGTTGGTGGTTTAGATCGACAAAAAAAAAGATAAAAAAGTGCGATGCATATCTACTTGCGTATATATATACTATGCAGTGGTCAGTGGCGTTCGCTGTCGAAAGCAATTTGTTGCTGATTGCGGGCGTTACGCCGTAACTATGTATCCGGGGGATATGCTGTAAGGGTGTTACAACGAGTAACGTTTCGTTCAATGGTCATCGAAGTTTTGGCTGATCGTTGCGAGGAGTTTCTACTGGACGCATAAGCCGCGCTGTAACTACACCAACGGCTTGTACAGCTAATTCCGTTTCTACAAACTCTCCCTACCGAAGTGAATTATGACTTTGACTATTCAAATATAGATAGCGTATTTGCGAATACGGGTATATAATTTCTCCGTACAGACGTTTCCATTTTCATGAGTTTCAAAGCAGACGCCCGTTGGATCTGTAAGCATAGACTCGTTCTACTTCTCTTACTGACTGCCGGCGATACTCTGTTGGAACTCGGGGTCGGATCATACGTGTGTATCTTCCACTCCTCTATCGCTGTGCGCGCCCACGGAGCTTCGCCATTCAGAACTATCCTCTTCACTGAGAGACTCGTAAAGTGGGGCGAGAGCCAGTAAAATGCACCGGTGCATGAGTAATCCAGTTAATCAGATATAAAGCGCGCAACGCTGTAGTACGCAATATCACACCGATTGTTCCGGCGTTCTTTTCACTCACTATCTCCTTTGGACTTCTCTTCGTCGAGAGTTGAACGATTGAGATTTATGCGTATCAAAATGTACAATTGAAAATCCTTTTGACGTTCTTTGTCTCAATTACTTTGTCGTCGACAGCCGTGACAAAAGGAATATACCATCGCAGTTTATAAAGGCTTTGCGACTGTGCATTTCGTAATTGTTATTACAACCCTTCGGCGCCGAAGCTTGAGACACTTAAAGTCACTCGTAATTTAAATGCCATTTCAATGTTTATTAACAAATTTAATTTGACGCTACTTTCATATTTTTTTCGTCATTAACTACAATTAGCACGAAAATTCGTGTAATTTGTTATTCGATAATAAGATCGATTGCCTTAATTAAGAGTATGCGACATACTGCAATTATATCTGCGCAGCATTCGTCATATTCCCGAAAGTTCGCTCCGTTACACGATTTATAGGAGCGCTTAACCATCCGGCCAATTAGTTTAGTCGACTGGAATATTTCTCGCCTCTTTTCACCCCTCCCCCCTTCCGCCCTCTCCCTCGCGAAGTAACTGCGGCTCATTCACCCAACTGCACCCACGAGTACGAACAATTTCTCTTAAAAAAAAAAAAAAAAAAAATCGGTAATCTCGTCAATAGTCCGCTTTGCACGGAGACACGTTAAGGTTAGAGAGAATCGCTGAAGTTGAAGCACCAGAGAAACCCAGCGATGGCTCGTTTTCTCATCGAAAATCTTTAGATCCTTTCCACTACGTATATATATAGGTATATACATCTCTCGTTTTAACTCATCGTTAAACCCTTTAAAGGTCTCGGGCGAACCGAGCGATTCTCCTACCCGCGAATGGTGGTCCTTCCCTCTCCACCCCTTCTGCTTAATCGTTAGGTTGCAGCTGGGTAGGTACCAAGTATGCGACGACGATGACGAGGGAGAGCTTAAGCCGCCTACGTCGGGCTAACGCGCTCCTGGGAGGAGAGAGACTCGATTAAACTTATGAAAAAGTTTACGATCTTAACTTCTCGCTCCCCTCCCGATTGCGCGAAGAGAGCAGAAGCGTAACCGGCGAGTTTTTCAGGCTCTTCGCTCCTTCAACGCTTCGTCGTCTCGTATCTCTCATCCCTCTTCGTTTTCTTCGCTCTCCCCTCTTTTTTTTCGCCTACACCATGCATTCCTGCGTTCAATGTCGAAATTGCAAAACTTTCTTTACTTGGATGTGCTTATCAGCGACGTATCAAAGGTTATTGGAAATACGAGTGGAAATATATATATATATATATATATAGATCTTTTTTTTAAACATTGATTCGAGAGTTTTCTCGCTGGCGAATACTCCTCGTTCTTGCGAAGTTCAAGAGGCGCGGAGATTGGTGATACGAGAAGCAGAGCCGAGGAACTGCAGAAATTCAGCGGCCGGTAATTCGCTCTGCTCGCTCTCGACGCCAACTCGGACGACAATTTCCGCGCGATTACGAGCCCGAGGTAAAAATAACGGTCGCGGGCGCGAGAGGAGGATAAAAAAAATGAACGAGCGAAAGGAGGAACAAGAGTGGGATAGCGTCGGCAGAGAGAAATATCGGGGGCCAGTAGCTCACGGACGCGCTCTCGTAGCCGCGCGCCCGCGCGCTTCACCCCCCGACATGCCGCCTCTTTCGTTCTACTTTTTCATACTCCTCTTCGTTTCTTCTTCTTTCATTCTTTGACCTATCTTGTCCCACTCCTCATTCTCCTCGCTATAATGCTAGCAACGCGAGAAGTCATAAAACTAACTCGCGGGAACAATATAGATGCGCCAAATTTTCCTCGTCGTCGTGTGTGCGATTCTATCTGTAACTGTGTTTACACTGTTCAACTGCAGTTGTAAATTTCCCCGAAAATATATCGCCGCTGCATCAATTTAACACCAATTTTTTTTTATTTTTTCATTATTATTCATCACCCTCTCATTCACCAAACAATTCGTTTGGAATTTTTTTTGCCATCAGACTACGAGGAACAATCAATTTTCTAAATTTCACGCTAACCACCAGTTATTCCGCGAGCCATTTCGAGTCTCGTTTTCTCGTTAGATTGGTATTTCCCCCTCAATAAAATTCACTAAAAAAAATGGTAACGCGATGTTTTTTTTTTTTTTTTTTACGCGCCACAAACTGCGGACGAATGAGAATCTCGAGGATCGTTCGACGCGCAATCAGTGAATTTGCGCTCAGTGTGATTGCCGGTGTGATTACTTCTTTGATTACCTTCCGCTGTTTGCCGCTTCTGAATTAACTCGCACCCGTTTCTCACCACCCTCCAGCTCCGTGCCATTTCGGTAATTTTGTTTAGGTGATTAGACAAGAGTTTGCACTTCTCCGCTGTGTCTATGTGTCTGCGCGCGTGTATGCAGGTTACCATATCCACGATATCGCTCACTGATCCAACTCGCGCTCACGATTCGTACACTCGACTTACCGTCGACGTAATTAGCTCGATGAATCTTTGACATGGTCGTCGATTAGTTCTGTACCTTATGAAAACGAAGAGAGTAGTGCGGAGTGGGGGTTTAAGGTTCTCTCGTCGGTAAATTCTGCGAGCACGTGTACGACGATTTCTCTCAGGGTTACGAGCGCGCAGTTGGAAAGCCGCAATCGGCGCAAGATTTTCCACGGTTTGTGACATTTTCGCGCAACGTCGAGCAATTATCCACAACGCGAATGTAATTACCATATATATATGCAAACACGAATCCCGTAGTTCCGTAGTTCGAAGCCGAGTGGATGAAACCGTGCATATTTCACGCCGGGATTTATTACATACTGCCAGTCGGTGCACAACGCTTGCGTTAAAGATACATAACGCAAGTTCAACAGCGCGCGCGGGCGCGCGATCACAGAGGCGGTAGTCGAGTGAGAGTAGTACAGCAGTAAACCCATCAGACGAAGGAAAGCATCGGATACAAGCCGAATGTGGAAACGCACACTTGCAGCAGTGGTTCAACATACGCGCTGCATGCGAAATTACTCTAATTAGACGTCTGACTGACGGTAGGGGTAGCGAAGTCACTCTTCTCTGTATTAATACATTACTCCCAACGCCCCCCTCACAATCCTCCCCCACCGCGAGACCTTTGAACTTTGTCAAAGGAGATTCCAACGAATGGAACGAGAAGCGCGTTTTGCGCACCAGCAATGCTCTCCTATGCTCTACGCGTAGGATATACACTCAATTATGAAAATTAAATTAATCAAAGCCAATAAAAACACGATGAATAAACGTCGAATGCACCGACAACCATTTAAATTATGGAACGGGGTAAAAGTATTAAAAAGTCCGGAGCGAAAATATTTATTTTAATTAATGACGGTGCGGCGGCAACGAAATTATTAACGCTTACCTGATTGTGGCTTTTTTAATCAAATTTTTTCGCCTCGACTCAAGGAGAGCCTTTCGTAGGCTAATCTACACGCGAATTACGCAAACTATACGCGGTAACAGTATTTTCTGGCAGTAGATCCGGTCGTTTGGGTGTTATCCAGAAACGGACACTTAATGTGACTCGCTTCCTCGGGGTTTTCACCTCCGCGGGTCGTTGTGAATTTTAACGTGGACTAACGTACACAAGATGACCCCGAAGGGGTCATGTAGGCTCCGAATCATCTTGGTTAAGAATGTATTCAACCTCCCAGAAACCCACATAGCGTTAATTACATAATAAATGAGAAACCACACGAGACGACGGGTTTCTCTTCGAGTTTTGCGAGCGTTACCTACGTTCTCGTAAATAAAATGTACTGCGAGAGAACGAGAGAGGGAGAGCACAGTAGTTGGCCATTCCACAGCTCAAGGCCTACAAAATTCATTGAACGTTGGGCGACGCAAGAATGCCAATGACCCGACGCCATGGCCGGTTCAAAGCTCCGCGTTGCTCTCGTTTACATCCATAAAACCGTACATCCACCTCTGGTGAGGCTCCGTATCGAATTAACGTAACAGAAATTGCAGCGGCGTAACTGTACGTTGACGGTGGATGGTCACGCAGCCCTTCGGCTGGGGGGGGGGGGGGGGGGGGGGGTGGTCCAATGGAAATTCACACTCGGCTTCATTTCTCTCGCGTTGATATAAAAGCAGCAAAGCGGAATCACAAGCTCAGAATCGCACAGAGGGCCACGGGTGTGCTGGCTGTTGCAGCAGCGGCAGCGGCGACACGAGAGTTGCTCCGCGCGCGCGGGTTTCACTACGCTTCGACGAATTCGAGGTCGAATTTTTACGGGCGAAGTGGTTTCAGCGACAGGCAGCGAGAGAAACGGTTAGTTCGAGAGAAACAGACTAAAACGAAGGTTGACGGTGGAAACAGAATTGAAAGAAAAATATATAAAATTGCGTACCGAGGAGCGTTAGAGCGAGTGAAGGGGGCTTTGGGGAAGTGCACACGTGGATCGATACGGATCATTGCTCGGTTTGTCAAACGTTTCGGCAAATAATGGCAGAGGATTAACTGTCGGGGAATTGGGACAGTTGCTGCATCGCGCAGACCAGAGTGAAACAGGGGAGGGGGAGGGAGGGGGGGGGGGAATAGGAGGCTGCATGACGCTGTTCTCATCTTGGTAACAAGGCCATTATCGGTTGCGCGGTTCGACCGCGCAATGTTGGGTATCAACGCCGCAAGCTTCTCCATAATCGAACCCCTCTCGCGAGAGTATGACGTTACGTTGTGATCGGGCGGGCGCAACCCAGTTTCGACCGTCCTCCCCATGGATCTGTAACGTATTTCTGACCGTGTTACCGTGTTACCGGTGCCGCGAGCTTGTATCGTCGTTTTGCTATCGTTACGGCTTTGATGTTGTTGGTTCAATATATTAGGTATGGCGGCGCGATATAATGAGCACGTAGAGATCGCTACCGCTGGGGAAGGGTGGGGGTTAACGAGACTTCGATATTATCGAGCCAATCGAGCTGATCTGTGAAAATATTACGTACGAGATATGCCTTTGACAATGAGTTCGGCCTATTAGCCATCTACAGGACACACATGCAATTACAATAGCGATTACCAATTGCGGAATAATTAGAATTTAACAGATCGACGATCGCAACCTAAAAGATAAAGGATTTTTTTTTATTTTAATGCTTTCGGACGATTTGTGGGTCGCTTCGCGAGAAAAAAATTCTATACGGGTCATGGGTACTTTGATGTTAAAACAGTACGTCGCAGCGAGGCAGCTAAGTACCCGTATCTAATACAAAGCGATCTCGGATGAACCTCCGGGTAATCATTCCACGTTCTCGAACGATATTATCCAGCCGTTGCAACTGCTGCCGGATAGCCAGCTAAACCGTTTGTTCTTTACTTTGTCCGAAGTCTCTAAAGCAATAGCCTCGTGCCATTCACCGTGCCATATCTGGAGTGCCGAGATACGGCAGAAATTGTGAAGAAAACGGCTCGTGAAACTTAATTAACCGGGATCAACTAATTAGAGTTGTAAAAGAGTAATTTATATCGGGGCGCAAAGATTATGAGAAATAATTGGAAGCGGAAATTTGCCATAGACATTCTCGGAACCTGTAGCCGTTTAGTTATTATTATGCTATTACGCATACACCCGGAGGTGTGAAGTGTCGTTGCGGTAAAAAAAAAAACTTTTTACACTGAATAAAAAAATAATTCAACTTTTTTCGATGAAAAAAAAAAAAAAAAAAAAAAAAAAATCGTACACTCGCGATATGCGTACACGATGTTGTTCCAATTATTCCCGGGAAAAATGTACACTGCACTACAGTGCCATGACAGAAAAGTCACCGGAGGGGGTGGAAGACCAATCCGATCTCCGGTTGAGCTACATCAGGCCTCGGCTCAGGACATTGTTGGTGACGGCGTTTTAAAAACTCTGACAGGCGAGCATGACGTGCATCCCACCGAAATATTCCAGCGGCTTGCAGCAACGGCGGCACACACGTCACGAGAACACTCGCTGCTCTACGAGGCATGGCTACTAACTTTTTTTTGCATGCTGGTCGAGAGTTATATATTTATATTTTTTTAAAACTTTTCACTTCATCGAGATAAAAAAATTGTTTTCATAATATTGAGGATGCGTCACACTACCATGAAGAACCAATCTTTAACCATATTTTTTTTATTCAACTTTCATAACATTTTTGTAAATGGGAAAATAATTTTTTTTTCCTTTTAATTCTGATGCAAATTTTATTAAAAAAAAACATTGAGCTATGAATAAAGTACGTGACATACTTGGGATCACGGAGGAAATGTGAACGCGATAGAGTAATCGCTGGAGTTACAGAAATGTTGTTTCGCGTCAATGCGGGCCGATGGAAAAACGTGCGGAAAGCACGATAGAGCCAATTGCATTTTTTTCCCGAATTGGAGTACTACAAAATTGCATGTATTTTTTTTTTTTTTTCATTTCACGCGTATTCCATATCAATTTTATCCCAAAATTAAGCAGGACATTTGTAACGGGCGAAAAAAAAAAAAATTCGTTTCGGTGCAATTGAAGTTTTTCGTGAATAGCTGCAGTATTTCGTTCAATAATCAATTAGCGAATGAATCGATCGACACAAATAGTTTCAATTATTTCGATACATTTTGGCTGATGGGTTTTTTAATGATAGGATATTAAAAAAAAAAAAAAAAACAACCTGATATATGTTTCATCAAACCGTAAATAAATTGAGAGGCTATTGAAAAATATGGAAATAAATTTTGGATATTATCAAATAATTCCGATAATTTGTTGCTATGAGACTATTATTAATCGGGGATTCTCCGATACCCCCAAATTTATCGTCGCGTATTATGTATGGGTGAGTTGCGAGGTATAGGCATTGCGACGACGTCGAGTACGAGGCACAGAGAGGGAGAGAGGCTTTTGGGAAGCGGCAACGACGGCTTTTAAATGCATCTATACGTGAGGAGGGTGTAAACGAGTGCTGATGCTGTTCGGGGGAATGGCGTCGAGCTATGGTACCGAGAGAGGTAGGCTAGTCGCACGTGCACGCATTCCCGAATGAATCGGCGTACGAGGCACGGTAATAATAAGCCGTCGCTACACAATTCGCTCTAATACATGCGCAGACGTTAAACGTACGAGATTCTTTGTGTCCATGCAACGCGCCCTCTTTATGCACACGTACACAGACAAAAATAATAAATTCGATGGGCGAAAATTACGATGGATAATAATTTAACCCCCTCGCGAAGATCGGTAATAATTTAAAAGTAGTTGGGTTCTCGAACGTTTTACGACCGTTTTGCCCCCTTCGAACCCCCGTTGCATCGAATGCATAGCATGAATATCGAAAGTCTCTACGCGAAACTCAATCGTCCCAATTTCTATGCCGCGGACGAGCACTCGAGAGGAAAAATAAATCTTTCAGATTTCCGCAATATTACCGAATCTCGTAATGATTTCATTTTTTCAAATCCTACCATTCAATGCTTAACGTGTGAGAGACTTTTCCGCTGATCACACGAATGCAAAAAATTAATCTTTGTTCAACCAACGACATAATTAACGTTTTCGTTACCCGAAAATGTTTTTTCATCTCGTTTCGCCATCATTTCCAGACCTACAAAAAATGTGAAATGCTAGACGACGGATAAAAAATGTATGACGTTTTCGTCACGTCTCCCGTTCTCGATGAATTATGAATTTTCGAATGTTGAAAATTTTTAAAATTCTTCACTGAAAATAACATTTCTCCTTCATTTTCGCAATAATTCATTTATCAATTGTTATAATTGACATTATTTCGTCTCTGTTTCTTGTGAAATCGAGTCCTGTGACCTCCCGTTGCATATTACCGATTTACACTCGATCGATCCAGTTTTCAGACATAATTTCGTATTCGTTGCAATTTATAAATGATGACCTATTGTCGACGACATGCGCATTTGATTGCTCGAAAAAGTACGAGACTGAACGCTCGCGGTATTTCAAGAATAGCCATCTAGATAACTGCAGCTATTTCGATTGAAATGGGGGGAGAAGGAAAGGAGGGGGCGTGATCGCCACGAACATGCTGTTCGGTTCTTTCGTCTGGATTGAACGAGGCGAACTTTCATATAATGCTGAGGCCGAGGGCGAGTGAGGAAACGAGCTTGAAACGGCGATGGTCGGAAAGTGCAGCTCGAGTGCAACCACGACGACCACGGGTTCCGGCGCCTATAGCCGAGAATACTACGGAGAGAGAACGGCTGCAGTAACCCCTCCCGCCACCCCTCGCAGTGGAGGTGATTATTTCTGGTACTCTGCTGCCGCTGCATTCGCGTACGATCATGGAATATCACAGAATACGAAAACGCATATAAATGACCCACATACGCGTAATAGCCGCCCCATAATTTCCCTCGTAACTGCGTATTGTCGTGAATCATTTGAAATAATAATTTCATTCGATGAAAAAAGCGATAAAAATATTTGTCCGATATTCCCATATTATTTTTATCTCGGAATGTTTATCGGAAGGGTAACTTTGATAGAATGTGTTTATTTTTATTTTTTGTGTTGTGCGCTTCTATCTCTCGTTTAAATATTGCGTCAGAGTTTCGTATAGAAATTAAAGAAAAGAGTTCTCAGCCGAAAGTATACACGGCGGGGCAAAACCCGTCGATCGCAACGTATCTCTTCCAGGAAGAGCCGAAGAGGATAAAAACAGCGGACCACCGCAAAGATTTTTTTGTTTTTGTTTTTTTTTTTTTTTTTTTCGAGCATTGCTTCTTTTCGTTTCTTTTATTCGTCTTTATACTCGCGGAGTCGAAACCCTCGAGCGATCCAATACCGGTTTTCGGTAGTACAACGAACGAGAATAAGAGAAAGAAGGAGGAATCACGAGAGAAACATCGCGGAGACCACCGGGAGTTTCTGGCCGGTCGATGTTCTCATCTCAGTTCCTTCGCCTCCCGGGCGATACTCCTTCTATATACCTATATATCTATATACGTATATACATGAATATACTTTCATCTACCGAAATGAAGGGGAACATCCGAATAGCTTCCGTTTCGCCGAAAAATTTCATTTTCCTTATTCAAATATTATGCCGCAACATTGTAATTATAATTTTAAAAAATGGCGGCATCCCCATTCGCCGCGTAACAATTATTTTCCACATCGTAACTCATTCTTG
Source organism: Cryptus viduatorius (assembly GCA_964006125.1). NCBI lineage: Eukaryota > Metazoa > Arthropoda > Insecta > Hymenoptera > Ichneumonidae > Cryptus > Cryptus viduatorius. Next base: position 16,330,518 of record OZ023222.1, read on the forward strand.
TGTACAAATATATATTTCTCAACGCAATTATACGTAATATCGTCACGAAACGTTATAATAACCAAAAGGACAATGCGGCGTCAACATCGGAGTATACCGCGATGAAACAAAGTTTCGCTTACATGGAAATATATATTTATGTATTCACAAGGCTTTCGCGTTCGCGCGCCACCGCTCTCCTCTCCCTCGCAGGTTTCACGCTCGTTCTATAAATCCTGCGAAGTCGAGAGGAGAACGGCTTGAATATGCTTCGGTTGTCCGCAAACTACGCTGATACATCTGGTCTACATGTGTATTCAAGTATAGGCGCCCAGATCTATATATATATGTGTATAGTATACATATATGTAACAGTCTGTAGTTATTAATGACGCGAATTCAAAAGTTACCGAGTGTATAAATGTGTTTCGCGAAATCTACTACGAGAACGAAAGTGTCTGTATATCCGGAGTATTTTGATAGCGGATTATATTCTTGGCGCGCATATGCGTGTATTGGTAAGTCGTTCAGCGAATATCTTGCAACGTCATCGGAGACCAGACTGGCGGTTTGCGTTTGCGAGTGAACGACTCCCGACTCTGGAAAACCCGTCCACAAGGGATTTCTTTCAACGTTCCATTGTCGCCGACTTCGAACTCTTTGCTCTGTCCCGCGCGCGTTCACCGCGTAACTACATAGACATTTATTATTATAAACCGTCCAATGGTTTACAGTGTATAGTTGTTGGGACCCGTTATGCATACCGCTTCGCTTTGTGCCCCCGCGGGTTTGTACGGGTTTCCGATGAATATAAGTGCCGCAGTCAGTGCCTCGTAACGGGGCAGTTGTACGGTCCGCGCGAATGACGAACGCGCAGTAGAAAAAGGGCGTAAAGAGTCAGACGTCGCGAGAAGGTTAAAAAAAAAGCAATTGTTCGTTTGCGGTGACACGACTTTATGTTGCATAACTAAAGAATGGGCCTTCTGACGTATAAACTTCACTACTATAGACGGACTGTTATAATTAACCGGCGGAACGTTCGGTCATAACCTCGTAATTTCGTTCGCACCTCTTGCGAACCCCATTTTTATTATTTTCCATCGCGAAAGACAAAAAAAAAATTATACGAACAGCTAAATGAAAAACGTGTTTCCATGGGTGTGTCGGATGCACGAGAGGCACGAAAATGCGTTAATGGATCGTTGCATAATTCGCAAATGTTCGTTACACTCCGTGTAAAATACGAGTAGAGAATCGTGAGTTGATTTTTGTTCCATTTTCGTATTTTTTTCGTGTCCATTATGTTTTGTTCCATCGTTTGCGTTCGATTCGAAATTCAATAAAGAATGTGTACCGAACTCCGATTTTCGAAGTGTAGACCGGTGAATGTTTTAACGAACTCAACGCCAGTCGTCCGCACGTGGTACGCGGAAATCAGCGCTCGAGACTGTATCGAATTTATTTACCAATTTGATTATTATTTATTTCATCGTATCGACAGTCCATTAGCACTTTCGTGACCATCGCCTCGCGCGGTTAAAAACATTTTTTTACACGTTATTTTTCACCGTTTAACACAATTTCCCTGGTAAACTCGGAGAATTCGCCGCGGTATGACGTTATCACCGATCATTATACGCTGTTGTTAATGGGGAGTATAGTTCGTGCTTCGAGTGTACGTATACGTAGATATCCACTTATCCGTGGTTCGTCGTGCTATAGAAACGTCCGCTATAGAAATACGCCCTCTTACCCACATAGCGAACTCCAACGGTAATTGCAGCTCCGTCGTTCGACGTTGGTGCACCTTCGAGAGACTGCGAAGAAAGTCTTCGGCCGTCGATGGGGGTTGACCGGATGGTAGTACGGGCGAGTTGTAGGTTCACCGACCGAGTGAACCTCTCGAAGCACCTCTCCTTCGGCCAGTTACTTGACTTACTGCTTTCGTTCTCTTCTTTTTTCTTCTTATTCTCTCTCGATACCGGCAAGAGTTCGCGGGCAATGTGCGAATGCCGAGATCGTCGCGTTTCTCATGTACATATAAAAGTATATATATATACATATACGTCTCTCTCTCCGACAATTGGCTTTTTCGTTGAGCCCGAGTACGATATACGAACGATACCAAACGTCCCAACGGGGCTGTACAATGGGCCTCTATTATCCGCAAGGTACCTATGTAGTTCCTCACGAGGTTATCTCGCGTACTAAGACATACTCTCCGAGTCACGACAATAAAACTTTCACCGGTATAATAATAGACTACAGCATAGAATAACAGAAGGCGCTTGGTATATACACATATGAATCTATAATAGATTCGTCATATATATTCATATATGCAGATACGAAATTGAATTTGTACGAGGGATCCGCGAGCGTCACGTGTTGGAATAATTATTAGTCGAAACTATTAGTGCCGGTGTCAGGATATCTAGAGTTGGCCGAGCGCGCGGTGCTCTTGGGGGCATCGATGACATCGATAGCAAAGGTTGTCGAGCGTCACTGCTGTCTCGCTTCCAGCAACAGCGACGGTATTGCTAAAGCTGCTAGATGGACCAAACGCGGAGGTAGTTTCGGGAAGAGGACACGCGCGCTCGCGCGGACACGCCTGTACGTGAGCGTAATCGGGTAATTCGATCGTCGAGGAGGAGTCTCGGGTACGCTATCGGTATTTGTTCGCTGTTGGCTGCCATCCCTGGGTATGCGCTACCTATGGATGGCATACGCGATCCGCACTCCGACGTTTACAAATCCGACGATATGTACCGGTGTTACCGGTTAAGCGTACCAGTGGGGTAACCCCAGCGAGAGGCCATCCGGCTAAACTATACACCACGTATCTTTGAACACGTGTCGCGCTCGTGTAGTTGTTGGGTGTACACACGAAGCCCTCTCGGTACGTGAAATACATAGAGTAATTTCCGAGCGTATATAAAGGGAAAGGGTATTTGGTTGGGTTGCTTCGTGTTGCCACTGTACATTTCCCCTACTCAAAGCTTTCGCATATACACATACATCCGAAGCTTCCAAAACTATCATGTCGCACACAATATGCGCTACCGCTCTGCTCGGGAAACTCGTTACCAGTGTGTTTGTATACTATTTGCGAGTATTACTAACAGATTATACACTGCCGAATAGTTTATACGTTGTTATAGTAGCCATTATAGGGCTGTAGACGCACCAAAGGCGACGTCGAACGCGCGTAACTATATCCCGTTTACCGTATTACATCGAAGCTTCGTATAACAGAAATCGGCATCGATTCTCGTAATGCGATTTCGGCAATTCTCCAGCTATTTTTCGTCATTAAAACAGAGACGAAAAAGCCAAAGATCGATTGGACTCCAATCGACAATCGTTAGTATTATTGTTCAGGGAATTCGAGAAATTTTACGAAAATCAAAATTTACGGTACAATAATGACGAGGAATAATATATTGTGTAACTTGGCGAGTTTTTAACCTCAAGATATAATACCGGTCGTTCGAGAACCCAGCCACGCCTGAAACGCGTTCGTTACTTTCAAGTCGGTGAATCGAGTACGACGGAGACCTTTATCTAGCGAGTGAACGAGCCAAGCTTTTGCAGCATTGCTAGCGCGCACCCACACACACACGCACATCCATAGCGGACTATTGGTGTACAGTGTAACAACTGTACTCTAACTGCTGGTCGCAACGATCGGCGCCGTGGCAATTCGCGATGAGCTATCGCGCCGAATAACTCTTTTCCTCCTCTTCGTCTCGTTTTTTCCCTTCTCTACTTCCCCTTCCATCGCCGGAGTTTTCTCTGGCGTTCTTTACCAGTCCGGGTAATCGAGTTATCGGAAATCGTTGGATCAATCGCGATCGTTTTCACTCTTCTTTGCCAATGTTCGTACTCCGCTATATAGCGGCGCGCTGCTCCCTACCTATTTCCTATACGCGCTCTTTGGTCCTCCGCGACTACCCAGTGCCCTGGGGTTTCATTACCAGCGCTCCGTCGAGCGTTACCGAGACCTTTTGCACGACTGGTACTTTTACGAAATCTCGGCTTCGCATTTCACGACGTGCAATGCCGACCGACTGTATGTACACCGCGCAAAAGAGTAAAAAAGCCCCTTCTCTTATATTTCTTCTGCGTTCGTTCGAATTCGCTTCTAGAGCGTGAAAAGCCGCGACATGATGTATACCGATTGTTCGCACACACGCGAAAATATGCGCTACCGCGCGCACCAGTTGCAGCGCTCTAGACATTTCGATGCACGGGATTCGTATTGATGGACGGGTTAACGTTTTCCCAGAGAATTGTCGAAAAATTGTTGCTCGCATCCCGTTCGTCATAGTTTGTCTTTATCGCTCTTTTCCGCCGGTTATATACCCCTTTCCTCCGCGCAGGGGGAGGCCAATGGGAAGAGGAAACGAGATCCAAAGATAGCGCATGAACGAAAGAGAGACGAGAACTCTCGGGATGTTTTACGATGATTTATCGAACGTTCGTAGATCATATCGGTTGATGCACACTTCCATGTACCTTACCTATGTATCCGCTCATGTATATATGTGTACATATATATCTCGTCTATTTCTACGTGTTCCAATTTAGAAACGTCGAACTGATTACTTAGTTGGATGAGAGATGAACGCACTCGTCGGAAAGAGCGATATCTATCTTTATATCGTGTTGTCATGTCACTGGAAACCTTCCGGTCTCCGCTCTGTCTGACCGTCCGAGTCGTATAACTCTGCGTCTCTGTGTGCCACTCGCGTGGAACTACTGCTCTCGTACAATCATCTGTCACCATCATTCTTCAACAAGCCATGGAGACTCGTTTGTCCTGATGACCATTTGTTTAATGCACGAATGAGAGAAAAGTTTCGTGATCCATGCCTTCGTCTTTTTTTTTTTTTTTTTTTTCTCGCCATTTCGTTCATTTCATCCTTAACGAAGTAGACGAGCATACGACTCGAAATTCAAGACTATAAATTTTCGTATTATAAAGTCGTGAGATGTACAGAAATGCAGGATAGTTCTTCAAGTTTAACGTCTTGCGAGAAACCCAACGAATGTAATTTCTCGAGTGCTTCCAATGAAATTCTACTTGTTCTATATCTTTTAAGTGTATCTGTAAGATTCTAGTTGCACTTGAGAGCTGTCTGTCTCTTTACTTTTCATGCTAAGAGATATTTTACGACGGTCTTTCGAGGCATTCGCCAGTAATTAAAAAATAGATATAAATCCGCCATTTTTCTTTTTTCACGAAAACAAAATAAAAAAAATCATTGAGTCACGTAGCTGGTATTTTCAACGCATATTGTTGTCATTTTATTCTTCTCCGCTATAATCACGAATTCAACAATTATTTGACTTATATCACGTAACGTGATAGGAAAAAATTGCGTCCGTGTCGTAAAAAATCAGTTCGTGTTTCTCGGTACCAAAGATATTCTGTTACGCTGGTGACATTAAGCAATAAAATGTCATTTCATTTATCGACAAATTCTCCCCGAAACTCTGACGGTACAATTTGACATTTTCGAAATCGCGTCGCTGTACGATGAAATGGAAATTTGCGGCTGTCGTCGATTCGATTGAACCACTTATCGGCCGTAATTTGTACATCGCCCTTCGGTCTTCCCGCAGTCGTGTAAACTCGTGTACTCTCCTGTGCGCTTGTGTAAACGCAGAACGGAGGGAAACGCAAGCAAGCGGTACGCGTACGATTGCGGTTCCTGCGGTCGATGCTCTGTCGTCTTGACGTTTGCACGAAATCAGAGAGAGAGAGAGAGAGAGAGAAATGGTGACATAGAGGACAGAGAAGGAGAAGCAGAGACTATGTATGTATGCACATCGGGGATGAGGTATGGACCGAGCGAAGGGACCCGGAACGCACTCCGGTCGCGAGACGCTTCTGTCAATAATTGCTATTCGACGATTCAACGATTTCGACCACCAAGTGAATCCACATGCTTACTGGTCAACGATGCGAAATACAAATTTTACCCAATGAAACGGCATAGCATTAATGGCACAGTATTGATAGGGAACTGCGTCGACTCTCTCATCAAACACCCTGTCAATTCGCGATGAAATAGTCAACCGGAAACTTGGTCAGTCGTATATGATACTTCGCGCATGACATCCAACGGTTGCCGATTGAGACCGTTGGGTGATTACATTTTCACAATCGCGCACTTCGGTCTTCAACTAAAAATGTTGGTCATGTCTCTTTTACCGTTAAACATTTTTCGAAATTTAATGGAACCCTTTAATTGTCTCATAAATTAAATTAATGAAAAATTTCAATTTCGTAATGATAAAAAAATGTATTGCGTTAAAATACAGAATTTTATCGTTAAACGGAAATAAGTGATTAAAATACGCTTCGGATTTATTGGAAAATTGCCTCGCAGCTTGTTGCGTACGAACTGCCAATACCGGATTTTCATTTACACGCGTTATTTTTTTAAACTCATTTCAAGCGTTTACGTTGTAATGAAAATGTTTATTTTACCGTTTGACCGTAGTTATCCGCAATTACATTAAAATGCTGCTTTGTGGGTTCCGTTTCTTTAAACGCTTTTACTTTGCTTCATTTTGCACTGACCACTTCCTTCCTCGAGTCCGTGTGTATGCCGAGTTCACTCGTGGAACATTCCCGTCGTCTATCCGCCGGTACGCAAGCACCGAGCTTCCTCCCTCCATGTAAACGCCGCCGGGTTTACAGGCAGAGACTATGGCGAGGAAGAGGAGAAGGAAACTACTGATGCTCCCGACAAACCAGTTGCCACTGCCATTGCTGTCTTGTGTTTGCCCTTCGGCTTCTCTTGTTCTCTTGTTCCTCGAGAACGCTAAACTAATCGCGTCTCGGCCCGTGACGAGGAAGTACCGCGAGTTGCAAAACGGAATATATCCGAAGCCCGTGCTGCTGATGGCGCTCTGTAGCGGTTTCCGTCGAGACCCTCACCCACCGACCACCATTGTTCGCAAGAGTCGAAGTTCAAGTGGCGGTCAGTTAGTTATACTTGCGATAGTTGTTTATGTTAACCAGACGGTAATTAATCGTCTTGAATCTACTTGGTGATTAAGGTTTCCTGCAATTTCGTTCAATCGCGGTAAAACTTATTTTATAATCATCCAAAATTGAAAGAAAAAAGATGACTTTTAAGAAGAAAGGAAAGCGTAGTGCAAGAGTAGGGAAGATAATCGGTATGAGTCGCTGTGTCTTGCTGCCGATGTCACACAGGAGGCGGAAGGGGGTTCAATATTACTCGCATAAATTTTGCTTATCCCGCTGCAAGTAAGCAAGCAAACGGGGTTTCTCGGCGCAGCTCCGCGGATACCTCCGACTTCTATCCCGTAGTGAGAAAGTGCAAGAAGCGCGCACCAACGAGAAGAGTCTCGCAGCCTCCATTAGCTGTATAAGTTCTCGCGCTCCTCCTCCCGATTTCTCGTCTCTCTTCGCTTAGATGTAACCCCGCGAAGCAACGAGATAGAAAGAGAGAAGCCCCGAGTTTCACCGTTGCCGCGCGCGCGGGGGCTCTTGGGGTGTCGCCGCCGCGGGTTTTGCGAAAAATTAATGGCCTCCTCTCGTGCGGGCTTAACTCGCGTAATTATATCTCGCATCATTTAATTACTGTGCTGCCTCCTGACGCCGGACTGGCTTCGGGGTAGAAGCGGAGCTCCCCGCCCCTCCCTCCCGCCCCTGAAACTGGAAAGCGTTTCAACGTTCATAGCTGCAAGCTCTACCCTCACGTCCCTCCTGACTCGCTTTCCGACACTCGACTTTTCCAGACTTCCAACGACCCCTTGATCGAGCGATATTTTTGTACAGAGCGTATATAAAATTCCGAGCGCCATCTCTACTCTAGAAAAATCCGTTTCGCATCGCGATTGACTTTACCTCCATCGCGGATCGGCGAGTTATTACGCCATATTAATAATTCCAATTTTGTGTATTTTATTTTCGGCATAATCTTTTCCCGTCGATCTATAAGGAAGAATATATATGCAACCGATCGCTGCTATCAGCATTATTTAATACTATGCTTCGGCTTTCTTGGGTATCGATATATACATATTTTTATGCAATATTCCTCGCGGTAAACCTGCGTTTGATAGATCAATTTATTATCGTGCTTTCCCTCGGGCTATCGGGGGTAAACCGAGGCCACCCAGTGTCGAGAAGAACGAGATAGGGTAAGCTTTACGGGTACTCTATACACAGAGCAAGATTGGTGGATAGAGCCGGTATAGGTACTTCTCTTTTCCCTTTACTTCACTTTATCCGCGCTCTTCGCCTATTAAACCCTATCGTTCACCCTTATCCCAGTTTCACTCTGGACATTGCGGGGTAAAGAGCCCTCCCGCGTCTTTTCTTAAATTGATTTTTCCACTCAACCGCGGCAGCTCTACTTTCACTCGCATAGTTCATTCGTTCCAACGAGACGAGGAGTCGTTTATAACACGAAGAAATTACATCGGGCGGATATACCGCAAGCGGTTTCGACCGCTCACGGGATCACGCGTAGAAAATAACCAATGAAATCGACTGTTAAACATTATCTGCGCCGATCTTTCGTGATTTTCGGAGTCGCGGAAGAAGAATCTTCGTTGGCAAAATGGTAAATCTTTGCGATGTACACATACAGCATAGTTGTTGGCCTCTATCTCATTCCATTCAGCGGTGTTTCAAAGAAAGTAAGGATGTCATTGACGATATCGCTTACCCTACTTCCCCGTTCGCGTTGCGAGAGACCTTTTATACAACACACAATCCCCCTTCGTACCTCTATGGACGATTGAAGTTGTAGACGTCAGGGAGAGATTGTCGTTTCGACCAAAGCACCCGACAGCAGTGGCATTCGTGTGCCGCTTTCGCGTGATTCTTTTTCAGATTGCTCTTCGACCCCCTTTTCTCCTCTTACCCCCATCGCGCTCTTTCTTCGGGCGTAAGGAAAGCTCGTTTCGTGATCGTATAACTCGGCACGAGAAACTCCCGGCTAACCCTCTCTCCTTATTATATACTTTCTTTTTTCGCTCGAGCTTTCATCCGTCTTCTTTTCGCCGAACTTTTCAATTCTCTTCTCTCTTTCTCTCCCTTCGTGCTCTGCTGCGCTCCTTTTTTGGTTTTTTTTTTCTTGTTTTTCTCGTCCACTTTTCCGTCGGTGCGGCATTTACAACCCTTTCACCTCGCACCCTGCGTCAGTTTTCTCAGTAGCCATTTTTTTTTTTTTTCGACCATCAAGTAATATAAGGACAAGAGCCCTAACTCTCTCGTGTAAAACCGTGACCCGTGTCAACGTCGTCTAGACCTCCTTCTCCCACCGATGGACTTTGCCCGCGATATAAAACCCTCACGACATACGCGACCGGGTCATTTTTCCCTCGTATGTTTTTCTTCGCGTTTTATCATCCCACCTGGTCGGTGCTCTTCCGCTCGGACCTATCATCCGCGACTCCGTGCCCACTCACCGCAAACGAGAAGACGGAAGATAGCGAGAAATATTAGAGATGTTGTTTCGCTCATTTTCTACCCGTTCTTCTCGTCTTGTCTCTCGTTGTTGATGGTTCTACGGTAGTTTTTTTTATCATCATTCTCTTGTCTCTTTACTTCTTCATCGCCTGCTACGGCCTGCAACAACTGATGTTTTTCCACTTTTTATTTACCATTTTTTTCATTCCTCTTCGATGTACACATCATGTTTCTTCGATGTTTATCCTGTACGTATCAATTTGTTGCTGGTGTTTGTTAGTTGTTTATTTATGCTCTTCGACGATTGATTGTGGCGCAAAAATTCGGCATGCGGTTTACGGGACTCTTTTTTTTTTTTTTTTTTGGAAAAAAAATGCGCGTAATGGGTGACGCTGATGCTTCGGGATGTCTTTTACGTCTTGCAATCCGTCTCTTGTACTCGTCACGGGTTGAAACAACATTGAGACAAAACGACGAAAAAAAAAGCGGAGCTTGCATCGTTACGCTCAAACGTGGCGCCCCGACCGTCGCCTCGTTTAGTTTTCTTTTATTGTATATTTTTCTTTACCGTCGCTTAAACCGTCGTCTCCTCACGGCGAGTTACGCTTGCCGTGCACGGTGCAGGTGTGTCGTTTCTCGGATGAATGTTCGCAAAAATTCCGTTTCGAAGCACGAACAACGTGACAACGAACGATTTAGATAATTCTGATTAAAAGAGAAAAAAAAAAAGATGTCGAGTAGTCGAGTGAATAATGCGAAGAATCGAGAGTAAAGTACCGTCCGCCTCTGGCGACAGGTGGGGTATGTATGCTTTCGATAAAATTCCCGTATAATCGGTACGTTATTTCGTTGTTCCCGACTCGTTTTCTCCCCTCGACGGCGTCGCCGAGCTTCGTCGTTCCTGCCACCTTTCCCTCGGCTTTTGTCCACGTGCCAGGAAAGTCGATATCCGTCGTAGGAAATTGGGAACTCGCGCTCGCGCCACAGCGGTATTAGTTGTACACACTGTACTTGCAGTCGCTGAGCGCTCTCATTCCCTCTATTCTCGATGTATTTTGCTGCTGATCCTGGTCCCGATTATATATCCTATTTCAAAGACGAAGAAGACAAAGTGTGTGCAAAGGCTGAACAAGATTGGGGGCTGAAGGGGTACAGAGCGCATCAGAGAACAAATCATCGAGTCTGCAAACTTTTCCATCCCTCTTGTCCGCGATGCAGCGAGCAGCGCAGCACTAACGGTAACTCCAAAGATAAAACGAGATGGTTCGGTGGGATACGAGGGTACCGCCGAAAGCGAGATGCGATAGATATAGGCTACAGATAAAAGGGATCGAGGATACGAGGACACAGATAGATAAAGAGAAAGAGAGAATAGCAGGGAAAACGCAGTGGAACGAGAACCCGAATCACGTACGTTTTAGTTGGATTACGAGGATTCGATAACGCCCCCGATTCCAACGCTATTCGGGGAAGGGATTAATTAAAATTTAATACCTCTGCGAAATTCAATTGGATGAACGAAAGCCGTAGTTTCGCGGCTGTGTTCCAAATCTCATACTACAATTTTCTATATCTATGGTCTCTCGGTGCTACTGCTTTGCCCATCTGTCCTGCGGGTTTGTGTGTATGTGTGTTTATTTTTTCGCCTGCTGCTGTTCTCATAATATTGTTGTGGAATTTTTCCAACCTACACGCCACTTATCTCGTACAGAAAAATCCCCGGTGAGCCTCATCTCTCGAGTGACCGAACATTTTTTTTTTTTTCGTTTTTATCAGATTCGATTTTCCCATTTCCTACTTCCGCGATTTTTTATAGCAATCAATCGCTTGTTGAACGTTACGGAATGTCGGTTGCAGTGGAACGAATTTTTAATGGAACAAAAGTGGTGCGGACATGACGCTCCGATCGAATATTGAAGAGCCATGCAAAAGCGGTAATTCATTTTCACCGTTTTTATTTTACGGTTATCGATTCGGCTACCGAAAACCTTCGATCTTTCTTGACGCATCGAGAAAAAAGCGATTTACGGTTGAATCAATCAAAGTTTACAAAAAAAAAAAAAGGTGAAGCCCATTGTCGCGATCTTCGGCGGCTACGAAGAGAATTCTCAGAGACGCCTACAGTCGGATTTTTTCTTCGTTCTGTTTTATGCGCTCCTGAAAATCTCTTCGGCACCCCTCACCATCCCATGTCAGTGATGTTCGCGACTCGCCGGCAGTGAGTCTCTCGCGTTTCCGATTGATAAATATCCGCTATTCGTTTTCGCCCGTCTCGAGTTCGGTCGTCGGGTCGGTTCATCTTCGCCGCGGAGAAAAGGCGGACGGGGGTTTATATACGTACGTTCGATGGTTCGATCGCGACTAAAAATGCGATGAGTCAGGACGAGTCGAGTTCGCGGACGCGGCGACGACGAAGGAGCTGCTGGAATAAAGTAGGAGGTCGTTCGTTTGTTCGTTGGTTCGTTCTTTTGACCGGTGAGCGTTATTCACACTTTTCTGCCGAGGTAAGCGCGAAGCCTCCCCCCCCCCCCCTTGGTGCTCGAGAGTTGCTGGAAAATGTTCACATACATACATCCGCGCCAATACACACATAGAAAATATTCGCATTCGTCCTATTCACACGGATTTTACTGATAATACTGAGTAACGTAAGTAAGTTCGGTCGTCCCGGTAGGCGGAAAGTCCCGTGGGCACTGGTCGGTAGCATCGAAGTGCGATTTCGCACCGCGTCCACGAGACAGGAAGAAGCATTACCCGAGAAAGGCAGCGCTCTCTCGCGAACTCGAATCCAAAAGCTCGTAACTTTTGATGACCAGTAGCAACGACGGTGAGGTGTACACCAAGCCTCGGGCTACCGCTACGTGTAACATCCGTACACAGATATCCAAACTGGATATAGCTAGAGAGCCATTCTACGAGTTGGCGTAACGAGCTTTTCCCTATGCCGACCCAGCGAATCTACCGGATTCGCGCGGGTTAATCATAATTTACGGCCCGATGGAGCGCCAGCGAATGAATACGTATTCGCCGCATTCCCGGATCCTATCGAGACTCACTTGAAAAAAAAAAAAAAATCCAATGGATAAGTTAAAAAACAAAAAGTAGTCTTCTTGGGCGGAGACGTCCGGGAAACTGCCCCATCAATGAACTATCCCTTGGGTAGTCATTCGGACAGAAACGTCGCGCAAAGATGCAACGACCACGCCTTGCGGCGGAAGTTGGAATTACAGAAATTATCCGATAAATTGATTCGTTGATAAAAATGATAAGTAGACAAAAAGAAAATAAGAAAAAGCTGTAAGATCGCGAAAATAAGTCTTCTGATATAGACGTTCTTTCGCTCGGAATATCTTTTCACTTTCTACGGTAACTGGACTCTCGATATTGAGAGACTCTCTCGTGAAGTTATAATACACAGCTATACTGTTTGCCGTAATGCGCAGAGCGCCGCAGAAACATAGAATGTATGCTGCACGCATCTAACGGAGAAAGTGGTCTATCTCTTTCCTGCCTCCCACCGCCGCTGCATCGAGAACGATGCGTTTTATCTTGTAGATACACTTACCGCTGCGATACATCTACGATGACTGAATGCTCGCGTGTCGAACTCGTCTATCCTTTAGGTATTCTTGTCGCGTTCGCGATCCGGACAGCGGTGGTTAGCTGCGAATCGACGTTATCGCGCGTATACTCGCGTGTACTCTTGTATCCTTGTATGCACTCGCGTGTACTCTCTTGTACTCTTGTACGCGAGTACATGCGAGTATTGTGTACCGCGTATCTACCCATATAGTATAGTGTACGCAGTTATCCGTATAGAATCTATCCGCATAGTATTGTATACGTATCTATCTGTATAGAATCCATCTATACAGTATTGTGTACGTATCTATCCGTTTAAAACGGAACATGCGAAACGCTGACTTTGGTAGTAGTATTCGCTACTCTGTTATCTCGCGTTCTACTTTTCACGAAAAGGTTTTTTGGAAAAAAAGAAACGAAGAGGAAGAGTAAACGCCTCGAGCGGCTAAGAGAGGAACAGTTGGATGCAAGAAACGAAAAAAAAAAATAAAAAATAAAATGAAAAGAAAAACACGAAAAAAAAATAAAAAAACAAAATGAAATATAATATAAAATAAAGATAAAGAATAAAGGAAGAAAATTGCAGTGATATAACACGTCGCAAAATAATAAAAATCTAATAATTCTTATTATCAAAACGTTTATATTAAATTATATTAAATTAATTTTATTAAAATAAAATTATAATTTAAATAAAAGGCTTTGGAGAAAATATGTAAAATTAAATCCGCGAAAATTTTGTTTACTCTTCAATTAATATAAACGCGTTGAAATATTCTGAGTTTACGAAGAATTTGTTTTCGATAAAGCGACTGCAGTTTCGATGTTTTCGTCTATTTATTGCAAAGATTAAAATGATTGATGAATTTTTAATTAACTTTAATTAACTTTTTTTTCTCACTTAACAATTATGTTGTAAGCGTAGAAAAAAATAATGGGAGTGTGTTGTTAATTTATTCTCTCAAAAGCTAATTCTTCACTGTATATCTTCGATGCTAAGTTTAAATTTGCATTTTCGCCAGTCATTAACCATCGCGCAGATTCTATCGCTCGAATCTCGAGAGGTTAAACGACGGTGCATACTTTGTCGAACAATGTTGCGTTCCTATCGGTCTTCTTCTTCATTCGCTTCGTAGTCATCTTCTTTCCTCTCTTACCGTAAAGCTGCAACATCCGTTTTATCCCTCTCCCCCGCCCCCTGCAGTTGGCTGGATGCAACGGTGCCTCCGGTCACGGATCGTTTACTACAAATTGGAAAGCACCGCGAAGACGCCAGCCATCGAGTAGCAGAAGCGCCGAAGCTCGTCGCAAGAGTTTCCGCAGATTTCGAAGTCAACCCCGTCCCAACCCCACACTACCCTTGCCGCGGTCCATCGCTGTCCCTACCCTCGACATCCTCAGCTAAATTATGCATAATGGCGCGCACGCCAGAGTCGAAGCTCTCGCGCTTCTGAAAAGTTTTCCTCGAGTAGCTGCCTGCTTTTACGTCTTCCTGGGCTTTCCATGAGAAGGCCGAGAGAGTTGTAAAACTAATCGAGAGACGATATTTGGCGAATAAGAGTGTGAGGCAACTTGCGGCGATGCTTTTCCACCATTTCTGGGAGCCGTTTTAACCCTCCCGTTCCTTCTTTCTTTTATCCTCGACGTTGCCTTGTGGCAAAGCAGAGATATCGGAAACTTTTTCCAACCACAAAACGGAGATATCGTTCTATATTTTACTTCAATTACTTTTTTGTCTCTGTTTGTCGTTTCTCAAGATTTTTTTTTTCTTTTTTTTTTTCTTATCTTTTATTTGGTATCGGAACCCCCACCGAGTCCGAGTTCATGCATATATTTCGTGGTATGGCAGCGTCAACCCCTCCTATGAATAAGCACTCTAGTATGGGCTTTCGAATGACGAGAGAACCGTTGTGGACCTCAGGCCCGACCTTTTGCGTGACTAGCGGGACCCCCATCCCTCCTCAAACCCCCTTCACGACCGCGAATCGATTGGCTCGATAAACGAGTTTGCGGTCTGGCCTTTCGGCTGTGTCAGAGAAAAACGATGGGAGGAGGAGAGGAGAAGCACGAATTGGACCCTGTCGAGGTGCAATTCCGAGTTACACTTTTCTGTCACGTAACAAATCGACAAAACAAAAGGAGAGTAGAGTAAAGAAACAAATACAGAAACGTCGTTATAGCTCGTGTACGTGTATGTGTATCAAACACTCGGCGCTTGAAATCGTGACTCGCTCGTTTCCGAGACGTCCGGAGAATTTTTCCGAGCATCCGGTCGAGCGTTGTAAACGAAGCCGACGGAGCGAGCGGCGTCGTCGCGACGCCTCCGGTATTTTCAACTCCAATCGTTCGCGTTTCTCCAGCTTAGTCGAAGGCCTCTCAGCCCTCCGGACGCGCGTTTCGATGACTAATGACTCTGTGAAACTTTGTACAATATCTAAAACGAAAAAGCCCCGGGGGCTTGATGTTCGTGCGAAATTAAAAAACACGACAATCGTTGTCGCGTGAAAGTAGCGCGAACGGAACTCCGTGTTTATTCGGAAGGAAAAATAGAAACGAATAGCGCGAAAGGTTTGAAAAAAGTCGGGTGGTAAAAGGGTCGAGTAGTGAAAACTGTTCGGAACGGAGAAACTTTTTCTTGCACAATCAGCAATCGGTGTTCATCTTTCGTGAGGGGAACGAGGATAGTGCAGAGTATATACGCTCGCACCCCGGGGGTGTTGAGAGTCCACCATGAGAGAGGGTAGTCGGTCTACTCGACGCGCGGCCCGATGCTTCGGATTTCGCAGCGGGAAATACCGGTAGCACTTTCTCTAATTGGCGCATTGCATTTGGTAATGAGGCGAGTTAATGTATTGTTCCGGGTAACAGTTGAAACGAGGGAACAACGAGAAGCGAACGGGGTATAGAGGAAGAGGAAGAGATAGGGAGAGAGTGGAAAATGGGATCGACAGTGTGGGAACGAGCCGAAGGGGATTCCCCGGGCTTTCCGTCGGTTAACGAGACCGGTTTCAGGCAAACGCGGACGAACGCATGCACCGCTTGTCCCCACGGCCTTTCGCCCTTTCCCTGAATTGCATAAAGGGCTTCGAACGAGAATCCGTTCGCGGTAGGAATGTATACCGCGTGAGATTCGCAATTCCACGGCCGCAAGCGTTGCTATCGTTCGCGTTTGTATACACCGCGAGGCAGGAGCTACATGCGTGCGAATGACCGCGTGTTTCCCGTCAAGGGACGAGCTTGAGCCGACCCCGGCGCAACTGCATCCGCGAAAAGGTGCAACACCGGGGCTTGTAACGTCAGCTATGTAGAGACTGTGTTGCCAATTTATCGAGAGGATGGAATCCGACAAATCTGCGGCAACGGCTCGTCCACACATTCCACAGTAAAATTGATTATCGAAAGCTTCGTGTATCATCGACTATAAATTCCTAGTAAAAGGCAATTACTGTAATTAATATTTATGCGATATATACGAAATTCATGAAATCCTTAAGGGAGTTATTCATGAAAATTATGTATCAAAGTGACTCAATAATAAATTCGGGGATAAAAATGATTTTATAAAATGTTTAATTATTTCAATGATATGTATTAGAAGCCAATTAAAAAAAGTTAATTGCCATCTGGAAAAAAAAAATTCTGTCTCCACTGAACGGTATTTACCCCTTCTATATCGATCCAGCAACCCCTGCTATTCACGCGTGATCTGGGCGACGATGCGCGTCAAATCATTTCAATGATCGAATCACTTCGGTTCGTTGGGGAATTTCGTAGCGCTCTCGGCCATCCTAAATTGTATATCTATTGTTCCCTCTCGCGTTTCGTTGAATCTCGTCGAATCTGTTGCTTTCGAAATTGCGCCGTCGGCTGGTGTGCGCATTCTCGATACATTCTCAAATAAATATAATATAAATTGGCGACGTAACCGCTTCTATGTTTATCAAAATTCTCGCATGGATAATTTTCATCCTTCTCGATGGTATTAGTTTCATCCCCCATTATTTTATCTCTACTTCGACGAGCGATTATTCCTCGTCATCGATAATTCGGATTTCGGCCCTTTTGAACAAAGCTCGCCGGATTTTTATCACGCGATCTCGATGATCATTCGATAATAATATCATCGGACAAAAGCTCTTCCGTTTTTGTATCAACGCTGTTTGAGGTTTACGGAACGGGAAAATGAATTTTCGAGTAGCGGAACGCGTGCCCGCGCAGTGCTTTCCACTTGTCGCGCTTACCCCGACTCTCCGTCGAAATAAATGCGTGACGATAGAGCGAGAGATGATAAAACTATATCGAGGAAGGAGGGGCAGAGGGCAGCGGGGGGGAGCTGCAACATTGCGGAAACCGCAACTCCGCCGAGCACACCGGACACTCGCGTGTTCCTCGTTCCGGCAGTCACGCGGTCGATCGATTCGCCAAACTCGTAAATCATCGAATCGTCGCATTTCTGCAACTGCCCCATTACTACACCGCTGTCGCCCTATGTATATCTACTCGGTTGCGGCTGCTGGGATGCCGGGGGCTCTCGATGCCATACAGAGGTTGACTGTAGGGGGGAAAAAACTCTCCGCATATATACCACAGTTCGTGTATACGAGTAGTACGTAACTCGACGTAATATACTGTACGTCATCGAGCTTCTACTGACGGCTGCGGAAATATAACGTCGATTGGCTGGCGAACCGAATCGAGTAGTTGCTGGTACTCTCGAGCGATGGTGAGAGAGTGAGAGTTCAATGCGACAGAACTCAGTCTCTCTCTCGTTGGATTGATCGATACTGAAAATTGCCGTTGGCACTCGGGGATTTCTCTCGATCGAGTTTTTTTCCTTCGTTTTCATTCTTCGCACGAAAAGCAACTACCTGCTCAGGAATAATCCGCGAATTGGCTATTCAGACATTTACGAGACTCGGGGCCATGGAATTATAAAAGAGGGAAGAAAAAAAAAAAAAAAAGCAGAAAAAAAAAATGAACTGTGAGCCACTCGGCCGTTTCATCCCTCGAGCTTTTCCCGACGGGAAAACCATCTCAACGCTTCCGTACTCGATGAAATCGCAAGTAAGCCCTCCTGCCTCGTTCACCGTCCTTTTCGCCACACTGCCCCCGGTTATGCCCCTTGCACTCATCTTCCTCAACGTTCTACAATTTGATCCCTCCACCGGATCATGGATCTCTCGCGAACGGAAAAATGATGAAGACAGTAGAAGAGATATTGGAGCGAACGTTATATATAAACATATTACATTCATGCGGCGCTCTTCTTCCATCTTTCTTCGATAATCCCGATACCCCAGATTTTCTCGACGGCGAAGAAAAATAATAATAATAAACGAAGACAGTTCTTCATCCGCTCTTGTATGCGGACCACTGCGAACTGCTCTACTTACTCGTTGATTAATTCATTCATTTTTAAATTCTGCGAACGAGACAATAAAAAATGTCGCGCAAGGAAAAAAAAAATCGTAATTCGCGGTGTATAATAAACTCATCGTATTTTCGAACAAAAGAATCGACAAAATGAAGGAAAAAAAAAGAAAGAAATCCCATTGAAATGTTGGATACAGTATTTATTTTAATGGAGCCATACTGCTCTCGCTGGCTTCCCATTGTTCGAGACCTTCTCTCGACGCTGTGGGCTTCTCGTATTACAAACTACCCGCCGAGAACGCGAGTCTGGCAATTGTATATGTACTTCGGGAGTCCACGTAATACAGCTTCGCGAAAAGTGTAAAGGCTATAAAAAAAAAAAGTTCCATTATCGCGAGCCGCGACGACTCCGTGCATCTTTTTTTCTTTTTTTTTTTTTTCGTTTCGCAAGCGTGCGCGCGCTTCCAGCAGCCTGTTTCTCTTCCGGTTGGCGCTGGAAGGGTTGGAGTGTGTTCGGTTATTTGTGCTTCTCGAGATCGTATTCGCGGTAGTTTTCAGAGTCGCGTTACTCTTTTCTACCTCCCCAGCGAGAGAAGTGGGGTACACGAGAGTCAGAAAACGATAATATGTATATATAGACGTAAAGAACGAGGAACGAGAATGCAAATACTCGGGGCTTCTACCACTTCTCTACTTTTCTCCACTATCTCGCCCCCTTTGCCGGTCTCTTTTCTCTCGCATAATACGACAAATACGAGGTTACGACTCGATCTCTTTCGCCCTCCGTGCAACAAGAGTCCGCGAAGCTTTTCCGTTGTAATCTCGAGGTCGCGAGAGACAGCGAACTAACCCAGTCGCGGCTGATAAATGGAGAAAAAAAAAAGACCAGCGAGAGAATATAGTTCCTGAGGGACCCCGAGAGGAACGCGGAGATTATTATATAAGAACGAAGAGCAAATCGGATAGCGCATAAACTTAAAAAGAAAAAGAAAAAAAAATGAAAAAAAAAAATAATAATAATAATTTAAAAAATCGGGAGTGTCCGGTGTAGAAGAGCGGAGTTAACGTGAGTGGATAGAAAATTGCAATTCTTCGTGACCACGATGGCGGAAACGTCCGTCGTTCCTCTAATTAAAATTGTTCCCTACTATAGCGAGTAGAAGAGATATAGAGAGAGCGGGCGCCACAAGCGGGAAAGGTACTCGACGAATAGCTATCTCGCGAGTGCTTCTCTCGCGGCACTATACCACTCTTCATTCCTCCCCTTGTCTATCTCACAATTTTCGCGTATTCCCGCACTCGGAGTATTGGAGTGTCACTCGGGAAAACGCCCTCGGAATCCCCGCGGGGGTTACCGCGCGGAGAAGTGCGGGAGGACGGTGAGTGAAGCCGTCCCGAAGCCGCGCGTTGTTGTGGTACAGAACCGTGACCGCGTATAACGCGCAAATTAATGAGTGCATCGGGTGCGTACACAATGTTAAAACGACACGGGGTAGAAGAGAGTAAGAGAGATACGACGAAGGCCCGGGGATCGCCCCAAAACTAATTGTCCCGTTTCGGGATTTATAACGGTGCGGATCGTATAAATGCAATTCGGTCGATGACGCAGCGTTAAAGCCCTCTCTCCCTCTCTCCTTTCCGGTCTCCTCTCACCCGCGTAAAAGCTAAACGCAAACGCTCATCCTCATTCAGGGGAACACGAGAACCCACCGTGGTTCGTCTCGTTTCTACCTATTGTTGCGGATTTGTCGGGTAACCCTGCTGGAAAGATTCATAAGCTCGGCTGGAGTCTCTCGCTTTTGCATGTTGCATCTCTCGCGCTAACGGAGCTTGCGGTTGTTTTGTGTTACAACAGTCGCTGGAGTAACGCAAATAGTTGTACGCTGCCGGCGGGGAGGGTATCCCGGCTCTTTCAGGATTTAATATTCCCGCTCTTCTCTATAACGTGTTACGCCTGTATTGTTATAATCATGCAGAGAGATAGATGTAATTTCCGTAAATATATCCAATAACCAGGAAACGGGATCGAATCTCTCTCGATGCATAATTTTATACCCGATTGTTATGCATAATTTTGGATACCGAATACCCGTAGCGTCATATCCCGTTTAATTATTCACAAACGTTGTGTGTGTGTAATATGTATATGTATAGGCAATTGAATGCTTCGTATATGGATAACTTTTTGCCGAGAGGAAACCCTCGGCATGTTTTTCGCTCCAACAACGATGTGGATTTTTATGATTAATTTTTATTCCTCTAATTAAACATTTCACCGATTTTTTTTTCTTATTCTCCTTTCTCAGAATTCACGGATCGAATAATTACGGATTCTCGTTTAAATTTGAAATATTAACTTTAGTTTAAAGAGTTCGTACTCAACGTATGCACTCGACTCGTATTCGGACTCAATACGATACGATTCCGATGAATTAATGAAAACGGCTAAATGTTTTAACGGATCTAATGCTACTAAATTTACTTCGAAAATTGAATCAAAAATGAGTACTTTGGTTACCCGAATCCGAGTCTTCACTGCGACTGTATTTACGGTAACAAAAGATTTGGATAATCGATACGCGAATTAATTTTTTCGGAATTATAACACCTATGTGAATAAAATACATACGAGTTTTAGGACTCAGCAGTGTTGAAGCACATGTCATTTACGTAAATCGATTTGAACGATTTGATATGGTAAATAAGGTTAGCGTACTGTGTAACGTCGGGTGCTGAGCAGATTAACTTTAGAAAAGAAAAGGAGCGCTTTGACGCGCGTGAAGACGCGCGGCTCTTGCTGTGGCCGACAACATCGTGCATTATCTACTGTGCGAAGAATCTATCTAAATTTTAAACTCTTTGAAAATAATTACGAAAATTATTAAACAATTTATTTATACTTGAGATTTATCGATTTCTCGTCAGTTTCAACCCTTTGGTTTCGACGGCTGGTTGATGCCTTTGATCTTAATGCGATACATTTTCATCGTAAAACATCGAGAATTTTCTCATGTACACTGCACGAGATCGCAACCACAGTGTATAATAAGTCACGTACGCCTTCGTGCGCACTAAGCGCATAAGGGCGACTTATCGTTCCTCCCCCTCCGAAATGTTAAATCGAGTACCAGTCTCGGATCCTCCAGGCGGTTATGACTTTTCGAAACACGCTCCTCGCCTCGATCCCATAAACTTGTCTCGAACGCACGAGGAATACAGGAGTCGTTAGACTGGAGGCGTTACCGCTGCTTTAACACTCGTGCTATTCCGTACACGAGCTACCAGGGGATGTAGGGGCATCGCTGGCGCGCGGAGTTAACGGGGTGGTTCGCGAGAGAATCGAAGTGCCGGAAGGTTGGTTTTCACTTCCCTCCCTCTCGTCCCGTTTCCTGAAACTACGCTTTTGCTTGAACCATCGGCGACCTATTCAAATTGCCGAGGGCGATGAACGGGACCGACCGAACGATCATCCCGTAACACTGACGACTATGCGGGAGTCACCTTTTCGTCGAAGCTCATCTCTTCAAAGCTCTAATACCTCGGCTCGTTCGCTACTCCTACATACAAATTTGCGCGGGAATGCCACCGCTCTCTTACATTTATGCATATCTCTGTTCCGTATCGTATGGGCCACTAAAGCTTGGCATGCCAGCGCACAGCGGAGGGTCAACAGAACGTACGGACAGCCACGAGAAAGTGGAAATACACACACGCAGATAGCCATAGAAAGCTGCGAAGCTCCCGAATACACGTACATCCACACGCACACACGCGACAGAATAAACCGGGTGTTTTAGATTTTTTTCTCTCTGATGCACGGGAGCGAGCGAGCGAGCAACCGAGGATAGAAAGAGAGTAGAGAGAGTGTGGGCTCTGGTCAATTCTCCAGAACAGCCTCGACCATCCTTGCGCCCTTCGGGCGATTGCACCCGGTGCAATTTGCAGCGCGTATTTACGCTCAGCTCGCATCGTCGGCCACTCACGTCAACGGCAGTAAAAAAAAAAAAAAAAGAAAAAACTAAACGAAAAGGGTCGGCGAAAGGGGGTGGAGGAGGAGGGGGTGGAGAAAAAAACTATTATGAAGGCTCGCGGACGATGCACCAAGCTCGTTACTGACCCTCTTGCTTATTTTTAGTTTTTCTCTCCCCGCCGTTGAACACTCCGGTAAATCTCCCTGCGCCTGCACCTTCGCGGAACTATCTCTTTTCCGGACGAATTTCCTCGACGGGGATGAAAAGCAGAACTGCCGCTGCGGCGTCGAGGGAAGGGGGGCAAAAACAAATTCTGAATTCACGAAAGCCGAGAGATGGAAAATTCTGTAACGAGACTCTGGGACTTTGCATTTATTTAATAGAGGAAAAAAATTTCTCCAGAGAATCTCTTTCTGCCGTTGTCGTTGTACATATCTATATACATGATTTTTTTTTTCCGATAACTTACCGAATTGAAATGAGAGAGTTTCGCGTTGACGAAAAGAAGCAAATTGTCACGAAAGGGAAAGTAGATGGTGGAGCGAGATAATACGATAAGATTCGTCGGAACTGTTAAAATTTTACATCCCCCCGAAATCCTCTCACGCGCGCCAGCGCTGGTCTCTCGCATTCGAGGAATTTTTATCGGGCAGATCGAGAAGAATCAGCGGGTTTGAATGTGTTACACGAGTGAATGTTCGCAGGGTATGTTCGAGGGGGTGAAAAAGACTCGTCGTTGAATTTTAAACTTGATCTCGAATGTTCGTGTTGAGGGTCGGAGTAGAAAACGCAGAGAAACACGTCCCCGGCTGACTGTGAGTGACACGAAGAGATTTAACTCCAAGAAAAAAAAAGGAGAATTATTGGTGCGCTTCGTCTGAACGAAAAATCGTTCGATCACCAATGTGACGAGACGTCGAGAGAGTGGAAAGCGAAGATGAATCTCACATTAAAAAAGTAATTTATGTTTTGACGAAAAAAATATTAAATTTTTTTATTATTTTTTTTTATTGAAATTATTTTAAAAAATTAATTTTTTTTTTTATACTTAGGGAAAAAAATTTAATTTTTTTTTACATAATTGTCGATATACTGGTGGGCTTTAGGTAAAAATTACGATAGTTTGTGGGTTCGGCGGTAAAAAACACGTGAATCTGTGGGCTCTGAACATTTTTTTGAAACCCTTCGATGGAACGTAAACAGACTGCAAACCTACTCCTTTGAAGTGTTTTTTTTTTTTTTTTTCAATTTTTCATCGTGCTGTAACGAATCGAAAAACGATTTTGCGGCTATGCCCATCGGCTTATTTTGCGTGTTTTTTCCTGCAGAATATAATTTACACCTGAACTTTTTTGATATTGCAAAACAAAGAAATCCGCGATGGAAAATACAAGACCACGTCAATTTTTTCGAAGTGCCTCGCATCGGTTTCATAAAACATTCTAACTGTTCGTTTGAAAAATGTTATTTTTTCTCTGCTGAAGAATTCCACATGTATATCATTCCGAGTTCAATATTTATACAAAAATTCGTCCCGAAGCCGAAAAAAAAATCTTTTTTTTTTACGTTCACTATATCCTAAATGTTTCGAAGCGCCTATACAGCGGGTTTTAAAAAATCGTTACACGCAAAAGATAGACTCGGACTTTGGAATTCGCATACCCGACAGACAGTAAATTGTCGTAGATGGATATATGTATAAATATATATAGACTTCGAGTAAACTGCAAACGCGGAAGGTAACGAGATCGCTGAAACGGAAAGGTTCGTAAACTATGTATATCCCGAGGTACGTCGAGACACGCTGTTGGGCTCTAACGGTTTATACGATTCTCTTGTACGCAAGTTTCCGATTCGTTAACCCTAATACAGCGGTTGTGGGTACTGTCTCGATATAGTCGCGTGTGGTATCGCAGTCTTTACGTCGCTCGTTCGCAGCTCCGGTAAAACGGCTTTTGCCGAGCGAAGCGGGGGCGTTGCGTAAACTGGACGGATCTGGAGCCGGAGACAATAGTTTCTACACTATATTATCTATATTCATAGGTATACGGTTACGACACCAAGCGGTGGACGAGGCCATTTAACATTAACGCGTTGTTTGAGACGCAGAATAGTTACATTTATCTCTGCAGCGATTAGAGTTGCGTTCGCATGTAACATCAAATCCCTTAGCAAGCGTACAACTTGGAATAGATGCTTTCTTGATTATTATATAATCGATAATTCCATTTCTTGATGAATTATTTAGTTATCAAACATTTGATGGCAACGAGTCGTTAAGGCCGAACGAATTATTATTCATGAAATATACGAAGGGGTTTTTTGTGTCAATTTTCGTAAACGCCGCTTCGCTACTCCGAAAAAAAGTCGTTTGTCATCGCCGTTGATTGTATGCCAATACCAATGTAACGAAATTTATCAAAATGCTTTTCGGCCCCTTTTCAATTTAGTCGACGTAGCGATCGACGTGGTATTACACGCTTTTCCGTAGTTTTACGAACGTCCAGAACGATAATCGACTCGGCTTTCCGTCTATCGAAACGCATTTTTTTTTATCACGCATGAGCAATGCCGACGATGTATAATTTTTATCTTGATGAAATAGAGGCAGCGAGTAGCAGTCATCGCTCCACTATCGCTGGTTAGTTTAAAAATCAAAAAGGGTTGATGGCAAACATACCAACTCAATCGTGCAACGCATACGCGAACATTGATTTATCACAATGCCTTTTTTCCGCAATTCATCACGTTTTTTTCGTCAACACCAAGCTGATGACGTGAGCGTCGAATAAACCCGGTAAAGCTTCCGCCAACAAGGCTTCGCGCCCCATCGAGACTTGCCGCTGTAGTTGAAAAATAAATCTCGTTTATCGTTTGATGTTTGAAACCTCCCTGCGTGCGTTTTTCGATTTTATACACATCGACAGAGTTAATTACTTGTTATCTGACGAATTATCAATATACAATCGTATCGCGATAAAAAAAAAAAAAAACATCGATGTGCGCATCGACACAGATAAATGACATAAAATATCACAAAATAAACGAACAGTTTTAAATCTTTTTGGACTAAAAAAAAATTAAATTCATTCTTCTGTTTCGATGTTGAAATGGTCGTTTTATATTTTAATAAAAATGATTTTTTTCTTTATTCTGTTACAGGTAAGTCGAAATTTTTTTGCGAGAAATTCAACGACTATTCCATCGCCACGAAATCATCTGCAATTGATCCGTAAGTCTTCGACATTTATATAAAAAATTTAGAAAAAACCACCATAATCGGTGATAAGGATAAAACATCTACGAACGACAGCCACTTTGGCTCTTTGACAATTTTTGCGATATTGATTTGACAACCACCTGAGCCGCGTGGCAAAGTGTTTACTATCAGTTGGGGCTTATGGTCATATCTATGCTGAAGCTTTCCGGCGTCCGTAGAGTCGAAGAGCTCAGCGCAAAGCGTGTCCCCGTTACCTTCCTGTCTCGAAAGATCCGGATGTACGCCAATCGTTTACGAAAATCGATATATATCAACCAACTTGTTGGAGAGTCTCGTTCGCTGATGGATTTAGTTATCCGCTCCTTCCGCGCTATATACACGGAAAACCGTTTTTCTTCCACCATTCGCATCTTTTTTCTTTCCTTCATCTTCTATACCGGTCTTCATCCTTCCCTTACTTTTTTTTCTTCATCATTCCCGCATCCGCTACCGTTAGGACAAACGGACGTTTAATATCCCCGGCATTTCCCCGCTGTGCGCGACGAAGGGACTCTATTCCGCCGCCGCTATAAATACGACTGAGGGCTCCGCTGCAGAAATGTGACACAGTTATTGTTGCCGACTCGGTAGAGTTCTCTGACACAACGTCCCATCCCCAGCGTCGCGCCTGGTGCCAACCATTCGTGTCATATATACTTTGCAACTGGCGCTTCTACCGTTTCTCATCTTCGCCTCGATGTCGCGCACTAACAATCGGCCGTATTATACGCCTCCGTAGTGGAGAGAGTTCGTTGAACGGGAAAATGGAAGAGTGTTATCGGACGCAACCGGTAAATCCATCGCTTCACAGTTGTTTGCTCCTTCGGCCCTTCGACCCTTCCGATACTTCGCGCGTAGTGAATAACGCGAGGCGAATACTTCAGTTACACAGATATACGGCGCTACATCAGCCAGTAGTGCATCGGAGCGCGTAGGGTTTTAGAACGCTAACGAGTCACGTCCGACAAACATAAACCGCTTTCACGCTCACGCTTCCCTCGGCCGCTCGTTTTCACCCCCTTGAGACTCCCCTGTGCCTCGACTCTCGACGTACTCATAATTAAGGAGAGTTTGATTAGTTACGATCCTCGCAAAACCTTCTCCTCGTCTCCTCCCTTCTGTGAAGCGGAAATCTCTAAGTCGAAAGTTCGCTTCATCGATCAGTTCCATTAGCTAAACGGGCATTATGTTAGGGATTAATTGCAAACTCGTGGCAAAACTTTTCATAGAGTTGCAGATATAAATTTAATAAGTTTTGGCTTACAATCGGCCCTTAAGCCTGCAACGTAATATTCAACAATGTTCTCGTGCTAATTGTTAATAGGAACTTTTTTTTTTTTTTTTTACGAGGAGTCGTCAATCCTCTTCGCGGAAAACCCATTAAGAATCAACGCACCGGAGGGAAGAGCTTCAACGAGTCTCGTACAATAATGATACTTCCTTTCGACAATGAGTTTGCAATTCGCGGCCGACCTTTTTTTTATCTTTTTTTTTTTTTCTTTTAAATATAAATAACCCTTACGCCTCTTTTATCATCCACTGTAATATTTTCGTGGTGCGCAGACTGGAAACCAAAAAAAAGGAAAAAAGTAAAAAACAGAAAAAGAAGCAAAATGCAAAAAGCGGGCAATATTTTTCACGGAATTTCAAGAGTTTTCGTGTCGCAGCTGGAGGAATAGTGCCGTTGCTCTGTGCCTCCTACTTGCCGCGCAAGAGTGTTTCGGGGGTTATGAAAAAATAAAAAAAAGAGTAAAAAAAAATTTGGCGGCGGGGGGGACGGAGACACGGTGACGAAAAAAAAAATCTGCGAATATATGTTTTTGGCGTAAGAGTATATCACGACCTTTCGGCAGTGTGCAAGTAGGAATGAACTATCTCCGTTGAAAACTCCTCGTGGATTATTTGAGGTACAGTAAACATTGTCGAGATATGGAGAGCGGAGAGTGTGTATTACGACGTCAGCATAGTGAGGGGAACAAAAGCTCCTATGCCAAGCCACACGCGAACAAGTCACGTCCGACAGGCATAACCCATTTCTCTGTGTGACCCTTTCTCGTATCCCAGATATCCCGACACTATTACGAGAACTCTTCTGTATGTGTGGCAAACATTATCCTCGTGAACTATGTTACTAGCGTCGCCGTTGCAACGAGTGAAAGAGAATGTAACGGAGTTAAACATAGAGATCCGGGAAACAGTCGTTGAAATCTGTATGTATGTTACTCCGCGTCAAGGGAGGGGAGGAATTTTGCGGCGTCGATGACACCGACCGTACCGGAGATATACTACTTTGTTTTAACGGCGCGCGGGGTGCTATGGCCCTCACGCCTGTCCATCGAATGGTCTGTCCCTTTTGCTCCGAACATCATAACGTTCCGTCCATCAGCTCGACTTGAATAATATACTCATAACGCGACGAGCTCGACGTGCATATATTTGCGTTACTGAACTACTCGCACAGCACGGATAGAGAAAGAACGTCAATTCGTTACGCACCGAGTGCGTTCCCGGTGTCGGTAAGCCGCGTAATAGAAACTATTCGAACGCGAATCCAACTCGCAACTCGTCTCGCGATTATTCACCATGAAAATTTCCGCGTATTTTTTACGAAACGAAGGGTAGTCATTAATTGAGAGCTTTCGGATGAAAATTTATTTTCATTCGGTTTTTACAACGATACGGATAAAACGATGATTTTTTTGTTTTATTCTCTTCGTTCCAACAATCGAGTTAACATAACATTCGAGAGATTTCTCTCGTCGATATTTCCGGGAATTATTAATATTTCATTAGACAAGCTTGTCGGAGTCGTTAACGAATCCGAAATGAGAGTTTTCCTATCGACGGAGTTTGAAAAGGTTTATTTTTTGTTTTTTTTTTCGTCGTTATTCCGAGATTAATACTGCGATTGGTTCCCGCGAAATGCAGCGTCACTCGATCTTTCACTATGAGGATAATAATTATTGAAAAATTATTTCATTTTTATTTTTCGTCGGGATGGATTTCATCTATGACAAGCTGCCAACTGAATTCAATATTTTTTAGTCCGTTGAAACTTTGCTCGCGCGCGTTAAGAAAAAAAAAAAAAGAAACTAAATATCACGACGAAACTGCCGCGGAGTAATCAATTATTTGACGTCCAATATTTAATTGGTTTTGTCCTATTCTCGAAAATAGCGATTTCCGATTGTATGACGGGATTTTATTTCCTCAATATCGACGAGTAGAAAAAAATCGCGGCGTACGCGAGCGGAGACACGCGAGAGCCTCGATGGCGTTCAGCACACGCCGGATACGGGACATCCGCGCCTTCGTGGATATTCCAAGGCCGCTTCGCACGATGACAACGAATAAGGTACAGAGTTGCGTAACTGGCGATGACTATTTTCGAATCTTTTTCTTTGTCATTATTCTCATCATTGTCGTATTCTTTGAAATGACACGGCGACACCGTTCCAAATGCAACCGGTTATACGCTCGCGACTTTTGCCGACGACGGCACTTTAACGGATTCAAGGAAAAAAAAAAAAAAACCTGTCGACGAAATCTCTCACGATAATTGTCCTTAATGAGTTATATCCTCATCACTTTCGTTGCATATCACTCGGCTCTCAATTTCTCGTGATGAACAGTAATGTCATCGCGAGAAATTGACTGATGATAAAACTTGTAGCGAACCAGATTTCCGAATATCGTTAAAAAACACCGCTGCATCGATTTTTTGCGGCGTAAAACGAAACTCGTCGTTATACTATTATTTTTATACCTTCTGAAAATTCTGTAGTGAATTCAGTTGAAGACATTTGACCAATGACATTTGATCGATCGTTGACATTTTCCCAGTAACGGAAGTACCATTAGCTTAAAATTCTCGGAAGTATAACTGTATTTTCACGATAATTTTTCATTAATAAGGACTCATTAATGACCTTTTAATGACCTTTAGTTCGATTGATACATGCAATGAAAATAAAAGAAATAACAAGTTTCCGAGGTCAATTAGTGATATAAATATAAAATCAAAGTGAAAAAAAAAAAAAAAAAAAAAAAACGCCTCTTGTTTTGAAGTATCCTGACTCAGCGCGAACGAAATTCATTGAACGAGTGTCTCGGCTGTTACTTCTGTCTTAACGCTCGATGAAGCGTGTTATATTTGATTCTTAACGAGAAAACGCTTCGTTGAAGAAATATTTTTCCTCGAGACGCCGAGAGTACAAATGCCGGTTTGTAACGAGGGCAATTAATACGAGAGACGAGGCTTCGCGCGCGGTGTGACGCGAGTGCAATTTCAAGAGTGCCGCCCCCGCCACCCGTCGCCTTCCACCGAGTTCAAGAACGTCATTGTTCTTGGCTGCTCATGTCTCTCTGTGTCCGCATCTCGGTTTCTCGATTGCCGCGACAGCATTGGGCTATGTACACGACTTGCCGTGTGCCGCGTGTTATTCTCTCCGCGCAAACCTACTGTGTTCCCGCGCGAGATTGCTTTCACCTCTGTCGTATTATATTATTCTCACGTCACTCTTTTTTTTTATACTGTTTTGTTTTTTACCCTTAGCGCAAAGCGCGGTAAAAGGCTGTTTGATATTCAAATGCGAGATAGAAGCGCCCGCTTCTTCATTTTAGTCACGTAAACAATTGAAGATCGCCTTTTTTTCGCCTGTCTTCAGACTCTCTTATCTTTCATTCAATGGTACGGAGTATATATTTATATTTCATATGTACACGCGTGGGAAACTTCGCGACACGTATTTTTCCGTATTTCGTATACACATATTTTCGCTACTGCGATCCACCAGTTTCTCACTTTCCTCGATTTTCTTTTTCGTATTTTATTTTTTTTTCTCGAAGTCAGAATTTTAATATGATATTTGTTCATGCAACGCGAAAGGTTTGGCAAAGCTTTTTCTGTCTCAAGAGCCATCAAAATGGTAGTGCACATCTGCATGCATATATGCACGTACTTTATCTGAGTTGCTCCCTCGAATATTCAAAAAGCCGAACCTGGGAAAAAGGGACTCGGAGCTTTTCGCTAGGGCAGTCGAAAGATCTACGATAGCACGGAGTCTGCGTGAGAGTGACGATCAGTAAATTTTTATGAAATATACGAAGTTTCTCTTCAAGGCCCAGAAACAGAGTGGACTCCCTCTTCGTAGGTTTTTCGTCTCGATTTTCGTCTCGACGCTTCCGAAAGCTTCACCCCTTTAGCTCGAGGGCTTTTTTTTTCCCGACTATCGCGCTACTTCGAGGGATAACACGTCGAGTAGGAGGGTTAAACGGACCTGAGCGGGTTCGTGGACCAGAATTTTAAATAAATACACCGCGAACGAACGAGGGGCTCACCGGAAGGGCTCTGGAAAGCTCGGTTGAGACCCTGCAAAGCTCTATTTCTCGTATACAACATTCTTTTTTCCCTTTTCTCTCGACGGCGCGCGCGTCAAAGAGAAGAATATTTCAAGCTAAAAAAAGGGGGCAACTGCCCAACTAGAAGAACGTCGGAGTTCAGGAAAATTGCGAGCCACAAGACGTTACCGGAGCGACGTGCAGTGCAATCGTGAAGTAAACGGGTTGTAGGTCATTGTGGGTCGTGTCGATAACCTCACAGTTGCAACAAATTTATGAAGAGAACGTCCGAAACGTCTTTGCGGATAGTGAGTTTTAATATAGAAAGACGAAAGAGAGACACAGAGCGAAAATAAAAGAGTTGTTTGTTTCGTGCCTTCGGGGCAGTGACCCTTAAGAGAAACGCGAAAAAATTCAAGTAGCAAAAAAGTTCAATAAGGTCCGAAAGAGAAAAAAAAAAAAAACACCCGAAAAATTTAAGAATAGCTACGAGGCGCAAAAAAGTAAAACAAACTCGTAGCGAAGAAACAAGAAGAGACCCTTATCGATCATAGGTCACGCTATACTCGAGACGAGGAGAGTAGTTTTACCCTTATCAATCACGTTCTATGCTATACTATCGACGTGATTCATACGTTCAGTTCTATTTTTGTATCGTCGCGGATTTTTTCGTATAAACTCAATAGTAATGCATCAATGGCATTTACTTCGACATTCTGTTATTCGGGATTACGTTCAGCCGTTCTCTTTGATTCACAGATAAAAGAGAAAAGTTTTTCAATAAGAGTTCATTTTAAACGACGATGTTCTGAAACGTTGATATCGCCAGTGACCAACGTTCGTCGCGTGGATAAATAATCCGCTCGACTCTGTAATTCGATTGAAGAACAAATTTCATTAATTTTTTTTCTCGCAAGCTTCGGAATATTTAATGTTCTCGACATCAAGTAGGTCGACTAATTAATCTCTCATTGCTTTTTCACTATCACTTCCACCCGAATAAGCGATTAAATTTTCATTCTCTCCTTAATCTCGTTATATTATTTAAAGCTCCGCCGTCGACAAAGGAACGGTGGGGATAAAAAAAATAAACATCCGGCGGTCAAATTCATAAAAGAATTATAACGCCGTCCTCCCGCTTTGGTTCATTCGCGGCTCCATTTTTTAAAATACAGAAACGGCAGAATGTTTCGAGAAAATTGCACTACAACGAGAGACAATATTATCTCGAATAGTTCTGACGGGTACCAGTGGTGATCCCACGGGATACACTCCTGTCCGGTTACTATATCTTTCTTTTATTTTTTTTCTCACTACTTCGCTATCCTTCGAATGGCTGGTTGGCGTTGCCTCTGTTTTGTTTTCTCCCTCTCTAAATCGTGCCATTTCCAACTAACGGAAAAGTGGAAACGTCTGGTTTACTCTCGCCGGTGCGATGAAAGAGAACGAAAACTACAGATAGAGAGAGGAA
Organism: Cryptus viduatorius; assembly: GCA_964006125.1. Classification (NCBI taxonomy): domain Eukaryota; kingdom Metazoa; phylum Arthropoda; class Insecta; order Hymenoptera; family Ichneumonidae; genus Cryptus; species Cryptus viduatorius. The sequence continues at coordinate 16,362,953 of OZ023222.1, forward strand.
CCGAGAGAAGGATAAGAGAACGTCGGAGGGCTGTTAGAGTTGGAATAAGAGCTGTACACACGTACACAATACAGAATACAAAAGAACAGAGCGCAAGATTCCGTTTCCCCGCGAGATATCCACAAGGCGAAGTGTGTGCGGGGGGATAGCTTCGAAAGTAACCTTGTTTCCACTCTCTTCAGGGCTCCCCTGCTTACCGTAAAATTTTCTTTTCCCTCCGACGGAAGGGGAAGGGTTTGGAAAAGATCGCGTGCTGTTGCGATGCATGTGCGAGCGAGACGCGGTCACGAGACCGGTGCGAAAGAGCAGAAAGCAACGAATAGTGCGCGAATCCCGGGTAAGATTCTGAACAGAAAGGACCGCGCTAACGTCTGTGCACAGCGAGTGAGAGGTGGAGAAGAGGTAGAAACGAGCTTCCTTCTTGGATCTCGAATAGTCCTTTTGAGCTCATAGGTGAGAAACCTTTCGGTATCACGTTTGCGCGCGGGAGAGCGGCAACCTTCTATTTTCCAGTTCCTCTGGCAGAATGTTCTGGCAGCTTTCTTGCATCGATGCCGGCATCAGCTTCGGCTATACGTGCAGACTAAATATAGATAAAAAGTATGTGTGTCTGTGGATGCGTGTGCGTGAAAGGGTTTGCGAGAGATTCGAGAGCTCGAGAGTGAATTCCGAGCAGAATGGTGGAGAGTTAATTCGATCGTTCGGCATTCATTGATAATGCCACGTAGAATTCGTAAGAAGAAAAGTCCCGATTACAACGTCTCTTGTTCCTCTCTGCTCTTCTCCAGTTTCGTTTTGTTTCATCTCATTTTCACGATTCGTCGAACTTTCCTCGCGTCGGATTCTCTCACATTCATTTACTCGGGCGCAACGCTTCTCCCGCACCTCCATCCCGATAGAATCGTGCGAAACTCATTCGGTAGTTTCACCAGTTGCAAATGTACCGTCGGCAAGACTCTCTCTCCCTCTTCTCTCTTTTCTCTCTTCTCGCCGTCTTTATTTAGAAACGTAACTGAACAATTTCATTGTTCAAGTTTCACTTGCAATTTATACCGCCATCGGAACAAATTAGTTCACGAATCTTACTTCGACGTAAATTTCACTCTCTGTCTCGCAATTAGATATACGAAATTATTAAATTTCGGAAGTGACGGATGATAATACAAATCCGCGACGGGGAATATCGCGGTCGTGCGAAAATGCGATTGAAACGGATATATAACGACGCGACAGGAAGTGGTTTCGAAATTCTATTCGGTTTAACTTTCTTCATATATATATATTTTCCTTTCCTTTTGTATACCGTGTCACAGTCGCCTTCCTCCGTCCGTGACTATGCTTAAAAATCCGCAATGTCAATTTATCGCGGTCTCGCGGGCGCTGATAAATTTACCGCGAAGACACGATACCTCCCCTCTCTCGCGCTCACTCCGTCCCTCTATTACTTCGTCGTTTCGTTCCATCTCCGTTGACTCCCGCCAGAACGGTGAGTATACTATACCGAAGAATGGAGCCGCAGCAACTGCTATACCTCCGACTAGAGGCTTTCCGGCTTTGGGATAGCTGCTCGCTGGCATATCGTCCTATAGCCGAGTAGGGCAACTGCAACGACGAAAGGCGAGAAGACTCTCGGGCGTTAACGTCGTAAAGCACCGTCGTAACCGAGCTTCCATTTCGCCTTTTCTTCCTGACTCTATTTCTCTCGCTCTCTCCCCCCTTTTACTCTCTGTCGTCACTTCCTTTCTCCAATTTCTCTATCCTCTTCCATTTCAACGCTTTGCGCCTCCTTCGTCTGTGTACTCTTTCTTGCACTATCATACCTGTTGTCGCACGGGTACCCGCTGTACCGCAATTTCTCACGCTTCCCTTCGTTTTTATACCTCCCTCAACACTTTTATTTTCGTTCTACTTATTACACGAAAGCTTTCCGCTGCATCCGCGAATAGGGTTCCGCGCCTGTAATAGACTTTGCCTCCGCTTTTTCACGAGTTCTATCCATACCCTTTCTTTTTTTTTTTACGCTTCCGTTTATACAGACACAATAGTAATGACAACAATGGAATGAAAGGCTACGAGCGCAATGCTGTAAAAGTATGTCACGCGTATACGTAAACTTTAAGCCGCGAAGAAAAACCCTTAAACTCGTCGTTTATACCTTCGAAAGTATTGAACTTTGAAATATCCGAAGAATCATTCTTCGAGGCTTACTTCGCGCTTTCGGAGTTTTGCGTGGATCGGGAAAAAAAAACACTTTTTGCTGAAGGGATTTTTTTTTTTTTTTTTTTCGCGAAAGAAAGTTGGCAGAAGTCGTCGGTGCACCGCCGTCGAGCCACCGAGTGTTGCACCGGACAAGCGTCTCTTCCTTCTTATTATTTGCACAAAAGTCCGTGCCGTTGACAGATTCCTCGGGGGTGCGGGGGGAGTTCGGAGTCTTCCAAACGGCATTGTAAAGTACCGCGAAAGAGCCCCTGGGAAAAACGCTTCTACCTCGTTTTCTCACGGGATAAAAACTTTGACCCCTTGACCGACCTCGCAGCTGTCGGTGTCGTCTCGCGGGCTCGAGAGCCTCTCGAGCATCGGTGGTATAGCCAAAGAGAAAGAGTCGGAGTTACTCCGAAAGACTTTCGATAATCCTTCTCGGCAATCCTGGGAGAATACCGAGGGAGGTAAAACTTTCGAAAACAATCCTCGAAGCTCGTAAGATATTCCTCGGAATTAAAGCAATGAAGAAGATTGTCGGAGACGAAAGTACCGGGATGAAAATCTGCACGTGAAAGAGCAAAAACGACTCGAGGAGCGATAGTGGAAGCGTATGAGTAGAGAGGAGGCAGTTACTTCCGGTCAGGAAGATCGAGGGGACGACGAACGATATTGCAAAATTCCAGGAACAAGTATTTCCGGCACGCGCAGCAACGGCGAATTGATAATAGCCCGGAAAATGTATAGAGAGGGAACGGTAGACGAGATCGAACGCGAAAATGAACGAATGCGTAGTCGAAACTCGAATCTTTCGATCCCTTAACTCGGATTCTCTATAATCACTCGACAATAATTCCTAATAATAAGTTATCCGTTGTCACGACTGTGCTAAAGCTTACTATTCAGAGGGACGCGTGTGTAAACCGAACGGAAACTCATTTCGCACAGCGACTCACCCGATAGTTTCGCCGTGCAAAAACCCCACCCGGGTTCTTCGGTCTCTCGCTCCCACTCTCTCGCGAATCCCCGCGAAGTAATTAACAAACTCTACTGTGAATCTAATAATCCTTCTAGGCGCTCCTCATCGCGTACTCTTTATCCCTCCGACTCTCGTTATTTCTCTCTGTCTCGTTCTCTCGTGTTTCTTTCTCACACGTTCCTGACGGCATCTCGTTAACCGACACCCAGCGGCGATACTCATTGCCCCGCGAAATTAAAATCCGCACTCGTTAAGGATGCGAGAGGTGTAGGTATTATACGGCAACGGAGGGCTGCTATAGGAGTTGCTTCGTCTACTCTCTTCGCAGCTCGACGGCGCTCTCTCGCCCCCCGCCCCCCGCCCGCACCCCCCCTTCGCTTCGGCTCTGTGACTGATACCAAAAGTTTATTATTCTCATTTCATATAACCCCTCGCGTATTCTCTTCATGGCTTTCCTCTCTTCAACTACAGCCCACTCCCCACTCATTGTATCATTATCCATCACGATTATACGCCCACACAGTCGCTTTATCCTTTGTCACTCGTCGCTGACTGAAAATTCTAATTAGTTAATTGCCCATAAAATACGCAAACGGAAATTTCTGACGTTTTCAATACCCAAAAAAAAATGTACAAGATTTATGAGATATATTATTTTTGCGCCGGCGGGTAAAAGGAATTCAATATGCGAAGAGCTTTTTTTTAATTGGAAAAACCGCGGAAGCTTCGTAATGATGTATTAAAAAAAAAAGTCAGGAAAATTCCGTAATTAATGGTTACGAGACTCCGCGTTGGGGAGGTCGAGTGTGTGTGGGACTCGATGCGCGGACTTTTACGAGATACGACCGGGTCGAGTACGCTTTCGAGGTTCGACGCTTCGACAAACTTCGTCGTCGTAACTCAGAGGCAAAAAGAAATAAATAAAAACAAATAAAAAAAAAATAAGAAAAAAATAAAGAACTGCTACTTATAAGTCCGAAGACGTCGAAAATTTGTGGTAACGGGAAGTACCACCGCGTCAAACGCAAGGAGTAAAGTGCAAAAGATAACGCGGCCCTCTCACTAGCTGACGACATAATAACTTTGTTCAATCCCTCTGCCCGCCCGCGTTCGCGGATGGCCACTTTCGAGAGTCGGAGAAATCCCTCGAGGGGGGTACATCGAGACTCTGCACAAACTCTCGAATGTCCCCATGGCGTACAACTCTCCCGCATAGTGCCAGGTGTGACTGGAAAAAGGAGTGGAAACTTTAGATAAAAGAAGATACGAAGAGTGAAAAGTAGTGAGGTTCTTTCAAGGAGTGGGTGGGGGGGACGGTCGTCGTCGTCGCCGCTCAGCGTCAACGTAACACTACTCTGCCCACTCTTCTCAAGATGTTCTCAAAAGCTCTCTTTTGCCCATAATATAATCGTCTTCTTTATAAAAAAAAAATTAGCTTTTTTTTTTTATTCTTTCGCCTAGAGATTTATACGCGGCAAAGTTTATCTATTTATCTTTAAACGATTGCTATTGATTGAAAAGCTTTCGTTAAATCTCGCCGTTAAAACAATAGTTTCGAAATCCCGTGGAATGTGTATAGCTACAGCTTCGCTTTAACGTCTTGTACCCGTCATTTTCTTCGGAAAGTGGTGAAATAGTAGGAGAAAAAGAACCGAAGCCCGAGACGTTCTTAGGCTACAAGAAAGTGCACTTCGCGTGTTTGGACTTTCCCTTCCCTTTTCCTTTCGTCGTCTCGTCTTGCCTGCCTTGTTTTCTTGTCGCTTGACGAGAACGAAAAATCTCCGAGGGCTTGGGGGGCCGATGCGCCGCCGGCGATCAACCCTTGTCGCAAGTTTCTACTCACTCTTCGTAACCACGAATAAACAACGTAAAAAAAAAATAAAAAAAGACCTAATGAAAAAATAAAAGAAAGCGCTGCATCTATTGTTTTGAATTTTATGAATATTCTCGGTCGCGAAGATGAAAATCGATTTCGGGTAGTGAAAAGAGCGCGAGAAAGAAAATAAGAAAGATTCGAAGGCTCGCAAAAGAAAATGTCTTCGGGGCGTTCAACGAAGGGCAGCATGGGATGGGACACTGGTTCGGGAAATAAATGTTGCAGGTATGTCCCGGGGCGATGTTATGCGGTTCTGGTATATTTACCAGACACACACACACACACACACGCATACGTATACACATATACGAAGATGGATATAGCTATATGTATTCGGGAAACTCTAAGGTGTCTCCGGGGATTGCATATCCATGATGCTATGTGGCTCCTGTATCTACGTTATCTATATGTATACTAGCAAATACTCGCGGAACGTTCAAGAAAATAAATTCGTATATTTTTTTTTTTTTTTTTTTCGTTTCGAAAATATCCGGTGGGAGAGAAAAAAAAATCTGTCATAAATTATAAATATATAATTTACGTTTCTCGATCTCCAAAGACATCGCCACCATAAACCTTTACGAGGCAATCTAAATTTCCATTTCGAGATTTTATTGTACAGTATTTATTCAAGTAAATTGTACACGACGAGTCCGTAACACGGATACCGAAAATCTACGCATCCCTTCGTGTACACTTTGAAATGAATATCGCCCTGTCGTATTACCTAACTTTTACTTCGTTTCGTGGTACTTCCGCTTTTATCCCTACCACTGGCGTATTCTCGTTTTCTCTGACGAGAGAGAGTTTCCAACGAGATTCGAATGAAGTACAGAAGTCCCGAGGTTTTCGGGGCACGTCGAGCTCATCTTTCGCGGTCGTGCTTGGGCTTTGTATTGCTGTAGTCGCTCTCCATACGATACGTATATTCTACTATATGCGTGTAGCTTCACAGAGCAGAAAAGCTTCTCTCGCGAGGTGAGCATAGCGCGTTCAATTTTCCGGCTGCCGGCGTCCAACCGCTCGGTGGATGCACTGGTGTCCCAACATATCTACACTCTCGTCTCTTCTCTGCGTACAGTAGAATATCTCATAACCTGCAGCAAACCGTATATCCTTGCAATGTCCTTTCGCTTCAAATCATAAAAATCCCAAGCATTTTTGATTAAATCTTAGCGAAATGTATGCGATAATGAAGAGTTAATTAAAAACGTTGTAAAATCGGCGATGCGAATATTTTTCGCTTATTTTGTTGACAGATACTTTGATATTAATAATTCTACTGCGTTCCGAATTAGAATTTCCCTACAAATTATGACTTCGCAATAAAATTTTTATATTAGTTATAAATTAAAAAAAAAAAACAATAATCGAATCGGACATTTTTTTAAATAATCGATATCGGTGTCTATGGAAAATATCGATATCGAAGTTACGAGAGATTCGACTCTATCGATACATTCATACCGTCTACTATCACCGGTGCATCCTCTCGACGATCTCACGTCAAATACCGATAGAACGTTGGCGAGGGATCGACCAAGTGAGTCTGAGAGAGATCAGCGCTAGTTGCACGCGTTCTGCTAACCGAAGCCACCAAGGCAGACGGGTTAATCCAAGCTTTGTTTAATTAGCAAGTTGTGTCGTGCGGTGACGCGCCCAGCCACTGCGTCGAGCAAACGTGGACGTCGTCGTCTGCTTTCCTCTGTTCCTTGTACCGTCGCCGCCGCCTCCTCCCTGTATTCTGTATATATTCACACATCCCTTACACTGCGGTAACACCCCTACCTTTCCTCCTTCTCGATCAACGTGTCCCTCCGGTGTGCTTTGCGACCTGACGCGAACGACGATACTCTTCGGGAGCGGGAGAGTGAGTCATTGTCGTCTCTGACGTAATTCCAGTATGGAACAACAGTACCAAGTACCAACAATAGCCGTACAACCCGTGGTATTCAACTACTATATTACTCGTTCACGTTCGCCGTACCACCGGTACCACCCCCTTCGCTTCCATCATCTCTCCCACGGCCCGGGCGATACTATACCCTATACGATGTTATACTGTCCTCTATCGCGCGATTCTCTCATCCCTTTCCGCATCCTCTCTCGCCTACGACTCTCCTGTACCGCATGGATCGATATAATGCGCGCGCGCGGGGGTTGGGCTCTACGGTACCCCATCGTAGTACCCGCGATTATATCCTCAGGGACTCGCGTTACTCAACAACTGTACCAGTGGCTTTATGCAGATAATGGATAATATTTATAGGAAGTTTGGCGAGATAATACGAAAAAAAAAAAAAAAAACAAAAAATCGATTGTCAGTTTGTCTGGCGGGTGAATTAATTTCCAGCTTCCCCTTTCCATACTTGGTCATCCACTAGGTATTAGTTACCGGTCGCCACGAGATTAATCATCGAGAATTACACTCCGGTCGGGTTTCGATTACATTTTATTATAGCCAGACGTCGAGAACCGGTTTCATAATTCGTTTAATAACAGCGACAATCGAATAACTTACGAGACTCAGCTTTTTGGCGTTCAATTTTTTATTATAAATTAAAAAATGAAGTATCATCCAACGCTCGACCAAAATTGACACATAGAAATGAGAAAAAAAAATAATCTGTATCCGATTTAACAATCACATTAAGACGGATAATTTTTTTTTTTTTTTTTCATATTTTATCGAATCGTTTTAAAGATATGGTACTCTAACGAGGTAATCGAGAAGTGCCATTGTCCTTTCCCGGGGTGTTGCATGCTGTTAAAAGTTGTTCATATATGTTTGCATTACACCGCCGTCGCATCTTGAGAGCCATTCCCTCGCGTTATACTGGCGTAATCGAGTACATGGTCGGTGCTTTACGTGACAAAAGATGGGTAATTCGTACGACCGGTAATTATTATTACAAAGTTCTAACGAAGTCTCGGAGGTCCCTCGCCTCTTACCCTTCGCATCCTCGTCGTTTCGCCGGCGTTGCCACTACCACGTTGCTTCTCCTGGTGCAGCTCGTTCGTGCACACTGTTCAAATGCCTTAACGACCGGTAGACTCAATTTTCCGTAGATACCCCTTCGCTCCCTTCGCACCTGCAACGCCCACCGATCCACCATGACTTTGCTCTCTCGCTCTCTCGTAATATGGAAAACGCGAGCGTTCCAACGTCAGACGGTATATACCAGAATATAAGGGAGAGAAAGAAGATGCAGCCTTGCTTTCGTGCATAGAAATGGGATTTTACCCAGTCACAGCGAGACCGAGTAATTATCGGCGTGTCGCGTGAGCAAACAAGCCATGTAGACGCCCCGGGCGTGAACGACGTACGTCAGTAGCACTATCCAGCGAGACTCATTTTATTCTCCAAACTCCGGACATGGAATTCTCCGAGAGAATTCCATGTCCGGAGTTGCCAGTCTCGTATTACGTCAGTTATATCTTGTAACTGTCCGTTTCATCGAGTTTCTGTATACACGACTGTAACTTCCGGCTCTCTCTGGTAATATCAATGATATTAAAAGTTCGTGAGAGCGTTCAACGATCTCTGTTCTAAATAAATATACCTCCCGACATCGCGTGTCCAATCGGTCAATGAAAAAAAAAAAAAAAAATTTGTTGCTCGTTATAATTGAATTTGTTGGCAAAAAAAAGATTTTTTTTTATTAAAAAAATTATTTTTAATACATTTTCCAAAAAGAGATAAAAAAAGATTTACAAATTCCATGAAAACCAATATTTCCACGATATGCAAACAATGGTTCAATATTTTCATTGTTACAGCAGATAACTTGATATTATAGCCTTTTGCGAACTCGATATTGCAGATATTGGTAATTCAATGATAAAACTTGCCTCCCGTTTGCCCGCTCGATTCGATTAATAATCATCCGTATTTTTTCCAATGATACGCGATTCCAAAAGCCATTGAGCTTCAACTGAATATGCGTTGGCAGAGGAAGGCCGCAAAATCATGGTGGCAAAAAGTACACGTAGAGAGGTCAGTGCTCCGCGCTGTCCTCGATGCTTTTGGTGGTTGTGAGTGGCTGCGGTTAGCCGCACCTTTCGTGTACTCGCCTCTGCAAATCCCCCCACCGTTACTCGTTCCTCGCTCGCACGATTAATTCCACCAAAACTAATTTGCCCGCTTGAAATCCCCTCTCGTTCCTCGGTCTCTCGGTATATATCGAGTCAGAATCGTATTGGACACGAGAGGGAAGATAGACGGAGCGAATGATGTGTACCCGTGTTACACGTACGCAGTACGATGGATGGAATAACTTCCAACACAGAGAATATAATTAGAGTAGTTACGACTAAGCAGCATAGAGAGATGAAGATATATGCCGATTATATTTATGCGAGTTACGGAGGGGTATTCTGTTCAGACCTGATTTTCCTCGGCAAATGTATAGTTTCGCAATCGTGTCTATTTATCTATTCGTGATCTATGTATTAAGCATGCCTTCTGGCATGAAACGTAATTTCATTCGATCCCCATTTGTCACAGTCGAAACTGAGCAGTCGGAGACTAAGGCGAAACCGCTAACGAATCTACTCGTGAAACACGCATAACACATTATTCGGAACAATGTATATACAGCTTTAGCAGTTAAGTATATACAGCGCTCGAAAGTTTAACGCATAGTTATAGCTGCAATTGCGCGTTGCCTATCTATCTATCCGTTTCTCGTCACGGAGGTTGGCCCCCTGATCCTTCCATTCCTCAGTCTCTGTCATCGGAACCCGTGCCTTCAGCGAAACTAGAGGAAACACTACAGGTATACGCTGTATGTGTGTATTTGTAGTTTGCAAACTGTTCTCTCAAAGGATCTAACGGTTGTATCTCAAGGAGGGCTCTGGAGGATTTCTGCCTCGTCGGACTGTCTGTCGTAGCGCACACGCGCGCAATCGTGGCGTATGTCAAATGGCTCATTCTACTTAGACCTCTGTGTAGTATGCGACTAATACATTCCAGCACGCAACTGAGGGATATTCGAGCGTTCTACTCACGCAATTTAGACGCTCTACATGTCTGTATACAACATATGCGGGTCGTCGGGTATTCACCCCATTTATATTACTATCCGAGACTCCAATCGCGACACTTATTACGACACTATGCGAGAGAGCGTTCAGCTCTTTTTTCCGTTTCATTTAATTTTCGATATCAACGATTTTTCTATTGCTACTCTTTCCCTGTGAGAACAACTCTCGATGCAGTCGAAGGATTTTATTGAACTTCGCTTGTATCACGTCGCCTTGCCTGCCTCGCGCTTGAGCATCGCGAGTGCCCGAAGCTTCAAAGTCTATCAATACAGAGACACAGAGAGAGAGTAAAAGCTTTCGAGTATAGGGAATTCGACCTACGAGAACCGAATAGATGCAAATACCAAACGGAGTTCTCACTCAAAATTCAATCAGTCGTTCCTATTTGGCAATCGCCAGAAACGGCTTCCTCCTTCCGCCGCATGGCATGTTATACGATGGAAACTGCAAGCTGTTCCCTCTGACTTGATATGTTCTATTGCTCTCGTTTCGCGCTTACCGAGAGACGCTAAGGGGTTTTGCGTGTACCAGGTAACTACCGGTGAATAACATATTGAAATGTTGCTGCTACACATCGGTCTCTCGATGCTGTAGGGCTGTTGCATGGAAGCTTCTTCGTCAACAGACGAAGGAGACCAACGGAAGGTTGAGCATAGAATACATACGATACGCACGCTGAGGAAAATTTAACTCAGGAACTCGATATCCGTTGGTGATGCATACTGATGCATTAATTCTACATGATCAAGCGAAGCCATCGGCAACGGCAACATATCGAAAACCCTTTCCTCGAGGACGACCAACTAACATTTTCGAAACTGCGTTCGATTACTTAATTAGTGTATACAGCACCTGCTCCGTATTCTTAACTCGACGGGACCGGACACTCTCCCGTTTCTGCATTTCCCCTATCGTCCCTACTTCCGGTTAGTTGCTGCGAGTAGAGGTATGAGGGGTATACGCGTCCGTAGATACCGCTTGCAATGGGGAGAACGGACATTTAAGGGAAATCGTTGCCATGGTAATGAGTTAAAATAACGAAGCGGTTAAGTTAAAAGGAGTTAAGAATACGAAGCTTGGACTGTATATCCTTTCGTTTCCATCCCTAATCCACAACATAGCACGATTCTCGCGTATCTTCCGACCTCGTTGGACGCTACAACATTCTGCATCAAACTATTACGAGGCACATTGTCTAGAAATAACTTTCGGGAACGCATTGCCTGTGTTTATTCCGCGTCAAAGGCATTTTGTCGCGAGTACATTCTCCCACGTAAATTTCCCCAAACGAAATGAGCATATGTGCCTTCCACGTCCCGCCAGATGAGACAAACAAGCAGGCAAACGGTTGCGAACCATAGATGCACAACCGTCGGAGATTTCTAGATGCAATTCTATCCGTTTCAACTATTTCGGAGCGAGAATTCTATCTAAACTCTCAAATCTAAACTTGCGACCGGTTTATCCACCACACGTATACCGTTTACCGATTCGGTACGGAAACTCGGAAGTTGGATGAAGGGTTCGTGTCCCGCCTCCTCACCCCCCCCCCCCCCCTCACCTCCCCATTCGTTGTTACGAAAACACGTTTGCCTCCCAACGGGTTTTCTCTCTATATTACGAAGGAAAATGAAAATCTATTGGCCACCCGCACAACGATTTTAGCTGGAGAAATCTTCCGTTTCCTGACTGGGATGCGGAGAGAGACTTCCAGAGGATTTTCCGGAGTCTCCGAGAGATTATATGACTATATATTAGGGCGCACGAGAGGGAGAGGGGGTCGGAGAATATCAGTCGAGTTTAATTAGCTCCGGCCCGAGCCAGCCAATCCCTTCATCCGCTGGAAGACTCTCTCGATTGTCGACCCGTACAGCCCCCTCTCCCTTCCCTCTAACCCCCTCCCGTACTGGCTCACCACTTCGGCAAGAACCTTCTAACGGAGAAACCTCTCTCCGAATTCTATCTCGCTTCTAGCTTCCCTGTGCACCAACCCTCTTTTGCCTATATCCTCGCATTCCACGACATACTCTCAAGGGGCATCGGGGTCTCTTCCATGGCCTTCCTAACTAATCTGGGAAGTACGGTTAAACCTAAGAGATCTCTACGGGTATGCGCGCGTATCTCACACATTCCATCGTTAAATTCACGAGGGTAAGCTCAATAAATTTCCCATGAATTTCGAGACTCGGACTCTCGTTAAATTCAGAAATTTGAGACGCTACGTGTAGTATATTTTCGGTAAAATTCTGTTTCATCAGTTGCAAACCAGCGGTTTTTTTTTTCATTTTTACGCGTATTAAAAATGCTTTTATATTTTTTTTTTACACTGATGGTGATATATTTTCATATTTCATTACCACTCGTCGACACGACCCGGTGTTATAAATTTTCACGGAAATGGCCTTCTCCGTTATTATATTCTATGATCGCATCAAAGTACGGTAACCTCTATATTCCTTGTATGGTATAACACATAAGAGGCCTTTCGTTCGGAACAAGTAGCTTGAAACGCGCCCGCGAAAAGAGTCGAAAGAGAAGAGACTTAGATGTCAGACGTTGAAAAATGGGCGCGAGCGAGAGACTCGAGCTACTCGTAAAATTTTATGATCCGTGATGCACTTAACCCTTCGCGAAGTCGCGCGGGATGTCTGGACGCGAACGGTTCTTCAACTGGGTTGCGAGGGAGGCGCAGTGGCCGAGGTGACGTTGGGAGAGAGAAGAAAATAATAAAAAGTCGTTTGTCGTCTCACGGAATCGCGCCCGAAGCCAACGGGAGAAACATGGAGAGCGATAGGGGATTGGACAAACGTTTAAAGTCGGCGCGATGACGGAAAGTCGTAAAGTCTCGTTGGCAAACTCGTGAAGAACTTATCTTCATCGAAAATTTCTATCCTGCCCTTTTGCCTCGTTCGCTCTTCACTTTCAGCTTTAAGCGAACAAAAAAAAAAAAAGAATAAAGAAAAGGAAACTTCGGAAATCCTACAAGCCCATCGATAGATATATCTACCCACATTTCTCGACGCTTTAGCACTATCAGAACTCTCATTCCTGGTTCAATTTTTCTTACACCCCCAACATTATATATAATATTTCAACAACAGGATACATACAAGACGCAAACGTCGATTCTGCACGGGTTTCGCTTTTGGCGAGAGTTGAATGAGAAAATGGTCGTTTGGAAACTCGCTGACGGTGCGAGAGATCGTGAAATCTTCACCTCCGCCGTCGATGGCGGCATTCTCGCGTTCACTTCGTCTTCTCATCCACTCAATCTCCAATACATTATTATATATTCCTCTCGGCTATTATCAGGGAGGTGTCTGCCGTTGCCTTCGACGTGGCATCGTTTCCATCCTTGCAACCGTCGGCACTTCCGGTTCTCATCGCGTTCTTCTTCTTCTCCTCCTTCTTCTCTTGCCGTTGACGCCGTCTCCTCGACCTCCCACGCGTCTGGTAGCATCTCCCCCCCCCCCCTCCTCCCTCTCTCCACGATTCAATCACCATACACTTCGCCGAGAAAAAGAGTAGAAGTAGAACGCGGCGGCCCTCAACGGCACCGGTACCTTTATTCGCGCATGCACATCGACCCAACGAGGGAACGGAAGTACGTGCTCTACTCCTCGACAGAGAGTGAGAGGATACTCTACGATGAACGAGAGTAAGAAGACGCCTCTCTCTTCCTCCCACGTTTATGCTCACCAACAGCTTCGCCGTGTCGACGATTCACGCTCGAGAGTTTGATGGCAGAAAGTATAATAACGTCGAGACTACTCCCCCATTCGCATATAGTACAGAGCTCTCTTTTATAGAATCTATTATAGTATGGTATTATAGTACGTCTCAGAACGATCGACAATATTTTTGCAGCAACTAGGAGGGGCTTAAATCTTCAATAAAACATGCGCGGCGGCATCCATGACGATAAAATAATACATTTCTATTTTTTACCAGTGTATTTTTTCATCGACGCACGACCCATTTTATATATTATACAATATCAAATGCACAGTAAACGTAAAACGTTCAATGAATTCCACAAATTTCTACAAGCGTCAGTTGGGTTTTCGATCGCAAAAATAGGAATAATTACATTACGAGAGAAGTAAAATAAGTTCAAAGAGAAATAAATTAAATGTGAAAATTACGGAAAAATCGAGTGAATTTGCGCATTCGCAGCCAGTCTCGACGGGTTTGAATATTTTATGTATCGAATAACCATGCAATTTTCAAGCATCTGCTTCGTTGGAAAAATTAAGTTTCCAGGGTGAAAAAAGTGGTAATTTAATTTCCAATAAGGATGGGAAGTGTGTCAGCTGGCTGGTTGAGAGATCATTTCTGGGTAATGCCGACTCCCTTTGAGTGACGCCGCTATATATTGTGCCACAATTGAATTAACGTTGCCGCCAGTCGCGCATCCCTCACTCGTTGATGGCCGTTACTACGTCCTCTGCAGAGGGAAACCATGCAGAGAAGGGAATTTTGTGAGGAGGGGGGGGGGGAGGGAGAGGCAGTGAAGAGGCCATCACGAGAAGAGGCTACTAATTTTTTGTCATGCATCGTCTCCGTCTTTCGACCAAGTAAAACCACCGCTCGCACACACCGCAGTATAATGTACTTTGTTGCTTCATCCATTGGCAGAGCTTTCGGTTCTCCGATGCGTAGGAAAATTGCAAAAGCTCCTTTTAGTCTTTGCCCTGTTCGTGGTCTCTATTTTTTTTCTCCTGATTCACATCGCGGTTCTACTCTTGTCAATTTCCCACGAGAATATAGTCCATTACAGCGCGACGTAGCCGTTTTAGCTCTGTAACAGCGCCAAAGCGAGAAACACGAGACCGGAATTACGAAGTAGAGAGTCTTTTATCCGATTAGTTTTTTTTTTTTTTTTTTTTTCAGAAAAGATTTGCCTTATATTCCGGGAATTTATGAAAGCTGCAACGTCCATCGGAATTCTATTAAATTTAACACCGAAATAGAGGAACGAAAGGTTCAACGGTTTTGACGCCTGGGGTGCTATTTTTAAGAAAATTGCCGCGAATTTATCTGTTATTTTTTTCGTGAATCATCATTCGCTAAATAAATTGAATGTTTCGCTTCATCATTTTTCATATTATAAATACGACCGTTTCGCAGCTCGTATATTATAATATCGAATCGATTTTAGATTGCATTCATGTAGCATTAGTTGAGTCGCGGGCAATTAACCGCGTGCGACTTGTCGGGTTAACGCTTTGACGACAGGAAGTTGGCGAGCAGCAAAGAGCAGCGTACACGACGAGTGAGAGCTTTTGAATTCGTTTACGCGAGCGGTTACACACACTCTCTCTCTCTGCTCTCTGTGCTGAAAACGGATTTCAGTTTCAACGCTTCAACCCGCGAGAATGTTCCCCGAATGTATGAAAGTGTTGTACTCGCGACACAGTGAAGGCAACGCGTATTATAACACATACGAAGGTGCGAACGCGCATTGCCTTTTAAAACATTTTTCTATCTCGCTAGGCGTAGGTGGACTATATTCGGAACGAATTTGCCGTCTGCCAACGCGAAACTACAGCCCCTACTTCGTTTCTTTGGTATTAAAATCAGAATGAAAAATCAAAGTAGAGCGTTCCACGAAGATGTCGCGAGTTACAAGCGTGCTGATGAATTTTAGTCTTTTCCTCGGATAATCACTACTTCATGCAGAAGCTAAAACGTGATGCTGCAACTCGTTACTTTCCCAACGTTTTTGCAATTTATTCATGTTGCCTTTTCTAGGATACTTCGAAAGTATTAATACACGAGTTTGAATTAATTCGTTCGCGTGGTACTCGTGAAATCGCAAGAATTTTCAAGAGCAACGAAATCGACGGGACACATTTTTTTTTACGATTACTCATTTACGAAGGTCGAAAAACGCAGATCTCTGACTTATCATCTCATGGCTATAATTAGTTTTTCATTAAATACGAATCCGCCGATTTCAGCTATTAAGCCGCCGATTTCAGCGATTAAGTCAATATTCAATATCAAAACTCGCGTCAGAAGCAAAAGAAAATGATTTTTATACTGTCAATTGTTAAAAACAATAACGACCCATCTGTTGAAAACTCGTAAAAGCCTTTAAAAAAATAACAAAGCGTTACGGCTTTTTCCTACGGAAAACCGGGTATTCCACTGAAATGATCTAAAAAAAAAAGCACTGATGCTATTAGCGTACAGCGTATCCCGTTTAACTAGCAGCATAGACGAAAAGCCGGTAAAAGCTCGTGTGCCATCGCGATTTTCGTGAAATTTAGAGGTAAAATAGTGTCAGTATGCGGCTCTTTGTCAAACACTATTATCATCCTAATTTTCTTCGAAAAACCGATTACTTGGAAAAACGCGATGTCGGCCGTTCTGGTCGGTTCCATACGATCAAATTTTGCGAAATATGAAAATAAAAATCAAGTCGCATCGTTACTTGAAAGCCTATAACGAACCATTCATTAAAAAATCGCAATGCTTCAAAAGGAAAATTATGGTTATTATGGCATTATGGTTATTTCGAGGGTGAAATGTATTTTCCAGGGTTCCGGAGGCACTAAATCAATTTACATCAGCCGCATTTGAAAGACCTTTAGACACGGTTTGTATGTCCAAACAGCGTTAAGATTCAATTCGGCTTCTTTAGTTTAGTCTTAAATTGCAACTCAAAATAGGTCTTCAGCACGAAAAGAAGTTTAAACTTAAGATCGATCTTTCGTCCAAAAACTCGTGCATACAATGTTCCGCAGCTGACGCGACTAATAATAATGTAAAA
This sequence comes from Cryptus viduatorius, assembly GCA_964006125.1. NCBI lineage: Eukaryota > Metazoa > Arthropoda > Insecta > Hymenoptera > Ichneumonidae > Cryptus > Cryptus viduatorius. Next base: position 16,379,831 of record OZ023222.1, read on the forward strand.
ACATCGTAGCTCGTCCGATATTCAAACTGCTTAACGAGATCCAATGAAATATAATCTCCGATATATATAAAAAAATGTTCTTTTAAGTAGTTCGCTGGCCAAGACGCCACCACCGTCTCTTGTTATATATCATTCTTGGTCGTAAGTAGTAAAAGTGGGCTTGCGTCAGACGTAATTGCTTTGTGGACGGGGAGAGCGGGCAATAGCTTCGGCGTATTACACTGAAGATACTATCATTGCCAATGTATATCTATGGATACCAATAAAGTATGGAAAATGAGCGGTCGTTCGTCGTATCTAGGCGAAGCTTTATTCGGAACTCTCTCGCACACATTGCGCCCTCCTCCCGACAGAACAAACTCGGTCCCCATTATGCACGCGATATAACTTTAGACCCGTGCAATTTTCCGCACGTTCGGCGCATTCCTCGGACCTTACCCCGTATATCCCGCACCCCCGGAGGGAAGAGAAGAGAGAAGTTGAGAGGGTAATGGGCTTTTTCGTTGGCTATGGTAAGGGAGTGAAGAAAGCCACTGGGCTTCGCGAGGGTTGGAAGCTGGCAAATGAAAAGAAAGAGAGGAGGTGGAGCGGGGAGGTGGGTGGCGCTCGCATCGACGACGCTCTGTCGCCTGGGATGGCGCGCGTTGGTCCCCTCGACGACGAGACGCGGAGGGAAGCGATAGAGCGCGAGATTTCGCGAGGGTTGCAGACGGCAAAAGAGCAGAATACTACTTGGAGGAGGGGATTCTCCGCTCGCTTCTCATTGGACGATAATTACAGCGACGAAACGGGCGACGGCAGATGGTACCAATTCGCGGTATAGCTGTGAAGGACGCGGCGACACTTTCCTCGCCTTTTTAATCTCAGCGCCGATTACATTGTCGGCGATACGGGATAGGGGATGAAGAAAGTACGCGGGACGTCGAAACGGCTGCGGGAACGTCCCCTCGACTTTTCGCTTGCCGGGCAGAGGGTGGGAAGGGGTGGAGGGAGGCGGAGGGTCGGGGGGAGATTAATCTTTCATCCAATAACGACCGGTAGAACGCTACTTATAACTCCGACACGTAAATGTGGACAGATAAAGGAAAAATATTAAAGAATATTATCCGTTACAATATATAACCGAGGCAGCGAGTTTTTACGTTTTTTTTTTCTTTAATATATTTTTCTTCACATCTTTTACGAGAATGAGAACAGCCCATGTTGATGACCCGAACAGAAGCTTCCAAGTGGCGCAAAAAGAACCTCGAAAGCTTCTTCCGGTTATAACCAGCGACGAAGATTACAACGTTTTTACCGTCTCGTTTCTCTCGCTGACGATGGAAATATATTTTATTATTATTATTCCCGTAGATTATTCTACCTGCAGTGTGCGTTCATATCGTGACCGAGTTTTCTGCTCCCTCCCTTCGTCTCTAATGACGTTCTTCCAGTTACCCGCTTCTGGAATATAATAAAACGAACAAATTGGCGTGCATCTTTATCTCTCTGTGTTCGCTCCCTCTCTCTCGCCATTATACAATAACAAGATATATAAGATCATATATTCTTCAGATATATAAATTCGATATGGAACTTATTGCGTCGAGGGGGTTGAAACGGACAAACTTCTCGAGGGGGCAAAATACTTCGCGTTAGTGATTTGCGCACTCTCTCACGCTCTCTTCCTTTTCCACAGTTTCATTCACTGACGATAAATTCGCAACCGGAAGTTAAACGCGATAGGTACAGATATAGCGATTGGGGCGAATCGTGTACCGAATAAAATAGAGGACGGAGATTTACAGACGTGGTCCATGACGAATCTATCTCTCTATTCCTTCGAAATAAATTGATAGGGAGAGGGGCGGGAGGGGGATGGAGCTTAAGGTATGAGGGAAGAATGAGGGGTGAATGAGTTGCCAAGAAGCTAGTGAATGAAAAGCACACAATCTTCGGATTGGAGGGGATGAGGAAAACTAGGAAATCTCTTACCACCACTGAGGTCCATCGATCGCTCGTCTCCTCTACTTAATACTTCGCAAAACTTGGCTATTCCTTTGCGTGGGAAGAGAGCGAGAGGGCGAAGCGGAACGAAGCGGAAGAAGACTTCGGTTTACTACGTGCTATAAGCTCAGCCGCAAGGCAGAACAGCCCCCGAACAGAATTCTCTCCGTTCCTCCCTCGTTGCCTTCTCGACGCTCTGTACTCGTAGCATATATACGACGCAGTGCGAAAATTCTCGCTTCCAAGTTCTCGCCGAGCTTACTGTGGAAAACTTTCACCCTCTGGATAGTAGAAAGCAGACAGAGCACCCGCTGCCGACTGTCTGAATACACTCTCCGCCACCGATGAGCGTACATTCATCTGATATCGCAACGCTTCTTTCGTAAATAAACTTCTATCAAATTTTCGCACCATCCGTTTAAGGTATTAACAAATATCGTGTTTATACGATGTTCGCTTTACTATCAAAGTTTCCTAGAATTTCGTACAATTTTTCCAATTAAATTGAATATCAGTAATAGTATAATTATGGAAAAAACTTTTTTTTTCGATCTAATGAAAAGATATTTCTTTTGCTTGATTTTTTTATTTAGTTATTTTATTTAAAATTAACTACAATTTTCAAAGAACGGTAAAATAAATTTTTCCATACATATGAACGGGTAGTGTCCTCGAAACGAGTGCTCCGCTGTTTCCCGCCACGAAAAGGTATAAAGAGGATTTTCCCGTGGAACTTGTCCCTCGAGTAAATACCGAAGTTTAACTCATTTCTGTGTTTGCGGGGGGCAGCAACTCGGAACCGCCACCGCTGTGTTAAGGGTAAGTTAAAACGTGTATGCGAAACGTGCAAGTGTGCGCCTACGGCGTTGGGGCGTGTATCTCTTTAAAACCCTCGAAATCTCGAGACCTAGCGACTCGTTTTCGTTGCTCTCATGCGTCGAGTTGTGTCTCACCGACGATATCGCTACGTGTCGCCGTTGCTACGTGCGCGCTCTCCACCCAAAGACAGCATCCCGTAGACTTCGTTCTCGCAAAACCACCGCTCCGATTACTTTCACACCCGCCACGGACGCCCCCGACACTTATCCCAAAACTTATAGAGTTTATACTCCCGCGAGATGACTCTTAGACGTGGTTCGCAGCGTGGTACGAATATCACGAGTCTCGCACGCTCGACCGAATTACATTTCAAACGTAACTCGTGTATACGCGGCGCCGTCTCACTCCCAACGTCCCTCGAAGAGTAATTAACTTTGTGACGGAATATGCTTTAACCCCTCCACCTCCACCCTCCTCTTCGTCAGTATGCATATATACCTTGCCGCCGGTGAAACGATCACGCGCAGTCGTACTCCGGTGGAAATTTCGTGTCATGAAATTTGTTTGCACGGCGTACACATGTACGAGTAATCGAAGAGAAGAGGTAGAACGTACCTCGGGTTCTTGGAAACTCCGCAGTTACGTAAGTACATTGTCGTGGAGAATTGGTTCGCGATTTTGTACGCGAAAAAAAGGAGATTGATAGTAAAAAAAAATCCGATAATTGCCTGCCGATTACTCGCAATTCATCGTAATCGGATAGGACAAGATTTATCGAACTTGGGTTTTATTTTTTCATTAGACTTTTACTTCTCGAATGAAGAATCGTTGATGTATTGATTTAAGGGGAAAAAAACGATTTTCAGAGTTCGTATAATCGACAAACGCAGCAACTGCGATCGAAGTCTGTTCCACCGAATGAATTCAACATTTCTATCGATTTCGATGAAACGTCATTGGATAACGGGTTTGCAAATTATGGGTAAAATGACGCCAGGATTACGCGATCGCGACAATTTTGCGGAAATATAATATTTATCGGGTAACCCGAGCCCGCAGGCTCCGCGACAAACTCGGGCGCGTTAGTGGAGAACGTAAAAACGCAAGCGATCGCCGGGCCTTCCCCAGGGGGGTTACGGAAGCGTGTCACATATGCTTGTAGCGTGTTCCCGCAGGTAGCAAAAATACAGAAAAAGAGGTCGGAGGATATAGGAGGTTGAAAATATTATGCTTTTAGAGTGAAGTCAAGAGGGCGCGTGCTCAGCTTTCCAGTTTGCTTCTTCGTGAGAAGCGTAGGTCGAAAAAATAAATAAAAATTAGAAAAAAAAAACGAGAACGGTGTCGTCCCCTCGAGTGTCCCCAAGCGCTTTCGCCTTTTAGCCTTGTCGCGTAAAGCTCAGCGTAAACCTCAACGTTTTTCCGGACTGCGTGTCCCATGTCTTACCAGCCGTACAATCTTTTTTTCGTACTTTTTTTTTATGTCTACAGTTGGCCGGAAGCGTCCAAAAGTGAGATCTTACAGACTAGAAACACGGTAAAAATAAAACTTGCGAATACTCGCTAGAGATTCTGGTTTCGAAAGTGCAAGCGAATTTTCCACAGTTTCGAGATTACGAGGAATCAAACTTTGTTCCGCTTTTTCTGATTTTTTTTTTATTTTTAGAAAAAAATACATTTTGAACCAAAACAAATGAAAGATATCGGAGTAAATGGCATTGATTCGGTAAAATACTTGAACAGCCGTTTCGCTCTCGTTCGTTGTCTTTCGATTTTCAGTTCGTAAAAGTTGAGTCAAGTGCCAAGACGTGAAAATCTCTTGGTCGGTAAGTGATTCGTAGAAAAGTATAACGTCTACCGGGGGATCGTGACAATTTGAGAAAGAGCACCGGAGGCAATTCACGATTCGGGAGACTCGAGGGTTGAAGTGGAGTTATAGATAGAGCCTGTGGGCGCGGGAGAGACAGCATGAATGGAACGAAAATAAGGAGTGACGCGGAAAGATGATCCGTTGCTGGATGACGCAGGAGAAAGAGGGGTGGACGATATAGAAGGCAAAAGTTCAAGACACGGAAAGATCTCGGAGAAGCCGTCGTGGGTATGTAGTGCACAGCCGGAGGGCGCAAAGTCCTCGATATCGCGAATGGGAAACGAACCGGTGGAAGCTAACACACTACTCGGGCTGTTGCCGTTGCCGGTGGGTTGGCTCGTGTACCTTACGACGCTCTTAAATTAAATTACATGCAGTCGCCACAGTCACGACGGCACACTTGGCACGAGTGCAGGCGAGCGAGGGAGGGAGACTTCGCCCAACCCTTCGGCCGGTTTTCCCTCATACGCCTTTAGCATCGCTTTTCCATGCTTCTCTTTCTCTCTCTCTCTCTCTTTCTCGCTACTCTCCCCTTTCCATCCCTGCCACTATCGTTCCCACCCGTTCCTCTCTCCTGGTCGTTCCTCGCATGCATTATGCATACGGTATTTTGCGAGGTACCCTGGGACGCAATTCAGGCGACTCCGGTAGCCTCCCTACCCCGTCGCTTCGCGTGCCACTTCACCTCTTCTCGCGCAAATGCTCTTTGCATCCCCTTCTGATACACACGGAGGGGTGGTAGCCTCGGCGCTTCCGCCTTTCCGCGGTGGAGTCTCGAAAAGCTTCGATCCTCCCCGCGTCTTGTGCTTCGAGACGCTCAATAAAATTGTAAACATCGCGTCGATCGTGCGTTCTGATGACCCTCTTAGAAAATCGATAAAATCGAGACGTGCCTTTTAAATTCCCGCAGCGCGAAGCATCGAATCCCTCTTTCCCCGCCTTCTCTTCACAGGCAAGCAAGCGGAAGCGGAAAAAAAATCGAAGAGTCGAGACATTCGCAACGATGTATATTTAAACGGTATAGTTCGCGGCGAAGGAGTTTAGAGGGTATTTTATGGCTCATTTCGAGCTTCAGTTTCGTTCGCCAATCCTCTTTCTTGTACCGTAAAAATCGATACCTCCGAAGCAGCCCGACACTGTTCAAATAATCATTCAAACACTTACCTTACCTACCCATTCTTCCATTCTTACTTTCTTCGACAGTTATATAGTTGGCGCATTCAGCGAGGAGAGCAGCACTCTTAACGCGAACAACCTCGTAGGAAACGCTCGGCGGTTTCGCTTATCCGCGAATCCACCGACCGTTTCTCTCCTCCCGCATATATACACGCCCCCTCGTCGTCGAGAAGAGCGCCGAGTTTAGTGTAGGGGGCAATTCTCGTAACTGTTAAAATGGTAATTGGCTCAGAAGTCTCCGTGCCTTACATTCGCGTTGGTTATACCACACATACGTAAAGTTCTCATATACTATAGTTATCGCGTATATATACAGTACTATCGTAACTGTAGTGCCCTCAAGCTGGAGCTTCTGTAACGCGGGTTTGTGATGTATAGTTATCGACGTTTCCGTGTGGCTTTGTACTATCGTCTCTTTCCACGTTCCCTTCCTGTCTCGATCGTTCGGTAGAAAAATTGTGCCAACTTCCAACCCATCGATGTAATTTGCGGTATCGACAGTCCGTCCATTTACGATTGTCGTATCGAATTTCTGATTCGAGTGGTTTAACCACCGTACCGCGGATTTAACTTCGAGCCGAAGAGTGCCTTTTTTTTTTTTCACATTCCCTTTACTCGTTTTTAGCGGGTAGCAAAAACCGTTGAACGGAGTCCGAAACCGGTTCCAGCTTATTGTAGAGCTCATGGAGAGAGCTGTCGTGCGTTAAAATTCTCTTGATTAAACGTAAGCTCCGCAGTCTCGGACTCGTTAGCGGTTTCATGTTTAATTTCATATGTGCACAGATTTTCAACTATATATGATTTCCGCTAAATCCACATTTTTAGAAGTTAAAACAGTCCCATTGTGTTTGTTCTTTCACCGTGACAACTTTTGGACTCATTCGAGAGGGGGTCGTGGTCGGGGGCGTCGCGGGTTTAATTGAGATTGTCGCCGTACGTTGGGAGCGTTTACCCTGCGCTAATAATAGACATTTTGCTCGTTTCATCCCCTTCCCAACTCTAAGTTCTCGGAAGTGCATCGAAACGTCTATATTAACGGTGAGGGTTTTCGTAGCATAAATCGATAAATGATTAAAATCCGAATCAAAGAACTTGCAGTGGTTTTAAAGTTTGAGAGAAGATACGGAAAAGATTGGAAAACGTGTGCATTTGTGTGTAAAGAATGGTGCTATTCGTGTCGAGAAAGGAGAAAAGGAAAGCAATTCTCATTCGCGAACGTCGACGTAGAAGCAACGGTGAAGCTTCGCGAACGGACTTCAGCTGAAGTCGGAAGTTGCGCGTACCGTATACAGTACGAGGGTAGGAAAGAGGGTAAACTCAATTTTTAGTGTCAGAAGTTCGCGAGGCCCTTTCTCGCTCTATGCTATTGCTGCTGCTGCTGCTTCTGCTTCGGTTGCTGCAGCCGCTTCAGCCACTCCTTGCTACGTTTCACGTACCTGCGCGTACGTAGCGCGGAAAGACCGAGACGAAACCGCAAATTCACCTAGTGGTATTAAGGAAGAAGTAGGTGAACCTGTGGTAGTGGTGCGGCGGGTAGAAAAAGAAACGCGAACGCACGCTTTGCTTCGTGACGAGAATCCTCGGCGAGTTCGCAAAGGGAGCAAAAGATGGAAAGAGACGCGTTATTGGTTAGCTGGATAGACGTGACGAAGGCGAAAAGAGATAGATAGAGAACCCGGTAAACCGAGGGAGTTGCGAAAAGCAAGAAAAGTAAAACTGGAAAACATTTTCTCCCCATTTTTACCCCCATCCTTCGTATACCACGCGATTCTTCTTAGTTGCATCCGTTTTCAGTTTATTTCACGGTTGAGACGGAGAGTGTGAGGGCAAAGGGAGTGAAAATAAGCGAATAACGCGTGGAGCATTCTCCTCTGACGTACCATATTTTATTTTATTTTTTTTAATCGGCCCCCGCGCGCCTCCGGGGTATAACCCGGAGAAAAATGGGAAATACGAAGTGGCGCGCGGGTTCTCTGCGACCAGTAGGTAGAATTAGTTGGCTGGCATATAGCCTGAGAGAGCATAGCGCAATATAGTGAACGAGTGGAGGGCCACGAGTGTCGTAAATTGTCAAGGTCGACGGAGGTTCAGGGGGGATTGCGAACGCGAGAAAACAGTGAAAGAAAATAATAATAATAAAAAAAAATTGAAAAAAAAGCACCCTCGACTTGGCCAGAGGCGCGCCATCGAGCCAATTTAATGAATAATTCATAGTTCATTTTCTTCTCGGTTTATTATCATATTTTAGTTTCCTATGCAATTTACCTACATAGTTGCGTGCGCGCACGTACTTATTATAACCATTCGCGGAATGCATGACAGCGATGATGAGACTCGTTGTCGACTCATATTGTTTTGTCTAATAAAAAAAAAAAAACGTACCGCGTTATGAAAAATTTCAAAATATCGAAGTGTCTCCTCGCTTTATTTGTATGCCGAACGAGGCTGGGAGTGAACGCTATTCGGGGGGATGTTTTATTCGCCCCAGAAACATGAAAAAGTTTCCGATTACCATTAACAATGGCTACTAAGTGGGTTTTTTGCTTCCGGCCTGTATATGGCGAATGCGATCTCGAAATATGTTTGACAATTTTTTTTTTCTTTTTTTTTGTGCAAAAAGCGAGTCAGAGAGTTAGGAAAAAAGAGGAACTTTGGATGGGAAATGGTGAGTTTACCGTACACAGTAACGGGAAGCATCACGTGTTTACCACTAATGTAACTTCGTGTACACACTTCTCGTGCATATACTTTCACACCGACCGCAGAAAGAGATAGAGGACCATTATGGCGCCAGCTATACTATAAACTCGGCCGTGAAAGAAGATTAAAACCGTAACTATACGGTTCCGTGATGCTCCTCCGCTCTCGTGGAAACGACGGAGAGAGCCCCCTTCTGGGTGGAGAGATAGAACTGAAAACCTCAGAGGCAGAGTTCGTGCTCTTTCGACTAGACGGGGGGTTAATATACTCGGGGAATAATAGGAATAAAAATGTCGGCCCGCGTTTACGCGAAAGTCTCTTTTCTCTTACGTCCCTCTCGAGTTCCTTTTTGTCCTCATTCTACGTTTGTCTCGAATCTCGCTTTTGAGAGAAAACCGTGGGGCGCGGCACCAAAGCTCGAGTTTTCAAGACGAAGAGTAGACGTCGCGTCGCCCGGATTTCTCACACTCCTGTGTATTCGCGAACCCTCACTGTTGCCGTTGCTTACGAATGTCGCGAGTTAACACTCCGAATCGACGAAAAACCGGAGGGTAAATTTTATATATATATATATATCGCAGACACAGACGCCGAGACGCCAAGGATGTATGTGGAAACTATTAAATAATATTAAACCACTAAATTGCATTAAAAAGTACTCAATTAGCATATACTGATCCTACGAGATAATCTCTCGCGAGAGATTCTGATAGTGTTGTACGCAAAACAGAATGAACAATGAGAAACCGTCTCTCGAACACGTGGGAATCGTGGCGCCCTCCACGAGCTATTTTCAACTTGTATTGTTAATCATAGTATAATACACCAACATAGATATAGAGAGAATATGTTCCCAGAGGCCACACGGGGTTATCGTTTATTCACCCGACTCTAGTCTACTGCTCCCTCTCTCTCTCTCTCTCTCTTTTTCTTCCCTATTCGTGTTTATGCTTAAGAGAATCGAAACTGCGTTACCGTCAACTTTGCGGGAAAGTGTCTCGTCTTCGTTATTAGCGAAACTGACGCACTAATGCAAAGAAGAAATAACATTACGCGTGTCGAAACGCGTAGTGTCGCGCGTGTTCACGTTCGGAGGTCGCAGCGAGGGTTGTTTTATCCATATTAGAAAAAATGCGAAGAGACGCGAAAGCTCACTTTTCGTGTTCTCGCAGCTTTCTACCGCTCCGGTTTACCCGTTCGTAGTCCTCGTGGGATGTTTCACGTCGAAATATATCGAGCTCTCTACTCTGTTTTCTTCATATTTCTTTTTTGGTTATTCGTTTTTTTTTTTTTTTTTTTGTTATCTCAGTGAGAGCTTATGTGTCTCGAGATATCTTACGCCACGCCGAAGTGGCATAGCTGAAGGCAGCATCAAGAATTTTTCTTGAGAGGATCGACCGAAGAAGAAGCTGTATATCGCTCTCGGGATATATGAGCCGAGTGAAGCTCCAGAGTCGCGTCGAGTGTATTAGCCGGTGTCTGGAAGCATAACCCACCCTTAGGATCATCTCCTCACGCTTCTCGGTAACGTGCGAACGCACTTTTCCCAAGATTTTCGTCACGTCACTGTGGACCACTCTTTTTTTCCCCTTCACGACCAAAACAACGAAAATTTATCGTCTTTTATCTCATCTCATTGCTGACTATAGTTCGTTGCTTTTTGTTACTCGTTCGATGTTAAAACCTTCAGAATTTTTTATCCTACCGAATACCTCGCAATATCGATACCGTTACTATTCGATCGATGGCAGTGACATCGTTTTCTACGCGTTGATTATTTCAATTTCGAATGTTCCCTTTAATTAGAAATACAGCGAAATATAGACGAAAAAAAGAAGAAGAAAATCACGAACGAAAAGTTACGGAGAGGTAAATATTTCGCAGAAAGGTTTTATTAATCTCTCGAGTCATATTTATTCAACGAAAGCACACACACGCACGAGCATCATTGAGGGTTGCCAGGAAGAGGTGTAAAAAAACGTATTTTATCCGACTGTTTGGATTTTTGTACAAAAACACGCGATGTCGGTACTTTGCGCCTCGAATTTTTCGTCGATGTTTACTCAAAGCGTACGTACACATGCAATTCGTTTTTTTTTTTTGCATCGCGCATAATATTTTCAAGGCTTTTTTACACGTAAACTAGAAACTGTTAACTGGATACGTACGCGGAATAAATATTCCGATAGGACGGAGAAAAAATATAAAAGTTCTTTCATGGCCTCATCGAGTCGTGTGTTTTGCCGTGTTGTCCCCTCCCGCGTGTTCGCGAACGACTTTCCCTATGTCCGTGTTCGGATTGCCGGAGTATGTCGCGCCTTGAAAGGAAAATTCTTCTAAACGCGCCATCGGTCGATGCAACCGTAGACAGTGTCCTCTGTTATGTACGTCGGGCGTAAATCGCGTTTTTCTTTTTAGCTACAACTCGCGCACGTGTGCCTTCCGCGTCGTTTTCCCCCTTTTCTCGCCTGCTATTTACCTCGCTATAAAACGAGAGGCCCCGCAGTACCGAGACGCCGAGAACATAATAAAGAGAGCAAAGAATGACTTCTGCTTTGACGCTATTTCCCAGCCTGGCAACTCTATATCGCAAAGTCCCCGCGCGCGTACTCGCTGCACATTTTCCTGGTCGCTCTTGCATAAGCTCCCTTGCATAGTTTTTTCTTCTGCGACATTCGGCTGTACAGCGCTGCCAGGAAACCTGCGGTACAGCACTTTATTGAGACAGAAGAAAGAGTAGATGTGTTTTATTGCAATGTTTTGTCGTTCGCTCGAGCGAACGATAAATAATACGATACAGGGCGGAAAAGCGTATAATTTAACGCGATAAGGGATTTTTTTTTTACTACGAAACATTCTGAACATTGAAATTAACAACGATAAAAACAGACATCACTATCGCGATTGAATTCACAACGTATATCCATTCGGTCTTTTCGGAAAGATACGATCTTTTGCCGCTTAAATACGAAACTCGACACGGTGGAAAATTTGAACGCGGATTCGTCACAGCGGCAGAATTTGATGATTTATTATTGATTGATTTTTAACGACATGAAATAGAGAGATAAAAATACACAGATTATATCGTTTCTCCGACTGGCAAATTGACGAATTCAACGAGGTATGCGTAACTCGTCTCCGACATAACGGTACGTCGAGATCCTAATTATCGTTACGGGAAACGCGATTTATCAATAATCGTACGCCCGGATGATCTGCCATCGTCGATCTCGTTTCCCCTTCTCGGGAGTTCGGTAAATGCAATTGGCGATACAGGGAGAGAAGGATTGCGTGTGCGCGCAACGGTATAGAGCAATAAACGGTATATCAATGTGGTATACGTGTTCCGCACGTGGACGACGTCTGGAAACTCAATCGTACCTTCGACGCGCCATTCGAGAGTTAATTGGGACTATTGATTGTACTTTGAGCGGATTCTTTGTTCCACAAGTGGAGAGCGAAGCACAGTCATCGAATATCGTTTAGATTTGCTTGCGAAGTTAACATCAAAGCGGCATCGGAAACAATTAAATTCTGCAATATCCTCCACTGTACGGATATTGAATATATAATAACCAAAAATCGATACGAAATATACAATTTCGAGATATTTTCCAAAATCCTTAAAATTCCGTGATATTCTGACAACGCGATAACGATATAACGATGTGGAATATAACGAACCTTCACGACAAGGAGAAATTAAAGTCGCTCTTCGAGATTTCACAATAATCGAAAATCGATAACTGATAATCAACAAGTAATAGCATTCGCGAGAAAAAAATGAATTTCACTAAAAATAAATAATTGACGTTTAATTGGTTTTTCTCTGTTTAAATAAAGATGGAAATGTTCTTAATTTAAAATGCTATTTTTATTTTATGGTATTCGGTTGTTCGTCAATTATTGTTAGCGATATCCGAAACCGATGAAGGAAAAAAAAATCAGTTGCGTCATCATGAAACAGTAGTTTATTTTTTGTTTAATATTCAGCGGGACGAGATAAGTACATTTTTACTTTAGTCGAGTAGAACAGCTTCGAGGGAGCAAATAAATCAGCAATTGCCAAAGTATTACAAATCGGCAGGTATTTTCAGGGGAAGGGGAGGGGAGGGGATAAACAAGAGTTTCTCGCGTACGTGACTATAAATCCGCCGACAAATTCGCGATCGATTTAATTTTATTGGTCGGTCGTATCGTTTGGACGGTGAAATGCAGCAGAGTTATGGATCACCTCACACGAAACGATGCATCAGTGTGAAAAATAGTGCAAACAGAGCTCGAATGTAGGATCCCAAACCACCCGATAAAAGGCGCGAAAAGAATTTTTTTTTTTATAAAAAAATAAATATTTGGCCGCAGTAATATCATTTTTTTTTATTGGCAAAACTTTGGAGGCGTTATTGAACGAATAAAAAAAAGTCAATTGGATAGAGGCTCGGGACCAGCTGTGCCGTTCCACGTTCCCTTTCCTCTTATCTAGAAGATAGGAACTCGCGCTTCTGCGTCCTAATACCATACCATCCGAATCTTGTAATACTGTATATCTATATTCAACTGGGAAAACAGCGTGTACCGAACGAAAATGGAGATAAGGTAAAGAGAAAATCTCTTCGAGACTGCAAATACCCGTAGACGTTTTTTGTTCGATGTCGGCGTACGAAATATTTCTGCACGGGACAGAACTGGTTATAGCGTCGATTCATAGAAAAACTACAAGAGAGGAAGAATCGTTGAAAAAAAGGAGAAAAACAACCCCCACTAAACGACAAATCCTAGCGAACCACTCGAGCCTCGAACTCCTCAGAGATTCCTCATGAATTGGTTGGCCGATTCCACGTACCTACTCTTTGAACTTCTCCTTAATGTTCTCTCATTCGTTCAGCCTCGTTGCTGCTGGCTGCTCCGGTTGCTGGAGTTCGAGTTCGATCATTCGTTTCTCCTTCGTCCATTCGTCCGTTCATTCATAGAGCCGGTGCCCCACTCGAGGTCTCATTGAATTAAACACCCGCGCTCTTCGCCTCTCCTTTACCTACTTGTTCTACGCTCTATCCCCAGTTGCTTGCCCATTCATTGCAATTCGAATGTTTTAACTTCCTTCTTTCATTATCCAATTCATTAGTCGCTCCCCTTAAGCGTCCCGTTCTATTCATCTAGGTGGACTTTTAATTAAAGTTCGAAACCGGAAACGGTCATCCCGCGCGCAACTCGCGCAAGAGACTTTATTTATTTCTATTTTTTTTTCATCAATTTATTAATCAAGACGCTCGTGAATTATGATCCCGCGTTGTTTAACCAAAGGTAAGCAGAGATTCGAAGGGAGTGTAATGTGAAATTCAAACGCGTCTTCGCTTGCCTGTTATAATGCGAAATTCGATAACGTTTATACCCGATATACGTCGGCCAATTGCCCGAAGGAGGTTCACCTGTTCGAGGTTTCAGTGTAAATCTCAAGTTAATTCTATACACCGTTAATGGATCGACTAGCGAATGAGACGAAAGGGATCTCCGAGGAAAACCTCGCCGCAACCATAAACCCAAAAGACCCCTTGAGGGCAGCACGATCGCTTTTGACATAGAATCTCTGATCCCCTTCTTCAGTTCAGTTAACAATTCAGATCTCTCATCAGAATCGGCTAACGTTGAACAAACGAGAAATTAATCGCTTCGCCGGCTTCGGATTTGCGGTGAAATTCGATGTTTCAATTATACTACGGCAAAGCTTCGGTTAAGAGCGCATCGGAGAAAACTCGAGATGCATGGCTACCGTAGACTATCAAAACAGTAGTCGATTGCTTTGTCAGGCGATAACAGGTTGTCGCGATTGGGGTTTACTTTGACAACACGCGATACGTTTCTGCAAGATATAGCGGTTACCATAGATCGATGATGCGTGATCGGTGCTCAACGCGAGATGAGAAACAACAATCAGGAGATACAGAAATAGGGCAGCGAAGCAAGTGGTAGAACACCGGGTCCGCTCAGACGAGATACCTGATACGAGGGAACACAGAGAGAACGAGGGAATAGACACAGAGTGTTACAGGCAAACGGCGACGGTTGAGCACAAACCACGCCTCGACCTGTGAGCTCTCCGTTACTACTGTCGGTTCTGCGGTAGACAAAGTGCGAGCAACAGGTTCGACGGGTCGCCTCTCTCGAGGCGCGGCCACCTCGACTAGTCACGAGTGGTGGAGTTAGTAATAAAAGAGGAAAAAAAAAAAACGCGAACGGGGGCAGTTATTCTCGCGTTTTAAACATGTATACCATGCCTGGTATTTTTTTAATCGAATAGAAAAAATGAGTTGAAACTCACCTGGATTTTCGCACGAACAATGGAAAGTTAAATTCGTTGGAACGCCAAAAAAATGTCTTCGATAGCCAAATCGAATTAGAGACAACAAAAAAAAAAGGAACTATCGCTGGAATTGGATTGTCACTTGCATTCGCGCAGCGAATCCGACGTTGCGAAATATCAATCGTTTTGTTTCGGAAATTGATTTTGATATTCGTAGAATAGCCTGAAACCATTTTTTTTTCTCTTTTTTTTTTTTACCGGACAATTACGTCATCTCGTTGACCTTTTCCGCAGCGTATGGAGGGTAAAAAAAGAGGATAAAAAACAGAAAAAAAAGGTCGTTCGTGGTATTTCCGTTGCTGTGGCATTAGTGACGATCGTTCGGAACCAGTCGTGATGCGAGAGAATTGCCGGGTCGTCGTAACGAGACGATGAAAACGAACGTACAGAGGCACCGGGAGATAGTTGGAACATATCGAACGATAGTACTCCGCGCTGACAACGAATTCCGATTGAGAGTTCCCGCGAGTCGCGAAAATACCTGTGTCAACTGGACCAGTGTTTTGTACTGCGCTGCCTATTCTGTACCGTACTGCAGGCATTGCCAGGAGAAAGCGTAGTGAGCACATCGGAGGGAGGAGGGGGCAGGAGGGGGAGACAACAATTTTTCTCCCTTTGTTTCTGCGGAATGAAATAATTCGTTACGGTAACGAGATTATAGAAAGCGAGGGGAGGGGGACGAGCTTGCGTTTGGCTTGTTCGTTCGACGTTGCGTGTTTTAGTTGCCCTTTTTCCAGCTTGCAAAGCTGCCTCTAGGTACTGCAAACCCGATTGAACGTAACCAGGAGGACAGGCAGTGCTGTGCATCGCCCTGGAGTATATACCTTCTCTATCCTCCACACACACAAAAAAAACGGTACACATAGATGTATGTAGTATATGCAAAAAAAACTCCCCCCGAGTTGGATCGGTCCCGTTTGAACGGAGATTGCGGTCGGCTTGGCAACCGGTAGCGATACAAACTTGCCGCATATAGACGATGGAGTGAGAAATGGGAAAAGAGGTTTTACCGTGTAATTGCCGAGAATTGGAAAAACATTATTTTTCCAACGCGAATAAATATATTGCACATTAGGCCCCTACATAGATGTACTATTGTTACCCGAACATACATTTTTATCCTATTACACACCGCATAGCGAAAAACAGCAAATATTTTTCAACCATTGGCGCGACTAATTTGCTTAAGGGAATTTGGCGCGCAATACGGAATAAGTAAATAAATAAATAAGTTATAAATCGCAGACTCGTTTTTCGTTTATTATTTCGTTCAAATAGCTTTTGATTTTGACTCAATTTTTTTCTTTTCAGTATTGGATAATATAATAATAAAAACGAAATGTATAAATAATGGAATATTAGTATCGATACCGCATGCTTTATTTTAATGGATATATCTCTGATTTACCTTGTTAAAAAATCATTGTCGTATATATCATTCAGCGTTACTTTATGCCGTTTCGCTCAATTCACCGTCTGATAAAAATAATAAAAAAAAAAATAAAAAAAATTCCCAACTGATAAATCAATATAGAAAACAAAAAATGATTCACCCTTAAATAAATAAATTTGAAATTCACTCGTGTATAATATCGGAAAAAAAAATTAATTTCGAAAAAAAAAGTCGGGATATTTTTTGTTCGAACAATTCGAACAAAAAAAAGGATATAAAAAAAGTCACAGTTACAGAACATTCGGCGCCAGAAAGCACAACAATAATGGCGCCATATATCGACGAAATTTCGATATATTGACGCGCATTATTTTGTAACGGCTTCATCTCTACCGAATCGCATTTGATCATAATAATCCCTGAAAAAAAAGTACAGTCCGTGATGCAATGAAAAGGTATATCAAATTCTGTTAAAACATTTTTTTATCTGTTCGGAGAACATCGGATATCAAAAAAAAGCTCAAAGTCTGGTTTTACGGTGAAACGCATAATTCCTCGTCGTTTGCTCGGCGGGCAGTCGGGAGTTAAAAATAGATTCGCGACAAATTACATACTGGATATACGCGCTCGATGACTCTATAACAAGCTCATCGCGGTCTCTTTCATCTGCGGAAATGATGAAAAAAAAGAGGAAATCTTTCCACGAAAGTTCCCGAGGGTTGTACCGATGCCTTGACGCCACTAATGAGCAAACTGATATCTGCAAGGGGGCTGCTAATGAGGAAACGAAAGTCGCGAGTCTCCCGCGTATCGCGACTCTTGCAACAAATTTCAATTCGCCGACTGCCAATACCTAATTGGAGTAAGGAATAGACTATATATATTTTCCAGCCTATCCGTAACTTTTCGACAAGTACCCCCAACCGCGATATCAAACTACTAATTGCTGATTTTAATTAGATAATTGTAGGCATCTCAAAAAAAAAAAAAAATGAATTCCCGATAAATTCTCGACGAGTAATCATCACGAAGCAAAGTGGGCTTTGCTTTCGCAGTAAAATCATTGTCGTCGATAGATCCCTGAATATCTATTCATCCGCACGTTTAATGCCAAAACTGATCATTGTCATCAAACTTCGTCCCCAAACATCTCCAGAGTGGATTGATAGGCCCCGGATAAGTATGTCCAGTGGCGTGAATAATAGTCTCCCCGAGAATCGTGCGTGTGTTCCGTATACCTGTGGCTCTTGTATGTTTGTCTCTATAAGCCGGTGCGTTTATACGTCTACGCATATACGGCTGATTGATCAATAACGAGATTATGTTCCGGAATATCCTCGTGGAGTTTCCGTGTCCCCGGGGGCAGTCGGGCGAAGGAGAGTAATACAGGCAGGATATAGAAGGTTACGATAGTATATACAGAATCCGATGTTGAAGGTACAGGGAGCTGATGTGGATATATCCTGATCCCGTCAACATAAGCCCGTGAACGCGCGTACGTGCGTGCCTCGCTGTACGATCCTACGGCTATTCACGGTGTCTCTAATCCCTCACAAATTTCGTATCCAGCTACGTTCCTAATTCCATTGCTCACCGTGTACTGAATCTCGGACCTGCGAGTTTCATTGCAACCCGAAACTCGAATCTAATGGACTGTACATCGAGATCCGCCAATCCACATTGCAAACACCTCATTGCCTCGCGGTCGGTCAACGCGAGACGATTTATGCAATTTCCGTATCATAAACGAAAATTGACGCTCGATTACTGCCATTTCATCACTGCACGGATCAACGTCACGATCAAAATTGAAGGCTCATTTCGCGTCAACGAAAAATTAAACATGTTTAAACGATTTTACTTTTACGAAATTCGAACGAACATCGATCGGCTTTCTATACCGTTGATTCGATTGTTTGCTCGTCACTATAGGTGGTTCTATGGACGATTGTGTTGGGATATTGGTATATGAGCGTTATATGGCGAGGATAATCATAAACAGGAAACGTGTAAGCGATGGAATAAGGTTCTCGTACCATATATCTCGACGTGTGTTCCTGCTGGTGCTAGTTGAGAATATAGTATAGTTAATAGATGGATAGGGGTGGAAAGTGGGATGCGGAGGTGCACGCCCGGTCGTATAACTGAGGCCTAATCCCTGGCAAACTCCAATGTACGACATTGCGGAGGCTGTAATGGGGCCAAAAGCATACGCCGCCGTCAGACGGGGTACGCGCGGGAATCGTGCGTCTCCGTTTCGCGCTTCGACACCTCAACCGCGTTCCGTGCAGACGCCTAACGTGCATATTATTCACTACGCTAAATTCTCCCGTTTGTGCCCACTTACGCGTGTCCTCGACGTATACCCTCTGCAGCCTATGCTAATTAATCATCACTAATTATTACTGTTAGTACTGTTATTATTATTTTATTGTTATTCTCATCCTTGAACTCGTTTGACTTTACGAAAATAACGAAATATCTTCACGAAAAACAAATGCTGCAAATGAGAAAAATTTTAATAATTTACCTCGCACTATTCGTAAAAATACGGGTTTTAACTAAAAGAGCAAAGGCACATTCGTGTAACTTCACAGAGGTTGAAGCACTACTGAGTGACGACGAAAAAAGTTCCAGATTTGCAAAAAAAGCTTACAGACCTTAAAAACAAAAAGCGTTAAAATGTTGAAAAAAATCTATGGCTGAGAAAATTTTTAATTAACAAGGCAAATAAAATCGTTTTACAAATTTAACTCCGTTTACGCAGTTTCGAAATGCAAATATACAAACTGTGTTCCACGCTCTGTAAAATTATTTTGTTTCCTTCGTCGATTAATAATTCTCCCGTCACTGGTTTTTTTTCTTTAATTTCTATTTTTTTTTTTAATATTGTTTGGAAGGTTTTTTTTACGATACGAGAACATGGACGATAAACCAATGGCTTCGTTTCAAAGTCCAGCGGATAAGACTTCTTTTTAGCCGGGTATTAAAAATATATCGCAGCTCTATACGAAGGAACTCAGCCTTTCATTTTTTTTTATTTTTTTTACGACGATTTTCTCATTATTTTCAAGCTTAAACCAGCGGGCTCAGTACATTTTTTTTTTTTTTTTTCACTCTCCAGTGTTTCAGTCGCTCCGTCGCATAAAGCGTTTTAACGTCCTTCGCTCGCCTTTTCAGCACCC
Organism: Cryptus viduatorius; assembly: GCA_964006125.1. Lineage (NCBI taxonomy): Eukaryota > Metazoa > Arthropoda > Insecta > Hymenoptera > Ichneumonidae > Cryptus > Cryptus viduatorius. The sequence continues at coordinate 16,399,318 of OZ023222.1, forward strand.
GTTCGCTTCTCACCGCGAAACATGCTTTTGACAAACAAAAAGAAAACCTCATTTGTTTCTTAACCGGGTTGTTGGTCGACGATGACTTTTACGGTATTACCGTTGCTGTACAGAATTCAAAATTACCATGAATATTTCTCGTTAAGCGAGTGGGCGACACACGTCACCTTTTCCGCTCACGAACCCGTTGTTTCATTCTCAATTTGGTAAATACGTTTTCGGTCAGCTTTCATCAAAGGAACATATGACATTGGTACAGATTTTCTTCGACAAAATATTCATAGTCCACAGACAATTTATTGACGGTGTTTCATATGAAAATTCTCATTTTTCTGTTTCTGTGCGGAGAAGACTACTATAAATGCGGGTATTGGAATTTTTCTAATTGCTTACTAAAAGAAGTTTTTCTTTCTTTTTTCTTTTTTCTTCAATTCGCTTCCAACGATGACAAGACAAGAATTTTTTTTGTCGAACAACCCGTGGAAAGTTTTCCGTTCCCTCTGTTCGCCCCATTCCCCATTTATCTGTAGTTGGATTTTTCTTTTTTTTTTCTCTCGCTCTCTCCCTGAATCGTAACCAACGAAGTGGAAACGTCGAGCTATGGACGACATACCCACCGCGTGTTTCTTTCTATCGTACGACTCTGGAAGAAACGCGAGACAAGAACGGGGGAAGGTTCGGAAATGTTGAACGCGGAGAGCGAGCTGTCTCGCACGCATCGGAAGCTCAGTCGAAGAGAGCGACCGATAAATTGGAGGATGAAGAGGCTGAACACCGACGAGCGCAAGCTGCTATACCGGGTGCGGCCCCTCATCTTGCAAGCCTCCCTCGTTTCGAGACCTTCCCCCGTATCTACGACTGGAACGCTTCGTCGAGAACGAGCTTTTCTCTCCACGCGCGCGCCAGTCGAGCGAGAAACGGGAATGAGACCGTGGAGACGACGTCTGCGTCACTTGCTGTTCATCGGCCGACAGACACTTCGCTATACACGGTTCAGTCGCGTTTCTTCCCCTCTGCCTCTCGCATTTCTCTTTCTCTTTGGCTGTCCTAGCAGCGCCGCTCGTTCATCATGGTTTCCTTCTCACCCTCGACCAAATCTTCCTTCCATCGTCCCCTCCACCCTTACCGAGCTTTCGTTATTGATCTTACCACGGTATGTAATCACGGGATGGTTGTTAGCCTGATTTCAAACTCGAGAATCTCACCCCCCAGAAGCGCATCATCGCTCTGGCACTCTCCGACAGCATTGATTTCTCTTTCGCTCGGGGGTACTTCGCCGTCTCGTTGGATCCTTCAGGAGGAGCGACGCGCTTCGAGTCTCGAATGGCGCGTATCTCACAGTTGCGAAAAGTCTAATTTTAGACTCGAGAAAATGAGAAATTCCACTCGAAAATAAGTCAAACTGACACGCAATGACTGTCGGTGTTTTTTTTGTGTCGCCGAACAATACGGCATGAGAGGAAAGATGTGGGAGGGGATTGTTTTTCATGTGAATCTCTCACACCCTCTGCCAGTCGTCGGTTCTTCTTGAACGAAGCTCATCCCTCTCACTGAATCCACGATTTATGTGACAGACTTCGCCGTCTTTCGTTCGTTCGAAAACCTACCGTATTTCAATCCCCTAAATAGAGGATGAAACAAAAGTCTGTTCGTTTTATATAGGCAATAGCGTTTTTTTTCTCGATCGCCCATACGAACAAAAATACCGAATTTCGCCCCTCCAATTAAATTGCTATCAAATACGATATTTTGGTAACCGAAAGAATAAAAATAATAATAATAACATCAGAAAACTGAGAGAAGCATACTTCAGTTATAAAAAAATATGATTTTTCTCATTTCCCGTCATCCCTCGTTAGCAGTGACAAAACAGAAGCATCAAAAAAAAATTCTCTCTCTCGACGAACAGCCGGAGATATCCTATCGAATCAACTAGAAACGACTTCAAAGCTCGCAATGACTCGTGAAACCAGTTTCGGCCGCTGGTCGAGATAAAAAAAATATATATATATAGCGATGTATCAGTAGCGCCTCGGTTCGGGAAGCCTCTGTTACCCGGTAACCCACGAGATCCGATTTAAGAGTGAACACCGGTTGTAAAAGTTGGAAAGCTCCTTTTGGATCCTCGTGGAAGGGTTGAAAAACGAGATGGAGGAAGGATATAGGAGAGGGAGGAGAAAGGGTAGAATGTAGAGAATGGGAATAGCTGAGAAGCGGTACGCGGGAAAAAGGGGCAGTGTGCCAGAAACTCCGGGTGAATTATATCCCTGAGGCTGCGGCCGGCACGGTGGTATTATGCTAGACGTCGACCACCGATCCTCCTATATCGACCTTCGACCGGGTACCGCCTTCTCTTTGCCCTCTCGCCTCTCTCGTTTCGATCGTAAGAGAGTAGGCGGACATCCCACGTATCCTCTCTTTCCCCTGAACCCAAAGGACATCGATAGATAGATAGATAGATAGCCACGAAACCGTTGAAAAGTCCAACCGAGATCCTCGGCGCGCAAATCCAAAGAAGACGGATTATCTCACAGTTGGTTAAGAGAATACGTGAACGCGTAACGAAACCTATATAGCCGAAGAACAAAGGGATAATCGTGCATGCAAAGACTCCGGGCTTTGATAGTGGAGTTTGCGCGAATTTTCATCATTATCGGGAATGTAGTGTATACGATCCCATGAATCGCAGATACGCGGAGAGTAGTTGGCGAAAGAGGATATAGCAGCCCTTCGATCGTCGGTTCGGTTGGATTCAATTCCGGTTCCGTCGAAATCGACAAGGTTCGCCCGCGAGTTAGCGAAATTCACGGTTTACATTTGAGCGAAACCCACGCAAAGCTCGTGAGAACGCGCGAGAGATCGTTTGGGTGTATTGTCTTTGATTTGGCGCTAAAGTTCTCGCATATACGGCGTTCTCCCGTTCTCGCCTTAACAGCGATTTAACGAACCTTGTGTAACGTTACGAGCGTCTAAATTGAATACGGTGCACGCACCGTTGGTGTTCAACTTCGATACGTATGTTATTTCGCGTAACTGAGGTTTGTTAATAACTGAAAATCTCTATTGCAATGATAATAGAGAGAAAGTTGGACAATGAATTAGTAACTGCACGGAGTAATGTTTGTGTTTGATATTCCGCACAGAGCGGAAGATCAAAGTACGTACCTTGATACATGTCTCTCCGCAGTATATCGCTGCGCTTTTCAAAAATATAATAAATATAATACCGAAGGCATGCGTATGAAGGATGTTTCGCGAGTGCGAATTTACCGCGAGAGAGTTAACTCCTGTGTAGTAGTTAGTTCTGTCTCACCGCAGCTCGATTTTTTCCACTGCCAAACTCTGTAATACCTCGACACAGTTTCGCTCGCTTTTTCCACCATGCTGCAGCGGAAGCTTCGCTCCATTACCGCGAGCTGTCATCCCTATGTTCGCTGTACCTTGTAACTGATATAATATACGCTCTGCCGTAATCCCTCCACCAATAATGTATAAGATAGTCGTATATATGGATTCTCGGCGTACATTAGTAACGAAGCAGACTGAGCGGTTGGCGATAGAACAAATGAAACTCGCGGAGCTAAACTTAACTCTCAAGTCCGATAACGTAATTCAGAAGTTGGAAACGGGGAACGTTCCAGCGTACAGTAAAGTGGGAGAACGCGCGGGCGAGTGGAAGCAATGAAAACGGAAAGAACGAGAATGACGTAAGAATACGACGGATACCAAAAGTCGATACGTTTTTGTACGTAGAGGAAAAAAGAAGGAATTCAATGGAATTTTTAGTTGCCGCTCCGTTTACGCCGTTACTGTCTCAACGTACACGGGAAAGGATGAAGTCTCGTCCGTTTGTCGACTACCACGTACGTTAATCGAATCTTAATACTCGATCTCCTCGTCGCGGACCACCGCACCGACGACGACGACGACAACGACGACGCCGACAACCCGATAACTTAATGGTTCGATGCATTATACAGGAGCGTGAACGGAGAACGTTGGAGAACGATAATGTGACAAGTAGAGGGTTGTGCTACGGTGCTTGTGCCGCTTTGGATCCTATATAGGTACTCTCACTGCTGTTGCCGGAAGTCCCAACGGGGTATCCCTCGCTCTTGTGGAGCCAACTCTCTCTCTCTCCCTCCTCTCTCTCGCTCTCTCGATCCGTCCTTTCGACGCTTCTGTGCCTACTTAGGAGTCCCTGTTAGGCTACCTATGAGCGCTAATAATTCATTAATTAATTACCTGTCGACCTCGATCTATTCCAATATTGGTGAACAGCTCATAATCGATGACTGTAGCTCCCGATGGCTCATTGCCCTCAAGTTTAATTGAAAATAATACGACTTCGTCCTATAGTCCTATAGAAATTTACTTCTTGACCCCCCCCCCCTTCCTGACCCTTATAGCTTATTGGTCCTAAACTTTCAAAGAATTCGCATAACTTCAAAATGCGGACAAAGACTTCTGGAAAAATTCACAGAACTGCTGTAAACTATCGTTTCTTCGGTAGTCCGGAAAACGAATTATTACAAATGTTTTTGTCGGTATGAGAAAATAAAGGAATAACAGTCACTGAGCAGTGCTGGTCATTGACCATTTTTTAGATTAAGGGTAATGTCCAGTCGCATTGTCCATTGACCGTCATTGCCCCATTAACCCCCTTATTAGCTAAAAGCTTGTGAATTTTCATTGAACGAGTGCAGGGCAGTGGAGAATTTAATAAGGTCGGTACACGCAGATATCATCAGGGATTTTGTGACGATAAGAGAATGTGGCGGTGAGCGAAGTAACATGTTGTATACTTTGATAACGGAGATACTCGACGACCGCGCCCGCTCGAGCTCACCTGCTGCTCTTGTTTCCATGCTGCTTACTCTAGTTAGGTACTACTTGTATTAGCATCGTTAAGCGTCACTTGGCTGACTGCGCTACTGCTCTCTCTCCCTCTTTGGTATACCCTCGTGTCGACCCTTCTCAACGCCGCAGCATCCTGCCTCTGCCGTTTCTACTTGCCTTCCTACTCGCCCACTTGCTTTCTCCTTCGTGTTCCTATCCTCGTCCGTTTCTTCATCCAGATTCCGCAGAAACAACCAGCGGTGGAGGTTCCCCGGAGGAATGCCGGCAGGAAAGCGTAGGGAGAGAAGGGAAAGCGAATTTGCGAGAGGAAACGCTGACACAACAGTTACGATGGTTTATAAACAGCGAAGACACACAGAGAATGGAAGCTGTCGACGATGATTCTCACGGTTTGCTGTCATTAATTTCGCCAAAGATCGTTATGAAACACGCTTATCAGTCGAAACATCGAATTTTACGGGAATTTTTAAAAAATTTGTTTTCTTTTCGTGATTTTCTTTTGTTAATATTAATTTTATTATAATTTCGGGTGTTATTACAATACCGCGCGAGCGTCGAAGCGCATGTGGCATTCTCTGCCACTACCAGATTTGCCGATTGTAAATCTTCGGTCGAATAAACAATATGTGAATAATATATGGTATAAACATAGCGCCGATGGTCGGCTGGCGGGGTGGCGGAAGGGAGGGAAGCGGAAACCCGATGTGACGGGAGCCGTTGGCTATTCGCTGTGAGAGAGCTGCCAATAAAATATCCGCAACGCCTGGTGGTTTTGGAGCACCACGGGCGCTGCGTCGGGGTAGTCCTACGGATGCACCCGGTGAAACGCTATATAGATGAGCAGAAAACAAGGGCCGCACACATAGACACATAGCGAAGAAGAGAAATTTATCGTGCGCCACGGGTGGGCAGAGTGGGCTGCGCAAGCACACGCGAAATTCGTCGCTGTAGTCCAGAACGAGAGAATCGTTTAATGAAACCAAGCGAAGGTGGATTTTTTCTTTTTTTTTTTCTTTTTTTTTTTCAACCCCCTATTCGCTTTTATATTTTTTCTTTTTATTCCTTGCTGACCCGGTGCGTGCTCTACCGTTTTCACCCGTTATAACGAGACCTTGTTTCCACGGGCAAAAGCGGCGGAAAATCTCGTCGGAGAGAGAGAGAGAGAGAGAGATCCCCGTTGTAAATTCTAAATTAATTCGTGGCTAAGCCCCCGGCAATCTCGATAATACCGATTTGGTCAACGAAGGGAAGAGTGAGAATGGAGAGAGGAAGGTGAACGTTTCGGGGGCTTTCGCAAGCCAATTCGTGGTCGCGTGTTCGGCTTTGTCGATTCACCCTCTCTCTGCCATATACGTTGCCTCTCAAACCCTCTCAAAACCCTACCCCTAAAACGAGAAAGGGATCCGGATGAAATGCCAGGGCTCTCGCTATCGCGGCCCATTCATGGTACGCTATGTTACATAGCGCTGCTTTCCACCCGCTTTCCTGGCAATCGTTTGTGTCGCCTACGCACCCTTTCAACCTCCCCTCGTGCCGAGAACGTTAACGTGTTATGAATGCTTGAAAGGTGGCTTCGACTATCGCCATCGTCGGGTTCTCCTCTAAAATGAGGTCGTATATTAATATTAATTATCCACGGAAATTTATCAGACGGCATTTCGCGCAGACTTCGCGTTGAATATTCCAAAGCGCCAAACAACAACAGGGACGGCGTTAAGATATCTATCAGGGATATACATATATTAGTGGAAGTGTTTTTGTGGCTTATCGTCGACGATCTGACGTTTATGAACATCGTCGTGTAGACCCTTCGAATACACAGACGACAATGTACAGGGATACGACACGGTCGCTTAGCGCTCGAGTGCCTTAATGCATAATGCGTTACACGAACGCATTACTGGACCGTATACTGAATACGCGGGCACCCCGAGACGTATACACGTTACACATGCAGGCTGGGAAGGTATGGATTGTAGCACAATGTCACCTATAGGCATGTTGCACGTTACGGTGATGTGTACACTCAGGATGCATATGCTTGGCAACTTGCTTACAGCGGGCTGCTTTACCCCTCGGATGACATCATATTTACGACTGTGCCAACGACTACCCTCGATTCGACAGCTATTGATCCTTTGTCAATGGAATCTTAGTTATTGGCATACTTCGCTGTACTTTCGTCATGGAAAATGTTGATCGCCGCCTTGGCCAATCACTGTTGAATGGCCCAACGAGCTTAAAAGGGACCTTTTGGCCTTCCAGACTGCAGAAACGGCGGAAGCTATATTCTCACTCTATGGAAGGCCTCTCTCATCGACACACCACTATTTTGACTGACTATTAAATCGTTAAACGATCTCCTTCCCCTTCTCGAGGTCGGGTAAACGGCTCCGTCTTTTGTGTCGTACACCGGTGATACAGGGGCCTATTCGCGTGTCGTGTTGAACGTTAAATCCGCGGTAAATCGACCCCTCTTCGAAATGTCCTCTAAGATATTGGATCGAAAGATCTATCGTTGACCCCCTCGGCCGCTTGACCCTTCTCACTCGGCAACCCTTCTCTGCCACTTTGTAGTTATATATACTTGCGTACCTTTATAACCCCTGGAACCCTCGCCAAAAGAGCCCTCGTGAGAGAAAAACCCGTAGGACAAGAACACAAGAGGGGAAAACAAAAAGCGATTAAGGCTACGAAGAAAAAGCGGGATCTTTTCTTTTTCTGAAGGATAAAAAATACTCCCTCGATCCCCGAGGTACAATAGCTCGAATCTATTTACGTGTAAAACTATCTTTTGTTGTTCCGTACGAATTGGTTTTCTGATTCAACGTTCGTTCGTGCCTTTTTCCCGAGCAGAATAAGAAAAGCTTTGCCTTTTTTTTATTTTTTTTTTTTATTATACGCGGTTATGAATTACGTCGCTCGGAGGTGAGTACAGTTATTGATTTTCATTTCGGGGGTGAAAACGCAATGTTAAACATTAACCGTCTAACACAATTCGTCGTGGTCGATTAAACTCGGGAGAAGAGAGAGAAGAGTTAACGAAAGCTCGGCTTATCTGCTTCCGCAGAGTTCGGAGCAACTCTGCGTAACCGTGTTGGTTATCGATTATTTACCGAACATAGCGATATATAGCGTTATACATAATATTTCTCTTAGGATAAAATTATGCATGCATTTCACGGACGTCAACGTAGCAGGGCTTTCGAGTAGCGCACTCGAGCGTCGCGTTCTATAAATTACAATAACATTGTGCCGGGTAGTTTTACCCTCATTGGCTTCGAGTTCTCTTGACTACCGCACTTTTTCCTTTTTCCTCCCCACAATTTGTCGCTGTTGTTTTTATTTGATTTCTTTTTTTTTTTGCGTGTTTGTGTATTTTTCTTTCGCGACACATGCGGGCCGCGTCCTATTATTCTTTTCCCGATGTCTCGTGGCTCAGAAATCCTGCTTTCTCGGCTATACTTCCGGTCGAAAGATTTCTCGTGTACGAACCATGGAAAGAGCTTGTAAGTAAGATTCTTAACAGCGAAGCCTCTGGCGAGAAGCACCCGATGAACAATGTTTGCACAATCTATCGACGTTTCGCACACACAATGGCAGTTTAATCCCCGGGCTGTACCCATCGAACACACGGAGAAGAGAACACAGGCGAGGTCGCGAGACGGGAATATCGGGTTGAAGGGTCGAGAGAGCGAGAGAGGCGTGGAGAGAGCTGAGGTTCGAGCAATGTAGCTGTCACCGTACGACGAGCGCTGCCCACAGGCTTTCAACCGCCCGTACTACAGATACGCACACTCACACACACACACACACACACACACACACACACACACACTCATCCATACAATAATCCACTATGCTATAACGGCATAATAGATTACGTACAGCGCTGCGCGCGTTTGCCGGATAGATCTTCAACACCTATGCGCTTAGAGGTTACAGCACAAGAGGGGAAAACACTAAAAATAATCTCAACCCGTTGGTCGCGTACACGAAATGATCAAACTAATGAAATTTTTATGAAGGATATATCGGTAACCGGTAACCACCGTTCTTCGTCATGTCGAACATATTACACGTAAATGGGGTTACAATACTATCAGATCTCCTATGACCTCTGTAGAATTCAATACTTCGCGTAAATGTGAACCGACATGTAGCGGCACTGGTGCAGAATTGCAATCAAGCCTTTGCCCGATTTCGATGCTATATTCAACTCCAGAAATTCGCGTCCATTTTATATTTGACGGAAAGGTATTGATTTTGTTTTAATTCTAAATATAATGCGATTCAACGATCATTAAATTGGAGATTTTGCGTATTAGAAGACATAGTAATTTTCGCATTCGCGGAGAGATTACTTGCTATTGTTACGATGTTAAATATCATCGCGGCGCGAGTGGGTATTAAGTTTGATAACTTGGATATCGGCGCAGCTTACATTAATATGAAGGTATAACATGGCAACGCCGAAGTTTGATGCCATTTTCGTTCGTGGTATGCCGAAGAGCCGTAATATTGCATCAAAACCTGTGGTTATTCGCTGAAGTTTCGCAAATTGATACAGTTTTGGATGTGGCATAACGAAGGAATTTCATGTATCAAGCTGAGTAAAATGGTTTCGGCTTATAATTCAATAGCGAAGCGCATTTGGAGATTCGAAGCGAATCGACAATGAACCAGCGAAGGGGTGTAAAAATGATCCGAGAATAATATGTCCAATTATGCCGACAGGAACAGTCGGCATTACCTCATTAAATTCGATTGGTACTCTCGTTAATTAAAGACTCCAGTGGATCTATCGATGTACCCCTTCAGTCCAGATTTTCCGAAGCTTGCCCCATTGAATTCTCGTATAGATATGTGCCTCTGGACCACGAGTTTACCGATAATTGCTGGTAAAATATTGAATCAAATTTGCATGGAATCGAGATAATCGTCCCCACTGACATCGTCAGCTCGAACTACGACGAACGGGGTAGAGTCGTAGTAATAATGGATAGGGGGCGAAAACAAGGAATATGGGACACGACGCTGGTTGTTAAACGAAGCGCGAGATTCGGAATGGAATTTCCGCGAAGTACCGAACACGATAGGGCAAAATCAATTCTCACAGTTTGCGCGTGAATAATGAATGAACTAATGAGGATCGTCGAGTCGCTTACGTAACCGTGCCACAACACTCCGCGAAAACAACGTCATAATTGTTGAATTAAACTCGTCGAATTTATCTTATCCGCTCGAAGGAATCTCTGATAAATTGAATTTACATTCAAAGCGATTTGTCTTCTTCGATTATAACGAATCGTTACGTTACCACTTGGATAATTGGATTACCGGTCAATAAAGTCATTTTAACTGTAAGTACAATACGCGATATCTGCAATAGGGAATGTTTTATCTCGCAATCGTAAGCTTTGAAACACTTCGTCATTCGGTTCACCGGGATTCTCCGGATGTACTTGAATTGCTTCGGTACCCCCCAATGGACAGTCGCACAAACGAGAGTCATAAACGCACATACTCGCGCAGTTCGCCTCGGGCGTTCATCTCCCTCCGGAGGGGCTTTAACCTGTAACAGCTGCGGATGGGTCTACCGCACAGAAGGAATTTCCTCTCGGTCTTCGATAACCTCACGGAATAGCATGCGCGGACGAAAATTCGTGTCCGTTCCATCTGACTGCGCATTTCACAGTGGTGAAACCATCGCGCGACGATGACTCCTTTATCCTGGAAACGCGTATCGCGGTTGGCCCCAGCGGGGACCCGTTGTCATAAAAAAAGCCTAAAAAAAGAATCTCTCGTGGTCTCGCGAATGTCGGCATTCGGTCAGAATTTAACGAGGGTAAGCTATCCAAATGTCCCGTCTATGTGTTCGCGCACGAGTTTTGCGTCCCAGTTGCACCGTTAGTTAGTGCTCCCAGGATTCGCTGATGGTCAACGTGTGTTGAAACTCATCACCGAATCCCAGTCCCAACTTCCGGATGCTGCGGCCATTCGCAGCTCGTTGGGAGTTTTATTTTTTCTGATTCCCCGTATATTCTGAAGGTACCCACTTGGCTTCAACCTCTTGCTCCGCAGAATCAACACTCTTTATGAGCCGTCGGTCTGAGTCCGAGACCAAAGAAACTCTTAACAGAAACTGGGCAGCCAGTGGTACGAAAGTGGAACTCGTGAGATGAGAATGAGGAAAATATTTCAAGCGGTAGAACTAGCACGGTAGGAAAGCCGGGCTAAGCTCGGAATGGGCGGCCCATTGTCCATTGGTGGACCTCGGTAACGAGGCAGCAAGCAAACGAAGGTTGAGGCTGTTCGGGTTCTTGAGCTTTTGCTATGGGCCCTCAAGGCTTTCCGTCTTTACCCCACTTTTTTGTTACCCTCCGTGTGTCTATACTCGGTACACACCCGACCTCCCACGCGAAGTATACGGAGCTTCGACTATAACAAAAGCTCAACTCGCCTGCTCGTTGATTCTTAGCCAGTCGCGAGTTCATGCAGCAATTCGCGAATGAGCTCTCTTAGCCCCTTCGTGTTTCTGGCTCTCCAATGCCAACGTACATTCCGCGATCCTCTTCATTATTCTGTGGCATTTCAGATTCTTCGGCTAAGCGGTATCTAACCTCTTCCTATTCCCCGCTTTTATTCCTTATCATCTATTCTCATCAAAATTCTCTTCCTCTACTATACATCCACAATTTCGCCCTTTCGTTCTTTTCATTATGCTCATTAATTGTTTTCACGAAGTCACGATAACAAAAAATCAAAGGCGCCTCCTTATCCGCCGTTTTTTATAATTTTTTTTTTTTTCGACGAGGTTTTATACAAAGTTCACACATTTCCGATGCGGCGTCACGAGGCTGTTGAGCTTTTCGTTCTCGGTACACACTATGTACAGCTCTATAATGACATCGTAGACACTTTTCCGATTTTCATTGGAACGTCACTGGTCGGATCAACCGGGAAATTGTGACGGCGGTTTACCAACAAACTTCGATATGCCATGTCAGCGTTGAAAATTCGAAGCTTTCAGGTACATAAAAAAAATCCTTAGGTACAGAGGTAAAAAGAGCAGTTGATGCCAATCCCAACGAAATATCAACGAGAACGCGAGCAAAGCCGATATTTTGCGTAGCGCGCCAGTGGTGCGCGTGCTATCCTACAGAAAATCGGGCAGTCTGGCCTCCGCTGAGCGCCGTTATCCTGACGACAGAAGCGAAGAGCGAGGGATAGCAGAGAATCCCGGAGAAACCGGGACAGACGAGTAGACGGTAGTACCGAAGTTCAAACTGTTTGCGAAACGACGATAAATCTGGTTGACGCGTGGCTGGTCGCGTCTGGAGGTTCTACTCGTCGACGTTGACGTCGACGTCGCGGCAACGCGGCGAGCAAGCCGCGGGGGGGGGGGAGATATACCATGGTAGAGATTTCTCCTTTGCCAAACGCGTGGTGTGCGAACTGGTACGGTGTACGTAGAACCTGTACGTTTCGGTGTTACGTCGACGTCTACGTCGGAAAAGCTCGTGGCCAACAACGCCGACGATCCACGACGCCGGTGCAGTTCCCGAACGTACACTAACACCAGTCCGCTGACACTCGCGTATGGATTCTGAGTACACAGACTTCTCGGCTTATTGAGCAAATGGTACACAGAGATTGGCGATGCTTGAGATTGAAGGACTAGACATCAGCATCCTTGCGTCTCTTCCTATCCAATGCTTTTTCGTGGCCAATTACTCTGTAGGACCACAAATAACTGGTGGTTGGCCCGTGTACTCCTGTACCGCTTACAGCTGTGTACATTATGCATATGCATGCAGGGGATCGTATTGAACCACAACCGTGAGGGGTAACACTATGCTGGTCGCCATACAATCGCGTTCCACTGCATACCATACTCCATACATCCAAAGGTGGCTGTGTATGAATACAGATATGTATACAGCTTTGTATACCTGTATACCATGAACCACCGGTGAATTGGGGATGGGTGCAAGGTGCACGTATGTTAACTCCAAACTCCTGCGCGCACCCCTAGGTGAACCGGTAGCTGCAGCGATGATGGTAACGCTAGGCGGAGAAGTGAATTATGCGGTTTGTCCCTGTGTCTACCGCCACCTCGTAAATTTACATTGTCCCCAAGCTCACGCAGGGTGGCTCGCTTCTATATCTCTGGCCCTCCTCTCTCGTTGCCACTGGTTTGCACGAGAAGGTTCCGCATGCTTGGTACTGGCAAGCCACCTCAGTTTCGCCAGCAGACCAGCACCGACACCAAGCTCCAACGAATCTCTATAGGACGGAACGCGTTGAGTAGCATACACGGCCCATACCCTATTCGCACGTGCCGACGTTCCTTCCTTCCTCTGCATCTCTCTACTCCTCCCTCCGTACCGTCTTCATCATTCTCGCTTTGGATATCCCGTCGTTTCAGCTATTCGAGAGATCTGTCGGATCTGGCAGGATACTAAGGTACCACGAACGTCCTGTCGGACGCTTTGAACACGCTCTGCGCGATGCGCCTTGAATTGCGAAACATGAAGCATTCCTTGCCGATCCGGGTTAACTGTTCGACTGGAACGGCCACAATTTCAGCCGAAAATGTTCATATCATCCAATAACGAAGAAACTAACAAGAAATAGAAAATACGACTTTCATTCGTGTGTTTGAAAATTCACCGAGCTGAATTTAAATCTCCCGCAGTTTACAGTGCCGCAATTGACGATCGTCGGTAAAGTCACAGTAGTTGTAACCACTAAATTTATCTTCCCCTAAAGGGACAAGGAAAAAGAAAATAAAAAGGGAATGGTTAAGAAGTACTTCGGGGGAATGTGGATACGTGATATATAACGTTACACATACAACAAGGGTGGGGTGGGGTGAGGGGGTGTAGGTACATTATATAGTCGAAGCTATCTACGTTACCCGGGTTGGTAATATAGTACGGTAAGTGAGGCTCTCGATGATGTAATTAGTTTTGGCCCGTGGCCAGGCTTCGGTATCACGTGCCTCCGTCGTCGTTTCCAAAGTCCTCTCCTCGACTCTCCTTGCATCCACCAACCACCCCCACCCCCTTATGTACTCAGTCGCTCGCGCCAGAGTTTCGTTTCTCTTTTGCAAACTCCCTCGTTACGGCCTTTTTCCGTCGATTTCGATCTAATGCGCTTTTCTCAATTTTGCGTCCAAATCGTATTATATTCATGTATTAACCGTGGAAAAAACCCCTTCAAAGCTCAAACCATTGAATTTACGTGTCGGAGCACCTGTTACGCGGACAAGAAATTTTTTTCTCAAAAATCCGATTTACTGCGAAAAGAGATTTTACACTGGCTTTCGAGTGCTCTCTACTTCCTAATGCTTGGAATGCACTAACATCGAAACGTTTCCGCGAAGGGAGAAAAGCGTACATACTATTTCAAGTACGCACTCGTCTGCGCCGGGGTTACCGTACCTATACTATAAGTATACGGTACAATGCAAGCTGCTCTTGTGCTTCTTATATCAACTCGCGAATCAACCTTGTTATCCTTCTTTCTTTATTTCGAAAAATCTCGTTTGAATCGTCGTTGTGCTCGTCAGATTCTTTATTCTATTGAAACAAATTGGAAAACGATAAGTTCGATCTTTTTTATTTTTACTCTTCAATAAATCCATTTCGAATAAGTCGGAATAGAGAGCGTTCAATAAGCCATATTCGAAGTAACGGCATAACTCGCGATATTGTACAGTTCTGTTATCGATTACTCATCAAGTGGTAGCATCGCCGACGTACCGAATAGACAGCGACGCCGCTCCGAAGCCTCTGTCATATTATCTACTGAAAGCTCTCTCGACCGGGTACGCCTCGTAACATCACGAACCCCGACCAGCCGGTGCACAGTTGTAGAGGGGTTGTAGCATCCCTGCGGCAAATGTTACTAACGCGATGCTTATACACATCGCCTGTACTACCACACTAAATCGCGAAGCCTGTAAGGCTGAGCGACGTAAACGAGAGATCACGCGAGAGTATCCGTACGTAACGAATTTCAATGCCGTGTAGACATTGGATGGTCGCATGGTACATATCTGTCGAGGAGGGTCGAAAGTCGGCCAAGCGTTAATTCACCGCGTTCGCACAGGATCCCCCATGCGAGGGTAGTTACCGGCCGCTATCGGACCAATGCAGAGTTAGAGTTTTCGCGTGGGATACGGAAAGGCCTCGTTCTACATGTCCCTCTCCCCTCTACGTGAACCTTACACCGACAGACATCGCCACCGAGCGCCACCATCCTCTTTATCAGCGATTTCCATTCCACCGAGAAAGCCGAGGGTACGAGAGAAAGGGTCGAATATGGCAAAGCCTGCGGTCCATCATTGCTTTTGACGAGTTCTCTCCCTATCCGGTTTTCCAGTTTCCACAACGACTCTCCCGTTGTATACTTTACTCACATGTCTAACTATTTTACATCCTCGCGGCACGATGTGTGGTACTCGTGGATGCATTTACTCTCGAGTATTTACCAAAAGCTCTCTGTGCCGTTACCGTCCCCGACTATTCACCGGGAATCTCACCGGTAAGCACTGAATCAGAGCGAAGCAGTCGCATAGTCCTCGTGTGGTTGTACCTTTGCGCTATTTCACTTGCTGAAAGTGATCCACCGCAGCAACGAACGACGTGCATGCGACTCGATTCACTATCCGTACAACCGTCAGTCTGTGTAGGCTCCGCACTGTGTGTCACTACTAAAGGTAACCCCGCGCCTCGTCAGCATCATCCCGCACCGCTATGCTTGGCTCTTCTCTCAATCCCTTCCTTCGTCTATACTTGTTCAATGCAAACCCAAGGCTCTGATCCTCGGCGTCACCGTAACCGACGGAGTCTTTTTTTTATCCAATGCGGATGGGTTTCAACCCTCGAATCGAATGAAGAGGCAGACGGGGGCTTCCTTTGATCAGGGATGAAAGCCCGTTACTGCACCCTTCCGTCTCCCCACTTTACCTCGTGTCTCGCTCGACCTCTCGCGATTCCATCTCTTCCTTGTCCCACTTGCTCACCTTTTCTCACCAATCGCATCACCAGCCACGAGCATCTTTTCATCCAACCTGATTACGAAGTTGCCGACACCCATCGTAGAGGTTTTTTTTTCTTTTTTCTTTTTTAAGCTCAACTATTTCTCACGATTCTCGATCCACCAACTTTCCAACACGAATTCCGCTGGTGGTTTTTTTTATCGTGTCAAATGTTAATCTATAATTATCGAAATAAATGGTAGGCAATCGACACTCCGCCGGCCTGATCCCCAACATTAGTGACGACCAAAAAAATCGTTTTTTTTTTTCAATCAATCGCATTAGAACAGAAATTCTCCTCAACAAGTTGAAAATGCAAATGTATAAAAATGTATCGATGTGTGAATCTCCGCAATGAAATTTCATGCAATAATTCGCCTGTGAAATGCGTCATAACGTCGAATTTAATCCGAGATTATTAATTCTCGGGACGGTGTTATACGGGCCGATTATTAATATCACTGAGGGGAGTTGTATGATATAATATTACGATAGGGATATCCTGGCTACACAGACGATAACGGTTGTCGTAAGGCAGGTCTCATTACATGTCTTATGGGTGGATATCGGAATCGTGAGCCCTTTGATCACGAGGATCAAAGCCTTCGTACCTATTGCAGGGGTTGCTAATAAATGTCAGACTTACGTTGGGATTACGCGACCATGAAAAAATTACAAGCTTTGCTATAGCTTCGCGCAGTCGGAACAGAAAAATCGAAAAAAAAAAAAAAAAACGGAGTCTATGTTGATTTAATTGCGTCATCTTCGCACCGAATAAAATTGTCTAAGAATCCGATTCAAGTGCTTTGGATATTGAAATCCAAAAAAAAAAAATAATAATACGATTTGCAAGCAACAAATTCGGTAGTATCCAAACTTTAATGTCTTTCGTAAAGCCGGTATGGTGGATTAAACTGCGGCTCTGCGGTGTTCTAAGGAATGACGTCGTCTCCTTGGTCGTCGCCGTCGTTGTCTTCTCGGTGAGACCTCGTGGAGGAAGACGAGATGGATAATTCAGGTTGGGAATTTCGCTCGCTCTCTCGGCTACACTCGGCTTCAAGAGAATTTCTGAACCGAGCGAATAAATTACGGGGCTACTGTGTGCTGCGGTACAGAGAAACCGTGGAAACTCCTCCGACCCGGGGTGTCGAGAGCCCCGGGAGAGGAATTGCCCTTCTCGACTCTCTCGCGTGTGCTCTGCGAAATAGTGTGCAGTTTCTGTACACTATATACACACATATATATATATGTGTGTGTACGTTAACGCGGCATCGTTGTGTCCCATCCCGTTATCATCCAGGATCGATGGCCACTGTGGGTCTCGCCCCTGATCCGGTCGGTCCGCACGACTTTCCGTTACAATATTACTCACAGGCTTGAGCCGTTAAATTGCCCAACTTCAAGCCTACAGCGCTTGGAGGCCAAGAAAATCCCTCCAAAAAGGGTAAAGAAACGAAAAACAAGTGCTGATTTATTTATCTCGCTATACGCCGGGGGGGCTGATTAATTTATTCGCTGTCCTGAATTCTATTGCCGGCTGCGTGTATATTACACTCGAGTTTAACTGAGCCAATCGATGAACTTCGATATTCGCGAGGACGTCACGTAATCTTTCGATAGATCCGTTGAAAATGTCAAAAAAATCCGAAAAAAAAAACCAAATCGTTTACACGAAAGACACCGGCAAGTGAAGAAATCTCATTGGTACGTGAAGCGAATTTCTGCGTCGACGGAACAATTGACAGTGGATCCCGTTATCAACGCAGAATTTTAGATCAAACGTTGTATTAACACTCGAGTACCCGCAGTCTGACTGTCGCGCTCAATCGAATGTATATACATATATATATAGATATATATTGCTGGTGGTAAACGAGCCTTAAGTAGGTCGGGGCTCGTAGTCCACGATTCTCTCTCGATAATACACGTCACGTTCGTGAATCGTCGTTCTCATTCGTGGAAGTTGAGCAGAAAAAAAACGATTCTATTGCGACAGAGGAACACGCAAACTTTTTTTGCGACACTTCTTCCACGTCACCGCGTCAGAATTATATAGCGACAGTTAGCATACGCGAATTCGATGTATTTACGAATCGCTGTGCGAAAAAAGAGATTTTTATTAAATTTCTTCTCTTCGTACGAACTATAAACAATAACACGTATTTGTTTGCTTAATCCGCGCAAAACAATTTCATCGCTAAACATTACGCTCTAGCGGTCGGCCGCACCACCTGGGACCTCAATTCGTGGCATTTATATTGGCCGGTGACGCGATAGTTCTCGTAAAATTTGAATATTCATTTTGTTACCGGCAATACGGCCAAAAAGCGCAAAAATGGTACGGCTTTCGTTGTACGCGAACTTCGAATCCAAAAATATCGATGTTTTCCGGAGGTGAGCCGATTATCAAAAGCCGAAGGAATAACGCGCGTTGTAATGACACGTCCGAATTAATTAATCCATCAATACATGAAACTCATTAATACGCGAGCAAACAGAGAAAAAGAGACACAGTAATAAATATTCCCATGTAGAATTGGATAAATCCTATTTGCAGGTTATGACGTAGTCAAAGGGTTAAATACAAGTGTACGCTTCGTTTCCGCCGATATGAAATTTCGCGCGATGTTTAGCGCGTATTTCGAACGATCTATACTTGTAGAACCGATAGAAACGAATCGCGATAGTTTTCGATATGAAGGACGAAAATAAGTAAAGTCTCGTAGTAGGTACAGCCGAGGATTATCTCGGATTAAACGAAGCGCATGGTACCGTCGGAAGTAGGCGAGAGCGTGCGAACGAAATAACGGAATATGCAGACTCTCTTCGCGGGACTGTCCTTCACTCGAGGTTATGCAATTGTTCTGCATATTTATTACAAACATTTTGCCTACATATATCCGTCAGTAGCCGTCTACGAATGTATATAGAGGTAGAGATCTCTGTACGTCCATATACTCGGGGGGATTCAGCATTCCCGAACCAATAAATACTGTCTCTGCATTTCGACGTCGATAAATCCTGAGGGAACTAGAGAGAGAGAAAGAGAGAGAGAGAGGGAGAGAGAGAGAGAGCGAGAGAGTGAGACTAAACTGGGCAACATTCGCGGGCAGGAGAGAGAGAGAAAGAGAGAGGGAGAGGGACTGGACGGAGACAGAGGACGGTGGCAGACGCAGGACGCCCAGGCAAACCGACTGCTATCGGTGGGATTCCATCAAGCCGCTTTTCGAACTCGGCAGAACCGACAAACACATATCTCCTGTGTCTCTCACTCCCAATCGCGCACCACAGTTCCGTTTCGCACAAAACGCGATGTGATTCGGTGAACGGGAGTCGGGGAGGGGGTGAAGGGGGGAAGGAGGGTAGGCTGTGTCTCTGGGTTGTTCGATAAATCACCTGCCTCGTTAGTCGCTTTACTGCCGCTGGTAACGTGGCTGATGGCCGTCGTGCCGCCGAACCACCGACTGTCCCATACGTACATAAATATACTTTATTTTTATTTATTAGTATTATTTTTTTTGTATTTTCGATATTTTCTATTTTCTCTCTTCTCTATAATCCGCACAAGCCACGAAATGCCGAGGGTGCGGTTCGTATTTTTCCAAACTACAGTTGCACTTATCGAGAACTACGAAGCTCGCGGTGTACAGCTGGGAGAGTGTTTTCCCTACCGCTGCGGCAGCATCCCAATATTCCCCCTTACGTTATTACGTAGCGCGCGCAAAGATCCGGACGAAATCGGTTAGAAACTCGATGGGAACACGCCCCGCGAAGTTGCGTGGGCGTCGGTATCCCCAAAGCAGGATATACAAAAGCGTTTCACGACGCTTTTGTAACTCCAGTCGTAATCGGAAGGAACGTCGCTTCCGGCTGGTACGGGAGAGACGCAAGATCCTTCCTCACACTCTTGAGTAAGAATCCTGCGGAACTGGGAAGACGCGCTCTTCCGCGCGTTACCGCCGACAACGCCGGTCGTTTTAAAATTTGCATAAGTGGAACGTCGCTCGGTAGTTGGTACGGGTCGGTATAGGAGACGAGCTTCTTTCCTCCTGGACCACCGTACACTTTACTTTTTTTTTCTCTTCTTTTTTCTTAAGACCATTTTCCTCACTGAGGCGTTACAGTATTTTTCTTTCCCCGGATATCTCGTAAGCTCTCGAGGTATTTTCTCTATCGTTTTTTCCCCTCCCCCTCCCCTCCCCTTACGTTCTATCTTCTGATATATAGTAAGAAAGTCTATAACCGGAAGCGATGCTGCTAATCGAACTATTAAATGAAAAAAATCTTTATCGTCCGACTGAAGAGTTCCATAAATAGTTAATCCACCATCGGCACACTGAAAATTTTAATCCACAGTCGATATTGAAGTTTTAAAAAGTTATCTGCATCTTCAATCTTTATTACTAAATATTCTTCATATTTGACTTAACCAACTATTGGATTATGTAGAAACTTTAAAAACTATCCTTGAAAAAAAAAAAAAAATTCCAAGTCTCGGAATACTTCGAAAACTTAGTCGAAACTTCGAATCGTAAGTGAGCGGGCGGAAAGTTTGAAAAATGTAAGTGCGCTGACGGAGGGTTAAAAATGATCACTTTTACGTAGGTAATTTGAGATTTTTATATTTCTCGCTAAAAAATGAATCGCTTCAAAATCCCTGAATAACTCGGTCCCCACTGTCTCGCTTTGGCTATCTTGCATCGTTTATTTGCGCATTAGCGTTGCTAAAATCGCCCCGTGATAACCCCTCGAGCCTTTGTGCCCACGTTGATCACGTGGAAGCAGGTGAGAGGAAGCTCTACAGCGAACATGCAACTATTCGCTTATTCTCTTCCGCGGCACACACATACACACATAGGCGATGAGAGTCATGTTGAAGCGAACAAGCGGTTCTACCTCGTTGAGGCGATGAAAAAGGGGGAGGGGGGGGGGGGGGGGGAGGCGGCGGGCGGTAGCTGGAGAGAGATTTCTCTATGCTGTGTGCGGAAGCTGAAAGGTAGGCGAAGCACACAGCCGACTCTCGTTGGCGCGCGGCCAACCTCTATCACTCGATTCGTTGCCTCGTGACGAGAGGAGAAAGATGGAGAATTTGAGACCTCACGCTTGTACGCGTTAGCTAACCCGCGATATTCCATGTGATCCATCGTAACACATGCCGCTCCGTGTACTCTGCCGCGGGAGGTATAGGTGGCGAAGCCTGATGCCTATATGTAACGGCTCGTCGATAAAGGTCTTTCCCGACCCGCCCTCTCCCCCCCTCCCTTCTGAATAATTCGTCTCGCGTAATTAGTAATAGGTTTAACAGCATATCGAGGGGGCATACGGTTGAGAGACGAGGCGTGTGCGGGATAGGAGAGTAAAGCAGTTACACTGGTTAACCCGGTACCCCTCGACAGTTTCAACGTGTGAGAACACACGTTGCGTCGGACGAGGGGAAATGAAGAGGGCCCGAGTTTACGGCTCGACGATAATACGCCGCGATTTATCGAAGCACGACAGAGAGAAAGAGAGAGCGAGAGAGAGAGAGAGATCCGTTATAGTAATTCAATATGCGAAATACTCGCGTATTAGCGTTTGAAGCATTTTCATCATATGCACCGCACTCTGTATAATTGGGGACTCGATTCGACGATACGATATACATATGCGTACACGTGTTATAAACGTTATAGCAAACAATCCTCGATTAAACGTTCGGCTGGTGACTGCCAAGGCTTTCGATTGAACGAAATATACGCGTACGATAAAAGTGATGAATATGCGAATTCGATTTAAAGGCTAAAAGGGCAATGGAAATTAAACGGTGGTCCATATTCATCACCGTCGCTTCGTGATCAATTGAATTTATTTTTTTTTTTTCTTGTCTTTCTTTTCTGTATGTCTTTGAATTGAAGCGATTCCGCGATATCGATTGTAAGCGGCAAAGCTCTCTTTTCTTTGAATGCATCAGAGGGTAGATATGGGTATTCCGAGCTTCAAGACGAAATACACACACGTCTGTCTCGTGAATATCTTTCATACAGCATCGCGCTATTGTTTGGGTGGAGGAACTCTTCCGAATCCGGATCTCTCGATTTTTGTTTGTTACGCTCAGGAAAAATCCTTTCTTCGGCGTATATAAGTATTATCGAGGCGTACAATATATTCCCGGGATGCTGCAACAATTGCAATTTCAAGAGTACCCGCTCGGCGCCCTCTTATATGCGAAAGTGCGGCTCTACTTCAGCTTTTATCTTTGATTTTTTTTTTCGCCTCTGTTTCACCATTTGTCTCGATCATGTGCCTCTAATATCCCGTAGGGGTTTGTCGAAAGCGGTACTTCGACAAGCTGCGCAGGTAATATAACGAGTAGTATCCGCAACCGGCGAATACGCCACTTTGAAAAGCATAAAAAAGCCCCTATTTTCCCGTTTTGCGAAAACAAAAAAAATCGACTACGAACGCAAGAATTCAACAAAGGAGAATCGTGGATGCAGTTCGAATCGGAAATCGTGACGTATATATTCGTGTTTGCTGTCCCGTCTTTTGTGTTTTTTTCCAGCCGGAGAATTTGCCAGCAGAGATGGCAAAAGTCGTGGGAAACGTAGGCTTTGACAGACTTTTCTCATATTTTCCGCTACACAATGCACTCCTACGACGCAACGCCGCTTTTTCCTTTATATTATTAGCTTTAGTCGTACGATAGCGCGAATAAAAAAAAAATCGGAAATCCACCATTTGGTAGATTCAATTTCGCGTTTGTATAGCTTATATAAAGACTGAATATCCGTTTCGAAATCTTTAATACAAACCTCTCTTTTATCCACTGTTTCAGGTGAGTTGAGAGTTCCTCTTTGCGATGTAGTGCACACTTTATCACGATTTTCCTCGCTGGTAAGATGGTACACTGAGTTCGGTGGCTTTGATGGTCGCTGGGAGGGATCTTCCGCCTGTAAAATTTGCCAATCGGGGTAAGTGGGTCGTTAGTTTATTTACAGCGAGAGTGAGATAAGTGTGTGGGAAGAACGACAGCGGCAAAGCAGAGCATCGCGCCCTCACACACAGCGAAGCAATCCTCCGAGGCTACCCTTGGGGAGAGTCTTATCGAGCACTTCGTCTCTGTCGGGCAACGCTCTCGTCATGAACGAGTGTTTGAGGAAGAAGCTTCGGCGGTGCGACCCCTGTGTCGAGTAGGATGGGTACTTCACGTACCTTTATGTGTCTGCAACGGGCAGCGAAGCGAAATCAACTTGTGTGTTTTCCCTTCGAGCAAATTGCGCCCCTAGAGACGAGTATCTCACTCGCGGTTCCAAATAAAAATGTACACTCGATAAATACTTGCGTGCGACAAGTGGAATTTCTCCTTTACATGGAAATATGAAAAAAAAAAAAATGAAAAAAAAAATATCCGGATACGCGAAAGAATAAACTTGAAACATTGAAACTTTAGTAACAAACTGAGTCCCATTTCGATATTATTTCTGAGTCGTTTTTAATAAGGATGAGACTCCATTATCCAACGACTCCCATTACCCGATTCATATATTCGTGCACTTTGGTCAATGGTCCGATCGTCGAAAACTAATATCTTCCAATTCTCCGAACATTGAATTGACGAAATATGTTACACGTACGGAAGATACGAATAAAAGTTGTAACTTCTTTTTCCAATGTACCATTTCATTCGCAGCAGACCGGCAAATGGGTTGTCTGCTATGCTTTCTTCTGTATTCTCATCTCTCTCGCGTGAACCGAAAAAGTTCGAGCAAAAATTTGCCATTGAAGCTCTTTTGAGTTTTCCGTATGGTTCACGCAGTTGAAACACCGAACGAAGAGAGTTGGAGTGCAAAATATATATAAACGCGACTGTAGTTCGAAGACCGCGAGATCGAGGAATAGAGAAACGATTACGTCGCGCGACCCGGCGACCCATCGTCTCTCACCCTCCGCAACCGCGGAATAGCAGAGGGAACACTATTCGTGGTAAAATCAGAGGTGAAAGAGGAGGAATGTACGAGTAAAGTATATATTGATACAGCGACTATATTCACTGATTCTACGAGGCGTGCAGCAAGCCAGCAACGGCATCACCGTTTTCCCTCTCTCTCTCTCTCTCTCCCCGCCTACGAGTTACTTCGCTCAGTCGTTTGGATAATCGAGTCGATTTATGTCACTCGATTCACGAGTCTCTAATAGGATCCATATGTAGAGAAGCGTAACGTTAGTTTATGACTATATGCATTAAGGTGAAATTTCGCAGAGGGGGCGACCATAGACCCCGTTGGGAAATTTGGCCGGCTATTACCGTTCTTACGCATTTAACGCCCTGATAGCTCTCGACCGCGTGCTGAGCGCGGCTGGGGTATTCATAATGTAGCAGGGAGTGATGAACGGTTTACTCGCCAATTTTACCGAACAGCAGTGGCCATTTCTCCCTCTCGGTACTTCTCGTTTCTCGTGCATGCAAAATTTCCTTCGACTAACGGGCGCACCGAGGGCTGCCAGAGAATTGGCAATGAAATTCCGAACATGTCCGCCGTCGCCCTCTATTACCTGCAAACCGGAATTAGTTTCTACCGTGGGCCCCGCGAGAGTGAACCGTGATAAAGAGGCTTCAAGCGAAGGAGATTCTTCGCGCTGGTGCTTTCAAAACTTTCGAAACTTCACCCCCGTCACCCCCCGTACAATGAATGACAAGTATCTCTCGTTCCCCACCGATACAACACCCCCGCATCTGTCCTCGTATCTGCGAATTGTTCGTTTCTTTCCTCGACTAATCCAATTTTCATTCGCTAATTAACGACAATGCGTTTACCCGCAAACGCGAAATTACGTGACTGGAATTGTATGCGAGTCTTGAAGTAGAAAACTTTCTGAAACTTTGTCGAAACTATTGCCCACATCTTTCGTTCGTATTACAGCTGCACGAAACTCGAAAATGTACATATTTCAAGCGAAAAAAACTTTCATATCCGAATGCGTTTGAATATGAAGAACAGCGCAAAAGAGAGAATGACAAGCGCGATCGTTAGTCGTAATTACCACTTTCAAAGAGGAGAGAATACAAAAATAGTGAAAGATTTGAGAGAGAAGAAGAGAGATGGATAAGAGAAAAGTAGCCTACACTCGAAGAGCCTCTTCTATCCACTGGCATCAATAGTCTTTTCTTGTCTTTTCTCTTCTCCTTTACAGTCCCGCTGCTTGCTACTGGTGCTACTTTAGTTGTAGAGTGTCTTTGAAAAAAATTTCTCGAAAGCTATTCGTCAGAGTAGGGTATCCCCCGCCCCTTCATCTCTGCTACAACGTTTCTCGTTTGAGTGTTGAATTCTCAAAGTGGTTATATCTTTTCGTTGAAACGAGAGAGAGTCTCTCACCGCTCTTTCGTTTCTCCTGATTCTATGCCGTCTGTATACTCGGAATACATTAGGTATGTATATGCCTGATGTACATTCTGAAATGGAGGATGAGAAGGAGAGAGGTACGAAGGGGAGGAAGTAGTCATCCAAGGACCACCCGCTTGCAGTTTCCGGTGTGGCTTTGAATCGGAACCGGAGTGGAGGAGTGAGTGAGTTAGTGAATGAAGAAGGACTCTCGGTGAAAAGCTCTCACTGAGCCGCCAGCAGCCCTCCGCCGGCGCCCCCGCCGTTGCCGACTCGTTTGAGTAATTGCCGCTAAACTATGGGGTTTACAGTTGCTCGTCCGAAGCCTCTCGTACTCGTCCCGTTTCTCTGTTCCGTGCGCACTCGGTCGTGGAGTGAAGCATCGGTACCCAAAGTCTATCCTCTCACCACACCGGAAACTGATACCAGCACACTGGAACTCCCTCTCTCGGGACGCTTGAAGCTCGCGCGCAAAAGTCCCCTCGGCAGTGCCAAAACTACGAGACACGAAACTGTTGCCCAGTTAAACTTTCTTCAGTCCGATTGAGCGTATGATAACCGCACAGTCGCGGAAAGAAGGTTGAGAGCATTAAACAGTGCAATACGCACTCGAAATAAATTTCCAAAAGCATAACTTCGATGCTTTCAATTCCTAAATCTGATCAAATCGAGAAAGACAATGAAAAAATCGACTGAAGAATGGAAGTTGCAAATTTCACGACATCTATGTTCGCTTCGTTGGAACTTCCTTTTCTTCGTTCCTTTATCGCGTCTGGCGCACCGCGCGGCCGCAGTTTCCTGCACTTCATTATCCAAGAAAAGGATCTCTCACCCGCGGTCCCAGAGAGAATCCTTAGCCAGCGCGGAAGAAAAAGATATCTCATTTCCTTTGTTCTTCATTTTTACCGTCAGTCAAGTTACTCGCGCTCGGTCGCCCGCGTCGTTCCCTTATTCCTCTTGCGGACGAACCAGATCCGCGAGACTGCGAGTGATCCCTCTCCGGAGCTGGTCCATTACAGTCAGAGTCAAGGCGACATTTCGCTGGGCTACACCGAGCGGAAGTGCCGTGAGCCTTTCGCGAACTGGCCCCCGAGAGCTGTTTCAATTCCCAGCGAATATAACGAGCCCTCGACGGCGAAGACGGATTTAAACGACCGGAAGTTAAATCCGACCCGTAGTCATTTTTGCGGTCCCCAGCAGCGGCAGCAGCAGCAGCAGAAGCAGCAATAGCATCAACGGGACGTCAGAACCGTAGGCCGTAACTGTGCCGGATGTAACGCGAGAACCCAAAGAGAGACGAACCGAAAGAGAAAATGAAGATATTACGGAGCCCATCATGCGCTTTTACCGCGGAGTCTCTTCGCCTTACTCAACTCGTGCCATGCTTCATGAGATCCGCAGTTGATTTATTTCCTTTCTTTTCTTTCGTTTTTCTTCCTCTGTATGCGAACTCCTCTATTCCCAACCTGACGCAAGTGCAAAAGCAAGCCAGGGTTGCATTGGATCCGTGCCAGCGAACTGGCTGGCTACTGCCATCCGCGGGAAAGTGGAAAACCTGACGCAAACACCTCTTCTTCCTTCTATCCTTCGCTTACAGATACTACAAACCCATTTCCAAAGTGGTATAGGTGTAATGCGCGCCAGCCGTTCAACCGTGTGCTTGCTTTTGCAACAGCCGCCTATACTCCAAACGAATGCATGCGCGCGGTCGCTCGCCGCACAGTTCTTTCCCCTATTCTTTATCCTTTGCTTCATCTTTTCTCCCGGCGTAAAGGGGGAAATGAAAAAAAAAAGAAAAGAAAAAAACCGCCGAACACAAACCTGTACGAAGAAAGCGACGCTCAGTAGGAATGCTTCGTTGGTCACAAAGTTTTCGCTTCGGCGAAAGACTTGGTGCTGAGTTTGCTGGTCCGTCGAGCTGTTCGGTAGTGAGTTGGACGATAGTAAAGAGGGCTCCAGTTAGGGAGCGAGAGAACCAAGGCAGGCCGAGGAACAATCGAGTCGTTTGTATCTGTTCGTCGCCAGCCACGGAGACAAAGTGACTTCTTTGTACTTAGTACGAGCGTCCGAAGCCGGGCGTGTTGGACTCGGTTTTACCGCGGTGTACATACGCGGATACAATGAGGGTGTGTAAATATCCGTAGTCCGTTTCTTTTGCTAAGGTTACCGCGGAGTGTTTTGCGTCGGCAAAAGCGCACAGAGGGGACACCGTCCGGATATCTCTGTCTCAACGCCCCCACCAGACGCAGTGACTGATGTACCGAAGATAATTGGCTGCTCCACTCTAGCAATGTCGTCGACCTCATGTACACACAAACAAATTGCGATATTCTGCGCCACAATAACGCGGGGTGGTTCGAGAACGCGAGAGAAACTGCGAACGGTAATGTTGGGATGAACCCAAAGTCACAGAAATAGAATACGCGCGAGAATGGAGCCCGAAGCTTTGGCTTCTGTACCTCCGTCTCTCATTTCGTTGTCGTTGAGAGCTAATTAACGGGAGGAGTGTGTATCAATGACACCGAACGGGAAAAGGAGGGGAGACAACGTTTGTATCGTCGAAATTCACTAACGAGCGCGTCTGATGAGAGGGCGACTGATGCGAACATCGACTCTCGCGATTCTCCCACGTACAATAGAATGCATTGCCGCGATACCATATACTCGCTTGACCCTAATCGAGAAACGAAAATTAATTAAATCTTCGCTAGCCGCCTTGCGCTGTCTGCATTGCACGGAGACTCTCCCGTCGACGAGTGCTACGATATTGAACATTACGGAATTTTTTAAATTACAACTCGAAAGAAAGTTCGACGAGAAGAGTTTTTGCACAGGCGCACTGGGGTTTTGCACCATCGCGTAAGATTTCAAAAGTTTCGTTTCCAACATTATCAGATTTCTCGTTTCCCTTGTCTCGGGGATGATCCCGATGGCGGAATTAATTCCCTTCCGAAGATCGACCTAAGAGAGAAACTAATTAATCTCGGAGATCTCGAGTAACGCGAAGTCGTTCTCGAGTCACCCGTGAACACGGTTAATGAACGAGCTGCGGTGATTCCATTGACCTATGTGATTTTCTTTCTTTTATACTACTATATTGTAGTTCACTTTTTCTCCGCTGCTTCGAACGGACCTTCCGCAGATATCTTTCCATTTATTTTCTCGTTTTCTTGTTCAACCTCGTTACTCACTCTCTCGCCACGTGTTTTCGTTTTTTATTTGTCGCAATTGAACTGTCGTTTCGATCAAATGGAAGCCGGCTTCGGAACACAGGACTACCGTTGATTAATTAACCCCGAGCCCTCCCCGTTCGCGATAGAACTCAACGCTACCGACGACCGCTAGAGCTTCCACGCTTTCTCGTGGCGCAACAATGCCGACGCGCTAGCAGAGCTCGTTTTTTTTTTTTTAACAAACAAATACAATACTAAAACACAATGCGAAAGGAAAGAGAGACGCGGAGCTTATCGCCGGAGTACGCTCCGCGACCTTTTTATCTAATGAATATTGCGAAGGTAGCTTTTTCGCTGCGACGCGAACAACACACCGTTTCGACAAAAGATTAAAAAAAAAAGCTCTTGACTCTACCGTCGCGAGAGAGCGAAACAACGGTGTGCAATATTTAATTATTTAATTATTTAATTACAATTATAGAATTTTTATAAGAACGTTTTTCAGTAATCGAGAGTATAATCGCGAAGTATAACAAAACGTACGAAAAGTTTTTGATAATGCGCATTATTTTCCATGCAAATTATTCATCTCGATCTGTTTACTCAGACCGGAGTCGTATCCTGCAGCATGAACGGATAAAAATCCCGTCAATTCGTCCTCTCATAGGACCTTCAAAATTCTACGACGTCCTCACACTCCTCAATCGTCGTTTTGTCATCGTTAAAAGTCGCGTCGTTTCTCAGCGTGCAAAGAAACCGTTTTTCCCCCTTTTCCGATCCATATACCTTCAAACTTTAGCAAAAGATTCGTTCCCGACATAAAAATAAACGGATAAACGTCAAAATCGGATGAGCAATGAAATCTCCATTCAATAAAGTTCTATTAATTAGCTCCCCTCGTCTGGTTTACTGGGATAATAATAATAAAATAATGTTGCAAGATCAGTTCCCCTTCGTTGGCCCGTCGTTAACAGTGTTGTTTCGGATCGGGTAGAAATAAAAAATTCACGCCGAATAAGACCCGCTTAATACCTCGACGGTTAAATCCATCGTTTAACTCGCTAATTCCAATCGATATGAATCAACAGCGTAGTTATATCAGCTCGACGATCGGCGGAACACAGGAACCAAACGGTGGAATTAGCATTGGCGGAATAATTAGTTCGATGTATATAACCTCGGAGGGGGCGGGGGATGGGGAATGTTCACCGGGTTGCGCGAGTTGTGCGCTGTGTGTATATGCGTAAGCGCAGCCGGGTGTCCGCTGCAAACCCCCGTAACGAAAATCGACGGGAGTATTGCTGCTCGCCGCTAGTGGGTTTCCAGTTAGCCTCCTGATTGGACAGTGGATTTCCTCAACGAAGATACCCTATCGGTTTCGAACTATCGGCTACTCTCGGCTATCCTACGTGAATGAATGACGGAGATAGAGGACTTTGAGCGCCGCTCCTGGATAAGCCAGATGCTTTTGCTCTGTCCATTTCAACCCGATCTCCAGCATCAGTAACAGCGTCAGGATGGCATTTCTCTCGGTGAACGAGGATCGACGTGCCGCGAGAATAGAGGAGAGTTGATAGGAACCAGGCGCGTTCCCGACAACGCGACTTGACTTAATCCAATGCGCCACGCGACACGTAGAATCTGATCGAGCGTCCCAATGTACACTCCATCTCATCCGCACCTCCTTCTTCCCCCTCGATTTCTCTCTCGTTCTATCAGACTTCCATTAATTTTGCCGCGCTTCCCGTCGCTTCGTATCGATTACAGTTGATACCTGCATAAGTTAGATCATACGAAACTTTTGTCTTCTACAAATTATCAACTTTCTCTGTACCTACAGCTTTCGCGAATAATTACATCCGTGTATATTGCTTTCAATCTTCCCGGAAGAGTAAATTGATCGCGACAACCGAAAGTGGGGCAAAATGAACCGGTTTAGCGATTCATAAAAAATTGATTATTTAAAGAACGATTTTATAATTTTTTAAAAATATTAGATTAATTAATTACGTTAGTCGGCGCGTCCAGACGAAATTTTAAAATGTAGGGCAACGTCGACTACTGTTTAATTGTAGTTGAATTTAATAAATTTTTATTTCAAAAGATTCACGAGTTATGGAATGTTTTCTACTGTTCGCTAAATAAAATATGAATGTATAAAAAATAATAATAATAATTTTGAATAAAGTGGAGTGCACTTTAGATGCAATAAAAATGCGGTAAACATATTGAATGAACATAAAAGGGTGAAACAAAAAATAATTACTCGCGTATTATAGTTGACAAAGTCGTTTCTCATTGAGTGTGAGAATCTCCCGACTATAATATGCGAATCATTATTTTGATTTTTACTCTTTATTATTGATTGCGCTCCTTTTTCAATCAGAACATAGCTTTCCGCTTGTCTCTCTCAAAATTTCGAACCGTTCCATTTTGCCCCCTTCTGCCGTATCTGTCTATGTATCTTTCTACAAGGTACATGTCAGATTGTTGTTTGTTCTTCAGCATCATTTTGACTACATATATTTTATCTTCGATCCTCTCGGCTTTCATTTCCAAGAATCGACGTCAAACACGAATGCACACCGAACATCTACGCGTAAGATGCAGTGGATGTTGCGAACGTGTCCGACATTCCCTCTGAACGAAACATTCGATATTCCCCGAAGACCCGCCACGGCGTGTTACGTTCACGGAGATAGGGTATTATATATACTCTACCCTAACGTAACACGCCTTCGAGCAGTTTCTCCACGGATCCGCAGTTACCGGAGAGCTGACACTCTAGCTGCGGAGTTGAAACTCGAGGAAAAGGAGGAAGAAGAAGGGAACATCCGACGATATCTCACCCAAACGGAATTTCATTCGTCGGATCGATTTAATTGAACGTTGCGTCACGTACCGAGAGGCGCGAGAGGCATCCAACGCCCTTTACACTCTCGCCAACCCTGCTATCTCTTCTCACTTCTTTACCTCCCCGTTTTCTTCGCACCCGTTGCTCCCCTTTCCACGGGGATGTTACCCTGTCGTTTCAATGAGTCTTTCTTTTCTTTTTTTTATTATTTCACTCCGCACATCGACCTCACGGTTAACGCGCAGAGATATAACTATATAACTCGATCTCTCGTTGCCTTCTTATTTTCCTTGAGCCGCAGCTCTGATTCTTCTCGAATCGTGGAAGAGAGAGAAACGAGCGGCCACGTAATTAACGCGCTCGATTGACCACGAATGCCTTCCAATCTCGCAATTGCCCTTGCCAGCTTTCTCGCATGAGAACAGAGAAAGAGGGCCCCCACCCATCCCTTAATTAAATCTTCGAAGATTTAATTTCAGAGAAAGAGAAGCGAAAGGTGCGAGTTTGAAAAGCCCTTATTGCCGTAACTCGTGCGGTCGTGCAATTTTTTTTTATTTCTTTCTCGAATGAAATTCGTCTTCATAGCGGGTGAATTTTTTTTGGGAATAAATAAAATTGAATCACAATTTTAGCCCTTTTTTAGTGAGACTGCAAAAAAAATTGTTGAAAATTGAATCGACGACTACTGAGAGCGAATTCACTTTAGTTTGCTATAAAAATACATTTATTTTTATACATTGCATGTAATGTACCAATTTGTGTATAAAAACTTGTGCTACCGGTATATTGAACGTAATATTTGTTTACAGTGGAGCTTTTCCGTTGAAATATTGAATTGGAAGAAAAACAAGAAATACATCAATTACGCTATGAAATGTTGCGAATGTCGATTTTTTTACCGGTAAATTTAGAGTCATTCGGGAGCAAAGAAAACGACCGAAAACGCACGACTGTATTTTGCAATTTTTTTTTTTTTACCAAATTTTCAAAAATGTTCTGCTTTTACATTTCGATTTATTAGCACTGAATACAAATTATACAGGAATTTTAGTCGAACGTCAAGGGGATGTACAGTCCGAAAATAATTTAATTTAATTTGCAACTCCGCCAAAGTTTCTTGCGCAGACAGCTCGAAGCAGTTGCATGAAACTTTTACCGGTACGCTTCAAATTGTCGAGTGAATCTGGGGATGCATCGATCGATCGCTGTCCAATCAATGCCACAACTATCGGCGCGACTACTTCGGTAATTGCGCCAATTATCTCGGCGGCATTCCCGAACTCGTCATCCCGGTGGCTTCGCCTTCTGCAAGAATTTCCACATCGTCCCGTTCCGTGAGCCCATTCTGCTCGATTCCATTCTCGTTCCGAATACCTTGTATCGCATTGTTACACTATAGATGTCCCTCCGAGATTACGTTCACGTGTCCACACACTGCATAAGAGATCTTCATCATAGACAGAATTTCTACCGCGAGTTCGTGAGCAATGTGAGCGTCACGAGCAGTGAGGCCAATATAGCATCGTCGGTAGTGTTCCTCATTTGTATATCAGCGAACCCGATGCGTGACATTCGATTCGCAAGCCTATCCAGTTGGATATATACCATCCGGTTTATATTGCCGCTAGAAGCCCTCGAACAAAGGGACGAGTACGAGCCGAGCAGAGAGGTGGCATATTCACCGCACAGAATCGTGTGTATGCCGCGGGCTTCGTCTCTCCTTCTCGTGCTCTCCGAAGCTCAGAGACCAATAATTGAACGACGCGACCGGGATCCCAGATCGAGTCTCGCAGCATCCCAGCTCCATGACGTTTCTCCCATGCTTCGCGGACTTCGCCTGGGGTTCTGCCCCCTCAATGTCTCTCCTATTGCCGTTGCGGGCGATGTGGGTGACGGTGCGCGTGATCGGCAGAATTACGGCTTTCGTGTGCCTCTACGGCTTTGCGTCTCGTCGTCGTCTTCGTCGTCTTCGTCGTCAGTGATTCTCGTGATTCCGGTTACCGTTCGCTGCTAGGTAACGGGGTTTCCCCGGCAGCGACAGGGATGTACACTAACGCGATTCCCGGTGGAACGATTCTCTTTGTCGCTCTATCACTCGACTATAACATTTCCACTTGCTGGGTCTACTCCTATCATTGCCATAGCTAATATAGACGCGCTGTTCGACTCAACTAACAATCGGTTACCCAACGTCATCCTGTTGGAAAACTTCGGCTGCTCGTTATCTTTAAAACAATTTTCGGCGGTAACAGCCCGAAAGTTACGTGAATAAGGGGAAAAGTAAAAAGAATAATCGTCTTCAAAAACTGGTGAGCGCTTGTGCTATGGTAATACGAGGGCCCCATGGGTTCCCGTTTAATTGCCATCCTGCAGGTAATAGAAGCGACAAACATGTTTACACTGAGGCAAAGTGGCGGGCGGGCTACGCCCGCCATGCCTTGTGAATTTGTTAGCAAAGAAAAAAAAAAGAGACGCGGTAACTGTGAGTTAGTGGAATAGTATAGAGGTGAAGTAGAAGGCAGTTCTGAGGACGTAGCGGTAATCTCTTTGAATATAGAAGCGGAGGAGAGGAGAGCGCTGTGACGGTAAGCAAAAAAAAGCGAGTCACCGGGGGTTGTTTTAAGCTGATGTACTTCGAGGGGAAAGAGGATCCTACGAGGGAATTAATAAGCACGGCTGAGTGCCCACGCGAGATACTGTTTTTTTTTTTTTTTTCCTCGTCCCTCCGGACGAAAACTATGTCGAGGGAAGCTCCTCTCGTAAGACTCTTGGGACACGACGAGAGTAAAGGATGATGATGTAGAGTTCTTCAGTCACCTAGGGCAGCTTGTGATTCCTCAAAGTGGAGGGAAAAAAAACCCCATGTCGAGAGCGAGAAGGAATAAAAAACATATTTCTATTCGCGACACCGATTAATCGACGGAAAAATACCGCGAGACAAATTGCGCGGACGTGCAGAATTTTTTCATCAATAACTCGTATTCGTTTCGTATATCGATAAAACATTACGGACAGACAATAAGCCGGAAACAGGGAAGAATAATTGCTGATAATCAATCGTATAAATTAGAGGTTATCAGAAATGAATCACGAGAACCCGAGACTCGTGCAAATTATTGCACAACGGCGCATGCGCAACTCGGACGCGAAGGAAAACGAACGAAGATGACGAGGATAATCAAAGAAAGATAATTGCACGAAGAATAGTTATCGTCGTTGGGCATGAACAACCTTGGCGCAGCAGCACCGTTGTACAGTTTCATATATATGTATGGAAACGAGACGGAACCAAGGGGAGGTCGCGAAGGATAATGAGCGTTTAATTAAAGCAGCAAGCGAAAGAGAATGGGGAACGGAAGGGGAGAGGAAGAAAGCGGGGATGAAAGGTAAGAGAAGCACGAGAGAGAACCAGTGGTAATCTCTTTGACCGAACGAAATTAACAGTGCTACCCGAGGTTATTTCGAAGCCGTTTCTTTCAGACGGGAGGATAATTAACCTGTAATTAATAATCATGATGACCGAGGCATGAGCGAGAGAAAACTTTTGCCTCTGTTATCCTTATCTCGCCTCTATCGTTATCGCGAGCGAGAAACATAAAAATAAATAAATAACGAAACTCGAACTGAATCCACGAAGATTATCCTTGGGGCCCCGTTTACTCCGGGAAAACTGAGGGTATTCACGACGTATTGTACGACGTTTGTGCGAAACTAGATCATCAATTAAGAATTCAACTCGACGGTCCTATCGCGTCAACGATCAAGACGAAGACCGAAAGCGTAATTGAAAATTCCACGTATCCATTCAGCACAGCAGAGAATTGTAGAAGAGCTTACGAGTTCACTACGCGAACAAATATTTCGAGATTTTACCGATATTATTCGAGACTCGAGAGAGACGTCCACAACACGGCGCCTCTCGTCAGGGGAAAAACGTACGTGCGCAACGCAACGGGACGACCAAATCGCGTAAATTCCTAGAAGCGCGCACTCATTTACGTACACGAAGCTCAAAGTTTCGTACTCGATTTTGTTTTTTTTTTTTCATTTACCGAATACATTTCCATACGAAAGCCGTGCTCCTTAACAGGTTTAAATTGCCTCGGCGCTTTCTCTACCCGCAGAACCATCAAACCGAGTACCCTGATAACCCATTCGCTTTTTCAAAATTTTATCGATGCCGCACTTCGTTAATTAGAAGCAAGCGAACATCGATTCGCTCTCCGTTTCAAAAACCCTTTCTTCCGCGCGCCTCCCTCCATCGATGACCAAATTTAACGAGTTTAACGACTTTGACCATAGGACTTTTCGGAGCGTAGTCGACAGCAACTTTTCAAACGAAATGGTATAGATGTATATACAGCGCTGTGTATATACCGCGGGGAGTTCCGATTCCAAACGAAAAAGTATTCAAAGAGCAACTTCGCCCCGAGCATAGCAAGTGCGACTTCGACTCCACCCGCCCTCTCGATAGCAGCAGCGACGACAGAACGCTCTTCTACCCTCTTGAACACGAAGTTTCGAGAGTCGAAAAATTTAACGACCACAACCACCAACGGGAGTTTCGGCATCGAAGAGTATCATCGACCATTCGCACACAGATGCTGCAAGAAAAATCGTACCATCCCCGGGGTTATACTTTCATAGCCAATTCCCAACGACCCCAACTCCTCATTTTTATCCGTTTACTATATACCCGCGTATTCAAGAAACTCGAAACTTCTCGGTTGCACGAAAAGTGCAACTAAATCCCTCCCAGCGATTTATCTGGCTGTAAACAAATTATTTCGCTGCGTTCCGACAGTTCGAATAGCATCTATGATCGATGATTAAATAAACTGCAAAACAGAAACTACGGTTTACCTGTTTTTCGAGAATTTTATTTTGTATAATTCACCAAGATTTTTTTTTTCTGCGCTGTAGTATTTTTCTTTCCCTCCCAATCTCATCATTCAACCTTTCTGTGCGCAATTTTTTTTTTTTTTTCACGAGCGCGAATGGGATGAGCGAAGAATAAAAAATAAAGGAGCGCGAAAAGAACGAAATAGAGTGGTGGTCTCGCCGCACGGGGCTGACTCGCGGCTGAGCTGAGTAGTAAACCCTATTTTCCGCGTTCACCTTTTCCAGCATGTCAACCATCCCCCTCCTCCCTCCTGCCACCCCCTCGACCCGGATGTCGGTCGAGTCTCCAATCCTCGCACACACATCATCCCGTTGTAGCCCCGCGTTCCCGGTAAGCAAGTTTAATTTCGGTACGGCCCACGTGTACGGCACACGTATGGATACACCATTGCTTTTTCCAACCCTCCGGGCGTCATCCCACTTTTCACGTACACTACACAAGAGACACGGCTCAACGGGCAACCTCTTCGGGATAAGGCGAGAATTGGATGCGTCCCCGATAAGAAAACTTTATTTTCCCCACCCTGCATGTATGTACAGTCGTGAGAGAGCGAGGGATCGAGGGAAATCCGCGCGAGCTTCCGTTTTGAGGCGCGAAAGTAGACGAGACGAAAAACTTCTTATTTCTCGTCAATTTCGTGTTTCGTCGACGAACTCTTGCACTCCCTTTTCCTCTCGCGATTCGCTCTGTATATAAGGCGAGAAGCGACATCTACGATAGAGACCTATCACACCCCCGGATAAACTTCGAATTTTACCTCATTCACCTCTCGACCCCGAGGCCTTTTATTCTCGTAAAAAAAAAAAAAAAAAAAAGTTCGCCAAAACAGAAATTTAACAAGAAGTAGAAAAAGTAGCGAACATTATTGCCGCAAAGATGTGTTTACGTAGGTTGGTTTATTTCAATTTTAATGCATTTCTCATGCTAATAATATGCCTTTATTAATATTAATATTCTTCTCTCTAGAGATAGAGAACGCTCGGGCGCGCGGGTGGGGGGTCGTGTATAATTATATCGTAAATATTCTTTTGAGATACTTCTTCATACTGCTGTTATTGCGTTGATGCTTCTTCTTCTTCTTCTTGTTCTTCCCGCTGTGGCGCAAACTAATTTTAATACTTAACGGCTTCGAATAATTATTTTTCTCCGCGGAATATTTTTCGTTCACGTCGGTATCCGCGTCTTTTAGTTTTCTTCTTTCGCCTTGCGTACCATCACCTTTCATTCTTTTCGTGCAGTGCACGACGTCAGGGCCGCTGATTAGCGAGCGCCGTCAGGTTAAGCCTTAATAAAGCTGCCGTTCGCCACCAAGCTTAGTAGCCTCGGAGTTGTACGTGTGCGGTGCTTCTCGCGGAGGATCTCATAACCTTCAGTTTTCAAACATCCCCTCCGCGTCCCGCTCTCTTCCCTTCGCCCCCCGTTCGTTGCACCGCAAAACCCCTCGGGCTCATCCACAACTGTGATTTCCACACGAGAAAATCTCCGTTGCGCGCTAATCTCTTTACAAATTTAAAGCTAACTCGGTCACGCTAGTTTACGAAACTTCTTGCTCGCGCGGGGGTAAAGTTTTCTCTTCAATGCGCAGAGAGTGACGAGAGAGGAAAACATCTTCACCTCGTTGATTCGCAAAAACGTTGCAAGTCTCGCAACTGCGTCGCGGTGAGTTTTACCATTCTGATTTCGAAAAGTAAAAGAATAAAGCTGAGAACGCGCATACATGCGCGATGTCGTTTCTCGACATTTATAGTTCATTTTATTTATACGTTAAAAAAAAATGGCTACGATTCGCATTTATGCATATGCTCGCGTTTCATCTCTGTACTTTGACTCGACGGCACCGAACGGTGTCTTATCCTCGCTTTTATCTCCGGTTCTCACCCTTCCGCTCTGTAGGGTTTCCCATTTCGTCTTTCAAATCCTCTGTATACCATCCCACGCTTCCGTCCCTTTTGTCACTTTTCCCGTCCGTTCTCTCCGCAACACGCGTTCCTGTAACTGCATCCGTGCGCCGTTCCAAGGATCGTCACACGGAGGGAGCATAAGCTTTGGTAGAAACACGAACCTTCGTCCTCCTCGCGTCTCTTGTCTGTCTTCGTGAATCTTGCGGCTGCCCGCTTGCATCTCACTGGCGTGTCTCTCCACCTTGACTCTCCCGTAAATCAGGTAAACCCCAAAGCTCTCTGACACGCGTAACAGCTACTTGAGTACAGTGAAAGAGAACACGAAACATTGTGTAGCGAGAAACAGCGAGAAGCGACCGATCTTCGTCGCTTCGTCGTTCGCGAAACTGCAATCGCAGAAACTTCCTCGCTTACCCGTTGCGATACAGTATTTTCAGTTGCCGAGAGAAAATCATGAGGGAACAAGCAAGAGACGGAAAAAAACAACGGTAAAAAGCACAATAGCTACGAAGTTTGCCACTTGTCCGTGTGTCGGCACTCTCGACGAATTCGCGGAAACTATCTTCCCCTTCACGCTGCCGACGACACGCGCTATACTTTAACCATTTCGCTACTATAACGCGTCACCACTTCCACAATCACTCCGTTTCTCCTGTAGTCCCTTCACCAACATCTTCTTCTATTTTCTCAGCGCGCGTAGTAGAAAGAACGGTTCTTCTCGACGTCAGTTTAAAGCTACCCAGATGGGCAATGTTGATGCTTCCAACCCCTATTCGCGGCGGGTGGGGAGGGGTCCCAGGACGCTACTTTTCAGTGAGCTGCAAACGTTACTCGCATAGACGGAGGTAATCGAGCGTGTCTTGTCTTTCTTCGTGTGCACTTTCTTCTTCTTCTTCTTGTTCGTCTCTTCCAACCGACTGCGGCATATAGCCGCTACTACTTTGTGTACGTTCTCGGGATCTCTTTTTCCTGGAAAGTTTCTTGCGGCATAGCGAGTGCGTCCCCGTGGACCAGAGTTGCTGTCGCGGTTGTTCTACCGATTTGACTATTCTATTCTACCGGTTAGACCCCAACGATCTCTTGCCATTTTTATATTTATTCTTCATATCCTTCCGAGGATAACTTCCATTTTCGTTTGCGGATATGCGTTTCGAGAATTGAAGAATTTTCTCGTATGTACGCGGTACGAAGAGGTATGTGGAGCAGCAGGTTATATCGTTCATTCGTCTTGTATACACCGAGGGGAATTCCAGATGTTCGAGAATATTCCAACCCCTCGCCACTCTCCCGGATATTTGTCTATAAACCGTAGAATTGTCCTCTCCGCCGCAGCGCATGTTTTCTATTCTATCCCTGTTGTATCCTTCGACGCAATGTAAAGAACGTTTGCTTGTTACATGAAAATTTCCCGAGAGTTATGCACCGAATAGCTTTCGAGTTATGCGTGGATCTCCCTTCGAGATTCGCTTACGATGAATTCGAATTCGAAATAAACGAAATGAAAAATGTGAATACTGCAGAATCTGTATGAGATATCCGCCAAGGATTCTTCTCATTCGAGACCACGAAAGCACAGACCAACGGAGGCCGGTGAATATGCGATCCGGATCTTCCCGTTTCAAAGCGATCGCAAATCTGAGATTCTCGATAGAAAGAAAAGCGTATAACGGAGAACGAAGGGAATAGAGTGGTTTGGGCTTTTTGCACTAATCTGAGAGCATTCAACGATAGTCAGGAAAGCACAAAGCGAAGAAGGAAACTTCGGGATCGTAACTTTATCGGTCAAGCTGAGCGATCCTCTACCCCTGCCAATATTTAACGATATACTTGTGGTCAACGATTAACTGAGAGCTTTCCCAGGGGAGGTTTTCGTTGAGGGTCCAGTGTCGTATGAGGTCATCTCGGCTTACATTGTTTTTTTTTCTTGCGGTTATCGTAGATATACAGCTCAGCGCGTTTGACCGTCGCTCCCTCACTTCGCTTCGATGTGCGCGATAAGATCAAATGCACACAATGCCCTCCCCTAAGCAGGCGAAGCTTTATCCCGAGGATCTCAACTCGCGGTGTACTCGAGTAACGAGGACTATAGGTCAGTGTACCTGAGGCGAAGAAAAAAGAAACTCGAGCACAGGGTCGAAGGTAGAAAGCACGACGAAGGCTTTGCCCTGCTTCGGGCGTCACGTCGAAAAGCTTCCAACAATATCCTTCCTTGCCCCTCGCTTCTTCCTTCTTGTCCGATGCTTCGTGATACCCCTCTGTATACTGGCGCTATAGCATCGGTGTCTCGTATACGATACGGGCGTTGGGATATTGGATAGAAAGCCGAGTCACCGCGAGCTCGGTGAATAGAGAGGGAAAGCTAGGATCGTAAAGCTCGCCACCGAGACGGAGGACAGCACCGGTGCAAAGAGAGGACGAAGTGGAAACCGCAGGTCTCTGGTCAGATGCGACTGGCGAGAGCCCGAGCTATCCTCCTGGAGACTTTACCACGATTCCCGGTTTTCTCCTTCTACCCCCTCGACCCCTCCATCCCTCATCCTTCGCCTCTTCGCGTCTACAGAACTATGTCGATCGGTCCTTGGTAAGGATCTCTCCACGTCCGCAAGTACGTATACACCTTCTCTGCTCTTGATCCACGGAGGTACCGTATAGTAACGGTAAAGCCATTCCTCCAACGTCACCCGACGGACGGATTCTCATTCTCAATAGCTATACGCTTTTGCGCTCACCTCATACCTTCCATTTCGCTCTGCCAACCTTCGAACCTCTCGCAAACTATACCATTGATAGACGATACATCCCGGAGATACCCAGATAGAGAAACGCTTTCTCGGCTTTACCGGCCAGAAGGCAACTTTGTGGAAAAGGTGAAAGAGCCGTTCCACGTAAAACCCCGAATGTGTATTCCTGTATCGCTACCCAGGTGGGGTTCTGCCGATGCTGACGGTCGGGCCAGTATCGGCACAACACTGGAGTGCCAGCGTCGAAATGTAACCTCGGGCCAAGGCTGGCCGATGTGTTCTAGCCGACGCTGTTTTAGTGGCGATCGCCAAGCCTGGCCCAAGACTCGCCCGACATTACAATACCGATGTTGACAATTTCTAATGCTGCTAATTGATGCTATTTCTAATTGATGCTTAATTTATTTAAAAATAAAAATATTGCGTTTAAGGTAAGAGGAATGAGAAAGAGTTGCGAACATGTTTCGGTGGGATAATAATCTGCAAAAAATAAAGCATATAAAAGGTGGTAAGAGATAAATTATGCATAAAAATAATTCCAAAATGTTATTAACAAATCACTGAAATACAAAATTGAGCAGCCAATTACCCGGCCACTTAATTTTTTTTGTTATAAAAATAATTTAACTTTTCTGAATACGTATGAATGTTTCCGAAATTTTGTCTAGTTTCTAATTTTTGTTCGATTTTACTATTCAAAAAAATCGTAATTTGTAAACATTAAACAAAATGTTTAAAAAAATGCGTATTTTTTCAGAAAAGTTATCAAATTATTTTTATTAAAAAAAATTCGGTTGCCGAGTAATTTATTGCTCAATTTTTTATTTCAGTCATTTGGTAACAATATTTTGGAATTATTGTTACTTAAAATGAATCTTTTCAGCACCGTTTCATGTGCTTGGTTTTTTTTTTTTTTTCAAATTTTGTATATCATCGAGAAGCGTTCGCAATTCTCTCATCCTTTCTCAATCTTAAATAACGTCGGACTCAACGAAAGGACTACCTTTAATAAAAAAAAAACTCGAAATTCATGTTTGATTCGTTTAAAGACTCAAAAAAAAATTAAAATTAAATTCAACATTTTCAAACAGATTGGAAGCAAATTTTTCAAGTTTGTACCAAATTAAACGTTAATTTTGATTTTCAAAAAAATTTCAACGTGCATTTCGTTTTAAGCAATCCAAACGCAAATTTTTATTTTTCAAACCAATAAAACATTGTTGTAATTATT
Organism: Cryptus viduatorius; assembly: GCA_964006125.1. Classification (NCBI taxonomy): domain Eukaryota; kingdom Metazoa; phylum Arthropoda; class Insecta; order Hymenoptera; family Ichneumonidae; genus Cryptus; species Cryptus viduatorius. The sequence continues at coordinate 16,441,390 of OZ023222.1, forward strand.
TTTAATCAAATAAATGGAAATTGCGTTGTTTTTAACAGTTTAAGCGAGAATTTCGATTATTTAAACAATTAAACCACAAATTTCAAGGTGTCGAAGAATTAAACGTTAACTTTGAATTTGTAAAAAAATCAAATGTGAATTTCGACTTTTCGAAGCAATTAAACATTGTTTTATCTATTTTTAAACAAAAAAAATCAACAATATTTTTTTTTTTACAATTTATGCAAAAATTTCGATTGTTTAAGCAATTGAAACGCAAAGTTCGGTTCTTTAAACAAATTAAACATTTTTTATTCGTGTTTGAATGAATTAATGGCAATTTCGATCTCACGGGGACTCGTCACGCGTGACGTCACAGACTCGGCGTCGGTGCGTGCAACCAGCACTGGCCCAGCATCGGCGTGTCATCGCTAGCCAGACTTGGGCCGATGTTAGCATCCCCTGCATATGCCGACATTGGTCCAACATCGTTGGCCAGTATTGTGCCAACGTTGGGGCCCTGGCAAACAAGCCTGGGCCAGAGTCGTGCCAATCGTCAAACCCCACCTGGGTAGTTGTACTATACTTCCAACTCAGTCAACGGAGGGCTCGTGGTCGTCCTCGCCAAATAGCACTCGCCCCTCCGTCGGGCGGCTACAGTTGAGAAAGTTTTCCCGGAGATTGCGCTTCGCTGACCGATGAAAGGGAACGAGGCGAGAGCGTATCACGTTGCCTGCCCGAGTAGCCAGCCACGCCGTGCTTTACCTTTTGCAAATTTTTTCGTCATTTGCATTTTTTTTTTTTTGGAATTCAATTTTCGCTCCGTTACTCGATTTTTAATACTTTACGATTTTTTTTCTGTTTTACCGGCAAATTTTTGATATTCTTGTAATTTTTTTTTTTTTTTTAGAATTTCTTATTTTTATTTAATTTTTTGGTACCATTCGAACTGCGTGTTGGGAAAAGCTAAAATCTCGGTGTTGGCTTACAGTAATTTCGATACGTTTCGCCGTCACGAGAAACACTTCGGGATTTGGTAACGACGGTAACAGAAGCTATGCGGTACCTAAATACGTCGATGTTCTCCAGTAGTTACACAATGGTCAGTGAAAGCTCTCGTTCCATCGAATCCCTTGAACCTCATCTCCTCTGCAGAGTTGTTTCCCCCGCCTTACCCTCCGTACGCTCCAATTTTGAGCTCAGAATCCAGTTCAGCGGTACTCGACCAAACAGTCCCGTACTTGCACGCGATCGTGAGAGTTTTGGAAACTTTGACTCTGCGAAACGCGATAGCTTGTCGATGAAAGCGACAGGTTTATCGGTCCATTCCTCTACCTCTCTTCCTCTCTCTCTCTCTCTCTCTCTTCGCCACCGAGTATCGAAGTGCCAGTTCTCTTTTCTACCTTTCTATTTTACTCTGACGCTCAACCCCTCGCACTCGCTATTATATCCCCGAGGGACTCGAAACTTTGTCGCGTTTATCTTCGACACTCCGACTGCTGCGTCCGACCTTTTGGTACCCGCGAGCATATTATTCTTCGTTATTAAAACTCCATAGCTTCCGGAAGGACTTTCGTAAAGCCAATGTCTACATTGCTTTATTCGCATTGATCATCCGCAATTCTACAATACGGGAATTATTGACTCCACAGCCCTTGTTATTTTATTTATTTTTTTCGGAACGGAAGTAACTACGCGATTTGATATGTCGACTTTTTTTCGAGTACCACCGTCTCTTTGTCTGTGTGTCTTTGCGCCCGCGGGCACATTCGTCGCTCTGGTCGACCACTCGAAGAGGAAAGAAAACGGCGGTAGATCTTACCACTCGGAAGTGAGCAGCATGGCCACGGAAGCGCGGCACATTCTCCGTTCCAACGTTGTATATACATATATGATAAAGATATATGGATATATATGTATGTGTAGTTGCTACATAGTCGCACAGTACTGAAACACATGCCGTGTTCCGGAAGTGAAACACACACGAGAGAACCGCGATGGCGAATGGGGAATGGAAAGAGGGCCGTAGCGTCGTCACGGAAATGTTTTTCCTGTCATTACGATCTCTTCTTCAACATGCTAACCCAACGTCCGTTGTCGCTGCGGTCTGTGTAGCGAGCTTTTGCCACAAGACTTGGAACACCTCCGGAAAAATAAAACTCGCGAAATGGCAGTAATAAAATTTTTCAACTCGTATTTCCATCTTTTAATAATAATAATAATAAGCGAAATCGTCCACAACAGTTGTTCTTTTTTTTAAGTATTTCTGATAGCCGTTTCGATGAATTTTTTATTTGAACCATTTTGTCGACATCGGTATTCAATTCAAAGAAATTAATTTCAATGTCGAGATTTCCGTCGGGCTTCGCGAATCTGTGTGAATGCAGCGTTTTGCCGTTGAAAAATATTAATAAACGTAATTGAACTGTTTTTTCAACCAGTTAACAGCCGTCCATTGTTCAAAAGCGGAAACTGTGAACATTGATTTTTAAAAATTCAGGGCAATCAATCAGAGCATACAGACGAAATTACTTCGGCGATTATCCTGGGGGAGGGGGGTCGTTGCCTTCGCGCTGTCATTGGTCGCGAATGATTTACGTACGAATCGAGGGTTACGAGTATTCTACGATAAAATAGTAGTCGAAAGGTCAGATCCAGCAAAAGCTCGCCGATCCGTGCAGGTGGAACGTCGAGCCGGGTGGTCAAGCGGCTTATCCGAGAGGTCCAGCAGAGCGCTAGGTAGTAACAGCGCAACGATGCCTGGCGACAACCCTCTCTCACGGATGTACGTGTGCACGGGACCACGGATTTTCGCAAGCTCGGTGGGGTAAAAGCTCCCCCGGCCGCCTCTCTCGTATTTCTCGTTCACGTTCTCGTTGTCCCTCCGTCCTTACTACTCTATGTTGAAAACTCGGGGATAGTGCGCGCTGTGGGGGTAGAGATGCCTAGTGCTACTAGTGCTCCCGACGGACGTACACGTTCTTCTATACTCCGCTTGGACCGATGTGTATGCACCACACGTACCACCGATACCATTCTGGAGAGTCCGGACGTACGTTGTATCGTATCGCTCCCTTCGCGCGAACCACTATGCGATGTGCGCACACCCTCCACCGCAGAATCCGCGATAAAAGCCGACTGGAGCACAGTCATCCTACCTCTTCACCTCTTTCTGTCTCACGGTCTCACTCCGGCTCCTGGGGAAATTACCCTTCTCCAGAGTGCACATACCTTCGGATAAACGTAACATCGCGACAGAGTTGCACATTTAATTTCTACATCAGCGGTAACGAGATTGCTGCTGACTCGTCGACGATCCCTGGTCGCTAAAATCTCCAAACACACGGACATTATCGCTGTTTCCGTGTGGCAGGGGGTGTAATTAATTTATCTGCTTAGCCGGACTTTCGAGAACTCGCAAAAGATGATAAAATTCCGCGATATCAAGAAGTTTCTACTTTTCTTCGATAAAACTCCGTGAGCTCAATCGCGATTATATGTATATTACGGTATATATATATATATATACGATTCTCAATCTCTCATTACTGCCCTCACTGCTGTGTCTTCGCTCCAGTTTAAACTTACGAATTTAGTTACTTCTGGTAATCTTGAAGTGCGCAGCAGCCGCTAGTCTACTTTAAAAGTTATATGTATCGCCGAACTCGACAAAGATATCATATAACCACCGACGAGATTCCCTCGAGATACTTAATACCGTAGTTTATCCTTTGCTCTTACAAATTGCCTCGAGTTTCTGTTTCGTTCGCCAAAGCGAGCGGTAGAATGAGCTTTCGAATAACTCGTTCTCATTCCGTCCTTTCATTGCGATAATGAATTCGAAATACACGACAGACGAAAGGAAGTGGCGAATTCGCGTTTCTTATCGGTCTCCCGATCGTTGCAACGTTTCTTATTTGTTCGTTGAAGTACGCTAACAAGTTACGTTTTTTTTTTTATTTTCGCGACATCCTCCACTCAACTTTGGATATTGCGCGGCGCTGGGCACTTCGCGCATCATCGATAGTTTTTTGCCGCTCTCGACGCGGAAGCACATCGTTACAGAGAGTACACGATGATGAAAGCAATTTTACGTAGTAAACTTCCCCGAGTTTCGTTCGAAGCGTAAACGAACGAGACGTTTTTCCGAACCTCTGCATCATATACACCTCTCTAGTTTATCTAGCCGAACGAGAAAAGGATTAAAAATACATCGAAAGCTATGCGCCGGATGCCTTGACCCACTCGACCGTACTTTAACTCTGGCCTCCGCTCTATCTCGTTAAACATAGTACAACTTTGTTCTTTCACTTTGTTTTGCATACTGCATTCTGCCCCAGCAACCCACAACCCCTTACTCCTCCTTTACAAGTCGATATCTTCGTGTTAAATTCAACCTCATCAACGCTGAGAGCTTTCAAAGTTTTCATCGTATGACCGCCATTGACTACATTCGCGGATGTTGGACCGAAGAGTCTTGTTTTTTTTTTTTCTTCGTGTTAACACTCAATTCAATACTGACGGTTTTCCCCGTCGCGAAATTTCGTGCTCGACATTATTTTTTATTCGAATTCTTTATATATCCGCTGTGAGAAGCAATTTTTAGTCGCGACGACAATATTTTTTTTTTTTATTATTATCTCCGTGATTAAAGTAGCGCTTCGCGATACCGGCAGAGGAAATGGATAAAAATAGAAGCCACAGACCGGATTCGACGAACGGGATACCTCATACCTCAAAAGTCTCGCAGCTGACCGAACTTGCGACGATCTCTCTCACTCTATTTCCCAACGGGCTTATCGGACGAGCGTTACCGGTGTTACACCAGTACCGCGAGTTTCTCTCCGGTAGATGGGGGAGGGTGCAAGACTAGACCACGGCTACCACAGGGGGGCTACCCGGAGGCTTTTGATTTACTCGCTTCAGGTAACCGGCTGGTCTGCGCTATGGCTACCACATGCGATATAGGTGTGGTACTCCACCGGAAACTCCGTGGGCGTAACGGCTTTACAAAGTACTCAGAGCGAACGTAGAATGGAATAGGGAAGCGGGGAAGTTCAGCGAGGAGGATTTTGTTAGGCCGAAAATCTGCAGGCAGGTGCAGAGAATACACCTCTCTCTCTCTCTCGCTCTCTCTCTCTCTCTCTCTCTGCCTCTCTCGTTATCCGCGTATACGGATGTGTATAAAGGGTAGTTAGAGCTTTGCTGCGAGGCATACCTGGGTCCCGGCGATATAGATGCGAGCGGATGAACCACCGATGACCCTGGGGTTATCGTAAGAAATTCTTCGTGTTCCGAAACTCGTGCACCGCTCTTCTTGATTTACACTCCACCTCGACACGCTTTTAATACACATACGCCCCCAGGGTTATCCCACAAGAACTGAAACCCTCAGTTACACGAATGCACGATACCGTATTCTCTTATCTATAACATTCTACGAAATTTACACGACGAATGGAATCTAACTGTCTCTCAACTATATTTCGTCTTTAGTTTTGGAAAAAAAACTCGCAAGTCACGAGTTACGTAATTTTGTATATACATGTATAGATATATACATACAAGTTTGTTTGCACGTAACAAACGTATTTCACGGGCTTCTATACGAGAGATACGATACACACGTCTAGCTGTCGTATCCTACTACTTTTACTCGGGATTCCAGCAGTGACGATAAATTCACCTCTGCAGTAGGATCGTCGCCCACATATATCCACACCACATCGGACTCTTTCATCCCTTTCCTTTTATTTTTTTTTTGTTTTTTTTTTTTTTCGAGGATTTTCTTTCGGATTTATACCACTGTCTCCACTTATAACTACAGAGAGCGGAGATAAGCTGACAGTAATAAATCGTTAAGAGAGGAGACACAGACCCGTGTGGCGAAACGTACATAAATGTCGGGGAAGAAAATTTTTCGTGAAAACGAGTTGCGTGCATCTCGTGGCTTTAGTCAGTTTTTTTTTCTTTTTTTTTCATGGGTTTTCTGCTCCGTTGCTCGCATTTCGGTATAGGATTATCCGTTCGTCTGAACGGTCGGCTTGATGCGCCGAATTTTTTTATTTTTATTTTTTTCTTTCATAGAAAAACAGTTGAGCCACTGAAAGATATCGGGAATGGCCCGATCCTCCATCAATAAAAGCCCTCTATTCGATCGCGTCAACGACGCGTAGAATTTTCACGGAAAAAAAATTATTTACGAAATTCTTCACTCCACTCTTCCAATTCGACTGTATGTAATGGCAAAGCTAATTTTTTTTTTTTTTTTTCAAAAATTCGTCTCTCCCTGTCGGAAGTATTGGCAAAACTGCAAAAATATAAAAAAAGATTGCTCGCACTACGTTCAATATTTCTGCTCGAGCGGAAGTGAAATTCGTTGGAAAAAAAAGTTCAAGCCCCATGCGTCTATCTGCGCTATTACCCTTTGTGGGCTGCTCGCTAACGCTTTTTCCCCAAACGTTTTACCTTTTTTTTTATTCACTCAGCCACCCTCTCGTCGTTTTCATCCCTTTATTTTTCCTTTTTTTTTTTTTTGACAAAATGCAACGGGCGTTGCGCGCGATTCGCTCGTGGGACGATAACGTCTGGTCGCTCTCGATATGCGGTATAAAATATACCGTATTGTACTCCCGGGGCATAACGAGAGACGCGAAAGAGCGGTTTTTTTTTTTTTGGTCGGAGTCGAGTAGCCGGAGCGGAAACATCGACTGAGTCGGGAAAAGTATTCGTTGAACCAGCAAGCTGCATTGTTGACCCTTTCACGGCACATTGATCGTTCTGGAATTGTTTATTGCTACGGCACGCTTCTCTCGCTGCAGCGGAGTCGTAGCTGCCGCGGTACACGGTACTTCAATTGTGTATACGCGATGTTACAGTAGACAGCGACAAAACGATGCGATTTTTTATCAGGGGAAGGGGCGAGGGGAGGGAGAGAAAAAGCTACAATTTCTCCATTCATCGATTACCATATACATATCGGAAAAAAAAACCACACGCCAGAATTTTCAATAGCGGCGTAATAATGGGCGATAAAATAACTTGTTCGATAGATCAAAATGACATTAATTCGAGGATTTTTTTTTCCTCTATTTATGAAATTTGTTATCACGAAAGAAAAAAATCAAACGACCGTATAGCTGTTACAGTTTAGTATACTCAACGAATGCAACGCCGCACTACACGAGTTGAAATAAATGAAAATATATATATATATATATCTCGTCGATCGTGACGCCCGAGGTAATTTTCTTGAATGAATATGTTGCATGCACCCGTTGAATGTCGTTGGCCCGACGTTGGGGAACGATAAGTCGTACGGAAAATTACCGTAGAAAACTCCGCGGAAATATGTGAAAGAGCTTTCCGGTCGCGGGGTGGTCTCTCGCATAAAGATACTATACTTTCCCTGGCATAGTGTGAGAGTTAGCTGGAGAGGGGTAGTAGGAAGGGAAAGGGTAGCCAGTGAAACCAGCGATGCATGCCCCATCACGCCCGAGAAATATCTCGGGGTAGACGTCCCACGGGCTTTCGCCACTATCCAAGCCGCAGCTTCCCGGCAGTACACCGACGTCGCACCACTTCTTCCCTCAAACCGTCGAGACTTCAACCCTCAGCTCTCCCGACTCTCCACTACTAAAACCCAACGCCCTCACACTCCTCGAGGCTCTCGCCGAGGATGTAAAAGAAGCTCTCTTTTTTTTCTCTCTCTCTTCTCTACTAAATGCCAACGGTTACGGTGGAAAAAGACGCGGTTGAGGATCTCGACATGAAAGAGAAAAAAAGAAAAACAAAAAAACGATGTAAACGTTTAGTCAACCTCGACGTTCCAGGTTGTTAAAAAAAAAAAAAAAAACAAAAAACAAAAAAGAGACGAAAACGAAAGAAAAACAGAATTCCCCGTACAACTTGTTACCTCAATTACGTCGCAATTTAACATAACTCCGTGCACCTCCTTCACGTAAGTCTCATTAATTCGTTGACTTCCGTTCAATTTATTTAACGTCAAAGATGCCCTCACGTTTAGCAATGTTCTCTCTAGGGAAAATTATTTTACTTTAAGATCATATTTTGCTATGCCAATAAGTTGAAGTTGCGGTACGCAATTTTGTATATTTTTTTTTTTTTCGCGTAATCTCCTGCCGCGAAGCTCATCATCCTTTGATCTTCTGTTGCAGATTGGCTCGCTGAAGAACTATTACTTGTACACCCACAAGCGCGTGAACAAACGATCGCTCGAGACGAGCGAACATCATCACAAAGTCCTTACCGACGAAGCGCAGGTAAGCCGTTATACTACCACTGTCTCGTCTCTGTGCATACAATTGTTATCTGTTATCTGTAACTACAAGGGTATCCAAGCTTCTGTTTCCGTTGCGCCTCTCCGAAATTGATAGGGCTGACCTGATACGCTAGTATCAGGTCAGCCCTATCAGGTCATAGCTAGATAATAGTCGAAAGATCGATTTCCCAATCGATGTACAGTACAATTTGCCACAATGGAAACGCGCGCGGACGAAGGGGGGTGGGGGGTGAATCATTCGATAATGGCTTTCCGTTGGAGATGAACTGTTGACCGTCCGCTGGAACAATCCTATCGTTACCCAGCTGCAGATTCAAACTTGTTTGTCACCGCATACGAATTCTCAACAACGGGATGTCCCATACATCCCGGGCAAACGATCAATCGGTTTATCGGTTCGCCACAGCTCTGATTATGTATCGATTTCTAATCCATCATTGAAGTCTCCCCCACCGCGTCCCGAGCAATGCAATCCAATTCTGCGAGATCCCCTCGAAGACTATGTAGACTCTCTCTCTCCCTCTCTCTCTCTCAAACGCGCGATGTCTAAATTCCCGAGTGAAAACCGATCGATCGCGATGGCGATTAGGACTCTCGCGAACTATATTTTACAATATCCTCTTCGATCAAAGAGCTTCGATGACCGTACGGAGAGATCCGATACTACTTGTCGTGTGTCGACTAACGATATACAGTTTACACGATAAAATATCGATACCGACGATCCGTTAATTATCCTCGTTTGTACCGCGCGGGTCAAGAATTTGATCGATAACAAGTTTCCAACGGGGGATAAAACATCGCTACCGAGCATCTTAACTCTCGCGGGACTTCTTTTTTGCTACGATGTACAAACCGTCGGCGTTTTACTGTAATATATGGTATGCGGTACCGTAATCGGCTTTTTATCCAGTCATTGTCCGCCTTCGTACTACTGGACTATCGGGTCTATTCGATGAAAGAAGATAAAACGTTGTCGATAGCTGATCTTTGGTATTTCATTCGGAAAGCCAATCGCGGTGGAGAATTTATTCATGCTGTCTCTCCCGTGAGAGCATCCCGAGTGTCGACTGCCGAAGGAACACGCTTACCGTTCGATCAAACCGAAACGCGTTCGTTCGATGTCAACCGGTCAATCAGTCGTTCCTATGGCTGATGGACAACTACTACTGTAATAGCAAACTCAGCAACGCTGGTAGTAGTAGTGTCAGGTAAATCGTGTCGCGTAGAAGCGATATAGAACACGAATCGGCTCTACCGTAAACTCTCGTTCGCCATTTAAAAGCCATCCATCCAAAGCTCGTCGGGAAATACCGTCGCAAATCGATTGGTCAAACTAGACTATCCGCCAGCGCGGAACGACCTCCGAGAGCAACGGAGACACGGTCGATTGTCCAACTGGCTGTCGCGGGGGCGTCTATTCGATTTGCGGTTCAACGTCGAACACGGGGAATCCCGCCACGTCATTCGATTATCGTCGTCGTCGTGAACTCTCTCGACCGTTTGTTCCTACGGATATCTCACCGGATTCTCTGAAATAACCGTCTAATAACGAATTTACGGAGTACGAATTGAGTGGATCGGCGAACTCGATCAATCTGATCGCGCGGCTGTCTCGCTGATAAACCTGTTAGAAAAGTATCGGTACTTGGAATCTGAATTAAAGAATCTGGTCGTCCGGTGTTTACGATCGTCTTGTCAGATTACGCGTTCAACTTATCTCAGAAAAAAGAATCGAAAAACAAGAATTAACCTTAGTGTGTCGGTTCGTGGTACCGATTTTCATCTTCGACTCTGTCGAACGATCGACAGTAATGCATCCGTAATTGCGACGCGATAACTATCGACACTCGAGAGTCCCATCGGAAAATTACGAAATAACTGTCGTTGAATCTGCTAAATAACTCATTAAGACTTTTATGATGCGACACGCAAGCATTTATAAGAGAATCTCGAGTCGGAGCACCGGGTCTTCTTCTCTACTAGCAGACTTCGGTACTACGGAGGCTACGGATAGCACGAGACATAGACCACAGTAAAAGTTCCGGTCCGCGCGTATATGGGTCGGTATATAGCACATCCACGATTCCATTGGGAAGTCGAGCGCGTTTAACGGCGATGACCCAATAAAACGTACGAGAGACTTCGTGTGGCACTGAAAGCTGCAGTTGCGGAGTCGAACTACGACGGCGACGATTTCTCCCCACTATCCTGAGATCCTCACTCTCACTCGTGGAAAAGCCGTTTCCTCGGTAAACACCTTAATTGGCCGGCTTGGGATTCCCCGGGACCACTTTAACGCCGCGCAGACCATTAAAAGAACGTGCGCTCGTTGGATTCCTTACTGCTATTCTACCCGTAGTCTATAGTATATACGGTACGAGGGGGGAGGAAAAAGCTTTCGTAAAGTTCGCCACCTCTTCGGCATTTCATTCGTTGTTTCTTCATCTACTTCTTCTTCATCTTCTTCCGGTATATCCTTCTTCCGGTATCTTCTTCCAGTATATCGGTGCCTCGATTTTTTTGCCGCCACCTCTTTCGTCACGGGGTATTTTTGCTTCTCATACCGCTTTCGAGCTTCGGACGAAAAGCTCGTACGTGTCGTACTATTGATCCCGAAAAAACAACAAAGATTCTCCAATCGCCGAGAACCTCTAAACAACTTCTTTCGTTTTTTTTTCTTTTTTTGGCAGGAGAGATATGCCACGCGTCCTTAATCAAAAAATCGTTTAGTACCGTAAAGCAAAGCTGCGGCCAAAGCGTATATACGGGTATTTACCGTATAATCGTTTTCAGACTCTACCGGTCGTGTACCTTAATTTCCTAATAACGCTTTAGCGATCGTGCTGGTTCCATAGTATTTTTCGCTTTCTCGGTGGAATTTTTTTTTTTTTTTTATTTGGCTTCGAGTTCCGGGGGGAAAAGGTCGAGCAAACACGCGACGATAAAAACTACCCTTGCTTTCCACGCTTACGTGTATTAGCGTGTGTGGCATTCGTTGAACTGTGTCTTCGGTAGATGTGGTTGCAGACCGTACCGCGTTGCACACATTAATGGAAATGGAGGGGGGGATACGCGGCTTGTCTTTTTTTTTTTTCGTGTACTGTTGGTCGCCCGGTGGCGCTTATTCAGCCTATTATGCCGTGCAACGATGCACAGCCGGATTATGAACAGCGCGAAACCGTAGCTATTATTATTTAGTTTCTGCCGCAACTCGACTGTACGGACTTCCACCGACCTCTCCCTCTATCCTCGTTCGCGTTGCATTCGCGAACTCTTGTATGCACGCTATTATACCATATACACGCGTGTACATCACTCGAGTACCGAGCAGAGATACGACACAAGGTATAAAACCCATGTACGTTATGTACGTTAGTTAACCCGCCGAGTTAGTCAGAACTGCAATGCAGAGTTAGATGAGCCACTCGTGTACTACACGCTGTTATACACCACAAGTTGTAAAAGAGAACATTTCGTGACCCCGTAATTGACACCAACGACGAAACTTGAAGCATCTCGAGCGAAAGAACAATAATTCATATTTCTCGGGCTTTTGTAATTTTAAATACAAGAATAACCGTCGCGGGGAACGACAAATGTCGCGATAAAAAAAATAGTTTCCACCGTAATTGACGATAATGAACCCCCTTTTTTAGGTTCACTGGTTCCAGCAACAGCACGAGCGTAAGCGCAAGAAGAGGGACTTCGATACGCCCTCATTTGCTTTCAGCGACTACAACCCCTTGTTCGATGATTACGCGGGACCCCAACCGCGACAGGCACCCTTTCATCGGCAGAGAAATCGAGGGGTACCCCTGCAGAATCTATTCACCGATCCGCTCTTCAAAGAGCAATGGTATCTGGTGAGCTAAAACTACTTTATTTATATATTCTTTTGTTTATTTATAATCTTAATAATCTTTAATATAGAAAAATTCATTGATGAACGTTAACCTTCGTTTATTACTTGCCAAGTGATCTTTTTTTTCTATTTTCGCATTTTCTATGCGTTGAAAAAAATGACCTTTGGCAACAAACTTTTTTTTTCATATGCGATTTTTTTTGTCGATAAATTCCGAGTTTATCGAAGGATTAATTTTTTCAATTTAAATATATGAAAAAAGTTCACTTGTCACAAAACTTTTTTATTTTCATATACGGATTTTTTTAATCGATAAATTCCGAATTTATCGAAGAATTAATTTTTCGAATTGAAATATATGAAAAAAGTTCACACATCGTCAAACTTTTTTCATTTTCATATACCGATTTTTTTAATCGATAAATTTTCAGTTTGTCAAAGGATTCATTTTTCAAATTGAAATATATGAAAAAAGTTTACGCGTCATCAAAATTTTTTAATTTTTGTATACCGATTTTTCTAATCGATAAATTCCCCGTTTATCGAACAAATTCATTTCTCAAATTCGAATATATGAAAAAATGTATGCGTCATCTAACGTTTTCATTTTCATATGCCGATGTTTCTAATCGATAAATTCCTAGTTTATCGAAGAATTCATTTTTCAAATTGGAATATATGAAAAAAGGTTACGCGTCATCAATTTTTTTTGATTTTCATATACGTATTTTTCTAATCGATAAATTCGGAATTTATCGAAGGATCAATGATTTTTTATTTAGAACGGAGGAGCTAAGGATGGATTCGACATGAATCTCGGTCCGGCATGGCAAAAGGGTTACACAGGGAAGGGTGTCGTAGTATCTATTCTCGACGACGGTATACAGACGAATCATCCCGATCTCGCGTTGAATTATGATCACGCCGCGAGTACCGACATTAACGACAACGACGACGATCCGATGCCGCGTGATAACGGCGACAACAAACACGGTACCAGATGCGCCGGGGAAGTTGCCGCCGTCGCTTTCAACCAGTACTGCGGCGTGGGAGTTGCCTACAACTCGAGTATTGGAGGTAATTTTCGGTTGGATAACGGAACATTCAGAAAATCTATTCATCCCCTTCGGCGCTTCTAATTGTTCGTAAAAACGATGAAAAAAAAAAATCCATAACGAATACGAAGCGCACCTGTAATATCATACTGGTGAACATATCCTTTCTGATGCGCGTTTAATTTCTTCGTCGAGGGTGGAAAAGTGATACGTTGACGGTATAGACTTGAATGCTCTCGCGCACCCCTTGGCAACGCGCGTTCTCAAGCGTACAAGAGAAAACGAGGCGTTCTCTCGCGCGTTAACGCAACGGAGAGTGCATCGTTTATGTGCATTTCTCACTCGCATCCTCTCTGCATCCATCTTTTCTCGAACAAAAGACCCATTGAGACTCGAACACGGAAACCGCGACAGCAACCGGGTTGTGTGTGGGTACTATAAAAAAAAAAGGGAGACTATAAAAAGCGTTAAACGGGTACAAATCGCGACCATGTATGAGTACAACTACTGATTCTTCCGAGTCATCCTCGGGGCATCGAATATTTTTCGACGAGTATTTGAAAGACTCGGGAAATGAGAGAAAATAATTTTTTTTTTTCCAATTCACAGGAGTTAGAATGTTGGATGGACCTGTTAACGACGCCGTGGAAGCGCGAGCGTTAGGCCTGAATCCCGATCACATCGATATCTATAGCGCGTCGTGGGGACCCGAGGACGATGGAAAAACTGTCGACGGCCCCGGACCGTTGGCGAGGAGAGCTTTCATCTACGGAGTTACGAGCGTAAGTTTCTCCATTAATTAAATCAAATGCAGAAAAAAATTTGCTGAATATGCAAAATGGAAAAAAAATCGATTTTTAAACGCGATCTTTTACGGAAAATTAACTGATCGATAATAATTCTCGACCTGATATTAGTTATCGTAGACGAGCTTTAAAAGTACTGATGCTAATCGGTAAAAAAAAAAAGTCGAAAAAAAAATTATTTTCTATATGGATGTGTTGCGATGACAAAGTATTGTGATTATAATGCTGCGATGTCTTCATGAATTTCTAAAGTAGTCGAGAAATTGCTTACGGAAATGATAGGCTTAATAATAGCTATTAAGTCTTCAGAACGAAATGATAAGCGGGTAAATTTCTGAGCGATGAGTTTCCTGACTATTCGATAACCATTAACAGTTTGATACTTCATAGGATGAAAAATAACGTTGGTCCAATTATTTGCATGCGATTAGACCGACAAGTTACCCTTTTAAATATCGATTACTCTCCACTGTGCGATAGGCGCGAATAGTTCGCGTGTATAATCTCACGAATATCGTTCTTTGAGACCAACAACATTCCTTATCATTATTATCAGAAATTTAGCGAACTTTACCTTTCGCTTTACTTCGTTTCCACTGATTCCCCGTCCCAATATAACTAATTGTTAAAATATCAATTTCAACTTTCTTTGTTATTATCAGTAAATTTGAAGAGTTTATCAAACTTCTCAGTTCGACTGACTTTATATTCTTCGATTTTCCGTTCAACTATAATAGATTGTGAAAATGTTAATTTCAAGATTTGCCAATCGTAAATCATTATTCAGCGAGTGAATATCGCTGACTTATTAGAAATAAGTAACAATTTCTCAATGTGTAGTTTTCAATTTTTGTTATTTTCTGCAAATTTCAGAAGTGTGTCAAACTTCACTGATCGATTGACTTTATATTCTTTGATTTCCCGTTCAACTATAACCGATTGTTGAAATATTAATTTCGACAATTGTCAATCGTAAATTATTATTCAGCGATTGAACATCGCTGACTTATAACAAATAAATAACAATTTCACAATGTTTGTTTTTCAATTTTTATTATTTCCTGTAAATTTTAGAAGTGTGTCAAGCTTCACAGTTCGATTGACTTCATATTTATTGATTTCCCGTTCAACTGTAACCGATTGTTAAAATATTAATTTCAATATTTACCAATCGTAAATCATTATTCAGCGAGTGAACATCATTAGTTTATGAAGAATTATTATAAATTGCTATATTTTTCGATTTTACAGGGTCGCAAAGGCAAAGGTTCGATTTTCGTGTGGGCCTCGGGTAACGGTGGTCGTCACACGGATTCGTGCAACTGCGACGGCTACACGAATAGTATATTTACCCTATCGATATCGAGCGCGACGCAGGGTGGTTACAAGCCCTGGTATCTCGAGGAGTGCAGCTCTACGCTCGCCTCGACATACTCCTCGGGAACTCCAGGTAACGACAAGAGCGTCGCTACGGTTGATATGGACGCAAAACTTCGTCCCGATCACATATGCACCGTTGAACACACCGGAACATCGGCATCGGCACCACTCGCCGCTGGTATAGCAGCACTTGCCCTCGAGGCGAATCCCAGTCTCACATGGCGCGACATGCAGTATCTCGTTGTTCTCACCTCGAGATCGGGACCATTGGAGAAGGAACCCGGATGGATATTGAACGGAGTCAAGAGGAAAGTATCGCATAAATTTGGTTACGGATTGATGGACGCTGGCGCTATGGTTGGCCTCGCCGAGCAATGGACCAATGTTCCGCCTCAGCATATCTGCAAATCTCAAGAAATCAACGAGGAAAGATCCATCGATCCTACCTTCGGATATACACTTAGCGCCTATATGGACGTAAGCGGTTGCGCCGGTACCCTCAACGAGGTTCGCTTTCTCGAACACGTGCAATGCAAGGTAACTTTTCATTTGCTACTTTGGCGAACAATAAAACATCGAAAGAACAGAAAACAACGGGGTTTAAGCGTTAAACATAACGCTTTCATTTTGTATATAACGTTTCGTAAGGGAGACGGATAGGGGAGCTTCCCGTAAATGATGAACAATGCTTTTTGCACCGCGTTTTTGTTTCTGCACGAGAAACCGTCGAGGATTCGCCTTGAACTCCATTCACGGGTCACGGAGTATATCGGATACTATAATGTCATATATTGTTTCCTCGATGTCCTCAGTCTCCGACGATGAATATATTACAGACGCGATTTCATTCCTTTTGGTATTTCGACGTGTTCTTTTTTTTTTTTTCTCCCCACGGATTCTATATGCGCGCGTATGAAATATCGATTATCGATGAAGAGGGGATAAAATGTCATCGTGTTTTTTCACCTGCCGACTCGGCTGTCGCATGCACGTCGTCGTTGTCGTTGTCCAATGGAAAAAATATGACACGTGCACCAACACTATCCGATTATAAGAGACATTCGTGTGTTTACTACGTGCGCACGATCCCCGGTTACCCCCGATCCGACGGGGCGGTTCTTCTGGGGGATTTTTTTTTCCGTTCTATAATTAAAAAGATTCTCTACGTGTTCACGACGACGCAGGTCTCGTTGAGATTCTTCCCACGCGGCAATCTCCGGCTTCTCCTCACATCGCCTATGGGCACTACGTCGACACTTCTCTTCGAAAGACCACGGGACGTTCTCAGCTCCAACTTCGACGACTGGCCATTCCTAAGCGTTCATTTTTGGGGCGAAAAAGCCGACGGACGGTGGACCCTTCAAGTAATCAACGCCGGAAATCGACGAGTCAATTCACCAGGCAAGTGGAACGACGACAATTTTTCATTTCGTATAGTCGCTCGAGCTTTTGGATAGATAAGTTGTAGTCGTATTTTTTTATTTTACTCCCTCTCCTTCCTGTTATAGATAAGTTGTAGCCGTATTTTTTTATTTTACTCCCTCTCCTTCCTGTTATTTTTTTTTATTTGTGTATCTCTTCGGCTTTCGTTACGTCTTTCAGCAACCCTTCGACATCTTCCGGGGCTCACGATATTCAGAAAAAAGATCGAACTAAAAGACATTTTTTTGTAAATACTGAGACTCGATAATTTGATTATTAATTTTTAATAATCACGTTATCGTGTTCTCCGAAGTCTCTTAGTTCTTTATTTTTTCCTTATACGCACTATGTAGCGCATGCAATTTTTTTTTTTTAGCGAATGCGCTTCTGTGTGAAATTCTTGGGATACCCTCGGCAATCGCGTCCGTCAATTTTTTTTTAACTAACTGTTACAGGAATTTTGAAGAAGTGGCAGCTGATCTTTTACGGTACAGCGACGAACCCCATCAGGATAAGAACCCGACAATTTAATCCGGTACACACGAATTCCTATCCGTATAATAATCGGCCGTTGTACGGATTTCCCGGCGAGCGCTCAATCGCGTCGGAGCGTCAAAGCAACA
Source organism: Cryptus viduatorius (assembly GCA_964006125.1). Classification (NCBI taxonomy): domain Eukaryota; kingdom Metazoa; phylum Arthropoda; class Insecta; order Hymenoptera; family Ichneumonidae; genus Cryptus; species Cryptus viduatorius. Next base: position 16,458,822 of record OZ023222.1, read on the forward strand.
ACGACTTCTTTCGTCCGTCTACCTTTCAGAGTTATCAAGGACCTTACGTCGGCTCGGCCTCAAACGTCGATGCTTCGGTCGCCACCCTGGACGGCTCATCCGCGCCCCTTCTCACTAATCGACTGCCCGGTGACGCGGGTACCGTCGTCGACGATGTTTCGCGATCGCTGCAGGGCTCGTTCGATCCTTCCCAACGTATTCTCCACGACTGTGATCCGCAGTGCGATCATCAGGGGTGCTATGGGAAGGGTCCTACCCAGTGCGTCGGTTGCAAGACTTATCGACTGGACAAGTGCGTAAAAAAATCTTTCTAATTGCATACAAATTTCTATAACTTTGTTTCTTTATTTTTCATCACTGATATGTGATAACCGCAGCGCGTAAAGACGTAAAATAGCGAGAGAAGTTTCTATGCAAAAAATTACGATGGTTTGATCTAACGGAACGATGTACAGTGAATAATTAATAACTTAACAGTCTTTGGAGACTTATCGATTGGAGAAGTGCGTTAAAAAAATCATTCTAATTGCATACAAATTTCTATTTTTTTAAATTCTTTATTATTAATATGTGATAACCACAGAGCGATAAGACGCGAAATAGCGACGGAAGTTTCTGTACAACAAATTACGATCGTTTTATTTACTGTAACGATGTGCAGTGAATAATCAACTATTTAACAGCTTTGAAGACTTATCGATTGGAGAAGCGTTAAAAAATAATTTTAATTGCATACAAATTTCTATTTTTTTTTATTCTTCATTATTAATATGTGATAACCACAGAGCGTAAAGAAGCAAAATAGCTGGAGAACGTTTCTATGCAAGAAATTACGATCGTTTTATATAAAGTAACAATGTGCAGTGAATGATTAATTGCATAACTTTATGGTCTTTGGAGTCGAAGAAAATGGAATTTAAATGTATCGCACATCGTTAAGTTACGTTTTCAGTGTTTTTTAAATGGATTATAATTGACCTAATCGATTGATCCGTCACAGCACGTGCGTCAGTCGTTGTCCACCGCGCAGTTTTCCGAATCAGGGAGGCGTTTGCTGGCCCTGTCACGAGTCCTGCGAAACCTGCGCCGGTGCCGGACAAGACTCGTGTCTATCCTGCGCTCCGGCACATCTACGCGTCACCGATTTGGCAGTTTGTTTGCAGCAGTGTCCTGAGAGTTATTACGAAAGTACGCAATCACCGATTATTTCGCGTTTCCGGGAAATTATTTTCTCGCGTTGTCACAATAACGTCGATTGTTCAATTTCGCAGATTCCGAGAACAACACCTGCGGTCATTGCGAGGCGAACTGCGCGAGTTGTCAAGATCGACCCGATCATTGCACGAGCTGCGAACATCATCTCGTTATGCATGAGAATAAGTGTTACGCCGCTTGTCCTACTTACACTTACGAGACGCAAGATTACAATTGCGCGCCATGCCATTCCAGTTGCGAAACTTGCAACGGCACCAGCGAGACTCAGTGCATCGCCTGCCGTCCGGGACTTTTTGCTCTTTCCGGTAATAACAATATTGGTAATAATAATGAATTAACTGAAATAATTAACTTCAATAAATCAATATTTTACTTATTGGAACCCTTTTTTTTTTTTTTTTTTAATCCACAGGCACTTGTCGCGCTTCTTGTCCCGCCGGCTACAGCGCCGACAAAAAGAGACGCGAATGCGTTCAGTGTCCACCCGGTTGTGCAACGTGCGCCACTTCGACCTGTACGAGTTGCGTAAACGGCTGGAATCTCAACAAAAAGGGTCTTTGCGCTCCGGAGAGTCGTTCCCATTGCGATACGTCGGAATATTACGAAGACGGTCATTGCAAACCGTGTCACTCCACGTGCGAAACTTGCGCCGGTCCAACCGACGATTTTTGCATTTCATGCCAAGGATCGCTGTTGCTTCAAGGCAAACGATGCGTCGCTCAATGCGACGATGGCTACTACTCCGTCGCACAACCCTCGAGACCTATATGCTCGCCATGTCTTCACACGTGCAAAACTTGCGTTTCAAGACTTAATTGTACCGCTTGCAAAGAGGGACTCCAACTCCAGAGCGGCGAATGCAGATCCTCGTGTGCCGAAGGGTAAGAGACGATTTTTTTTTCATATTTCGATATATAATCAACTATAATAATATCATTTTTTAAATACAATTGACATTAAGGTTACGAAAAAAAATGTTTCTTTCTATGATTAGTAGCATTTTTTTTCATATTGATAATCAATTAAAAAAAAAAATTCTTTAATTATCGATGATGTAAAGAAAAATTAATAGCCATCGATATAGTATTTTATTTACGATATTATTTATTTATGATATAAAAAATAACGACTTCTATCGATTTTATCGATCGTAAAGAATGCATTTTATATTAGAATGAAAATAATACAATTTCTACTATTTGTTTTCTGCTAATAAATAACGAAAAGGATTTCTCACTGTATTTTTTTAATTTTTAAAAATTAATTACATGTAAATTTTCGTGTGTTGCGCAGTTACTACAGCGATCGGGGACAGTGTTCCAAGTGTTATCTATCGTGCAGAACTTGTTCCGGTCCGAGAAGGGATCAGTGCGTTACATGTCCGCCCGCTTGGCAATTAGCCGCGGGCGAGTGCCATCCGGAGTGTCCGGAGGGTTTCTTCAAGTCGAACTTCGGTTGCCAGAAGTGTCATCACGCGTGTAGAACGTGTAAAGGAGAAGGTCCCCTCGAGTGTACCTCTTGTCCAACGCATTCGATGCTGGAAGGTGGTCTTTGCATGGAATGCCTCGGCGCACAGTATTACGATCCGCTGACGGAGTTATGTAAGACTTGTCACACGGATTGCCGGAGATGTTCGGGAGCCGGAAAATTCAGTTGCTCCGCTTGCACGACGCCGTTGCATCTCGATAAGTTGAACAACCAGTGCGTACCGTGTTGTCCGGGCGACGTAAAGAAAACGGAGAACGACGAGTGCTGTCTCTGCGATCCGGAAACCGGTAAACTTCGTTACATTGTATTTCGATTCATTCTTTTCGAAAAAATTTCCGAGAAAATTCCACGAAGTTTCTGCGAATAAATGTAATACCATAGAATCGCTTGTAACACTCTATTTCTTTTGTATCTTCGCACAGGTGGTTGCAGAAACAGCTCGCCGGCCGGCAAACGTCGAGTTCCAGGAACGGAATTCTCGCCGGACGACACAATGTCACCGGGAACCGCTGAGTTGTTCGGAACCAATGGAGAAAATACCAGCGGCGAGGATTCCGCCGCTTTGGCTACAACCGCAGCTACCGCTATGGCTGTTGCTATATGCTTCGCATCGGTCGCACTTTTTGCAGCTGTTTTTGTCGCGCTTCAGGTATTTTGACGATTATTTTTATTTCATTTCTTTTCTCGTCAATTTATGACGAATTTTATTTGTATTTGGGATAAACTAATTTTTGTTTCTATGTCGAAATAATAGGCGGCGTCGAAGAGAAGAGAATCGAATATGGGATACACGAAACTGGCTGTGAGAATGGAACCGCCGGACGACGCGGACGCGGACGACACGAGCGAATTGATGACTTAGGCTACAATCGACAAAAGTGCCAACGGCGAGATTCCCCGTTAAAGTGTAACCGCACCGGAACGTTTTTCGATCGCGAAATAAAAAGAGACCAGCGACTCGGAATCGGATTACCGGGACATTAAACGTGAATCGTTCGGGTCCACTGGTACACGGGGCCCCGAAACAAGAACGGAGGCATTAACTTTTAATTTCCAAGAAAGTAAAACGATATGGAAGAAAAAAAGAATAGAAAAAAAAATGAAACAGAAAAGTGCTAACAATGCACATAGTTGGGAGGAGAGTTTTTATGCAAGTCGATCGGACGGTGCGCGTTCGGCGGAGCGTGCGATTGTAACACGCAATTGTGTGAATGTTAAGAAGAGTGATAGTGTGAGTGTTTTGTTTATAGGTGTGCGAAGCGTATGGATCGACGAAAGATACGCAAAACAGTCGCACGAGCCGAGGATCATAGATTACATAATTATATATTCAGTGTGCGCAAACGTTCAGTTTTGCCGATCGACGCTGATAACGTGTAGTGAAGATGATGAAAGGGACAAAAAAGGATGAAAGAAGAAGAAGTAGAAGATGAAAAGTGACGAGCGTTGTCGAGATGCCGGGACAGCAATTTCGTAGATGAAAAAAAAAAGAAATGAACAAAAAAAAAGAAAACAAAACTGAAAGAAAAAAAGGATAAGGGATATCGTAAAGTGCCTGATTAGTGACACCCGTAAACCCTGTATCTCGTATCCCAACCCTCTCTACTCTCTCCTCTACTCAAAGCTCTCGAGATTATTCGACTACCCGCTCTCTTAATTAATAAATAACGAACAAAGTACGTCGAATAGAGAAGTAGAATAAAGAAAAAAAATTAAAAATAAAAAAAAGAGAAACGAACAAAATATCGACACGTGTGTTCCGTAAGCCACGACAGACGGATAGACACAGTGGTCCCTACGAGATGCGGATAAAGAACGAATGCGAACCGGAAGAGGAAAAAAAACAAAAAAGGATAAAAACGTTCTCGGCATTGACCAACATGACGTCGGTTTCACGTAATCGGCAAATCTCGCCGCTCTTACGTCTACTTGTTGTACATTTGTAAAAAAAAAAAAAACAAACAAAATAACACAAAACATATGACGATGAATGATGGGAAAGGAGGAATATTCGAGCGGAAGAGGACGCAGAGGGAGAAGGCGACTAAAAGAAACAGGAATTGAATTTAAAAAAAAATACAAATGGGCCAAAGCCGGGTCCCTCGAGATGCCTCTTGATCGATCGACCGTTAATTCTCGGAAGAATACACCCATAAAACAACAAATTGACAAATTGAAGAAACAAAACGGAAAAAAAAAGAAAAGAAAACTCGACTCGTCATCGTTGTTTCTACGACCCCAGTTATTAGGCGCATAATTAACTACACCCCCTTTAAACTCCCGGGTGCGGTTAACTGCGTTTTGTAATTATTTGTTATTTGATTGTCTACGTGTTTTTTCTTTTTTGTTTAATATCACAACTTTCAACGTTATTGTATTTCCCGATTTTTCCTTTTTTATTTTTTCGTAAGAGAGAGAAACAAAAGAAAACACATTTGTAAAGCTCGTTTACGGATATAAAACGTAGTTTTCCCCCACATCCCTCGAAATGCAGATTAAAGGCCAGAAATATCGAGCAACCATTTTTATCCCCCGTGTAAAATCCAATTTGCTCGCTAAAAAGAAGAAAAAAAACCAACCTACCTACCGTCTGCGCCTATCGTGTGTGAATAATTGAATTTCTCCTTGTGATTTGATATAATGCTATTATTGTACTTTTATGATGAACGCGATTATAAATATATACATATATATCTACTATAATTTGTCTGTAGTCTTCGCATTCATTTGGTACAACGAGTCTTTTTTTTTTTAATATTTATTAACACGAAATATTTCGTGTAAAATCTTTTATATGCGAAGCTGTTCCAGCATTCCGGACAATTGTTCGCGTTTGTCGCTTATCTCTTGATACCTGTCGTTCCAAGGACCAGCGTTCAAGGTAATTATCGCGAGCGCGCGATCCACGTATTTCCTCGTTTTTATAAAAGTGTCTCTGTAATAGAAAAAAAAATCGATTAACAATATGAACTATAAAATTTGAGAGGCTAAATCGACCACATTCTCACCTGTACTCCTCCGATCTGCGGCTCAGCGTGCGCCTTAAGTACTGAAAGCAAACATCGGTCATCTTATTCAACTCGTGTGCAACTTCTATACTATTGGAACCGTATCTTTCCTCTACAGCTGCGAGACTTCTCTCAAGATAAAATATCGACTTGAGCCAATTGCCTAAATGGAAAAAAAGGTTTATTAGGATAACTAATTAAAGTACTTAAAAAACAAAAAGAAAATAGCATACCAGTCGATGCATAAGATTTTCCCAATGCGTCGAGTGTAATGGCAATGTGATCGTTGTGTCTGTACATATGTTTCTCACGGATCGTAAGGCTTTTCTCGAAGTGCGGTATAGCTTCTTTCCATTTGTCAATATCCGTCAATTCTATGCCTTTGTCATATAACTTTTCGGCTTCTTGCAAAACGTCGTTGCAAGTTACTTTGCCAGTGGCGAAGCAATCGAGACATCGTTGGCTATCGGAAGAGGGTGAGCGCAGCGACGATCCGCAACACTTTGGGCATTTTAGGCCATCAAATCGATCCTATAGTTTCGAATATGAATTATAGAATTGCGTTGTGTCGTTTTTTCTTTTTTATTAATTTACTTTACCGTATAATGATCAAAAAGCGGGTCAGTACAAGCGCTGCATCGACAATCGAAACGGTATTGACTACGCAAATCCTTTTGCCTTTGATCCTTTCCCATTCGCTTGAAATAAGGACCTGTCGTCAGATAAAAAATGGCAGTAATGTAACGGTAAAATAAGCGACGAACATTAACGCAGAGGCGTACCGTAACAATTGAAGATTTCGTCTCCTTTCCGAACGTCTTTCACAGCTTTAACGATGAGCCAATTGTTCCAAAATCTGAAATGAATTACGCAGTTTTATCGCAGTGTAAAAAAATAGGATGAATTCGAGTTAAAAATTTCTCACGTATGTATCACTGAAGGATCACAGGAATGATTCATCATCGATGCCGAGGGATACGCACCGGCAGCGATTCGTTTTTGTTCCTCGAATAAAGTATCGCTATCGTTTGACGGAGAAGCGTCGACAAGTCTCGTTACGGCGTACGCATTGCAGAGCATCTGAAGGGAGTGCCGTAGTATCATAGATCCTACATAATCCTTCTTTCCCTTTCTCGTTGAAATATCAATGTCGAAACTCAACTCGTCATCGATGAATTTGTCAACAAGGCATTTTTTCAGATCGACGGTGTCGAAAAAATTCGTATACTTTTCGATGTAAGTCGTCAACATCAGCGAAGCCTGAGACAAGAGATTCCGTCAAATGCAAAAAAACGAAATGCTTAGTAGAATAATATAAAAATCAAAGCTCACTATGGTGAGACCGAGGATATTGTCCGTAGATTGCTTGTCGATGTTCGTCATTAATTTTTGTACATCGTTGAACCAAACTTTGTCGGTCGTCACGATCGACATTAGAATTATCTTGAACGCGAGGTGCGAGACTCCGATCTGTTGCCAAAGTCCCATATGATAACCCGGACATTCCCACTGATGATAGGCCCACGCGTCGTTCCAGCAGGTCGAGTTGCAGTACAATGCGTCTATACAGCCTCTGCAGCTGTTGAGATAAATATGAATAAAAAAAGTTTATATTGGTATTCGATTTTTTTCTATCGGGTGTTCGATTTTATTTTTGCTGTTTTATGTTTTGTTTTTGCGTTTTTGCAATAAGACAAACAGAATCGACACTCACGGCACGAGCGCTTCGTCCATAGGGCCGCAACAGTGAGCGCAAAGAGAAACATCGTTGCCGTGCGTAACGGGAACCCATGCAAAAGGTTTCTCGACGAAGAGAACATCTCCTGTTTTAATGAGCTGATCAGCCACGACGTATCTGCCTCTGGTAGGCGAACATTCGCGACGAACGACGGTCGAGGCGAATGGAAATTTCAAATTTTTTTTCAACATATCCTCGGGTGCTGGTCGCATTTTTGCTGTCGATGGTGTCTCGAAATTTTCGTATCTCTTCTGACTCTCCAAAGCAGCGATCGACAAATCCTTTGCTTGCTTCAGAATGGTTTCTGCAAGAAAAAAAACAAAGGAAAATTTTATTACGATGATAAGGAGCTGAAAAACGAGTTTTTCAAAGGGAACAGCGTTACCTTTCATTTTTCCAGTGATCTCTTCTCTGTTCTCAACGATTTTTCGTAATGTCTCCAACGATTCTTCTGCCAATTTACCATGTCGCAGTTTGAGATGCGACTGTGCAGCCCGCAGATGCAATTTCCACAAAGTTTCCTTCGGATAACCAATTTTAATGGCCAATTCTATGTCCCGCAGGCATTCCTGTAAAGACAAAGAACACATCGAGTTTTGCAAGCATTTTTAGGTTGTCGCTGCGCCAATCGTTAATTACCTCATATCTGCACATGTGAAAGAAGGCTGCGGATCGGTTAGCGATTGCTACTGCAAAACAATTGTCGTTGTCAGTAGCGTATCTCGCGCTCTCGGTATACATTTGGACGCTCTCTGGATAACGTTTTTTTTTGAAAAAATTATTTCCTTCATCTTTCAGTTGTTTTGCTTTGTCGTTACATTTTCTCATTGTTTTGTTTTTACTCTTGCAACAATCGAGCCATCGATCTAATTTTGTTCTTTAAAAAAATAAGAAATAATTTTCGTCACACAAGTGGAACACAACAACAGGTGGTTATTGCACCCTGTCGTCGCCGTCGTAAAAAACTCACTGTACATCGCGCTTGTCAACGATCCATTCGAAAAATCCTTTTTCCGTGTGATCTTTGGGTTTTATCTCGTGTTTCATTTTCACCGAAAGATGAACAATTTCGATGTATGTTTGCCACTCCATTGTCTCCTATCGTAGTCAGTAATCGTTCGTTGTACGATCGAGTAAATAATTTGCCTCATTTCTCTTACCAGTGAAGAATTGCTGTCGTACGTTGACGCTTCAACGCCGACCCGTAGCTCCCGTTGCGATCTCATTTCTCTCGTTGGTATTTCCATATTTTCGAAAAATTGTTTTTGAAACGGAAAATCGCGAGTGCGTTGTTTGTCCCCGAAAAACGTGTGTAACAACTGCCGGCTGCAGCACAACAAAATAACCGTACCGCCGACACCGCATCTACCGGAACCGCGCGGATCTCATATACTTAGAATAATAATAACAACCACACGCGGTAGGGATGCGTTTCAACTGTTTTATCGGGAGCGGATAAGTGGACTTCTATAAAGAAAAACACGATGCGCATGCGATATACTATTATACAAGTGTTATATTGCAAACAATCTTATTTTTCATAAATATCGTGAATAATAAATGTTACAATAACGTATACGCGCGCAGAACGGAATTTACAGTATATACAAGTTACAATTTTATTTTCATAATTTATTACTCAGTATAGAAGCGACAAAAAAATGTGTGATTGCGTGAGCGAAAAACATTTTTTTTTAATCTCACTATGCGTTCAATCGATCGGTCCGATTAACGCTTCCCTTCTGCGATATCAAATCCGACTGTCGTGCGATAACGAAGCGCGAAATAAATAATAACACGACAATGATCGTTCGTTCGCGATCGCCAGTGGCTTCAATCCGATCGAAACTTTGTTATAGGATATGAAATATGACGGCGAAGAGGAGACTCTGAGTTTTTTAAAGGCCTCATTGTTGTTTGTGCACTTTGCGAGGAAAAAAAAATTCTTCCCCGAGCGAATTCGACGATGCGCTGTAAAGAAAAAAAGCTTCGCGGAGCGTTTCTGAGATTGACTCGATACGAGACCCTCCCACGTTCGCGAAATTAAGCTCACAATTTTCTCACCGTTGCTATAATACAATTTATCATCGTGCGACCGATCGATACGTTCGAAAATTCTCTCACTGATTGCTATTGTCGGTTTGACACAGCGACGACAGTATGTCTTCGTATCGTTGCATATTAGTCTCAAAAGTTTCAAGCTGCTTCGTGAGATCGCCGACCTGCTCGGCGAGAGTTGTTTCTTCGGAAAAGGCTTGTAGTTGCGGAGCGCTCTGGCACTCGCGATAGAAAGCCCCCAAGTCGCTGTTCGTATTTGTACCGGCAAACGGAGTTTTCTGTAAGACGAACAAAAAAAAACTTTTTTTTTTTTCCTTTTGAAACTTTGCGAAGAAGAAATCTTTGCAAGAGCAAAGCAAAACGCCGGCGCTAAATAAAACCACACACACGCAACTTTAAGGCATTTAACGGCGTGAATAAATAATTACCAAGTCTACCATAATGAAATCATCGTTGGCACTGGTCATCGAGCAGCTGCTTCTTCTCGAGCCGTTCCGCGAATTACACTTTGGTGTTGTGTTGTCGACTCCCGCCTTGTCGCTGTTACCGTTGTTGCTGTCCGTCGTTCCCGTGGCAGCTGGAGCGCTCGCGGTCGACGCTGTTGTCGTTGTCGTGGCTGTTGTTGCGGCGGTAGTTGTTGCGCTCCCAGCGCTCGTTGCCTCGAGAACCGATCCCGGCGGTGGCGAAGTTTGCCGCGGCGTTAACAATGAACTAAATGGTACATCGGGTATCACGAGATCTTCTTCGTTCACGACGACTTGTTTGTTTACGACGAATGCACCGACCTTTATCGTATCGCTCAATGACTTTGAATTTTCTTCGCTGCAAACACGCGAAAACAAAGATTCATTAGATATTTACAAAACACGATTGCGAATGTTTATCTCGCTGAAGAGAATACATAAGTGAAAGAGTGAAGCAAACCTTTGTTGATAACGTGCGTGACGAGGACTCAGATCGGAATGAAAATGATCGCTCTTCAGCATAATAGAATCTCGACTTGTATGAGTCGGTGATATAGTCATTTTAGTTCTGTAAGATACGGACAGGTGTATCGTCCCCACCGGCGTGCATAGTTGACCAACTCTCACGTGTTTATAGTTATCACCTGCGAACGAAAAAACAGTTTTTCTTAATAATCCGATAACGCAAAGATCCCGCGATCGGATTAAAATTCTGGAGAACAGGGAATGCTGCAAATGTGTACTAATATCTCAGAGTATCTGTTTATCCCGACGGAATCTCGTCACGATTGCGTACAAAGCAAATCATCGCTACGCTCGTGACGTGATAAATCCGAGATATTCACGTATAGAAATTACTCAATTCAATTTAATAAATGATTATTTATTCCTACTATTTGTTGACTTATTTTTCAATTTTGGATACCAAATAAATGAAATAATAATGTTATTTGTGCGCTTTTACATCGAGAATAGTATTAAAAAAAAAGTGATTTTGTAAATTTGTTCCTTTGCTTGTTTATCCATACCTAAGGTGTGAAGCTGCGGCTCTCCCATGTAAATTCTGTAGCACAGAAAATAAGAATCGGGCCCCTGTCTTCGGCTTAATTTGTAAGCCGGCGTTATTCTCGACACAGAAACCAACGATTTCAACAAAATTCCCATTCTGTTGTAAACTGTATAAGTTACTCTGATCGTTGGATCGCTCTGTTCTGGAAGAACTCCGAGACTCCAAGTTTCCAAAACCATTGTGTCGCCTTCCACTGTTCTCAATGATATCTCAATGCAAAGAGGTATCGTGGAACTGACCAATTCACCGCAGAGAACTCTCTTTGCCTCTGCCAATACCTCCGGAAGATCTTGTATCGCAAGATTGAACTTTGAAAGAAAAATCAGAAAATTATAAAAAAATTAACGTTTGAACATTTGTAATATAGGTGCGATAAAAAAATCTCTAACTCACCCAATCGGCACCCGATGAATCAGGTTTGCATTTTGTATTGACTTTTTCGCCAGATCTCGACTGAACGATAATCTGCGCAGCTTTGAGTGCCAAAAATTTCGTAAATTTATCTAAGTCCTTTTTGTCCTGCATACTCAGTTTCATGGTAGACATGGTGCAAAAATTTGTATTTTCCGCTTTGTCGACGACTCAGCGAAGTTTAGGCTTAAGAAGCCTCTGAGACGTGCGAAACACGAATGCAATGAGAAAACGCATCTCTCCTCATTGCGCTGTCAGGCCAAAGTGATTGACCCATAAGATTTATCGATTAACCGCACTTTCTTGTGATTCGCTAATATCTGCGTGTCACTGTTGTGAATGGAATTGTCGATAGTTTCGATAGAATGTTTTTTTTTGGACGACAGATTTAGCTTAGCTGTCACGCGAAATAATGAAAAGCACGTGAACCCCGACGTCGACGACACCGCGGGTTCGTCGAAGAATTTCTTTTTGTATGTCACGCAACTTGAATTATTCAAAATTGAATTCGTAATCGAATTACAACGATATATGTAACCAACTGTCGCATAACGTAGTGGGGAAAAAATTGGGAGTAGAGGCTTTCTAAACGATTTTTATATTTCACTGTAAATTTGTGACACTCGAAAAAACGAAAACACGGGCACGCGAACTGTGAGCAATTAGCAACATCAATGTCGCAACGGGTTTTGTGCTCCCTGACGTGTTAAACGAGATACCAGACATTGCTGTTTTTAAAACGTATACCATGCAGTCCGTTCGACACGTTCGCTGCGTCGATGGAATGCGAAGTTGCGGCAGCCATATTGGGCGCATCGGTGGGGTGTAAGGGTGTGCACTAGTTCACCCACACGTAGCGGTTTATTATGTCTCGCTATTCATTAATATTTCACGTGTCAAACGTGACTGTTCCAATTTTATCGAGGCATCAGCGATGAAACGTAAGTATCTATACACGATGAATGAATACTCAAAAAGCATTTTTTTCCAATTACTATGCGGCGAATACAAAATGGTATATGGGTAACGGACATAACCACGTTCTTTATACTGGAAAGATCGTAAATCTTCGTTCCAGCAGGCTGTAAAAACATTGCCGCGTCATCGAGAATTTTTTTTTTTGTTCGAGGAATATTTTTTTAGTCTGAAACTTTAGCTGATATTTGTATTTCAAAAGCTAATTCATCTAAGCGTCGTTAGAGATTGATTTATACGTGTGACTGTGGGGCTATCGGCTTAGAGAACATTTTTTTTCGAGAGAGCGGAACTATATGATAATAATCTTTTTCCTTATCTACGAAATACGAGATAAAGAGATCGTGGCGGTAAAGCTGTTTACTCTGTAGATCAGGTAACCGTCCACGATTTCTACATCGCGCAGCATACAGAAAAAATAAATCACAATGCTCACTTTGAGAGTCTGCCATCTGGATCGTGAAACTGCATAGCCTGTTGCCGAGAATAATCGATAGCGACCGTTGGTAAAATGGATGTCTTGTGTTCCATATTATAACTCTAGTATTGTACTATTTCGTCGATCATCAATCACATTCTATTAGCTGAATGATCAATCACCTGGCAATAACTCTAGGCGGGTGTCAACTATTACCGAAATTACATAATAATTGAAACAGATTGTCGCCCAGTCTCGGAGAAAAGTTCGAGACCTTTCGACCGCGCTTTCGAATGAACTGTTGCCACGTGGCGCGTCACGTGGCGAACTGTCCCTTTCAAGAATTCCGTGCCCCACGAAAGGTCTTCCTGACCGCATGGCCCTTTTTCTTTGTACCGAGAAGAGTCTCTTGAAAATCTCATTGCAGCTGCCGAAAAACCTTTTGAACGGAGGACGTTTTTTTTGTCCGTAGAAAGTTTAGATAGCAACGACTTTTCAATGGTGTGAATAACCTTGAATAACGTAAATAGTACAGTTTCTACTCGTACTATTGCATTGTTTCACAAATGTCTACAATTTTATCGGCAATTCTTGAAAAAAATTTATGTCAAGTATATTAACGACTATTTCTTCAAGTCGTTCGCATAACGCGATCGATTAATAGCAAGCAAAGCTTTATGGGTCTTTTCCATTGCCAGTACTTGTCGTGACCCTTTCACTGCCCCATCGCGTGATTCGCCTGTAATTGTAGCTGATACATAATCGAGACCGGAATCGGATACACGAACCAACATCTTCGGTTTCGCTTATAGCATCGTGATCGTGAGTCATAACACCGAACGATTACCATACCGGTATACACGGAGGCGGGGAGTGTAATAAAAACGAAACAAAACGAATAAGACTTCTACTGTTTCCACTACATCGGTAGTTGATATATCGGGCCCGCCTTGCGCTCGACCTCGTCCGTTCATCGATGACGACGCCGACGACGACGAGAGGATTCGCCTAACAGATCTGCGCTCCGCCGTTGGCGTTGCCACGACCGGTCGCGCGAACCCAACACAGAGCCGAGAGCGGCAAAGCCGCGGGCGTCCTCGATGTCTGCGTCTGGCCACGAGCAAAGGAAAAGATCGGAAGCAAAAAAGAGAGAGCTGCCGATGGTTGTTACCCGGCGTTGGCTTAGCCCCGGAATCCCCCGACCCTCCGATGGGGACTCCATGCGGTATTTTATACACCGGAGAGCTCGACCCCACGCGCTCGCTGAAACCCCCTCGCGCTCCATCAACTATTCTACCTTACTCTTTTCTCTTCTATTTTTCGCACACGTGCACGTGTAGAGGAAGTAAAGGAAGGTAAAAAAAAAAGAAAAGATAAAGAAAAGAATATTGTGACCCTACCGATCGCGTCCAATGAGCGATTACCACTACCACTACTTCCCAACCACAACTTCCTAAGTTATTCTTTTTAAACGATTTCTCAAGCGTTCTACCGACGACACATCGGGATCGAATTTCTTGGAAGGGAACACCAATAAACCTTCGACATCGTGAAAATATTCTATCGAACCGTCAATTCGATGGATTTCATTGGCGTTTGACGAATTTTTTTATATCAATTTTTTTTTTTTATGAATAGATCGATAATCTACTTCCGCTCATAACCTACTTGTGCAATACGCCGATTGGTACACTTCGATGGTTTTTATCGTCATTATCAAGGATACGAAAAATCAAACGAGGAAAGAGAGTGGGATTACGACCTTCCGTTTCTCGGTTGTACGGCCGGCTGCGGTCTCGCGGAACATTCAAACGCTTCTAAGAGATCGTACCGGTTTGATATATAACTTTCACGCGTGACTGTACAACCGCCATGCCAACTGCAATGGAAATTTCCACTCCGGGGCGGCCGGCGAGGTTCGTCGTCGGCGGCACCGGAGGCCACGCAGTCCTCCTCCTCATAATCATCCTCGTCGATTTTTTTCCTCGTCGTCTTCGCGCCGCGCTTTCGTAACTGCGGTAAACGATTTCTAGTTCCTTCAGAATACGAAAAAATAAAAACAAAAAAATTGATTTGAGAACAAAATCGAATAATATCGGAACAGGAGATCATCCGCGACGGAGAAGACGACGGGGGCTTCTCATGTGCTCTTCTTTCGTTACGTAACATCAGCACAGTTAGCTTTGCTTATAACTCTATAACTAAAGTACCCTTTCTTTTTTTGCATCTTTTTTCATCGCAACGAATTCCCGTTCGAAGAATCGCTAATAATTATTTTCGTCTTGTTCGGTATTTCTTATATTTATGTTTAGTATTCATAGCGACGATGACGTTCGACCTCAACCCGTTAACGTACCGTTGCTTCGACCAACGTCATCGACGCGTCATCGCGATGCTGTTCGGAATCATAATATAAATAAGAAGAAATGCATGTGAAATTTTTGGCGTTTTGCCGCCTTTTTTTTCACACTTCCCTTCCTTTTTCTTTTTCACCCACGCGATCGAGTGGACGGAAAGAGAGTATAGAAATTGCTCCCACGCTGCGTGATGCGAACGCGTTAGAATAAAAGACACATTCCTATTTCAGGACTCGTATGGAACGTGGTATTGGTCCCCCGTAGGAGGTGCGTGTATCGCGTGTGTATATACGCATATATGTATATATATTTACTCGTGTAAAAACCCGAGACTCACGATACATCGATACCCACGTGCCGAACCTCTTTCACATCCCCTCCGAAGACTCTCTTTTATTCACGAAAAAATAAAAGTCGAGTTTTTCTTGAGTTTTATCGCCGAAATGCCTGTCTGTACCTATAATAAATCATATCGAAGTAATTGTCCCCTTCTTCGTCACAATTATCGATCGTAAACATAAAAGCATCATTTCGATATATCGAAACATCGATATCCAGAGTTGACATAACCATTACGAACGCTGAGTTTATTATTATTTTTAAAAAAATTTCCGCCATTAATTCGAAAAAAAAAATGAATGTTATCTTATCTAAAGCTTACATTGAAAATATTATCGTTATATCCGATCTCTTAAAAATTTGCGAAGTTTTTCGTCCAAAAATTACGCGATATACATAAACGAGAGCGTCGCCATGGAAGCCAGCAGACGGCGGACGGGCTGTTACCGAGAATTCTAGGAAAAAGCCAAACCGCTTGAGTTCAAATAACCATTGTTCACGCTGTCCGTAAACCCGTGTGTATACGCGTAACGCTGTAAATGCGAGTACACGAGGATACTTAGTTATCTACTCAGGTTCCTCAACAACGAGTCCCGGCCGATCGATAGTCTCGTGGCGACTTTGTGCTCGCGATACGCGATTAGGGTTGTCAACTGCAACATCGTCACCGCGGTGTCTCCCGTTCGGTTTATCGATTAAACATTTTTTTTCTTTTTTTATCGCGTCTTTTTCTCCCATTTTTCCGCTTGAGAGTCGCGAAGAAACAAAGATGGAACAATGATGTATCGTCGGACAGAAGTATTAATGAGAATTAATTTTTTTCGTTGAGTATTCGGCGAGCCACGTGGACGAGGTATGCGGTTTGGTTCGAAAGTTTTAGCGCGAACTGTACCCGGTCTCCGGGCCCCACGCACCCATGTCAGGCCTCTTTTCTCGCGTGCGCGCCGGGGCCTTCTCTGGCGCCTGTCCCCTCGCTTAGTACTTCTCTATACACATATATCTATACAGATATATCTATATACATCTGTATAGATAGTTCTGTGTAGGTTACCGCATACATTCACAATTGGCCCCTCGACTTTCAGCGCACTCTCCGTCGCCGGCACTATACTACACACGGTATGCATTATTGTATACAGAACATTTCTTGTACCAGCGACGGCGTCGAGATCGAGCCTCGTTCGCGGCTCTCACGAAAAGAAGAATATACTGTATCGACTGAGATACAGAACGACAACGCTTATCGGTCCCATTATGCAAGAAATTACGTAAATAATCGCCGCATCTTTTCAAAGTCACGATGTTTTATAATCGATCGTTATCAATAAAAAAACAAATAAAGAAATTCTTCCAATTTTCGTCGAAATGACTACGAGATTTTATTTCGCGATTGATAATATAACCTCCAAATTAAATAACTTTTTTTCCGCTCGACTTCCGTCGAGAGTCGGTCATAGGTTATTTGTTTATTTATTCAATGTTGAATTTGTTTGCATAAGTACTGAGATACTTCAGAAATTCTCGATGAGTTGACGAGAAGATTATGAAAACTCGGTCTCTGGGAATGCGAGGTAATTGCATTATGCTAATCTTTCTGTAGTTATACCAAACAGCTATATCTATAGCGTGCGAAATGAACGAAAAAAATCCTGAAGCAATTTTACTGACAATGGTGACCGCATAGCTATATCGGCCGAGTAATGGCTCTTTTACGGTGCATAACACTTCGCATACTGCGTCGTTCTATTCGCGAGTCCGCGATAATAAGAAACGAAAAAGTTCGAAACGATAGACGAACAGCGGGAAGATTTATTTATGTTTGTCGTGAAGTTGCGAATTTTGAATTACGATACTCGTATTAGAATATGAATTAACCTTTTTGCTTATGAAAAAAAACGCCGTGTCATCCGTTTTCCGTTTTTTGCTCGATCTGCGCATTATTAATCGCGAGCGTATCGTATTGCATCGATTCTCGATTCTGCTCCGAGTTTCAAAGATCGAAGCCGGACAGCCCTCGATTCGGATAAGTCGGGGTTTACACACATTCAGCAGACTCCACGTGTAAGAGACACGAGTTCTCCCGGTTAGCAACAAAGGAGAGCTGCTAACCGGAGAAGGTATCCGCGCGAACGCGTTCGCTCTTTATACCCAAGAGAATCCAGTGGCTCGCGGCAAAATAAGTTCCAACAGTTTCGCGACTTGGATCAAACGAATTCCTTTATTCGTCACTGTGCAATGAGAAGTTACGCATATGTGCGGTTTTGGCGCTCTGAATAATTTCAAGAAACTAACGAATATGGACATTGCGATTTGGTTAGATAACATTATTATTTTATCGCAAAAAGTTTTAGACAATATTTCGTATAAACAAAATTATTCTTACGTTTCTCGCGAATGAATTACATTGCCATTGAAAAAAAAATGAAAGGCTCCGACAATATATCTTTTTTTTTAATGACAATACACAATCGTCGAGTTTGCCGTAAGAATAGCGTCGATAAGAAATAGCGATTGACGTGAGAAAATAAATGTCAGTATCGGAAAAAAATTATTTTTACGCATTAGCTTCTCGAGATTTAATTATATCCCATTGAAAAAAAAAATTCGGACACTGCGATAGTATGCATTCGATAATTTTTTTTTTCAATAAATGTCAAATTTCTCGTAAAACTTTGTGTCATAAAACGATAAATAATGATAATTATTTGAGAAAATAGATGTCAGCGTCGAAAATTAAATTAATTTTACACCATTCGCTTCTCGCGAATTAATTATATCCCGTTTAAAAAAAGTTCGTACGTTGCGATAGTATACCTTCGATAATTTGTCTTTTTATGAAAATAAATAGTTGTCAAATTTGTCGCGATACGTCGTATTACAAAACAGGGGACGATAAAAATGTATAATTGATTTGTGAAAATAAAAAATGTCAGCGTCAAAAAAAAATGTTAATTTTTTCCTCCCGAAACAATTATATTGTATTAAAAATAAAAAAGTTCCAAAAGTCCTACAATGTGTCTTCAATTTTTTAAATTTGCAATGAAAATAAACAAACGCCGAATTTGTCGCAAGACTCCGTACTACAAAATAATAGGCGTTCAAAAAACAATGAGTGACGTGAGAAGATACATGTCAGTGTCAAAAGGATTTAATAAGATGAAATTGAAGTCACGTTGGCGTCCCATTTTTCGTCTTGTTTTTCCGCAAGGCTGTGTATCCCATCCTCGCCTTCCCGTGTGTTATATCGCACAGTAGTGCGCGACCGAGAGCTTACGTCTGCACAAGGTCTGAGCGGGTTACAACGTCATCGCGAGTGTTGGGCGCTGTGCTCTTGACGTTGGTTGGGATCGGCGAGGAGTTCGGAAGGGAAAACCGGGCGCGGGAGGGGAAGGGGGGGGAGGAAGGGGACGTCTGGCGTCGAGAGGTCTGGGTCGTTCGAAGATCGACATTTGGGGCAGCATCTCTCTCTCTCGTTCTGTTCGCCAAATGCATTGATGTAGAAGATTACTATACACACACACACACACACACATTTTCGTATATATATGTATATAAGCACTACATCGATGTTATGCCCGTCGTCGGGTGCGCGTGGGTGCGAAACTATAACTAAGGTCGTTCCACAACCTTCGGTGAGTGCTTTCGCGACAATATAATATTCTTGTTTGGTTAGGTACTTGGAAAATCAACTAGACAATGGTCCGTCTCCTTCCCTATATCTCTTGAATGTTTGAGGTTACATCATCGCGCGAGTAACTTCCGTAAAAATTTTATTTTTTCTAATTATCCACTTGGAATAATTTCGCGATACTTTATAAGAGCAATTAACATGAAGTACTAGCAGTGGATTGTTATTTTATTTAATTTTTTTCCAATCTTTACGCATAAAAGAAACTGAGAGTGAAACCCCTCGTGTCCTTGAATAATTGACGGCGGTAATTTTGCAATGCGCTGAACGCATAACCTATAATTTTCTTTTACCGCGTGTTCGTCGACATCGATGATTGACGAGATGAACTTTTGCGCGTTATGCGAATTGCAATTTCATTCGCTGACACGCTGCGTACGAATGTCGAGATCCGTTGCTGCGGGCGCAGACTGTTGTAAAATGAAGGCAATCGAGCTTCGAGCGAATTGATGGAAAAGTTTATTAGCTAATGTTCCAAATATAGAGAGTATCGTCTCTGTCTATCATCAACGAGAATTAATGACAAGAGTGGACGCGGATCAATTGACGGAAATTATTGTATTTTTCCTCGGAATCTTCGAGACTTAAACATATTTTTTTTTATTGGCTTATCGTACATAAACTCCGAGTTGAGTTTATTTACACAGTCTGTTACATTCGCTTCCGTCTATTATATGTTGCAATATTCAAGATTATCGCCGTATTTTGATACCCCTTTTATTTTTTTCATTATCGCGCGCTTTTGAAAATTCGATTCGCGCGCTCACGGTGCACATGAAATAACGTGCGTTTCGCATTCTTCGCGAAAGCGTTAACGTTACGCTGCCGTTTTAATATTTTGCGCTGTGCGCGATGAAACGACTCGTTCGCGAACGCGCGGCTTCGCACATTCCTCGGGAACGCGGGTTTACGATCTCACATACCGAGAATTATAATCAATAATATTTTGTCGACGTAACGTGTGCGGCGAGCAATTGAGACACCGACGCGTTCGGGAAGTTCAATTTTTATTGCGCGTAATAAAAATCGTATAAATTGTATAATATTGTGTAATAACGTCTCGAAAGCCAATGTCACAATCTTATGATTCTTCTCTAAGTGAAAAATGTATGTTTCGAATTACAATTTTGCAAAGATTTCGAATAGCCGTTCCCAATAACCGAGAAAATGTTAAATTCAGTTTACAGTCGAAAAATAATGTTTTTTTTTCTTCAAGTTTTGCGTTTTATCTATTCGCGTTATAGTAACTTGACAAATTTATTTTAAACGATTCGTGAATAGACAGCTCGATTACGGCTGATTTGACGTTATCAATTCGTTTGGATAATATTTCCCTGTGATGCGATAATTCGATGGCAATCGAACCGGATGTCATTGCGGCTGAAATCTGCCGCGACAGCGCCGTTGCTGGGGCTTCTTATCGCGTTACAAATCGTTTGCTCAATTCATCAAACGGAAAAAAAAAGAAATCGACAATGCAACTGAGCTGAATTTTTCCATCGCTCGATTAATCCGACGTGACTAAATCGACGTTCCATCACACATGCAACGAAATATTGTTTATAAGCAACAAAATGGGGGAAGCGGTTAGAAGCGGTCAACACAACTGCGCAGGAAATTCGCAACGCGATCGTCCTCCTCGGTTTCGCGTTTCACCTGGAATCGTTGAACGTTTTTTCTTTTTTTTTTCTTTCGAGCTCTTCGCTACGACGCGCAACAGCCGCGCGATATCTGCGTGCCGAAGTCTGCGCTCCCTAATCACTGCCGAGTATCTCGTTCCCCCGGCATTGAAAGAGCGAGAAAGTCCGAAACATCGCAGTGAGAGATTGGGATAGCGAAAGCACATTTCGCTTAGTAGCTCGTTTCAAGGCGCATTCCTCGATCGTGATGCTTTTTTTTTTATTTTTTATTTTTCTTGTTCCTAAGCTAAGCTCTTACTTCTCCCCTTTCGCTCGGACCTCGAAACTCCTTCGGAAGATTCACGAGAGTAGGGTTGCCGACGATTCTAATATTAGTTCGGTACGCGTCTATTTTCGCTCGGCGCGCGATAGACGTTCCCCTAGTTGCAGCCTACTTGCTGCACTCGCGCATCCAACTCACGGCCTATTATAATTTTGTATCTAAAAAAATTCAGTATCGTGTTTTTTATTCGCAAGATTTCAAGGTAACACGATAACGATTATACGAGGTAATTTAATACAAAAATCCCGAAATTTTATACATACAATTGGTAAGTGATACACTTCGGTAAATAAAAAAATATCGTCCTACATGAGGTTAGATTTCTCCCGCAAATTATAGCCGCGAAGGTCAAACATCGAAAAGAAGATACATTGCGAAAAAACATGCAACACTTCGCCGTGAACGGAAAAGATAATAGACTCGAGAAAGTTGAGAACCAAAAGCTATATCTCATTCGTTGAAAGTAGATTCGCTATCGTATCTATTAAAAAAATCAACGCTATCGCATTGATTTCTAAAAAAAAAAAAAAAAACTTCGATACAT
Organism: Cryptus viduatorius; assembly: GCA_964006125.1. Lineage (NCBI taxonomy): Eukaryota > Metazoa > Arthropoda > Insecta > Hymenoptera > Ichneumonidae > Cryptus > Cryptus viduatorius. The sequence goes on from OZ023222.1 coordinate 16,480,556, forward strand.
CGACGACTGTTCATCGACCAATTCGCAAATTTCGAACATTCGATCTTCACGCTGCTGTGGATTTTACAGCCGAAAAAAGAACAACAAAAAACAATATCATGCGTTCTCGATATAGTTGCAGAAACAATTTCTCGTCGTCACGTACATTGAGTCATCGTATCAATGTTTTTTTTTTCCGCTCGCAAACCAAACGCATGTCAACGTAAACACAGACACCGAAAAGAGTCGTATTTCAAGGATTGTATGCGTTCTATAAACATTCTACAATCTTACGACGATTAAAAAAAACAAAAAAAACTCTTTCAATTAGTAGATAAAAAAAAAATCGGCTTCAAGAAAGTCCGAAATAACCGCAATTATAAATATATTAATATTTACTTGCGCCGTCGTAAAAATGCAAAACTGGTACTTCACGACAGGATCGTAAAACTATCGAAAAAAAAAAATTCTTCGAACCGCAAACAGGGGGTTTTTCCCCCCCAGGAAACATTCCCCCCACCGTTGCTACGACTATACACGAGGCTCATTCATCGCCTCTGGCTCTCCATTCAGAGGACTCTTTTCTTTCTTTCGTTTTTTCATTCTTTCTTTTGTTTCCCTACTCTTTCATACTCACGCAGAATCCGCGTACTGAAAACTCAGCGAGCATCGACGATTGGCTGACATCGTATTTTTTTCCCCTTCTCTCGTTGTTTTTTTCACTCTTTGACGTCAACGGACAATAGATCGAGGGTTTGGGAAGCGCGAGTCTAGGTCTAGGACAAGAGAAAAGGGCATCCGGGGGCTGCGGCCTGGCGCCTGGTAGTCGAGTGTTACACGCAACGACGGAGAGTTTCTCGGCACGGAGGGGACTAAGGGGTAGGCGTCGTGGCGTCTCGACGAAAAAGAGGGGCGAATGAAGACGGCGACCGAGGGGAAACTTCGTTCGATCCCCACGCGAAACATATCCAGCAGGAAAAGGAAGCGATGTTCGCCACACGATGAGAAGCCGTACTGCTAACTAAACTGAGAGTTTTTTTTCCTTATCGCGATCTTTTTTTTTTTTGCATATCTCCGTCTCTATTTCGCTGCTTATGTCGAGCGAACTAAACGCAAAGTTGGCTTAGAGTCGCTTTAGAGTAGATCGTCGTCGCGCAGTGGTGGCGAGTCAAAACTTCCGAGAGAAGGAGGGGGGGGGGGGGGGGGGGGAAGGAATAACCGCGCTACACTCTAAGTCTCTTGCTCTCCTACAGCAATACACAAGAAGGGAAAACTGGGAATCGCCAAAGGAAAGTAGTGGGGGAAGCAGCGCGGTACGAAAACGTACGGTATGAAGCTTGACGAAGGGAAACCGGTGGAGGGGGGGAATGGTGGGGAGAAACCACGGAGGCGCGCGTTCGAGTTGACTCGACGGTTCGGGCCGAGTACCGCGGCCTCCCACATCGCGATCCTCATTCCTCGTTCAGACTCTAACATTGTCGCAACACACACGTAACCCTAACTCTACGACAAGCAACAAAAAACAAGAATAACAAAAATCCAAGAGAGAATATTCATAAAACCAAACAGACACAATTCAGAACGGAAGAGGTGGAAAACGCAAACGTTATTTTTCACACCTTCGTTCATTCACTGAACGAGGAAACAAAGTGCTAATTGTAAACAATAATAATATATACGATTTTTTTTTGTTTTTGTTTATCGTAAATCTCATCGTTGTATATACATGAGACAATATATACATTTAAATAGATTTTACTTTTCGTAAAAAGGAAAAAAAAATACGAAACGTTGGATTCCGTGAGTGTAGGAGTTTCAGAAAACGATATATACACATATATATATATTATTGATATATAACGAAGGAAAAACGAGAGTGAGAGTGCCGAGAGGAGAAAGGAAGCCCGAGGCTTTGGTTTTTTTTGCCAAGTCGAAATTTCGAACTTCAGTTCGTATACAAGACAGCTGACTCGTCGGGGCGAAAAAAAATAAATAAATAGCGAAAAGCGAATACAGCGAGGAGTCGCTTATTATCGGAGACTCGGCGAAAAATAACTTTTTGGAAGGATGTCGCACAAAGTGCCGAGTCCAGGAAGTCCGCCGGCTAATGGTGGTGATTTCAAAGTGAGTACACGTTTTTGTGATTTTTCTTCCTTTGCTATTTCGATATATTGTATTTCCGTTCGTTCGTGAAATCTTCTCGTATTTCTCGGACATTTTCGCCGTCTTGAGGGATTCCCATGACGCAAACGCTATCGGCCCGATTATGAGACACCGCAAGCGTCCGCGTAACGATAACATAGCCACGAGGAACTTTGACTTAACTCCGCTTTTACTCGATTCGATGTCTCGCGTTGGTCTCCATTCGTTAATAAAATATTTATTTACACACATGTGCCCCCGCGCGACTATCTATAGTGTGCAGTTTACATTCGGGCCGCGATATTATGGTAATTCTCCATCGCTTCGAGCGCGTGGAACGCGCGCACCCGCCGCCGGTATAGAGAAATAAAAACGCGCGCGCGCGGCAACAATTAAGGAACTTTGATATTCCATTTAATTTTAAAAAATCATAAAAAATATGTAATTCAAATGCAATGCAAAAAAAAATTAAATATTTTAATTCAATTTTCACAATGCGAAGAAAAAATTATCGGTTTTTTTAAATGGTCAATTGTACTAATGAGTTGCAATTGTTATTATTTTGATCGAATCCACTTAACGATACGTGACGTACTATGTAAATTGATTGAAACTTTTCCTCGTATCAATCGCTGACAACCGCACAGTTTTTTCATTATTTCGCAGAATCAACTTTGCAAAAATTGCGTCTATTAACGTAACATTTTACCGCGGAACTGGAGATTATAAATTTTCCGCGCATTCCTAAATGTCATTGTCATTGGTACACATATGTCGATGATCCTGTCTATGAATCATTACGTCTTGCGGGCGCTCCGTAATGCCTCGTGACGTTGAACGGTTTTATCGGTGAATCAAGTCTCACGGTTGCGGATCACATTTGATCCAAGTTAATAGCTTAGATAACGGCAACGCGTTGCAACGGTGACTGTGTGTTCTTAGGATAAAGTTAATTCGCTCTCTGAATAACGCTTCTGCAAATAGATCGCTTTCCGAAAGCGCGAACTGTTTTTTTTCCTTCTACACTACTGAAACACGATAACGAGACGCAATTCGCTTCTATCTTGGAAACAATGTCGTAGCCTCGTTATTCGACGGAGCTGAAGTGCGCTCCACTGAATAATTATAAGGTGTATTATCGTTTTGTGTTGTACATACGCGGAATAGTCGAGTTTTCGTCGAGTTCTCTTCCAGTTAGCGGGACTCAGTGTGTTTCTTCACTTCTCGCCAGTTGGACTATATATTCCGTTCCAATAATACATCTCTCCCTTCGGCCATCTTTTTTTGTTGGTTTTTTTTTTCATTTTTTTTGTTCTTTCGTCGAATTCTCGAATCGGGTCACAATTCTCCGTGCACACGCGCCGTCCGCTCGCGGAGCTCGCGCGATGTGTATATCGGAAATCTTTTACGAAAGTTTACGCGCATCGACGAATTTTTTTTCGTTCGAACTCTTGAAAAGCCACCCGAAAGTTTCGGGGGGCTTTTGATATCGAACTTTCGCCGGTGTTTCTATGCCAACGAAAGGTTCGCGATGTTATCGCGGCGTATGGCGCGTAGATCTCGAAACTTTTTCTCACTTATTCCTAACCTAAAAGTCAGCCGCGCATCTCCGTTCCGATGCAATTACCTTGGATCTCAATGAACTTGAACTCTCTCACGAGACACTGGTTACACACGAGCGATTGTGTGAATCGTATACTACGAAGAGGTTGCCGGTGCGTGTAAGAGATATAGAAGTACATCAACGGTGGCGAACCGATCGAAAGGTCAATGTATGGTCGCGTGACTCCTGACTGTTTTATGTCTGATATAGTTCGCATGTCAAAGAACCACGAGACGAGGCCTAAGCCATTGCTACGGAAAACTTATATCTGCAGTTTATGCAACGAAGCGTCGAGACTGCGCGTGTTGCAGTGAATGACCACTTTATTTTACGTCTTCGGAAATACTTCGATCTCAATTTTATTTCGATACCGAAATATATGGAATATAATAACATAGAAAAATAAAAAATTGAAATAAATTACAAAAAAAAACATCGAAATATTATTTTTTATTATCTTTTTTTTTTTCAATTTTTTTTTTTTTAATTACTCACTTAAGTGTTATTGGATTATTATCGAAGTAACGACTACGCTACTTTTCTTTTGTTTTATAATAACGGTCATTCACTGAGACAAGTGCCCTACATGTATGCTCTGTTGAAGGCATTTTATTTAAAAATGTCGCGCACGCTACTATAATGAACGGGTTCAACGGCACGCGACAACGTGCAGCGATACATCGATAACCCGTAAGGCCTCTCGCCCTCTGCCTCAACTCTCGTGATGCATGCGCGATATATACCAACATGAAACGGTTGCAACTCTCTCGCGCGCATACATATTTCTCGTTGCGTATTTAATATTAATCATATCGTCGTCGGCGATTGCGGTAATCGAATCCGTTACGTCAAGAACGCGCGACATCGATCTATATACACGTGTATCAACGATCCGTTACGTCATACAGGAATTCTGCGACTAAGAGAACCTGAGAATACGGGCGACGAGACCTCGAAGGACGAATGCGATGATACATCTTTATCGATAATCTATATATATTTTTTTCTTTTTCTAACAAATTCTTAACAATGATTGCGCGACCCACTTAAACCCTCTTCTGTAACGCGAATTTCGATATCTCCAATTCAAAGTTCCATCGAACAGATAAACCTTTAAAGCGCTGACCTCGAAGCGAATAAAAAATTGCGCATGCGTGGACTTAGGTTATGTCGAAATTATGGATGTTTCGAAGTCACTATCGTCATCGCGATTAATGCAAACGTTTGATTAGCCATTTTAACTACGAAAATCGAGGGCACTGTTCGTCGTAGCGGGTTATCGTGGATAATTTCCAGGTGTTTATAGTATTCTTTTCAACAATGACTGTTAAGTAATATTAGCATTCGCGAAGGCCGCAAGTCTTCCGCGCAACACTCGTCGCGTATATAATTATGTTTTTTTTTTTCTTCAATCGACTCGATAATTCAAACTGCAGTCGGCATAAATTGGATTTTTTTGTCTTTTTTCTTACATTCCCTATCGATGATCATTGGAAATACGATCTCGTGAACTTCCGGATCTCAATTTCGAACGTTAAAAAAAAATCGTTATTGGAAAACTTAATTATTAATAAAAATAAACAATTTTTTTCCAATCGGAAGATCGAAAAAATTTATCAATCGAACTGTACACGCAACGCGCAACGTTCGATCGTAATTCGAAGCTTCGCTGAGAAATGCAATGCAAGAACAACAGCAAAGGAAGGTGTAGGTGCCTAGGAAACAGGGCAGTTGTCGAGCGCAGCGAAACGCGTCATGGAAATTTCCTCACCTTCGTAAGTGCGCTCGCGAGTGTCTCGTTCGCTCGCTCCCCTTCGGCCTGTAGTTCGCGCGCGCGAAGAGTGCCCGTCGTGGTTCTCTTTGCGGTCTCGACGGGGCGACTCGCGATTTTTCCCCTCCGACGCTCGGCGTCTGGTCGCTCGCGGGTTCTTGTGCTCGCGCACACCTATAAACGTCTCGTAATCTATAGTATTACCAGCAAAGTTACACTCACCCAAGCGCCAGAGACATAGACTGTATTTTTTTTTTCTTTCTATTTCCATTATCCAATACGTCTACTCGCGAGAAGCGGTAGAAAAGCAGATATGGCTTCATTCGGTAGCCTAGAATTCCGCTTGCGCCTGAAGTTGAAGCGGAGTAGAAAAAAAATAGGAATACGACGTCGAGATATCGCAGGTAAGATTTGGATAGCAACGGTTATTGCGACTGTAGATCGAAGAACGGCATTTTTCACGTTCGGGTGCCATTGTCCTCGAGACACCATCGACGACGTTTCTGGATTCTTAAAAAAAAAAAAAAAAAAAAAAAAAAACGGCCCGGCAACCGAATAGGAGTCGCGAACTCGAAAGTCGTAACAGGTAACCGAACGATTAGAGTGTTCCGGCCGTTCCACTTCCGACTTCGACTCCCTCTACTCTCGCGGCCTCTTCTGCGTCTATTATACCTGTGTTACCTGCCCACCTACCTGTGTCGGCCAACTACGACTGGGGACGATGATTCAGCATAGTTATATTTTTAGGCGCGCAAAAACTCGAAGATAACAGTACCTTTGGACTCTGTTCGCGATACCCATCGCTACAACGTGTCATAAGCTATACATCGCGCGTATACGTACGGTAGTAGACTTCTGTGAAAATAACTAATGAGTTGACGGAAATGAAAAGTTGGCAACTATCAATCGTAGGATTATTTATCTTTCATTCATCTCGACGATCCTCTCGCGATGGGCAGTCAAAAGTACATATTTTCGTTGTTTTCGATTGTCGATGAATTTCCTCGCGTATTTCCTAACATCACGAGATATTCCGAAAATAATTAAATTTCGTGCGTTTCGTAAAATTACAGATAATCCGACGCGTAGTTTTACGACTTAGCGGCAAAATACTAATCGTCTATTATAAGTACACATTCGTTTGTTAGAGTCGAAGAGTTGAAAGTTTCTACATTGAGTTAACTGCGGTATAAAAAAAATTACGATTTTTTTAAAATGAATTGCACAATTGAATGTTTACAAGGACTGCATTTTTGAAAAAAATTACAGCGAACAGAAATTTTTTTGCGTTTATTGAAAGAATTTTTATTTTTTTCGGTTCGTTATAGAAATATCGCACAGCAAGAGCTCGCGATGCATAAAATCGAAACTGCAACAGTTACGTTTGTTGACCAACGCGTCCCGCACGTGTTTGAAACTTCCTTCATCGCTTATTCTTACACAGAGTCTTATCGTCACGCCATAAGGAAATATCGGTCGCGACTTTAAACGCGTGAATTTATCGCTTCGGCAATTTAACGAGTTGTTTCGCGTGCCGAGCAATTAAAAATATATCGAGAGATTCGCACGCGCAAGCGTGTCCTCTCGATTTTTGTTGAATGAATTTCTTCGCTCAACTTGCCGCTCTATTTGCCCGTTGATTTTCGCTGAACGCGGATTCCGCGATTCGACGAAAGTCACCGTTTTCTTATCATACCGAGCAATCCGAGTTGGAAGCAGGAATTAGCATACACTGTATCGACATCTACGCCACGAATGCGCTCCGCGATTAAAGTTTTGCATAGATAAATTCAATGACGCAACGACTCGTACTGATTTCTCTGCATTATATCTCGCGATTTAACAAGTTTATCTAAAAAAGAAAAAATATTCGAACTTCGAACGACTAGAAAATAAGACATTGTTTCTTATCCGCGATTACTAATGTTTCGTTTAAATGCACGAAAAAAAAAATCGAAATATTCCGAAATTATAATTTTTTTTTTTTCATCATAACCTCTAAATTATCCTTCAGCAGTTGTTCATAAATAAAAATACATCGATAAAATCGAATAAAAATAATCTCCGAAGAAAGTTCTCCGAAAAGTAACGATGATCTTTGAAAGAGTGAATCAACGATCGATGCGGAAAGTCCACCCGGAGGGTAAAAGTTCACGCGTTGCGTAACGTGTTGGGGATTTCAGACTGCGTAACGCAACTCGTCGCGAGTTTGAATTCTCAATAAGTCATTAAAAAAAACGCATGACTACCAATGAAGACATCCCACGTGACAGTAAAGCTGACTGCCGATTACCAATTTCTTTTTTTATTTTACGGGTCCCGTAGATCTGCCCACTTGCGCGTCACAAGGTCTCCCAACGGAATTGCCCAATTCGAATTTGGTACGGAAATTAAAACCCGCGTCAAAGTTCATATTTATCTTCGGTGACCGTGTCGAGGACAATCAATTGAACGCGTATTTTCAATTGTATATCGCTGACAACAGCGGCACATTTAGTCATTTCGACGTCGCGGAGCTCGCAGTTTGTCAAATAATTGATTGTTCGGTACGTACGCGCGAATTCAATAGGATCAACGACGATTAAAACTTTGCTCTCGTCGAGTTCTCCCACTCGCAATATCTCTATTTCTTGCGTTGATCGATTTCAATCGAGAGATCGAATATTCTCGGTTCGATCGATGTATATATTTATATATATACTTAGTCACAGCTGCTATAGCGATCGCGCATAGTTATAAAATAAAATGGCCTCGCGGCTTTCTCCGCTGACTGGTCAATGGCCCAAAGAGATCTTCGTCTCGAGAATGTGACTTTGCTTTATTGAAAGACGGGGTCATTTAGTCTCTGACGTTGACAACGCGCGCGCGTGCGCATGAAGAAATATAATTGTCAGCGATTCTTTGCAAACACTTCGCGCGCGAGAGGCTCCAACTCGATGGTTTCGCTCTCTGCTTATTACGATGTCTTTTCTCCGGTGATCGCGATCTTTGAGAAATACGCGAAAGAACGCGTCCACGCGACGGAATTAAAAAGGTCAACTCGTTTACCGAACCTTTGCTCGGGGTATCATCATCATTATCGTCATCGTCGTCATTATCAGAAGCTCTCCGGTGTACATTCGTCGTCCCGAAGCGCGTCGGCATTTCAGGGGCAGCGCTCCGAAAACGAGAGATTCTCCGCGGGCGTTATCGTCGCTCACGCACTCGCGTGATCGTATTTCCAAGCTATGGTTACTCTCTCGACGAGGTCTCATGCAGGGATTGTAGGATACAAGTACGCGGTACGCGCTCCGCACCGTTCGCGCTTCGCAGGAACCAGATGAGGATGTGACGTAGCCACGTCGGTCAGATTTGCTAATTTGTTATTGAGCCACTCGTCTCTTCTGTGTGGCTTCGCGTTCGTTACACGGGGGCCGGACAATGCATCAAATTGTTACATACGTATATATGCGTGAAGTGACTGAACAAAAACCCTCTCTGCGACCGTATATTTCGCGCATCACCTCTCTAACGATCTCTACGCGTGTCCGAGGAACGAGCTGTACGCGGCTCTCGTTCGCTTACGAATTCACATCACGTTCGCACGATTTTGTCCCATTGGCCATTCAAATTTTTCGCTTGAAATATTGCGTCATGCGAATTTGCTTATCATCAATGAACTTTTGTGTACTTAGGGCTCTCAATTTTATCATTTCATTATTTAAATTTTTTTTTTTTCTTTATTTTTGCCTTTAGTTTGGCATTCTGAACTTTGATCATCGCGTTCGTCGGTACTTTCCAATTACGAAATCGTTTCGTCGTAGTAATTTCAGCATTACTGTCCGCACGGCAAATTTGTCGTCTGCGATGCCAATTGGATCAATTGATGATGTCTGATTCAAGTCAATCGACGCGAAGGGTGATTCTCGTATAGATGTATATATGTATATATCACTTCGAGTGTCGTTAACACGCGATAGACACGCTGAACCATCGATCGTGGGGCGCGATCTATGTATACATTACTTTCTTGAGTTCATAGTCCGTTTTTCCTCGCGCACTTTGTTTCGTCGTTTAAATAACAATGCGCTCCGCAAACCGCCGTTTTTAGTCGCGAATTATTGAATAACTCTGACGATTCAAAATTTCGAAGATTTTTTTGAATTTTTGCGCTCGTGAATAAATATTTTTAAAAATTATAATTTTATTTATTTCTATATAAAAAAAACTCGATAAATTCTCAACTCGAAAAGTGATTTCCTTTAGTTATTTTTTTTTATTAAAAATAAAAAAAATTAGAAAATACGAGAATCACAGCAATTAAAGCGATTAACTGCTTTCGTTGATTACAGTTTTATCGATTGTGCAAATTTTCTATTGCCTAAAAAAAAAAAAAAAATCGACGGTGACGCGGTTCTGTGAGACGCCAACAAAAAACGCGTCTCAATAAACACAACTTGAAGGAACACTTGAATAAACGTTTTTTTTTGCTCATTCAGTTCAATGTCAACGATAAAACTTAAATTCGATTATAACTGTTCGATCGACGATGAAACATTGCGGAAGCGATAAGTTATTCGTGTAAATATGATTCATCGTATCCACACAAGTATATTAATAAAAAAAATTGAATTGAAATACTTCATCGCGATATCGACGATCAATGCCGAAACGAACGACGACGACCTTGTGGCCGATAGATCGATCTTTTTGCGGAACAACTGGTAACAACTTTGGTATCCGTTCGAGGATCAAATAAATCGATTTCCGGTTGCGCATTCGGTGCAACAAATTGTTCTTTCTGGCTGTTCGACATCATTCGCGGAACGCGTGTAACGCGCTCTCTCTCGGAGTTTTGCCCATTCGCCAAAGATTTTCTGATGTAATCTCCTTCGGCCGTTATAAGTGACTCAGTAGAACGATCGTAATTCTGCAGAGTCAACCGCAGCAACGAAAATAGTTACATCCGACGTAAATAAAGACGCATTATACCGATGAAAAAATGAAAACTCTATCGTCGCTGTTCTGAAAATATTACATTTGCTCCGCGTGTTTATTCCTAATTAAATTCGCCTATTCCGTTGCGATTGATAAATTAGAAATTTACATTGGGAAAAACGAGACACCGGGGGTCGTGTTTATGCGTCTCTAGAAACACATTATGCAATGTTCGAAACGCAGTGACCTACGAATTGCAAAGTCGAGACGAACGCTTATTAATAGCATAAGTTTCCCTTAGCCGGAAGTAAACATGACAAGTGGAGTTAGGAACTCGATGTACGGCGATGGCGTGATTCCAAAAATAATTCGAAAATCCTCTAATTTCGAGGCAAATATTTTTCCTGTTCTCGTCGAGATTCGTTTGTCGATCCGCCGATAATACCGGTCCGGATATATCGACGCGATTATTGTCCTAATGATATTCGCACTTATTTCATCGTCGTTATTATTATCGTACTATGCAAATTGCGCAAAAATTTTACCGGTCGGTGAAATAATATTGTCGACTGTCTCGGGGGAGTAAAACAAAACTGGCAAAAACCGGTTTTCATCTTGTCAAGTCGGCGCACGCGGTTCGCACGTTGCCAGGAAGTCAGGATTAGGTCACATGCGCGGGCGTTTTCGGTAAACTTAGGTAATCTTCGTCTCGCTTCTGGAATTTATAGGTGGTAACCGTTTATTATTTCGATTAAAAAAACCAAATTTCCGTGCGATTCGTATCATTTTTTTTTTTTTCGTAATTCGGAATTGAATAAATTAACGCGATTTTTTACCAAACTGTTTTGTATATTACTTTTATTTATTTCATATATATATTTTACTGTACGTAAAAAAATCAAATTTCAATACCATTCGTATTATTATTATTATTATTATTATTATTATTGTAAAAATTTGTAATGGAGTCGGTTAACTTTTAATGTCCATAACATTCATTGAGATTAAACAAATTTTTGGCGCGTTGTTGCAACGCTATTTTTTCCGCGACTCACGTGGTCCCAAAGACCACAAAGCGGAAATTGCGAAATTAAAAAAAAAAAAAAGAAAAAAAAAAACATCGCAACGAGTATTTTTCCAATGAGAAAAACAAGTCGCGATTACATAGTATGCGCGGTATTGTTGTATCCGTGAGTACGGCATCGCCAAGAATTAGCGTAGTGGCGTCATGACGTTGATGATCCGGTGACCTCGTAGCAGGCGCCTCAAACCTGTGCGCCTCTAAAATGCACCGGCATCAGTTAGCCAGAAGCTTTTCCCCCGCGAACTCTTTCTATATTCTCTAATCCGTGTCTCACGTGGGAGATGGATCTCGTTCCGTTGGAGGAAAAGTGTATCGTCAACGAAATAACGTCCGCCCATTTGCTCTTCCTATTTTCGCACCGACGGGCGTTTGTGCACCACCGTTGCGGGGCGTTAGGAGTCCAGTGTTTATATATAAAGATCGCCAGCCCCCACGTCCTCGGGACATTCTCAAACGTTTTGGCAACGATCCCCTTAGTTTCTGCGTCGTGCGACCGAGCTTCGCGCGTCTAGCCACTTATCTACGAACCTCGCGAAGCTGATTCGTTAAACACGACGTCTTTCGTATAACTTCTACCTAAACCCCTGGCGCTCTTGTATTACTACTACGACAACGTATCTGATACCAACGTTTGAGGGTCTTCAGCATCCCGGCGAGTTTGGCTAGAGATCGCGATCAAAGCTCAAACAGTTTGCGTTGGATCGCGGTGCCGCGCAATCGAGTTCTTCATCATCATCTTCTTCTTCTTTGGACTATCAACTCTGCGCTGTGCTCGTGTTGTCATTTCTGACGAAATTTATTTTTTTTTTATTTTTTTTTCTCCCCTCGAATTATTAAAACATACGATAAAAAAAATTTCATACAAAGTGGAAAAAGTTTCGCGATAATAATATCGACTTCGCGGGTGTCCCAAATGCGGTCTCGTGCGCCCGAGATCTTCGCGCGCACGGTGGTTCGGTGACGTAATCGTTATCCGTAGCGTCGCTTATTGGGCAAACGACGACGCGTGGTGTTCGGTTGATTTACTCTCCGGGAAAGAAACAATTGAGAGAATCGATACTTAAAGGTTTCCGAAAGAGGCTTCCCGGGGTGTTGACGATATCGAATTGTGTTCGAACTTTTTGGGACGTCCGTGAATCCATTGGCATCGGACACCATTCTCGTGAAATAACTTCGCGAGCATTCGCACCGATTAGAAAGACAAGCCAATCGGTATTCTTCGCTGGGTGTTTGACCCGAAAAAGATACAAAACTGCATATAAATAACTTAGTGCTTAAAATAAACACTGTTATGACTCTCACCTTTAGGACGTCATTGGTGGTCGTTAAATCGGTTAATAAAAACAAAACAAAAATGAGTGCAATTTTAGTTAATAATGTTTAATAGAAAAGTGAAGAGATAATTACGAGATAATTAAGTTAAACTCGTTATTAGACTTTAAAGGAGAAGAAAAAACAAAAAACATACAAAATGGGAAACGCCGACAGCGAATACGACGTCGAGATGAGTTCCCTATCGTCGACGTCGCTGAGGGACGCCCAACGTGGACTGGTTAAGATAACATTTTTTAAAACGATTCAAATAATTTTTTTTTTGTTTTTTTCCAAACGACTTCATTCTGTTTACGTCTTCGTAAATACGCCATTTTAATTGTATCAAAGTACAAAGAACACCGCGGTATGATAATGGAATGCGGTAACGCTTTGTCGCGTGTATTGTAATTAACTTCGCGTTGTCACACTCTTCGAAAAAAAAAAAAAAAAAAATTGCGATAGTACGGCTTTTTCAATAGCTCGGCGAACGGGTGTTATTAAAGCCTCTCGTACTCAATAGACGCATTGATTCCCTCGAGGTTCGCGCCGTGGACACAGAACTCTATTCTCGGCAATTGCACAGTACGAATCGCGGCAAAGTCACGCGGTCAAACGTACGTCTCTGTTTGTATACGCAAACACATGGACGCGACACAAACGCGAAGAATATGATTTTCTCCTCGTACAGGATAATTCGCGTGTTCGATTCAATGTTTGCCATGAAAACAATATAAAAAGAGCTCACGAGTTCTCGTCGTCGTTTCGTTGCTTCGAAACTCGTGTTTCGATGTTTGCACTCTGCCCACAAAGACGCGTCTCGGAAATCTCTTGTTTATACGATATGTGTAGTAACGTCGTCACGTGGCTTTAGTTAAAAGAAAAATTACTTCCGACGAAAAAATTTACAGACGCATAATTTCGTTTTTTTTTTTAATCGTTTCAGCGAACACCCATGCGACCGATGATAGCGGAATACGACCCGAAGAAGCACGGGGTGAAAACAGAACTCTCGGGAATGGTGCTTGTCAAGTAAGTATTAAAACGATTACGATAAATTAAGAGAGCAAATTAAAAAAAAAACATCCAAACGGAAGATAAGCAATGACGAAATAATTCATTTTTTTATTAAAAAAATTATTTAAAAAATCCCGAAAAATTAAGAAAAAATACGAAAAATGGATGATTCGTCGATCGCTTTTCTTGTTAATTAATTTTAATAACGATGTGTCCAGATGTTAGCATATTGTACAACGACCGATCATCGCCGCATTGCTTTTGTTGCCACCGATATAAAATAGAGAGTTTTTTTCAGCGCTCGATAAACAAGTACTTTGGATTCTTATTATCATCGACGATCCATACCGATATTGTGCATTCAATTGATTTGTTTTTTTTTTGGAATTGTTTGTTTGTTTGACGATAAATTCTATTAATCGATTGTTCCATGTTATACCATAATATTTATTATCCATTTGTCATTTTCACATCGATCGATGCTGTGTTACGAATTCGTTGCCGCATAATATACCGCCTGATCGCTACGCGCGCAAAGTGAGTACTTATAGGTTCTCTCGCATCGCCTACAAAAACCATACTGTCATTAATGTTCGGAGGGATCGAGCGAAATCGTCGGCGTCGCAACGTCGCCGAAAGTTTGCGTGTCCGCAAACGATTCTCAGGTCTCTTTCTGTGGGTCGGTTGAGAGAAAACGAAAAGCTTTTTGTTCATTGGTTCGCATGTATTTTAGAACTTTATCGACGATGCGTGTTCGACAAGATTGCGTGAACAATCGTATCACAAATTCACGTGTTTGTGTGTCGATGTATACGTTTTAAAAAGACAGGGATTGCGCGAATCACAATACCGTAAACTCCAATACCACAAATTATTCTGAATATTTTTCGATAGAAAGTTATATCTAAATACAAAATTTCTCGTAATTGCTTAAAATTATTCACATTACGTGAATTTTGTCACAGAAAAAATGGGAAAATTACGCAATTAAATAATTTATTACGTAATTTAATATAAATTTATTATTATTATTGTTGTTATTGATAAACGATTTTTTTAAATTATCAGTCGATAACAAGCAAATTCTATGTTGAACATCATTTTTTTTTTTTTACATTTTTAATGAGTCGGCGCCTATTATCCCCGTCTTTTCTAAACGAATACTATGGTCGATTTTTTTTCTTCCGAGTGCACGCGTATGTTGGCTGACAAGTTTGCTTGAGGCCAAAAATGCTGCCTCTCATTCTCTATATGTACGTATGTGTACGCGTTCTCGGTGTGTCTCAGAGTCTCTGATGCTGAAAGTTTGCGCGAGTGTTGGAGAAGTTGGTACGCGAGTGTGTGGGTGGGCGTGCGTGACATTGAACCGACCCAAATTTAGAGACGAGAACTCGAGAGCGATCGCGCGAGCGGCTCTCTTTCTCCTGCTTCGTTTTGGCGCCGCGACGCCGAGAGACCTCCTGAATTCTATTCGACGATTCCGACGTCTCATTTCGACAATTCTATCCCTCGTGTTTCGTAGTCTTCGGTGCCACGCTTTCGCGAACTCTTCGCGCAAAACAGTGAATCGCGATAAAAAAAGAAAAACAATACAGTCGTTGGCATCTTTATGTTCTCGAAGACCACAAATATCATCGCGAATATACACATTGCGTATAAATTCAGCCAAAAATAATAGATTTTCTCGCCAAATTTTCGATATTTTTGCGACTTTCTCGCGGCGAAACATTTTAATAGAAATTTATCGGAAAAAACAATGAATTACGAGGACTGCCAATAACTGTATTCTTTATTCGGAAACATCGCGTGAGCGATTTTAGCGGAATAACGTATCGATCGCAAGATCTATTATCAAACGGGTGATAATGGCCTATAAATTTCTCGGATACATTTAGCAGGAAACTGCGACTTACGCGTACGAGTAATTATTCACCGGACTCGTGGAAAAAAAGGCTTCTATATAGTACCGATTGCAACGTACCGTATACCGGGAAGATAGGCAGGAAAACAAATACGTAGATTAATCGCCTTCCTCGTTATTCTTTCGATTCTATATATCAGTTAAGGAAAAGCATAATCTTCTTGAATTTATTACGACACGGATATGAATATTATTCCTTTAACCGGCGATAAAATTGAATGGAATTAAACGGAAGCGGATAGATCGCTGTTTTCTGTATCGCATATGAAAGTCTCGTAACTTTGTCGCTGATTCGCGGATTCGTGTTGTACGCTGTGGACAGAGGGATATAAATCGCTGAGTTGCGAGTTCGGCTAAAAAATTTGTATACATCGGTACACGCGGGTTTACGTCGCGATAAGATAATACCTCGCAAGTTGCAATTCGCATTTATTTAGCGTTCTGGTAGCTGTAATCGAAACCCCCGCGTCTTGTCTCACCGTAATCATCAGCGATTACAAAACTCGCTTTCTCGAGTTTCCATCCCCAATCGACAATGTCACAGAAACCGACAGACGTCTCGGATCGCGAAATCATTTGCTGACAAATTTAATTTTTTTTTACTCGCGATACCGAAAGAAGAGATTATTTCATCGCTGATTCACAGTGTTCTAATCTTCGTGAGAAGAATTCATCGTTTCGTCATCGCGTTGAGTGGTCGAGTGATAAGATATTTTATCAGACGCGAGCGAAACTTCCTGAAACGATTGAATGGTTTCTTTTACTTCGAATGATTAAATGACGATAGTTGTTCAGAAGCGCGATCCCCAGCCATTCACAATCGAACTTCCGGCTTTCGAAATGATTTTCTTTCGCATCACTTTCTCACGTTCATTCGCATCGAAAAAAAAAAATCATTTTCTCATCTCGTGTCGTAACGCTTTATCGAAATATCCGTGTTTAACGATTATACGTATTTGAAAATACGAAATACACGTTGTGCATGTCGCTTGCTTTGCGGCGCATCAAAGAGATCGAGAATTGACTTAATGGCTTTTTAGGTTATGAGAAAAAGGAACTTTAATAAGTTTCGTCGTTAGTTTGACCGTAAAAACGAGCGAAATAATGAAAACGATAAGACGAATGAAGAACGAGTCGTTGGATTAGCGATAACGATAGACAAAAATAGTTTCTAATTTAAAAAAACGAACGGTAAGAGCGCCGAGTGAAGCGGAAAAGCGTCCCGCAGGCATTGGGAGCCAAACGAGCGTTTTGCGTGGTTTCTAGGCGGATGGAGGAGATCGCGGTTCGTCCAAACGTGACGCACATTATCGAATCTCTCAGCGGGTCGCTTGGTACATACGTAGTAACAAGCGAAGTTAAGGCTATGCGCGACGAGAGTAAATCACGCATACATTAATCTCGACAATTCGATGCGATTTAGACTTTATAAATAGACACCGGTTGTGGCTTTAGCGTCGAGCAAACCGGATCTCTACCCCTCCCGGTGTGTGCGGCTTAGCAGTACCTATGTATGCATTATTAAACGAGGGGGAGTGCCGATCCCCATGCGATAGGATCGCCGACGCAAATGATAAACCCGCAGGATCAATTATGCGATTCCGGAGGGATCAAAATAATAAGTCCGTTAAACAGAAAATAATGCTCTTCGCGCGAAGAGATCATGCGGTACGGCGTAAAATTATTGAAGACCAAAAAAAAAAGTATATATACATATATATATATATATATTCATCAATTTAATGCACTGAAAAAAAGATCGAGCGCAATATTCGAAGTACAAAACGATCGATAAAAAAATAGTATTATTAACGTCAACGTGGGGAAAGATCGAAACCTAAATAAAAGAAAACACCGTCTGTCTTTTACTGTATAATATGTGCATTTATATGATTCCAGACGTGCGTATAGAGTCCGGGCATTATAATGATTCGGGCTCTATGAAAGTGCTCTGCGAAAACAAACAAAAATCAATAAAAAAAAAAGAAAGAAAGAATAGTAACACACATACACACGAATGAAGCCGATAATTGATCGTGACGATTATTATTAGAAATATTGAAAAGGCATATTAAGACGATTAATATTGTAACTGATACGACGACTTAACGTAACGTTGACTCGATCGAAGGCTCTTTTACGGGGACTCAATTATTTTGTTGTTTATTAATTATTTATTATCGACCATAGAAAATATTATTGTTGTTACTAAATTATTACGAAACTTCGATTTATTGTATTATTTATGTTTGTAAAATGAATAATGATAATCGTTAACGTGTGTTATCCTTTTTTGTTGCAAAGCGCAATTCTTAAAGTAAAAACTACGCGGCTTGTCAGTCGTCGTACTGCGTCGTGGGCGCTGCGCGTCGGTGATGCAGTGCGGTGGTTCGCAGCTTTACCATGAAAGAGAGAACACAAAAGTACCCGCGCGCTGGTTTTTTAAACAACCAAACGCGATGTCAATCCTCGTGTGTGTGTGTGTGCGCGCGTAGTGTCACACGTATTCGCGGGTTACGTTCGCGCGCGTGACACACAGAAAGTCTAAGTAAAGATGAGCTTTCTAGTGCGACTCGAAAGCTCTCGGGCACACAGCTATAAGGAGAGAAACCTCTACCGCACCTCAACGGGTACCTACACACCTATACCTTTACGATTTTTTAATAATAATATGTTACGATAGAGATATATACTATATATATATTTCTTGTATTAAATTTAATAGAAAATATTTTTATTTTATTTTTTAATTTGTTTTTACAATTATTCTCATACATCGCGATATATGGCGTTATTTTAATTACTCAAATTTTTTATTTTTTTTTTTTCGAGCTGTGGATACAGTCGAATATATTTCTTTTCGTTTTACGCAGACACCAAATTACACACACGCGTACACGTACATTACATGCATATCTACATAGAGTATAGTAAATGATAAATATATTTTCGCATGAAAAGTTATATAGTCACATTAACTCGTCGATATTGGGTTATGAATACAATAGGAGAAATACAGTGATCACGAGTTATTCACGGTTGCGATTTGGATGAAAGAATGTATGAGAAAAAAAAAAGAAAAAATACGAGACACGTGAAAAAAAATGATTGAGATCGAGCGGAGCGAGAATGCGAGAAAGAACCGAGAGACTGCAGTGAAACGAAGAGTCAGAGCTATGATTATTGATTGCTGAATTGTGCTTCTGCGTGTGTGTGGATTTTTATGAACGAGATATCTAGAAGACAAACGTGAATCACTGGAGATCATCGTACTCGCGTCGTGTTTCGCATCATCTCATCGAGTTCCCCTTCTCCGAGTTCCTAGACACGGTTTCCTCTCGTCACGGTCGATCAAACATCTCGACGAATTCCCCAACGAGAGAGCAATGATCAATGAGTGAAACGAAAAAAAAAAAAAAAAAACACTCGAAGTGGAAGTCCTTGCGAGATTTTGCCATCCAAGGTTCACCGTTCGAGGCTCGAAAAAAACTCCACTTCCTTTTCCTATTCATTCGCGTATTCCTTTCTCTACTTCCGATCCCGGAAGAAATAAATAAAAATCATTGAATCGATTTCCGCGAACGTTCACAATCGCGCACCGCACACGATATATACGAATAGCATACGAATTCTACCGGAGACAGCTAATCCTGTAATAATCTATGGTGTGATGATTAATGGGTACACAGGCGCACGCGGTCAATGATATTATAGACGAATTAAAAAAAAAAAAAAAAACTTTCAAGGACGCTGTAGGTGCACAAGCATGAAGTCTGCACGTTCTAACACACGCACTCACAATTACACGTACGCAAATTTAAATTGCACACTCTACCGAGCATTCGTCGTAATTATAGATTAAAGTAAAAAAAAAAAGAAAAAAAAATCCGGCGAAAGAAATGTGAAACATAAGCGAACGAGAAAACGAGCTTTGCCCGATTCTCGTGTCTGCACGTGCGTCGCATACACTCCATAGTTGGTTTGAACGTTTAATCTCGCTGGGAATGCTACGTACATGGCACGCATTTATATATCATTGAAACACGCATTTGCACGCATCATTGGTACGAGGAGACGAAACTCACTCTTAATTAAGGTCGCGCGTCGTTGCAATTCAATGCAAATTAATGGTCACAAGTCTCTCCCTCTTTCCGTATCAATGTACTATATATATACACGCGTACGACGAGACCTCGAACGACCTACGATCCGGTTAATCCAGATATCAAAACTGTATATCGCAGCGACTTCTCACCGTCTATCTATCGAGTATATCTCTCATTTAAATTGATCAATATATTCCCCGACTGGTTTTTTCTCTCGTCGATGCTATCGATATCAATACCTGTTTCACGCGTCGTTCAGCTACCTTTGCGATATTAATCGATAACGGAAATATCAATATCTAAATCAATACAAATTAAAGGCTTTAAAAAAAGTTCATGATTTTTTCAATTTTTTTCTCATTACCGAAGTCGTCTGACTACACTCGGCTCGAACTACTTAAGAGTTGTCGACTCTCGCGTTTGGACATCGAGGTTTCGTCGGATCAATGCATCAATGTAACTTACTCGCTATTCGCCAATAATCCACATTCCTTGGCAACCGCAAAACACTTTCCTGAGTATCTTCTCGCGTAATCGCAAATTCCCGACGCGTATTTATCCTCCCACTCACTGTCGCTATGCCTCTCGATCACCCAATCGTTTATTTCTCTTTCTCTCGTGAGTCTCACTCTCTTCTTAGTATTTGTCGAAGTACCGTTTGCCGGAAGATGGGTGTGCCGCTTGCCAGTTGTCGTTTTCTCGAGACATCGATCGTACATTGTATGTGCGATTAGAATTTCTAAATTTTCTCTCGATCGTAAATTCGTCGAGACGCTTTAATGTTTGATTATTTATAAACGAAAAATTTGCCAAATTCTCGCGTCGCTTAAACTCATTTTTATATGTCTCGATGATACGATAAGCTTTGCACATTATATTTCGACCGATTTTGCATTGGAAAACGAGTCTTCCTGCACGAAAAATATTTCCACATGTTTCATTAATAATCCTCGAAAAAAATATCCTACACTCCTTGACGCGTTCCTGCATCGTCCATTGTCGACCATATTACAATCATAAGTACACCTCGTAGCGTTAAGAAAACCATATAAAAAAAAATATATACACACGTACGTAATGCGAATAATCTTAATGTTACGTTTAGTTAATAAAAATTAGAAAGAATAAAACATAAATGAGGAATAAAAATAAATGTGAAGTCGCGAGGAAAAAAACCGAGTGGCGCATTCTAATGATATTCGCTTTACAGATACAAGTGCGAGAAAAATGATGTTCCTATTACGGTTACGAACGGCTCGACCCTCCCACTCGTGGAACGAGCCAACGACGAGGAAGCCGCCCTATACGATCCCTTCGAACATCGCAAGTTGGCGCATCCGACATCCGATGTCGACACGCTAATTCATTTGCTTAAGGGAAGTCTCGGCACTGGTATCCTGGCGATGCCGTTTGCCTTCAAAAACGCCGGTCTGCTGTTTGGTCTGATAGCGACTTTCTTCATCGGTGCAGTCTGCACCTACTGCGTTCACATACTCGTCAAATGCGCTCACAACTTATGCAGGCGAACGCAGACGCCGAGTCTCGGTTTTGCCGATGTCGCCGAAGCGGCTTTTCTCGTTGGTCCCGAACCCGTGCAGAAATACGCGAGGCTAGCAAAGTACGTAGAAAAAAAAAAAAAAATCCTAATATTTCGATAATATCAATATTTTTTTTTTATATCAATGAACAAATTTTAAAAAATAAATAAATAATATTATTATTATTATTTTTTAATAAATTTATTTGTCGATATTTTTAATAAATAAAGTAAATATTAATTAATAATTGATAATAAATTAATATTAATTCATTTTTATTTTTTATTGATTACAGAGCGACGATAAACACTTTTCTGGTGATCGATCTCATTGGCTGCTGCTGCGTGTACATCGTATTCGTATCCGGCAACATAAAGACGATAACCGATTACTACACCGAGACGAATTACAACATAAGATTCTACATGCTGGCGCTTCTACCGTTTCTGATGTTATTCTCACTCGTGAGAAATCTCAAGTATCTCGCGCCGTTTTCGATGGTTGCTAACTGCTTAATGGCAGTCGGTATCGGCATAACATTCTATTACGTCTTCCAAGACATGCATAGCATCGACAGCGTTCCAAGTTTCTCAACGTGGTCGCAACTTCCGTTGTTCTTCGGAACTGCAATCTTCGCTTTGGAGGGCATCGGTGTCGTAAGTTCAATTTATCATTTTCATCTCTTTCTTTTCGTCACTTTATCCATTCGCGTTTCGTATATGTAACTAATTCAATTGTTAATTTTCTCAGGTTATGCCGTTGGAGAACAACATGAAGACCCCGACGCACTTCACCGGATGTCCAGGAGTTTTGAACATCGGAATGTTCTGCGTCGTTCTTCTCTACAGTACCGTCGGTTTCTTCGGTTATCTTCGTTTCGGCGACGATATCAAAAGCAACGTAACTCTGAATCTCAATACCAAAGAGATTCCCGCGCAGTGCGTACAGCTGATGATTGCGGTAGCGATATTTTTGACCTATGGACTTCAGTTCTACGTGCCTATGGAGATCATCTGGAAGAATCTTAAACAGTACTTCGGCGCGAGAAAATTGCAGGCAGAGTACGCGGTTCGCATTGCTCTCGTTATGTTTACGGTTGGCGTTGCAATCGCTATACCGAATCTCGGACCGTTCATTTCTCTCGTCGGCGCTGTATGCCTCTCGACACTCGGATTGATGTTACCGTCCGTTATAGAGCTCGTCACCGTTTGGGAACAAGAGAACGGACTCGGGCGGTACAATTGGAGATTATGGAAAAACATCGCTATAATAGCCTTCGGCGTTCTCGGCTTTGTTACCGGTAGTTATTCAAGTATCTATGACATACTGAACGCGGAAGCAGAGTGAGCGTACGGCCTGAATGACCAACGCTTATGGCAATTTTCGCGTACGCAGCGATACGCGTACGCGAACACCTAAGGGCGCTATAAAAATGGCGCAAACGGTAAACCGGGGGATTGTTCCCGTATGTTTCTCCGGCAGACCTTAATAGAGCATCTACCATCGTCTATCCCGCCTCTGTATCTACCTCCGTATCTCTTCGAAGCTCTCACCATCCATGTGTGGAAAAAAAAAGAACAATTTTTTTTTTTCGATACGCGCCTCGTTCGTCGAACAAAAAATAGAAATAACATCGCTCCGTTGATCTCCGGTATGCGGTGTAAAACGAGTGTAATTTTTTGATTGCCAAACGCTTCGATATTCGTGTTGCTGGAAAACATTGGTTTTTTTTTGTTTCGAATTTTTCGATAGTAGACTTTCGAGGATTTCAAGTTCCTAGGTATACGTGGAAATACCCTATCCGCGGTTGAGACGAGAGCCGGACTCTCGTCTACCGCGGCGACACTGTTTCCACTGTCTCGCGATCGCTGTCGTGCGTTATGCGCGATTGTCGCATGACAAAAACACGCAGTGAGACGCGTGGGAAAGGTCATTGAGTTCCTGAGATATCGACGAGGTGTCTCAAGGCTGAGAGGTGAAAAAACAGTTTCATTGAAAATAAAAAAAATAACAAAAAACGCGGAACTTTGGTAAACGAGGCGATCGAGGAAAAAAAAAGCTATCGAAGGAGATCGCGGAGGGAGACTTTGAGTGCGCGATTCCGCGATTGCCCGACGCGATCGTAGATGCGGGTAGAGGCAATCGTTCTTTGATTCATTCAATTACGCGAGTATTAAGGTTTAGCGTTCAGTATTCATTCAACGGGAATTCGAAGAGAATTTTTTGATCGCGTGACGAAATAAAAACATAGCCTCAGTGTCGACGTTTGTAACATTATCACTTATGCAGTACAAGTAACAAAAAGAGAAAAAAAAACGAAAACTAAAAAAAAAAAAACAACAAGAATAGCGATAGTAAGTTCGAAGTGTTCGCTTAGTTCGGTATTACCTACTTTTCGAAGTGTCGACGGTTTCGCGCGGATTAATCGAAGTCAGAGTCGAATCTCACGGCTGTAAAAGATAAAAAAAAACAAAAGCTATCCCCCTTTGCAGGCTTTCTTCCTATTAGTTAGAGTCGTAGAGTCGTCGCAAAAAAGCAAACCACACGCAGCGTCGTTTACGTGGTCCGCCAGTATTTTGCCTCCAGGGAGAATAGACTAACGAGAAACGTAGTTGTTAAACGAAAATCAAGAAAAGAAAAAAATGATAGCAGTTACGTATAGTTGTTAGAGGAAAAAAAAACGTAGAAAACAGTTCGAGAAACTCTCTCGTCGCCCTTACAGTTTTTACGTGGACGCGATCGATTCGCGTCTAGTAAAATAATAAAATTATTATAAAATTCGTTGAAGTATTTCTGCAGGTCAATGTTCAAATGGAAAGAGAATATCTGTGTGTGTGATGACTCTTTTGTGAATTTATACATCGTATAAACACAATCGAGAGTGAGATAAAGCGGTTTTTCGATACAATCGTCAGCCGGCACTATCGTCCGGTTGCACGTGGGTTCAAGATTTTTTTTTAATCTCTACAATTATGTTTACACCTATTCGATACCTATCGAAAAAAAATTATTCTGAATTTTAAAAATTATTTTATCAATGATAATTGCACATTTTACGAGTAACGTTTTTCTTTTTTAAATCTCATCCAAAAAATTTTTGCATGCCGATAATTTTGAACCCACGTCGGTACGTCAGCACGTCCGCGTGCTTACTAGTCGATAGTTTTTAATTTGCGAAACAACACGTGACGAGAGAGAGTTATTGATATGTTATATAACGAACATCGCCTGTCCTCGTGTCATAGTGATCCACGACGTTGGTATTCACGAGACCGTAGGAGTTGCCAATGCGAAAATAAAGAAAACAGAGATTCGCGATTTTACAAATTTTTTTTTCTTTTTTATAAAACCATTGAAAATCCGGCGTGTTCTTCTCGATCACTGCCATCATTAGCGACAAATTGTAATAGTGCCTCTTCGACATTCTTGTCTAAAAAAAAAAAATAAAAAAAAACAACAACAGCAAAAGTAATCGTATAACCGAAGATAACATATGTAGCCGTCGATAACTTCGACGCATCGAAAAAAAACAGAAAAAAAAACACTCATCTCGGTTAGCGGACTATAATTAAATGATTCGATGAATGCATACATTGTAGATATACACTTATATAGGTACCTGTTTTTGTGCATACTGTTATCTTTTTTTTCATTGTAACATACGTTATTCTATTTAATACATGATGATCGATTTGCAAAAAAAGAAAAAAATTGTTGCATTTACGTTTTTTCCCCGTTTCCTGCTCCGTCATCAAAAATGTTTAATTTAATATACTGGTAGTGGAAAAAGTTTGTATAAACTGATTCATTCGATTTAATTTGCAATAGTAATGAAAAATGTACTTTTACCGTGAAATTAAAATGAATTATGGAATATAAGTAGTTTTATAGAAAAAATAAAGTATACGATTGCTACGATCGATTTTACAGTAAAATTAAAATAAAATATACGCGGTATAAACTTCCGGTACCAGTATATTGGACTTCCGGTCAATTTGTTTTACAGTATGAATACGAAGCTCCGGTGCAATGCCTGTGTGTTCACTGCTAGGCTTTCGTTTTGCTTGACGTTAGACGAAAACAAATGAATGTATTTACGAATGAAGTGAATATATCTGAAACTCGTGATAATTGGCTTCGAATGACGTGCCAATTAGCCAAAATCTTACCGGACCGTGATAAAATGCAATAGTTCGAGAGTTTTTCAGCAAGTCGTGTATCTTCGAAATCCGATGATCTCGCGATCTCGCGTTGGCACGTCATGCATTCTTCGTGGCCGTTTTTCGGTGCCACTTCCGGTCTCAGGCAACAACAGCACCAGCCTACGGAAGCTGCTTCCGGAGATCGTTCACAGAGCAGCAACTGTAACTTCGATTTCAATTCATTCGTTCGCTCTCTGAATCGTCACGGAGCTCCATTACCTGTGGGTTTCCAGTTCAAAGGCCCAACGTGCAACAACAGCAATAAAAACGAATGGAGCGATCCGAAAGGTGGAAAAAGTTTAAACGAATTTCTAAGTGTCCTAAATGATTCTGTGGATCGCGTAATCGGGTGCAATCCCGACGACCGTTCGAATACCTCGAGTTTCGCCAGCTTCCGGTCTGACGTTGAAAAAAAGGATCCTGCGGCACTGAGTGATCTCATTAATCTTGTGTCCTCGACAGCTCACGAATTGCGCGATATTACGACGGGCAATGATAATTCCGGGAGTCCACCGAGAAAGATCGATCTTCTCTGCTCGACGACACCGACGGATCCTCGGGACATTGGTCTCCAAACTTTGGTACATCCGGAAATCAGAGCTCGAAAGGAAAACACGACTTCCGGTTATCCGATAGCGGATTCGTCTTTGCTGAATAGGGAAGATAACTCGGGACCGGAATCGACAACGAAGAAGTCTGACCGAATAAACTCTAAGAGAAGAAATGAGCGAAGTTTCGACATCGGCACAACTTCGAATAGCAATGGATTTCTTACCTATCCAACTGACCTCGTGGAGATATATTCGGACAATTCAACCGCCGGTATAAAGAGAGCACAACTGAGCGCCGAATCATTAGAGACCCTCAGACACTTGGAGACTCCGAAATGTTTTCCCGGCGAGGTACTTCGCTTGGCGAAAGCCGCCGGTTTCGTTGCGGCAAAATCGCCGATCAATGCAGAAGGGCGTCGCCGCAATTGGGTACCGGGAACGAATCGTATCAATTTCGAGGACGAACTGTGGCCGGTTGCTCCCGGCATTGGGAGTAGTAAAGATTTTCCTCCATACTTCACGGGCGCAGCAACGAAAGCCTTTTGCTGTCGGGCAACGGAGGGAATTATGGTCAACAGCAACGAGTGGAACATCAATTCGTCGAGGGGTTCGTCGATTTTTTCCGGTGCCGGAGAAGCCCCAGCTGAACCACTGGAAATCGTCGTGCCAACCCGCGACGGTGAGGATTGCATGAAGAAAATTAGAACCGGAAGTACTGGCGATCGAGCTGTTCCAGTGCCGATCGACAGAATCGAAACTCGCGATCCGCACAATTTGTACGATGGGACACCTACGAAGTTAAAAAAAATCGATACGATAGTAATGGAAGAAGAAATCTCTAGCGTCGAAAAGAAGATACAATCACCGGAAATCAAACAATCGGTACCTTCAATTCACGAAGAAAACAAAGAGTTTCAACGATCCGTCTCAACAAATGAAAATCAATCAAGAAGGCCGAGAACCGTGGAATTGCCGATAAAGCGAATGCGAAAATCTGGCAAGCAACCGAAGAAGAGCGGATTAAAGAAGATATCGTCACTCAAGACTGACGAAGAAGATTCGTCGGAAGACACAACTTCAGCATCTCAGAGTCCGATAGCTTCCGACAGAAGATTACCGCTGCAACAATTCATGGAAGAAATCGCTACGGAAGATGATAATGAGAAAATCGGTTCGGTTAAAGGAGAAGACGATACCATAGAAACTGAAATCGGAATGTCTTCGAAAATCAGTAATTATTCAACTTATCTTCGTAGCAGCTATCATCCTTTGAGAAAATTCGGATGTATCGAGGTACCATCGGAAATAGTTATTACCGAGAAGAATAAGGTTCGCACTCCTCGTAACGTCGTTGCCGCAGATCAGGTGCATCGAAAGATCGAGGAGCGGCCAAAGCGCACAGATCCTGATAGCATCAATCGTCCCTCCGTCAACGCGAGACAAAAGAATCGAGTGCAGAATTGTTTGCAACCAATTTGGAAACCGGCTGGCAGTGTGAGAGTTGCTCCATCTCAAAGTTCTTCCTCGATGCCGAGACAATCGAAAATCGGACAATTATCGTCACCGAGACGCGATGTTCGGACGACAATGAAAACTCCGAGATCGAAGTCAAAGCAACGACCGGGAACGCCGAAGAAAGTTTCCAAAACGGGAATTCCCGAACACATGTGCTCGGAAGTTAAGTCGCTTGGTCGGGAAAGAAGGCCGATGAGCAGCCGCGAGTCAACGAGGAAAAATTATTCGATGCACGATAAAACTAATAGCTTGGGTTCAAATTGTAAAACAGCGATTCCAGTCTTAAATTTCAAGAGTTACGTCGGCCAGATGCGATCGGAAGTGTTTGTGGATCGTGTAGCGTCAAAGGAAGATCACGTGAAGAATTCTAAATCAGTTTCATCAAGAAGCTCGCAAAACTCTGTTGCATCCGATCCAATGAAGAAGCGTTTCACGGCGCAAAAAGACTCGGAAGATAAATCCTTCGATTCTCGAATTAAAACAGACGCCGAACAGTCTCATTTGAATCTTCGTTTCAGTTCGAACGAATCGATAGCAGTAGTTAAAAAAATGCCGCACACTTTTATGCCGACCGGAACATCGGAAGGAAGCAGCAATGATAATCGAGAAGAAGAAACGATTGTACAAAGCAAAATCCCCAAACGGCACACGCGCTCGCTTCGTTTGCTGAAAGATATATTAATCCACGAAGGA
This sequence comes from Cryptus viduatorius, assembly GCA_964006125.1. NCBI lineage: Eukaryota > Metazoa > Arthropoda > Insecta > Hymenoptera > Ichneumonidae > Cryptus > Cryptus viduatorius. The sequence continues at coordinate 16,508,906 of OZ023222.1, forward strand.
ATCACCGTTGAAAGTGTGAACACGGAAGCTAAGAATATACGATCGAAGATCCTAAACGAATCTGTGAAGAAATCCTCATTGACGAATAATGCGACACTGAAAAAATCATCTACAACGTCGGGAGTCAATAAAACTTCGTCAGGTGCGCCAGGTGACCTCTCGATTCTTCCCGAAGCTCTGCCGGACCGTCAAGAACCCGGAAGACAAACGTCGTGCGACCAATCCATAGCTTCCTTAGCAGAAAGCGAGTCGATTACGAGTTGCGCAACATCGATGAAGGACGTTGGAGAACAATGTTCCATTCGAAATGAGAGTAGTTTAGCTTCGCGGACAACTATACATTCGGAAAAATCTTGCCATTCACAGAATGTAGAAGAGAAAATTATAGAAGTATCGAACGTCGGTACGGAGATGGATGAAGATTATCGTAAAACGATTTACATCGATACTGGAATCTCTCCTACATCCAGCGCTGTCGAATCGGATGTAAGATCTTACGAAATAGCTGAAACTCAGACTTCTCAACGACACGTAGTCGACAAAGATTCCGTCACGGAAGAAATTGTTCCATCAGTATCGAAGTTCACGGCGACTGAGAACAAATCTGTGGTATCAACAGAAGCTAATACCGATTTTGTGGGTCTCGATATCAGCGACGCAGCTTCGCAGATCGATTCAAGTGAATATTCGACGGAAGTAGCATCGGGGAAAGATTTTGCGGATACGGAATGTCCTTCGATCGACGTGAACACCGATCGCGCCGATCTTTTCCTGAAGAGTCGCGGTGTCTGCGCGAGAGGACCGCAGAAAATCGACGAAATTTCGCAAATCGATCGTTCGGAGAATTCGAGGAACGCGGCATCCGGAAAAGATTACGCCGACTCGCCCGGCGTATCGGAAGACGTTAACACTGATCGTCAGGATTATCTTTTCGAAGATCGATCGGTCGATGTCTTGGGACCTCGAACTACCGAAGAAGGTTCCCAGGCAGATCCCCCGTTAAATATAATCGATGCTGCTGCGGGAGATTCTTCCATACAGATTCGAGAAATAAAATCGTCACCGGAAAATGAAGAAAAGTTGCTTACAAGGATACCCTGCGTTCGTCAAAAATGGGAGACTATAATCGTCAAGGACGTGGACGTTGTTCAGTGGCAGAGCTCGACAACGTTCGAAAATTCGCGAATCAATTGTTCCACGTGCTCGTCGAATTCATCGGTAATGGCTTGGCGACCGCCCGCGAAATGTTCTCAGAGATCATCGGCGGAACAATTTCGGAGTTTGAGCGATCGGGTGCCCAAGGAAGCTATCACCGCTCTCGAGATAGCGAGCGAACGAGCGCGAAATTTGTACGCAGCCATTGGTATATACCGAGAAAATTTGGCGAGCAGAAGAGCGAAGGAATCGAACATAGAGTCCGGCGAATCGGTGGAAAACTATTCGTCGCAAATCGATCGAAAGGATTGCCATAGATCTATCGCGCCTTTGATAAATCCTTGCAACTTTCCCGAAAAATCGAAAATAAAATCGCTATTGGAAGCAAATTTGGAGAAATCATGCGGATTCTTTTCCGGGTCGAGGACCACGCCAGTCGAAGTGCTCGAGGAAGATAAAGATTATTCGATGCCTCATGAAGAAATTACGAGTCTAATGAACGATCTATTGATCAATGTCGTTCGAGAAGTTGAGAACAACACAGAAAATCGAGATTTTCAGCACGAAAAATGTTTCGTAAAACCAAAAAAGCGGGAAAATTCGTGTCCCAAAATAACCGAAGTTATTGAAGAGAAAACTACTGATACTACTGATAAAGAACTGAATTTCGCGTCGACAAACGTGAAGACATTAGAGTTTCGATATATCTCGAGAAACAGTTTGCTAACTTTTATCTACGGTACGGTTTGCTCTCTTGTATTCTGGGCTCTGCAATTTTCCATCACTTGCGATTCTCCATGAGTTAAAAAAATGAATATTAAATTACAATAAAAAAAAAGTATATGTATTTTTAGCCTATAAATTTCTGTTTACATCGCGTGCATTCTTAAGCGAAGATATATCGATGTGCAATGATATTATGACTGCAGTGTATAATAATGTACGATTGAGATATACATATATGTATTAAACGATAAAATTATTCTTCCTCGTCGAGAACGTCAACGGCCGCTGATCCCGTAATATCCGTGAGTTGCTTAGACGTAAAGGTCGCGACAATCTTCTGCGGACCGGCTTTTTGCGGCACCAGTTGGTGTTCCACTCGAACTTCTTCTTCGGGTCCGACGTCTCTGAACAGAAGAGTTTTGTTCTTCGAGAGTCCTGGACCGGCGTAATTGAATTTGCACTCCGTCAGAGTTATCTTCAATGGATTCATAAAGCTGAGAGTAATAGCCGATGGTTTTCCAACGACCGGCTCGTCTTCAATCTGAAAAAAATTGAATGAAGTAATAATGAAGCGTAGGTACCTTTCACTCACTACAAATCGTCCGGAAACTAAAAGAAAAGAAATTACCGTGACTTTGATCGTCGGTTTCAAAACTTGAAAATCATCTTCGTCGGCCCACGTCTGATTAGTTTCCTTTACAGTTGCGATTGCGTATAGTTTCATTATAGAGTATTCGACAAGTTTGTCGAGATAATCATCGACGGTAATGGTAAGTCGGAGTTGTTCGTCTGTTGAAAGGAAAAAATCGAAAATTTACGATCGCGCCAACGCATCATCATAATTGCAAGATGCGGCGCGCAAGATGGTACATAAGTCTATTATCGGGAGGCGGTGATACGAGAGAAAGGATAAAAAAAATTACAGCACAAAAAAAACGAAGATATGGTTATCGATGAAAGAACTCACTGGCGTTCGGTTGAACGACGAATTCGCCGGCGGCTCTCTTCACCAGATTGGCCTTCACGCCGGTGTAATAAACACTTCCAGCGGATAGTATCGCTTGAATACTTCGCGGCTGTGTTGATTTGTTCTTTATATTCACGGTAACCGTGAACGGCTCGCCGATGTTGACTCTCTCGAGTTCGATGAGGTCGAACTCGACGTCTTCCTTCGCAGGATCGGGCATCGAATAAAATCTCTTCGCGGTTTCGGTACTTCGTACCGCTCGATACAAGGTTAACCGCTCAGCTTCGGTGCCTTATATAACACAAAATTAATGTGATAATTAAAAAAAAAAATGATAATTTGAAGAATTCGTATGCAAATCAAACGGTAGGAAATTTCGATTATGCATACCTTCGGGAGCTTTGTAAGCCAATGTGATATCTTCTCTGTCCTTATCGCCATTGGGATCGAATATCCAAGGTGCCTTTGTCAGGAGCATACGACCGATGCTGCAATCAAACGATTATCCAATCAATTCCAACGACTAATGATATTTGTTCAAAGATCGGTGATTAGCGAAGAAGAAATACTGCAAATGATCGTTTCATCGAGAATATGCGATATTCCAATTCAACAAATCACAACTGTTTCACGCACATCCGAGAGTGTGAAATTAATGTTGTTTGATCAAATGATAGCGAGAAGGGAGTGACGATTTGTAATGAAGAAATACTGCAAATTATCGGTTTATTGAAAATACGCAATGTTTCGAAAGATAACGATCGCATACTTACTGATATCTGTTGCAATCGATCTTCGTGAAGCCAAAGTCACTCTCGGGATCTTCCTTCCATCTCATCAGATCGGCGTTTACCGACGCCACCATGAAGGTGACATCGTAATTATAACCAACGGCTCCTTGTTTGATAGCTTCGACGGACGATGGTCCGCACTGAAAGAACCCATCGGAAGTTTCCTGTGGTGTTGCGTCGATCGCCTGCCAGCCACCGTAGCCCTTTGGAAGATCCGGTCTCGCCATCCACACGTCGTTCCACACGTGATAATTCCAGATGGAATCTTCGTCTTCACGAGTGCTGTCCGGATCGGCAATCTCGTCGTTATCCAAATTGTAATAACGATCGATCGACAGGGAATTGTTTGTGTCGTGAGCCGATACCAGATTCGTGACAACTCTCGAGGGAATGCCAAGGGCGCGACATACCGTCGTTACCACACCGGCAAAGACCCAACACTGACCGTACTTCACGTCATTTCCGGTCTCCAAAAATTGCTCGAGTATCGGAACACTTCCGGTCCAAGCTGAGGGCGCGGTTCCGTCCTCGTAATGCCCATCCCAACGACCCTGGACAACTCCGCGATCGTCGTTAGAATTCACCTGTACCGGAAGTCACTAATTAGTTACGCAAAAAACTTACGATATGGATAAAAAAATAATACGCAATTGAATTCTTACGATTCTCGATATCGCTCGCGTCATCTTAATCGCATCACCTCGAGCGGTAGTCTTGATGCCGGATCTCTCGAGTAACAGCATACAGGCCGGAAGCACGCATGCGTCGAATTGACCGAATATCCATTCGCGTCCGCGTGAACTTCCGTAAGGACCGACCCAGATTTTTCCAACATCGTTCAAGATATATTCGTCCAACAATTTCTCGTCTTCCATGAAAACCATGTCCTCTGTAGAATTGAGAAGAACGTTGCGATGTAGTTATTCGCTATTTCTTTAATTATCAATTCGTTTTTAGGCGAAATATCCCCTGAATATGATGCTTCATATATGAAAATAAGTCCGTAGAAAAATGTTTTCTTTCGGTAAAACTCTCCTTGAGACAAGAATTGCCGATAAAAAATCGTTTCTTAGAACGATAAAAAAATTGTATTCGGTACCTTTGATCCAAGGATTGAAGAGAAGATAAATATCTTTATCGTATTTGTACGTATTCGGTGGTTGCTTTCTTCCCAGCGTTGTAGTTTCGACGTTTAAAGACCAAACACCAACGGGACTGTCGACGGGGCTACGAACTTCCACGGATAGATCCATACCGTGAACTCCGACCATTCTTACACCCCAAGCTTCAAGATCGGTAAGATAAGTGTCTCTGTTGTTGACGGTATTAACGCCTCTGGTACCACGAAGTACGTTCGGATTATCGCCGAAACTAAAGAGCAATCTGACGATATCGGTGGCATCAACATATTCGCGATTGAAACGAAGAGCGACGTTGAATGCCTGACCGCGGCGAAGAACCGGAGTCGGTTCTTCGAGATTAACGGCTTCGAAGGTACACGTGTGATGAGCCGTTGCATTGTCCTTCTCGTACATGTAGACCATCTCCACGACCAGTGGTTCGTTTGTATCCATCTTTAAAAATTCGACAATATCTATTTTTGTACCTATTTTGCTGACGAATGAAGATTACTCTTCTCTTCGCGAGTAAAATGGAAGCGTAACTACGAATTGGAAATTCATGTGGGTACAGTAACGATGATGCACCGTAACCCAGAAATGGAAGTGATCGAAACGCGGATGTGTAATTCAAGGACGTGTGACTCGGTAAAATAAATATTCCGTACCGTCTACTACGGTTTATTATCGACCGTGTCCCTTGCATACGAAAAGATATTCACGAGTCTCTTGAAATTATTCGTCACTTTGCGCGATGCACGACTTTTGAAACATAAACGAAGTTACGGATGTGAGAACAAGTTAAATGAATAAAATACATTTTTTCAAAATTAATCGCAATAGTTTAATAATAATAAGAATAAAGGATTTTTTTAATAATAATAATTAATAATAAATTATCAATTACTCATTTTTTATTACTATTACTATTGATTTTTAAATGATTTCTTAACTTCTCGGTTTGTCGGATAATTTGCAATGGAACTTCGTCACGCAGCAAAAACGCAGTTTCGCACGACAAACTAACAACCATCGATGCGGTCAAACGTCCACAAGATTATACGTGCGGCCACCGTGCCTCGGGGCAATGAGGCAAAGTGCATCTTTTATTTAACAAGTGTTTAACAAGTACCGAAGAATCTCTCAGACTCGTGAGTAATTAAAAAAAATTGACATTGTAAGGTTGAAAAAATTTATGAAAGATAGAAACGAAGGTTTCGAGCGATGAATTTACGGTGGGAAATTCATCTCGCGAAGGTCCTTCGTGATCTCTTTCACCGACCTCGTTTTTTATTCGTTTTCAACCTTTAGAGCAACGAGTGTTACATATGACGAATGTTAGGCGTTCAGCGTGTATCCGCCTTCGATTCACGCCGGTCATTTATTGCGTAAAACTCGGGGAAAATCCTCGGTACGTCAGACTCTCGTATTGTATTATGCGCGACTCGTTCTTGCAACTTCGAATGGACTGAATCGTCGACGCATAGATCGTGCGCGCGTCCGTTATGTGAATCATCGATCGTTTCTTCATCGCGAGATCCGCAGATCGTATCGTTTGCATCGAACATTTACAGATCAGTTTTTAAATACGAAATATCCCTAGTAACTCATTCAGAAAATGTTTCGGTTATGTTAAAAATCACCACTTCGAGTATATTTTCAAAAACTGTATACGCAACTTAATTTCGACTCTGAAAATCGCAAGAAGAAACCGGTATCTCGAAGACTATTCTTAATTTGAATAAACAAGAGTTACGTAAACCCGGAATAAGCTGAATATATCCGAAGCCGAAGGATTTTTACCATCGCTTTTTTATTTGCTCCGTAACTTCCCTTTTACCCGGTTCGCTATTAATTACTGTGCGGAAACACGCGTACGATAGGTTTCAAAATTTTTTTCGGAAGAAATCTTACGAATAATGAATGATCATTGCTAATCTCTTCGAAAATAATGAGTGACAGTAAACCGACTCACAGTATTCAACATTTTTTTTATTTGAAAAATATCATCATAATGGAGATTTATTGATAATCGTTGCAACGGTACATTTACGCACAAGAAATGAAATTGTGACGAAGACGTTATATTTTACGATACGAAATCCATTAATTTCAGTATTATGATAAATAATCACTTCGATAGAAAGATTTCAAGAAACAGCCGAAATTTTAATGAGTCAAAAATCTACGAAACGATAACATTTGACCTCAATAATCTACTGCGTGTTTTGTGTAACGAATATGTTGAGAATCGATTGCGAAAGAAGTAACGATAGTAAATGGGGCCGAAATGATCTACGAACCTTGTAGAATTTGTGTGAACAGCCTGAAGTAGATATTCCGAATGAAAAAATAAAACTATTACGAAGAGATGTAAAGAAACGTGAGGATTGAGTCGGACTGAAGTCTCGATCGTCGGTGTGCCTTTTTATAAGAGGTTCAGCTTCCTTTGGGTCCGACAACGGAGTTCCCCACCAGTATGGAGTCCGCGAGCGATTAATGTGTAAACGACGAAGGGGACACAACTATCGTGGCACCGAAGACCGGTAATCGAGCGGTGGCCACGAAATTCCATCGAAAATACTTTACAAACCTCGTGTCATACCACCGCGAATCATCGCGCCATATTTCCCTCAATAACGTTGTACTCAATTAATCGACGACGATTCGCCGGAAATCCCTGGTTGTCCAAGAAATTGCGTGCAATTTTTGAGAAGCTAATAGAAATTCCTTTTAGCTTAAGTCTCGGAAAAACGGAAGCTGCAACGGCAGCGGCTTTATTATCTTATCGGCCCGCAGACGCGGTAGCAATTAACTCGATGGTTTTTAGTGCGCCGTCCAGTGGGTGGGTTGCGGTTTGCCGCAAAATATAATAATAGCGGCCCTCTTATTAGAGCGATTCAATCCCCCCGGTAATTGGTACAGATTTGCAATTTGTCGAAATCGTTCTTTCGAAAAAAAAGGCATTAAAGCAAAATAATCCATCGTATCGCGTTCAATTTGTATTACTCGCGAATTGCAATTACGCAAAATCGAAATGCGCTGTGTTCCGCCGATTATTCTGAACGTCGTAAGATTATAAAATCTATAATTAGTAATTAACGCGTTCATTGATGATCGTTTATCGGGAGCTCCGGATATCGTTGCGAAATTATGGTAATCGAATGGTTTTTTTTTTACTTCTCACGATTTTATTGTGTTCTTCTGTGTATCAACTACACAAATTACGTAGTAAATTATTGGTCTGTCTGTGGTTTTTTTTTGGTTTTTTCTTTTTCTTTTTTTTACATCAGCGTCTCTCAAATCTCTCTTTTCTCATCTCGAAATTACAGAGCACATCCGAGACGCGTCGGACGTCGCGTCCGACGCGCCTGAACACATACAGAGTCCCATACAAACACATCGTCGTCGATCACATTCGACAACACGATTAACAATTGCATCTGGTTTTGTTTTTTTTGTTTCTTTTTTTCTCGTAATTTTTGTTCAATTTTTAGCTTCGCATCAACGCCGGGCGAGCCTCCCTTGCGTCGCTCTCGATCGAGAAAAAAAAAAGAACATTTCCATCTTGAAATGAGTAATGAAAAATGAATAATGACCAATAGGCTCGATCGCGGCAACGCCACGGTAAAGGGAAGTTCGTCCGGTCGAATTAATTAAAATAACGTATCCGTTGTACACAATAATAGGACGTAACCTAAGAAAAAATGGACCGTGTATTGAGCACCCATCTAAAAAGTCTAAAAACATTACACGTAAGGCAAGTAGTTTCTCGTACTTAAATCAATAAAAAAATAATTGTACTAACGATAATCGATAATAGTTAATAATAATAATGATAATAGTAATAATAAACGAGGAATCGTTGCTCCCGCTATATGGAATAAGTTTATCTAGTGACTGCGACAACAGGCGAATCTTTGATCGCGGATTCTACAATCGGCAGAAAAAAAAATGAATAAAAAATAAAAAAAATCTATTGTGCCGGCGAAAAAGCGGTATTCGTTACAAAGGCAGAGACAACAGTCGAAAAGATTAAATTCCACGAGGCATTTCGCGTGTATTTGTTAGCAACGTGCTGCGCTTCGCGAAGAGCATGAAAAATTTTTCCTGCGGATCGAATTTGGCACAAACATTTATCAGACTTCGTTCAAAAGACAAATGAGAGAAAAAATCGTGCAAAGCTTTTTGAAAGCGCCGGTGTGCGTTGCTCTACATCGACGGCCCGGTGTTCGCGTGCATTGCTTATGCGCAGTTATCGAATCCGCGACGTGGTTTTTTTTTTATTATCTTTTTACATTATCCGATTGCAGTTTCCCTTTAATGGCACATACCAAGCATTTTATTTAATTCCCATTCATCTTGGCAAATAAATTATACGAAATCGTTCGACCGATCAGAAAAAAAAGGTAATTTGTAAAATTAACAACGACACAAATTATAGTGCTAATGACGCAAAAAAAAGTAACCAGAGAATTACGAAAAAAAGTAAAAGAGAAAAAAAAAAGATAATAAAACCACAATACCACCATTGTAACGTAGAGTAATCGGTAATATATGTATATATGTAACGATTAAAATATAAATTACACGTAAGACAATATTTACTATTAGTCTACAATATTTAATTACATCGATATTAGCTAATCAATATAACAGCACTTTTCTTAGATCCCCCACTGATCTCGTGACGAATTTCGACCGCTCGCGCGTCTGTGACGATCGAGCGCGGCGAATTTTTCGTCAAAGATCCATATCCTCAATCGTATTATCACAGTCAACCGCCTTTCTCACGTCTTCCATAATTTTTTTCTCTTTTTTTTTTGTTTTATTTTATTTTTTATTTTTTCAGAAAGCAAACCACCGACCCCTCTGCTTTCGACTATTCTCACCGACCATTGCCCATTTTGTTTTTCCAGCGTAAAAAGAACGTTACTTTTAATGCGAACGACCGGCGTCTCACGGTACGGTTTTGTTTTTTTTTTTTCGAACGGATATACAAATTAATCGTTCGTCGGATTTCTAACGCGGGAGATTAGTTTTTTACGATGAAAAAGCTTCTCTCGTCCCGCGGTCCGCGCAATGGAATAAACATATTTATATTCGCAATAATGCAAAGACAAACGTCGTAAAATTCATGGGGTATTCTATATCTCGTGGTTTAGGAATTATTTATCATAAGTAATAGGTATAGTCGTTATTTAGCAATGGTAGTGCCGGACTAGCTGAAAATACATAATTGTAACGAACAGATTAATCCGCGAAATATGCAATGTTTTTTTTTCTTTTTCATTTTTTTTCTCTACTCGAATAGTAGATAAAAGTACGCATTGTACAATTACGCATACACATCCTCGTGTATATCTAGTTATTTGTTTTGCTTTTGTTTTGTTCAGTTAATTAATCTCGTACCAGGAGCACTAGGTACGCGTGACTAGTTTTCAAAAAAAATTGGAAATCTTTTTCTTCCCCTCTCCATCGCCCGCGCGACTGATTCTTACGAATCCTCGGGGGCCCCTACCCCTACCGCGGTTCTATCCGCGATTAACAAGAGCCTCTTTTATAAGTTTAATCAGTTTTTCACAATTATTATCCATTTAGCTTGGATCTCAAGCAGCCTAAAAAAACAAAGGAGCCTCTTGCAAATTAGCTTTTGTCTCGGCGAGACGGTCTACAAGACCGTTGGCTAATTAATTATTATATTCCTTAGAGGTCTCGTCAAGTTATCATTTTCGTTTAATCATTAGTTTCTTTTTTTGTTTTTTTTTTGCTTTTTGTTATTCTTGTTTCGCGAGCTGCCTAACTCCCACGCGGGAGTCTGGTTGCCTAAGGACAATATCGACGCGAATGCCTAATGTATTCTTATGTTTTTTTTTGTTTTTTGCTTTTTTTTTCTTGTTTTTTTTTTTATCAACGTCCGACAACCGAACGACACTCACCGTCGCCGTCATCAGAGACGCAACTTTTCTCCCCGGCATTATGTACTCTGCGCTTTTGTTGTTGTTGTTTTTGTTTTACGACTCCTTTAAATATATATAACGGGGGGCGCTTCATACGCTAGCGAGGCGAAGGGAACTCGTATTATTTGGTTTTGTTTTATCGGCGTAAATCGTCGGGGGCTAACTTGGCGGTTCCTCGGGTTCCATCGTGTGCCCCGATACCGCGGGACTTGCATCGCTCTCCTGATTCATCGTCACGAATTGTTGAGACAGCGTCTGAAGACTTTGTCGCACCTGCAAGTATAGAAATCAAATAAGACACGCGGAATTTTCTACAATACGCTCGGCACACCTGCAGATAAGATTTTTTTATTATTATTCACTCAAAGATTACGAAGCTCGCGGATCGATAGAAATCAATTAACAATTTTCTTAGCAGGTGGATTTTTTTCCTATTTGTTTTGCCTTTACCTTGACGATCTGATCGAGATTCGAGGTGAGATATTGCATTAGCCGATCCTGTGTGAATCTTTCGGGCGATGCCAACGGGTGGTTTAGATACGCCGTGTGTAATCTGTCGATTCGTACCATCATCAACGCAGCAGATACGTAAAGAGCGGCTAAAAGAGCTACGAGTATCGCTATGATCGTTCCCGGCCTAAGTTCGCACCATATCAGAGATCTCAGACCCCCGACGCTCGACTTAACCGGCGATGGCAAGACTTTTGGTAGAGCTATCTGTTCCAATCTGTAAAATCGTCGTAAAGAGAAAAAAAATTACATTAAGTCCATCACGTTAGAGGGTTATTAATAGAAAACCGAAAGGAATTAATAGAATTTATTATCGGTAGAAGCCCTTGCGATTTAACGAGACGCGAAAACGTACCTCGAAGATGCGAGGCTGAGCCTTGGAATGCTCGACGTTATACCGTCCGTAGTGTCGGTGCATACCGTCGGTGGTCTCGACGTTAGATCGGTACCGCTCTCCGACATACTGGAATCGTCCTCCTCGGCATTGACCTCCGAGTCATCGACGAGGGACGGGTCCGGCGTCAAGAGTTTTGCTTCAACCGGAAGTGGCAAAACATCGGCAACGGGCCGAGCCTCGAGTGCCGCGTCCCACACCTGTTTCATCAACTTGAACGTCGAGTCCCTCGAGAGCAACGAACAGAATACGTGCCTCTCGTCCTCCGTCGCTACCGCAACAGCGTTTGGTATTATTCTCGCTGTTTTCTCTTTGCTTATCTTTCTCACCGATGCCGTTGGTATTAACAACTTTGTCACGTATCCAAATACGTTGCTGTAGAAGGCAAAGTAGTTTGCTGTGATGTATAGGTGTCCCTGGAGCAATATGTCGCCGACTAAGGCGCAACTGTAGTAATTCAACACTCGTTCGTCGGCGGCGACCTGGTCAGAAAATTTTGCAGACTACCATTAGGTCGATCGTGTCCTTCGACGCAAACACATGGAGTGAAAAGATTCGATTTGAGAAAATCATTCCACACTTCTGGTTTCACGTCTGAAGGACTCGATTTTCATGTTTTTTTAAACTTTCTTTTACACTCAGAGACTCACACACGATGTTAGTGAGAGGCGAGGAAAAAATTGTGCATTAGACAGTACAAAGATTTGTTAAAAGATTTTTTTTTGTGTTTAACAACAATATTATAACAAAACACGCGATGAGGATAAAAATGGATTATTACCTGTGAGAAGTGTCGATGAAATTTTTTCTGTCTGGCGCTACTCGTCGAGGTGGGTGACGATCTCGTTGACGAACGGCTCACGGTCGCTGGCGTTTGCGATCCACTGCCCGCGGTCATCGATGGTGTACTTCTGCTCAATGGCTTTGAGAGTTGACTGTAACGCAGAAAAATGAACACATTAACTTTAACCCTCAAGAATATTGTAACTTGCGATAGGAAATTCACGGATCAAGAGAAAGCCGATAACGCGGTCGGTACACACAGAGAGTACACGATGCAAATCCGCTACTAGTCGCGTGACTCGAAATGCAAACTTTTGGAAAATGTTAGCAGTTTGAAGATAAGAAAATTCGATACGACGCTGATAAAGAATAATTATGTTTCTCGTAAATAACAATACGAATGAATAACGAGACGATAACAATGCTAATAAACAACGCGAAATTTCATTGTTTTTTAACCGCGCGATTTATGAAACTGCTAAAAATTGTTATACAATTTTTCCACCTGACGCTAGAAGACTTGCGAATTCTGAAACCCCAAAGATCGTTACTCCAAACGACGATATCCATTTTCTTTTTTTTTTTTTTTTTAGACTTCGATTTGGTTCTCTGACAGAATTTTCGTGAATGAAAAAAACTCCCGAACAAGAGAAGCCGGTTTTATTCGTTGAATAAAATTGCGCGAGGATTTGTACACCGCTCGGCAGACGCTTTACGACTGAACGCTCACAAGTTTGTCGCTGTAACTTTATCAGTTATCAACCAGGTAGGAAAAAGTGTTCGGGCGTTTTTATTATCTTGCGCGATGGTTCGCTGATAAACGTCGCTAAAATGACGAGAGGCGTTTGTCTCTTTTCCATAGAAATGATGCTAAAATCTTGTAAGGCAGGTGCGCACTTCAATTTTTCCATCGTCACGAGTCAAGAATTTTTTAGAAAAACGGATTGCCCCCTCCGACCTATCGAAGATACGTAATTCTGTGATTTAATAACGGAAGTCCGCGAAAAAAAAAAGTTGGGTCTTTCCGATTACGGCGTTAAGAGATAAGTCGTTTTTCATTGCGTTTTTTTTTTTTTTTTTTTTTCGAGATCGTGATAATACAGCTCGCCGTATATTTACCTGTCGTTGCATCTCAGTGCCGCGTGACTTGGACTCTTCGGCGGTGGTGGATGACTCGTACCGGCGCCTGCAACCGTGAGCTGAGATCCTCCGACTTGTTGCTGCTGTTGTTGTTGCTGTTGTTGTTGCTGCTGCAGTTGTTGGGGCGTTCCAACGACTCCTTGAAGTGGTGTGCTCGGTGCTGAACGCGCACTTATGGATCCCGCGGATCTGAAAGATCGCAAAAAAAAATCGTTAAAAATCATTCCAATGTAAATAAAACTATTTTTTTTTGATAATCTCTACCTGGTCCTCGTGATCGGACCGGCCGACAGACAAAGTTCGATGAGAGCGCGCGTTTCCAACTCCATCGTGTTACGAGAAGTTTTTTTTTTCTTTTTTTATAATACGAGAAAAACGTACGAAGTTTAAGGTTTATGTAGCTCTTCGACGATGGTTATCGGTCGACAATCAGGTCGAGCGCTTTGTATCGAAAATATAGCGACGATTGGAGAAGTTTTTTGAGTAGTTTGGGGATTGATGAGTTTCGCGATATAAATAGATTTTCTTTCGACGATGAGACGCTGTGAATTTTCTAGGAAAAAGTGGGCGTTGAGAGATAGAGGGGTGAGAAATTTCGAGAATTTTAATAGAAGCCACGCTGGTATCGATGCTTTTTGAATATCGCCCTCTTCGAGTGGCGCCACTTCGCTCCAAGAGTCTTGAACGCGAGCCTCGCCAAGAAAATGATGCTCATCGCGAACTCGTAACGAAAGTTATAACGAATAAGTTCTCGTGAAAGTATTCACGAGTTGCCGGAAATTTCTCCCTCTCCTTGTCCCCGGAGACGGATATCCGGAGTTTAGAAGATATTTTTGAGTTTCGAAACGAAATTATTTCGTTGTCGGAACGCGACGAATCGTGGCGAGCGATATACTCCAGTTTCGCGATCCATCCAGCTGAGTTTCGAACTCGTGAACTCTCATCGAGAGTCTTTTTTAGTTCTTTCTATTCGTGCGACAATTCGGCCTTAGGTCGTGCGGTCGTGAATCTTTAATGAACTTTGTAGTTTCGCCAAACTCCGCGAACTATAGCGTTACGCAGTCGAGTTTCAGGTGGAATATTCCAGATACGTGAATCATTACAGAAACGGTATGAAAAGAAAAAAAAAATTTTGGCATAAAATTTTTTACGCCGAAGTCAAATTTGCGGAAATGAGGTCAACGGGCTTTTTCGTTAAATTTTATTATGCGTCGCGTAGATGCGAGAAGAATGATTCAGCGAGATGAAATTTTCGCGGAAGAAAATTCGCCTCGGATTTTACACTCGAGAGATCGCGCGAGTATAATGGTGTGTTGCTACACTGTTCGTTGAGTATGCGCCGTGAGAAAACTACACAGCATTATGAATTCGGAGCAATGGCGTTATCGAACGCGTGTTCGGATTGGCAATTTTCCAGGATGCTGAGAACGAGACAACACTTAGGAGGCCGCGTCGCTGCGGAGCGAAAGTCTTTTTTTACGAGCGGAAAGGGATTTCTGTATGGAATTGGCAACGCGGGAAAGTCCGCGAGAGCCGAGAAGATGAAACTTTGAAAAGTTGTGCAGAACGACGTCTTCAGGACGAATTATATAGGGAAAAAAAATGTTTCGTATACGACGAAGAAAAGAAAATTTTGGATACGGTGTATCGACGCTGCGAGAATTCACGAGCGTTGAAAACGCGGGGACGATAACGACGCGCAAGTCGGTATCGAACTGACGATACGTGGGTAACCCAAGCAACAACGAACCACCCTCATTGACGGTAAAGCCGGCAACAGTCGGCTTCGACCTTCCGGTTTCATAAATTCGTAATGAACGCAGCGACACATTCCAATAGATTTTTTTTCATATACTGTCACAACTCTACGATATCAAACGCCGTATATAGACGATAGTTCACGCGCTTTCTGCATTTTTTTTTTTTTTTTCCGAAGCAGTTACGTGTCCATCAAAGGGTTATACGTGTAGAAAAAGGATCATCGATCGTAATTTTTTTTTTTTTTTTCATCTAACGCTCTTCGATAAAAAATTGTTTTCTATCAGAAATTACTTGTCGTACGAAAGCTTTTACCGAGAGTAAACGAAATTTCATTTCTTCTCAAAGGGAAGAAAACGATTATTATAGGGTAAAAAAGTGAACATTATCGGTCACATTTTCTTTCACCGCTCTATCGAATAGTTGAATTTTTATTAGATATAAGTTCGCCGTAAAAAGGCTCTTGGATTTAATAAAGTGGATTTTGTTTCTATCCGAAGAAGGAGAAGCCTTTTGAAGCTTTTTTGTCTGCGGCTTTAACAAAAAGAGAAGAGATCCTCTCGCGTTTCTTGGAGGTCGAACGAAGTTATAGTTATACAACGCAGCATCGTGATCCGGATCTGATCCCCGTTATTGAACGAAACGGCTGGCAATGCTCCAAAGTGTCCTCTCTCCTCTCTCCGAACGGTCCTATCTCTCGCTCTCCGGTTTTTTTCGCGGTCGATCGATCTTCTGGGCTTTTGTTGCTTACCCGCTCGTGATAGGAAAAAAAAAAAAAAATACGATCTCTCCCTTGAGAGCTCTGTTACAGACGAATAATCGCGTGGGACGAGACACTGAGTCACTGGTACTTCCGGCGTTTCGATCAAAATCCCATTCCGACATTGCATCGCCCGCATGCAAGATCGATGAATCAATTACTTTCTTATGATTAATTCCGCGATATATCTGCAGTCTTCACTCGGAGTATCAATATTTTGATGTATATTTCCGTTTGTTGTACAACAAAAGAATATAATACTAATAACGACGTAATTCGATATTCGCAATCGCTTTCGCAGGAAATAATTGCGTATTAACATGAGTCACAAAGTTAATCGTTCAGAAGAATTCGTGCTGTTCATTGACCTTCGATAATGAAATATTTCCAATGATATAACAAAACAGCGATTAAATACTCAGACGAAGCGTCGTTTTAATCTCTCATGGATCTAATATCGTTTAAGATCTTTGTAATCGTTGAAAATCGATATATATCAATCTTATCATCATTGTGAACGTTTGATAGACAGTAAGCGACTGGTGCTGCTACATTGTGGAGAGCGCGCCACACGCGGTCGAGCGATTAAAGATACTCGGAGAAGGCTGATGATCGACCAGATTATCTTATAGTCCCGTTCGGCGGATATTATAGCTTTTCTGCACGTGTCGGTCAGGGCTACGAGAGAACTTTCCATTTTCCATCCACAATCCAGCGACGTAGAACGTTATTAGTTTCGTAATCGTCGCCGACGATCGATGAAGGAACGGTAAGCAACGACCGCGAACAAACTTCGTAAAGGGCGAAGGAAACGAAGAGAAAGGGGAAGCAACGGTAGTTAACGAGACGTTATTTGATAATCCTCCCTGTCTCGTAGCTATTAACAGAAACCCCCTGAGTGATCGCTCTATATCCGACCGCAATGTCGAAATTTAAAAAAAAATAAAAATAAACGAAGGACTGTCGTTCGTCGATGTTGAGCTCCGAACGATAAGTTATTCGCGTTCTCGTGCGCCATCAATTAATCGAGAAAACGCGAACAAAATTGGAATTATTGAATCTAATTGAATGACTAATTCATCGTGTGTCCCGTAGACAACAATTGAATAATGACGACGAGGCAATAATTCACTGGAGCACTGAACAAATTGCATCAACGACTGTACAGTTAAAGAGACGATCGATTGAGTGCATTTTCAATATCGCGTATTTTTACAATTATGGGTTTCGATACACAAATTATTAACTCGAGTTTCACCGTCTGAAATGTATCGTACGAAATTTAATCGTAAATAAAAAAACAAAAAAAAATTGGAAAAGAAAATTCGTTCGAAACGGACGCTTCATTTGTGATACTTTGAAGTTCGTCTTGAAAATGAGTCACAAGCTTCTCGCGCTTCTCATTACGCAAACAAAATTAGAAATTTCATTGATAAGATCGTTTCCCACTTTCGCCAACAGCCCTATGCGATTTTCCATTCTCTCTCGTGGCGTGCCGAGCGTTATTACGATTTGTTTTATCGATAGTAAACGTTTCGCAGAGAGGTTGTGTCTCGTTCGGCTTTGTATCTTTCGTTTTACCTTCGTGCACGCTATCTAACCCTGTGCGCTTGTGTAAAATCGACCGTATTTCGAAGAGTTTCCTTCCCTATCGCCATCGTTCACCATCCCTGCGGACGTGCATAACAAACGATCACGATACGTCAGCGAGTCGGACAGAGGCGCCCCGGATGTTAATCTGGAGGCTCCGTACTGTCTGCACTTTAAATGTATGTATACCTATCGGTATAATCGAATCGCTGATACTCGATTTAGAAACGATGAAAAGATCTCTCGAAAACCGTATCAACTTACGGTACATATAGATTATGCATTCGTATACCATATTTTTCCGTCGTCTACGCGCCTCGAAATATCGTCACTCGACTGCATATATTTACTTGTGTGCAAACGAAAACCAGGCAGCGTCTCGTTATTCATTGTCTGGCAAACTCATTTTTCATTCAAGATTTCCGTGGCTCGTGCGAGAGATAAGAATTTCCGTGTCCAACGCGCCTTCCGCACTCTTCGCGTATGAATAGAAGGGGAACGCCGCTCCACTATATGAAAAGCTCAGCTTTGAGGTTTCCTTTTCGCCACCCGGCACTCTTTGTACGAAAGTATTCACACATCGTGCGAGATACATTTTTCAACAAGAAAAAGAACGAGAAGCGAGCAAACGAGGAAGCGAAGACACATAGGAAATTCTACCGGTTAATACGCGTTCGACGGTGATAAGAAAAGCGAAGTCGTCGACGCTGATACACGCGTCTAAATTCTCGACACGTGCAAACATTGACCGTCGAGAGAATTCTATCGTTCGACTTCTCGTGTACCCGTGGATTTCTAATCTCAAGTTATACATAAAGATATCACTTTTTTTTAAGAAACACGCGAACGGTTACGAGAAATCATCGATAATCGAAACAAATTCAACAAGATTATTATTTTCGTAATTATCTTATGTGTATATATTTTTCATATATTTTCGCAAATCACCATATAGAACGACGAGAATGAAAGGAAATAGCGAAAAAGACACGTGATAAAGATCCTTAAGCTATCAAGCGTACAATTGACATTGAATAAGCGATCGCGAGGACGCGAACCTCCCGAGTAAAAACCTTCCAGCAATTCTGGTGATATCGAAAAATAATTGGATGACGGTGTTGACCAATTTATAAATTGACATTTTTACTTCGATAATAAACGAGGAATAGCAAAAACAGAATGAAACACTATACATAAGAGTTCGTAACTCAACACGTGTGTTCTTTCGCGAAGCGTAAAAGCAAAAAAAGCAAAGAGAGAAAAGGCAAGACGCGGGAGAGTTTCAATAGGAAGTCGAGCAACCGGGTCAAGAATCCTTTCCTACGTTTGTCCAGCTTTGCCTCTTCCTGGTCGAGTGCGACTAGGAGAGAAACATTACCCCCGCAGTCCCCTTTCTCTCGAGAATTATCAGAGATTTTTCGTGTGAACTAACTACCACGTGACCTTACAGAAGAAAAGAATTCGCCCATTCGGACGATCCGCAAACGGTACGAAATCTCCGAGACAAAGATGAAAATTCGCAATCGAAATTGTGGGCGTTTGTTATTCTTCGTAGGCTTTCACGATTTGAACTAT
The DNA here is from genome assembly GCA_964006125.1 of Cryptus viduatorius. Lineage (NCBI taxonomy): Eukaryota > Metazoa > Arthropoda > Insecta > Hymenoptera > Ichneumonidae > Cryptus > Cryptus viduatorius. Next base: position 16,528,133 of record OZ023222.1, read on the forward strand.
GCGCTGTTCGCTATAATGTGTATACAGAGATATACCTCTGCGAAAGATCAACGACAACGAGTTTCTGGTAAACGAGAGCACACGAAATCGTTCCGCTACGTCGTCATCAACAGTGGAGTCCCATTTCCACCGTTGCGTCTTTTGTGTAGAACGCGACCGAGTGAGAGTTCAATCTACGAAAAGTGGCACAACTCGAAACTTCGAATCTTCATTTCGAAAAAAAAAAAAAAAAATGTTTATCAATATATTCACGAAAAATTGCCCGCGTAATTTCTACATTTCTGTTTTATCGATAGGGCGATGGAAATTTGGGTCGAATATTATAAGTTATATTATTAGCCTTTAAATCAGAGATTAAAATTAATAAATCACGAATAATTCATAAGTTAAAAAAGAAAAATGAATCGCGACGATACGCGGTTGAGTATCGAAATCGTCATTTGTAAAAGCGCATCAGTCGATTTTCCGTTATCGGTTTTTTTTTTTTTTTAGTACCAGATAAACACGAAAAGACTTTTAAAAATAAAGTGCGATGTATTTTCCAATCTGTCACAGCTATTCCGATTCTGTTTCGATTCTCACTGAGCGAATACTCTTCTCGAGTGAATTCCTCTTACAGCCGAACGTCCGATAGATATATATCTATAGATCAAGAGGGGGATGACTTCCGGTTGACATTTAGCCGGGTGGAAGGCCAAGTGTCAGCGAGCGAAATGGCCCAACGCTACCTGAAACATCGCTCTCTCTCAACGGACCCGTCGGAATTGTCGACCGCACGGGATTTTCACACGTTAAAGCGAACTTCGCGTTAACGACTTCCGAGACCATTTCTATCTCTATCTCTCGCTTTACCATTGGTGAAACTTCCTGCACGAGAGAGAGAGAGAGAGAGAGGCGAATTCGATATTCACGACGATAAATGCATATCGTCGGAAACGTCGGCGACGTTACTGACGACGAAGTATACTTTTTGCGATACGATCTTTCGACTGATGGATGAAGGAATATAAAGGGCGAAGTTCATGGAGTCCGGTGTGTCCGACGGAAAAGTGCATCAAATGCGCATAATGTAACGACCCATTTAACTGAAACTACTGGACTTCAATTTGTTCGTATTGTTTTTTTCTTTTATCGATCAAATAACACGAATGAATTGCAAATATTCTACTTCCGTCTCTACGTAGTTTTTGAATATTTTATCATTCTTTTTTAATACATTCGTCGGGACAACCGAACGATAGAGTTAGAAAATAGGGTTACTTTTAATACCATTAGTACGCGAATGAACGCGACAGTTCGTAGGATATACTACGAGTATATGTCCCTCGACAAAGTACTGTTACGCAAGGTATAGTGATCGGGAACTTAAATAAATGAGAAAAACAAAGCGTTATTCGTGGGCGCTTTGTATTTTTTTTCGATCGAATGCAATTTTCTGTAGATACTGCGACTGACTCCTCTATCCTTGAGTTTTACCTTCCGCAGTCGCAATAAATGTCTTATGAAGTGCCGACAAATGACGCGAAGCGGTAATAAAATATTGCGAGTTAAGAAACGGAAGGAACGAAACTATCGATTGGAAAGTATCGGGTAAAACTGTTCGTGACGTGGTACGTTGAGGTATTTTTTTTTTTTTTCAACTGTTTTGTTTGAAATGTATTGAGTGGAGGCGTCGGTGCGACTGGCAGCCAACAGCCTCGCGTTCACAAAAATTACGTACTGGGTATGTCTTGATAGCCATACCCCGCCAGTCCCATTCGAAACCGACGCGCTATTGAAGTAGCGAGCACCCTTTTTGGAGAATAGTGTCGAACGCGCAGCAATATAAAGCTGCAATGCACCGTTTCGCTATTGAGAAAGAGAGCGGCTCTCGGCCATCTCTCGGCTGTTTCGAAAACTAACGTCACGAGATGTATTATTTTTCGGAAAGAAAAAGAGGTTTGAAAAAAAAAAAATTATTTTGTATGACAAAATCCGTTTTACCGTATCAGTTCTTCAACAATCATTGAGAAAATGACAAACCATTAATAAGAACGAAATTTTATTTTTATATCTTTGTATTTCATTTTTATAGATTTCTCGTTACGTATGCAAATTATTATTTATATAACGATATTATTTCTGTGGATATGAAAATTTAATGGAAACGATGAAATGATTTAATGGAATCGACTTATTTCGAGTGTTCGCGAGAACATTTATCTCATCTTCACTGGGAGATTTGACTCGACAATAGATCGATTCTACGATAATTTAATTAGTTAAGAATATTCTTCATTAATGACGAATATCCTGCTGCAATCCAACATCTAAATCCATATAGATGAGACTACTGTTATGAAATTACTATAATGCATTGATATACAATTATAGAAACTCATAAATATATACGTAAGTAACTTCAAATTACAGATACGCATAAATTAACGTTCCTACCGGAAATTGCGTATTAACTATAATAATATAATATATCATGTAGAAAGTCGTTATTTCTCAGTTTTTCCGGTTGAGACGACGATGGAAGCATCTATCGCGACAGAGTACTTACTCCGCGTTTCTAAACGTATTTCCAATACGGCGTGTAATTTCCTGAAAAAAGTGAGCTGTGCCTATGTTCCCTTAGCGAGCAGCTAAAAAAGCGTTGTTAGCACAGCTATTTGTACCGAACAACATACATGTATCGACTGCTAAGAAACAAAAGAACATATCTTACACTATTCAACACCTAAAACATCGAAAGATACGCCTTTCTGGTACGTAGCGAACGATATACAAAAGCCAATCGCGCTGAAGCTTCGATATAAAGGCAGAAACTTGCACTCGACCTCCATAATCCGTTCGATAGCTCGACTTGAAATTAAAACGAGCGACGAGAGGCGATGCATACAAAACCTCAGCATCTTTCCGCCGCGCTCTTCGGCGCTTCGCGTTAATCTAGACCTTCGTTTAAACTTCAAGCGATAGAAGGATCTATCGCGCTAAAGTGAATACAAAATATATCGGTCGATGCGCAAAAAAAAAACACCAAACGCGACTTTGCAATTAAAGACTTCTATCGGAAATGGGAAAAAACATCGGGAATAACGCGTCGAACGATGCAACGAAAAAAAAAAAAAATGTTATCTTCGAAGCATTCATGGTCTTTCACCCTTATCGTGTTCATCGTTCCGCATCTCTACGATTTGTTTTTTTTTTTATTTTCCTCAATTCTACTCTGGTCCTTCGCGAGTTAAGATATCGCGGCGACAATATCAATAACAACAACGATCGATAAATTAGCAATATTTAAAAAGTATTTCAAACTTTTTAATTTCATCAATCGCTAAAAAGAACAAACAACACCGCGCGGTTATTGACACCCTAAGCGAATTACGAGACGAAACGTAACAAATGCATATATATATATACTTGTGTATGTATAACATCATTGCGACGAGGTCTTTAACCCGAACGGTAGTTAGAATTGTTAGTGTGTACGGCGTGTTGTTGCTACGAGTGCATCGAGGGGCCTCTATCAGCTACTAACAGCAACTGCAACCCCATTATCAGTAGATACGGTCGGCGGGTACTGCGTGTCGTCGAATCGATTTTACTCTATACCACGAAACCTCTGCAACATGCTGAGCTATTATTACGCTCCCCTGACTGCGTGACGCTGTTAATTCGTTCCCGAACTCGGCGTTACTCTCGTTAACTTCCGGTTCGCGTGTTTTACCCGCAATTGCATACGACACAATTTGGAATGCCGACGGAATATTGTTTATCAAACAAACGATGAGCCAATATCGCCGATCGAGTATCTTTCGCGAGACGAATAATCGCAATCGTCTCGTTCATCGAATCGTATGATCCACGAGCGTTCGGCTATGAATTACGATGTTAATGTAATCAATTCGATGGATAAATAAATTCGTCGGCTTGATTAATCGTATAAACGGCGGAGCCATGATGAGGCCGAGTCAATCGAGAATGGGGCGTTTCTGTGTCGATTGGCGTGCAGTGCATATCACTACATATACCTATATATATATATATATATATCTACATATAAAGTTGCATTAATATTATACATTCGATAGTCCGTGGTTTGTTCCGCACGAACTGCATCGACCCTCAGGGGAACACGTCAACATGTCTATGTCTGTATCGGCTACACGTGGAATCGGTTACATGAGCCGCGAAAGCTAACATTCCTTGTAAATCCACGATAAAATGTATATATATATATAGCAAACTTTCCACGGGTTCGATCGCGTGCGCCTCTAGGGGATTCAATCAAATTCGCGAGATAACGAAACAAAAAGAAAAAATGATCGAGAAAAATGATATATTGACGATCCCGCGAATCATGGAAACAACATGCTGAATTAAAAAAATTATTATTATTATTATTTTTTTCAATAATTTATTATGTAATTAATTGTAATTATAACGTTTAATAAGGTTATTCAGTGTAAAAAATCAGATGATTGCTACTATTTATTTTCGCGTTCATTTGAATTCGTTAATAAGCGTCGAAGTAAAATTTGGCTGAGAGTTTTGCCGAGAATAAGGAATAAATGGGGGACGACGACGAAAGGGGGTACTTTGCTTCAATGCGGACAACAGCAGCATCAACAGTATCAGCATACAAATGTGTGTTGGAGATTACTCTCCGTACGCGAGAGAAAAAGCTTTGTGCGTGTATTTCGCATGCGAGAGAAAACATATGCATGCTACTTGCTTGCTGTGTGTGTTTTCTCTCAGTTTCCACGTGCAAGGTCGCTGTAGAGAGAAAATAGACGAAAGAGCGGCTTGTGCTGCAGAAGCAGAAGCGGCAACAGCACGCGCGGCGGGTCCGAGAGGTACGGGCGTTACCAACCCAACGAGGGATATGCTTCACGAGGGGTGTGAGGACGAGAGAGATTTTGCGTTGTACTACGGGCAGAGGAAACTCGCCGGCATCGTCGAGAGGAGAAAGAGTCTCATATATAGTTATAGTGACCAATCTGTGTCATGCATCGCACGTACCACGTAGTACGTCGTTGATTGGTCGTATTTTGTACTCCGATTTACGAAAATTCCTCGTAAAATACAATTTTATGCAACTACACGTGTAATATAGTGTAAAAAAATTATTAATGATAAATAATTATTATAATTATTATTATAAAAAAATTTTGTTTTAAAAATCGAATGAACAATGGAACGATCGATTTTATTTAATTAAAAAACATTTTTTTTTCTTTAAAGTTTGAGAGAGAAAGAGAGAGAGAGAGAGAGCGAGCAATTTTATTTTGCAGTCAAATCATACTGACGAACCAACTGAAGGCCACGCCTGGTGCCCCAAAGAGTCCGCTAGGCGGCTATTCGCGCGATTCTTTCTCGCGAGCGAGAAATGAGAAATCGAAGCAATATATGGTTTGACGGCTAATGACGGTGGATGTAATTAGTACATTCAAAAATTGTTTAATATGGATGTAACACTGAGTATCGCATATCTATGATTGGACGAATGTAACGTCGTCGATCATAGAAAGTCCATTTAACAATTATTTTCGTAAAGATCGAGCGTACGGCTCGTAGGGATCGTTTTGTAACGATAAGAAAGTTTCGAACGATCCCGCACAATGCTTACAATCATAAAACCCACGATAATCGTGCGCACGTTATCTATCGGACATCTATTTTCTTTCCAAAATCGATTTCAGTAGCGGATTAACGGATTTTCACCGAAAATTCGTAGTAACTGATTCCGATGCTTGTGCATAAACAGACAACCATTGGGTATGCAAAGGGGTCAGCGAGCGATCGAGGCCGCGCCTGTACTCGACTGTTACGCAACCAGAATCTCAAGAATCTTTAAAGACGTAAAAAAAAAAAAACTGTGACGAGATAAGGAGAGTGTTGATTCGCTGGTGGGACCTTTGGCAAGCGTAGTGTGCAGTAGGATAATAATACATGTTTCGTATGTATAAGTGCGATTGGTCATGTTGCGAGTTATATCGATCGTACTGTAGAACCCAAGTTTACGACCCACGTGAGCGAACGTGCGAGCGGAAGCAGCCGCGAATCGTTGGTAGGAAGGCGAACACAACCAGCTGCCACGAGGTCGACGTTCTTCTTCTGCCCGTCTCTCGCTCGTATGGATTAGCGGTACCGACACGCGCCTTCTCTTCGTTCGCTTGTACGGCAAAATCCGAGTTTATTACACTTGTAGACTCGACTGAGGTCACCCGCGGTTTAAGGTCGTAACAAATAGATCGCGAATACAACGATCCCAAACGCTCTCGATTATCGAATGAGGAATGAAATTAAAAAATTAGAAAAAAAAAACAAAATAAAACAACGCTTAATCTCGTTCAGCGCTTTTGATTAAAGTCTCTTCAGGGTTCAGACGGAGATCAGCGATTATCTCGGTCGCGTGGTTTCGCAAGGTTGTACCCTCAATCGAACGATCGTTCCGTAAGTGAGACGTTCTTACAATTGCAGAAAGGGGACGAGAGAGGGAGGGAAGCGAAATCGCAAAAATGATCAGTCAGTAGGTCGATCAAACGCAACGGGAATATCTGAAACGATTGCGCTACGAGCCATGAACTGCCATACGATATTTAACGCCCACGCAACCATTTTTTTTTACCATACGCGATGATATTTCGTCATATACAATTTTGATGTCGATGCATCTTTCTTCATTGCGTAATTAAATTAATTTCCACAACGATAGTGATGGGAGCGGAGATCGTAGGACGAGTTTCGAAGTCAATCGGTTCTCAAAAAATCCTCTGTAGGCGATAACGTCACGAACATTGATATAAATCATAGTACAGTTTATAACTACTAGTCGTGTCGAGAGCCGCGTACGCATTTACTCTATATATGTATAGATATAATACACATTCGCATAATATATACAACACGAATATACATATCCTATGTGTACGGATTGCCCGTGTGTGTGATATATGTCCGTCTCTACACAGCAACGATCGCAGTGTTGGTTGCTGCTGCGACCTAAATAAAATAAACGGACCTTCTCGGGTCGCTTGGCCTATGGAGATCTTTTAAATCCTTTAGCTTAATCCCACGAGCGTTTTGCCACTATGGTTATGCCTCGTCGAGAATAAATTCACAAGGTTCACCGCTACGATTGGCGAGAGATGGAACAAGGTCGTTAAAATATCGGGGGAGAGCGAGAGGGAAAATGGGGGGCACCCGGGGGCAAAACGGACCACGATAAAAATATTGCGAAATATGTTCGAAGGAAATTCCCGCTCGAGATATTCCCGTTCTTACCGTCTACTACCTCCTGTATTAAAAATGTGACGAGTCCCGTTTTTTAACGTTAAAACTACTTTTTTAAGACGCCGCCAGTTTTTTTTTAAGATTTGTTTCGCGGCTGAAAATTTTTCTCGGAAATTTTTGCATTTATTCATTTAACCCGAATCTTCCGTACGAAATATATACAAAAAAAAACAGATTTTTGTTTGTTTATGATAAAATAATAGTCATATATACATACACCCAAAAAACTGAATTCTTGCGGATAATAATATATTTTTATTTTCAAGAATATTGTTTTTTGTCGGTTTATTTTTTATTTTAGGAGTAAATTACGAAAAAAAAATGGGTACCTTTTGCTCGAACGTCGCACCTTAGTTTCTTCACGGGTGTGAAACCCCTGAACGAAGCAAAGCATTATGGGTTCTCTAGGCGGAGAGGTGACCTCACCCATGCACTCCGTGGTTTATCAACGTATCACGCGCCGCCGCAAATAGTTTTTCTTTTTCTTTTCGAATCTCGTAAGGTAGACGCCACGTGTGTTTATTATACACTATTTAATGTTCCAGTTTCGTCGTCAGTGCCGCGAGATATTCAACTTTTCTGATTCTCCGAACCGTAATCACGTTATATTTAACTCGGTCGTTAACTTTCTCGTTGTTCGTTGTCTGAAAATCTCGTGTGAACACACGAAAGACGGAGAGAATTACAATTCTTGTGTCAACTTTCGCGTTAATGCGAAGGTGAAAAGCAGCATTAACTGTTCTTTAATTTGTATTATCATTAAAAATCGTTTCTCTCGTTTCCCTCTATTCTTCAGCTAATTATAAAGAATTTTCTTCTTGTGTCAGTCTCCAGATTCGTTTTACAACGGTATTGTATGGCACATGGCGAAGGCACCTTTTTTTTCTGTATATTCTTCTATCAAATGGTTTTCCCGGTCGATATTTCTCCTCTATTCGTTTATTTTAACGCAACTCGCGATTATGAAAGATCGATTGCGCATATGTTACGCCGATACAGATCCGCTTGGGTTTTTTTTTTTTTCCGTTCGTGAAAGTAATACGCGAACGTAGAGTGACTTCACCGAGAGTCGTTTTGCCTTCTCGGTATGATTATTAATTCTCGCTGTAAATCTCGTCTCTCGATCTTACGTCCAGCGCAGCGTAAAAGAAATTTACGTAATTTACGCCCCGATAACGCGATGCGACGAAAACCATCTGTCGTCTGGAACAGCTCGGCGCCTTCGCGAGTAATTGAATCAGCTACGTGGACAGAGACAAAGAAGACCTGGTATTTCCCCGATGGTAAACGAATGGGAATTCGTCCAGAATACCGTTGAATTGCTCGGGACGAGACGACGAATTGTCGGTGACGTTGATGCCTTCGGCTAACCGGAGTTACCCTGTCGTCGACACGAAGATGGTACGGTGTCTCCCGGGTCCCCGAGCGCACTTTGTATATCGTTTCGTTTCCAAGCCAACGGAAATTTGCTGCCCTCTGGCAACTCACGCCTCTCCTCGTTAAAATGCACGCACTCTTCGGAATCGAAATTCTCCGGACTCCCGTCGTTCTCTCTTTTTTTTTATCATCAATTACCCAAAGTGCAGATAAAAAATTTTTTCGTAAACTAATTAAAAACAATAATAACGAGTGTCTAGCAACGTTTCGCAGATAGACTTTACATCAGACGTTTAGATTGCTGCTTCCCGTCGAATTTCACAATCGCCGAGAGTCTCGTCATCTGTCCGCCTCATTGGCACGACGAAGAGAAACCATCGTCTGCTTCGGCTATAGAACTTATTTTCAATCCTATTATTAACAATTTGATAATTATTAATCTTCGCGCGAAACTCAGCCAAAATTTGTCGGTGATGCTGCGATAGCTGCAATGTTGTCGCGTTGGGAATGTGAATTTTATCGTACGACTGTCCGATGTCCGATAGATTTTGCGAACAGCTGCGTGGCGCGTTGGTGTCTGACCACGAAATCCGTTTCTACTTCCCTTGGCACGTATTTCGAAGAGCCCTCGTACCACGACGTCTCGACTTCCTCGCTACGCTGTGTCTGACGCAAAAGTCTTTATCTACTTCCTCGATGTTTCCGACTGTCCTTTATCCTCATTCCTTAATCTCTGTATAAAAATTTCTCACTGTCTTCGTCATTTGACTAAAGATAATTTCAGCTGCAAATTTATATTTTCCTTGGAGGTTATGTATCCCAGAATAGTCGTAGAGTCAAAGTTAGTGGAGTGCGAGAATTAAAAAAAAGAACAATCGCGATCAGTGACAATCACAATTGCCGGTCACGTATTCCCAGTGCCTCGGGAACCGTTTCTACTTAAACGGCACAAGCAGAGGACTGATCGCTAGTACGCGAGGCAAGCGAAGCACGCAGCCAGCCGGCCGGTTTCAATGTGTACACGTATATGTTTCACTCGTTGGAAGAGTTTTCGTCTCGCTATAGCGAAGGTTCCTTCCCTCCGTGAGCCGCGAAGAGACCGCGTTCTCTTCGTGCCTTCTGTGTTGTTTATTTTTTACCGCTATCAGACCCGCGAATCGTGTTCGCTCTCACGGCGTTGAACGCCGAATTCGGAGCTCAGCGGCTCTCTCGTTGCCGAACGAAACTAATATGAGAACCGGTACTTTTTTTTTTTTAATTCGCTCTCCACTCGTTTAACTCGGAGCATTAAGAATATCCAGCGAGTATCGTTGAACTTTATTCGATAAATTTATCACATGGTTGTTGCTTTTATTTCATGTTGGATTAACTTTTCTTGCACTGCGGCACTGCGATATTACACGTATATCATTAACACGTTTCTTATTTAAATGTTTATTATTTTTCTCTGCGATTCTCTCAGCTACCGAATGTCTGAGCTATGGACGCAGTGAGGAGCAACGGTGGACGCCGCGCCCGTGCCGTGTGTCTGTTCAACACTGGCACTCTCCACTCGCCGGTCTGTTCTTCTCCACTATGCAGCCGCGCGCGCGAGCAGGAGAGCCGCTCGATAACCGACCTCGCGCCATAACCACTTCGTCGTAACTCCCACCTTCTCTACCTTCTCTCCTCTCGTCCGCCTTCGCTGCTCTCTTCAACTTGGGGCTTTTTCCATTTTTTTTTCTCTTCTCTTCTCTTCGTCTCGTTCTTTCCCGACCGTCTGTCCGTCACGGCGCCGTTTCGCACTTCGCGTGCGTCCACTTATCGTCTCTCGAGGTGTTTAATCGGATAAGCGGATATATGAAGAAAAATTGCTGGTTGAAGAAACTTTCCGTTATCTCCCCCAGAAACGCCCTTTTCGTAGGTTTATTTAGTTTTCTCGCTATTTTTTCGTCAGACAAATGTATTCGTTGCTAAACCTGCGAGACGCATAAAAACGACATTGACGCGGCGAAATAACTTTTTATCGATTCATTTTTTTTATTGCCACTGTCTCCATTGCGACGCGTTGCAACATTTTATCGTCGCTTGGATGCGGGAGAAAAAAAAAATTAGTAAAATGTTTTTCTTCATTATCGACGAGAATAATATAAACATCGAGTCGAACGGTTCATAGATGCGTATAATGCATTATACCTAACCAAATGTTTTTAATTGCAAATTTTATTTCATAACTTTTTTTTATCATAGAGTTGACGTTTTTTTTCATCGATTGTGTCATAACTCGGAATACATAACCCTTCGCGAAAGGGGCGGTTTATAGCTCTATGTGTTCCGCGAAGAGCTCACAATCAACAAGGACTGGACGTTCAAGAGTAACGTCGAGAAATTCTATGAAAAACTCGTTACCGTCTCTCTTTCATTCCAGTGGAAACATCAATAATGCATCCCGACGACTCCGCACCTATGAGACACAAATATACGAAACTTCTCTTTGCGACACTCAGCGAAAATAATTGTTTCACTCTGTGCGCCTTTCTCCTCGATGATTCTTTCGCTCGAGTGTCACGCCAATTACTCTCTTTTCCTGAGATTTCAAGTGGAGACTTCGGTGCAATCGTTGAAAGATATAATAAATATAATTATAAATCTGTGAGAATCCCTCGAAGATGCTGCAAGTTTCGCTATCGCGCTGAATGCGACATTTTAGTGCTGATGCCGCAGAGGAACGGAAGGCGCCAATGTAGACGCAGATAAAGGAGAGAAAAAAAAAACGATGCGCTCGCTACTTAGTTATCTTTCCTCGGCTCGGGAGACTCCGGGGAGTTTTACAAAAATAGAGATAGAGAGAATCACGCATACTAATATGGCTCGCGGTATATGCAGTCGTCGCGTATGCGTGTGCGCATTGCTTACAGATATTACGCAAGAGACGGGAGGCCGCCGTAATCTTTGGAGCGGTATCCTAATTGATAACCCCGGGCGGGTCTCTCACTCCCGCCTTCTAAGCTATTTTCACGCGATGTATTGCATACAGCCTTCGAGGCTTCTCCAGATATAACTATACACCGACGAGCTTCGACGGTGAGAAAAAAAAAAAGAAAAAAAAAAAAACCGATTTTACACTTCTTTTCTTTCATCCCAAAGAGAGAACCGGACAAAAAACGCATCGCACAGTTTCTTGATTGGCGATATTAAAATTTCATTTTATTTCTCGAAGCTCGGCGTTTGCCACGATTACGCAATATCTTGAAACGGTTAAAAGATCGCGCAAAGTATATAATGTGAATATATAGAGAACATGCGAGGATGAAGCCTAAAAAATGTTCGTTCATTCAATAAGTCGTCTTCGTAATATGCGCACGCGATTTATTGAATGAGGGAATTTTTTTTCTTGTCCATCGAACGTGGGATTTGCGTGTAGAGGGGGTATAGGGGCAACCCCAGCGATGTCTGTGTGAACGAACATTTTATCTACACAGTTATAACCAGTTGAGTGAATGAAATTCGTGAAAATATCGTGGGACGGGCCGTCTTTCCGAAAGTCGGCGACGTTTATTGTTCGCCGGGATTCCGGAAATCGTGGCGAGGAGAAGAGGAAAATTTATGAATCGTCCTTTAGTGAAACCGGAAGGGAACCTCTCCCCGGTGCGCGGGCAGCGGGATCGATAGCAATGAGCGCATTCGGGAAAGAAATTTCCGAGACCGGAAGATAGTCGGACCCGCCGAGGGAATCAGCGGCTCTGTTATTTCACTATACGGCGTGTCATTCCGAGACAAAGTGTATTTTTCTTTCATCCCGTCCTTAACCTCGTTTTCGTCTTTGCGACTCTACGTCACCGATTACAACGTTTACAGCGATTTTCTTCACGGGCAATAAATATTTATCGATCCTCTCGATCGCGTGAACACGTTATATACGCGAAGAACTCCACGGTGACACAAGACTGTGACGTATAGAAATTTTCTATCGTTTAAACGAGAAAACAATACGAGAGACGAAGTTCATCGAAGTCTCGAGAGAATTCTGACGCAATTTTCAACAAGAAATGCTTACGTCTCGGCGCAATTTGCATTCTCATTTGAAAACCATCGACATCGGTGTTTATATTAATGTATTCATAGATCGTGTTGCTATACATATACCGGAGAAGATCCATGATCTTTGCTCACAGATAACTATATATCCTGATTTCTCTTCGGCTTTTTTTCCTTTTATTCATTTTTTTTAAACGTTTCGCGATCTTCAAGGACAGAGGAACACGACGCGTTCGTGCAAACAGTCCGAGTCTATGATTTACAGGTATAGCAGACGTTGTCCGCGGGTATTCGCGTGCCACTGTCGCGGCTACCGTACATGAATCATAGTCATCGTACACGAAGTGCATTGGAGAAGATCGCTACTGAAATACATCAGGTTGGAGTCTCGTTACAAATACAGACGAAACTCTGGTATTAAATACTTCGGGAAACGATATAACACAGTGAAAGAGAAGAGAACGAGAACATAGAATTAATCTGACAGATAACGTGACCCCGAGGAAGCCACGTCCGACATCGCGGAACACTGCGCGAGGATTTGCGTCACGCAAAATTGGCTTCCTCGTTCGTTTATTTCGTATTATTGCCCGGATAGATGTCCCCGCGGCCTCTGCTCGTGTGTCTCGCGAAGCAGATTGCACCTCGATGTGCAATGCCTCGTTATCGCGAGTGTCGATTGTATTTATCGCGCATAAGGTATGGAAAAGAGGGCGTTGCGCGGTGTTCGATGAAAATGAGAGAAGACAATGGCAAACCTCGAAAGAAGCGTTAGGCCAGCAATAGATGCGTGAGATAGCGAGAACGCGATGCAGAAGTCGCTCTCACGTGACTCAAATGGTAGCAACGAAAAGCTCTCCGATCGTCTCTCTCAAAGATCCCGCGGGCGGAGCAACGAACTCGTTGCGAGTATAGCATCGATGGAATTTCACCGCGTGAGCGAAAGCTCCGCGACGATGCATCGCCCGCGATGCATCTCAAACGGTTCAAACGATTTTTTTTTTATTTAAATACAACATTTCCTTTGACTCCACCCGCCGGAGGACGAAGTTTTCGGATTGCGGTCGCTACGCGATATAATTTTACTTTGAATCTATTGGTACTAAAGATTTTATGCATATAGTGGAATTTACCGTATAATAGTTATGAAAAATTAATGCACCCGAAACGCTGAAACGTTAGAAACGTCGTCGAGGTCGAATCTCCAGCAATTTAAAATTCTCGCGAAACTATTTCGCTGACTTGAAGCAAGCGGAGTGATGGAAGAAAAATGCTTTAATTCAATGTTACAAGCGCGAGGAACATAGCGGATTCTTGGCTACAATTAAACACATGTGGGATTCCTTTTGCATCGTTAACCGCCCCACATTCGTATGGTATACGCGGATTTTTTTTTTTTTTCGCGAACTTAATAAATAAGGCGGTGAACACGACTGTGACGTGATTTCTCGAGTACTCATTATTATTTTTATATCACAATCTTAGTGTCGTTTCGCACGCCAATTTTGTACACTTTCTTTTCTCCTGCTGTCTCGACAATGTTCTCGTTTCTACTTTGTTTTTTTTTTTTTTTTTTTTTTCGTTGTATTTTGCTCGCTCTCTAATTCAACACAACGCGAGACTCTCGCGTTCGAGATTCTCTCGTTCTAAATGCAGATTGGAACGATAGGATTTCGATTCTCGCGCGTAGTTTCTACAGTTGCGAAGTGGGCGCGCGGGCTAATAGATCGCGAAGGATAAACAAAGAGTCGGAATAACGAGGAATCGGATTGAGATAAACCTTAACATTGAGAAACAAATTGGAGCAGAGCGCAGCCGGGTCGAGGTGAGCTCTCGAATAACCGTCGAGCGCACAGTTTACTAAGGGACTAAGGGCCATTGAAACAAAAATGTGCCGTTGGACAGAGGACCTCGCAAACGCGATGTGTGCCACTCGTGTTGTATATTGCGAGCGCGAAACTAGACCCGCCGCCGAGAGCGCGAGAGATTAACCTTAATATCAAAAGCTTATTCGTGCTTCGGCAGGGAAGCCTTAAAAATTCTTCGTATATAACTCGATGAACGAGAACGATGAGGAGAAAGAAAATTAGAGTTAAAGAGAGACAAGAATAACGTCTATAGAACGCTACTGCACCCCGTAAGGCTATTCTAGTCGTCATAACCTTAAAACTTTACATTTTACTAAAAAAATTCTCGTAAATAGGACACAAAATAAAGGTAAGAAATTTCATGTGTAATTATTTTCATTAGTTTTTTCGTAAAGATCGAAATTATTGTTATTAACAATTTTGCGACTATTTTCGATGTTTTTTGTAATAAATTTAATAATCGCCGCAAATTTTAATTATTTCCGGAAGATTACGTAATGATGATTTTGCGAAAAAAGAAAAATACACAATAATGTTGGAAGAAAAATTGCAATTATCACTTTATACGAATGACACGAGTTGTCATGACGAGAGGCTTCGACTTAATGCGTTCATATAGAATGGACGTTTGATGACAAGCTTAATCGGTCGATTAGCTTCGTTTCGTGATCGTTATAATAGATCGTCCGCGAGAGTGCGACGCACGTAGCGCTAGAAGACAGTCTAAATAATCAATTGTCGACGAGCCGACTTCGGATGATATAATAAGAGAGAATAATAATTGAGATCGCGCGCGGGAGAGACGAGAGAGAGCGTTTCGCGTGCTGAAATAGTAACGGAACTTCTGAAATCTATGTCGTGAGAAAAATCGACTATTGGGAAGCAGAAAGGCGTATTTTTCATCATATAACGCGCAAAACTATGCGATATACGCCGATCTGTTTTTCAGCAGTCGATACGACCGAAGAGAATGAGAACGAAGAATGGATTTCCCGTCGGCACGTGGAGGAAAAAAAAAAACTATATAGTTCGGGCGATGCATGTACGCCGTTGGGATTTGCTTATGCCGCATTTGCTTTTCCAAACCACAATGTATTCTACCCGCGGGTCGATACCAATTTCATTCGAGTAATTGAGACTCTGCCGCTTTGGCTACCGACAGTTATGCATGCATTGTGGCGCTTCTCTTTCTCATATATGTATAGTTTTCCCTGTTTCTCTGTCTGTTCTCCTACATGTATATGAATATATATATATTTATGTACATTTTTCTATTTTGCATTTGAATTGCGTACTCGTATCGATCTCTCGAGGGACTATAGATTCCGACTATCAATATACCAAAAGACTTCGCAGAAAATTTATAAACTGCATTTTTCCAAAAGTTTCATTTCAAAGGGAATCGTTTTGTTCATTTTTTTAAATATTTCGAGAAGAGAGTCGATCTTTTTAATAAACGGATATCGATGTTTTCTTTTTTTTTTTTATTTTTTTTTTTTTCATAGAACCGAACGTAATTATAATAAATTGTTTTTTGTAATGAGAAAAAAAAATAATCGAACGATCATTGCCACAAATCGATGATTATAACTTTTTTTATTGATGTTATTTGGTACTGGGAGTGAATTATCTAGCATACCTCATCGCGAGTTCTCTGCTAGCGGCTTATCGTTCAGCAGTAGACCTCGAGGACGTCGGATATCGAAGAAAAAGATTTGACACGTTTTTGTGACGGTAAGCAAAGAATTTTACCGCAGCGCATGAATTCTTCTTCGCGTAAACATATATATTTCTGGTTTCGTTCAAAAGACGCGCAAAGAACCGGAGGTAAATCTCCGGAGAGGAGGTTTTCCTTCTCCGAAATTTACGGAAAAGGAAACTTTCCTTTTCCCCACAACAGCACGAATCAATGTGTTATCTATCGAGATAAAAGCCCGCGATATCGTAATATCATGAGAAAACTGTGTCGTGAATTACGGATTTTTCAAGGAGATGCAACCCGGGAGCCAACGTGACGGAATAAGAAATTGTCACAGTACATTGGCATCGTTTGTATTATCAATTCTAAAAGCAACGAATACTCAACGAGATAGCCGCGCGCGATGTTTTATCTTTTAAACTCGACTCTAGTAGCTTTCCTCACCGAAGCAACAGCATCGATCGTTCACGACAACGAAGACTTTTATTTGACAAGTTCTACGCGACGAATTCGCAGATAAGAAATGAAAAGAATAAAAAAAAAGTTCTGTACACATAATCGACGGGATCATAGCTCATGTTTATACAACGAAAATAACTCGTCGATCGATCGGCGATTAAAAAAAAAAAAGTTTGAAATCTTATTGCGTCTGTTGTAATAAAAATGAAGATATATATATTTTGCGTGAGTAGTGAGAATGTTGACGAGAGAGCAATTGTTTTCGTCGTGGAAAAGGAAAAAAAAAGTAGCGACGCAAGAATAATTGAGCTATAAATCGAATGGGATAAACGAAACGGAAACTCACCGTCGAAGCGAGAAGCGCGCCGAAGATTTTCGAAGGATTCGAGAAGCACCGATAATCTGAAGGGATATCCGTCGCAAGGCGACTTCCGGGTAAACAGAACTGATGTTGGCGCCGTTTAGGCGGGACCAATCCATAGTCATTGTTACTCACTGTTTTTTTCGCGGTATATGTACACAGAATCCTTCAATCCCAACGTCTTACTTCATTGCGAAAAATACATTTAATTCGCGTTATACTCAACGTGAATTAAATAAGATTTCCAACAAAACTCGTTTCTCGCTGTATCCGTCGATAAACAGGTTTACAAACAGAGGCAATATATTACTTTCACGACCATTTTTCCCTCTCCGAGAAATCCTCGGAAGAATCTCTCTCGACCGGTTGATTCCCGGAAATAACAAAAATAACGCGAATGACAAAATTCGCCGCAATCTACTTTCGGCCGGAAGTAAATATTCCGAAACTGAATCACTTGGCATAAATCGTCAATTTCGAAAAAAAAAAAAAAAAACCGAATAGTTTTGCGTTCCTCGAACCGTGTTCTCAGCGCGAAGCACATCCGTCGTACACCCACTCACTGCGATCCTTTACCAAGAAACTTCGAGATATCCCCTCGAATTTCACGCGTCGTAAAAATTTATTTTCTTAGCCTTCGAAGTTTACGCGAAATTTCACAACAAAATTGTACGTTTCGTTTTTCCGGATAAATTGGTGAAAAAAAAACAAAAAAAAATTAACGAAAATTCGATATCTTATCCGACCCGAAGTTTATATAACGAAGACTTGCGACGACTTTGACCGCGAAGCTTGGGAGACACACCTCCCGTCTCGCCTCGCATTCATTCAAAGACGATAATCCGTTTGACAAACGAGGCGACTGGACTCACGAGCAGAGGCATCGACTTGTATCTATACCGAAGCGAGTCACTCTCACTACTTAACGCGTCCCGGGACTCACTCGCCGGTTGCTCTCCGTTGTCCGTTCGCAGCCTGGAGAGCGTCAACCGCGCACATGAGTTAACGTTTGCGAAACGATTCCGACTACAGCGAACGCGGCAGTTCGCGTTCGCCGTCCAATGGCTCTGAGTTACAAAAACTCTCTCACACATGATCGACGGCGTGTACACGTCGGGTATGCGATATCTATACTCGGGTTTGCAAAGATCATGCTGACTCGGGGTATATAAGCGTATAAAACGCGAGTTTGAACGACGATCAGGAAGTATCGCGCGGCGCGCTCGGCACTGTCCGCACGACGGTGTTCCACTGACTCGATCAACAACGAGAAGAGAGCCTATAAACCGACATTATTTACCTCGACTGCTTCATATTACGCATTTATAGTTTTTCACGTCATTATCGAATGAGGCTGAAGGATATATACAAAAAAAAAAGAAAAACGTCAATTGATATACTCACTCGGGAATTGTAATATCATTTTACGCGCAGTTTTGTGAAAAAAATATATGAAGCCTCGAGTTTCGTGTTACAGTTTTACCACGCGGTCAACAGAGATGAGAACGAGTTTACGCCTCTTCCGGGTCTTCCTTTCCGACCCGAAGGGATCGTCATACCGCGAAAAAAAATAAATTATGATACGAAATCAATTTTTTTTGTTTCTTATCGAAACAATAAATTACGATACATCGAAAAATTTGTCAGTAACAAATTTTTGTCATTTGTCGTTTTGCAGCTTTTTGCAATAAATTACGATACATCGAAAAGATTTGGAGTAACAAATTTTTATTTTTCGTCGTTTTGTTACTCATAATTATGGTTTTTTTTTGCTCCGAAAAATCAATTATGATACAACCAAATTATTGTTCGCTTACGCAAAAAATAAATTAAAAGTTTTACAAAAGAGTTAAACATTTTTGTTAATCGTCGTTTCGCAGCGGTTTATTATGGTTCTTTTCCACTGATCACGAATCCGTCACTAATTTTATTCTGCGCTCAATATCGAATCCGGAATCTCGCGACAGAGTCGACAAAATTATTATTTCAGGCGATTGCTAACTATAAATTATGTGCTCGAGCGCGTTGATGCGTCGTGTGAAAGGAAAAAGGAGGTCAGCGGAGAATTTCCGCCTCACATTTGTGGCTCGGAAATTACTAAAATCCTCAAACATTATCTCTTGTGTACTCTTGTTTACAGACCGAAAAAATGTTATAATCATCGTAAAACTTGAACCGTTTTCCTTTCAACGCTGTTTAATAATCATTACAATTACTCGTTCCCTCGAGGTAACAAGTAAAAGTAGTGACTCACGATTTGCAAATATAGTATCGTATCGTAAAACTTTGATCTCATCCTCCACCTGCCGCTTCTGCTTCTGTATCAAATTTCTCTTTTCGGACGAAATTCCATTGTTTTTTTTTTCTTCAAATTCTTTATTTATCGCCACAATCATTCGCGTATCATGCGTAGTCTCGTTATTATTAAATAGAATAATACGGCCGAAATATTTCGTAAATGATACGTAAGATTATGAAAAGTAACCTCGTTGTCGAATCGATGACGAAAAAAGGGAGGGGGGGGGGGGGGGGGTGATGTTTGGACACGTGGCGTAAACACAAAATTGTTAACGCATAACATATACATACGAACGGTAGTTTCAACTGTACGTCGTCTCGAATAGCTTTTTCTTATCGCTAACTCGCTCGCCTGCGCGCCTCCGCGACAAACTGTGATATACCATAGCGCGACGGTACTATACACCGAACTGATAGTTCCGCTTATCGAGTTTTTTTTTATTCGGCAAAGTTCGGTTTTGTAAGCACTTCGGACGTTCGCGATAGCGTTTGGTTACGAATAAAAAAAAATCGATGACAAATATTATTTCACGTAAAATATTATAATTTTCGGATAATTCTGCGAAACTCGTTTGATTAAAATTCCGTTCTCTCGAATAATGCATTAATTTGAATAATTCACGAGTAACAACGGTGTTTTCGATTTAAATGATGCATGAGAGTGGAAAATTATTCGTGGGAATATTTCGTTATGGTAGAACAGTTTATTAATTATCGAGTGATAAAAAAAAAACTCACCCATTGTGGAAGGAGGATTCCGGTGTGTTCGGCGGCCCCGAGACCTGTACCTTCGGGAGCCCGTAACCGTCCATTGGTACTTGTTGACCTTGAGAATGGCCGTGACCTTGGCCCTGGGGTTGGCCATGGCTACCATGCTGCACGTGCTGCGAGCCGTGATGCGATGCCGTCGAATCATCGCTGTCGCTACTTTGATGCTGTAGATGCTCCGACCCGACTCCGCCACGGGGTCTGAAACAGTAATCGCAGTCGCCTGATATCGAGGTGAAAACTTCGTTGCCATCCTCCACCTGCCGCTCGCGGTGTTCCTCCTTTTCCACTTCATCGTCCTTTAAAATCTCCGCCGAACCCCGTCGCGACTTCGTTTCGCTCGCAATCTCAGATACCACTTCGATATTCATGACTCGAGAAATTTCAAACTCTTTAACCATATCGCGTACGAAGTTTAAATCTTCACGAACGAGCGCCACGAAAGAGCGAAGTTCGCAGATTTCGCGTACGAATGAAACGCCAGCCGTGCGAGAACTGAGAGAAGGCCCACGCGGAATGCCGAAGCGAAAGAACCCTCCGAGAGAGTTTCGAGAGACCGTGCAGCACACAGGTATATAGCGCACAGGTGTGTCGAGAAACTTATTTTTTTCCTCTTTTTTCTTTAACTCGAGAACGTTAAGTGTAAAAGGTAAATTTAAATGACATCGGATAGACTTTAAGAAGCCGATTCTCTAGAGTTTCAAAAACAACAAAAATCGACATCGATTAATAATACATCGAAAGGCTGCGGCGGACGTGCGTCAGGGTAAAGTTTCCTATCGTGAAGGACGCGTGGGAGTTTCAGCGTCGGTAAAGTATATTGGATATAGTTTGAAAAAAAAAATGGCGAGCGATTATCCCGATAAGCACAGCACATCTGCTCATGTGGGTCCGCAATTAAGGCTCATTTCGTTAAGCGACGACACGAGGCGCACTCAATATACATATACAACATATATCTGTTAACGTAGTCGGTAAAAGCATCGAATACCGGGGAACAGCTGCGAACGATAATATTTCGCGGGGACGGGCAATCGATGACGTTTTAACGTTAACCGCGCGTCATCAAAGACGCAAGTGTAATCGTTACGTGTAGACTGTTCTTTCATATTCCATGAATAGTCGAAACGTTTGACCGCTATCTCGCAATCTCGTGAGTAACTATCGATCCGGTAATAATAAACTGCGAGTTTTCCTGTTCACAAGTACAATAGTTAACAGAAGAATGAAATAACTACGTAAATATAGTAATCGAAAAATATAATCCTCGGGCGCGTAACAATGTTAATAATTATCGAAGAAAACTTTGCCAAAGAGAGATAAGGGGAAAAAAACAAAAAGCGCGTAATATATATTATTTTTCTCGAAGATACATAAGTAACAGCCGCCATAACCTAATTGAAGTGTTTCGTCGATATTCGATGTAAATTTCGAGGCATAAAGCAAAGAGCGTTAGTCATCGATATAATACCGTTAAAATATATTTCAAATGTTATTTTCTTTTACTTTACATCCATTGTACACAACTTTAATGCGCGAATAGTAAAATATTTACAGTTACGAAGACACGAATCGCGCGTTAAGAACCTTATTAACGAAAAGACGATGGAATGCCGTCGAAACAAACAGCTGGCGGCAGGGTACCCGATCAGCTGTGCTTAGGCTCGCAACACGGACTTTCCTCGTGCATATATACATATACGAGTCGGACGAAGCGACACAATCGCGGGGAAGAGGCAGCAGCAGTGTTTCTCCTACTTTCAGCCATCAGCCGGTACGGATAACAACCACACGCGTTCCTCGACTAACCGGTTTCGTTCGAGACTCCCCGGAATTTACCGGGGCAATATCTTTCCGTTTGCCTCGTACGACTAATACTACAGAATGATAATAGTTCCAACTAGAAAACGGATTGTAATCTGCATGCGCGATACCGAAAGCTTACAATGAAAAAACGAAAAAAGAAAAGATGTCGAAAGATATACGAATGGCAAACAGAGATTACGCGGAAATGAAAAATACGATGTTAGCATAAAATGATTCATAATTTTTGGACAACTGTGTTCTCGCGAAATATTTGATCGTGTAATCGTGTTGATAAAAAAAAATATTGAGTTGTCATTAAATCGTCAAGTACGGTAATAAGATATAAATTTCACCTGTGGTGAGAAGTGTCGTAGCTGGCAGTCCAGTACAGGGGCGCCACTGTCCTGGGTTGCTGTTCACAGCCGGCACATAAAGATATATCTATATATATATATATCTCTCAGTATATATATATATTGAAGCTTTTACGTTAAGCGTGCAACGAATATCACAACTTTAGTCAGCACGTTTACTCGGTTCGCACTAATTATATATACAGCTTCGATGTATCCTCGACTCCGTGGTATTCAATTAACACGGTACGCGAAACAAGCAATGAAAGGCCTTGAATGAAGGAAAAAAAAACTCGGCCAACGTCAGTGAGAGATCCGCACGCACAACTCGTAACCGCGCGAGACAGACTATTCGACCGGAAGTTCTTCTCTTCGTCCGCGATAAATATAATCTCTCACGAGTCGTGTGACAAAATTAGTTTTTTTTTTACCGAAATTATGATGAATTAGTGTAAACCGGAGCCGCGGGAGAACCGTTCGGGGCGAAGTGCACTGCACGACAGAGAGACAGGAAAAGTAGTTGCCTCGATGCGACACGAAAAGGAAGAGCGGAAGAGAGAAGAGAGGGGAAGAGACAGAAAGATCCGAAGCGATTGAAAGATAACCAATAACCTCGGCTACTGTGGTCGTCTTCGAGCGAAAACTCTTCCTCGATCCTTCAAGGATTTCGAGGGATTAGCGAATAAAAATTGAAAGATGTTTAAATGAAAAAAAAAAAAAACTCGAAAAACACGGCAACGTCGCCTTTCGTTTAACAAACGCCCACGATGACTGGGTGAACACGCCGAGGACGACAGGTCAATTGGATAATCTCCACGGGCTTCCAACGTTTAATTAACGAGAACGCGACGAGTGATGTAAGTATATATATATATACATATATATTGTATAAATCGAAGAAGTAGAAAACAAAAACGGATAAAAAGTTTAAAAAACGAAAAAAAAAAAACGCGAAAATGTTTGTCAATAAACACGTGTGGATAGCAGACGATTCTTCACGCTGCTCTTTCCCTCTCTTCTTATATCACACTTCTCTCAATACATGTATAATATTTTTATTTATTTATTATTTACTCGAGCGTAAATTAGCGAGAAATTATTCTCTTTCTCCCGGTAATTTCATTGATCCGTGCAAAGGTTCTTCTCGTCGCTATTTACACATTTCTTTTTTTTTTTATACCACCCTCGATATTTTTTATAGAAGCGACGAACTTTCGAATGCGCACGATACTTTATTATTATGTTTTTTTAATCAGACGAGAATAAATCCAAGTTGTATCATTTCGTTTCGATTATCGATCGTAATAATATGATTTTTTTTTATGCGTTAAATGATCGTTACGTTTATTTCGACAAGATGAAAAATACGGCAATGCGGTGTGCGTTGAACGCGCGATCCGATGCGGCCTGTGCACTATCGTGCCGCTGCTGCTGCTGCCGCTGCTGCTGCTGCTGCTGATGGCCGGTCGACTCCGCCTTCAGCGTCGCGACGCTATTCTCTCTCCTCTCTCTACCGCTCGGACTCCAACACAGAGACCCTAAGACCCTAACACCGACGATGTTTCAACGGAGAGGAGAAAATACGAGGGCAGAAATCTACCAACAGCGTAGCAGTAGCAACGACGGGTTTCTAACGCACACTCCACGCGAGCGTCGCGTCTGCGCCCCTCGCTTCACCTATTGACCGAATATTATGTGGTTACATATATCGATGTGGGCCCCCGCGGTGGTGAAACGAGCTTCGTGTGTACACAGACACAGACGATTGAACGCACGAGAGAGAAGCGCAGCGGCAACACCAGCTGATTAACTTCGATACACGGAATTTCGATGAAACATCCGCGATTATTATGCTTTCGCGTAAATAACTAAATATTTAATATTAAACTGAAGAATCATCGGAAAATCGACCCTTGAAATTTCGCTACATAGAGGAAAAATTAAAAAAAAAAAACGAACGAAAAAAAGAAGAGTTTTCACTTGTCACGATAGATGAATCTCGAATGAGAACACATACATCGCCGCATCCGATGGTTAATACAGTTACGTCACGTATGAAACACGATCCACGATAGACGATAACCGCGAAATATCCCATCCGATGAATCACTTCGCACGCGTGTCACATACCTTTTTCAAACAATCTATTAAATACGGCGATTTGAGATTTAAAAAAAAATAATCGAACTTGGAGAGTAAAAAATTATTTTGCACTTTTTTTTTCATAAAAGCGACGTTAATGGAGAACTCATTGGATTACATGTATTTACATGGTGAATTTTATAGTGTGAGAGAAGTTATGGTGCAAATGTGAAAATAATGAAAATTACGGTACGACAATATCTTCGTGTGACGAAAACTCGGAACCGCAAAATGTTTCATTCAGAAATGGTATATTTTTTTTTTTTTTTTGGCATTTGGGGTTTCAATGACGCGAATGGACCGTAGTATTCTTATCGGGAGTAATGAACTATTTGGAAGAATTAAATAATTAGGTTTCTGTTACGATAAGAGGAATAATGGTGAAGAATTTTTTGTGTTTTTACGGGGATATTTGTAACTTACTTGGGCATCGATACGACGGGACATCCGAGCTGAAGAAGACTGCGTGCGAGAAACTCGGGCGCAGGTGCGGCAATCGCAGGTGCAGAGTGCCTGGCGGGCCGCGATGGTCTGTCGGAAGGTGAACCTCCGACGTTCGTTCCGCCATCACTTGCCGCTGATGTTGCTGAATCCTGTTGATGCTGCTGCTGTGATCTCGTATTATCATCGGGTACGTGAAGCAGATTCCTACTCTCGCCGTCGCTTTTCGCACCGGAACTACCGCCGCCCTTTCTGCTGTTCCCGACACCGATATTAATCGTCAAACGTTTATTATCATCCCGATTATTCTCGTTAGCGTTCTCGGCGCTACGGGATAATCTCAAAGAACCGGCGCGACGCAATTGCCCGCCTCCCAATTCATCTTCTGCAACAGAAAGATCAAAATTATTAATACTCAGCCGCGGTCACCGCCATTGAGTCGTAAAAAAATTAATACACAAAGAGAGGTCAATGAAGTTCAATGGATTCGTCGGTAACAGTCGAATTTATGATGTCTAACGCCCCAAAGGCTGATTAATGATTCGAATAATGAAGTGCTTTCAAATTTCCGATACTTAATTTTTTTTTTCACGTTTCGATGTAATATTGTAGGTGCAAAATGCGCGGTATATGTGCGCGGCGTACTTCGAAGATTCTATAGATTGTCTATCAATTTACAAGAATCGAATAGCGCTATTAATAAGATTATTGCGGCGCAAAGATGGAAATGACAAATAAAGAGATCAATTGCTATGTATAAGTGTACCTTTACGTTGCAGATGACTATCCCATGACGGTACCCTCGCGTGTTTGATCCTCATATACATGTTTCAAATGATTTATATCCGATTAATAAAAAAAAAAAACTCTGATTCATTCGCGACACGTGCTGCGTGTCGCGAAAGAAAAAAAATTTGTAGAAATTTCGACCATTTACTGCGTGCCGTCGGACGCGAAATGGAAACACAATTTTTGGGAAAATTTTGACGATTAACCGCGTGAATTGGAGCGATGAAACGAACGCAACGAAAACAAACAAAAAAAACGCTTCTACCGGTGTCGAGCAGCGAACTTGAATGACTAACGACTACGGCAAGGATTCTCTATACTTACACGAACTTAACGACGTCGGATAGGCAAACACCAGAGTTTCTTTCTCACTCTCGCACAGGCCATATGCTCCGTCTATAGTTAATTCGTTTAAAACGCCCCATTGCGTCACGCCGGACGTGTGTACGAACATCTCGTTACCGATACACTCACCACCGTTTTCTCCACTACTAATATAACCCCTCTAAGCTCTGTTGTTGGCGCTCTAGAGCTCGAATGTTACGTGAAAAGAATTACGTGAAGGAAGTAATTAGATATTCCTTCGTATCGACACGAATTCAATTTTTTTTTTTTTTTTTTTCGTCTTTCTTTTCATATTTTTTCATCGTGCATAACTATACAACTGCTGTGTACAAGGAGAAAAATAATGGATTTTTTTTTCGTGCGGGAATGGGGTCACTAAATTTACCTTGAATTTGGAATATCCGAAGAGCCATTAGTATGAAATATTTTTCGTAACAGCGAGAAAAATTGTCATCTGGAACGGAAAAGCTCTCGGAGAGAGAATCGACGGTTCACATCCGCAGTACAGACGAGCCAACTTTGACTGCGAGGTGCGGTGACTGGGTGAGAGAGCGGGACCCACAGAATACAAAACTCCGAAGTATCGTATAATGTACAACACACTCGGGGTCTTCGTATACAGGCAACTATATCGCCGTTGCTAGAGAAAGCGTATCCAGCTTTTGGCAACTGTCCGCGCATTCGAGCTTTCAGGAAATGCGGCATTGAGCACGAGGTGTATCTCAACAATTTTCTCGGTACATTGGGCGTACGGAGTACACATTTTTTTGGTTAGGACGAGAAAATCGTGTATCGAATAATTTCGATTCGTTTTCGATCGCCGTAATCGCGTGCTTCATCGCGAAGACGAGTTCACGTTTGAGACAAACAACGAATTGATGCGGCCGAACGAGTCAGCGATTTTATAATTGGACTCGATTAAACATAATTACTTGCACATCGAATGCAAGCTTCGTGTGTATGCGATTCTGTAGAATAACTTGTATATAAGACTTGGAGCGTCTCGTATGAACGTATCGATTCTCCGATCGCGTATACATATGCATATTTCCAACAGTTGTTTTTATGTTCCTAGAAGTCCAACCAACCAACCAACCAATTGGGCGCGAATAATAACAATGATGATAAGTTGACTGCGATAAAAATGTGTACTACGAACCGGCGATAACTCTAAATTTTACGAAAATGTAGAAAAAATAAATGTTCAATTCGATTTTCTTTCAATCGAAAATGCTTCTATTATTTAGTTTGATGATTGATTAAAAAGATAAGAGTTGAAGAGAAACAAGGAATAAGATCGTCGAGATGGAGGGGGGGGGGGGGGGGGGGGGCGTCAGCGATGTCGCAAAAACTTCGCAGACTGATTAACTCGCCTATGGAGTGTCACTCATTGAACGAATTTCAAGCAATTGACAATGGAAATCCCAACGTTCAGTATTTTTTTCGAGCCGTTTAATCATCCGAATTAATAAATTTCGCTCTTGACCATTGTCTCTTCTCGATCTCTGCATCTCGATTTAGCATGAACGTGTAAGTGAAAGAGGCAAACAAAGAGACATTATAGCCGGAGGTGTCGCGAATCAATGTCGGCACGGATTTAGAGTTGCTAGACTTTGGCTAGACAGCCACGTGTCCTCTGCTTTAACTCGTACGACAATGGGAACGATAGCTCTAACGATCTATACAGGATACTTCGCCGAATAGTCAGTGTTTGTTTGCGACAATAAAAAAAAAATTGCCTCATCTCATAGAGTTCGTAGTTCACGTAACTCGGCCAATCTTCTTAACGGGTTTCTTTCGCACGGTTATATATATCGTACAACATGGTTTGCCAACGGAGGGGTGGACGCGTCCACCGGCGAAACAACAGAGTAAGCGAAGTAAAAAAAAAAGTGGTTTTTTGCGCGAAAAAAGTTTTCCATGAGAAAATATTGACGATAACAAGAATTTACGATTGCAAGATCGAGTTAATAATTATAGAGGTTATATAACCTGTTTATTTAAACACGTGAGTTAATTCGAGTTTACTTCGTGGCGCAGCTACTTAGACACGTACTAATTAGTACTTCGCGAGCAACTGGCGCCACTTTTTTGGCACGAGATTCCGAGTTTTTATGTATATAGGACTGACTATTTTATATCTTTATAACCTTTCGTAGACGATCTATATTTTCGTGCACAACGCTTGACATGTTTATCCGATCAATCACAGAGGAAAAAAAATAAATCAACAATTCTTACCGTCACTGAATACCGTTGTGGAAGGTAAACGCAGACTGTTTCCGCGCCGAAGAGTTCCCGGTGATGCAAGAAACAAAAGATCGTCCCTCGGTGTCTCCATGACGATCGCGATGTATTCACACACTTTCGAAAATACGAATTACGCAAGAATTCTGTTATGAATATTTCTAATAAAACCTGATGATTGCCGCAAACGAGAATCTCTTCTACACCAATACTTGCAACTGGCAATGACACAGATCATAAAATATGACACACGCAATGATTCTACGACGCGTGCGCCCGACCGGCTTCTACCTGTACTCGCGCTGTTCCCGTCTTTTCTCAACGATCGTTTCGTATAAATCGTAAGAATGAATAAGAACAATTCAATGCTGAAGGTTGCGGAAAAAGGCTTCTGCTAGATCACCGTCGACGCAAGTTACAAAGTGCACCGAAGTGGTCGTCCGGGACTTCCCAGTACACGAGAATAATCGTTCTGTATCGATTAATCGAAATAATAGATAAATGTCACGTGCCCTTACCGGCCGCCAAACATCGTAGATAGTACATAGTATAGTAATTCACTGAGCACAGTGTTTTGCGTAGGTATAATTTCTGAACATCCGGCAATGCCCGTTGCCCCACGATATTCTACAACACGATTGCCAGCACAGTTAGCGTCGAAACGACGCCGATAGGACAAGCGTCACTCAGTGGTCAACACGGCGGATGTATCGCGATGTTTCGTAACGCGTCGCGTCGCGACGATGATCCATCAACTGTGAGTGGAGATCGATATAACGTAGAATAATGTAATGTTCTTTCTTTTCGTGGATCGATCGTCAATTTCATTCGTTGATAACTATAATCGAAGTACTGCGATGTACTCGACATTTCGAGATTTCCCGTCAAAAATTCATCGACAGTACTAAAATCTTATGTGGGAATATGAAACACTGTTTTACGACTAACCGTTACGACTATCGGTCGTTCGCTTATTACTTTAGATTCACCGATGGATTAACGATGTTGCAACCCATTAACGTTCCCGTCAAATTTTTATCTCTAGCGATAGACAAAATAACGCGTGCAAAAGCGATGAGCGCGGATCGTACCGCTTGTGCGAACTAACGAAAAGTCGAAAGTTTATTTTTGACCGAGTTTGTGTGTCCCGCCCCCCCTCTCCCCCTGCCCCCCGCGTGTCAGGCAAAATGTTCGTGCCGAGCAAGAAGAGTGTGCGTAGGTTGTTAGCGTCATCATAGCGGTATAACAAGCTATGTTTCGAGAACGCAAACTCGCATCGATATGTGGCGACCGTTCTATAGAAAATCGAAACGAAACGAGCCTCACCTCTCACTCCACGTATTCACGTCGACTCTGATACATAACTATCCACGATTTTACCGTGTCGCCAAGCTAAAATTATAACGCGGACTTTTCCCTGTCCGCATGAGAGCGCGTATCGATTTTTTGGGGAAACGTAAATGACAGGAGCTTCGTTCGCACGCACGATATTTTATCGCGTGTGGCAGGTGCCCGGAAACCGACCTTTGTGCAGCTCTCTTCGCTCGACTGGTTCGGCTAATTTGCACGCACACCGAAATCGTCTTACTCGTCGAAATTACGAGAAAAACATTATTGTGGGATCGCGAAAAAAAATAGTATCGAATGAAAATGCGATTTTTTTTTTTTAGTAGGAAAAAATTAATTTTCTATCGCAATTCCATTAATCGGTTTTACATTAACTACTACGATTATTTTCATTATCTATGTGTTTTATTCAAAAATACAATTTTAATATCTAAGACGATTTCTTCAGACTCGTCAATACTTGGTATTTATCTCTCCTCGCTATTTAATAAATCGAAGTTAAACTCGCGTATGTACTTTACGAATTTTTCGCTGAGCGTCGTTTGAGGCTCGAGAGTCCGTGACTGAGAAACAATTCTTTCGTTATCTTTAACGAAAACACGAAGCAGAGGAGCAACACCGCCGCGTTCTTCGTCTGATGATTTATCGGTACTTTCCTTTGTTTCGATGGAATCGGAATCGATCTTCAATTTCGGCCAACGCTCCGTGAAACTCTCGACTTTGTAACACGAATATCTTCTGTAAGAGTTGTCGAGAGCGATAAGAGCGTAAGCGAGAAATCTACGATGATACCAGAGCGCCTCGTGGCCGGGAAATGACAATATGTGCTTTTCGTTATTCTTGCAATCTTCGGCCCAATAGGATAGCGAAATTAGCGCACAATCGTAATCGACATCGTCGCGCCGTTCAGTCTTTGTGTTGTGTAAAATATTCAAGAATTCCCAAGAATCCGCGTCGCTTGTTGTCGTCACCGTGTGCTCGTTTGGCACAGGAGATGAGACCACTAATCGTTCAACGAAATCTCGACGTTCCGCGAATTCTTCCGTCGTGATTGGCGCCGCGGGTTTCTCGGTTGTTCGCTGAAACAGCAAACGCTTCAGAAGAAACTGTCTGTACGCGAGACCGCTATGATCGGACACATGACGATTGCACCATTTGCCAGAATCGTCCCATTCGGATTTGAGCAAAGATTCGAAAGATTCGGGCAAAATTTTTTCGTAGGTAGAAACTACGTACTCCCGATGACTCCATGCGTGATAATTGTTCGCGTAATTATCGGCCGATATTCCAGCAACGTTAATCTCGTTTCTCAGCAACGTTTCAACGACGAGATTCGAAGCTTTTCCGCCTACAAGAATATCCTGAATAAGCCAACGTCTGTAGGCGAATGCCTCGAAACATTTGGCTTTGTAGAAGAGAACTATCGTCGAAAAACGCAACTCGCTTAGGGCGTCGAGACGGCCGTTTCGCACGAGTTCTCTTTTCATGTTCCAAAACGTTGAAACATCGGGATTTAGCAGAAGAGCGCCCGTTAACCAACGCGATACGGTGTGCGGCTCTTCCCGACGGTGATCACTTCTTCGAAGATCGATTAGCCGACCGTAGGCATAGCAGTAGAGGGGCTGCACGCACCATGACGCCAACCCAAGAGAATGCTCCTCGTGATATACCGGCGATTTATTTTCGCTGTCCTGTATCGGTATTATCTCGAAACTCGATCTGAAATAATAGAAAAATAAATAAATTAGAGTAAAATAATTTCTCTAAAAATTAATTAAAATATTTACCAATTAGTTAGCTACTGTCGGTATTTTAAAAAGCTCCGTTTTTTTCGATGTTTTTAGACGAAACGCGTTTTTTTTTAGTATTTTGAAGACAATAAGATCGAATTACCGTTTTCATCGTTCATGAAGATATACATATAATTCTTTTGTTTTATTATATTCTGAACCCTATTTTTAACCCGCAGGTAATTCATGTAAATCGATGAATATTGTTTATTTTTCATATTTTCGATAAATGGAGAATACTGCGTTTTTTAAACGGTATATATCCCCTTTCTTCAATATTTTTCGACAAGACTTTGTTTTATTAATTTTTTTAATGGGGTTATCGAATTTTTAAAAATATTCAGACAGAGTTGTCTTTCCCCGAGTTCAAGGCCATCCGTACCGTTTACTTTTGTGTAGTTATATTCGTGTGTGAAAAAGATTGTCGAAAGCCCCTGTTCCCACGGTACCGTTACGCACTTACGGAAGAGATATAATTATATATTTCCGTATCGTAGTATATTTGACGCGACTCGCGCGTAGCAAACTCGAGTTTATGAATGAAACCGCGAACATCGATGATAAAGGATGTACGTATTACATTCAACACATAACCAAAGTTCGATGTACGATTTACGTTTGGTGAGTAATATCATGTAAATTCTGACATAACGACGCTAAAACCGGAGGCATTGTGTTATTGAACTATTCATGCGTCGCGGACTCGTTTCAACAACGACAGTTCTTCGGGCTATGTGTATTACGACAGTTCATAAAAAAAAACGATCAACCCCCCCTCCCCCTTTTGTATTGTCCGGCGAGTCACACTCACAGCTCGGGATCCTTCCTCAAAACGTTCTCGATGTCGTAGAGAATCTTCTCAGCAGCGGGAAACGTTTCCTCTTGTATTATCGTACTGTCGTCGCTCGGACGTTTCGTCACGTTCCTCGATAAATTCATCGCGTACCAAGGGCGCACTGTTGTATCTCGTGTACCACATCTATCCTGCTGCACCTTGCGATGCAGACGAGTCTGTATAGTACACACAGTCCGTTCATCCGGAGCCCCGAGTGGCGGGGAGAGAGCTCGTCGGCGACTACTTGAACTTGCGCATTCTTTTTTTTTATCCTGCGGCACTTCGAGATATATCGAATGTATAAGACGCGGGAAATTTAATATTATTCAGAAAAAAAATCATATTTATGAATTCTGGTGTTTGCACTAATGAAATTTAACGCATTAATTGAGCAATAAATTCTTCCCGTTTCGGCAAAAACTAATTTGCACGTAAGCGAAGTCGAGAGAATTTTCCTTCGATTGAAAGGAATTTGGGTAGAAGAGAGAAACACACAACCACGATTTTTAGAAATCGAGTTAAGCAGCGCGACAAAGTCGATAGCAAGTCTCGATAAACGTCAACCGCCGCGTAGATCGAAAACGAAACAAAGCGGTACATAAAAAAAAACAACGTGACGGGGCGACAGGGGCGTGAGGAGTGAGTGGTGGAGATCGAAGAACTACGACAGTCACGGACATAACCCTAGCTTCGGAAATCGCGTGTTCTTCAACTATTTCTCTCGCCAGTTCATCGATCCTTATAAGGCAAAGTACTTCTCAGACTGCCCACCGATCCTCGCAGGTTAGAACGACGGGAATCGACGAATTTCTTAACTCCGAAGCTAAAGATGTCCGATCCGCGTCTTCGAACGCTCAAAATAAAGACCGGTGTCGTCAAGCGTCTGGCCAAAGAAAAAATTACTTACGAAAAGGAGGCTGTGCTGCAACGCGAACGGGTACAAAAATACAAGGATTTGGGTGCGTATTTTTTCTTCGCGATTTCGAAAAAATTGAAATAAATTATCGATTACCTAAATTGACAAATCAATTGATTACGAGTAATCGAGAGTTTCAAAGATCGTAATCTTTTATCAGGCAAAGATGGTCATGACATTAGAAAACAAGAAGAAGTCCTTCAAGAGTCCTTGATGATGGTCCCTGATTGTCAGCGTCGTCTTGTCAAAGCTTTCGACGAATTGAAGAAAATTTTGGAGACGGAACAAGATTTACAAGAAACGGAGTCTTATGTCGAAGCGGAAAAAGTTTTGAAGGAAGCGGAGATTCAACTTCCCAAAGAGGGAGACGTACTTCTCATGAGTTAAACGACACTCTAAACTCCGAAAAAAATTCCAAACGTGAACGAAGTTCATACATTCGCATTTTTTTTTTTTTTTAAATTAATCGATTACAAAATATTTGCTGCGTTCGAAACAAAATAGTATTAAGATAAAGTTTTTTTGTCAATTGTCTTTAGTTTGTAATAGAGTTAACTTTTTTTAATCATGTACACTCATAATCAGTTTTCTCAAAGTTCGAGTTACGCGTCCCAATATCCCGTGAATTTCTCGCCTTACGGTAACAATTATTATTATCCTGCGTACGATCCGTGGTCTCAAGGTGCGGCCGGTAATCAAACCGCTCAAAACGATCCCGTAGTCGCGTTGGCAAAGAAACGAGACGAGAATCAACGATTGATAGAGAATTACATCGAAGAGGTTGAAAAGTCTTCAAATTGTGTTGCTAATAAAACGTACGATGAGAAGAAAACGTTACGAATTTCGGAAGCACGAGAGATTTTGATAAACTCCGTTAAAACAACCGAAAAACTAGAAAAATTGAGCCAACAATTGAAGATCAACGATACTTTATCTAATTCCGAATGGCAATTGAAATATCAAGAGTGTGCAGCATTACAGGAGGAACTCACTGAAATGCTGAAAGAATTCGGAAACGACGACAGTACGATTAATGACTTAAAAAAACGCATTGATCAACGGCGAAAAAAACGGCTTCGAGAAGTACGGAAGAGAGCAGCTTGGAAGGCAGAAAAGTGTCGCGCCGTCGAAAGACGAGTTCGACGCCATGCCGAAGCGGACGCTTGGATACGCGAAAAGCAAGAAATCATCGAGCGCGAAAAACAAGTTGAACATTTACGCAAAGACGCGGACATCGTACTCGCCGACGTTCGAGGAAAACGCAATGACGCCAAAAAATTTCTGGGACTTCTGCAGGAGTTGCAGAATTTACGGAAAGTCAAAGTTAACATTGCGAGGGCGCGGGGAGAGCATTTGCCACCGGCGGCGGATCAAGCTTTCGACAATATCATCGGTAATTTTAAATATAATGCCATTTTTTTTAATTAAAGAAAAGTATGTATGCTTTAAAATATTAACTGATTGTTTTACGATCATCAGGTCAACTACTCGATCAATGGACGTCTCTCGATCGGGAGTATTCCATCGAAGAACAAGGATTAAAATTGATGCTGAAAACCGACAACGAGGAAAAAATCGAGAAGCAGAAAAGAAGTACTTTCGACGATTGGGAAAACGTTCTTTTCGGGAAGAAGCTTCAGTCCTACGATTCGTCGCGCGGCAATCTGCACAGCTTAGTGATGATCCGATACGCGTGGGATAAGTACGCGAATTACAGGGGCAAAGGATCGCGCATACCAATAGGATGGGTGATGCCCGTCGTGCCATCGTCAGCTGCCTGGCAAAGATGTCTCAAGAGAGAATAACATTTTTCTATTTTATCTTATAAATAACAAAAAAAATTAACTAATTAACAATAAAATCAATGAGTTTTTGCAAACTTCTTCGCTTTTCATATATTTAAAAATTTATATACAAGTCATTTTTCCTCAATCTCAAAATATACTCAGAATAAGATTTTTCTGCGCTGCGCTCGAAGGCTCCAGAGCCGGTGGTTCTCGGATAGCGATTGGTTGGGCAGTTTCCGCCGCTGAGAGTAACATGTGCAGAGTACCTTGAAGTTCCGACAACGATATTATGAGGTCTTCTTCTTCGTTCAATTTTTGTTCCAATAGATTGAACATCGTTCTCGGCTCGGCGCCCAATTCTTCAAGATTGTCCTCGTAAACGTCTGCGTAAAGGAGCAGTGATTGAAAATTATATTGATAAAAAATCGAATTTAGATTTTAGAAATGCTATTATTTACCCATCAAAACATTGGCAACGTGCAGTAAGACCCTTCCGAATCTTACGCTACCGATGTGTCTTATCAAAAATTTGAGAATGTTAACGAGAGCTTTGCCGTCTCTGCCGGCGAGCGCCTGTCGCAAGCCTTGCCGACGAATGAGCTCTTGCATCAAGGCAACGGTAACGTGCGGCGTCTTGTTAACGACGTAACTCATCATAACGCAATCCAACGCTTTCGAGTATTGAAATTTTTTCAAACACACATCGTATTTTCCCATAACTTGTTTGTTCTCCTCGGGTACTACAACATCGATACTTGCGGAGTGGAGATTTTCACCGGAATGTCGGTACGGAACTTTCTTCCGCTTAACTTCAATTTCTTTGGCATCGTCCTCTCGACGTCTTATCGAAATTAAACCGTCTACCATGCCGGCTACTATCGTCTCGTCGTCGGCCTATTAAAAAAAAATGTTAACATTCAATCTATCGATGTTTTAACTTTTTATCTATCAGTAATTTACTTACGCTGATTCCGAGACTGAGTACAGCGTTCGGATAGTCGAGCGAATGAACGGTTTTGTAAGTTCCGGCGTCGTAAATTTTAACGTGCCGATCAAGAGAACCCGACAATATTCTATGACCATTGGACGCGATTCTTAAACAAGTTATTGTTTTGTGATGCTGCGATATTTTCGCGAGCATCCGACCCCCGGCGAGAGCGTCCCAAACCTTTATCTCCGTTCCTCCCGCGGATAAAAATATTCCCCCGGATGGCAAAAATAGAACGCTCTCCACTGGAGCATCGTGATTGACGCTGAATAATTTTTTATTCGTTCTCGCGTCGTACATCTGCACGGTTTTGTCGTAACTTCCGGAAATGAATATATCCGGCGAAACTGGACTGCAGGCGCCGCTTCGTATGTAATCCGTATGATCATCGAAAGATATTATTTGCTTTTCACTTGGAATGTCCCACAGCGCCGTAGTCTTGTCATCCGAAAACGATGCAATGTGAAGTCCATCAGCTGTAAAATGGGTTCTGTGCACAGCGGCTTTGTGACCGGAGAACAAACGCAGAAGACTTCTGGTGGCAACGTCAAAAAGCCTGACGACCGACTCCTGTCCTCCGGCGCAGAGTAACTTTCCATCTCCACGAAATGAACCGCCATAAGCGGCTTCTTTGAATCTGCTGAGGTTTTTTGTGACGAGTTTTGTTATGGGATTGTAAACTTGTACTCTGACAGAACAAGTAACAGCAAAGTGATGCGGCTCCGCAGGTGAAAAATCAATGTAATCGATGGGACCAAATTCTTTCACCAGGACAGGAGCCTTAAAAAAATAATCAGAAAATCGTGTTATTAATTATATTTTAGATGATATTTAAACTTAAGAAATAAATAGAAACTGAATAAATTTCGAACAATAATAAAAAAGAAAAAATTAATGAGGAATGTGAAGGCGTTTGAAACAATATGTATTGCGAATCATAACAATTAATTTTTAAACAAAACGCTCCATCATTTTTAGAGGTTAAGTCACCGAACACGTGGTATGTTCGATTCTCCAAAAAATATGATTAATGTTGAAAAAAAGATAAGAGAATCGGCGAAACAATCGAGAAATTCAACTGACCGTATATTTCTTCCAATAGATATTATCCGGCGTTAATTCCGGACCAACTTTTGTGTATACTTTGATGTTAGTTTTCTTGAACGCCGCCATGTTTGTTCGACTGTCAGCTGGTAAACGTCGCTAGCGTTGCAGCTGAGAGTTAGGAACGGGAGAGGGTAAACGGGCGTGGGAGGAGCTCGAGTGATAACGAGGAAAGGGAAGAAGAGTCGACGGATGAATGACGAGCAGGTTTATTGTTTTCAATGCTATATATATCTACAGTCATCATCCAGCTGACGACGGTCAAACCACGGACTCTCTTGTCATTTCGACATTGTCGACGCAATTGAGTTCCAAGATAATGTTCCCACATAGTCAATATAGCAAAGATTTTCTTCTTCCCTCACGATGTGGTATTGGTGAACGTTGACCGAGAGCGCCGAGCCCGGTTCGGAGCGCTCGAGGCAAGCATGCGTTTTTAAATGGAATCCGTAAATGTCTGGCTACCGAAGCCAGTGCGCTGCTGGTTACAACATGGCGATTGTACTAACTCGATGGCGTTAACAAGTTCGTAACTTATGATGTACATTGCTGCCCATCTTTCGTGCTCGTTTTTTCGATCGTACGAACATTATCTCGCGTGCCCCGTTCGACTGCGCTGCGACACACAAAACTTCGCAATTTTTTTTCGCCTTATCGCGGCAACGTAATATTCGTCGTGACGAATTTTTCGCGAGTGTTCACTCTCGGGCAAGTGGCGTTATTAGGCTTGGCACTTTGCGTTGTAGAGGCAACGCAAGTCGTGGGTAGAAATCCTTGATTAAGTAGCCACCGGATCGACGAATAGTTGATGCATTGGGAGTTACGAAACAGTTTTTTAACAACAGTCTGCGGTTAAAGGGACGCGTGAAACGTCATCCGAGTCCAGTGCACTCGACACAGAAAAACGACTTTGTTACATAGCTAACTAATTAATCGTCACTCGAACATTCGACAGACGAACATTTGTTTTCTTTGTAAAAAAAAAAACGCAATATGTAGATTTTCGCATAATTACACAGTACCTGTAGTTTGTTAAATCAAAGATACAACAGGGTGATTTTTTTTTACATACCGTCAGTTAAATTGCTCAATATTTCCGACTGTACATTTTCATATTGCAAGGTATATTTTCACGGTAACAGACAAAGGTAAATAAGAAATGCAGAGTCCAATTCCGCACAATGAAAAACAGGAGATGTGCGATAAGATAAATCGAATGACGAGATGATATTTTTTTTCATAAAGATTCATAGCTAGTATTGCGATATTCATTTTATCTGAGTGTTCGACGACACCATTACTAGGAGCGGACAATTGTGTCTTTGCGATCGTATTGACAAATTTAATTTTGAAAAAAACTTGGGAACGCAACATTTTGAATAAAAATGGCAGAGACACAGAGAATACCTGTTTTCGGAAGG
The DNA here is from genome assembly GCA_964006125.1 of Cryptus viduatorius. Taxonomy (NCBI): domain Eukaryota; kingdom Metazoa; phylum Arthropoda; class Insecta; order Hymenoptera; family Ichneumonidae; genus Cryptus; species Cryptus viduatorius. The sequence goes on from OZ023222.1 coordinate 16,566,575, forward strand.
TATCCTCCCTGCGCTTACAGATCCAGACTGGACGACCGCCAAGCAAGAAGGTATAAGAAAAAAAAAAAAAATTTACTTTTTTGATCCAATTTTATATTTCAATTCTTTTTCGTATTTTCAGATCGGCGTCTCGTTTAGAGAGAAATCGCAAACCCGACAAACCAGAAGATTTCGTTTGTTACGAATCCAGCGATGACGAGGAAGAAACTGTTATGCAGGGCAAGCAATACCTAAGAACATCGTTCAATTTCGTTGATTATGTCCGCGCGCGCGAGACGAATACGCGAGAAGTTAGAAAAATAAATCAGGAATACGGCTCAAGACACATACTGACTCACGATCTTTTCAAAGAATATTCCGTCAGTCTTAACAACATGAATAAAGTTTTTTGTTCAAAATGGCTGAGCGACAGACAAGTTGTTTTCGGCACAAAATGCAACAAACTTATGGTTTACGACGTAGCTACGCAAAAATTAGATCAAATACCATCGTTGCACGGCAGACAAACGACTCCCGGTGGTGCGCCGGTCGTCGATCAGCAGTGCGGAATTCATTCCGTTCAAATTAATCCTTCTAGGTATACATATATATATACCATTCAATTGATTTTATTCGTTTCTGATCATTAATTATTGATGTTTCTTTGGATACACAAGTATAAAAAATACATGATTATCACTTCATACCGCAATTCTCTTTGAATTCATTTGATTGTTTTCATTGTCCGCAGAACATTATTAGCAACCG